>OZ030014.1:85607193-86874693 GCA_964023405.1 Apodemus agrarius
GCCTTGCCGCTCTGTCCTATGCTCCTGAGGGTTTGGCTCAGCAGGCTGGAGTGTTGGCGGGGCAGCAAGCTGATGGAGACCCCAGCGTTTTAGCAGGGGCTGTCCGTGAAGTCAGGGGTGTCCGTAGAGGCGAGTCAGAACCATGGTTAGCATAGGGGAGATTTACATTTTCTTTCTTCTCCTCTGAAGAGTTTGATACTTTTAGACCATGAAATGAACTGACAGAGGAGACGGAGTCACAGGAAGAGCAAACTAAACTTTCTATATACATCAATACAGGAGCCATATACAAGATCTGAGACTTAAAGAAAAGGCCGGAGAGCTGAAGCTTACGTCGTCTAAGGAGCTGTGGAAGCCGTGGGACTTGGGGCTGCTGTGGAGGCGCCCTGCTGATTGTAGAGGGGGTGATAATGCTCGGGGCAAGGTTAACATCTGCAGAGAGTGTTTCCCAGCTCATGATTAGCCCTGGGGAGATTGCCCAGGGCAAGCTGTGCGTCTGTGTGAGGGACAGGGCCTCTGGGCATGCCTCAGATACAGATGGACGTCAGTTCCTTTCACAGAAGAGCAGCTTTCAGAAGGAGCCGCATCCACCCAGATCTGCAGAGGGCGGCACTTTCTCTATAACTAACGGGGAACCCAGCAAAGAAATATATTTAGGGTGGAATATTTTGATCTCCTTAATTCCTCAGTGTGTTACCACCCCAGCTGGATACGGTGAGGGGATCCCCAATCCTTACAGTCAGGAGTCCTGGCCAGAGCTATACATGCCCTCTTTTCTGCACCCGGGGTCATTGTAGTCCCGACTCCTGCTTGCCAGGTCCTTGCTGGCCTTTCCCCCCACCCTTCCGAAGCTTCTGTGCCCGTCTTGGAGCTCCCCGAGCTAGCAGAAGTTGGCCGTAGGGGCGAGGCTGGAAGGCCTCAGCCTGTCCGGGCGTTTTCTGTGCCTCGCAGGCTCTGACTTGCAGTTGGCTTGTGCCCCTCCCCCAGTCCTGTTTGATTTCCTCAGTGGCTCTCCTAAGCTAGCTTTTCTGGTTTTCCAGAAGCACAAGAGCAAAAGAATAGCCACCGCATGTAGCCTCAACAGCTGGCGGCGGTGACGGCCCTCGAGGGAAGGCTGGGCCCACAGATCTGCTCTTTTTACTCCAAGCTCCTCTCCAAAGGGCTTTCAGGTTCATTGTCTCTTTTAATCCCCGGAGGCTGGTCACCTCCGATGACCTCAGGATGGATGTTGGGGGACGGGGGCGGGGCCCATCTCCACTCTACTTCCAAGTGGCCTCACCAGCCCCTAGACACAGTGTGGCTTGCTCACGGAGGGAGCCTGGATATTGATGTCACCACACGGGGCCTATTGCAGAGTGCAGTTGCAAAGCTGTGGCAGTCCCCTGCCCCTCTGGTTGACAGCAGTCCTTGGCCAGTTTGTCTGGAGGCCAGACCTAGAGGTGAGGTGCCAGGTGGCCAAGGGTTGATCTTGGGGGGCTGGAGGAGGGTCTCCACTGTGAATGTGGGAACCCAAGGCATTTTCTGTCCTTTTCCGAGGAGGTTGGGGTTGGAGATTGCCAAGCAGTGGGGAACCAGACCGTCTGGTGGGGTTCACCCCTACTCCCCAAGCCCATCCCTGCACCACAAGGACCCCTTTGCCGTGCTGAGATAAAGCTTTGTCCCGAGCGATTAGACAGAGCACCCAACACCTTTAGAAGAAAAGATGGTCAATCACCTGCTTATGAAAGGCCTTTGGAGAAAGTTCATTCCCTGATGTGCTTCATCTCCTCAGGGCTGGGGAGTTCTGTGGACGGTGACATTTGACCTCTCTTGGCCTTGTCTGAACAGCATAGAAAAACAGCGAAAGTGGTGGGCACTAGAGTGGAGGAAGGAGCAGGCCTGGGGACTTGTAGCCTCCACAAGAATAGACAAGGGGCCAGCCTGGGCTACAGTGGGAAAAAGGAGATAGTCAAGAGGTGACCCTCAAGCCCAGTTCCAGGCAGAGTGCCCACATACCATCTACCCACCCACCCAGATGTGTGTGGCCTGGCGGGGAGGGTCTGGCCAGTGAACCCAAGCAGGTTCTTTCGTGGCCTGCCTCCCAGACAGTGGTGTTTCCTGTGAGAGCTTCTAGATGCTTCAAGCTCCGTCTTGTAGACTTAGGACTGCCTGCCTGACAGCACAGAGGAACTGTTAAGCATAGCAGACTGCAGGCTTGGGGCCACTCGGTTAGAGATAAGCATCAGGGCCACATCCTCTGGGCCTCCCAGAGCCCCTGCCTCCCACAGTCAGTGACCAGCCTGGTGGAGCACAGCAGCGTCCACACCCATCTGTGTTTGGCTAATTTCCCTCGTCAGCCTGATTAGATTAAGACACACTTGGGGCGTTAATAAAGCGTTATCTCTGCGTGTGTTTGTGAAGGTTTTCTCAGAGACGGAAAGCAGAGGGGGGAGAGACCCAACCCCGAACGTGGGCTGCACCGTCCTTTGGGCTGAAGTCCCAGACTGAATAAAAAGGAGAGCGGCGGAAGCTGGCTGAGTTCCAGCATCCGTCAGCCTGACACTTGATCTCCCCCGTGTGAGCGCGTTCTGTGCAAAGCCACGCCGGGGTGGACCACGAGCTAAAGCAAACCCTTCCTCGGCCTTATCAGGGGTCACAGGAATGAGAAGTGTAACTAAGCCATGCACCTGTCACCCCGACCTGTCCTGGCCCTCTAGCTGAAGGGTTAGGTCGCCTCACTCTCTAGCTCTGCTCTTCCTTGGCTTCCTTTGCCTATGACAGTGGCGCCTTCCTACCGGGTGCATCCTGGTACCCATGGACTTGGTCTAATGCAGTCGCTCGGACCTTCTCATATGCCCTCTTGTATGTTTAAATATCTAGAGCAGTGGTTCTAAACCTTCCTAATGCTGTGACCCTTTAAGTCTGTTCCTCCAGTTGTGGTGACCCCAACCATAAAATCATTTTCGTTGCTACTTCATAATTATAATTTCACGACTGCTATGATTTATGATATATAAATATTTTTGGAGATAGAGATTTGCCAAGAACAGGATCTCAAGTCAGGCAATTCAAAAATGTGTGTGTGCTTAATCCAGGCTGATTGTTTGGGGGCTTCTTCCAGGCAAGTCCCCATTTCTCTCTAACTGGGAGGGTGGTCCAGAGACTTGGGCAAGACGATCTGTATTGTCCTTCAGGCCCCCTACCCCAACCCCAGGGCTTCTAGTCCAGCCAGAGGGATAAATTTACTTAGGGGAGGCCGAGTTCAGAAGAGCAGTCCCCTCTGAGGCATCTCATTGACCAGAGCGCTTCCGTTGACAGGAGGACCGTCCCCCTCGCCACCGCTCCAGAAAAGGGGGCTCCGTGGGCGGCGTGTGCTACCTGTCCATGGGCATGGTTGTCCTGCTCATGGGCCTCGTGTTTGCCTCGGTCTACATCTACAGATACTTCTTCCTGGCTCAGGTGAGGAGCCAGGCGGATGGGTGGGAAAGGGGTAGCGCCAAGACGTGGGGAAAGGAGGTCTGCTGAGGGTGTGGAAACGGCGGAGAGCCAGAGTCTGAGGGCCCCATAAAGAGACAGTAAGAATCCCTGGCTCAGGCATGCGCTGAGAGCAGGCCTCATTCCTTCCCAGTGTCCCCTCACCTGGACGCAGGCTACCTCACTCTCAGCAGCACTTACTCTGGAAAGCCAAGCACCCAGGGACACCACCCCGCCCCTCCCCTGCCAGTGGCCGCCGGTGCCACTCTGAACCATCGGCATCAGGAGCTCTTAGGTCCAATAGAGAAGTTGGGAGTTTACGATCCTCTCTGGAGCTCAGACTTCAAAGATGACCTAACTGTTCCTCGAGTGGACGTTTGGGTTTGAGCCCCCTGGGCAGGCTATGCTTGGTTTACTATGACCTGCTTCCGGGAACGGTAGGTCTACAAAGGAGCTCATTTGTCTCCCTGACATACACCGGCTAGAGATCTAGGCCCAAAGCTGGACCTCCCAGAGCTGGGGGAAGGGGAGGGTCACCACCATACTTGAGTCCTGAATTCAGTTAAATAAGTGGCTTGAGAGGTTAAACACGAATGTATCAACAGGGAATCTCGGGGTGACTAAAGGCCAGAGTTTCCAGTCATTGTGGACCCTACTGACCCCCTACATCTCTTAAGCATTTAAAGTCACCCAGTTTTTTCCACAGTAGAAATTACCTGAGGGGTTGTGCTCCGTGGGGCTCTCCCCTGCGGACCTCAGCTCCCACGGTTTTCTCACCTTAGGAACTTCCCTGAAAGCAGCTTACTACATCTTCCAGGCTCGCCTTTTGCCAGGCGTCTCCACCCTCTGTGGCGCAGGACCCTTACCTGGGCTTCTGCGGTGATGCTGCTCCGTCTCCTCTCTTCCCAGACCCTAATTGTGCCTTCGTAGGATTCCTCACCCTTCCCAGGCAGCGTGGGTGTCCCAGACTGTCCCTGGGACAGTGTGAGTAGTCCGCTCTGCAGTTGGCCTGACAGTCACAGCGAGTCTATCCTGGCATCCGGTCTCCCTTGGGCTTCCTCAAGCCCTCAAGGTCCCAGTGTGGCCAGGATGTTTCATCATCTCAGCAGAATTTCTCCTCAGACTAAGAAGAGGGAATTCTGTCTGTTACACGTCCTGTAGTCCTTGTGAGCCTCTGAGTCCCTGGGAGGGACACAGTGGTGGCCCCATCACACGGGTCTCAGCCAGGGCACCACCTTGTTACCCTGGTTGATGGGTGAAGCAGCTGTCCGCCGGATGTGGGCAGTGGGCAGTGTTGTATGGGGCCTCCATGCCAGGAGTGGTGTGAGATTTATCCGTGGGAAGAGAACGGGAATGGCTCTTTGCCTTCTGACCTTATTTTTTTTTTTTTTTCTATTTTTGTTTTTTGAGACAGGGTTTTTTCCTGCGTAGCCCTGGCTATCCTTGAGCTAGCTCTTTAGACCAGGCTGGCCTCAAACTCAGAGATCCGCCTGCCTCTGCCTCCTAAGTGCTGGGATTAAAGGCGTACATCACCACCTCCTGGCTCCCACCTTATCTTCTACCCATGTGGCTGCAGCTGGGCACCCCTGGTGGAGTTCCACAGTCCCAGCCTGTCCATCCTTTGTCTACCTCCCCTTCTGTTCTCCGGCTCTGAGAAAGTCCTAACGCCCACCTTTCCTGCTTCCCAGGTCTGAAGTCGGCAGAGAGCCATGTGGCCATGTATGTCACTGCCCCGTGTGACCGTCTGTCTCTCCTCTCACCCTGTGCAGCTGGCCCGCGATAACTTCTTCCACTGTGGTGTGCTCTACGAAGACTCCCTGTCCTCCCAGATCCGGACCCGGCTGGAGCTGGAGGAGGACGTGAAGATCTATCTCGAGGAGAACTATGAACGTATCAATGTCCCCGTGCCCCAGTTTGGTGGCGGGGACCCTGCAGACATCATCCATGACTTCCAGAGGGTGAGGCGGACTTGGAGTGTCCCAGTAGCTGGCTGGGATCTGGAGCAGGGCCGTTGAGAATGTTCTAGGGACCCAGAGCGAGCAAGGAGCAAGAGCACAGAGAACCCTTGGGTTGACTGGCCTTCAGTTGATCCTTTGATTATGCAGACAGCACTGTTCGTTATTGTCAAGGATAGAGTGGGATGGGGGAGGTGGGTAGACTGCTTTGCCCTAGGCTGTCTGACTGTGTTAGGGGGTTGGCTGTCCCTTCGAGGCCAAGGGTCCCGTGTCTGCTCTCATTTGTACACCCTCCATCAGAGCGTGCGATTGAGTGGGTGTCTTGTTTGTCTAACACCGCCCAGGTCGAAGTTGGGCTCGCTGCCAGCACTCCGGAAGGTTCCTTCTTGTTTTGTTGTTTTCTGTTTGTTTTTTTTTGTTTTTTTTTTCCCAGTCAGTTCCTTTCCCCCATGAGCTCACCACTGTCTGGTTGCTCTAAGATCACTGAGACATGGGTCCTAGCCCTCTTCCCTAGGCAGTCGCCCTCCACAGCCTGCGTCTGTATTAGCCTGTTCTCCCTTGGGTGTTCTGCGGCAGTGGCCCCTGGAACCTGGGGTGTAGCATTCCTCCCTGACGAGGCCACACTTCGAATCGAGGGAACTTGCTGGGAGGTCGTGGGTGGCCAGGAACACTGCCCCTGCATCCCATAAAGGCCATTTCTCCCCTAGGATAGCTATGCCTCCCCAGTTTGATGAAATGCATGGTGGGAGATGATCATGTGTCTTTCCCCTTACCTACCTCTGCACACCCCAGAGAGATCATCTGTAGCAATGGAGGCGTTGAACAAACTAGTGTGCTTTCATCTGCTTAGTGGCACGTCCACCAACCTGGAGGGGAGCAGGAGGGTGTGCTGGTGTCCAGAAACCGGAGGGTGTGGGTGGGGGGGCACTACTTTTGAGGTCCCAGGCTCCATGACTTCTGCTGGCTGAACGCCTTCATCAGGCTGGCCTGGTCCGGGCCTTCCACAGAGACTGATGGATGTCCCCTCCTCAGGGTCTCACTGCCTACCACGACATCTCCCTGGACAAGTGCTACGTCATCGAGCTCAACACCACCATTGTGCTACCCCCACGAAACTTCTGGGAGCTCCTCATGAACGTCAAGGTGCGCTGCGTCTTGCCCCCCCCTTCCCGCAGCCCGTCCTCGCCCCTAGGAGGCTAAGCCCAAAGACATTGTCCCCGCACCCCCAGAGGATTACTTCGCCACCAATCTTTATCCACATCCCCAGAATCACTTCTCCTTCCCCCCCTCCCCCGCCCCCAACTCACAGAGCGCCAAAGGAAGCTTCCTTAGCATGCAGTGCTTTGGGTCAGTAGTGAGGGGGGAAGGGGGTGCAGGCCCTATCACCCGGACCACGCCCCTTAAGGTGGGAGGATAAACATGGGCATATTCCAAAGCTCACCACACTGCAGGGCAGGCTCTGCCCTCGGGGCATCAGAGGGTCTCTGGGAGTGAGAAGGTAGTGTGTCTCAGAGAGATAGTCATTTCAGAGAGAGAGAGAGAGAGAGAGAGAGAGAGAGAGAGAGAGAGAGAGAGCGAGAGCACAGGCGCGCTTGCAGGGCTGTGTGGCAATGGGAGGGGCCTGGGGGCTGACCCCGTGCTCTGAACCTCCCCTCCCCCACTTTGCAGAGAGGGACCTACCTCCCGCAGACGTACATCATCCAGGAGGAGATGGTGGTGACGGAGCATGTCCGCGACAAGGAGTCTCTGGGTTCCTTCATCTACCACCTGTGCAACGGGAAAGACACCTACCGGCTGCGGCGCCGGGCCACCCGGAGGCGTGAGTGACATATTTCGTCCCGGGCTCCAGACCCCAGCCAGCCTTTGACAGTACCTGGCCTGGCCTTCTCACAATTATAGCTGACTATAGTGAATGTCAACCAAGAACTAAGACTCGCCAGGCACTGAGTGCCTTACTTAGCATCAACATCACTGTCAGTTTTATTCTGTGCGTTTTAAGGGAAACTGAGGCACGGAGAGGCTAAAGTCGCATCCTGAAGGTTTTATTGCAGGGACATGACAGCACAGTATGAGCTTGACCTAGGAGCTCCCTCTACCTTATAGTGCTGTTTCTGGGTGTCACCTCCTGGGTCTCCCCCTACCTGCCTTGCCAGGTCCCAAGGTTCCTCTCTGGCATTACAGGCCTAACCTGGACTTGTCTTTTCTTTTCTTTCCCCCCAGGAATCAACAAGCGTGGGGCCAAGAACTGCAACGCCATCCGCCACTTCGAGAACACATTTGTGGTGGAGACGGTCATCTGTGGGGTGGTGTGAGCCCTCCCTCCAGGCTCGCCCTGCCCTCTTCCTTCTCCCTCTGGCCGCTCTCCGGCCCTCCTCCTCCCTTTGCTTAGCTTGTACCTTGGGCACTTTTCCATAGATGTGACATGTCTCACCTATCCTTCCCAGCCTCGCCCTCCTCCCTGTACCAGGGCTGTGATCTCTCGGGGCCTCCGCCTCTGCGGATCTTTCGGGCGCAAGGCGGGAGGGGACAGTCGCCCAAGATGGTTTCTCTAACTCATTATTTTAAGTCAGCTCCCCAGTGGCTGGGCCCAGGGGAAGGACTAAAGGGAGGGACTGGACGTGTGGAAGCCTAGGGCAGGGGCAGGGGCAGGGGCATGGATGGGGTTTGGCACGTGGTTCATAAACAGCCCCCTCGTTTGGGGAAGTCCTGAAAGACTTTTTTTTTCCCCCTTGCACAGCACATTTCCCCTGTCCTCCTGGTTCTTAGGCCTAAGTGTGGAGTAAGGATGGGGAAATGTGTCCTGGGTTGGACCCATCAGAGCACAAGAGAAGGTGGCTATCCTGGGGTTTCCCCGGGGACTCCTGTCAGTGCCTTCAGCCCACCAGCAGGAGCCTGGAGTTAGAGGGTGGGATGAATCTGCCAAGCACAATTGTTCTCTGCGTGGAACCAAAGAAGTGAGGAGCCGGGCCGCCCTGGCCTGGCCCCTGGGAACACAGGAGCAGGTGGGTATAGAAGACATAGGCTGTGAGCTGCAGGCCCTGGGCAGCGGATGGAGCCCGTGCCTCCCTGCACGCCGGGGCTCCTGTGAATGCCGGAAGCGGGGAGGGAGAGCTACCTGGTACTTTCATCCCTGCCTCCTCTTCCGTTCTGGATCTCTCCCCTCTGACCGGGGGCGTGTGGTGTTTCTCCTGCATGTTTTCACTGATGTTCGTGCTGGCCACCCTCAGCCCTGAGCCTGGGAGAGGCTTCGGTGCCTCGGGTCAGACTTGGGTGCTCCGTGGCGGTGAAGCCCTTAAATGCTTTGTATATTTTCTCTTATTAGATCTCTTTTCAGAAGTGTCTGTAGAAAATTAAAAAACAAACAAACAAACAACAAAAAAGACCTCTTCTACTTCTGACTTTGGCCCTGGTGTTCTGGCTAAGTGGGGGCATCTTATGGGTTGGGGGGAGTGGCAGGTCACCAAGGGAGTGTAGGGGGTCCCTTCCAGTGCCCTCTTTGATCCCCTGGACTGAGCCAAGTAGTGCTCTCACATCCTGTGGCAGAGCTTCAGGAAACTGCCCAAGGTCAAGCTGCTTTTAAGTTCGGGAAAGCACTCTGCTGCATGCTTTGTGACAGATGACATCATTATTGCATGTCCTTAGGCACAAGGACAGCCTCATATTTGCGACTCTGTCTAGGCAATTAGTAATTGTTCTTGGTGGATCGGAGATAGTCACCGGGTTGTGTCCTCCGGGGAAGGAAGCTAGGACCTTAGTTAAGTGGGCACAGGAGGTAGAATTCAGTCATGCCCTGAGATTGAGGGTGGGTGGAGACCCACACCCTCGGTGATGCTCACAGTGTAGGACAGGCCCCAGCCTCCATAGCAGAGGGCCTCTGGGAGCAAGAGACACAGGAGACTCGGATCCGTGCAGACACACCTTATCTGGACCCAGAAACACTTGCAAGATTTGCTTTGCTTACATTCTTCTATATGCAATGCAATCTGCTAAAGTGCTTGCCGGGTTTGTTCTTGAACTTGACCCATTCCGTTTGGGAGAAAGTCAACAAACAAAGGGAAAGGCGGCTAAATCCTGCAAATATCAGAGAGCTGCCCTTCACAGCCACAGCTCAACCAACGGCAGCTGAGGTTGGTGCCGCATTACCAATAAGAAAATGAAACTTACTGAACGCTGTGCATTTAGAAACCCACCAGACTTTAGTCAAGACTGTCACATGGCCCTGCAAGCTGTCCTTTGAAACAGTGACTTCCCCTCCCTTTCTTGACATTCTAAGTACTGAAGACATACCCCACCCCTAATGATTAAGCAGGGTGTGATGGCTCAGGTCTTTAGTTCCAGCACTGGGGAGGCATAGGCAGCCGGATCTGCTTACGTTTGAGACCAGCCTGGTTTACATAGTGAGTTCCAGGACAGCCAGGGCTGTGTAGAGACACCGAGTGTCAAACAATGAACATGTTAATGCTAATTATTAGGTAATTTTTCTTCAGATGTCCACAACCCAGAATGTTTAGTGACCTTTACATAACATCAGAATGTGTAAGCCTCCTTTATCTTCAGGGGTGTGTGTGCGTGTCTGTGTTTGTGCTCGTGCGCAGGCATCAGATGCCCTAGAGCTGAGTTAGACATGGCTCCCTTCTGTGGGTGCTTAAAATCAAGCTCATGTCCTCTGTAAGAGCAAGTACACACTTAACTCAAGCCCCCTTTTTCAGTTTTACGCATCAACTAAATAAAGCATATAAAGTGATTTGAGGCTTAACTTGCAGAAAAATCAATTGTGTTTACATAAATAAATGCAGGATCTAGCCTCTGGAGGTCAAGGCTAAAAGTCATGTTCTGACCACGGATGAGGAAGACGGTGACAGACCCCCCCCTCCCCCCCCCACCTTATCCTGCGCTCACTGACGCAGGTCTGCACACTGCACTCTCCTTTCCTCTCTATGGGAATCGCTGGACCCCAGCTCTCCAAGACGGTGCTCTGAGGACTGCACTTAATTTAATTTCATTCCTATTGATGTTGGTGTCTTAGATCTAGGCTTTGGAGACTAAGCTGATGGGGCTGAGTCTGGTCATGTATGTGGCTCGCCAGGTCAGCTGGTGGGCTGAGGAACTACGTCCCTGCGCAGTAACCACTTGCTTTGTGTTCCGCTGGGGAAGCTTGGCTGGGGCTGGACATCCAAGATGGATGCAGCCTCAAAGGGCTTTAGGCCCCTGATCATTGCTACTCTGCCCTGGTACCCTGGTAGTTCATCAGTTGAGCTATGTATGAGAGAATGGAAGCAGAAGCCACCAGCCCTGGAGGGCTGGGGTCAGGAGTTGCGGATTATTACTTGATAGCGTTTTGTCCACAGAGGCAAGTTCTAAAACCAGCTCAGGATCAAGGGGAGTGGACGTGGTCCACCTCTAGAGGCGGGAAAGGGATCCAGGCCAAGAGCCAGAGAGGCAAGAAATTGTGGCATTCTATGTTAGGAGACGCCCTTATTATTTCAGCCCCGTCCTCCATGCCACCAACATCTCAGGACCCTGTGGCGGTTACTCAAGATGTAAACTAATACGAAGGCACACGTACTGGATAGTTTTATGTCAACTTGACACGAGCTGAAGTCATCTGAGAGAGGAAACCTTAAGGAGATGCTTCCATAAGATTGGACTGTAGCCAGGCCTATAGAGCATTTTCTTCTTAGTGATTGACGGGGGAAGGACCCAGTCCTTTTTGCCCAGTGGTCCTGAGTTCTGTAAGAAAGCAGGCTGAGCAAGCCAGGGGAAGCAAGCCGGTAAGCAGCACCCCTCCGTGACCTCTGCGTCAGCTCCTGCCCTCAGGTTCCTGTCCTGTGTGAGTTCCTGTCCTGACTTCCTTTGATGATAAACAGTGATAGGAAGGACGTGTAAGCAAAATAAGCCCTTTCCTCTCCAGTTTGCTGTGGTCGTGGTGTTTCATCACAGCAATTGAAACCCCAAAGACAGTATACCTAATCCAAAGTCAGTCTTGAGAACACATCAGCTTCCCACATACAGAATAACTATTTTATAGAAACTTACCAGTTCTGATAATTCTTTTTTTTTTTTTTTTTTTTTTTTTTTTAGTTTCTTCATGAATAGGCCACTTATCTAAGAGCCTTTACTACATTTTAATTTGAATTTAAATTATGCAAGTAGCCACAAAATACCTTCGTTTTTTTTTTTCCTCTGAGATTGGGCCCTCGATACTATATTTTTCAGATCCAACTATATTGACAGATGTAGTCTTCAATTTGTAATTACCGCTCTACAGTGTGTTTTATTGAGTCTACCTTATGAATATAAAACTTAAACTTTAACAATGACTTTTGGAGGTCTTTCTGAATTTTTACTATTAGAGTGCCTTCCTAAATATTTTTTTAAGCTGAGCGGTGGTGGCGCACGCCTTTAATCCCAGTACTTGGGAGGCAGAGGCAGGTGGATTTCTGAGTTTGAGGCCAGCCTTGTCTACAGAGTGAGTTCCAGGACAGCCAGGGCTACACAGAGAAACCCTGTATCGAAAAACCAAATAAATAAATAAATTAATTAATTAATTAAAAATAAACATTTCACTTTTATTACTAAAAATGTCCATGTGCGTGTGTTTGTACATGTGAATACAGGTGCCCAAAGCCTCCAGAAGAAGTTAGTTGGAGTTACAAGTCATGTGAGCCTCTCAAAATGGCTGCCAGGAACTGAGCTCAGGTCCTCCAGAAGAGTAGTTGGTGTTTCAATGAGCCCCCTCACCAGCTTCCTGGAGAACACTTGATGGGGCCTCTGGTGTGTCAGGTCAGGGCTTCTCTCTTACTCTAGTGAGAGGCAGAGCCTGGTTCACACAGTGAGCACGTACTCAGCTCACACAGTGAGCACGCACTCGGCTCACACAGATCCTGCCCAGGCTGTTGTTTGTGGGAGTCGGCCAGGGTGCACCCGTGGCTGCTCGGCTGAGACGGATCTCTTTGTCTCCATTCTCGCCCACACTGAGCACGCTGACAATCCTTGATCTATTTTGCCGACACCTTGAGAGCAAAAGAGACTTTTCGTTATGAGTTTAAGTTTCTCTCTCTAACGACCAGGAGAGAGTTTGGTGTGACTATTGCATCTCATATTCCCTTTTCCATAAGACTGTCTGTATTGCTCAGCCTACACTATGGGCCGTTTTGCTTTCTCATTAGCTGTGGATGTTCTTAATAGTGTCTGAGCCGTTTTATATTCTGTCATCAACGGGTGGCTTAATGTCTCATCCCAGGTTGAGGTTTGTCGCTTGCCTTCCTTGCGGTTTCGTCTGTGAATAGAAGTGATTCCCCCTACTGCAGAGTTATCCATATTCTACTTAAACTTGTTACATCTCACTTCAGAAATCCTTTCCCAAATTAACAGACATAATCCTACTTATTGATTTTGATCATTTGAGTTCTGTATTTTATTTTTTTCTATATATACGTGCATTTATGTGCCTTGCAGGTACATGTAGAGACCAAAGATCAATGTCAAGTGTGTACCTCAATCACTTTCTGTGTTGTTATCGTTGTGGTGATGGTGATGGTGGTGATTGATGGTGATGATGATGTAGGGTTGGTCTCCAGTTTTCAATGTAGCTGAGGATGACCTTGGACTTTGTCTCTCAAGAGTTGGGATTACAGGTGTCTATTTACATCATGCAGGGGATGGAACCCAGAGCTTTGTACTCGGTAGACAAGCACCCTGACACAGGAGCTACATCCTCAGCTCCCCGCCTTCTCTTTTGAGGCAGGATTTCTTGTTAACCCTGAAGCCCACCCGTGCAGATAGAGCAGCTTCGCCAGTACTCCCTGAGATGCCCCTGCCTCGGCCTCCCCAGCAGTGGCATTGCAGGCGAGTACCACCGTGCCCAGACTTTTATGTGGATGCTGGAATCGAACTCACGTCCTCATGTTCACTCCGCAATCATCCTACTGACTGTGCCATCTCAGCAGCCCCACACTTTATAGCTCTTTGACTCTCTGGATGGGCTGGGGAGATGGCTCAGCTGTTGAGAGCGCTTGGTGCTCTTCCAGAGGTCCCGAGTTCAGATCCTAGCACACCCACCTGTTGACTGCAGTCCAAGGGGATCTTAAGTATGTCTGGCCTCCGCAGGCTTCCACTCACCTAGCATATCCCCTGGAATTTATTCTCTGGTATGGTACGCAGGGGTAAGCATGTATTCTGAGTTTTCCTCTGTTTTGTTTATTTCTCCACAGAGCTATAGTATATGTCTTCATGGGTCAAGACTCCATATGCACAAGATCCATTCTGGGGCTTTCTACTCTGGGCCTATCATTTGAGCTATGAGCTAGACTGAGAACAAGTCTGGCTTTCTGCTGGCGTGAGCTTCCTGTATTGGTTTTCCCTAGCACCCCAGTGCCTTTTTGTGGTACTTTGATCTTCTTATACATTTAAAATCAAAGACCCAATTTCAAGATTTCTCCATTTCTCTAGTGGGCTTGTATTACATCTATAGCTCTACCGAGGGAGAGTTGAAATTGTGATTTCATTATCAACAGGACACTTAATTTTTTAATTTTTTTGGCTTTTTATATTTTTCCAGAATAGTTTTCCACTTTCCTGGGTGGAGTTCTAGAAAAGCTTTCATTAAGTAGCTTGATTCCTAAGTTTTTTTATATTTATTATTATTAATATGTATAAATTATTGTTATGGTTTATAAAACATAGTATGCATTATAGTATTGACCCAGCAAGCATATGTCTGTCTCTCTCTTTCTTTCTTTCTTTCTTTCTTTCTTTCTTTCTTTCTTTCTTTCTTTCTAAGTTTTATTTATTCATTTTATATGAGTACACTATTGCTTTCTTCAGACACACCAGAAGAGGGCGTCCCAATACAGATGCTTGTGAGCCACCATGTGGGTGCTGAGAATTGAACTCAGGACCTCTGGAAGAGCAGTCAGTGCTCTTAACAGCTGAGCCATCTCTCTAGCCTTTCTTCCTTTCTTCCTTCCTTCCTTCCTTCCTTCCTTCCTTCCTTCCTTCCCTTCCCTCCCCTCCCTCCCTCCCTTCCCCTCCCTTCCTTCCTTCCTTTCTTCCTTCCTTCCTTTTCTTCCTTCTCTTTGGTTTTTAGAGACAGGATTTCTCTATATAGTTCTGGCTGTCTTGGCTGTCTCTCTGTAGAAAGCCTCCAATGAGATCTTCCTGCATCTGCCTCCTGAGTTCTGAGATTAAAGGTGTGTGCCACCACCAGCTGGCTGTGCTTCTTAGTCTAAGAAATATATGCCTTTCTCTTGATTTTTTGATACATTTTGTTTTCATTTCTCTTTTGGGCAGTTTATTTTATTTCACTGTGGAGTTGGAGAGATCAAATTCTTGTGCTCGCTAGGCAAACACTCTCATGTGAGGCTACACCCTCAGCTCCAAGATTTACTTCTTTTTCCTAGGCCTGTTACACCAACAGAAGTTCAGGCTCCATGGTAACAGCCCCAAGCACGTGGCTGTTGACTTTAAAGGTATTTACCTTGGGTATAGTTTTTCAGATGTTAGAAGAATGTTCTTTTTTTTTCTTCAACGTGTTTTGGCTTTTGTTGTTGTTGTTGTTGTTGTTTAATCAGTGACTAGCAATGAGTTATATCAATTTGTTTTTCAGTATCAATTTATTGACTTACTCTGTTGACTCTCATATAAATCATTGATTTGGCTGTTGTGCATTCTGGATGCTTCTGAACGATTACATTCCATTTCCAGTGCTTTCTTTAGGAGCTGTGGCTGTGGGTTTATTACTGCCCCTGGCATACAATCTTCTCTTCTCAGAGAGTCCTTGTTGGGGATTGGTGTGGAAGTTTGGCTGGTCTCATAGGCTGAGTTGAGGGAATTGGTTTTATGATTCTTTGCCAGGAGGGGAAAAATAAAAAACCAAACCACTGTCTCCTCATATATGCACAAACCCTCCTAGACCAGCACTGGCACTAAAGGAACAATTCGACAGCGTGGAATTCTCAAATGTGATGCCTTTGACCCAGAAATTTCACAGCTGGGAAACTTCTATGCGTCCTATGGCTGTAACCTGACAAGCATATGCAAACACACACACACACACACACACACACACACACACACACACAAGAAGAGCATTTATTGTTGCAATGGCAAGAGATTGAAGACAGCCCCTCGTTTAGAAACGAGGTTTTCACGAAAGGTGTGATGATGTTTTGTTCCTGTTACAAACACCGAGGTAGACTTAATCTCTGCTGATTTCTCCAGAACTGGTAATTAGGACGAAGTGGTGGCAGGTGTGTGCGCCTGTGTCCGCGTGTGTCTCCTGTTTGTGAATTTTAAGAAAGCGAGCCGTACAGATGGGCACCTGCTGTTTCTGAACGCAGGCTGAAAGCTCCCATTCATCAGTGACCTCTGGGGAACAGGGCTGACAGCGAGTTGTAGGACTCCATCTCCCTTCACACCTTGTTATAATTTCATGCTTGTCTCTGTCTGTGCACCTGCCCCTGGACTGGAGGAAACCTCCCTTTCAGCTGACTGCAAACCTCACTTCATTCCCCCAGCTCTTGAGTTCTGCCACTGTCCCTGAAAGGAAGTCTTGCATTCAGCCTAGGCTTGCCCAAAAGAATAGAGCAGTTGGAAATGTTAAGTTGACATAAATAGGAGGCTGCTGTAACCTCATGTAAGTGTTACCTTGGAAACCAGAGCCTGGGTGGTCTCCATGGAAACCATTCTCAGCCTTCTGCCTGAAGGAGTTACCACCCACTGGTGCTGGAGTCTTACTTATCAGAGACCTCAGATTCTTGATAAATTCTTAGGAAATGAGGGTGGCCTAGTCCCTGCTCACCCTAAGATTGCCTGTTGTAGATAGCACCTGTCTTCTGCCTGGGACGAACCTCCTATGGGGCCGTGATAGCACAAACACAAGAGACCACCCGAGCCAGCGTTTGTGCTGTTTCCTGGTGAGAAGAGACTCCATGTTTGGGAGTCCAGGGGCCAGAGTCTCCTATAAACCCCAGGTGTGGCTGAACAGCTGTACTGGGCTAATTCTCTCTCTTAGCTCAATTTGCCCTTCTATAAAATCGGGGCTTTAGACTAAGTTATTCTGAAGTTCGTTTTCAGCTTTAATAATATTTGCATGTGTCTTAGCCTTCCCAGGAAGGAGAGATCAAACAGCAACTAGAGCAGGCTTCCTGGGGTTCCCGAACTTTGAAGGTTTTGGGGAGGAATGCCCCCCCCCCCCAGGACGCAGGAGGTGGAGGTGGGGGTGGGGACTTGGATAGGGACATGCAAAAGAAAAGAGGAGTGAACTGTCCATGGGCCAGACAACACAGGGCACAGCAACGTAATACATCCTAGGACCCTCCCATGCAGAAGTTCCTGGGCTTGGAGACTGAAAGGGAGTCCAGGGCTTAGAGTCAGAAGGGCAGCCATAGGCAATGCTACCCTAGGCAGCTCTGCCCCGCCGCTGCTGCCCACCATGGCATCTCCCCATTCCTGGGGCATTAGCTACAGACTCCAGCCACTAGAGCGAGGGTGGAACTCAGGTGAGATTGGCAGGTCCAGTCTCCCACCTGAGAGACAAAGGATCTAACCTGTCACCAGAAGCTAAACTGTCCCTTCTTGATCCTTAGGAGCCAGGGCTCCGGGGGAGAAAGTGGCAACAGAGAGAGGGAGGCTGAGAGTAGGGATGCTCTGACCAGCATGCCCGTCCAGAGTATCGGCATCGGCATCGGCATCGGCGTCATAAGCACTTTCCAACACCCCTTTGTTTCTGACTCTGCTCTTCCTGCTTGCCTCGGGCATAATATAAGAAAGGAACACAGCCGGGCGTGGTGGCGCACGCCTGTAATCCCAGCACTTGGGAGGCAGAGGCAGGCGGATTTCTGAGTTCGAGGCCAGCCTGGTCTACAAAGTGAGTTCCAGGACAGCCAAGGCTATACAGAGAAACCCTGTCTCGAAAAACCAAAAAAAAAAAGAAAGGAACACAAAAGCAACCGTGCACAAAAGCAACCGTGCATGCCTGGCCACGATGCTCACGACTTCACAGTTTGCTCGCTGGGTGGCAACGGCTATCCTTGTGTGTAAGTCATTGGCTAGGTCATCTTTGTGGTAGCACAAAGATCTAAAAACCTCCTCGTGAGTCTGGAATTCCCAGTCCTCGTCTAGATGGGCTTTCCACCCTACAGCACGGAGTTCCCACCAACATGGCGTCTTCCAAAATGAGGAAGCAGGAGCTGTTAAGCTTTCTGCTTCTTCATCTCCTCCACCTTTCTATCTACTTACCTCCCTCTGTCCCTCCCTCCCTTTCTTCCATATTTGGGTATCTCCCTCCCTCCCTGGCTAGCCTGGAACTTGGTGCCATTCTTTTTTCTTGGCCTCCCAAGTGCTGGGGTTACAAGTGTGGACCACTGTGCCCAGGAAGCAGGGAGGCCCAGCCTCATGCCACTTCTCTTACATCTGCTGGATGTAAGCAGTTTGGGACTCAATCCAGGTTCAAGAAGGTGGCACACGAGCTTCACTTTTTTTTTTTTTTTTAGGAGAGTAACAACATGTGTGCACTGCCAGAGGCCAAACATCTGGGCCCATCTTTAGATCACTGAACAATTGGTGAGCTCTCTCCTAGTCTCAGTTTCCCTTTGTATTAACTAGAGATGGTAAACTAGCTATTCATATTTAGGGTTTGAACCAATCTCAGACCAAAATATCCAGAAATTTTAAATAGTTCCAAATAGCCATAATAGAGTTATATAGTCAAATAGCCAAATAGAGTTAAGCTTGCCATATACCAAGCCTCCTGCGGAATCCATATGACTGAGGGCATGCCCCTTGTCCTCGCCCTGTCCCCAGCACTCATCTGGGCCCGGCTCACTGTAAGTGCCTGTATTTACTTACTGGGCCAAGGTCACCTGATTATGGCGTCGAGGAACTGAATCAGGCCAGGTTGGAGGAGTCACAGCCCAACTGAGGCTGTGACACTTTATTTATTGAAAGCCATCAGACTTTTTATATCGTTATCAGAGAGAAAATGTGGTGGCAGCTGCCAGGATCAGTACCATGCTGGTTACCAGGATCCGATGACGGCTGCAGGCTATACGGGGTACACAGAGGAATGCCTAAGACCGATTGTCCTCTCAATCCTCTACGCTTCCTTGACTTCCAATGGGACGTACAGGGAACCACAAAGAGGCCTGGATGCTTCACTGCCTGAGGAAGTGCATTGATCTCTCAGGAACTGGAAGGCGCTCCTGGAGCCGCGGATTCTTATCAGAGAAACCTATGACGCACGACTCTCCGAGGCAGCTGGGCCAGGACAACTTTATGGTTCCCTGCAGACTACCTCATGTTTCCTTTATAGATGATGTAGTGAGGACTGTGCAAAACCAGGCCAAGCCCTGCCCTAAGCTAGTCCATGCTGTCTATATACAATAGTGTTGCTTGGCTTCTGTTAACTTGGTACAAACGTAGACACATCTGGAAAGGGGGGGATCTTCATCAAATGCCTCCACAGGACTGACTCGTAGGCAAGTCTGCAGGGCATTTTCTTGATTAAAGATTGATGTGAGGGGTGAGGCCGCCCACTGTGGGCAGTGCCAGCCCCGGGCTGGTGGTCCTGGGTTGTCTAAGAAAGCAGACTCAGGGAGCCATTAGGGAGCAAGCCCTTCATGATGGGCTAGACTATAGCTGTATTCTGAAATGAGCCTTTTCCTCCTCAGGTTGTGTTTGGTTGTAGTGTTTATCACAGCAGTAGGAACCCTAACAAGACAGGTTTTCCAGACTGTGCCTTGCCCGTTTTACAGGCAGCAGTGTCGGACCCCGTTTGGAGATGGAGGACAGCTGAACCTGGGGTCCATGTGAACAGCATCCGCTGTCTGGCGCCACTCACATAGCACAAACTGATACATGGCTCGTTCCTGGAGCTGGAGAGGGGGCTCCCTAGAAATATTTTGAGGTCCTTATAAATGTATTGCGACTTTAGGTGCACATGGGCATATTAAAACCTTATTTTTTAAAAAAGCAAGTTCAGGAACTTATGGAGCACAGGAGACAAATGGAAAGGCGTCCTTCATCCAGACTCCTGAAAAAGATTTAGTCACCTGACCCTGAGATGACCCCCAGTCACCTGTCACCTGACCACCTGGTGTGTCATCTGACCACCTGGTGTATATATCAAGAGACTGACAGGCAGAGAACTCCCAAGTGCCCCGGAGGCTTCTGCTTCAACTCCGGTTAGTCCCTGCCAGTGACACTATCGACTCAAAAGGCCGTCTGCCTATCCTCTTCCTCTGTTTGCCCACCATGATGTCCACTCATCTCCCTATTCACTTGTCTGGACTCAGTCTTGCCCTTTCGCCTCTGTGCTGCACTCAGCAGCAGCAAGCACACCACGCACACCACCACCTCCAAGGGCTTCTGCAGAGACGGCCTGGTTGGTTTATTTCACTCCCACTGACTCGTACATTCCTATCCAGTTCCAAGCTCTGCCTACTCTGGCCGCTTTAAAACTCTGCTTCTTTAACCCCTTCTCACCATTCTGAAGAAAGAAAAAAAGATGATAGACAGACAGACAGATGATGATAGACAGACAGACAGAGAGACAGAGGTTACAAGAATGTAAGTCCCACTCGCAGTTAGGAAGAAGTCAGTGTCTGAACACACCCAACATTCAGAAGGTAATAGAAAACACAGCTCACCACCATTCCTTTGGACATCTGCCTCTGCCAAGTCCTCCCTTTGGTTTCCTCCTCATGACTAAAGAACCCCAATATTCCTAGGCCTGTCTCCTTTTGTAATTCATCCTGCTTCACACAAAATCACTCATGGCTCCAGCCTTGGCTTCTAGAGTGGCGTTGGGAGCCACAATTTCCCCAGCTTTGGGCACGCTTTCATCACGGCAAGGGACACGGGTGACTGTATTCTTCCCACTGGCTCTCACCACTTGCTGGCCATTTATTGTTGTAAATCTATTGCTGACTTCTGGGGTGACTCCAACAGGCTTTGCCTTTTATAAAATTTAGCTGGAGCCGGGCGGTGGTGGCGCACGCCTGCAATCCCAGCACTCTGGGAGGCAGAGGCAGGCGGATTTCTGAGTTCGAGGCCAGCCTGATCTACAGAGTTAGTTCCAGAACAGCCAGGGCTATACAGAGAAACCCTGTCTCGAAAACAAAACAAATCCAAAAAACAAACAAACAAAAAAAAAAAAAAAAACAAAGAAGAAGGAGGAGGAGGAGGAGGAGGAGGAGGAGGAGGAGGAGGAGAAAAGAAAAGAAGAGAAGAGAAGAGAAGAGAAGAGAAGAGAAGAGAAGAGAAGAGAAGAAAAGAAAAGAAAAGAAAAGAAAAGAAAAGAAAAGAAAAGAAAAGAAAAGAAAAGAAAAGAAAAAGAGAAAATTTAGCCAGGCAGGAAGACAGAAGAAGAGAAAGGAGCGCAGAGTCCCAAGCTTTAAGGACAGAAGCCATGCTGCCCCGCCCCCATTGCTGCACCCATCCCGGCCTGGAACCAGCAAACACTGGTGTATTATGTTCTGCAGCGCCTGCGCAGGCCAATGGCCAACGCTGCGGGCTGCCCAGCCTAACTCACAATGCAGTCTCTGCAGGAAGCAGGGGGAGGAACTGACTGGTCCCAAAGGCATCTTCAGGCCGCACAGGAATGAGGCAGTCAGGGGTAGCTACAAGCCATCTGGTGGAGTCTTGTGTGGCTTTGGAAAGTGGGCAGCTTCTAATCTCTCTGGGACGCAAACATCCTTTCTGTTTCAATAAGAGATGAGAAATGTGATTGTTTATCCATTCTTAGCGTCCAGAAGATGGGGGACAGAACCGGCCATGAAAGGAAGAGAGGGCATTTTGGCCCCTTGCCACGCCATGGTGGCACCCACCTCTCAGGCTCATCCAGACTCTGCCTTAGGTAACCTCTGTCTGTGCAAGCAGTACTGCCCATGGAGGCTACCCAGCTGGCTCCAGAGACCTCCCAGCAGGGCAGGAGCTCCTAAGGCCAGTTTACCGTTACCAAGGAAACCACCCCCCAAGGCTCCAGGGCTGAAATGTGCTGGGCAGAGACTCCGCCTAAGAGACCTTTGGACTGTCTCCAACTTGGTCTTGTAGCCGTTGTTGTTGCTAATAAAACTCCCATTTACTCGAATGGGACCAAACACAGGGTGGAAAGAAAAGCAATTTCAGGGGCTCCAGCCAAGCCCTGGAACTTCCGTGGTCCCACGCTGCGGCAAGAGACTAGGAATCTGAGGTCCTGGCTCAGGGGGGCTGTGTCCCACCGGTTCTGCGTGCATGCATGGTAGGCATTGGCAGAGCTGCTGCTGTCCCTTTTCGGAGAATCGGTGCAAAGCAGGTAAACAGACCCCACTCTACGGGGCCCTCATGAGAATGGAGGCAGGGAGCGAAGAAGACGCCCCAATGCCTAACTCTCGCCCTGCACGGAGAGGGCATTGCCAGGGTTTCTAAGCTGCTCTGAGAAATTCCTTCCCCAGGTATTCCGCTCCTGGGCTGCAGGACTGCCGATCCGGATGGAATGGAACACAGACAGGAAGGGGAGAAAGGCCAGTCAGTACGGCAGGGCATACCCTTTAGCACTACTGCGGGCTCGGAACAAAACGCAGGGCGCATCAGAGCTCACGGACCCGGTGCCTCGCCGATTGCCTGGACTCTGTGACCTCTCTGTCTGGCAGATTCGGATAGAGATCAAGGTGTAAAACTCGGGTAGACCTCACTGCAGATCGCAAGCTCTCACGGTTAGGCAGTGTGCCAAGTGCAATAATGTGATAAATCCCAGGCACGGTGAGAGGAGTCATGTCTGGACGACCTGTCTTAGCACAGGGACCTGTGTTCAGTGCCACCCCATGTCATCAGGGTCACATTGTCACCCTAAAATGTTCTCGTGTGATTCATCTTGGGTTCCTTGTTGACCACAACAACGTTCCCATCGGACTACAGAAGAAACACATCCCTGTGCAGGTGCATGGCACTAGCTCTACAGCCACCGACGGCCGCCATCTCTCCCAGCCTTGAGGCTGTGCATGATCCAGAGCTCCTTCCTTGGGTTTCAGGACTTCCCAGATGCTGCAGAGAGAGGGAGGGTGGGATCCGCCCGGGACACAAAAAGCTGAGCCAGCTGCTCACCTCGTGGCCTTGGACCAGAGCCTTCCCCTGCAACTGGGGCTGAGAGACCCTGCTTCATGGACGTTGCTCTGTGGCCCCTCTGCTCATTGCCCTCTCAAAAAATAAAAAAAATAAAAATCAAAAACATGCAGTTCTAGTTGTTTGGAATCCCACTGACCACCACATCCTAGCCACTGTTGGAGGTTTTCTCTACAGACCAGAAAACAGGAAACTGCTCTTACCGTTTCTGTTCAACTCGAAAATGTTCTTTGAACAGTATTTACAGAGCCTTCCCTGAGTCTCTAGAGAAGAACTAAAGGCTTTCTTGAGCACGGTGTTAGAACTTGTGTAATTAAGCCACAAAACTTTCACTCCTTACAGACCACTCTAGACCCCCTCTCACTTCCAGAGAGAGGCCACCGCCGAGGCCATACCTTCGTGTAGACTGAAACCTGCAGACTCACCCCTCACACCTAGCACTCCCTGGCCTTAGTTCTGAACTGGGTAGCCCTTACCTCTGGGGCCTTGCTGGATATCTGAGAACAGGACATTGTATTCACTCACGTACCACCACCAAGTCCAGGGACTGGCTAGCCTGTGGATGAGTCAAAGCGAGGCAGATGCCATGGTAGTTTCTTTGCTGTCTGCCTGAATTACTGGACTAAGAAACAGTAACCTGTCAGAGGGTGATCCTGTGAGCCCGAGCAGCCAGTGGTGTCTGTCACCAAGCCATAACCAGCTCCCTAACACTATGGAAGTGGCTCTACCTCCTCTCAGTTGGACTCCCCCACTCCTTCAGAGTGACCAGAGCCACACCTCCTGACAAAGAAGAATGGTATCCTTGTCTTGACACTCTTCTTTCCAAGGAACTCAAACTGATCTACCCTGGTTTTCCTCTGGGGCTCCTTTCCCTTTCCACAGAATCTTATAGGCAACAGTCAGCAACCTTTGGTCCCTTCTGAGATAAGCACATGATTCAGCCTGCTCAGTCATGCTTGGTCCCCTGGTTATAGAATACGTCTCAGGAGCGTCATGCAAATAATCTCAGTGCTTCTGGGATTGACTGTGCCCTTCCCTCAGCCTTTAGCAGGCTAAACAGACCTTAATTGTTTGCCTTAGTTGGTCTTCCACTGACCCAGCTAACCTAGGTGGAGTCTCCTGTCTTGCCTCACCTGCAGTTTCCTGCAGGAGCAGACAGCCTGCTGAGTTTGCTTTGCAACAGAATCCAGCTGAAACAAAATATGGGTCTTTGGGTTTCCCCTATATAAACACAGAGCTGAAATTAAACTTTGAGCCTGGATTAGAAACCTTTGTCTTGGCTTTATCCTTCTCTCGCCAGCCTGACCTTTTTCATTCCCAGCCCCCCTTTCAGGTAACCCAGGTCTCCGTGGCCGCTGGCCAGCTACAGTTGACCTGTGGACACTGAAGGCCTTGTGTAGCTCCCTCCTATCTAGACAGACTCATCTGCATCCAATCAAGAGCAAGCTTGACCCCCGCTTCGCAGAGCCTTTACACATCATCTCAATCCAGAGAGACCTTGGCCTCTTTCCTTAATGGGAAAGGGAATCATAATGGTGGAGTTGACAGGGTCTCGGGTGGTGGTTCTCGACCTTCCTAATGCTGCAGCCATAAGATACAGGCCCTCATAGTGGAGTGCCCCCCCACCATAAAATTATTTTCATTGATACTTTATAACTGTAATTTTACTACTGTTATAAATTGTAATGCAAATATCTGTGTTTCTTGATGGTCTTAGGTGATCCCATGAAAGGATGGTTTAATTCCACCCAAAGGGGTTGAGATTCACAGGTTGAGAACCACTGATCTAGACTCACTTAGGAGACAAACTTAGGGCATGTCTAAGAGGGAGTTTCTAGACTGACTAATTAAGGTGGGATGACTTAGCGCGCATGTGGGCAGCACCATTACAAAGGCTGGGGTCATGCTCTGGGTGAAGAGGGTAAAGCAAGCTGAACCGAGGCATCCATCTCTTCCTGCTTCCTGACAGCTGCTGCCAAGCCTTCCCCTCCGTGGCGAACCGACTCTACCCTCAGCCTGGAAGGGAAAAGGAACCGTTCATGCCTCCAGTTGCATTTGCCGAGTATTTTGTGGTTATTCTGTCGCAGCAGTAAGAGAAGTAACTAACACCTTTATCCCTAGACTCCCAGCCCAGCAGCCTCCGAGGCCCTGGCAATTGCTAGGCCCAGCCCTACCCTCTCTTGCAGGCATCAGAAGAGGTCACTATTGGGTAGTCAGTTACACATATATCTGTTCTTCCTGGTGACCTAGGGTGGATCAATTGACCAGATAGGGCAGACGATGTTCCTACACAGAGAGAGGTCAGAGTCCACCCTGAGGTGGCCACTCAGTCATCCCCATTTGCCTGTGACTTCCCAGGCCCTCACACGCTATACCCTGCCTGCTGAGGAACCTCTGGGCTCCAGTCGACAGGGACAATTGGGGTTAATGTTTAAATGTAAAATATCCTCTGCAGGCTCATGTGTTTTTTGAACATTTGGTTCCCAGCTAGTGGTAACATTACAAGAAGTTATAAAAACCTCTAGAATGGCTGATGAGGCCACAGGGGCAAGCTTTGAGGATTATAGTCCATTCTGGTGTCCAAATTCATTCATTCATTCATTCTTTCTTTCTTTCTTTCTTTCTTTCTTTCTTTCTTTCTTTTTTCTTTCTTCTTCCCTTCCTTCCTTCCTTCCTTCCTTTCTTTCTTTCTTTCTTTCTTTCTTTCTTTCTTTCTTCTCTCCTCCTCCTCTTCCTCTTCTTTTCTTCCTTTTTCCCTTCTTTCTTTTCTTCCTTTTCGTCTTCCCTTCCTTCTTTCTTCTTCTTTTCTCTTCTTTTTTTCTTCCTTCTCTTTCTTCTTCTTCTCCTCCTCCTTCTTCACCACTTGTTCTTCATGTTGTTTGTTTGTTTGAGACAGACTCTCAATATAAAGCTGGTCTGGAACTATGTAGACCAGACTTGACCTTGAACTCACAGAGATTTGCCTGTTTCTGCCTCCCAAGTGCAGGAACTAAATGTCTGTGCCACCACACCCAGCTTAGCTTTCTACTTCTTGACCCATGGAAGTATAAAGAAGCTGGATGCTTCATGCTCCCCACTCTGTCCTGACCACAGACAGGAACTGACTCCAACACTATACGATATGATTACCCCACCTTAATGGACTTCGTCCTCTATGACCATGAACCACAATAAGTCCTTCCTCCCTAAACTGCTTCTATCTCAGCAACCAGAAATGCGACCAATAGGCTGGCCATGCTGCTCAATGCGCAGAGTTAGGAGGTAGGTGCTACCATGGAGGAGTCCTCCTTCAAAGCGAAGGCACAGTGTATCGATTCCACCCCGGCCCACCTCTGTACCCATGCAACATGGATTACTGAGCCCCTCCTATGTGTCAAGCGTTCTGTGGAGTTTTGGACCTCCAGAGGCTCTGTCCTTAAAAACTTTTGAGTAGGAAGATTCGTTCAAAGAGCCAGAATATAATCATTTGAGATGTTATGAAGCCCCTAAATCTATTGTTGTTGCCTTTAAAGCGGCCACAGACAGCATGGATAGTTGTGGCCATGTGCCAATATGACTTTATGGGCAACAGCTTAGAGCAGAGTTGGAAACACACAAACAAGACCTCAGGATACCTGTGAGGCCCCTGCTGAAGAAAGTGGCTCCAAGTAGCTCCACAGGTGGCCTTGCACTATTTTATATGACCCCGGCTTCCCTGATCTGTGGCAGTTGGCCGACCCAACAATTGACATTAGTGGATAAACCAGAAGAGACCAAGGCAGAACCGTGTAGCAGGAGACAGCATCTGAAGAGCTGGAAGGGTCTAGAGCATTGTGAGCTTTTCTGGAGTTTTCTATCCTTTCCAAACCCTAGGCCACTTTCCAGGTCCCGTGAGGCCCAGCCCAAGGAGGTCTGGCTATGGCCCCAGACAACCTTACCTTGAAACTGGGTGTCCTGTTTTCTCTCTTCCCATATGTAGTTGGCTTTCTGTTTTTATCCTTCCCATATCTGAGGAGCCAATCAATAGGACTAAAAATAATCTGGGGAAAATGTATTTGTAAAGAACACCTGCAGAAGTTTTTCTTGTCATTGTTTCCAATCCGGCACAAGCTGTTTATTTAGCATTTATATTGTATCGTGTTATCTTAAGTAACATAAAGATGATTTAAGTATATGGGGGTGTGCTCAGCAGGTAATGGTGCTTGGTACGAAAACCTGGGGGCTTGAGTTTGGTCCTCAGAACCAGTGTAAAGGTAGAAGAAGAAAGCTGACTCCACAGAGCTGTCCTCTGACCTCCACACGTGTGTGGTAGCCTGGGTCCTGAACACATTCACTTCATATATAATAATAATAATAATAATAATAATAATGATGATGATGATGATGATGATGATGATAATAATAATAATACCACCCTTAGGGCATGTGGGACACGAAAATAGGCCCTATACAAATACCATGCTAATTCCTGTAAGAGAGTGGAACCTCCATTGTTTTGAGTGATGACTGGACATCCTCACAGGAAAAAAATATTTCCTTTCTTTCTTGTTTAAAACAATCATTTCTAGCAAACTTGTTAAGTTATATGGCTATCACCGCCATCCGTCTCTGTCCAAAACCTGCTTTTATCCAAGAAATGTGGGTGAGGGTTTCCTGTCATCAAAACTGCTCGTTCATCCCACTACCCTGTGGGAAGAACACCGGAAGCACACAGGATGGGCCCCCAGCTACACTAGGAGTAGGTGACACGGTGACATGGATGGTGACATGGGAGAACCCCCTGGGAACTATGAGAGGAACATCTCCATCTCTTAGACCTTTAAATGACAGTGACCAGGTGCCCACATCTGGGCCAGGAACCCCCCACAGTACCCATGTGCTTCATGAAGGGCTGAGGGAAAGACGAAATCTTCCCTCGGTGCTACACCCAGCAGACCCTAATACACACAGCAGCGTCCCTGTCCCTTCACACCCAGGGGTGGACCACTGGCCTTCTTTTGATGTCTGTGTACAGGACCTTCAAATCCCTTGGTATTTCTAGTCCCCACCACAGGAAGGGAATGGGTCTGTACTTGTCCCCAAGGTAGTCAGTCAGTAACTGGCTTTGCAGCCAGTACCACCTCAGAGGTATCAGCCAAGTAGACTTCTAAGGCACCGAGATGAAACTGTCATGAAGGGCTGATACCTATCATTCTGAGGTCTGTGGAAGAGGTCCGGCCCCACAGTTGGCCTCTCCCCTGCTCCGTTTCTCTATAGGAGAAAACTCTTTCACTCTTACCCATGCCCCATGGTCCCAGCTCTTTTCTCTTTTTCCATAGCCATTCTCACTGTCGAAATGTCATTTCATCTTTAACTAACAGTAGGATTCTTTGTTGCCTGCGGGAGGATCCAGTTGGAGCTAAATCAAGTAAATAGGGGCTCCTCCTGGGGACCTGGAGCGCTTGCAGTTGCAAAGCAGTTGCTAGGCAACCGGTACTGCTGCCCCTGCCTTGGGGTGTTTCCAACAGCCTTAGGCCTCCCTCAGACTCTTTCTTGGCAGAAAGCATCTGATGGCACAGTGCGGGCTGAGGGTCCCTAGCTTTGGGCCATTATGTCCTGCATCGACAGGGAGGAGGGACATTATCCTAGACACTGACTCTGGAAGATACCATACTATTATGGTTTGAATATAAAGGATCCTGGCCCACCCACAGGATCTGGGGACTACTTGGCCCCCATCTGGTAAAGCTATTTGGGGAGGTGCTTAGAAGGTGGGCCCTAGTTAGAGGAAACAGGTCACTGAAGGGAAACACCAAGGTTCTGGTCTCTAGTTTGGGTTTTACTTCCCGTCTTGCCAAGAGGGAAACAGCTTCCTCTATACCATGTCCCACCATGATGTTCTGCACAGAGTCAAGCAACCACAAAATGAGCCTGAAAGTGTTTCTACTCTGTTGGAAGGGCATCCTGGAACTCAGAAGCCCAGGAACCGCATAGCTCCGAGGGGAGATGGTATCTCAGTGGAAGGGCATCCTGAGACACAGGAACCACTCAGCTCTGAGAGGAAGCCTCCTCAGCAGAGGTGCTGCAGCTCCCAGGGGAGGGTCTTCCCCGCTGAGCGGAGGAGCGAGGAGTCTCAGCCCAGCTCCTTCTTTGCCTCTTTTCTCTTCAGAGCGTCTTTTCTTCTTGTCCTCTTCCGATGAGAGTCACACCAGGTAGAAAATCCCATGAAAGATGGAAAGGTCCGTGGAAAGGTCCAGGGGGTGGAGGGATGAGTTCAGGGACAGTCGCCTTCTCTGCTCCTGGGAGTGCATGGCCGGAAATTGGATAAAGGGCGGGCCCTATATCGGATTTCTTAAGGGACAGAGCTTTTCAGAGCAGAGATTTCCAGATTGAGGACTGGTGGGATTTCAAGTCCTGAGTTTGAGAAACCCATCACAGATTGATGGGTTTTCCTGTTGAGGGATTGGTGGAGTTTTGTGCTCAGGGATTGGTGATCACAAGTGCTAGAATTATAGGTATGTGCCTCCAAACCTTGCTCATAGAACACTGTTGGGGTGGAAGGGGTATTTGTCTGTGTATATGGGAGCACATGTGTGTGCAGGTGTGTATACATATACAATGCACGTGTGAACGTCAGAGGGCAACCTTGGGTGTGGGTCCTAAGGTACCTTTCACTTTGTGTTTGAAACTGGACCTCATTGGCTCAGAATTTTATCTATATGTAGATGTATATGATGTATATGTATATGATGTATATGTATATGATGTATGTATATGCGCATGTATATAAAATTATTGTCGTATATATTTGTCAAATATATAGTATATATACATATATACATATACATATAAATCTCAACTTGTCACTAGCAACTTGACATCTGTCTCTTTATTATTCTGAGGCACTGTTTGAGTCAGCAGTGGCTTCCATGACCTCCCCCTCCCCAGCTCAGGGAGAGAGATGCAGCCGCCCCACCCCACCCCCTCAGTCCCCATATATCAATGGCACTATCAGCCAGAGAGCCCTTTCCAATGTTGTTAGAGGGTTTTAGAGGTGTTATTTTAACCTTAAGAAAAATGTGACCGTCCTGGTAACTGGTGCACGCAGCTCTATCTATCCCCACTCCGACTGTGACGGCTGCCCACACACAGACGTGCGAGCCTCGGGACGAGACCCATTCCCTGCTGTCATCTGCGGGTTCTATTGCCAGGATCTGGGAGCTGAGCCTTCTCCCGTGCCTTCTGGTTGGAAGTGAGGTCTGGAGCTGTTGCTTGGCAGCCCAGCCGTGCCAGGCATGCACAGCTGAGAGGAGCCCGCCAGGCCTTGAGAGAGATGATGAACTATTTCTAACTTGGGGAGGCAGGCCTGTTCCGTGCTCTGAATCATGGAGTCGGCTTGTTCTGGCTGCCTTGAGAGGCGTGCATCATGGTGTTATTAAGGACTGAGTTTATGGCTCCTGGGGCACTTTGTGTGCCTTTCAGTTCCTGAGGATCTGAGGCAGCCTCTCAGGCAGGGGAGTACCTTTGTGTCTCAGTGTTCCTTAGAGGTGAGTGAACCATACAGAACTTGGCTGAACACTTAACCTTGGGCACTAATCTTGCATGCTCTATCAGGCTCGGGAACCACCATTATATCCTATTATGAGGAGCATGTAAAATATCTCATTGCTTGAGATAAACTTGTCTCAGTCTTAGCCCTGAGCCAGAGTTTACATACTGAACCAGGGTCTTCTGATATGGGCACTTACGGACCTGCAGAATGGAGGAATTAACTAAGGTGAACCAGATGAGAAAAGCATCCCAACTGCGTCCAGGTTAGGTTGTGTTGACCTCTGTTGGGGTACAGAGTAGCTATCTCGGGTAGCTCAGGGCCTGTGGGGAGACCAAGATGATTTTGCAGTAGAGAAATTGGACAAGGGCAAGGGCACAGAGGCCTGGTATGCATCATGTATTTATTCAGCAATCAGCATTCTCTCTCTCTCTCTCTCTCTCTCTCTCTCTCTCTCTCTCTCTCTCTCTGTGTGTGTGTGTGTGTGTGTGTGTGTGTGTGTGGTGTGTGTGCCCATGTGTGTGCCCTCAGTGGCATCAGCTGGGTGCCCTCTGATTCACTGCAGCTCTGACAGTACGCATAGGCTGAGGGGCTGGGTCCCCCAAACTCTCTACCTCCTTCAGCCACCAGCCCTGGCTGTCCCACCTAACCTCCCGACCCCAGAGTTCTAAATTGGGGCTCCTCCAACTCACTCCTCAGGTTCAAATAATTTGCTCGAGAAGAGCTCAGAAAAATATGAGTTTACAGATTTCACATAAAAGATACTACGGACGGTACCAAAGAACACCAGATGGAGAAATTCTCAAGATAAAGTTGGAAGGAAGGGGTGAGGGGCTGGCATGCCCTTTCTGGGCACCTTGTCCTCCGGGACCCTGCATGCTGTAAGCTGGATGAAAGGCCCAAGCCCTGCCCTCTGGGGTAGAGAGGGGGGCTGTGGAGGCTTCCTTACAAAAGCATGATTGACTAAATCATTGATCACTGGTGATTATCTTGACCCTTGACCCTTTCTTGCCAGAAGTGTGAGGATGGATCTGAGAGACCCAGCTATTCACTGCTGCTCAGGCCTCCCTAGGACAGCCCTACCCCAGAAGCCGCCCGGACCCGAGAACCACCAGTCATCTCCTTAGTATGCATAGATAGCTCACCACCGTAGTCCTTCCAGGGGTTTTAGGAATTATACGCCAGGAGTCGGAATGGGGCCAGAGAGCGCTGGGATCTTCCACAGCATCACTTTGGATGAAGCTGGCGATGCTCAAGTGTCTACGAGCCCCACTGTTCTGCAAACCAAGGTCCGGCTGCGTGCCAGCTTCCAGCCCCACCGCCACCAGCTCTATGAGGTCCTTCCTTCGTCGGGCCTCTACACGGAAGGACTTAAGATAACACGCCTCTTTCCTTATTCCCTCAAGCCCTAAGGGGACAACTGGCTAATTATGTTTCTCACCCAAAGGCAAAGAAATCTGCCTCCCCCCCTCCCCTGCGACTGACCCCGGGGGGCAAAAGGACTTTTCCCTCTATCATCTGGACGTTCTCCTGAACAAACCGACGAAGACAAACGAAACCGGAGAAAAAGCATACAGATCTGTGAGGTGCAAACACGGAAAAAGCCGAGCACGGAAAGTCACAAGTGCGTGGCCACCCACCAGCTCCGTAGGGTGCAAAAACAAGGCCCACCCCACTCCTGTTGGGGAGGAGAGAATGTGGACCATTTTGAGATGACTCGTGCATGGCTTTTAGGGGGAACCTAATGAGATTTGAGCATTTACAACAGGCCAGGGCAGAGTCTTGCGGGCCATGAAATAGACAGAGGTTTGTAAATGATTCTCCGTGACACTGAAGGAGGACACAGCATGTGACAAGCCTATTCTGCCACATGAATAGTTAATGAAAGCACGAGGTCAGAGGGACCTGAACTTTGGGAGTGTGGGGGAGTGGAAGACCCCTCAGCCCCTCAGAGATTGGGTCTTCCGGTACTGTTTCCTGGGCTCTCACACGCCAGATTTTCTCACCGGGAGGACAAGTTACAAGGCTAAAGCTTGAGAACTTACTGCAGGCAGGATATGGGAAAGGGCTCCAAAGAATAACAATGTGACATGCATCCGGATTGCACTGGTTGCTGAGGACTCTTCCCTCCCCCACCCCCACCCCCACCCCCATCCCCGCAAATCTCCCCCATGCTGTCCTCTGCTGCTTGATTTTTTCAGCTGCGGCCTATCCCCGGTGCTCTTTGCCAGTGCGGCTTGTTAAACTGCAGAGGGGTGGGGGCTGTCTCCTCAGATGTCTGCGCTTGAGTTTTCCTTAGAATGACCTCTTTGCTTCTGGTTTCCATGGAAACAGCCCTAGGAGCGAGGACAGCTGTGGTCAAGAAGTAACATCAGGTTGGGACCCTGTCCTAAAAGCTGGTGACAGAGAGCAGGAGGACGGAAGGACTGAAGGAGGGAATCGGAAGGGAGACGCTCTGAATTCACAGCTGGGCCAAAGGCAGAGTCTGCCGGGCCTTGGAGATAGATACTCTGGCGGACACGATTAGGGGGCCCCAGGAGTTTTCACAGCAGGTCAGATAAGGACACCCTGGGAGGGTGGAATTGATGACGTCAGCTCCTAGGAGGAGACAAAGACATAAATACCACGAATAACGATGACAATGTAGCTGGCGAGACCTGCTCACTGACCTAGATTGCAAAGCTCCCCACCTTATTCGTTTCGTCGAAATTCATTGCTTGGGTCCTTAATGTGTTCTTCAGACAGGAAGATCGTCCCCAAATTATTCAAAATTCCCAGGGTTCTCCTTACTCCAACGCGTCCAATGGGAAGGCCAGCTTTGCTTGCTGACCCCCCCCCCCCCGAGAAAGGACAGACTGTGACTCCTCCAAGCTGTCACCCTGGATCTCTTCAGGAGAGAGGGACACTAGACCGTCGTGTGCAACAGGAGGGGCTGCTGGCTGCAGGCCAGAACCCCACAGCCCTGTTGCTCACACCACAGACCCCAGAATGCCTGTGGATACCCACCGCAGCTAAGTGTCACTGGCAAGTGGGAGGGGCTTCTCTGAGGAAGCACAGGGCAGGCGAGCTGAGACCCACCGCCCCAGAGCTGCGCTTCTGCCGTCTTGTAAAGTACCAGAGCGCTGTGCCCTCCTGATGCCTTAGGCTGCTGGTGTAATTCTTCTGTTGGGAGGTGGCGGGGTGCTATTGCAGTCACCTCCAGCCAAGCCAGGATGATGGGCAGATGCGGGGATCCTAATTAGCCTATTCGCTCCTCTTCAGGAACCACCGATAACTTAGAGAGCTGTAAGCCCTCTCCGTCTTTCTTGTCCCATTCAAGAGTGGACATACGACGTTTGCCCAGAAAGCACGAATGCCTGCTGATTACGACTGAAGATGCTGGAGCTTCTCCATGTCATCCTGACACCGTGGATCCTCTCCCCAGGATCGTGACTACAAGGATGGGTGCTGAAAAGCACCACTCTGAACATCTCCAGGCTTCACCTGGCCTTGAAGGAAAGGGGGGCTTTGGAGCCCCAGGTCTAGAAGGAGAAAGTGCCACAGGATCTGCGAGGGGAAGGCGTGGCAGTGGTTCAGGGAAGGTCGCTAGACGCCAAAGCGTGAGTTCGATATGTCTCGAAGAGACGCCGGAGCTGATGGGAGGGGCACCTTGCAGCCGTGAGGGGGCTGTGGAAAGCTTTGTATCCGTGTAGCATGGGAGCCGCATTCATAGGCCTGGTTGTTGGGCCCTGAATCTGCAACCCCCCAGCTCCTTATTTCACAAATCAAGGATGCTCTCTTATTTCTTTACATCATTTTATTTGTTATACACGCGGCAGGGTGCTTTGCATCATGCTCATGCAGTTCCCGAGAAGGCCAGAAGAGGGCACTAGATCACTTCAGACTAGACTTACAGACTGCTGTGACCCACCGTGTGGTCACTGGGAATGGAACCCAGGTCTTCTGGAAGAGCAGCAAGTGTTTTTCATTCCGAGCCATCTCTGTAGGACTTGAGGAGCCTCTCTTGCTAGAATCCACGCAGGATTCCCGGAGCTAGAGGGAAGTCCAAGGACAAGGGAGCTGGCATGTCTTTGTAAAATGTCCTGAGCTCAGAGCTGGGTGTATTTAAGTTGAGGAACTAGAGGAAACACATATTCTAGTCAGATACACAGAATAAAGGCCTTCTGAACTGGATGCTTCCACTTTAAATCAGGCATTGAAACCCCAACCCTGGGATCTTAGGGGGGCAATTAAGGTAAAATGAAGTGCTAACTGTCTGACCCACAGTTGGCTGTCCTCATCAGAAGGGATCAGAAAACTTGTTTTCTCTCTGCCATGTGCGGACACAGTAAAAAGCAAACGTTTGCAGCCAGGAAGAAGAGCTCTCACCAGGGACCAAACAGAGAGCCAGGCCAGACCAGGAGCATTCAGCGTCCGGGATGGTGAGAACTGATTTTCTGCCCCTTAAGCTGTCTCCCACACACTCCATCAGCCCCTGGCTGTGCCTCTGACATCTGAGTGTTCTGCAGAGTGAAGTCCCAGGGAGGAAATAGCAACAGCTCTAAGCTCTATTAGCCACCTACTTCATCTGCGTTTGTCTAAATGGCTTAAACATCTCAGCCTCTGCAGTTAAACGGTCTTTAACATCAAGGGATGCTGGCCTGATGCCACCCTCTATGAAGGCCAGAAGTCCATTTGCCTGCTTGGTTCTGAAAGGTTTCTCACTCTCTGGTCCAGCAGGTGCAAGCAAGCCGACCAAGTGCCTCTGCGTTGGCGCCTGTCCCTGCCCCACTCGGTCACAACTGATTGTGCCTGATGGCCTTCAGAGAAAGAAAAGCCTCAGCTGCTCCTTCAGGGGAAAACCCTTGGTGCAGGGTGTTGGTGAGGGGTATCGAATAATATGGCAGGGGCTTCCTGCTGTAGGAGATAGTCCTTCCCAGAGCCTGAGAGCATCAGTCTACTGTGTGTGCGTACATGCGAGTGGTGTGTGTGTGTGTGTGTGTGTGTGTGTGTGTCTCCCCATCTACCAAAATGCTACTGGAGTCCCACCCCTCCAAATATGCCCTGCCCTAAAGCTTACCTAGAGTCATCCTGAACCACCCCAGGGCCCCTGGCTTCCAGACCCCTCTACTGGAGGAGGAGGAAGGGGAGGAGCTCTGTCTTCTCCCTGGACCTTGGCCGCCAGTGCTGGGTCTTATCAGTCCTTACACCAGTCCCATCTGTAAGGCCCAGCTTGTGTGAGAGGCGCCGCCTCTGAGAACCAGCCATATTGGGATCCCCGGGTTCAATCGGTTCAATCGGGGCTGGCTCATCCCTGCACAATGGCCCAAGCCATCCTCACTATGAACCTTTTCCAAGATGCAACTCGAACGGGCAACATACCAGTGTGTTTGAACCATCCAAAGACATCCTTGGAAGAGAGGGGCTCTTTAGTGAGTCACTCTCCTCAGATCTGCCTAAATACCGTGTGTGTGTGTGTGTGTGTGTGTGTGTGTGTCTGTCTGTCTGTCTGTCTGTCTGTCTGTGTGTCTGTGTGTCTGTGTGTCTGTGCTGTACAACACCACTCCCACTCTCTCCCATCTCCTCCCACCCCCACCCCGTGCAGACAAGTTTTGGTTGGAGTTTCTCAGGTGACTGCCTCAGAGCAAAGGCATTGCCTGGGGCCTCAAGGTGAGCTGGGGCTTGCTCCCACAGGCATTCTTTTGAAGTGACACGGTCTAGTCTTTCCTCTGCAGACATCAAAGGATGGAAGGCCTCACATCTGCTCTAGCTCACAGTGAAGGTCCACCTCCACCTACACACACACACACACACACACACACACACACACACCAACACTGTTCACAAGGGGAAGAGGGGGCAGGCACTGGCTTTGCTCGTTTCCACTGTGCTCCAGGTCCCTTCCGTGCCTGTGGCAGCTCTGCCCTGGCCTTTCCGAGAAGCACAGGCGGGAAGATGAGAGCCATCATGGTAGTAGTTTCCTGGGTGTGCGCCTCAAAATCAACACCTTTAGGAATCTTTTAGTCCCTGTCCTCAGAATGTGACTCTCGCCGTACCCTCAGCCAGCCACTCTGTTGCCCCAAAAGGACGCTGTCTGCAGTGGAGCTGGCCCTCGGAGGACCAGGAGGGATCTTGCAGATAGCATCTTTATATGGGTCCTCAGGTAGGGGTGTGTCTTCCCCTGGTTGGTTAACACTCTTTTCATCCCAGCTTAGAAAGCTCATCCTGTCTTTTCCTCTGACATACTAAACTGGTGCTTTCTAATCCTTTGGAGTCTCTGCAGCTGCTACTGGGCCGACAGTCATTTCAGGCATCTTTGAAATTACTGGTTATTCACAGTAACTTTCTATAGGGTAGAATTTTCTATGTGGGTGTTCTCAGAAGCCCAGGGCATCTCCACCCTGTTACTGTAATGACTCCAACTTCAAAGGGTCTACAGGGACGGGACTGGTGGTGGTGGGGTAACCGAGCTGACTGGATGCAGTTTATGAATAGGCGCTCTCCAGTCAAATCCTCTGGGAGCCGAGGGGATAGGACCCAGCCACAAGTTAGCCCGGGTTAACCGAAAAAATGTCTGTTAAGGGACAAAGATGTCCTTGATCAGCCTTCCACATCCAGGTCATGCCTTGGTACTTACGGACAAAAAAGGGGTGACTTAGACCTAAGCCTATAGGGCCATGCCTGTCAAGTGTTCTGGTAGGTGAGGAGGAGGAGTTCCCTGTAAAGAAAGATAGCTTTGCACCATAACTAGTCAGAGAAGGAAGCATCACCAGTGGAGGATGTGTGGTCAACAGGCCTCTTGGACTGGGCCTTTCATGGATACAGAACCAGTGTCTCAGTAGGACAGATGGAGGAACAGGATGAAAGGGACCGGAGCCCAAGTGTGAGACCCAGTGGTTTCACAGACAACTAAGCACCCACGTGACTGCACAGGGTCTGGATCCTGACCAACTGGGAAGACCAGCTGTGCGCCTGAGGACCACCTGTGACCTACCTGCTCCAGGTAGGACCCCCTCCCCCATCATACCCGATGCGCAGGGAACTCACCGTTGAATGGCTTGGCAGGGACCATTGAAGACCAGTTCTTCTCTGGAGCCAGAAACCGAAGCCCAAGACCAGGTCACAGTACATTGTATGAATTTATTTGGTCAATCATGTTAATCGAATTGGTTTGCTAATTAATTTTGCTAGGTCTTGCAGCTGTACGCGTAGCCAATGTGTCGGGTGCTCCTAGGCTGAGTACGAATAAGGTCACACTTAAAGCTAAACAGTAGCTCCTAGCTCCCCTGGCTTTAGTAACAGGAATCTGGGCCCTTTTCACCACGGAGTACTGGGTTTCCCGCCCTCACTGGCTGCATTCTGCTGTTCCTCAACTCTCACACTGACCCTCCCCATTTCCGGTACTGCTGAGCCAACTGTCACTTGAGGAGCCATTGGACTGGTGACACACACCAGGCCAGTCTCCTTCACCTACTATTTTGGAATGACTCAGTGGGTTCTCAAACCCTATCCCCCCTCCCCCCCAATCTCCCGGTCCAGGGTCACCAATCTGACACAGCTGTGCTCCTCCAAGGAACCTGTCCTTGCCTTTCCCTGTTCATGGCTCTAGATTCCCCACCCTCTTTGGTAATAATACTCTCGGGGCCTAGAGACCTTTCCGCCATAGAGCGTTGCTGTATACACGCCAGGTTTTAGCTCTGGTCATCGATGGGAAGGGTGGGTATTCAACCCACTAAAGCCTTTGCTCTGAGGAATCTTGCCCGGCAGACGCACTTGCGCACGGAGGGGGACCACTTGACTGTGTTGGATGGGCGAACAGCTCATGACAGGGAGAGAACACAGAGGAGGTGGTCCCAAGACCTAGCCCCGCATGGCTGAGCCTAACCAAAGCAGCAGTACACCTCGGGGTCGCAGGTGTGTTCTCTCTCGCCAAGACAGCAAGGGGACAAGACAGCACCCAAGGCTGGGAGCCTCATTTCTGGGTCTACATAGCATTGAATCGCCACCAATGGGTTCCTGGAGGCCCTGCCCCGAGCTGGGCTCTGGTCCTGGTCCCCTCACTTCCCTACAGCCACTGCCAAGGTCCTTCACTCTCTCTCTCTTCCTTAAAGATTCCTTCAGGTGGCTCCCACAGCCGCCATGGCCTGGAAGTGCTTCCCCTTAGATGGCTTCCAGTGACGTGGAAGCTGTAGACGCTCAGGAGGAAGCTGCCCTCCCTCTGCCCTCCCCACTCACCTTTTCTATCCTCCTCCATGCCCTCCCCACTCAACCCTTCCTACCCATCTGCCTTCCTCCTGCTCCTCCTCTTCTTGCCCCTCCTCTGTCTTTCCCTCCCTGCCTCCTCCCCCCTTCCCATTCCTTCTTTCCCCCACATCTTGTCTCTCTCTTCTGCTCTGGGGTCAGCTCTCAGATTCTAGTTACGGCTCCGTCTTCTCCTACCCCTCCCCACGTGATCAGCCCATCCCTAGCCTCTTACCCTGGAGGATCTACCTAGTTAGCTTTTCTTCCTAAAGCACGTGAAGTCTCATGGGATTCTTCCCGTCCCACTCCTTCCGTCTTGCAGAAACACCCCACAATTTATCCTAATCATTTCACTCTCTGGAACGCCTGAGTCATGGCGCACGAGGCTTTCGGCTGTCACTGGGAGCTCCTTCTCCAGAGCCAGAGTTGCTGAGGAAGGTTCCAACGCGGATTCGGCTGTCTGTCATTTCCCTCCAGGAGCTGGTAAGCCCCTCACCGCCTTCCTCAAATCCAGGCCTTTGTGCTGCTTGGTGAACATAGCCCTTCCCCCAAACCCCAAGCCCTGACCAGCTTCCTAGATAATGTCACCAGTGCCAGCTGCCCAACCAGGCCCAATAAGGACAACTTCATTCTGCTTTGGCTGAACCAAGTTATGGCCAACCCTTTCTCATCATCCCTTTCATACTGGTGTAATGAACTCCTTCCCAGGGTGTCCAAATCAGAAGGTTGGTCACCTTCAAAAGGGCCCTCTTTTTTAGGTTGAATCTTGCTTAGTCCTGGGACAGCATTGCTACCAGATGGCAATAGGAGAGGGGGCTTCCAGTTCCCGCTCTGGCTCTGGCGTGTCTCTCTCCTTCCCGGGGTTTACTTTACACCCTTGCTACTCTGCCCCTTTGCACGCTGTTCCCACCGGCCCTGTCGTGTCTCCTGTTTCCCCACGACCTGCTTCACACAGCCACCTCCCCCCACCTAATCCTTCTCAGCCCTTAAAAAGCTCTCTTTGTCCTCATTTCGGTGAGGTCGTTGCCAAGAGAGCGTCAGAAGAGACTGGAAAAATAGTACAAGCTTGCTCCGTCTTGAAGGCATATTTCTTCCCCAGCCCTGAATTGCCACAAAAAAAAAAAAAAAAAAAAAAAAAAAAAAAAAAAAGCTCTGGATTCCCTGCCCTTTCTCTTCCTTTCTAGACTCTCCAACAGAACGGGAAGGCAGGAAAGCTGAGGAACAGACTTTTCAAGCTACATTTTGGGGGTTTTGTTGTTGTTGTTGTTGTTGCTCTGCTTTGTACATTTTAGACTTAGAAATGAAGACTTCACCTGGTTCTTTTAGCAAACCCAAAACAAGACATCTGTCACCCATCCAGGTGATGTGAGAAGGAGTAGAAAGAACAAAGGTGGTACCCAGCGAGTGTCCAAAGGCAAGCCCAGGAGGGTCTTTATGAGAATTTAGGACCGTGATTTCCTTCCCGTGAGAGGGCTACCATCTCTTAACCCCTGGAGACCGTGGTATCCTGGCTGACCAGTTGGACCGTGACAGGCAGGTGGGCCTTGATGCCCATGCGAAATTCTTTGATGACAAAGTAGTAGCAGAAAACATCCAGGCAGCAGTTGATGTTGGAGAAACACAGAGACAGCTGCAGGAACAAGCTGATGCCCTGCTTCACCCTGCAATCTAAGATAAAGCGGTTCCTCACCAGATACTGCAGGAAGAAACCCAAGTGCACCGGGAGGAAGGACACCACGAAGACAATGAGATTGGTAGCAATGGTCCAGATGCAGGCTCTCTTCTGGACCCACTCCTTAGTGTCTCTCTGTGGGACCCAGTCCTCGGTGTTGTCTGGCCGGCGCAGCAGAATGTGAATACTCCTGTAGGAACAGAAGCCCATGATACCCATGGGAAGGAGGAAGCCAAAGATCTCCAGGGGGAAGAAGACCCTGGCACTCCAGGTGTTGTCGGACATGTTGTGAAAGCACTTGTATTTCTCCACTTCCCTGTGGAACGTATAGATCGGGATGCTTCCGATCCAGACCAGCATCCAGATGATACAGCAGATCCCAAAGGTTTTCCTGGGGGACCGGAGGTGGCTAGCCAGGATCGGGTACTGGATGGCCAGGAACCTGTCCAGGCTGATGAAGCAGATGGTGAAGACACTCCCGTACATGCTGATGAAGTAGAGGCACTCCACCAGAGTGCACAAGGCCAGCGACGGCGACTCCACCTGCGGCAGGACCATCTTGAACGGGAGGGAGAGCACCAGCAGTAAGTCGAAGACAGCCAAGTTGATCATGTAGATGGACGTGGCGGCGTATTCCAGCTGCTTCTTCTTCAGGAAGGCTCCGAAGCCTCGGATGGCCAGGAGGTTGAGGACCAGGCCGAGGAGGAAGGTGGGGATGTGGACTGCCAGCTGCAGAGTACTGGTCAGCTTATCCACGGACTCGAACGAGCAGTCGTTGCTCTCCGACCGGCTCATGTTCCTGCCTGCAACACCAACAGAAGATATGAGAGCTCCGCTCACTCCCTTGAGCTGACGAACCACCAAACAACTTGGCTGAGGAGGCCGAGCCCTTGGTGAACCGTACTTAGTGTACCGCAAGCAGCAAACACAGAGCGAGGGGCTGGGGAGATAGATGGCTTGGGGATGAAGCCAGGCAAGTGTGAGGATTGGAGTTTAGACCTCCAGAATCGTCCTGAACGTGCATGGGCGTGGTGGTCCACTCATAATGCGGCTGCAGGGGGGGAGGGGGAGACCGAGATCCCTGAACCAAGCTGGGTAACTAGAGGAGCCAAATTGGTGAGTTCAAGAGAAAGAGAACCTGCCTCAGTATATAAAGCGAAGGTGATTGAGAAGTTCCTACCATCACACACACACGCACACGCACACGCACACGCACACGCACACGCACCTACGAAAACTGGACTCTTTTATGCATGAGCCTCTTTCCTTTTTTTTTTTTTTTTTTTTTTTTTTTTTTTTTTAAATAAGAGCTCTTATTGAAAGGACTAACAACACAAACTCTGAATCATGCTGGTTTAAGCGAAGACAGATTTTTCACACCGTCGAAAACTGCCAGGCCTGGTGGTGTGCGTCTGTGGTGTGAACCTGTCATCCAGAAACTGGCAGGGGGTAGTACTGAGAGGCAAGAGGATCCCGCATTGAAGGCTAGCTTTGACAATCTAGAGAGGCCCTGACTCAAACTTTAGAAAAAGTAGGTAGAGCCCCCCCCCCCCAGCCTAGCAAGTACAACACCTCTGGTTGGGTCTCTAGCAACACAAACAGAAGAGAGGGGCGGGCAGTGGGGGGAAGGGTAGGAGAGAAGAGGAGGGGATGGAAGGAAAGGGACAGCATTGGGGTGCAGCTGGATCAGGGTTCAGGCACTGTTCACAGCTCCAGCCTCTCTTTAAGCATGGGACCCTGGGAGCTCCTTCCCCCACTTTTCTTGATGTTTAAACAGTTGACTCTGTCCCTGACTGCAGGGATGATCCTGACCAGCACAGCACATCCCCACCCCCACCGCCAACACAGGAACTGATTTGTCCACTTGGTCAAGGGACAATTAAAAGCAATCAGATCCATGCCTGGGCTCTTTCTGGGTGGCTTGAGACGAAAAGTCTGGAGCAGTTGCAGCCTCTGCTGCCTTTGAGGAGAAATCCAGGCAGAAAATGAGTCTTCGTGGAAGAAGGGACATTCCCAGCGGGAATGAAGTGGGAGAGTGAGATCTGTCTAGGACAAAGAAAGGCCTTTAGACAAACAGAGGAGAAGGACAGAAGGGCTAGGGCTGGGGGTGTGCCTTCCCAGGGGCAGGACCTTGGGCAGGCTCTGAGCAGGTCTGGCTAATGGGTCTTGCCACTTTAGGAGGGTAAGACTGTCATTGTGGGGTTTAGTATAAAGGAAGGGGTGCTTGGAACAGACTAAGGGGATAATCAGCCCATGCCTCCAGAACCAGACTTCTAGAAAATAATGGAATAGTCATTCACCCCTGCCCTCCTTTCCCTCTTCTGTCTCTGAATCTGTCTGTCTGTGTCTATCTGTCTGTCTTTCTGTCTGTCTCTCTCTCTCTCTCTCATCCTTTCCTCTACTTCCCTCAAGTGAGGACAAGCTGCTAATGCACCAGGCCCTAGACACTGGGCGGCGGTGTTCACCAGTGCACAGGGCCCCTGCGTTGAGAGGTGGTTTCCACCTGGCCCCTTCTCCAACCACCCTAACACCAGGCGCCTGGGGAGCAGGTACAGCCAAGGCCTGCTCCATCTCTTTTTGGTTCCTCCTTCATCCTCCCTGAGGGAGGGACTCGAGGATGCAGAGAAGGAGTGTCAACATAGCCTGTCACCAGAGAGGCTGTTCCAGCGGTCGGGGGGGGGGGTGGTTGCTTTTAACTTAGGCTAGTATACTGGAATTTTTTTTTTAAAAGATAAAAATGCAATTTGGGCATTCAATAAAACATCTGAAGAACACAGAAGCGCACGCCGCCACAGTGCCCTGGGGCCTCGGCTGTACTTTCCAGAGGTAACCATGCACGACTGCAGACTTTCTCCAGGAGTTTCGAGTTATAATCATCTTTTCATATCCATATACATAAGTATGGTATCTTTGAAATAAAAAAACAAATACCTATAGCTACAGTTCTGTCCCTTGCCTTTCCAGTGAACCGTGTTTCTTAGCAATTGTTCCTCCTGAGTCCACGTGGCTCTGTTCTCTCTAACAGCCTCCCTGGATTCATTGTGTGGACAGAACATCGCTCACTGGGCCAGAAGCTTAGTAACAAGCATTTAGGTTTCCAGCTGTCTTCCTGGGTAACAGCGAATCCCACACCCCTCATCCTTGTGGCTCATTTCTCTGCTACGTCTCCACTGTGGAGGGAATTCCCATTCCTCGGCCCTTTCTCACTGCGTACAGCTGCCTAGGGAGCGCGTGGGAAGAAAAGATTTGGGTATTTGGGGGTGGGGAGTGGTGGAGGTATGCGCACATGTAGAAGCAGAGGTCGGTCGGTTTCAGGCTTCTTCTCTGTCACACTCCACCTTTTCCTCCCTTTCTTTTCTTTTCTTTTTTTAACTTTTTTTTTTTTTTGGTTTTTTTTCAAGACAGGGTTTCTCTGTGTAGCCCTGGCTGTCCTGGAACTCACTCTGTAGACCAGGCTGGCCTCGAACTCAGAAATCTGCCTGCCTCTGCCTCCCAAGTGCTAGGATTGCAGGCGTGCACCTCCACCACCACCTGGCCTCTCCCTTTGTTTTCTGAGACAGTCTCTCATTGAACCTGGAGCAGGGATCCGAACTCAGATCCTAATGTTTGCACCCACTTTACCCACTGAACCCCCCACCTCACCCCAGCCCCAAATTTAGGTATTTGAAAGATCCTAAGTGGGATGCCATTCCCAAACTCTCTGTAACTCCTGTTTAAAAGGAAAAAAAATACATACAGTAGACATATAGACATAAATTTGTAGACAGATCCTTTACTGAGCGTTACTCATTAAACACTTAAGGTCCACCCCTTGATCCAGATGGCTTCCTACGAGTCTGTGCTTTCCTACGTGTGACCTTTTCTTTGGCTCATGAAAGCACCTCTCCCATGACAAGTACTTTAGGCCTGTGCTAGCTAGTTTTATGTCAACTTGATACAAGGAAAATTCATCTAAGAGGAGGGACCCTCAATTGAGAAAATGCCTCCGTAAGATCCAGCTGTAAGGGGCTGGGGAGATGGCTCAGCAGTTAAGAGCACTGACTGCTCTTCCGAAGGTCCTGAGTTCAAATTCCAGCAACCACATGGTGGCTCACAACCATCTGTAATGAGATCCGACGTGTGTCTGAAGACAGCTACGGTGTATTCACATATAATAAATAAATCTTTAAAAAAAATCCAGCTGTAGGGTATTTTCTTAATTAGTGATTGATGGGGAAAGGCCCAGCCGATTGTGGGTGGAGCCTCCCCTGAGCTGGTGGTCCTGGGTTCTATAAGAAAGCATGCTGAGCAAGCCAGGGGGGGAGCCAGCCAGTAAGCATCAGCTCTCCGTGGCCTCGGCATCAACTCCTGCCTCCAGGACCTTATACTTCCATATTGCTGCTCATCATCAAAGGAAGTCAGGATGGGAACTCACTGCTTCTGATGATGAACAACACGTGATACGGACGCGGGAGTGAAATAAACCCTTTCTCCCCCAAGTTGCTTTTGGTTAGGGCGTTTCATCAGGGCAATAGTAACCTCAATAAGACCAGCCCCCTGTGGTCTGGTAAGTGCCTCCTAAGGCTGTGCTGAGGAACCTCTGGCAAGGGTCTCAAGCTCAGGGCTCCCATGTAACTCTGCTAAGGGTAGGGTGGTGGAAGAGTCCTGCTGCAGGAGCCTGAAAAGAAATGCGAAACGGCAGGCCGGCCGACTCCTCCTGACACAAATATGCAGAGCACCCCTGGCCAAGCTCAGAAATAGCTAGTGTGACTCAGAAGGCACCAGGTAAACTTTGGCGCGTTTGCCTGCCACACAAGTACCGGGACCTGAGGTCAGAGCCTCAGAACCCATAAAAAAAAAAAATCCAAAATAGTGGTATGTGCCTGTAACCCTAGCTGGATCCTTGAAGCTCATTGGCTAGCCAGACTGTATCCACGAGCTTCTGTTTCAGTGGGAGACCTTGTCTCAAAACATAAAGGTAGAGAAAGTTCGAGAAAAGACACCTAACACTGATCTAGGGCCTACACATATATGTATATCAGAGTGTATGCGTGTGCACACACACACACAAGCACACACACAAGCATTCAGGCACAAGCTGGACAAGGATACACTTATAATCTCGACCCCTGGAAGTGGAGGCAGGAGGACCACCTGAGCTCAGCCGTTCACGACTAGATTGTATAACACAGTGAGTGAGGCCACCAGCTAAAGGAAAAGAAGGTTGAAAGGTGTGGTGGCTTGAATCAAAATCCTCCCCCCACTCCCCTCCAGGCCCACAGGAAGTAGCACCATTAGGAGGTGTGGCCTTTTTGGAGTAGATGCAACCTGTTGGAGGAAGCACGTCACTGGGGGTGGAAGCTCAAGCCAGGTCTAGAGGCGGCTCCCTCTCTCTCCCTGCTGCCTGGGGATCCAGATGTAGAGCTCTCAGCTCATCCATCACCATGCCTGCCCGCATGCGGCCATGCTTCCCACCACCATGATAACAGACCGAACATCGGAACTGTAAGCCAGCCTCAATGAAATGTTCTCCTTCCTAAGAGCTATATAGTCATGGTGTCTGTTCACAGCAACGAAACCCTAGGACAGAGGGAAGGAGGGAGGGAAGGAGGAGAGAGACAACAGAGAGCAAGAGAAAACCGGTCTGAGCAAAAGTGATGCTCTAAGCTGCTGGGATAAGTCTACTCAGAGAGAGAGAGAGAGAGAGAGAGAGAGAGAGAGAGAGAGAGAGGACTCAGCTCTGTTGGCATCCTCAGAAGAACTACCTTAAAGGTCCCATTTAAATTCCTGAAAGACATCAAATAGAGCCTTCTCAGAAGGTGGTCTTTGAAGCGAGAAGGTGCATTCTACAGACAGGCGTAAAGCAACCAGAAACTGAAAAAGTTTCTTCCAGCTAAAGGCAGAGTTATTAGAGGGTCTGAAATATTAATCTTCTCAATTCTCTCTGAGGGCCCAGGGGAATCGTCTTTTAAAGAGTCTTCAAAGGGGATCTGAAGTCAGGGCTAGGGGTAAAGAGCACTTGCTACTCTTGCAGAGGACCGGGGTTCACTTTCAGCACCCACGTGGAGATCCACAGCAGTCTATAACTCCCTTGGGGATCTGGCCCCCTCTTCCTGCCTCTGGTTCGCGCACACACAAGCAGCAAGCTCTCATACACATAAAATAAAAACAAATCTATTTCTTAAAGTCTGGATTGTCACAGGAATAAGGTAAGAAGGCATAGTTGTACTCTGGGAAAGAGAAGAAACAGACATCCTCAGAAAAGCCAAAGCTACTTATAATAAGGACCAGTCCATATTCAACCTAAGGCAGGGACTGTGACTCCTTCTGTTCTAGTCAACCCAGGCCTGCAACCATCTACAGAGAACACTGCAGCTAACGCTTGAGTCCCTTCAAGTCAGAAGCAGTTGCTAAGACATAGTTAGACCTCCGAGAAGCTGACTGAGTACCAAAGCTGGAAGAGGATGGGCATTCAGCTCCTCACATGGTGGCCCTTGAGGACAGACGGAGGGGGGAAGGACGTAGGTAGGAAAAGCTTCCTATCCACAGTCAGCTCAAGAGCACCGTGGCCACGGTCATGGGGCTGCCCTAAGCCCAGCTGTCTGTAGGAGGAATCCTGTAGAGATATGAAAGAAAATGGCCACCACAGGCTCAAAGGAGTGGCGTTACTGGGAAGTGTGGCCTTGTGGGAGTAGGTGTGGCCTTGTTGGAGGAGGAAACGTGTCACTGAGAATGGAAGAGAATGAAACCTCTTTGAGGTCTCAGAAGCCCAAGCCAGGCCCAGTGTCGCTCTCTCCCTGCTACCTGCCAGTCTGGATGTAGATCTCTCAGCTCCCTCTCCAGCACCATGTCTGCCTGCACGCCGCCATGCTTCCCGGTGAGACGGTAACAGACTAAGCCTCTGGGCTCTGAGCAGCAGGGCTTCTGGAAGGCCGATCAGAGCAGACAGAGCGGTCCTGAGGCTGCCGAGGTGCGAGACACCGGCTAGCATTCCAAGGGTAGCAGTGGGACTGTCCCAGCTTCCATCCTGGCAGCAGCATGGGTGGGGGGCTACCCGTCTTCAAGCTGCGATTGCTGGGCTCCCTTCATTATAGAAGAATTTGAATAGGGGGTAATTTCAGCCTTCCACCGGGAAGAAGGAAGAATTAAAAGGGGGGAAAGGTCAGGGGCCACAAAAACAGAGTTAGAGCTGAGGGGTGGAGGTGGCTTTGTGTCATTTGCTTCCTGCAACTGTGTGGAGCCCTAAGAAGTGACACTGACTTAAACAGACAGAAAACAAAAACTGCCGAGAAGCTAGAAGCCAGTATCCATGCCAAACCTTCACAGAGAGCCATGCCCGGGTGTTCTATTGATGCCTTTGTTTGATCTTGCTAATTATTTACACAGTGATATATTCATATTGCAGACAGTCTTTACTGCCGCAGGCATGCAGTAATAAACCAACCACGTTCCCTCTGCACCTCTTTGGAAACACTTAACACCCGCGGAGATCTGAGGAAGAACATTTGGAAAGAAGACTCTGCTGGCCAGCCAGATTGTAGCTCGCTCGGGAGTGAAGGGCCTCTCTCAAGGGCGCCCCCTCTCCCAAACACCGCTTCCAGGGTGCAGAGTTAACAAGAGAACTGAGAGTGACTCTCAGGTGGGACTCCTTGGGACCAAGTGCGGGCAGCAGAAATTATAGAAGGGGCCTTTTGGAATGAACATGGTAGTGACAAGAAATCAAGGCAGTAAGAGATGATCTTACAAAAGGCTGGGGTGTGGCTCAGAGGCGGAGCACCAGCAGGGGTGGGAGGGAGGAGGGGGAAAGGGAGGTGGCAAAGCAAGAGCAGAAAATTTGTTTTTGAGGTTCAGTTCCAGTCACAGTTATAGTTTCAGGCATCTCTGCTGGGGGTCTTGGAACACAAGCCCAAGATAAGGACGGCTGTATAATGTATGCAAATTAACAAGGAAGGAAGACCGAGTTTAGGCTGTAAGCGCTGGGGTCCGGGAGTGACAGACAGAACCTAGCACAAAGCTACTACTCCACAAAGGGGCCATTGCCTCTGTTTTCATCTGTTGAACCTCCATCTTTATAAGTTAAATCTGTGATTAACGTGTAAGAATTGGGTATATTTCTAGGGTGTGGTGTGATGCTTTGGTCACACTAGAGCTGAAAGCATTTCCTCTCTTGGTGTTTTGTTGCTGTTGTTGTTGTTGTTGTTGTTGTTGTTTTCATGTCTGCTGCCTTCAAGTTCCTCTCTTGCAGATCTTCCTCAAACATGGGACCAGCCACTGTGGGCCACAGCCACCATTAAAACTACAGAATACTAGAACTTAAAATGGTTTTGTAATTTTTTTAAAAAAATTTTTTTCGCTAGAGAAATTTAAGCGTGATATTTTAGTTTTTATTGCATTTACTCTGTGTGTATACATGTGTGTATGCATGAGTGTGTGTGTGTGTACATGTGTGTGTGTACATGTGCCACAGCTAGATTATGGAGGTTAGAAGGCAACTTATACAACTGGGCTCTCGTCTTCCGCCCTGCGGGTCCTTGGGACTGCAGGCTCTCAGGCTTGCCTGCCTGCAAGGGCCTTTACTGGCTGAGTCATGTAGGGTTTTCTGTCCTTTTTTTTTTTTTTTTAAAGAGCCTTAAAGTAACCGGTGACTATTAAAAATGGGTGTGCATCTGTGAGAGCAGATGGGGGGCTAGCTGAGAGGAGGAGTGGAGCAAGCAGAATATGTGAGGGAACGGGGACATGGTCAAATACACAAACCTATACCAGAATGTCATCATAGCGAAACCCACTCTCACGTATGATTGGTATTTGATAAAATCCGTGGCTAGAACAGAACATCTACCTTCAAGATCACCGAAGAAAACAAAACAAAACAAAAAAATAAATAAATAAAATAAAATAAAAGCCAGGCAGTGGTGGTGCATGCCTTTAATCCCAGCACTTGGGAGGCAGAGGCAAGTGGATTTCTGAGTTCCAGGCCAGCCTGGTCTACAGAGTGAGTTCCAGGACAGCTAGAGCTACACAGAGAAACCCTGTCTTGAAAAAAAAAATCACCGAAGAAGATAAAGAAACAAAATCATCGGACTATGCAGCGCAGAGTAACTATAACCGGAAAAGAAACTAAGCATAGAAATGATAGTAAAAATGAAATATCCCCAAATCCTCAGCGCAGTTAAGAATTATTATTCAAGCCGGGTGTACTGAAGCACCCCTTTTAACCGTAGCACTTCGGAGGCGGAGGCAGGCATTGAGTTCAAGGCCAGCCTGGTCTACATAGTTCTAAGCCAGGCAGGGCTTCATAGTGAAATCCTGTTAAACAAACAGCAACAAAAACCAGAAATATTATCGGACTCTGCTCTTATCAAGGACTCACAAGTGACCTAGTCTTCAGAGTGACAATCTCGTGACAACAGAGAAAACAGGAACAGAAGCTCTGATAGGCAACAGCAGCACCAGCACCAAACCTCAGGAAGAAGGCCACTGGGCTCTGGGAAGGCTGTCTCCTGAGGGAGCAGTGGGTGCGGCAGGGGAGTTGGTGGGGGCATGGCGGAACTACAAGATTCTCTACCCGTGTGTGCCACGGGCAATAATGAAACCTACAACTCTGCTCAACAAATACATGCTAATAAAAATATAATAAACAGAAAGGGGGAAGGAATACTTTCTACTAATAAAGGGAAAATAGAGCCTGGGAGCACAGCTCAGGGGTAAAGCACTGGCCTGGTATGCACGGGTCCTAGGCGCTCCAGCAATACAAAAGATAAAGAAGGAAAGGAAGTTAAAACCGTGCAGGCCGCCGCCACGGTCTCGGGCGCAGACAGCCCAGTACAGAAGTATACAAAGACAGAATCTAGAAATCTGCTGACCGAGGCGAATGGTGTCAGAGACTTTAACAGAGTCAAACAGATTGAGCAGAAAAACACACAGAGCAGAATTAAGCAAATTATAATTGATATTACTCAATAGTTCTTGAGTCTGGTTTTAAGCAAATAAGTAAACTATTTTTATCTTTATATATCATAGAAACATTTGCCAAAATGAATTATCTATCTAGAGAGAATAAAACACGCATCAAAAACACAAGGTAGGCTAGGCATGGTAGTGTATGCCTTTAATCCTGGCATTTAGGAGGTAGAGGCAGGAGGATTTCTAAGGTTGAGGCCAGCTGGTCTACATAGAGTTTCAAGCCAGCCATACATAGACACTGTCTAAAAAAAAAAAAGAAAGAAAGAAAGAAAAAGAAAAAGAAAAAGAAAAAGAAAAGAAAAAGAAAAAGAAAAGAAAAGAAAAGAAAAGAAAAGAAAAGAAAAGAAAAGAAAGAAAATAAGACAGACAAACCAACCCTAGGCAGAAATTGTGTTGTCTATATTCTCTGACCACTATATAAAAGTATAGAAGAAAACAAAATGAGATGTAGTCAAGAAAGCAAGAAGTTTTTTGATTTGTTTTAAAAAAAAATCAGCTCGAAGGACGTAGCCCGAACCATTTGGAGACAAACATATAGCCGTGGATGCCGCAATTATGGTTTTTATTTTATTTTTTTTTTAAGAGAAGAAAGGGAGAAGAAAACTTAATAAGTGAATTAAGCAACCCACTTGAACATTTAGAATTAGGGGAGGGAAGAGTCCCAGGAAAATGAGGAGGAAAAATCAAGATTAAAAACAGAAAAAACAGAATCCGGAAGTGTACCTGGTGTGGGGCAGGGGCGCAGGCACTGCACTAGGCCAGCCGCGCCATTTTCTAAAGCAATCCTTGTCCGTGATCAAGAAAGCAAACTGAAATGTTCATTCAGAAGGAGGAGGCATCAAGCCCTCAGAGGCAGGAGATAACTGTAGCAAGAGACGCTGCCCGCTGTGTGCGGCCACAAAAAACCTTCACAGGACTGAAGACTCACAACACGAAACACCAATTACCAAACCTGAGCCAAATGGAGAAGCATCCATTAGACTAGTAATCATGAAAAAAACAGTGTGCCATCAAAGACTGCTCATGAACCAGGCAGGCGCCTTTCTCGGGGTTTTAAGCAACTGGTGATTCCCAGATGCTATGAACGATGTCAGAACAGGAGATAATTTTTAATGAGCATCTGCCACAAAGCTTGCTCAAGTACCAGTCATGTTATGTGAAGCACAAAAGAGAAAAACCAGTGCTCAGATTATACATGCAGCCATCCTAATTGAGAGGCTGCCAGGTAGAATTTAGATTACAGATTATAAACACTGGCTAAGTCGATCTGTAACACAAACTAGTTTCAATGGACACATCTACAAACATTTTAAGGGCAAATGAGAAGCCATCTACTTCTATAAACAGCTTTTCCTGACAGTTATTTAAATGAAGGGATAGAAAGGGCTTCTTAGATTGATAAGAAGTAACTTGCTGATTCCATAGCAACTTTGTGTTTAATGGTAAAATAATAAAAGCATTCTTACTGAAAGCAGCCACCAGCATTCAGATATCCCAGCTATACCAAGACATCTAACAGAAATAAGATAAAATGAGGTGCTGCTCCCACCACATCCCCCCTGCCCCCCCAATTAATAATAAAAGCACAGTCAGTGAGTTGAGACTCTTAGATTCCATCGGTAAGCACTAACTTAGGTCTTTATCTGATGACAGGCAGCTGAAGATACTCAGACTCATTAAGAAACTGCATTTGAGGCCGGGCATGGTGGCGCACGCCTTTAATCTCAGCACTTGGGAGGCAGAGGCAGGCGGATTTCTGAGTTCGAGGCCAGCCTGGTCTACCGAGTGAGTTCCAGGACAGCCGGAGCTACACAGAGAAACCCTGTCTCAAAAAACCAAAAAAAAAAAAAAAAAAAAAAAAGAAACTGCATTTGACAAAAATCAAACCAGAGGAAAAAGCCAGGTGAAAATCTAACATGTGACAACCTGTTTTATTAGAATAATTGAAAAGGAAAAGACAAGGCCAAAGTGAAATCCTCAAAATCGAGGGGGGGGTGTCTGGAGAGTTGCCACAGTGGTTAAGAACACTTGTTGGTCTTCCGAGAGACCCAGGTTTGATTCACCCCCACGGCAGACCCTGCTCAACTGTCATTCCAGTCCCAGAGCATCTGTAGCCCTCTTCTGCGTGCTGTGAACACCTGGCATACATTGTACAACCACGCACGGAGAGACACACTCACGCACACACAATAAATACATTTTTAAAATGTTAAAAAAAAAAAAGAAAGAAAGAAAACAGTCCAGCTTTGTAGAATAGAAAAATCTCTCTTTAAAAAGTTAAGATAAAATAATATACTGGCTAGAACACAGTGCAGCAAAGGTTTTGGATGAGCACTAGCTCTCCCTGAGGAGACGCTCCCCAAGCAGACAAAGGGCACAGAAGAGGATTTCCCGAGAGAGATAAAGTGCTTATCAGGCTCAAGAAGCCAGCAAGGACTCACCAGTACTCAAATGAATAAGCAAGCCCGTGAGTACATGTAACACACGCTAGAGTGTTTGGTTAATCATAAGCCACAAAACTCATTAGCTTTCTATTTAGTAACTCGTAGACTTTAAGCAAACTATGTAAAAGAAGAAAATTATGTAGAGAAATATGTTCTTTGGGCATTTTTTTCTAATAGTAAAAGAATACACACATTAAAATGCTAAGCAATGGTTAATTCACTACAGTAAATTCACTCAATGGAAAAATTTTTGATGCTATGTTTATGCTGACTAGGTTGCATAAAAACCCACAAACTATGAAATTATACATTCAGAATGATTGCAAGTGTGATTTTTAAAAACCCACACACAGAGAAAAAAAAACCCTAGAAAAAAATTTCCATATGCCGGACAGTGTTATACTCTAGCAGTTGGATGGTAGGTGGTTTTTAAATTACTGTCTTTTTATTTATTAATTTTTATGTATTTTCTTACCACAAAAATACAGGAAAACATGGAAGCAATGTAAGATACTTTAAAAGCTATGTCAAGTGCCAGGAACGGAAGGAAAACGATAAAAATAGCTTTTGAAACAAAGTGTGGTCTGGATGAACTCGAGATGTGGCAAGGCAGAGGGGGTCATGTAAGATGAAAGAGATGCACTGAGGTGCCCCGCGCTCAGCTGAGGGGCGCCATCGTCCCCTTTGTTAGACAGGGGTCTCGCTGTTCAGAGCTCACTATGTAGACCAAGCTGGCCCCAAATTCACCAAGTTCCACATTCAGCCACTATTTAAAACTTTTCTTCTTTTTTTAATAGCCAGGTGGAAGGCTTCACATCTGTAATCCCAACACTTCCAAAGCTGAATCAGGAAGATCTCAATTTGGGCAAACTTGGGCTATTTGAGACTCAATCTCAAAATAAATAAATAAAGTGAGTGGACGTAATATCTAATATATAATTCTCTCAAAGTTTGGTGAGCTACTAAAAGACATAAATGCAGATGTTGGGTTTTTTTTCTGATTTGATATTTAAGCTAAATGATCTTATCTTGTTTGAAAAGACAAAAGGAAGAGAAATTTTATGATAGAAATTGAAAGAAAAAAAACAGTCTCAACATGGGTGGTGGTGGTAACTCTTCTGAAGTTAATGCAAACACAATAAAGAAATTTAATATCAATGTTTTCTATGAAAAAGAGCATCCACTTAAAAATCCAAATATATAGGCTGAAGAGATGGTTCAGTGGTTAAGAGCACTGACTGCTCTTCCAGAGATCCTGAGTTCAATTCCAAACCTCCATATGATGGCTTACAGCCATCTGTAATGGGATCTGACGTACTCTACTGGTGTCTGTCTGAAGACAGCTACAGTGTACTCATATAAATAAAAATAAATAAATAATACCTTTTAAAAATCCAAATATATTTTATGGGTAAGAAACAGAGAAAAGGAAGAGGCAGGGGATGCTTAGATGATGGCTTCGGCTTAATTCATCAGGGTTGTGGCATGTTACACGGGAAAGAGGAAATGGGAAATGGAAAAAAATTTTTTTCTAGTCAAAAGAATTGCTACAGTAGCAGAGACCCTATCGGGATAATAGCTATGACAAATAATGAAATCTGAAACACTGAGTTTATGTTCCAGTGAACACGGTGAAGAAATACATGCTGGGAATGTGCCAGAAAATGCAAAGCAAAGTAAGAGAAATGGGAAAGTAACAGTTGTTAGCGACCATGGTGATTGACCCTAAAAATACCGTTAAATCAAATAAAGAAGGCAGAGTTCTGAACAGCCCCATTCGCAGCAGGGCGGCCTGCGCAGAAGGGAGAGCAAAGCCTGAAACGAGGGGGTCTCTGTGGACAGGAGGGTCTCATGCAACATCTGTCCCACTCCCGAGTCCAGGACGCACTGAAGAGCAAAGTGGTTCACACTCCTGCTTGGACCGCGAACAAGTTATTGGAGGAGCTGAACCCGGCACAGCCACAATCGTGGAGATGGCTTCTCTACGCATGCTCGTTTACTGCTAGCATAGTCTCCTAGATGAAATGTAGTCTGAGATAAAAACCAGAAGTGTGTTGCTCAAATGTTGGGAAGGAACAGAGACCCAAAAACACAGATGGAGTTACAGCAAGTGAGAATTTCTAGTTATTCTAGGACCATAGGAAAGGGCGTGAACCAAGAGTACCCTGACACAACAGTCATGGCTTTCATTACCCTGAGCCCCAAGGCTGCCTGGTTGCAGGGCCTGCCGGTGAAGAGCTACAGAACCAGAGAGAGCATCCTTCGGGGCTCAGGACACGTTCCACTGTGCGGCAGGAGAGGAGGGGGGGAACTGGGAGGGGGGGATGGCTCATAGGAAGAGTGGCCACCTGGTGCTCGGGGGCCCAGCCTATGTCCCTGTAAGCACTTCTGAGAGCAAAGAGGCCTCACGGTGAGTGAGCTCCCCGTCATTCCTGGCATGCAGGCAAAAGCAAGACAGCTTATCCAGAATATTCTAGAGGAAATGCATACACATGCACACACCCCCACGTGCACACACCCACGCATGCACACAATGGTCTTGCTGCAGGATGTTTTTGTTTGTTTGTAGCCCCGAAATGAAATCTTCTCTCCGACTTAGTGTTGATTTCTAAAGCTTACTAGAGAAAATGAGTACCCACCACATGAGAAGCATCGACCCTGGGGCTCTTTCTTGTTCACTCCTGGCTCTGTCGGGAGACTTGGCTTTACCTGGTCTTGCCTATCCATAAAACCTTGCTCCGTCCTGGACCTTTGGAGTCAGCCTCACCACACTCTACCAGATAGCCCAGGGTGCCCCCATCTGCCACACTGGGGCAGGCGGAAGGTGCATCTTCTCAGCTGAGACTGTGAATCCAAGCTGTAAGGCTTATTAGCAGCAAGCTCTCCTCTCCCTAAAGTGGCCCATATTTCCCCAACATCACCGGTAAAGGAATAGCACACACACACACACACACACAAACACACACACACACACACACACACGAATGTTTACAGGCCAAGAGGATGTCCCCTACCCCATACCGCAGCAAGGTCATCAGTCCCACCCACTGCTCAAGGCCTCTGGGGGTCTAGACTGAAACAGTACCCTAGATCATGAGAGCACAGCTGGTGTGGCTTCAGGAATTCAGTTGGAGGGGGTCCAAGCACCCCTTAGTTCAACTTCCTTGCTTGAAGCCCTGGTGTTCTTGGGATTCCCAAGTTAGAATGTAAACACCAAACCAAAAGCAGCAGAAGTGACTGCCTACACCGGGCCTCTGCAAACCAGAGTGTGAGGTAACAAGGTGGTCAGTAAAATGCTTGCTTTACAAGGAAGAGGTTTCAAGTTTGAGCCTCGGGAGACAGAGACAGGAAGCCTCCTGGGGCTCGCTGGCCAGTGTAGTCAAGTCAGTGAGCTTCAAACTCAGTGGGGGACCCTGACTCAAAAAATAAGGTGGAAAGAAGACACTCAACATTGACCTCTGGCCTCTACACACACACACACACACACACACACACACACACACACAGACATCCATGAACATGTACATACATATATACATTCACGCTCAAGCACTCAGGCCTATAATCTTGGGGGTCGGGGAAGCAGCTGAAGCAGGAGAATTACCATGAGTCCAAGGCCAGCCTGGGCAGCCCAGAAAGTTCTAGGTCAATCTGGGGCTCAGAGTAAGGGCTAAAAGTAGAGGGTCAGCAGGCAGGGGGAACAACTGGGACTCACATCAAACAGCCGCATTCCTGGTCATCCCACAGGAGTTGCCCTCTGAGGTCAAGCAGGGCTGTTAGGAATCATGTCTGTGCAGCAAGGCAGGTGTCCCTGCTGTCTAGTAATGATGGCACGATGAGAGAACCCTGCCTTCTTTGCATTTATATCCCTATCTCACACAAAAACTGGTCCTCGAGCGGGTCTTATTAATGAAAGGCAGGCAGGCAGGCTGATCTGTTGCAGGGACTAGTGACTCCTTAGGAAAGCAAACTGGAGATGAGAAGAACCTTCTATGAGGTTCTGGTGGTCCTTTGCACACCCCTGCCCCACCACACCCTACCTTGAGTAGCACAAAGCCCAGTCCAGGACAGACCAGCAGACATTTTTCTGACTTGACCTTACAGGCAAGGAAGAATATAGAATCGTGAAGGCTCTAAATGCTGGCGTGTTTTCTCCCCCAGATTCTCCAGGAGATGCTGGGCTGGAGTTCAAGAATAATCACTTTTATAGGATAGCAGTCTGAGCTGACCATTTGACTGCCAGGGCCTAAGCAGGCCCCATCCATCATTTACTGCCCGCAAGAGTCCAGTAAAGAGACAAATACCACTCCACCCCAAGAGAGGTAAACTGAGGCAAGCAGATGATGAGGCAGGTAAGCAGCAGGGTTTGGGCTCCCCCACCCACTCATGGGGGCTGGTGTAGGACTCCTGAGACTATGTAGTCTCTGGTACTTGGTGATTTCCCAGCAAGATTTCAGGGGAGTGGACTGTGGGCCCGTGGAGGTTGGTGGCACGCAAGCCAGGATGGCTGGGGAGGGCTCCCCCACTGCCTACGGGCAGCTTCCCCCGCCCTACAACCTTGACTCAGATCAGGAGGAAGTTGAGGCTTCATAGAAAAATGTCACCCATTCTCAGGGCCAAACCAGGGCTGCCTGCTGCCACTGTTACAGAGAGCGCTCATTGCTGGCCTGCTACACGGGGAAGCCCACTGATTTTGGACAGGTATGGACAGAGCCCCAACCTTGAGGAAAGCAAGGTCAGGTCAGAGGCACCGGGCCTCGGTTTCTCTAAATGGCCGAGAGACTGTTACCTGTAGGCAATCCAGAGCAGCTGATTAAGTTTTGGGGTGTCATTTCTCCTTCAGGACTCAGCCACCTGCAAGCTCTAGGCAGGGCCACTTCCCCTCTTTGGGCCTGAACTTCCTTGGCGGGGGGTGCAGGGGTGGGTGCAGGGGTGGGGCCAGAAACTCCCAGGCAGCTCCAAAGTTAACCTGCTTGGCTTAAAGGTCTCTTTCTCAGGGGCCCGAAAGGGGGGTGAGCATGGTCCACACCCCTCTGAGCAGAACTAAAACGTTAGGCAAGGCCAGTGAATGTCTGCAGAGGGGGTGGGTCCACTCTCTTCTGTGCCCTTAGATGCACACCCGCCCAGCTTCCAAAAAATAAGTCAAGGATGGGGGCAGGGCGTGGATGTGAGTGAGGGTGGAGGATGAGGAGTGTGGGCTGTCAGGTGTGAGAAGCTGTCCCCTCTCTCTAGAGCACCACTCAAGAACAGAGAGTAGCATCACCAGGACATTTGGCACATTTGGCTCAGGACAGGGAACCCCTGGCGAGAGAGGACAGTGGTTACCGGAAAACTTCATATTTAGAGCGTGAGTATGAGCAAGTCCTCGTGATCCAGTCTGGCCTGATGTCGGACCCATGCAGGTGTCTGCAAAGATGGGGAGCAGATGTCTCCCTGAGGCCCTTCTTCAAAGGAGGGCTGAGGCAGCCCCTGCAGGGTGCTTGGCAAGGGGCCCTCATACGTCCCCAGCAATTAGGAAAGTCGGGCTGACTGCAGCCCTGGTGCCAGGAGGAGCCAGGGGGCCCCTCTGAGTATCAAGGCAAGGCTATTTTTACAGATCATGCATGCTGTGACTTTCATGTGTCTACAGGAATAGAAACTCCCTAAGGTGGGTCTAAGTGATTCATACGGGTACACGGGCTGCTCCCTGCATACTATGGGAAGCAGGGGGTCCTCCAGAGCTTAAGTTCCCAGGGTTCAGAGTCACAGATGGCAGATCTGTGGCAGCCATTCCAGCCCCCACTGTCTTTTCATTCTGATCACTCCCGGGTTGTGTGATGGGGTAACACCACGCACATTCTCTGTACCAGGACAGAGACACTAAGCTGTCCCTGGGCAGACCTTCCTGACATGAGGTACCTTCAGGTTCCCAGCCACACCCTAACCAGAGGCTGGCTACAGGGTGAGGCATCGCATCTGGACCAGGGCCTAAGATCAGGGCAGCTGGAAGCTGGACAGGCAGGAGACGCACAGGTGTCCCATACCCACCATGTTACCCAGAGCATGGGTCTGGAAACCCAGCAAGGGGCTCACACGGTCCTGCCGCTACTCAAAGGGAGCTCACGCTCCTTGGCTTTCGCTACTTTCTTTTTCTTTGTGCATGAGGCACGGGTTGGGGAATAAGCTTTCATGTATGCCAGGCTGCCCTCGGGTTCACCGTGTGCACCATCCTGCTTCATATAGTCTTTCTCAAGAAGAATATGCCTTGCTGTTGCTTGCTCTTTAAAAGCTTAAACGCTTGGTCATGAGTCAAATACACGCAGGAAGACGTTAATTTAGTAAAGCTATGTAACCTATCACTGCCCCCACCTCCCCCCAGGGCCCTATAAAACCTGCAAAGATGGAATATCTCTGTAGCAGTCAGGCAGAGACCTGCCCGTGATTCAGAGCCCTCTCTTTAGCTCCCCACACCCCTTCGGAATATGAAAAAGAATGAATAAAAATATTTCTTGGGGGTTTCCTATGTCTGGGATCACTGCCTTGATCCGTCCTACCCTCTCTTCCTTAAGAGCTAGCTAGAAACTTTGGCAGCTGGGCTGGCTCCCTGCCTCCCTTCGGGGTGGGGTGGGGTCTCTAGAGAGATGATACTGGAGCACATACCTCCAACTTCGTCAAGTGCACCAGGCATCAAGAGAGCTCCAGGAAGCAGTTCCTTCTCGGGTGCAAAGCAAGGCCTTCTGACTGCTTACCTAAGCTTCTCCACCACCACATCCTCTCCTGCCAATACTCCACTCACCCCTTCAGCCATCAAGGTCCGGTGCCTACAGACTTGCCCCGGCAGGGGTTTAACCTAAGGGTTAAGGGTTAATCTAAGGGGCATAGGCTTAGGGGCTAACCCTGCTGGGCCAGGCAGGGAGGCAGGGGGCAGAGAGAGGCCAGAGGTGCAAAGAACAGCTCAGGAAGTCTTCTGACACACAAGGGTTGCTTGGCATTCAGAAAGACCAAGTATAGGTGTGTCTCTGGAGACAAGAGTGGGGGGTTGTCTCTGAGGACAGGGGTGGGTTGCCTCTGTGTAGCTGAGGTCTAAGGATTGCAGGCACCAAGAGCAGAGGCTTGCAGCCAGTCAGCCTAGCAGCAGGAACTGCTCAAAGGTCACCTTGAACAAACACACTGAACGGGAACATCATATTGGAAGTTGACCTTGGGTGTTCCTCTAGCTCTTCTCTAAATCCAGATCAACTCAGTGGATGGGGCGGCGTGAGGGCTGGATGTGGGTACTGCTCTTCACGGGCAGAAGGAAGGCCAGATTAAGAGACACGGTCCTGCTGAGAAGGAATTGGGATAGGAAGTGGGAATGGGGTGTCTGAGAGAAGGTTGTAGGGTCACCAGTGGCACCCTGATTCCTAAGAAAGCCCAGCAAGCCAAGAGAGCGGCCCCACCCCTTTGACGAGTCTCTGTAATTTCTCCTAGTCAACTTCCTCATCCTCAACCTGGGGTCAGAAGTTCATTTGATCAATAAGCGCTCTGCGGACTCCCTACTCTGCAGCTTGTATACAGTCTGTCCAAGACAGACTGCAGCACCTTCCTCAAAGCCAGTGGAGAGCAGATGAAGAGGACAGACAAAGAACACCCCCCCCCCCCGGCAACTCAGCAAGGCTCAGACTCTTCCTCCCCGTGGATGTCTGTAAGTCTGCCATTGTCTTCTTTACAGATTGTCTGAGGAAAAGGAAAGGCTAGTATTGATCACAGCATCGTCCTGAGGAAAGAAAACAGCAGGGTACCAAGAGGGAAACTCAACAGCAAAGGGAAGGCAGGATAAACTGAGGCAGAAGCAAGGGGAGGAAGGTGGGTTAAGGACTTCCACATCCACACAGTAGCTGCATGTCTCACCTCTGCTCCAAGTCCTAGGTTTGGCCTCACTTCTGTCCCAAAGCCCAGATGATTCCCATGAGTGGTCAGACAGCTTAGGCGGACCAATGAGTTCCCAGCCTTGGAGTCTTGGCCAAGTCTCCAAGGGAAGTCCCTCTTCTAAGTGGACCACATTAGCCACCAACGGAGGCTGAAGATGTGCGGCCTCCTTGAGAGCAGTCGCATGTGCGGCTTACAGAGAGCGAGGTGTTGGAGATTTCATGTCAAGGCAGGGACAGCAGCTGTTTAGAGCGCCCCTCCCCATCCCCCCTTCCTGGAAAGCTGACTGACAGCTCGAAGGAGGAAGTTCTAGGTGCTCAGACATCTGTGTGAGACCTGCCTGCCCTTGCGTCACGAAGGTGATGGATTCTCTCAGGCTCCTGATTTCTTCTTCTTTTGATATTCTGCCTATTACTGCTCCTGGCTATGGTCGTATCTGTATTTCTCTGAATATGCAGTTGCAGACACAGGTACTTCTTCAAACCTGATGGTTGTACTAGAGCTGAAAGTCCACAATATCTAGAGGGGGCCCTTCACAATGAAGGTTCTAGAAAACATAGACTTCAACTACGGCTTCTCCTGTTGCTGAATTCAGGGTAGGAGAAAAGACTGTGTTTTATATTAACAAGATCCTCTCCATGGGAGGCACTTTGGCACCTCCACCCTACCCACTGCATGAAGCCTCCAATTCTCTCACAGACACTAAATCAATGTTCCTGCGTTAACGCCACTGGCATCTTCTTCGGCTTCTGCTGGAGCTGAGGGAGGTCTGACTTGAGGTGAGAGGAGATGAGTCCTGGGTTGAACCTGTGGCTCCACTCCTATCTAAATCCAGCACATTTGTCATCTCTGATGCCACCTCTGATCCCCTTCACACTGCCCAAAGTCACAGACACCAACTCACTTTCTAAAGGAAATTTAATTGTAGTTTTCTTTTCATCTGTCTGTCTGTCTGTCTGTCTGTCTATATCTATCTATCTATCTATCTATCTATCTATCTACCTACCTACGTACATGTGTGTATATATGTATGTATGTATGTATCTATCTATCTATCTATCTACCTACCTACGTACATGTGTGTATATATGTATGTATGTATCTATCTATCTACCTACGTACGCACGTGTGTGTATGTATTATGTATGTATTATGTATATGTATACATATATATATATATCTTTAATACAGAGTCTCTGTGTAGCCCTGGCTGTTCTGGAATTGGCTCTTTAGACCAGCCTGACTTTGAACTCACGGAGATCCATCTGCCTCAGCTTCCCAAGTGCTGGGATTAAGGGTGTGTGCCGCCATGCCCAGTTAGCCTAGCCATTTCTGTTTATTTCTTATGGACATAGAAGATGGAGCAGGTAGTGAGCCCCTTCTGTGTTTCTGGTGCCTAAAGCAGGCCTTGTCCTCTCCCCTTACGGTCATCAGAACCATGCTCCTCCATGCTTCAGCTGCTACATTTCCGTCTTTGGTTGTGCGGGCCTTCTCTTCTCCTCCATCCCTCCCCCCCCCTCCTCTCTGCACACACACTTTTCCTCGGCTCTGTTGCATGGAAATCACTGATTCTGTTACAATGCCTTACACTCTTGCTCTCACAGAGGTTTCATTCCCCTGGGTTCTTTAACAATGAGAACATCTTCAATCTTAGTTAGCTTTACTGTGAGCAAATACCAAGAAAGGCCTCTTTGGCGAAAAGAAGATTGACTTGGGCTCACTCTCAGATGGCCCAGTCCCTAACCACTTCTCTCTATGTTTCTGGACCACGAGGCAGAATAAATATCATGACAGGGGGACTGTCTGGCGTAAGCGTTTCACTTCACAGTGGACAGAAAGCGGAGAGAGGAAGGGACCCAGGCCGCCATACAACTTTCAAAGGCACATCACAGGGCACCACTTCCTCTACCTAAGCTCCACATCCTAAAATAGTACCACCATCTGGGTATCAAGTGCACCCCCCCAACACTAACAAACCCTCCACGGATATAGAAACTCAGTTATTCACTTCCTTCTTGGGTCTCGTTGATATAATCTTGAGGTGGCGGGTAGGAATCCTTCTCCAATACTGAGAACAGGGCGGTTAGGGTGATGGAGAAGGTTTTCCGTCACTGATGTGAGTTCAGTACTTGTGGGCTAGTACTTGTTCCCTGTCCCAGATGTGCCCACTTCTGGTTTCTCTGACGTCATCAAGTAGCTTCCCAATCACACCTTACTCTAACACATTATTTAATCTTCATCTTCAGTCTTAGTTTTACTAAGTCACCTTGACGGCTTAAGGAGATGTCATTGAAGGTGACAGCTCCCCCACCACTTTATATGTAGGGATTAGCCAATAGGCTATGACTTTGGGAGTGGGAGTGGGGGTGGGGAAGTCAGTTAATTCTCCACACTATCTAGGACAGGAACACTACAAGTGGCTTCATTCATAGAGAAGGAAACTGAGGCAGAGAGCTCATGGCATGCTTTAGCTGCATGTCATCCACGCGATGGATGCAGAGCTGGGCTTTGGACCTTCTCAGGTAATGGTGCCCGAGAGCCTAGAACTGTACCTGTCAGCAACACCCTGTACTGAATCCTTCCCAAGCCCCAGGAGGCGGGGCTGAGGAGCGGGCCCCATTCTGTAGATGTCACAATCCACACCCTGAGAGTCAGTCGCCTACAGTGGCCCCTTAAGAAACCAAGCACTCTGCTAGGTTGTAAGCAGAAGGAAATGAGGTTATTGCAACAAAGAGGTGTGTGTGAGAGAGAGAGAGAAAGAGAAAGAGAGGGGGAAGAAAAAGAGAGGGAGAGAGAGACAGAGAGACAGAGAGTTCTCATGCATCTATGTTCAATGCAGCACTAGTCACAGTATAGACATGGAATCCACCTAAGTGTCCATTAACAGATGGGTAGATAAGAAAATGTGACTCAGACATGAAATGGAAAACTACTGACCCTTAACAAAGGGCAGAATCCTGCCAAGGATGGTGGTGCGAGCCTGGAATCCTAGCACGCAGGAGGTAGAGGGGGAAAAGGTTAAGAGGTCAAAGTCCCCCTTGGCTACCTGAGACCCTGCCAGAGAGAAAGGGAGGAGGAGAGGGGAGGCTGGAAAGATGGCTTATTCAATAAAGTGCTTGTCCTACGAGCCAGAGGACATGAGTTAGATGCCCCAAAAGCCACATTAAAGAAAATAATAAATGAATGAATAAATAAAAGGCATGCCATGTGCACCTGCACCGGAGCCCTGGGGAAAAGAGACAGAGACTGAGGAGCTGGCCGGTGAGCCAGTCAGTGAGCGCCAGGCTGAGTGAGAGATTCTGCCTCAAAACCTAAGAGAACAGAGAGTGACGGAAGAAGGCACCTGAGATTGACCTATGACCTCCGTACGATGTTCACACAGGAGCATGCGCACAGAAACATACTGACTCGATGACACGGGATGGGAGGAGTAAGGAAGGAGGGAGAGAGCCTTGTGATTTACATTGCCGTGAGTTGACCAGGACATCATTGTGGGGGCTGAAAAACAATGGTAAAGGGCAGGGAAAGACAAGCGTCACGTGGTCCCACTCACGAGTCATTTCCTAGGCACAGAGGAAAGGGCATTCCCAGAGGCTGGGGAGGATGAGGAGGGGAGAGGCTGGTTGAAGATTACACGTATATTGTTGGCTTGTTGCATTTTGTTTTGTTTTGTTTTGTTGAGGACAGGGTCTATGGTGGTTTAAAGAGAAATGACCCCATAGACACATAGATTTGAATGCTTGGTCACACCAGGGAGTGGCACTATTTAGGAGGTGTGGTCTTATTGGAGGAAGTATATCATCATCCCTGGGGGGTAGGGGAGGGTATACAGCCATGATTCCTGACATATAATGGGGCTAATCCTCTGAACTTTAAGCAAGCCTCAATTCAAAGCTTTCCTTTATAAGAACTCCCCCTGGTCGAGGACTCTTCTCAGCGATAGAACATTGACAAGGACAGAGTCTCACTGTGCAGCCTTGACTGGCCTGGAACTCACTACATAAGGGCAGGCTGGCCTTGAACCCTAGAGATCCTGCTGCTACCGGCTCTGTCCGCAAGTGCTGTGATGGAAGGTGCGTGCAGCAGTGCCCCAGCCCATCATTTGTGTTTGTGTGTGTGTTCGGGTCTCCCATGCCCACCCCTGGCACTGAGCATGGAAGCCTTGGTGTCTTCCATACGAAGCCCGTTCCCATCGCCACGCCACATTCTCTACGCTACTGCATAGTTTAGACGAGAGAAGAGACCTCTCAATGTTTCATCACAAAGAACCAGTGTGCAGGGCGATGGATGGGCCTTGGTCATTATGAACCTACGCTGAGCTCTCATACATCTCCCCACAGATCTGCCCAGGAGTGGCGCTCCAGCTGCACAATGTTGGAGACGAGCCGCAGCCCAAACCTCGTCTGCTTTTCTCAAAGCTCTGACTCTAACCCTCGTTTCTAGGTCCACGAAATCCCTGTCCCTCGCACACTGGCTTCGTGACATCTACGCTCACGGTTGCAGTTTAGTTCTTCACCCTAGGCACAACACAGCGACGTCTCTCTCTGCCTCAGAGGGCCTCCGTGACTGTGAGTGGGGCCCCTGTCCGCCACTGCTCAGGTGGTCCCGAGTCTGGGTCAACACCCCAGCCCTCCTCCCACAGACCAGCACACTGCAGCCTGTCCAAATGAGAGTCTTGGTCCCAGTACCATTTCCTGGGATTAGTCCGGCCCCATCCCAGCCTAGGGATCTCCTCATCTAACACCCCACCCATAGATACTTCCGCCTTCTGGCCTCACCAGGCAAACCTGGTCTCCCGGGTGAGGCTCTGGCCCTTCGTCCTATAGCCTAGTCAGTATCTGCATCGAGCTAGCTCCTGGCCAGGGCACCTGCTGCTTAAAGAAACGCTTCCACCCACCTCCAGGACACCTGCTCCATCAGGAAGCAGTTGCTGTTCTCAGCACGAGCCAGAGAGCAGAGCCACTGGGAGGGATGTCACCAGAGGACAAAGGGCTTCCTGGGAAGTAGGTTCTCCATGCTCCAGGACTTAGGGTGACCGGAAGTCTTGACTTCCAGGTTATGTAATTCTTACATTTCAAGAGACATCCACAAAGGAACACCCAATTTCGTTACATAAGGCACACACCATTATGTGAAGAGAAAGCTATTATGGAAGAGAAAGTTTTTCAGGGCTCATTAAAATAATTGCATCTACACTTCTAAATGAAAAGAGCCTGGGGATGAATATTTATAAGATGGAAGCTCAGAAGCCTCTTGACTGAACACCCCCCTCCCCCCAGAGCGCTGAACTAGAGAGGGAGTGAGGTATGAGGACAGTCTCCACTGCCCCACCCCCACCCCATGCTGGGGGGGGCAGTTGTGGAGGTTTGAATGTCCTGTGCCCCGGCAGCTACCTGCTCCCTCTGCACTAGGCCCGCCTCTCCCCATTACTTCCTGGCCTCCTGCAACAATCCCACGGCCAAGCATTAGCCCAAGGACTTCCTGCTTCCCTAGGGCCTCAGTTCCCACACTTGTACAGTGGGCACAGCTATACACTATAGACAAATCTCTGTCTCTCTGCTCCCGTCCGTCTGTCTGCTACCTCCTTATGAAATCCTAAAAGAGATGAGCCTAGAACAGATTCAGATTCCAGAGCCTCGGGTCCCCACTTGCACCCTGACCACCCATCACTGCTTATACGGCCCCTCTTCTTGACCGCCTACCCCATTTGGCTAGGTTCCTAAGTCCCACCAGCCAGCCCCCTCCCTTGTTGGAGCCCATGGGCTCTTCAATGCCCTCCTCCCTGCCTCCTCTCTGCTCTGTACTCTTCCTTGGCCTCCCACCTCTCTCTGGCCCTTCTCTGGCCTCTTGTCCCCCTAGCTGGGCTGCTCTACTTTTCTCCTGACCACTCGCCTCCTCCTGTTCCTTCCCCAGGGTTTCCTGCCAACAGGCCCAGGGGCCCATGACAGTGGGTATTTTGGGCCTCTGGAAGCTGAAGGAGTCCAAAGTCTGCTGGGCACAGGGCAGAACAAAATAGGCAGCTCCTGTGTGGCCTGCTGAGGTCATGGAAGCTTTAGGAGACCCCCAGTTCACAATGAGTCTGCCCCTAGGTGTTGAGGGTCTGATCCTGATCACTTCACCATCAGGACAAAGAAAACAGAAAAATCTCTCTTTTTGTCTCCTTTCTTGGGTTCCTCATCCCCAGGTGACCATGAGAAGCCAAGATATGACTCACTCTGGGTCTCAGTCTCTGGTGTTGCAGTACCTTCCTGTGGTAGTTTGATTATGCTTGGCCCTTGGGAAATGGTACTGTTGGGAGGTGTGGCCTTGTTGGAGTAGCTGTGGCCTTGTTGTAGGAAGTACATCACTGTGAGGGTAGGCTTTGAGAACTCCTTGTGCTCAAGATCTGCCTGCCTCAGGAGACAGTCTTCTCCTGGCTGCCTTTGGATCAAGACATAGAACTCTCAGCTCCTCCAGTCCCGTGTGCCTGCACGCTGCCATGCTTCCCGCCATGATGATAATGGACTGCACCTCTGAAAGCGTAAACCACTCCAATTAAATGTTATCCTATATAAGAGTTGCTTTGGTCTTGATGTCTCTTTACAGCAATGAAACACTAACTAAGACACTTCCACTGGAACACTCCTCCACTGTTGGTAGGAGTGAAAACTTGTACAACCACTTTAGAAATCAATTTGGCAGTTTCTCAGAAAACTAGAAATAGTTCTACCTCAAGACCCAGCTATACCACTCCTGGGCATATACCCAAAAGATGCTCCACCATCCCACAAAGACATTTCCTCATCTATGTTCATAGCAGCTTTATTCATAATAACCAGAAATTAGAAATAACCCAGATGGCCCTCCTCGGAAGAATGAATGAAGAAAATGTGGTCCATCTACACAATAGAATGCTATTCCACCATGAAAAATGAAGACACCGTGAAATTTGCAAGCAAATGGATGGATCTTGAGAATATCATCCTAAGGGGGGTAACCCATTTCCAAAAGGACATGCATGCTATGTATTCACTTATCAGTGGACAGTAGCCATAAAACACAGGTACCATGTCACACTCCACAGACCCAAGGAGGCTGGACAGGAAGGAAGGCACAGGCAAGGATGCTTGAGGCTCACTTGGAACAGGGAATGGAATGGTAGTGGAAGGCAGATGGAGGGAGGGAGCTGAGGGGGGGAGGGGATGGGAAGGGGGTGGGGTTCAGGGTCAGGTATGAGGAGGGGCAGGAAGGATGGCTGGGTGGCCATGAGAATGAATGAAGATTGGTAACCAACAGATGGCAGATGAGGTAGGGGGCATCTCTAGGAAGAGAGGTACCCAAGAAGCAGTGGGGGTGTCCTCAGCTGCGACTCACAGGATGGAGGATATGGAGCCTGGGGAGTCTGACTCCGGGGGCCAGTCAGGAACCCTGGTGGAGTAATAGGGACACAAACCCACACACAAAACTTTCAACCCAAAATTCTGTCTACAAGAAATGCAGGGAGGGAAGATAGTGCAGAGGCTGAGGGAATGGCCAAGCAATAACCAACCCAACTAGAGAGCCACCATATGGGCAAGCACCATCCCTGACACTATTAGTGATTCTCTGTTAATGCTCGCACACAGGAGTTCACTGTGGCTGTCCTCTGCGAGGCCCCACCCACCAACTGACTCTGACAGAGGCAGACACGTGGATGGAGCTTAGGGACCCTTATAGAAGAATAGGAGGAAGATTATAGGGGACAGGAACTCCACAGGAAGACCAGCAAAGTCAACTAACCTGACCCTTGGGCTCTCATAGTCTGAGCCACCAACCAAGGAACATACACCTAGGCCTGCTGCATATGTGTAGCAGATATGCAGCTTGACCTACACGTGGGTCCTGAACATCTGGAGTAGGCTATCTCAGAGCCTGTCCGTGGGATATATTCTAGCTGGACTGCCTTGTCTGGCCTCAGTGGGAGAGGAAGCCCTAGCCTTGAAGTGCCATAGTTGGGGGGATAACCAAGGGGGCCCCACCCACTCAGAGGATAAGGGAAGGGTGATGGGGGAAGGATGATGGGAGGGGGGCGACCGGGAGGGGAGCAGTGAGTGGGATGTAAAGTGAATAAGTAATAAAATAAAATAAAATAAAACAAAATAAAATAAAATAAAATAAAATAAAACAAAATAAAACAAAATAAAACAAAATAAAACAAAAGCAAAAGATGACCTAGTCATCATCACAGGTCATTGAGGGAACTTGAGAACAGGTCCCTCTCTTTAGTCTGAGAATTTCTCACCCTGACCCTACCCATAAAATTCTCAGCCCCTACCTAAGACTGTGGCTCCAAGTTGTCTGAGCCCAGACAGTCTTAGCTCCCAGAAAGCACCGGGACCCCACTTCTCATCAACCTGGCAGAAAGCATACCAGGCACTGTGGTGGTTTGAATATGTTTGGCCAAGGGAGTGATACTATTAGTAAGTGTGGCCTTATTGGAGGAAGTGTGTCATTGTGGGGGGTGGGCTTTGAGGCTCCTTTGCTCAGGCTCCTCCCAGTGTGGGAGAGACCTTCCTTTTGTTTGCCTTCCGAAGCCAGTCTCCTGCTGGCTTGCCTTCCAACCAAGTTATAGAACTCTCAGCCCCTTTTCCAGCATCATGTCTGCCTGGATGCTGGCATGCTTCCTGCTGTGATAATAATGGACCGAACCTCTGAACCTGTAAGTTAGCCTCAATTAGATGTTGTCCCTTATAAGAGTTGCTTTGGTCGTGATGTCTCTTCTCAGCAGTGGAAACCCTAACTAAGATAGACACCTTCAGGTCAAACACTATAGATCTCCGGAACCTGGGGCAGGGGAACCTTTTCTTCTCTTCCTCAGAGACAACTGGCTAGTACCCCAATTTCTGCATCACATGACCACATGACCACCCAAGGAAAGGCTCCTGGTTGCCATTCTTAAACAAAGAGGCTGTGTGTGAATTCAGGCTGGGCCTGTTGCCAGAACACAGACATGTCTGGGATACATCAGAAAAGGGGCCTCATATTACACAGAGGTAAGCCCACTTAGGAAATCAGAGTGTGGAGTCCAGAGTCTAGAGGCCACCCCATCCCAGCACAGATCCAGACCCAGAGAGATCCTGGATCCGCAATGGGAGGGCACACACTATAAACCAGATTCCAGAGGGTCTCCACCGGGTCATCTGTTCTGATCGTTAAGATAATTTGCCTAGTTTGTTCCAGCATGCATCCAGAACAGCTGTGCTATGCCTTAGTTATCCATCCTTTAACGTTCACAGCCCATAGCCAGAACCACACACGTGCTCAGATGCACACACACAGAGACACACAATCATACACATGTAACCATATACAAAGACATGCCCAGGGACATATCTTAGCCCAGAAACACACTTTTAGAATCAAACATATACACAGACACACACACACGTAAAAATGCATGCATGCTCATATATACACATGTACAAAATAAAACACATACAAAGGCATGAACTCATACACAGACATACTCATGTGCCTGCAGACATACCCAAGCATGCAAGACCTACACAACCACAGCAGTCATCAGGGAGACAGAAAGTCAGAAAGTTACACATGCCCTCAGTAAGGCACACCCTGAACCCACTCCCCCACTCATGAGCCCCATGCAGCTAATTAGCTCCTATCCTATTGCTGAGCTCCTGGGCTTTCTAGACACTGTATCTCCCAAACCCTCCTCATCAAGGCACTCCATGGGAGAAAAGGAGCCTGTTCAAGAGACACCTAAAGGAGTTGGAGTCAGAGTCTTGGCACCTTTCCTGAGCCAGAGGCAAGGACCAGCAAATGCCTTGCTAGCATGTGGCACAATGACCCTCACAGCAGCCAATGCTATGGTGTGACCCCAGACCTGGAGACTACTTCACGATTCAGCTGGACAAGCTGAAGGTGTTCTTCCTGAGGGTACTTGGAAAATCTTTAGCCTCTAAGGCTTCCAAAGAACCACAGACCCCATAAAAGCAGCTAAGAAAGGAACCTTATGCGCTGTAGTCTACAAGGAGTGAAAAACCCCACTTGGGTTCATTTGGATGGGTCTTTTGTATAACTTTATTAGGATTTTAGCCATAAATAATAATGTAAAATAAAATATACTTAAGTAGAATTTTTTTATGGTGGCAAATAAATAAGCACTTGCTAGAGTACAAGTATTTGATAGATTATAAGTATTTGACAGACTAATGGAAAACCACAAGGGGAAATGCTAGTGCTGAGAAGAACAAATGATGGTAATATTGGACATTCCCCACCCCCCATTGCTATAAAGCAGGCAAATAGCATGATGCAATAGAAATCTGCTGAGACACAGAGGATAAAGTTACTTCCTCTCTTGCTGAATGCCTTCATAGAAGAAGAATGGAATTTGGTAGAAGCAAAAGGGGCCAGACTGACTGAATTTGTCACCGAGGACATCACCAAAGCCAACACTCAGATTTAGGCTTCAGTTCTGATAAAAAACAAAACAAAACAAAACAAAACAAAAACAAAAGCAAAAACAATAGAAGGCCTGAGGTGTGCTTAGCCCGGTGGTATTTTGAATACTTAGCACATACACGAGGTCTCGGGTTCTGTTTCTAGCACTAAAAAGCTGAAAATAATGAATGAACACATTTATTGAGGCTCCACTCTGTGCCCAGCATCTGGGACTCAAAGGGGACAGTCTTCGTACTGATTTCTTATGAGGATGTCACCTGGACTCGGGGTGCAGGAGAAAGAAGTGTGGGTCCCAGGAGTGATTCAGAAAATCCAGGATCAAGCAACCCACTTAGGCACGGCAGGACCAAGACTGCTGTGATATCCTAAGTGCTGATTCAAGGACCAGGTGGGCTGTGTGGGAAATCAGGAGAAGGGGCCCAGCGTCCTGGATTGGGCTGGAAAGAGAGTAGCTGCAAGGATTTAAAGTTCCTAAAGATGTTCCACCCATACAGGGAGACCGTGGGATGCAGAAAGGCTCAGAAGTTACCACTATAAGGAGAGGAGAAAAAGCTCATGAAATGCATGTGAAAAGTAGCCATGAGGCAAACTCTGGGGCAGGGAAATGGCTTAGTGGATGAAGATGCTTGCTACCTAGCCTGAGCTAGACCACCAGAGCCCACAGGGTCCACAGGCTAGCCTCTCACCTCCATATGCCACTGTGCTGTGAACATACACAGTAAATAAATAAATGCTTTTTTGGGGGAGGGGAGACAGGGTTTCTCTATGTAGTCCTGGATGTGCCGAACTTACTTGGTAGACCAGGCTAGCCTCTGCCTCTCGAAGGCTAGGATTAAAGGCATGAAACACCACTACCCAGTAACCTTAAATTTTTAGGTGGCAAAAATCTGAGTGCTGAGACTGTGGCTCAGAGGTGAAGCGTTTGACTAACAAGCGTTAGACCCCGAGTTCCACTGCTGGTGAAGAAGAAGGAGGGAATGGATAATAAACTCTAGAAAAGAGCACCATTAAAGAGATTTTACAGAGAAGTTAGAATCATCAAGATGGAAAGGCACGGGTCACGGGAGAACTACAACTCACCAAGGCCACAGGGAGTGTCTTAGCTTGGGTTTCTGTTGCTTCGATGAAAGATCATGAGCAACAACAACAGAAAAAGCAAGTTGGAAGGAAAGGCTTTATTGGCTTACAAACCCAGACCATAGCCCATTATTGGAGGAAGTCAGGACAAGAACCCAAGCAAGGCTGGAACCTGGAGGCAGGAGCTGATGCAGAGGCCATGGAGGGATGCTGCTTATGGCTTGGTTTTTCTCACTGTCATTTTGCCAAAACCAACTTTCAGCTCTGATAAAAACCAGCAGAAGGCCTGAGGTGTGTTCAGCTCAGAGGTATCCTAAGTGCTTAACACACTCAAGACCTCAGACTCCTTTTCTAGCCGAAGATAACTAACTAATATGCATTGATTATTGCTTCTCATGGCTTGCTTGGCCTGCTTTCTTATAGGACTCAGGATACCACCCTGGGGATGGCACCACCCACCACGGGCTGGGCCCTCCCACATAGGTCACTAATTGAGAAAACGCCTTACAGCTGGATCTCATATAGACATTTTCTCAACAGAGGCTCCTTCCTCTCTGAAGACTCTAACTTGACACACAAAACCATCCAGGACCGGAGATTCCAGGTTGAGGAGGTTGGCAGGTGTGAGAGGGAGCCAGAAGCATCTAATCTGAGGAACAAAGCCGAAGGTGAGCCGGTGGACCTGCTGCACCTGGGAGGGGACTGGAGCGACATCACGGTGATGGCTGCACCCTACACACAGGTTCAGGATTCGGGACTGCCTCAAGACCAGGGAGAACAGCAAAAATGTGGACGTCCGCTCACAAAACTTCACCTTCAAGAGTGCTTAAGGCCAGGCTGTGCCCTGGGTGTGTTTGGTAAGTTGCCGATCAGAACTGAGTCGCCAGAATGCCATTTGGTCACCCTCATGCCTTCCGAGGCTGCTAAGATGCTGGACTGGATGCCAGGGGCAAGCAGGCAATTCTTAGAATGTTGCCACTGTGCGTGTGTGAACGAAACTGGCCTGATTCACTCTAAACTGAACCAGATTTCCTAAGCCAAGAATTGGTTGTCCAGCCTTCTTCGTCTCTTCTTAGTCTTCTAAGAAGCATATCAATACACTTGAAAATACAACCAAGTTCTTTAAATAAAATGATCCTGTATTTAAGTTGGGTCTTATGAATGGAAATATGAAAGTGTGTCCCATAATAAGTTAGGATGGCAGTGTTTTATTTGGTACTGGGTAAGCATGTGAGCCATTTAACAAGACCCATGTGAGGTATTCAAAGCAATATCATGCAGCAAAGACCTCACCTCCTGTCCTAGTCAGGGTTTCTATTCCTGCACAAACATTGTGACCAAGAAGCAAGTTGCAGAGGAAAGGGTTTATTCAACGTACACTTCCACACTGCTGTTCATCACCAAAGGAAGTCAGGACTGGAACTCAAACAGGTCAGGAAGCAGGAGCTGATGCAGAGGCCATGGAGGGATGTTACTTACTGGCTTGCTTCACCTGACCAGAGATGGCACCACCCACGAGGGGTCCTCCCCTCTTGATCGCTAATTGAGAAGATGCCTTGCAGCTGGATCTCATGAGGGCACTTCCTCACCTGAAGCTCCTTTCTGTGTGATAACTCCAGCTTGTGTCAAGTTGACACAAAACCAGTCAGTACACCTCCTCTAAAGAAGGACAGTAATATGCATTTCTTGAATTGTGTCAGCTATGAAAATGGGTTTCACCAAAACCACCAAAGAAAATGGGGAAAATTTGACTCAATAGGATGATAGAAATACTTTCTTTAAAATTTGGTTACACTCACTCTTGTACTAATAATTGGGGGCTGTGTAAAATATCACACACACACACACACACACACAAAGCTGGTCTTTTTGCTGCCATGGAACTAGTTTTCTTTAAAAGTCTATGTAGTGAGAGGGGAGATGGCTTAGCAGCTAAGAGCACTTCTGTTGCAGAAGACATGGTTTCAGTTCCCAGCACCCACATATGACTCACAACCACGTATTAACTCCAGTTCCAGAGACTCCAATACCCACTCTGACCTCTGATAGCCCTGCACATACATAGAGTACATAATACACTCACACACATACACATAACACACATATACACATATGCTGTTCATATAATGTACTAAGATTGTGTGGGGCAGTGGTGAGGCTTTGATGGTAGAGTGCTGGCCTACAATATGTGAAGCCACGGGTTCAATCCCCAGCAACCCACAAACTAGGCACAGAGCTCCACCCTTGTAATTCCAGCACTCAGGAGGTAGAAGTGAGAAGCCAAGGGTTCAAAGATATCCTCAGCTACAGAATGAGCTTGAGGCCAGCCTGAGACACATGAGACTCCATCTGTGAAAAACCAGTCAAGACAATCTAATGTCTTCTGTCCCTTCTCAAATATGTGAGATGACCAAAATAACATGGCTGGGCTCTTGCCTTGCTCTCATATCACTCAGAGAGCTGTTGTTATTTTCCCCTGGTTATTCACTTGAAGGAGAGGCAGGATGCTGAGGCCATTGTATTCAGTGAATGAAGGTTCCAGGTGCTATTTGGAGGGTCTAGAAAATAGGTGATTCTCTCCAGAACTCCTAGGGGGCTCACCGAGTCCGGAGCTTCCCATTCAACCGCCGCTGTACCCTAGGCACTCGTGGGCTGTTTGGCATTGCCTGGCACTCCCTCCTGTTCTCTTTGGACTTTGGAAGGATGCCACTTGGGAATGAAAGAAAACAAAGCTCTCAGGTGCATGATTTGTTCCCAAGAGCCTGATTCACAGGAGCCAGATCACTCTGGGGTCTTGCAGAAAACTCCAGGGGATCCATGGCTGCTTCTAGTTCTTTAAATGTTGGTTCTGGATTGTGGAGATTGTTCAGTCGGTGCGTGAGGATCTGAGTTTGAACCCCAAGTACCTACATGAAAACCAGGCATGGTAGAGTGTGTGTGTGTGTGTGTGTGTGTGTGTGTGTGTGTGTGTGTGATCCAAGCAGGAAGAGTGAAGGATGAGACAGGAGGATTTCTGGAGCTCACTGAATATCTAGGCTAGCCAAATTCATAACCCCTTGACCCTTTGCCTTCACATGCACACACTGATACACACACACACACACACACACACACACACACACACACACACTGTGCCCAAGTTTCCTTTGAGAAGACAGACACTAAGTGTTATCCCTGCCTTCCCACCAGTGAGCTCCATTCAGATGCCAAGGTTTTGAGATGGAGAACGACAGGGACACACACACACTTCTCTTTTCTCCCTTCTGAGAACCCATGGCTTATCTTTGTCCCCAGGCCAGGAGTGAGGGACCTGGGCACTGAGTGGCAGGGTATCTTTGATGTCTACGGGCATGACTGTGAGGGAGTTTCCAGCCTGTGTAAATGAAGCGGGAAGATGTACCCAAACTGTGGAGGCACTTTTCATAGACTGGAGTTCTAGACAAAATGAAAGTCGGAAAGTGAGCTGAGTACCAGAATTCATTCCTCTCTGCTTCCCGACAGCATGCAGTATATGACCAGAGAGAAGGGGAGGAAAGGGGAGGAGAGGGGATGTAATGGGAAAGGAGGGGAGGGAAGGAGGCTGGAAAGATGGCTCATTCAATATAAGCCGGAGGACATGAGTTAGATGCCCCCAAAGCCACAAAGCTCTCTGGCAGGGGCCCATTTAGCTCAGGCTAGTCTCAAATGTGTTAGTAGCCAAGGGTGACTTTGACCTCTTAACCTTTCCCCCCTCTATCTCCTGCGTGCTAGGATTCCAGGCTCTCACCACCACCCTTGGCAGGATTCTGCCCTTTGTTAAGGGTCAGTAGTTTTCCATTTCATGCATGAGCCACGTTTTCTTATCTACCCGTCTATTGATGGACACTTAGGTGGATTCCACGTCTACACTGTGACTAGTGCTGCATTGAATACAGATGCATGAGAACACATGTGCGCTCTCTCCTCTCTCTCTCTCCTCTCTCTCCTCTCTCTCTCTCTCTCTCTCTCTCTCTCTCTCTCTCTCACACACACACACACACACACACACACACACACACACAACTTACATACCAGCTACCATTCCCTGCCACCCTGCACCACACCCTCAAACTGTGAACCAAAGCCAACCCTTCCATCCTTCAACAGATTCAGTCACATGTTTTCTCACAGCGATGAGAAAAGCAACCAATACAGACCCCCAAACAAAGAAGGCTAAACCTGTTCCTTTACCTGAGAGAAAAGAGACAAGGGGTGCAGACAAGGGTATGCTCCAACGGGCACAAGGAAGAGCACAGGTGGTGAGGCAGGTGAGATGAACATGGTGGCCCAGCCCACCTCCCTGAAGACATGGGGGACACCAGGGGAAGGACCTCATTATGAAAGAACACATCCTGACACCATCATTGCGCCCAGCAGCTCCCAGGCTTCGCAATAAAGCTTGCTCATTTAAGCTGGGTAGTGGTGACTTCAATCCCAGCACTCAGAGGCAGAGGCAGGTGGATCTCTGTGAGTTCAAGGCCAGCCTGGTCTACAAAGTGAATTCCAGGACAACCAGGGCTACACTGAGAAATCCTGCCTAAAACAAAACAAAACAAAACAAAACAAAACAAAACAAAACAAAACAAAACACAAAAAGTGCATTTACTCAAATGGTACCCCACTCTTAGGCGGGGCAGATATGGGTGAGGAGGGACTGTTACTATCGAGGTAACCAGCAGACCCAGAGCCAAAGTATCATTGCAGACTCCAGAAAAAGCCAGATCTCTTGAGCTGATGGTCCCCGCTTAAATCCTGTGATGTCACATTGTGGCAGGTGGGTGCCAATGGCCTGGAGCAGACACAGCCTCCCAGGGGCTTACTCCTTGGTCTTGGCCTAGACAAGGGCCCTGCAGCCAGATGGAAATAAAGAGAAAAAAGGTCTAACCACCTAACCAGGGTCTTGTGGGCAGAAGGGAGCGGCTCCTACACTCTGCACACCTTCTTTTTGCATCCTGGCTTGACATTAAGACTCCACGTTTGGGGCTAGGGATATGACTCTGTCAGTTCTTGTCCGGCTAACATGAGGATCTGAGTTCAGATCCCCAGCCCCCGTGTAAAATGCCGCGGATGGCAGCCTGCATCTGTAGTCCTAGCACTGGGGGCCAGAGACAAACAGATCCCTGGTGCTCCCTGGCGACCCAGGTCTACTGGATCAATGAGATCCTGTTTCAGCAGGGACCCTGTCTCAAAGAAGAAAGAGGAAGACAGTTGAGGAAGAGATCCAGTGTCAACCTCTGGCTTCCACATGCATGCACACGTCCATGCACTCTACAAACACATGCATGAACACAGATGTACATATTCAAAGACACAGAGAGAGAGCAGAGCTCATGGCTGGTGTTTCCTGACAGACTGTACTCACTTCAGGACTCAACAGCAAACTCGAGGCCATCAGCCAGTGGGTTCAAAGGTCGTTAGCTGGAGATGCTATAAGTTCTGAGGATGATCCAGAATGGTCGGCTGTGTCTTCGGGGCACTGACTTTTAGCCCTCAGACAGGTGGTTTTCAAGACTGAGACGTGTACGTGTACAGGAGCTAAAGGGAAGCACATATGGACTCTGGCACACAGAGGTCTGGGGTCAAGTTGATGCACACACAGCACACACACAAGGTGTAATGCACACACAGCACACACAAGGTGTAATGCACACACAGCACACACAAGGTGTAACACACACAGCACACACAAGGTGTAACACACAGCACACACAAGGTGTAACACACATAGCACACACAAGTTGTAACACAGCACACACAAGTTGTAATACACACAGCACACACAAGTTGTAACACACGCACAGCCTATACACACAAAGTGACAGCACCCTGTGCCTGAGGACAAGTTCCGAAGGGTCAACCAGGGTTCCCAGGGTTCACCCTTATAGGGTGACACTCCTGAGGTGTGTAGCTGGCACACAGAAAAGCAGAAATGTGGTCCTCTGGCCAGCTGTCCTCCCCTGCTTCTGTCCTAGGGAGCGCTGAGGGGCTTCAGGCCTAGGTTGTATAGGGGACTTCCCCAGGGAATGGAGTGAGGATTATGTGGAGTAAGTACCTAAGGCTTAGAACTTTCTCCTGAAACTTTCTGCAGCCACTCCAAGGAAGCAGAAACCCCACCCAGAGCTGGCCGGATGCTATAGCCAGCCATCATTGTCATCTGAGTGCCTGCAAGCCCCAGTGAGCAAGAAGCCTCTTGCCAGGCTGAACACAGGTCTGTGGTCAGACCGTCCTGTTCACACCCGCCCTGGACTCTCCTGTGTCCCCCAGGTGTTTCAGGGCCCTCTGCCCCTGCACGCTGTGTGCCCATCACGTCCCACACCCCCCTTCTCTCTGGGAGCACCAGGACCCTTACACTTCATGGCCTTCCCCTGTGGGCAAATGTCTCACAAAGAGGAACTGGACTGTGACCAGGGAAAGCTCAGGGACAGATGTGGTTGCCGTCCCCCGCCCACTCCGAGTCATACATCTGTCGCCCCCCCTGTCCTGCAGGTCTCAGGTTGAATCTCTCTCCCCAGAAGGCCTCCCCGGCCCCAGCCCAAGTCCAGCATCCCTGCCGTCACTTCATAGCTCACCTTCATCCCCATACAAAATGTCAAGACTTGATTAATCTGATTTGTGTCTCTACACTGTGGAGACACACTCCAATGGCTCTCATCTTTCTTGTTTAATAAATATGGAAATGAGCTTAGAGCATACTTAGTTGGCCATAAAAAATGGCCTTTGGTCTACGGGAAGTCTGGCATTTTAGGGGTGGCAAGTCCCCAGCCTCTACCCCAACTCCCTGTGTCAGGGCATTCATTGCCCATGAAGCCCATGATCTACAAAGGGGGGCCCCAGGAGGCTGGTTTTGGGGAAAAGGGGTTGCATAGATGCAGGGATTACTGCCTTTTCTAGGTAGAAGGGGGGAAGCTGAAGAAAGGAGGACCCTAACAGCTTTTCTGGGAACCTAAGAAGAGCCTCCCAAAAGAAGTTACTCGACTTTTCTCAGTGTGTGGATAAGACTCAAAAAGATCACCTGCACACTTGGGAGGCAGAGACAGGCGGATTTCTGAGTTCGAGGCCAGCCCGGTCTACAGAGTGAGTTCCAGGACAGCCAGGGCTATACAGAGAAAACCTGTCTTAAAAAAATCACCTGCCTAGTGACCAGGCTAGACCCTCAGATGTAGAAGACTCACTGTGGGGAAGGGGCTGCCTCGAGTCCCCGGGTGTCTACATGGCAGCAACCCACCCTGTGCCAATCCAGGGTTCAGCAGGCACAGCGCTCCCACAGCATCTGGAAACCCAAGCGTCCACTGGTCGGACAAACCCAGGGTCCCAGAGACGGAGATGGCGGGAGGAAGTGGGTAGGCAGGTGAACCAGGAAAGTGCCCAAGGGAAGGGAAGGACAAAGGAAGACTGCAGAGCTCCACGCGGGGCGCCTGATCCTGGTTCTGTTCCCCTAAGGCTTTGCGAGGAGGAGGTTATTCATTGAAGAGGGGAAAGAGGAAAGTGGTGGAGAGAGGGGGAGCAAATTCTCGGGAAGGAAACAAGGGAAAGGAAAAGAGAGATGAGAGAGAGAATGAGAGGGAGAGAAAGACAAAAGGGAAAAGACCGAGAGAAGGGAGGGGAGGAGAGGAAGGAGAGGAGAAAAGAGACAATAAGAGTAAAAAAAAAAATTATTTCTGTAGCACAGCTGTACCCATTATAGAGATGGGAACACTAAAGCTCCTGCTGAAGTTTAGCATGGCCAGTGCTCGGTCCATAGCCAGAACCCGGCTCCTGTACAATCTGAGACACTATTTCAGGCCCTGTCTTGGCCCATGAGACTTTATGGATGGATCGCTCTTTAGACTCCCCTGGGAGCTTGGTTGACTGCTGCCTTCTGGAGTGCGTTGAGGGACACAGCCTCACCTCTCCCAAGGCCCATCCATAGGTTGAGTGTTTGGGAGATGTCTAGGCTCAGGAAGTCCCTGCAAGGGTCTGCCCCAGGAAGGATAGGCCAGGAACGAGGATTTCCCAGTGCCATTCCTGTCCTCTGTGGCCTGAGATTGGTGGCGACATGGGTAAATGCACTCAGAAAAGACACCTTCCTTCCGTTACGTTGGTCACAGCGGAACCCACAGCTCCCGGGTCCTAGGAAGGAGCTAGAGATGATGGTAAATCGCTTGGGGCGGCATATGGGACAGGCGTGGCTGCAGCGTGAGGAGGGGCTAACCTTCACCGACTGCATGTGACCTGATGCAGGTTTCTGGGACTTCGATGACACGGAATCCACAAAACACCTCTTTCCTTCACGTGGATCTGTGAGCTGACATGTGGACCAGCCTACGGGCACCAAGAAAAAAAAAACCAGAGAGGGAGAGAGTCTGCTGCGGAGGGGACCCGGAGAGACTGATTCCAGTAACCACCAAGGGTCCATGCAGGGGATACTCTCAGCAGGGCTGACTGTGACTCATCACAGGAGAAGATTCTCAGGGTGGAAGCAAGATGGCGTGTATGCAGAGCCGAGTCTCCCTCACTCTCCCGTCATGATGGCTTCCACTGGGGATTATAAAATCTGAGGGTTTTCGAAGGCTTTGTCATAGAAAGAGGAAACTTCTTCACCACAACTCCCTGGGCCCAGGACATTGTACCAAAGATCCCAGAGAAGGGGCTCACACCTCCCCTCGTGAAGACCAGAAGTCCTCCATGCTGCATACAGGGGACAGGACAGATGCTGCACTGGGCCTTGCAGATGTGACAATGACAATGAGCCAAGAATCAGCCCCAGGTGACGTATAGTGAAGGAACCGAGTGTCCACAGCCTCCCTGCGACAGGAACCAGCTGCCTGGCTGTGTGTCTTTCCTGCCTGGCTCTGTGGCTCAGGCCTTGTTGATGTCCCTTTAAGATAACAGGTCATGCAGCATGCTAATGCGGGCAGAGGCTGGGTGATTGAGCTTAAGTGTGTATGGGGGGCGTGTGTGTGTGTGTGTGTGTGTGTGTGTGTGTGTGTGTCAAGTTCACCAGATAGAGGAGCCACAAGCAGCGCCTGATGTTTGAGACAAAGACAATGGGGGGTGGGTAGGCAGGCGCTGCCTAGGGAGGATTTAGCGGCAAGTGCCAGAAGTGCCAGAAGTGCCAGAAGGGATCTTGGCTTTTTCCTGTGTATTAACAATGGGCTCCAGGCCGGGCGGTGGTGGCACATGCCTGTAATCCCAGCACTTGGGAGGCAGAGGCAGGCAGATTTCTGAGTTCGAGGCCAGCCTGGTCTACAGAGTGAGTTCCAGGACAGCCAGGGCTATACAGAGAAACCCTGTCTCGAAAAACCAAAAACCAAAAACCAAAAACCAAAAAAAAAAAAAAAAAAAAAAAAAAAGTGGGAAAAAAAAAAACCACAAAAACAAAAACAATGGGCTCCCCAGACAGGCAGACAACACAAGCTTATAACCTTGGTACTTGGTAGACTGAGGAAGGAAGGAAGGAAGGAAGGAAGGAAGGAAGGAAGGAAGGAAGGAAGGAAGGAAGATTTTTGGGTCAGCCTAGGCTACATAGCGAGCCTCTGTCTCAAGTGGGAAAAAAAAAGTAACAATAACAAACAAACAAAAAACCAGAGATAAATGACTTCATTTCTTTGAAAACAACAACAACAACAACACAAACACAATGCAATGAAAAGAAAAGGAATGGGGGACAAGGGTGGAGGGCTGGGGGGCCATGATGTTCAAAATGGAAAAGGGTTCACATCAGAATAGAAAGTTCTAGAGATCAATTGAACCGAACCGTGAAAGCCATGAACAGTAAGTCTGTGGATCTGCAATCGTTCAGAGCAGCTCTCGAAAGTCTTCAGTGGGGAAGAAATAAGCATGTGAGTTGACAGGAGTGTGAGTTAGCTTCGTTTGAGCTTCTCATGGTGGGTGTACACGCATCTCAATACCACTGCGGTGCACTGTAAGCATGCGCAGTTTGGCTCAAGGTGGAGAAGAAGACGGGCCTGCGTGCTGGAGCCTTGGATGCCTGGAGGGACGAGAGAGTGGGTGTGTGGGAGAGACTATGAAACAAGGCTCCCCAAAGCTGACGGTCAAGGAGGCTGAGCCAAGCCGGGCGGTGGTGGCACACACCTGTAATCCCAGCACTCGGGAGGCAGAGGCAGGCAGATTTCTGAGTTCGAGGCCAGCCTGGTCTACAGAGTGAGTTCCAGGACAGCCAGGGCTACACAGAGAAACCCTGTCTTGAAAAACAAAACAAAACAAAACAAAAAAAAGGAGGCTGAGCCAAGCCTATGGGGTGGGGGTGGTCCCCGACATGCAGGCAAGGTCCCATCACAGCCCCCACATGGAGCAGACCAAGCCGGGAGGAAAGGGCAGCAGGAAAGACTGGTCTAGCCCCTGGGACCCTTGGGGCTACAGGACAGAGCCGGCACCGAGACACTGTGATTCTCTGGGGCGCCACTGTGAGTGTTCTTTGGGACGCTCCTCCAAAGTGAGAGAAGAATCTTAGCAATAACCTGTTAGTGAACCCCCAAAGAAGACAAGAATGTTCACAGATTCGTGCTGAACCTGGGTCCGCCCGACCCAGCTTCCTGCTCTGTCCTTACATACCCATCGCCAGAGGCCAGTCAGCTGTCATTACCACCTCTTCAATGGCTGCCAAGTAGAAGCACCTACCTGGCCAAGACCTCCGTTTTCCAGCCGCTTCCTCTTGGCCTGAACCTCGGTTATTTTGTGGTGTGGGTCTATTTTATTGAGGTAGGTCTCTTATTTTAGGTATGTGGGTAGGAAATGGGGGTTGCACAAGGTGTAATGATTGCTATCAGTGACACCAGATAACCTTGGCGGGGGCCCGACAAAGGCAGAGAGCATCCTCAGATGTGCTGAGACAGCAAACTTCCGGCCCTGTCAGCCGCTCTTGAACGGGAGCGCCAGCCCACTGGGAGCTCCCAAACGAAGGGCAAGAATGTAACTAAAGAGCTCATGTCAACCTAGAAGACTGCATCCAAGTTGCGAGTGTAATAAGGGATTTGATTGTCTTTTTAGCTGGCCTGGGGAATAGAACCCGTTTCATATGCCCTGCCCCTTGCCCAATAAAGCTGAGACTCATATTCAGGGTACTGAGTGGTCAGCTTTAACCTGTCATTCCCAAGCCCTCTCTAAAGAAGTGTGAACAGGAGCTGGGCCTGATGGCACACGCCTGTAATCCCAGCACTCTGGGAGGCAGAGGCAGGCGGATTTCTGAGTTCGAGGCTAGCCTGGTCTACAGAATGAGTTCCAGGATAGCCAGGGCTATACAGAGAAACCCTGTCTCGAAAAAAAAAAAAAACAAAAAAACAAAAAAAAGAAGTGTGAACAAGCTACAAGCCAAGCTTGCAGAAACTCGAACCTAGTTTTAAGCAGGCCTAGGCAAGAATTCTCTGCAGTTCACCCAATGGGCACAGGCGGCACGGCACCAACCGCCCAGCCTCCCTCTGTACCATTTGCTCTCTCCTGTGCTTTGCAGCGTAACTGTGACCCCTGACAGTGGTGTCCTCAAGGGCTCTCTGGCTGCCCTCACTGGCTTCTGTTCCCCACCAGGGTCTTCTGTCATCTCTGCCAGCCTTGATACCTGCCGGTCATCAAATATTGGGCCTATCACCAGGGACACAAACGCTCTGGGCATCAACCTGCCTAACTAACCTGACTAACCCTTTCTCCATTGCCCTCCCTCACAACACACCCAGGCCTCTGGGTTACTCTCCTCTGCTCCATAACCACACCGCCCAGAAGAAGCAAGACAGATCGGAGGGCCTTTAAGATTGCTTTAATTATGGCAAAATAATTTCTTAAAATTGATTACCCAGGTACAATGATATAAGTCCATAATTCAAGCACTTGGGAAATATAGGCAGAGCGATCAGTAGTTTCAAGGCCAGCCTGAGGCTTCATTTAACTGTCTCAAAACACTAAGGAAAAGAAAGGGGGGGAAGCATTGACAATAAGCCACAAAGATGAGGAAATAATCCCCCATCATTTCAGACCCCCACATATCAAATAGAGCCCACATTCTAGAGCCTTTGGGTTAGCCTTTAAGTATACAGAGACGTTGGCAGGCACGTTTCCACTTGAAGCTATATACATATCCATTCTGCCTGGAATACAGGCATATACATTAGCCATATAAATAGTTTTGCTTCCCTCAGGGATTATTGTTTTGAATGTAGTCCTTGAAGGGGAATCCTTGTGTGAATGGACACTAAGTTATTTGAGTCTTTACATACCATAAGAGTTCCTTCTTTGGAGGAAGGAAAAAAAATCTTCCCCAGTTCTTCTATCACTTCTTCTATCACTGTTTCTCAAAGTGTGACCCAGGTCCCCATGGGGCAGTCCTGGAACACGTTTGGGAGCACCACAAGGCTAAAATCCTGTTTATAACAGTACTAAGATAACATTGGCCTTTCCCACTCTCTTCCTCTTAGGAGTGGGATTTTCCAAAGGCCACATGACTTGTGACATCACAACAGATAAAAATGTATATCCTTTTTTTTTTTCCTTTGGAATTTGTAACTATTTTTCACTAAAAAGCTACCATGGCGGAGGGATGAAGAGCACTTGTTGCTCTTGCAGAGGACCCAGGTTCAGTTCCCAGCACACCAGGATGGCTCACACACGTCTACAGCTCCCGTTCTGGAGGGTCTGAATCCCTTCTCTGACTTCCTTCGGCCCCAGACGCACGGGTGAGTCACGTACATTCATGCAAGCAAAACACTCATACACATAAAATAAAATAAACAAACCTTTTTTTTTTAAATGAAAAACTATCAGTTAGATAAATATGCAAACTATTCTGGTTTTATTTCTAATATAGAAACACTGCTAGCTAGAGTCTGCATTAGGGGAGGTGTTAGGTACCCTTGAGCCTTTTCCACAGTTTAAGGGGTCCGGAGATCACACTGTTTGAGGACCACGGGCTTGGGGGTCCTGTGATGGAATGTGTGAAGGAGGGTTCACCTGGAGTGGGGTTTGCTGAAGGCCATATAACGTGTGACATCAGGAGTCTCAGACAAGATATCTGCACAGCGACTCTGCACTGCGCTCTCTGGTCTGTGCTTGTGTTTTTCTCCCACCTCGCACCCCTCTTCCCAGCTCCTCGATTGTTTTTCTTTCTTTTTCTCTCCCTTTAGTCTTTCAACTCTCATAACAAAAGCCACGCAGATAACAAAACATTCCCTTCTTCCTTTGAACTGAATTGTTTTCTCACAACTAAACAGAAAGGGGGTGGCATTTGAAATCATTTTCATGATTACTAACCCCATTCTCAGTACATATGTGTGTTTTTTAAAGAACACATCTCACACGTAATCATAGAAATGAAAACGAAAGACTTCTTTTCCATATCAAGTAGGCAGAGATTTATCAAGTGGGCGCCTGCCAGCTTTAAGCTCTGTGTGGTTTCTAGAAGGCGATCTGATAACCTGTACCGAGAGCCTTCGAAACAGCCTGTGCCGTGACACAGAGGAGCGTCCTTGCTCAGGACCAGTTAGAACTTAAGAGTTGACTGGGCTCCTGAGACCTGAGAATAAGATAACGCCCCTCCCTTTCATCAGGCCCACAGAAGACTGCGTTAGAGGACAGACAGGGCTCCCAGACCTTCGGCAGAGGAACCCCCATTGAGACCCCTGGATGGCCCATAGGGAAAGAAAATCCTTTCTTTGACTGGGACCAGCTCTGGTGCGCAAAGCTGCATCCTTGGTAACCATGCCTTTTCCAAGCCTTCAGTAATAACGGAAGGATCCTTAAAGGTGCAGCCTAGCGCAGAGTGAGGTCGCTCAGCCTGGAAAGTCTTTGCGCGTAAGCGCAGGTGCCTAGGACCCTTGTAAAAGAAAAGTATACCAGAGCAGAATCTACAGTCCCAGTACTAGGGAGGTTAGAGACAGGAGGATCCTGGAGTTTGCTGGCCAGCACACTGAGCAGAATTAGTGAGCTCCGGGCTTAGTAAGAGTTTAGTCTCAAAAACAAAACAAAAAACCCAAACGAACAAAACAAAAACAAACAAACGGGGGTGGGGGGTGGGGGAGAGTGTTGCGCAATCAATGGAGAAAGACAACGGACAATGTCTGGCTTCTGCGTGCCGGCCTACGTGCAAGCACACGTTTTTTTAATGGTCCACGGGAACTGTTGCATGACTCAGGGATGTTTACAGCCATCCCAGGCTTTCTGTGTGACCCCCCCCCATGGCCCCCTTTGCGTACAGCCCTCTGCTTTCCCCATGGTTCACCCGCTCCCTGCCCTCTCAGAGTCCCATCAAATCTACAGTCCACTGGCAGCTACAGTTTCTGCCGTTTGGGAACCACAGAGAGACAGAGTTCACATGGCAGAAGCATGTGCTTTGGTTTGTCAGGCAGACATCTCCATTGTCAAAACGGTCCATGGCCTCCATGGCCCCAGACCTTTTACACCCCACCCTACCCCACCCCCAGGCAGTGGATGGCCCTGAGTTGTGGCCCCGGCTTGTCCAGCCTTTGGATTGAAAATGAACTGATTTGCTAAAGCCAGGCAGCTCGCCATTCACCATCAGAAGAGAACCTGGAGCTCCAGCAGACTGTAGTGAAGCACTAAGAGGCTAGGGTAGCTGAAAGCAGTGCGCGCAGGCGCTTGATTAAAGACCGTGAGCTTCAGTCTGCAAAAAACCAGGAAGAGAGACTGGTTGTTCCCCGGGGCTTCTGAAACTTCCTGCCCCGGGGAAATCCCAAGGAGAGTCATCAGACTTGGGGGGCCCCAGAGGCATGATACACCAGCCTGGACGAGCAAGTCAAGTCAGCTGAGCTCATTCTGAGAACCTCGGCTTCCAAAGCTGCCAACTCGCCGGCTTCTGATCAACGGGGCTTTGTCTCTCACAAGCCAAGGTGCCCAGGAAGCCAAATCATAACCAGAAGGCTGAGAAGCAAGTTCCGTGACTCAAGAGTTTCACAGACTCTGCCGTGCAGCCCCGAGTCTCCCGAACAGTGCTTTAGGCAAGTCAAAAAGTCCCTCCTGGCATCAAGCAACCTGTAAGCATCTTTGGACCAGATCCCATAGTCTTATCCCTAGCAGAGTGTAGCCTACATGGAGAGTGTACTACTGCCCAGGGCAGTCTTTCACAGACTTCTGCAATGGTACGCTGGCTGGCTCTACGTCAACTTGACACAAGTTAGGAGTCATCAGAGAGAAAAGGAGCCTCAGTTGAGGAAAGTGTCTCCATAAGATGGGGGCTGTAGACAACCCTGAAAGTTTTCTTAATTAGGGGTGGGGGTGGGGGGCAGTCCAATTGTGGATGGTGCTCTCCTGGGCTGGTTGTCCTGGGTTCTATAAGAAAGTAGGTTAAGTGAATGAGCCACTTAGTTCCTAGGTCAAAAATTCCCAGACCCTGGAGTTTAGCTGTGGCCAGCCCTGTCCCTTGCTGGCTCTGGGGTTCTTTCTGAGAAACAGACTTTTTCAGAAGGCTGTAAATATCCACTTCATCAGAGAGAGAGAGAGAGAGAGAGAGAGAGAGAGAGAGAGAGAGAGAGATCACGCTTGTCATAGAAGTGCTGCTGGTAACAGGTGCCCAGGGCCAAAACAATACAAAAAACAAACAAGAAAACGGGTCTGAGAGCAACAGACAAAGGACAGTAGTCAGAACCAACCAAAGCGAAGGCAAGCACACACCCGCAGAGAGTACCCCCCTTCCCTTTTTAGACCATGGAGAGGGGTCAGGTTCTGCAGCAAGGAGCTGTTAGAAGGAGTTAGTGAGTCGATATATAAAAGGCCCGGCACTCAGAGCGCTGTCTAGGCTGTGGAAGCACTTACTTAAGATTTGCTGCTGGGTTTCAGTGTCAGCTTGCCACAGAGGAGAATTTACCTGAAGAACAATCCTGATTGCTTCCATTGACGTGGGAAGACCCACCCCGAAGTCTGGCACCCTCTGGTAACTGCTCAGATGGCAAAAGGACAAGGTAGAAGGCAGATCATTTGCCTCTGTTCCTTGGCCTTCCCTCTTGCCTCTCCTGAATCAGAACCAGCATTTCTAAGCTCCTGTCCTGGACCAAAGACCAGCAACTCCCCAGGACCCCTCCATGTTTTTGATGCCAAACTGGGACTTCTGAGGTACACAGCCTCAAGGACCTAACAATTCCAGAGTTCTTAGCCTACCCAGTGGAGCAGTGGTTATTACTCTTTCAATATCAGCTGACTTAGTAAACTCTATATATACATTTATATTCACATATTTCATGTTCATGTTTATTCATATTTAATTAATTAATATTTAATTAATATTTAAATATTCATATTAAGCTATACATACACATTTCTATTCATTCCATTAGTTCTGTTCCACTGAAGAACCCTGACAAATGGATATACCTTGACTTTGTTTTTTTTTTTTAAAAGCTTTAGTGTTTTTCAAGTTTCCCAAATACTTTGTGTTGGAACCTCAGAGTTGGAAAATATTGTATATGCAGCACACCACTCTTACAAACAATACAATGAACAATTCGAGAACTATTCTTCAGTCCAAGCATTCTTTTTTCCTGAATCTGGAATGCCCAGGGAAACCTTCTTACCCCTTACACAATCTCCATCAAACAATTTGAACCAGCAAGTGAGAAGAAACATAGGGCTTTTGTTTCTTTTGGTCTCTTTTTGTTTGTTTTATCTTTTAAGATAGAGTCTCGCTGCGTATCCCCAGACGTCCTTATGAAGGACGTCCTGAACTCACTTATGAAGCCAGTCTAGCCTTGAACTTGTGATCCCTCCTTCCTACTTCAGCCTGCTAAGTGCCACGTGCCACTCACTGTGCCTGGCCAGAGGCCTCTTGCTGTGCAGCTGCCATTAGACATGGATTCATCTTTAGAGTTCTCCTATCATTTATAGATCCCTTTGTTATGTGACAGCCATTTCTCCTGCCATTAAGAGCTGACAACCTACCTCATTTCTCCTTTCCATAAAATGACCATCTCTGTGTATTTTGAGTGACAAGGATTAATTTCCAGCACACCACTGAGATTATGGAAAATAATATAAACAGCTCTATACTCTCAGTAAGTTTGTGTTATTTTCAGAGACGGCCCAGTAGAGAACTCTTAACTTCCTGCTTTCTGTGGTTCCTTAATGTGACAGCCACGCTGCAGCCTCATTATGAGTAGGTGCGACAGTTAATCAGATGCTCTTAGCAAAAAAAGAAAAAAAAAAGGCTTTCACACAAACTCCTGGTTTCGTATATACGTGAAATTCCCACAACCTAAGCATTGACTCTTGATACACATTCTCTTCAGTCAGTGTCAATATTTGGGAATCTACTCATCGCTGGCTCAATGGGCTGTCCTTCCAACTATCAAGCAAAGCCAAGTGCAGTTCAAGTGTAGAGGCCATTACCCACCGCTGTGATAGACCAGATGTCCCTCAAGGAGTTCCCTATAGGAAACATGGGCAGAAAAGGTTACGGTGGCATCTTTAAACCAGAGGTTTCCTGATTCTCCAAAAGGAAGCCCAAGGGTAAAGCCAAGGCCAGCTTTCTTCCTAGAATTCATCTGAAAGTAAGGCTTCACGTCCAGTTTTTTTACTCTTTTAAAATTACTTTTCATTTGGTGTGTGTGTGTGTGTGTGTGTGTGCGCGCGCGCGCCAGAGAGATGGTACATATGTGATGGGCTGGGTATAGAGGTCAGAGACTAACCTGGGGAATCAATTCCCTCCTGCCACCAAGTGGGCTCTGGGGACAGGAAGGACACTTAGCCTTTGAGCCATCTCCCAACTTTATTTTGTTTGGTTTTGGGTTTTAGGGTTTGTTTCATTTTATCTTATCTTGATTTTCAAGACAGAGTCTCTCTATTAGGTAGTCCTGGCTGTCCTGGAACTGGCTCTGTAGACTAGGGTGACCTTGAACTCATAGAGATCTGCCTGCCTCTGGGACTAAAAGCATTCACTACCATAGAAAAGATGAGAAACAAATGAGCATTTATTTACTTTTTTTTAACCAGCTGCATGTGTATGCATGTGTGTATATGACATAATTACATATATGACATATTACATATATATGATAACCACAACACTATTACTTGCATGGCCCAGGAATTTGCCATGGACATACCACTGGTGGTTTTTCATTTTGAGACAGGGTCGACTGTGTAGACCAAGCTGGCCTCGAACTCTTCCAGCCTTTGTCTCCTGCCCCGTCTCCTGAGTGCTGCTCCTAGCACTGGGTTAAAGAGCTCCATGATCATCAGCTCATCTAGCTACTCCCAACTAGCCTGAGGCAGACACTGTCGTCGTCAATTGAAGGGAAAACTGAAACACAGAAAGGCAGCTTGCCATGCTCCTGACCAGCCAGACCCCTAAACCACTCAAGTATCGGTTTCATAGTGACCCCAGCAGTCTCGATGGACAGCTAATGAACTCTTTGTTCTTCCCCCTGATTTTTAGCAACACTCAAGTTTTAAAATCCAGAGAGCATGTGACAAGGCAGTGTTGGAGGCTGGGGATCCATTTGACCTCCCCTGCTTCCCTACTGGTCTCATGATGAAGGTCTACAAGATGCTGTTCAAAGAGCAAAGGGAGATTTGGAAATTCTTAGACATGAAGTTCAGGAGGCAGCTCTTCTGGGAGTTCTCCCAGTATTACCTGTCGCTGTGAGAGCCAAGATCACAGGGGAGTGGAGCTCATGGGCTAGCAAGTTCAGCTGAGCCATGCCACTGGGGTTGCAAATTGGAGGGGAAAGGTCCACAGATAGCCCATTTTCCCCAGCTCTACTCTTGAACTGGGTCTCCACGGGCTCCAGGCAACCATCAAGGTCATAGTCCAAGCTTTGAATATCAGATTGTTTACAAAGTCAGAACAAGACTGGGAAACACACAGGAAGCAAGTATTGAGGATGAGATAAAAATATGCTGGGTGGAGGAGCAGGATGGACAGCCACCAGCCAGGGTGGTCTGATGAAGCACAGGCTACTGGGAATTCAAGAAATTTCCATGGGAGGATGAGGCAGGAGGATCGTGAGTTTGAGGCTAGCAACGGCTATATATTGAGATCCTTATTACAAAATAACAACAACAAAAACAAGAAGAAGAAAAAGAAAACAAAAATTCTAGGAGGAAAGTCAAAATTATAGACCAGGCAATCACTGCTCTCTACCGACTGTATAAAATTCTGACCCTTTGAAATGTTCTAGTATTTCTTACTTTTCTACTCCATGTCTGTATCTATATAACTTGTGTTCGACAGAAGCAAAAAAAGTCTCTAAAAACCCAAACTATATAGCAGGGAGACAATCTCCTTAAGACACCATGTAGAATTCTGACAACAAACAAACAAACAAACAAAACAAAACAAAACAAAAAAAAAAAAAAACACCAAAAAGCCAGGAAGTCATTGGTTTCTTCTCTCTTCAGAAGAAAGAAAAGAATTAAAGCCAATTGAAAACCCAAACATTTCCCCGGGATTCCCTCAGGGAGCTAAGTAGGTCTGCCGATGGGAGACAGGAGTACAAACGCTTACAACTTACCAAGAGAGGCCACACTGGAGCCAAGAACCGGTGAAGCTCTCACCTGGAAAGAGGGCGGTCCCTGGAGGCTGAGTATGGGCTAGATGGAGAACGGAGACCGCCTGGGATCCAAGCCTACACTTCCAGCATTTACTCCAGAAGCCAGATCAGACTGGCTCTGGAGACAGGAGGCTTCAGGCTTCAGGCAAGGGGAGGGAAAAAGTAACCCTTTCTTTCACAATAAGCCCAGGGAAAAGTAACCATTTTCAAATCCCAGTACATTCTGTGCTCCTAACAGAGGCCTGCTATAAAGAAACACTCCTTGACCAGGGCCTTTATCTCCCCAAGGAGGTCAGAGCAAACCCACAGCTCCGACCTCTTCGGCTTCCCAGTCTCACTTCGGAGCAGAAAAAGAAAGGCTAAGAGCTGCTTCCGAGGGTCACATCCCAAGGGCCCAAGCCCCCTGAGAGTTACCAGAAGGTTCCAGAGCACTGCCTTAAAGTGTCGGCTCCCTTTAGGCCGCTGTCGTAATGACCAAAAACTGGTAGCTTCACCGATAGAGATTTACTCTCACAGCATTGGAGGCCGAGGGTTCGAAACCAGGGCATTGCCGGGGCCACATTCTCTGAGATACCTAGCAGGAAGTCTTCGCCTTCACCTGGGTTTGGGAACGACCTGACGGTCTACAATATTTCTTGGCTTTTACCAAAGAAGAGACAAAATTTTACCTCTACCCTTGTGATAGTTTTTTTTTTTAAAGATTTGTTTATTTTATATATGTGAGCACACTGTCATTGTCTTCAGGCACATCAGAACCCATTACAGATGGTTGTGAGCCACCATGTGGATGCTGGGATTTGAACTCAGGACCTCTGGAAGAGCAGTCAGCGCTCTTAACTGCTGAGCCACCTCTCCAGCCCCTACCCTTATGATAGTTAATGTTCATTGCCAACCTGACAGAATCTGGATTTAACCCAGGAGACAAGCCTCCAGGCCTACTTGTGAGGTATTGATTAGCCTCTGGGCATGGCTGAGAGGGACTGTCTTGACTGGGTTCACTGAGATGAGGAGAGTCAACCTGAAAGTCTGCCTCTCTCCCAGGTCTGCGCGCTGGACCGCGCACAAAGGCGAGAGCTGGGCTCCAGCATCCTCACCTCTCCTCCCTGACCACAGAGCCGTCTGACCTGGCGCTTGAGGCCTCTGCTGCCTTCACTTTCCTGCCGAACTGCGACCCCAAAGAAGCCCCTCGTTCCTCCAGTGGCTTTTGTTCAGGATAGTTTATCTCAGCAACAGAAAAAATAACGTCACAGCTCAGGGTTCTCAGCTGAGCCCTGGGTTTAAACTGACATGAATAAATCGACAAGAAAACAGCCTACATAAATGATTGGTGTTGGTGTATGATTTTAATCCCAGCACTTGGGAGGCAGTTCTAGAAAGGTGGATCTCTAAGTTCGAGGCCAGGCTGGTCTACAGCATGAGTTCCAGGACAGTCAGGGCAACACAGAGAGACCCTGTCTCAAAAAACAAAAACAAAAACAAAAACAAACCCAAAAACAAAAAACCAAAAATAAATAAAAAATAAATAAACCAAATAAAACAAGAGTTCTTAGAAGGAAATTGTATTGGTCCATTTTGTTTGCTGATAACAATTAAATACCATACACTGGGTAATTGTTGAAGCACCAAAATTTATTTCTTTTCTTTTTTTTGTTTTTTTTTTTGTTTTGTTTGTTTGTTTGTTTTGAGACAGGGTTTCTCTGTGTAGCCCTGGCTGTCCTGGAACTCACTCTGTAGACCAGGCTGGCCTCGAACTCAGAAATCCGCCTGCCTCTGCCTCCCAAGTGCTGGGATTAAAGGCGTGCGCCACCACCACCCGGCCAAAATTTATTTCTTATACTTCTGGAGGCTAGGAAGTCCACGACTGAAGTGTTGATGGGTCTGTAGCCTGCTGAAGGTCCATGCTGCATCCAAGACGATGCCCTGACATTCCAGGCTCTTTCATAACAGAAGCGTCAAAAGAAGCCCCTCCCCCAAATCTCTTCTACATTAGCATTAATCAGCCCATGAGAGTGAAGCCCTCAGGACCCAAGCCTGACCCGCTAGACCCCTCCTCATAACACTGGGGCTGCACTGGACATTCAGATCCCAACACATGAAGCTGGAGACACATTCAAACCGCAACAGGACTAAAGACCCAAAAAGGCAATTAGACGTTTGCAGTCATGTACTGACTGGGGCCAAGAATAGATAGAAAATCATCCAAATATGATTAGGCTGAATGGAGATGAGGGCATGACTGCTCCCGGGTATGGTTGCGGAGAAGGCTTTTATTGCAGACATGAGGGAGAGCCCAGCCAGAGGCACCAGGAAGAGTCCAGACTGAACAGGGGCCATGAGAGGAGAGAGTGTGCCAGCAAGAGAAAAAGAAAAGCTGAGCAAGGAAAGAGCTGCAGACCAAGAAGCCAAGACACCCAAGAGATCAAGAGCGACTGTAGCCAAAATGTCTGGGTTATACAGAAAAAGGAGAAGCTGGAGGGAGGGAGCAGAAGCCCAGTCCCTGGGCTGGAAAGGTTTAGGGATAAGGATGGGGTGAGAAGCGCTGGGAGGAGTTAAGGCATCTGCTTTGATATGTTAATAGATATCTCAGCCATTTGTCTTGGGTTTCTTAGAGGCCTAACACAGGTAAAGGGTCTTGAGCTAGGAGGTCTGTGCTAGGTCCTCAGCAAATTTGTTTTGGTGTTAGCTTGGTGTTTTTGTGGGACCCCTAACAGTGGGAGGAGGGGTGTCTCTGACTCTCTTACCTGCTCTTGGGACCCTTTTCCTCCTACTGGGTTTTCTCCCCCAGTCCTGACCTGAGGGCTTGTGCCTAGTCTTATTGTAACTCAATGCACCTGGTTCAGGTAATATTCCTGAGAAGCCAACTCTTTTCTGAAGGAAGACAAGAGGAGGAGTGGATCTGGGGGAGAGGGGAGGTGGGAAGGACTAGGAGGAGTGGAGAGAGGAGAAAGTGGTCAGGATGTATTGGATGAGAGAAGAATAAATAAAAAAAAAAAAAACAGGAGGAAAAGGGGGGAGTTAACTGAGTGGGAAGTCGAGGAGACAGATACGGTTAGATGAATAAGCTTTGTCCAGAATTCTCTCAGCTTTGGCTTTTTATCTTTGATATAAGAATGTCACTTTTCACTTGATATGGGCAGAGCATTGTCCATGCAGGGGAGGCAGCTTTTATTTCTGGTCTTCAGAAGATAGGCTGGGAATTCTGGGTCATCTTTCAGACACCTGCCATTCTTCCCAAGGGTCTTTAACTAAGTAGAGTCCTTATGTCAAAGTAGTAGCACATACTGGAGTACCGAGTGCTAAGTTCCTTCATCTCTGGATCTTTGTCCCTGTATATTTTCTTATAAAGATATACCACTGGGAGCGGAGGTGTGGCTCTAGTGACAGAATACTTGTGTATTACACACAAAGTCCTGGGTCCTGCTTCATCAGAACACAAACCTAGACATGGTGGCATATCCCTGTGATCCTAGTGCTTAAGAGATGGAGGTAGAAAGCTCCGAAACTCAGGGTCATCTTAAGTTACATTGTAAGTTGAAGGCTAGCCTGAGCTATATGAAATCCTCTCCTAATGTGTATGTATACATATATACATATACATACATACATACACACATATACATACATACATATGGAGAGCTGGGTCTTCACCCAGGCCAAAGTTTCCATTCTCTTGGCTAAAAGGAAGTGCTTTCCCCTGACTGGGCCTTTAATGATGCTGTTGCAATTCTAGCCTCACTAATTATATGTGTAAAGATCCTGTTCCCAAAAAAACCTCCCCATCAGAGGTATTCTAGTTGTGCTCCAGTAAGATAAAGTACAGTCTCTGCCTCAGAGCAGAGACACATTGTTCTCTCCTCCTCCCTTAAGAGCTCATCGGCTATATCTGCCAGTCACTGGGCCACGAGCCACTCTTCAGGAAGGTGAACCATGCAGAAGAGGTTCTACTGGGGAGGATTAGGAGGTGTGGCCTTGTTGGAGGAGGTGTGGCCTTGTTGGAGGAGGTGTGGCCTTGTTGGAGGAGGTGTGGCCTTGTTGAAGGAGGTGTGGCCTTGTTGGAGGACGTGCATCACTGGGGGAGATGTGCTTTGAGGTTTCAAAAGCCCAAGCCAGGCTCAGTATCTCTTTCTTCCTGCTGCCTGCAGCACAGGATGTAGAACCCTCAGCTGCTCTCCGGCATCATGTCTGCCCGAATGCTGCCATGCTCTCTGCCAGCCAACAATTGACTGAACCTCTGAAACTGTCAGCCGGCCCCAGTGAAATGTTTTCCACTATAAGTGTTGCTGTGGTCATGGTGTCTTTTCACAGCAGTTTAACACTAAGACACTAATTAAACCTAAATCTTGTACCAGCACCTCAAGTGTGGACTGGAGTGGCCACTAGACATCTTTGTTCCTCCACCCCAGTGCAGCCACCTTGAATGAATCTTTCTCTTCGTTTCATTTTTACTTCGCCTCTTTAATTGGCTTATTGAGTGTTTGTACTGGTTTGTACCAGTCCTGGGAGGGAGTAGAAGCATTAGGAGGTGAAACAGCATAGAAGCATGGTATATAGTTGAGGGCGTGCCCCTGATGGGGATATAGGGCTAGGCAAGATGGTTCAGCAGGTAAGGGCACTTGCTGCCAAGCCAAAAGTCCCAAGTTCGATTCCTGGGACATGCGTGGTGGAAGCAAAGACCCGACCTGAGCACTCTGTCCTCTGACTTCCGCTCACGTGCCTCGACCCCTCACCTGCCGCCATGCTTACAAAATAAAGAGGTAAATGTCTCGTCTCGTTTTTAAAGTGGAAGGAGACTGGGATCCTGTCTCTCTCCTTCCTTTCCGCTCCCCTTACCTTTTTCTTTCCTAGCACCTGAGGTGAACAACTTCCTCTACTAAGTGTCCCCACCACAGGCCGGAAGTGACTGGGCCAACCATGAAACAGCCTCAGGACCAGCGAGCCAAAATGAGGGTTTTTCTCCTTTAAGCAAGTTAGTTAGTTTGTCACAGCAAAGAAAAACTGGCTAACACAACCTGATCCTTAACCCTGAACAATACTCCAGTTAAAACCGCCCAGCCATCCATGGTTGCCACAATACTTGCATGCATTCCTACTCCCACCTCCAACCCCCACCCCATCTCATCCCTATCCCTCTATCTCATCCCCTCCTCCCATCCCTATCCCTCCTCCCACCTCTATCCCTATCCCTGCTCCCCATCCCCATCTCCATCCCTATCACTCCTCCCCACTCCCATCTCCATTACTATCCCTCCTCCCACCTCTGTCCCTATCCCTCCTCCCACCTCTATCCCTATCCCTCCTCCCCACTCCCATCTCCATCCCTATCCCTCCTCCCATCCCCATTCCTCATTCCCGCTGCACCCCCTCTTCCATTCCATCTCCATCCCTCTACCCCATCTCCTCATCCCATCCCCCATCCCCACCCCCTACCTCATCCCCCTACTCCAATCCCACCCCTACTCCTCACCCCACCCCATCCCTCCACTACCTACATTATTACCCACCCCCACTGTCTTAGTTTCTATTCCTGCACAAAACATTATGACCAAGAAGCAAGTTGGGGAGGAAAGGGTTTATTCAGCTTACACTTCCACGCTGCTGTTCATCACCAAAGGAAGTCAGGACTGGAACCCAAGCAGGTCAGGAAGCAGGAGCTGATGCAGAGGCCATGGAGGGATGTTACTTACTGGCTTGATTCCCCTGGCTTGCTCAGCCTGCTCTCTTATAGAACCCAAGACTACCAGCCCAGAGATGGCACCACCCACAAGGGGCCCTTCCCCCCCCCCAATCACTCATTGAGAAAATACCTTACAGCTGGGTCTCATGGAGGCATTTCCTCAAGGGAGGCTCCTTTCTCTGTGATAACTCCATCTTGTGTCAAATTGACACAAAACCAGCCAGTACAAGTGGGGACTTGGATTTTATTCCTTATTTCATTTAGAAATACTTATTTTTCATTTGTTGTGTACGAGTGCTTGTCTGCAAGTATTTCGTCTGTGGCAGGCCTGAGGGTAGGACATGAAGAGCCTGGTTTGACTTTTGGCCATAGTGGGGACCAAGGCTCAGGTGACTTTGGCCATAGTGGGGACCAAGGCTCAGGTGACTTTGGGCATAGTGGAAACCAAGGCTCAGGTGACTTTTGGCCATAGTGGGAACCAAGGCTCAGGTGACATTTTACAGGATGTGGTAATTCTTACCTTGGGGGCCTCAAGGCCTGCGCTCAACCAGCCCTGGAAGCCCAAATAATGCTGTAGAATGGTTTACTAAAAAAGTCCCCTGAGGGTCTTGTGGTCTGACGCCTGCTCTCCTCATTCATGTGGCTTCTGTCAAGATGTCTGGAGTCAGGCTTGGGCCAGGTTCTGTCGACCACACTAAGCATGTTTTAAAGGGCCTTAAATGTCACCTGTTCCCATAAATACTTCACACCTTCACTTCAGCCAACAGTATCCCCCTCCTCGGTGGGTGGGGCTGAGCGAGGAAGTGTTGAGACTCTACAGTTGGCCGAAACCACCGTCAGCTTCTGACAGGATTCCAGGCTGTCCTTATGAATCCTTCTAGTCAGCAAGGAAGCAGACCACTCACGGGAGACTAATCTCCTTTATAGGCGATTGGAACTTCCACTGCAGCCTCAGAAGCCAAAAGTGGGGACATCTCCAGCCTGTACCAAAAGAAGTTTTGGTCAGTCCATTACCACTAGGACAGATGCAATGAAAAGAAGGGAAGGAGAAAGAAAAGGAAGAGGAGAAGGGAGGGAAGGAGAGAAGAAAGGAGGAAGGGAGGGAGGGAGGCTAGCACCGGAGAGGCAGAACCAGGAGGATTCCACGTTCTGGGAAAGCCTCTCCTATATTGAGAGATGTCCTCTCTAATGTTAAGGAGCAGGTGATATAAAATGACGTGGCTGATCAGGAAACAGTTCTGCTGGAAAAGCACACTAGAGCACATGCCTACCATGTGCAAGGCCCAAGGTTCGCTCTCCAGCATTCTCCAAAATAAATAAATAAATAAAAGTGTGTAAACAGTTACCATAAAATTTGGTTACCCATTCCTAGGGACACCCTCAAAGAGTGAGGAACGGACATTCCAATGAAGATCTGCATATGAGCAGCAGCAGCACTGTTCACAAGACCAGAAGACGAACAGAGAGGCTGCAGAAAACCCATGGGATGGATATTTAATCCTAAAAAGGCCATCGGTACTGAGCGGCTCTGTGAATGGATGAATCGTGAAGAGAAGGCTCTGTATTGTACAACTCTATGTGCAGGAAGCATCTGGAACGGGCAGATCCACAGACACGGAACTCTCCATGGTTGCCAGGGCTGCGGGAAGGAAACAGGAAGGGACCAGTTACCAGGAATGAGGTTTCTACATGGGTAACTCATGCATAACCTAGTGAATGTCCCAAAAGTTGTGGAATGCACACTTTAAAGTGCATTGTATATTGCATGAATTTTGCCTCAAATTTTAAAGAGCATATACTCTTTTTAAAATACATATCTAATATTTAAATATTTTATGTGTATGGATGTTTTGCCTGCCTGTATGTCTGTGCACCACATGTGTACCTGGTTCCCCCGGAGATCAGAAAAGGGTGTCGGATCCTCTGGAATTTGTGTTACAGAGGGTTGTGAGCCACCACGTAAGTTCTGGGAACAGAACTCACTACAAAAGCTGTGAGTGCTCTTAACTGCTGAGCCTTCATCACTCCGGCCTCCAGCCCCAACATCCCACTGCTTTCTTTTTTTTAAACTTTTTTTTTATTATTATTTTCTATATTCTTTGTTTACATTCCAAAGGCTTTCCCCTTTTCCAATTCCCCCCTCACCATGTGCCCCATAAGTCCTCTTCCCCCCTCCTCCCCACCCCCCCTCCGCCCATTCCCCAATCACCCCCCAACCCTTTCTCTGTTCTGGTACTCTTCTGCAAAACTGAAACCAGTCTTTTCTGGACCAGTGTCCTCTCCTTCCTTCTTCTTGGGAATCTTTTGATTTGCTAATTGTGCCTTGAGTATTCAGAGCTTCTGGGCTCATTAATATCCACTTATCAGTGATTGCATTTCATGTGTATTTTTTGTGATTGGGTTAACTCACTTAGGATGATATTTTCCAGATCCAACCATTTGCCTACAAATTGCATGAATTCATTATTTTTAATTGCTAAGTAGTATTCCATTGTATAAATATACCACATTTTCTGTATCCATTCCTCCTTTGAGGGACATCTGGGCTCCTTCCAGCTTCTGGCTATTATAAATAAGGCTGCTATGAACATAGTGGAGCATGTGTCTTTATTGCATGCAGGGGAATCCTCTGGGTATATACCCAGGAGTGGTATGACAGGGTCCTTTGGAAGTGTCATGCCCAATTTTCTGAGGAGCTGCCAGACTGATTTCCAGAGCGGTTGTACCATCTTGCAATCCCACCACCAGTGGAGGAGTGTTCCTCTTTCTCCACATCCTTGCCAGCACCTGTTGTCTCTTGAGTTTTTAATCTTAGCCATTCTGACTGGTGTGAGGTGGAATCTCAGGGTTGTTTTGATTTGCATTTCCCTGATGACTAATGATGTTAAACATCTCTTAAGGTGCTTCTCAGCCATCTGAATTTCTTCTGTTGAAAATTCTTTGTTTAGCTCTGTACCCCATTTTTTTTTTGGTTTTTTTGTTTGTTTGTTTGTTTGTTTGTTTTTCGAGACAGGGTTTCTCTGTGTAGTCCTGGCTGTCCTGGAACTCACTCTGTAGACCAGGCTGGCCTCGAACTCAGAAATCTGCCTGCCTCTGCCTCCCAAGTGCTGGGATTACAGGCGTGCGACACCACGCCCGGTTACTCTGTACCCCATTTTTAATAGGGTTATTTGGTTCTTTGCGGTCTAACTTCTTGAGTTCTTTGTATATATTGGATATTAGCCCTCTGTCAGATGTGGGGTTGGTGAAGATCTTTTAACACCAATAACTTATGCTCTAAGATCAAGAATTGACAAATGGGACCTCATAAAATTACAAAGTTTCTGTAAGACAAAGGACACTGTCAGAGGAACAAAACGACATCCCACTGTTTTCTTTGAGCTACTGTCTCACTGCATATCCATAGATGGCCCTGAGCTCTGGTCCTCCTGCCTCGGCCTTCTAAGTTCTGGGATTGTGCGTGAGGTGCCACACACAGTCTAAAAGCATGCACTGTGACTGAAGCTCTCTACTGGCAGCGTTTCATAGTCTGCCAAAGACAAACTCCCTCACCCGAAAGATACCCCCAAAGCTCCAGTTTCCCTAAGAGGCAGGCAGGAGGGGCCCACCGCGGGATAACCTCACACCACTCTGGACTTTGTCCTTGTACTTTCTCAGAAGCCTCAGGATCTGGAGGACCCAGAAGGAGCTCTGCCTTCCTCGTGGTCCAGCAATAAGACATGTCAGTGTTCTTCCCAGGTACCCAGCGTCAGTAGATTCCACAGAAATCGACCACAGAAAGGTTCCACGTGACGGAAGGATGCTCTAGCACTAGAAGGAATGTAAGTGGGTAGTAGGCGGCTGTCGGTAGATAATAAAGTTTAGGGTAAGAAGCAAAGGAAGAAATATTGAAAAGAGAAAAATCAGAGTGTGTGGGTGTGTCGGTTACACGAAAAGAAGTACAGAGATACAAAAGAGAAACTGTGGGAGGGGGAGGCGGGGCTGTGAGGCTTGTGTACTGTATCTCCATTTCACTTCAGAGCCATACACACACAGACACACACACACACAAAGGTTATCAGACATAAATGTATGTTTAGCATATTTAAAATCTAAGATTGAAATTTGAAAGGGCAGAGTAATGCACACACACACAAACCAAAACCAGCCTGGTATTACGCTGAACTGAAAACCACACAGAGCCAGGCATCAATTGGAGCACTCTGATTGCACACAACGGGTTTGTTCTGAGAATATCTGGTGTTTAGTAGATTTACTGATACTGCTCTTATCATTCTGAAACTCTTCTCCACACGACATCATAGAAAACAAACACACACATACATATGTTCTTTACTGGAAAGGGATGAAGGGCTCTAGCAATAAGTAAAAGTTAAAGAGAAACCCTACAATGTTACCTTTGAGATGGAGAGACCCGTTTGGATTTGTGATTAAAGCCAGAAGAATTTCCTACTTCCGTCCACTGAAGGACACAGAAGCCCCGACAAGCCAGTAGCCATGGCCACAGCTCTACAGCACACTAGTTCAGAAGCCAGGGCTCCTCGAAACAGTGATTGATGCCAGGTCTGGGGCTAAGAATGTGTCACAGGCCTAGAATGCCATGTCTGATCAGAAAGCGAGACAGGGCTCAATGATAAACGTCCTGGGAACTAAGTCCAGGTCCTCTGCAGGAGCTGTAAGGGTCTTAGCTGTCCAACCACCTTCCCAGCTCCTGAAATACTTTTTTTTTAAATTGCAATCTTGCCAAATGAATTCAGAAGCTGACCTCAGGCTGCTCAAAGGTGCAACAATTTGAATGTCAAAATGAGCAAAGATGGCCAGGCACTACACACGGGCCTGGTATAGTCAGAGGCAAGATGAAGCATCAAGTCCCCCGGCTCTGACGTTTCAGCTGGTTCTGAACTACCACTCAGGTTCTGGAGACCCACCCCAGGTCCTTGGCAAGAGCAGCAAATGCTCTCGGCTGCCCACTCACCGCCCCAGCTCCCCAGTTATTTTTTTTAATTGGAATTCTTGCAGAAACAAATAACCAAGTAGTAGATATGAGGGAAGTAAAAACTTTAAAATAACTATTCTGCAGCCGCCAGGATTTTCTCCAGGCAAGACCCATCAGTTCCTGGGTGAACCTGGCACCCCACTGAAGCTCTCGCCACGGGAGGATCCCACCAAGTACTGATTACAAACAAAACTGGAGAGGGGCTTGGTGATCAACTTCATATCAGCAGCCCATCTGCCGTCATTTGATCTCAATTACATGCAGGGAGTGAATCACAGATGTGGGACCCGTGCCCCCAGTTCTACACTGATAATCATGTTAGTAATGACACGCCTACAGCCAGAGCGGATGCTTCCAAAAAGGTCATGCCACAAAAAGCAAACCAGAAGTAAGGATAAAAAGGCAAGGAAAGATCTATTTTAGATTAAAGACTAAACAGCCATGAGTCTTGGTTGCATGCTGGGTAGGGGGGAAATGCTCCCCCTATGAAAGACATCTGGGGGACATCTGCAGGGCTCCACACACAGGTGGTGTGCTGTGCGCTGCTACAGCTTCGATCGTGGCGTTGTGGTTTCGTGGCAGAATGGCCTTATTAGGAGATGTTGGTCTATTTGGAAGTGAGGTCTCAAGATGTCAGCAGTTTGCTTGCAAATAGATATATTTGGAGAGAGAGAGAGAGAGAGAGAGAGAGAGAGAGAGAGAATATGTTAACAATGGCAGGATTACTAAGTCCTTGTACTCTTCTTTCAAGTCCACAGGCTTAGATTTCCCAAAGCAGTCATGCTGTGGGAAAGTGGCAAGGCCCAGAGAGAAAGCTGTAACAGACCCAAGGCTCCTGCCACCACGGCAGTTAGACTGACTCTCTGAATTACAGCAGGCTGATCCCCTTTATGAGGTTGCCTTGACAACAGAAAGTCTTCCCTCCGGTTTCCTTGAACCTCTTCCCATCCCTACCTCCTATGTAGTACCTGGCAAAATCCCTAAGCCATGTGGACACTGACCCCCAAGGGCGCTGGGCTTGTTTGGGAGATACCCGCGGCAGACGGTATGGATGGAGAGAGTCCCATGCCCAGGGCACTGGTGAGGAATCTCTGCAGCACAACCTCGTTCTGGGCCTCTGAAGCCCCCGGCAGGTTCCAGGCCAGTGCTCTTGTCTGGGATACCTGTTCCCACGTGGCCCCAGGGCCCTGCAAAGGAAGCCTAGACTTCAGAACACGGCTGGGGCTCCAAATAGCATCCAGGGCTGCTGGGGTGCTAAGTGGGTAAGGGAACACACTTTGTGAGTTCAATCCTGGAACTCACGTAAGAGACTCGACTCCACAAAACTGTCCTCTGGCTTCCATGAGTGCACTACGGGACAGATGCATCCGCACAGGCACTATATTTTAAAAATCAAAAGTGCATTCATTCATCTATTTATTCAATTATCTGACCAGTATTCCTGCAGCACCAGCAATGCCTAGGCAGCCTGGAACCACGGGAGAGCAAGTAGCTGTGGTCTTTGCTCTCACAGAAAAAACTGACAAGAGAGGGGAAGGGAGGGCCCATCAGAGATGGTGGTGGGAGGAGCTATCTGACATTTGAGTGACAAGCAGTGCAGTGTTCTGGTTTGAATGTGATTTTTCTGTGTAGCCTCCAAAGGTCGTCATGCGTGGCAGTCCTGGGAGGACATGCACTCTTTAACAGGCAGGGCCTCACGGAAGATGGCTAATCATGGGAGAGTCAGACTTAGGGGGACTCCATGTTGTTCTTGAGGGGTCCTGGTTAAGTCCTGCAAGACTGAATTTATTTTCGGTTCTGGGGGGTCTTTTGTAGGGGTGATATTTGTTTTTTCAGAGACAGGATTTTTCTGTGTACCCTTGGATATCTTGGAACTCACTCGGTAGACCAGGCTGGCCTCAAACTCAGAAATCCACCTGCCTCTGCCTCCCAAGTGCTGGGATTAAAGGCGTGCGCCACTGCCACCCGGCATGCACCAGTGAATTGTTACCGTAGAGTAAACTTGGCTTCTGAGTTTTGCTAAGTGACTGTCTCCTCTTGCATGTGAGTCCAGCATGTTGCTGTTGGCCATATTGTGATCTAGCCAGAGGGCTCTCACCAGAGCTGAGTACATGCTGGTGCTATGGAATAAATAAAACTTACTTTAATAAGTACAGGTGTTTTTATAATAGCAAGGTGTGATGGTTTGTACATGTTCAGTACAGGGAGTGGCTCTATTAGAAGGTGTAGCCTTGTTGGAGTAGGTGTGGCCCTGTTGGAGCAGGTGTGTCGCTGTGGGTGAGGGCTATCCTCCTAGCTGTGCAGAAGCCAGTCTTCTACCAGCAGCCTTCAGATGAAGATGTAGAACTCTCAGCTCCTCCTGCACCATGCCTGCCTGGAGGCTGCCATGCTCTTGCCTTGATGACAATGCACTGAACCTCTAAACCTGTAAGCCAACTCCAATTAAATATTGTCCTTATAAGAGTTGCCTTGGTCATGGTGTCTGTTCACAGCAATAAAACCCTAGGACACAATGCAAAACCAAATATAACAGGAAAATAATCTCCAACTGTTGTTTTTGTTCATGTGTGTGTGTGTGGGGTGTGTGTGTGTGTGTGTGTGTGTGTGTGTGTAGATGAGGTAGATTTGGGAATGATAAACTATTGAGGAATAATTTCAGGAACCCAGCTTATAAAACTGACCAGATAATGATAGCTTTCTTCAGGACACACAGGAGAATCGGGGTAGAAGGATGTCCACGCTGGTCACTGAACACACACTGGAGCAGCTCACACTTCGCTGTGAGTGTGTGAACTGTTCATGAACTAGTGGCCATCAAAGCTATGTGAGGCAGGACCTCGTCTTTTGTTTGTTTGTTTGTTTTTTGTTTGTTTTTTTGAGACAGGGTTTCTCTGTGTAGCCCTGGCTGTCCTGGAACTCACTCTGTAGACCAGGCTGGCCTCAAACTCAGAAATCCACCTGCCTCAGCCTCCCAAGTGCTGGGATTAAAGGCGTGCACCACCACTGCCCGGCTGACCTCGTCTTTTTTTTTTAAATTCATTTATGTATATATATGGGTGTTTTGTCTGAATGTATGTCTGTACATAAGAAAAAGGAGACAGACTTTATGGGACTACAATTATAGACCGCTGTGAGTTGCATGCTGGGAATGGAACACAGGACCTCCAGAAGAACAGCCAGTGCTCTTATCCACTAAGCCATCTCTCTAGCCCCGGGGAACCGGTTCTTCCCTGTTGAAGGGCAGGTCTGGCAGGAGCTGTCATTGATAGGGCTCTGCGGCCTCTCTCCTGAAAGCAAGCGCACGTGGAGGGGAAGCCTGGGGCCACGCAGGGCTGTGGGCGCTCGCATTCACCCGAGCACGATTCTTTGGGGATTTGCTAGTCCGAAGGTGTCTGATCAGCCCTGCAAAGGTTCACAGTGGTTCATACCATTCATATTTGATCGAGGAAAAGAAATCCCAGGGATCATGCTGGAGAATGGAACCTTCGCTCCAAACGCCGATCGAGTTACCCCAACACTAAGAAATTCTCAGTGCAAGAAATGTGATGTGTGGGAAATGTAGCAATGAAACGGAATCTCCCTTCCAGGCGGATACCCCAAAGGAGGGGCCAAACAGGCTATATATGGAAGAAAGGTGGGGGGAGGACAGAGCAACCCCGCCCCCGCCCCACCCCCACCCCCACCCAGGAATCAGACATGAGTAGGTGGCGTGCTCACCGCTTGGGGCTTCTGCAACACAAGACCACAAACTTGGTAACTTAAAACAAAAACTTTCATCTCTGAAGACTAGAGCCTCAAAATGAAGATGTCGGCAGGGCCACATTCCCTCAGAGGCCCTAGAGGACAGCCTGGTCTTGTCTCTCCAGCCAATGGCTTCCAGTGACCTTGGCTTGTACCATTCTAATCCCTGCCTTTACCTGTGTCTCTTGCTGTGTGTCTCTCTCCTCCAAACCTCTCTGAGAAGGACACATGTCTTTGGATGGTGGTCCTATCAATCATTTCCTCTTGAGACTTTTTTTGATATTTGCACAAACCCTGTTTCCAAATAAGGTCCCCTTCCCAAGAATTATAATTTGGACATGAGACTGTGTTATCAAACCATCTAGTATGGGAGGCAGCGGTTAAGCTCGCTGGCTTTCTGACTTGGCGATGGCGTCTTGTGGCAAGGACCACTCATTCTGGGACTACACTGAGAAACCCAGCCCTGCCACAAGTTCTCACCGCTGAAGAAAACGCAAAGCATTCTGGGAAAGGCTGGTGGACTCCATCTATGCAAATGGTCCTCTCTTTAATGGCTGTTCCCACGTTCCCTGCACTAAAGTACTCTGCTCATTAACCCAGAACCCAAATGTTCTTCCTTTCGTGGAACTTACAGCTTCTCTCGTTGGTTTTGCTTGTCCAACCATCTCGAGTCTTATGCAAATGATCCTTTCGCAATGATTCCGGAGTGGGCCGTGTGATGGCTTTTGAATACCACATTTGGGCCTGTTCTGTCCATGATGCCTAGGAGTTGGGGAGTGAGAGCCACAAAAATCCGTACTGGAAGCTAAAATGCCTGTGGTCCAAGTCATCCTCTAAAGTTTAAAGTGTTAGCCAAGGGATCTGGCACCTCTCTGTTTCAGAGAAAAACCAACGAGCCACCACACTTTGCAGACGGGGCTCCTGCACTCTGGGCAGGTATAGTTTGAGGTATGGATGCGAAATAGCAAGGAAGAAATATGCTAAAGAGATATCTTTCTCCTCCACGCCCAGATTTTGTAGTTAGCTCCCTTACACTGCCGGGAGGAATTCACAGCACGCCCGCGTTTGTAAATGAGCCCTTTACAAACTGTTTCGGTCACGGAGCAGGGCAGGTGCTGAGTTCAAGTGACCATGTGAGAAAGGGGACAGGAGATGAAGTCCACACCTACAGTCTTACTATTCCGAGGGATTCGTTCAGACACCCCTCGATCCCTTTCCACGAAAGGAATTACAGTGAAAACGTAACACCGAGCGAAATCACCTCTTTGTCCTGTTTTCTGGTCTTCCAGGCTGAGCCTCTTCCCTGACTAAAAAGTCCCAAAGACATGGCTCCTCCTTCCTGGGCAATTGTTCTCGCAGCCATAGGGATTCTTTCATTCCGAGGATTCCTGGATCTATATCATAATCCCTCCACCCCATATCCTCTCACCTCCTCAGGCACCTCCCACCTCATCTCCCACAACCCTCACGGCCCCTCCCCGGAAGCAGCCCAGGGCTGTAGTTTGTGCGGGGGGGGGGGGGGGAATGGGGGAGTGGGGGAGTGGGGATGGGGGGGGGGGGGGGGGGGGGGAAGGGGGTAGGAAAGGGGCTCCAAGCCAGCCCCTAGTCTCTCCCTTCAACAAGCAGCACGGTCCTAAGAAGGGTGGATAATAGTTATGAAGTGGGTACCTCGCCTTCCTTTCTTCTAGAATTCAGCAGTTTTGGAGATTGCAACATTGGCCTGCTTTTTAAACTGCCTTCCTGCTAAGCCCCAGCAACTCACTAGGGGTCTCCACGTGTTGGATGAATTAAAAATATTCGCTGAGCCGGGTGGTGGTGGCGGTGCATGCCTTTAATCCCAGCTCTTGGGAGGCAGAGTCGGGTGGATTTCTGAGTTCGAGGCCAGCCTGGTCTACAGAGTGAGCCAGGACAGCCAGGGCTACACAGAGAAACCCTGTCTCAAAAAACCCAAATACATATATATTATAATGTCTGTCCTTTCACACCCACTCTGCGGCTCTCTCCCTTCTATCTTGTCTCCCTCCCCTTTTCCCTGAAGGCAAGAATCGCAGTCCCTTCAATCTATGGAGTCAGCTGAGAGTTGAGGGTTCCAGGACTGGAACTGGGTGGGGGGTGAGGGGGTGGGGGGGAAGAGCCTCCTGAGAATGGGACCCTGGGGCAATGGGCTGATCCCTCAGTTCCAACCCGGTGCACTCCTCCAGCAACTATGGTCCTAAGGCTTTGAAGACGAAAGCCAAGGGCAAACTTTGAAGAGAGTTCCAAGTTTGCAAACAACTCTTCCGGCATCGGTCCCACCCCTGGGGACTCCCCAGGGCCACCTAGATCAAAGAACTGGCAACAGTGCCTCTGGTGGTCTAACCTGCAGCCATGCAGCGCCCCCTGGTGGTAGAGGTCTCTCTTGGTTTCCCTAACTGGGCAGAGGACATCTAATTCTCCTCCTTACAACTTGAGGTCCTTTCTCTTTTCCGTTTTCATGTGACTCAAGAAACATGTACAATTTCTGTATTATGTATATTACAAGTTCTAAAAATCAAAGTACCATACAGTTATCTTTTAAAGACACAAAGAAAATTCCATATCAAATGTGCCAGATAAAAATTCAGGGTGTACAGTTAAGTTCAGATTTAAGAACCACAAAAGATCATTGCATGGGCAATTATTTTATAACTGGCCTAAAATTCAAGTTTTAAGTGCCTTTTGTATGTTCATTTGCTAAATCTGGGCACTCGGTACCTCTAACATGGTTTTCCCTTTCCTGGTGGAGGTTTTTACTAAACAAAAGGATGGCGCTCATAAGGCAAACTGTTCAGCAACTTAATTTCCCTACTTAAAAGCTTGCCATAAACATCTCTCCTTGTCCCCAGTGTTTAATGACCTGGACTTAGATATCTGAAGATGACTGTAGTCTCTCAAGCTCTTTTACCCCCCGACCCAAGAGTCCTTTCTGCTCGTTCCTTGACGGTGACCCCTCTGAGGAGGCACCAATTGTAACACAAATAAGCACAGGCGGGACTTTCCTCAAACTAATGCCTCAACCTCCGGGTTCAGACTGTGAGTCTAATCCCAGTCAGTTCCGTTGTCTTGTGTGTTGCCTGGAACTGCTCAGTCAAGCTTCGATTGTGACACCAGGTAATAGTAACCATGGCAATCATTGTGGGGTCCAGCCTGTCTTCTCTCACTGGATGACAACCTCCAACGGTCAGAACACGTCTCACACCCATTAGCATTTCTGTGCCATTTTTGTAGGAAATGTGCACATGGCTTGTACATGACAAGCATTCAAAAACTTCATGACAAAAACTATACCCCAGACAAGATAAGAGTCTCCCATAGCTGAGGCTCAGGGATAGAGGCTGGGAGAAACGTGAGGGTTTGGGGTCTCTGCAGAGAGAGCCGGCTTTGGGTCAGACATAATGAACTTGGTTCCTCGCCCTGCCATTTCCTGGTTATATGATTTGATCTTCCCATGTTATAATACACCACAACCTCACTGGCTTAGACCAGTATGTTCTTGCCGTCTTCCAGTTCCTGGTGGTTGACTGTGAGCTGCTGTCCCTTTTAGAAGCTGGAGAGAAGCCGTTTCTTCATCTCTCCAACCTCTAAGGCTACGCCCAGTTCTTCCACCCTCCACCTGACCTTCAAGCCAACGGTCTGAATTGATCCCCTCAACCTCTCTTTTGAGGACCTTTGGGGTTAGAATAGACCCACCTGGGGAAATTCCGAATAATATTGTAGTGACTGGTTTTGTGTGTCAACTTGACACAAGCTGGAGTCATCACAGAGAAAGGAGCCTCCCTTGAGGAAATGCCTCCATGAGACCCAGCTGTAAGGCATTTTCTCAATGAGTGATCAAGGCGAGAGGGCATAGCCTCTTGTGGGTGGTGCCATCCCTGGGCTGGTAGCCTTGGGTTCTATAAGAAAGCAAGCTGAGCAAGGCAGAGGAAGCAAGCCAGTAAGAAACATCCCTCCATGGCCTCTGCATCAGCTCCTGCTTCCTGACCTGCTTGAGTTCCAGTCCTGACTTCCTTTGGTGATGAACAGCAGTGTGGAAGTGTAAGCTGAATAAACCCTTTCCTCCCCAACTTGCTTCTTGGTCATGATGTTTGTGCAGGAATAGAAACCCTGACTAAGACAAATCTGTTTTAAAACCACATGTAACTTTTCATCCCCTTTCTTGGGTAACCTAACATATTCATCATAGGTTAGAAGGGGGCACCCGCCAGGGGCCCATAGGTTGCCAACCACAGAACTTTGGCAATGACGGAACCTCTGACAGGCTGCGTTTATAAAACGGAGTTCCTACAGAAAGTGTAGATTAGGAATAGACGATAATTGTCTTAGTTATTATGTATAATTTACCTCAGAACTTAATGGACTAAACCAATGCCTTCTCAACCCTGTGGGAATCAAACGACAGTGCAGCTCGGATCAGTGGTTCTAGTTGATGTCCTTCCCAAAGTTGCAAACAAGATCTATATGAAGTCATTTAAGTTTGACTGAGGCTGAACACTTTCAAGATGGTGGCTTTAACAGGTGCTGGTGGTGCTGGTAGGGAAGACTTCATTCTCTTTCCTCTCCATGGGGCTGCAAGAGTGTCCTCACAATATGAGCAGGTGACATCCCCCTGAGATTACTGATCCAAGCCAAAAACAAAAAACAAAACCATAAACCAGAGTGCCTTTTGCTTTTTAATATAGCCAGGTATATTTTTGTTATTTGAAATAATTCAGAAATAAAAAATAACTATAACATCACTCAGAAGTACCAGACTATTATCAAGAAGATCCTTTTTCGGGGCCAGATGGCTCAGCAGTTCAGAGTGGTAGCCACACCCAGGTTCGATTCCTGACTACACTCAGTAGTAGCTCCCAACCACCTATAACCCTAGCTCCCGGAGATCCAATGCCCTCTTCTGGATTCCACAGGTACTGCATACACAGTGCATACACACAAATATAAATGCTATTACTTAAAGACAATTTTTCCTCAGGTTACATGTCATAGGGGATGCGAAGAGGTCTACCAGATACCAGACAAGGTGTCTCAATCAATCAAGGCCTCTCACTCCTCCACTTATGAATTGTCTTAATTTAACTTTTTAATCTTAGCAGGGCTTCATTGACTTTCTAAAACCTAGAAAACATTACTTTTATAAAACTTAATGTAGTAAAAGAGCTCCCCCCGCCCCCATTCTCTCATGTTTTTTAAATGACCCTTTACTATGTCCTCAAAACTGTGACGCTGAAGAGGCTTTGCCAACCAATGACGTCAGTATTGACCTCCAGAAAGCTGTGCAACATGGGGTCAGCCCCATTTCTGTCTCAAGGAGTCACAGTACCGTGGCTTAGGAGGAGGCATTTTCCGCTAGTCCTGTCTGTATCCGGATCCCAGACCTAGCTCTTGCTGAGCGAACGGAGACTGTTTAACCTGCCTGGGCCTTCTGCTTCTGCCGCTGTAGCTTGAAAAGGTGGTGATCTCTACAGTCATGCCCTGCACCGGTGGAAAACCTTATACCGCCCAGCACACAGGAAGACCCCACATCACTAGCGCCATTTTTAGAGATGGAAGAGCTTCTTAAATGTCCTTTGATTTTTTTTTTGCTCACTCCTCCCAGGAACTGAGAAAAACCACCAAGGGTGGAGTCGGTGTCTACCCAGCCAGGAGGAGGCTATTTCCCTGCCTGGGATAGCCCAGGGAAAATGCATGGAAATGATTCGAAGATTTGAACCAAAAAGACTGCCTTGCTCTCCCTTCTTACTCATCTTCCTGCTAGCAAGGAGCTAGGGAGCCCTGAACCAGCCCTGGAGCAGCAGCCCTGAAGGCAGGAAAGAAGACTCCCTGTTGAAGACAGCCAAGGGCCGCAGTCACTGACAGGAAATGAAGGACCATCATTTCTAAGCCACGTGCCTTTGGGTCTCGCCACTACACTAACTTAAATGCAACCAGGGAGTTTAAAGACTCCAGTAAGCCCAATATTCATTATTTAACACCAGCTGATGCATGCCTTTAATGTCGCTTCTTGCCAGAGTCTCCCTCTCCCCTTAAAGGATAGGTAGGGCCTGGGAACCTATGGACCAGTTGACTCTCTTCTGATGATCTGTCCACCTCACAAAGGCCTCAGAGTCTGGTAGGCCTGCCGCCTCTCTGCCTCTCTGTCACACTGTGCTTCAGCGTGCCATGGGCTGATGAAGGGGAGAGTGCCCATGACCAGTTCCTGTACAAGCAGCTCTGACAGCTCCGATTGGAGTTGACCTGATGAACAGCTGTGGAGGGGACAGAGGTCACATCTGGAGTGTCTGAGACATCTACTTTCTCCTCCCCAGTTTAGGACATTTTCATACAAGTTGGATTAGAAAGCAAAGGTCAAGACCTAAGCAAGACTTGGTGCTTGCCGTCCAAGGTAAGCTCTGTCCCCTCTCTCCCTCAGGACTGGAGAGGTAGCTGAGTGTCTGGACCAAGGCTGAAAGCCAGCATGGAGCAGACATCATCACTGTCCAGTGTGGGTCTGCCAAGACCGGCCCCTCTGCCTTTGCCTGGATTTCCCTTGGCTTTGAACTTTTTAGTGGGAGTTCAGCTCAGGGTTTTCTGGCTAACAGCTTGTCTTCATGTTTGTTATTTTTATATTAAAAAAAAACTTAGAAACTGTCAAGGCTCTTTTCTGTTTGTTTGTTTTTTGAGTCAGGGTTTCTCTGTGTAGCCCTGGCTATCCTGGAACTCACTCTGTAGACCAGGCTGGCCTCGAACTGACAGAGATCTGGCTGCCTCTGTCTTCTGAGTGTTGGGATTAAAGGTGTGCACCACCACCATCCAGGGTACAAAACTCATTTTAGAAAGAAAATTAGCAAAAGGAGCAAATTATCCAACTATGGGAATCCCAGCCTCTGGTGGTGTCCTGTGCAGACCACATCTGGTCCACTGTTTTTAAAATGTCTTTTTTTAGCCGGGCATGGTGGCGCATGCCTGTAATCCCAGCACTTGGGAGGCAGAGGCAGGTGGATTTCTGAGTTCGAGGCCAGCCTGGTCTACAGAGTGAGTTCCAAGACAGCCAGGACTACACAGAGAAGCCCTGTCTCCAAAAAAACAAACAAACAAACAAAACCAAACAAACAAAAAAAAACCAAACAAAAAAATGCCTTTTTTTTTTCTTTGCGGCTTTAGTATAAGAGGTCCAGGTATGGTCTGGAAAGATGTGCCTTTTAAGAGGGGGAGGAGAAGGAAAGGGGGTGGAGAATGTTATTCCAGCATCCAACATAGAGGTCTTCGGCTGCTTGAGGCAAGAGGCGGTAAGGCCGAGGGGGTATTGTGACATGCTCCGGGAAAGGCAGTCTTTCCTTTGGCTAACGGAGTTCCCAGGCCATTGGGACAAGGGAGCCGGACCGACATGGAAGAGAGGCCTGGGGAGCAGCCCTCAAGGGCCCCAAAGGAGGAAAGGATCGAGGAACAGCCGGAGACCCCAAGTCAGTCCATCTCCGGCCGTGGTCGGGTGCTGTTAATAACAGAATTCTTCAACCAGGAAGAAAGCTGCACGACCCTGCCAGACACCCAAGCAACAGACTGCCAAAGCAGCTGCGACAATGCCAGGCGGCCACTCAAGCGCCCCGGCGACAGCTTGGCGGACAACCCCGAAGCCCCGGCCGCCAAGCGGCGAGCAGAGATGCGGCAATTGTCGCCTCTCAAAGAAAAGGACTTGCTCGATTGCGAGGCGCCTTGTGCTCCACAAGGGAACCCCTGCTCGGAGGTGGCTGAGATCGCCCAGCTAAGCTCGGAGCCCGGCAAGCAGCTGCTCCTGGTGCTGTGCCACGCGTCGGCGCTGGACACGCAGCTGCCGCGACTTCAGCTGCTCCTGCAGCAGGTACGGGTCCAGGAGCATCGCCAGCCAGCCGCGCTCGTCGGGATCCTGGTGCAGCCGCGGCCGGAGGAAGAGGCCGAGTCACGCCGCCGACTGGGGGACCTACTGTACAGCATCTTCTCTTCAGACAACCCAGGGGTCGAGGTGCACACAGCAGTGTTCTGTCCCAGTCGCCCCCAGGGTGTCCTGGACGTCCAGCGCGCTGACAGACAAGCGCACAAGGTCCCCCTAGTGGATCGCCAGACCCAAACGGATGGTGAGGGGCCCGAGGGTGGAGACTGGGACTGTTGTTCCCCCTGAGAAGTGGGCAAATCCCTGACCTCACAGCCCCTGTGTTGGCGCCTCCAGACGTTTGGGGTATGATCTGAATGGTAATGAACCAGTCCTTTCCCCAAGATGTGTGGGCTGGGCAATCTGGAAGTGTTCGAATGAACCAGAGGGTTACCTCTCCCGCCCATCTGCCCTGCCCACAGTGTAGGAGAGAAATCATGCTTTTATAACGTCCTGATGGGTGTCGTAGGGCCTGTAATAGCCTACCCTCCTCTCCAAATGCACGAACGCCCTTCCCAGGTTCCTTAGCGGGTTCCCTAGTCTGTTACTCCTCCGGGGGATAAAAATGACAATAAAAGCAGCCTATTGTGAGCCAGCCACCATGCGCAGGGCTCTTTCCCCGCCAGTCTTCACAGCAACTCTCTAAGGTTGGGGCTTCAAGAGAGTCAACTAGCCGTTTTATTCAAAGCCCCTAGTAAACTTGTGGCCGGGGAGGGTTAATTTGTAGCTTAGAGTCAGAAAGCTCTTAACATGGGCTTCTGGCACTTTCTGTTTCCAGAAGCCCCTTCCTGGGACAGCATAGAAACCAGAAACGTGTTCTGAACACAAGCACCTCGATGCCCCATTACAGAAACGGCCTCCTTTCAGCTGGTGGCCACAGCAAGCGCTCTCCAGTTAGACCCCATTACCCCACCACATGACACGCAAGGATGAAGGACTGCTTGGTGCCAGACTCAGCCCGTAGAGTCTAGCGTCCGGAGGTGTGGTGTCCCGCTCACTCTAGTGTGCAGAACACACTGAAAGGCCAGACTCAGGGACTGTTGGCGGGGCGCGGTATTACCACACTCAAAGTATCCTCTCTACTTAACCCCCAACCTTTCATGCATGGCATGGCCCCTGGTTTAAAAAGTCCCCACTGGTGGGCCCATTCCAATTGTGATTCTCCTCCGGAACTGCAAGAATCCTAGCCGGTCTTGGGCAACAGCCTCTTAGTGAGAAAAGTTCGCAGCTCTACCTAGAGTCTTTCTTCTGCAGTGCTCCATCCATCCTGTTCCTTCCACTCTCGATTCCGGAACCTGCTGGCTCTCCTCGCCCAGATCTAGGGCGAGGGGAATGAAAGCTAAGAAAGACAAATCTGGAAGTTAGCCTAAGTTACGCGCACTATGGCTGTGATGTAGAGGGGCCAGGCTCTTGTTAGGGAACTCCTGAGGACTTCTCCCTGCTTCTGAGACACATGTATTCTCCTTAATGGTACAAGCACTCAACCTGTATCCTGTCACCTATCTCCCAGGGACACAAGCCTGTGTGTCCCGTACCCTGCTGTGTCTCTTTAAGGTGAGATGGAGTAGCTATTTCCTGGCTATTAGGAAATTCTACCCAAATATGTCCCCACCCCCATCAGACATTTAAACCACTTGTTTTCAACCAGGGACAATGTTAACACCTTCTCCAAGCTCTGGGCATATTTAGCCACATCTGGAGTTTGTTTGTTTGTTTGTTTGTTTTATGCTGATGGGGCACTGGCCAGTCAAGGCCAGAGAGGCCGCTGGGCTTCCTATAACACAGAAAAGCCTCCCCCGGAAGATATTATCCAGCCCACAGTGTTAATCAGGACTGAGCTTGAGAGACTGATTTCAATCCGGTTAAGCTCCCCAGCCAAAATCACTGAAAAGGTCCCAGCCTGATTCTGAATGCCACCCCCTCAAATGGTCCATAGCTCCTCACCTCAGGAAACTGCCAACTTCTTACAGACTCGCCTGGCCCCTGAACCGCCTTACTCCAAACCAACCAGACACAGCCTGACCTGTGCCACCCATCTGAGCTGCACGCCAACCCATGCCTTTCTCCAGTCTTCTCATGCAAGAAACTTACATTGTTTCCAATCCTTTCATTTTAATGCCTGTATAATCTGATTCCCCATTGCCTAGTAGGGTCGTAAAGAAAAAGAACCTTTAACTGGAACTTAATCTCGAGTGTGCCACCAATCAACTAGGGGTGGGGACTTAGTCTGGGAGGTACTTACATAAATGAACTTCTCTAAACATCAATATCCTTTTTGGTATTATTATTATTATTATTATTATTATTGGCAAAGTCTTTGCTGGCTCCAGAAGCCTGAAAATAGATTTTCTCGCTTCACTGTGGACATCAGGTCTAGCCTTGTGTGGGGCTGCTCTGGGACCTTTCTGGCTTGCTAGCTCTCCCCCCTCCCCCCCTCCCTTACTGCAGCTTCACCCCTGCCCTCGGTTTCAGGCGTCTGAGTAGGGCATGTGTACTTACCCACGCAGCTTACCTAGTTCACGGAGGAAGTTCTGTCTCTTCTTGCTGGGAACACGCTTTTCTATTGTGATGTGTGACATTTAGGCTTTATTTTCAAAACACTTTTCACTCCTACGCCCTAAAATCAAAGTCAAATTGTTAAGAGATTCCTCATCTGTTTGGCCTAACCAGTGTTTTGGGGAGGAATAAGTCTGTTTCACCAATGTAATGAGTTTGAGAATTTTTTCTTTTTCTTTCTTTCTTTCTTTCTTTCTTTCTTTTTTTTTTTTTTTTTTTTAATGGCTTAAGGTAGAATTCTTGGCCAAATTCAAGGGTTGTTATAAAAGTTCAGACAGACACACACTCATACAAACAGGCCACCTGTGTTCACACATAGTCAGAGGTGATAGAAGGCAGTGGGGTGTGGGAGGTAAAAAAAAAAAAAAAAAAGTCAAATCTTCAGGAAAGTTCCCTAAAAGCTTACTAAATATTCGGTAACCATAATGTTTGTGTTTGGGAGTAGACGTGCAGAAACCAGCAACGGAGCTAAGAATCCTATATAGGATGTCTTCGAATAAAAGGTAGCTCTCACGGACCTAGGAACGCAGCCCAAAGGTGCCTGAACCGAATGCTCTGGTCACGGAATCATGGCTCCAGTTGTCATAGGCCCGAGAGATTGTCTCAATCAGACCGAGGCGGGACAAGGCAGCTGCTGCCCCCTGCCGGTTCAAACAGGAAGCACTGGAAGAGGAAACCGGTGCCCGAGCCCTCGCCACATGGGCCAGCCTGGCTTTTGTGACCTCACAGGAGGTATGGGTGACTCTTGTCTGTGGGGCCTTGCTGTTGTCAAAGATCAGAGACATACCCACAGGGGAGACTACCTCCCCAGGGAGGGAGCCAGGAAATTCACAACTCCATGTAGCTCCACGGTGTTACTTTAGAAGGATCACCATGAAGAAGGTCAAAAAGAAAAAGTCTGATTCCAGGCGCCGCAGGAATTCCATTTCACCGCAGACTAGCTCCGACTCCTCACAGCAGCCCAGCTCGGAAACCCCGCCGTCATGTCCAGAGCCCGCCACGCCACCACCGCAGCCACAGCCTTGCCAGGAGTCCGCCCCACCACACCAAGTTAACCCTGAGCCTAAATCGCAACAGCTTACACCACAGCCCCTCCCGCCTCCAGAGAAACGTGCTTCATCTCCGTGCCTGGTACCCGCGGAACCTAAACCAACTTCGCCGTGCAGGAAAGCAGGTGGGCAGACTTCCTGCTTTAGGGCAGTTCTAGACTTCTTGCTGATAGAGTCCAAGAGCCACCAGAGGTGGGCTCCTGTCAGGTGGTGGTGTATAGTCAGCATGCTGCCCGGGTCCAAGTTTATGAACTGGGGAGGGCAGTGATTTTTACAAGAGAGTAGAATTCCTAGGTTTTGTCATTCTATAGCAGCCCAGGTCTCACTGGAAGCAGTCATGGATACTTATGGCTGCATGGGGAGACCCTCTTATTAGGAGTCAGTTAGCAACCATTCAGAAATTAAAAGCAAATACGGTCTAAAAGAAAGGAAGCAGTGATATGCCTTCTGGCTACTTTTTATCTAGCTATTCTCATCAGAGGCCTGACCTCTCCAAAGAAGATAGTTCAGGCTGATGGGATGGCTGGTTGGCTGTGGTACAGCTTTTGAGAGAGTTGGGGGGTTTCTGTTTGTCAGATGGAAGATAGGAATTTTGTTTTGTTTTTCCTTATTACCCCAAGAGAGGATGGCTAGATCAAATATGGGACTCCTGACTAACTCCTAAATTCAGATAAACCACAAATGATATTATAATTCTTAGTATCCATTCCAAATAGGCATCCTGTATTTCTGAGGATCTGCTCAATGTGTAAAACAAGCCAAAAATGAAAAAAAAAAAATTTATAGCCATCCTTTTAATTTAATTTAGCCCTGTCTAAAATTAAATGGCTGGCCGGCTGTCAAAAAGTGGTCTCCATCTTCTTGGAGAGCCGATGAGAGACAGTATCAAGGGGACTCAAGTGGAGTTGGGAAGTGGGGTGCTTCCAACTGCTAAGGACAATGAAGAGAGCCACGTGGCCACTGACCATTCTCTCCACACCTAGCCCTCCCTCGAGCTGTCTACACTCATCTGACAATACTGCAGGGAGGAACTATTCCTTTGTCCTCTGGAGCAGCCCTTGGTCTGGTTGAAAGGGGAACTTCAGCCTATTCTGATGTCATTCCCCACCCTTGACCACAGCTGACCTTCCAGTTCTAAGAGGCCGGCTAGTCTCCCAAGGAGGAGGAGGAGGAGGAGGACATCTTTCTCTGACCTTTCCTTGAACCATAACCAAGTTGCTCTATGTCCTTGAGCGAGCCACACCCTCTGAGCCACAGCGATCCTAAGACAATCTGAGTAGAAAAAGAACACGAACCATGAGAGAACAAGGACTCTAGATCCAAGGAATTGCCACAACAATGGGGACTCTGTGACTAAGGGCCAACCCGTCCTTGACATATGGTGTCTGTGTGCAACGTGAGCTTCAACTGTGGAGACGAGCACTTCTGGGTGATAGCCTCAGAGCTGGTGTCAGTGGAAAGCAACACTGCCCTGTACCAAATCTTTTAAACCTTCCTGTGCTCGCTTAGAAAACGATAGAGTATTCAAGAGGCAAAGCAAGGAATGCCCATGGCCTATTGAGCTTGTTAACTTTCTCATCACTGTGACCCAATTATCTGAGAAATAATGGAAAGAGTGACTTAATCATATGGGTTCACTGCTTTAAGGATAGCCAACAACACCTGCTAGCTTCCACCTCGTAGCATTTACCAACTCCCAATAATACGACTCCTAGAACTGCCCTGGAGACTGTGTCCTACTCCAGGAACCAGATGTGGACCTCATTTCTCTCCTTCTCTATCCAGTAGTGCCTCTGACCTACGTGATCCCACGCTCCTGCCCCTGTGTGATCTGCCCGGGCAGCTCCGCTTGCTGGCGTCGTCTGGGGCTTTGCCATAGCCGAATCTTTGATGTCCTCCTGCCTCGGGACTGGTCATCCATGCCGGGGAGAGGATTCCCAAACCTGCTCACCTTCTACAGGTTGCCGAATGGGCGGGAGGGCTGAAGCCTCGGGTGTATAATCCCCAGGGCCAGGCTCGGTCCTCACATCTGGCAATTGTGTATAACTTCCTCCAAACATCATAGGCCTTTCAAAAGCAAAGCCTTCCCTTCTAAATAACAATGTCTCTGGTTTGGTGGGCAGGCTCTTTGTTGTACCTTTTCTCTTTTTTTTCCACGAAACCGTCATCCCTGAGAAACCGTCATCCCTAAGAAACCGTCATCCCTGAGAAACCGTCATCCCTGAGAGCACCCTCCCATCTGGCCCATTGTAAACTCAGGAGCTGTGTGATTACACAATGGTTGGCCATTCACCAATTTTTTTTTTTTTTGACCCATACGGTACACAGGGAACATCTACTTATTAAACAAACAGCATGTTAATTACCCCTGGAACTCATTGATAAACCTGATCGCAACTCATAGGTCCCTTCTGCCAATAACAAAACCTGCCCCAACTCAGAATATGCCGTGCTGTTACCAAGAGTCCTCACAGGGGCCATGTTTTCCAGACCGGTCTGTTAGTGGCCCCTTCCTTCATTATGACATCACCAAGCCCCAGTCCTACTGTTCCTCTTCCACAGCGCCTCCAGAGAAATGTCCTGGGTCCTTTGCCCACTGGCACCCATGGGAAGGCTCCTGTCCTGTTCAGAACAGACTGAAAAAGTCCTCACTCTTGCAGGACTTGCCGGGTCATGTGTTGAGACTAGGAGAGGAGCCTCTACCCAAATGAGCCACCCTGCTAATACTCAGAACTTCACAAAAAGCCCCGGAAGACGTCCTTCCACTTGGAGATCCCATATACCTACATCAGAGGCACAGCCCACCATCCTTAATAATAATGATGATAATGATGATAATAATACCCACACAAAGCCGGGCGTGGTGGCGCACGCCTGTAATCCCAGCACTTGGGAGGCAGAGGCAGGCGGATTTCTGAGTTCGAGGCCAACCTGGTCTACAGAGTGAGTTCCAGGACAGCCAGGACTACACAGAAAAACCCTGTCTCGAAAAAGCCAAAATAAATAAATAATAATAATAATACCCACACAGATACAGGGTTGATTTGGGGAAGAGAGCATACCTAGAGTCAGAGATACCGTCTCTTGAGTCCCAGCCAGGAAGAGTGCCGCCCACCCCTCACCCACACAGTATGTCTGTCCATTCATCGGCTGCCAGATGGTACTGTGTGTTCCCCTGGGTGAAAAATCAGATCCTACGCTGGGAGGATGCCAGATGCTCTGAGGGACACCCAAGCAAGACCTTCACCTTCCCGTGTGATGTGTTCAGCCTGTGAAGCTAATTAAGATCGGTGCATGTAGAAGCCTGTGCACAAAGCAGGCAGTGTGTGGGCCAGGAGGACTTCCGGGAGTTTCGGAGTAAGACAGGACCATCTGAGGGTCCACAGCAGTGTGTCCAGTGTGTGAGTCAACTCCAAAAGTACCCTTGGATCCCTCTCTGGCTTAGCATGGAAGGGGGGGGGGGTGTTCTGGGCTGTAGGAAAAGCCAAAACACAGTTCAGAGTCAGGAAAGCAAAAGAGTCACAGAACGCCATGGCCAGGGCAAGATGCACATTTATTTGTTTTCCCCTGTGAGCCCCTGCTTCTGAGTCTCTGCCTTCTCAGAGGATTACAGTAGGCATCCATGGAGACAAGAATCCCTCCTTTAGTTGGCTTTTTATCAGACTAGATACCGCGCTTTCTGAATGGCTTCCTCGAATACACTGCTCCACTCACTCATTTGCTGTCCCAGTCTTTGTAGAGGGTATAACTAATAGGCTAGTTCCTGATAGCTGAACATCTCTAAACCGCCTCAGAGGGTTGTTGTGAAGCTTAAAGAGGGCATTGAGAGGGGTGGGAGGTGTCTGGTGCAAGGCCCGGCACATGGTGGTCTGGACCACCCTCATACCCCAGTCGCTCCTCTGGGTGTCAGTCACAGGCTACCGACCCTCACGCCCCAGGGGTCTTGCAGGACGTTTTTGTGGAGAGAGGTGAGAGCAATGTGTCCCTTTAGGAGAATGATCAGGAGGGGACTCTAAGTTCCATTGTCTCCTTCCAGTACACAGACACTGAAGCCTTTCTCCCCAACCCCCAACCCCTTTCTGCTTTGCTTTGCAGAAAACCTTCAAGGAAATACTGCACTCCCCGTAACTCTCGTGCTCCAAGCTCTCGGAACTGTTGCTGTGGCTCTGGGGGCCTTGGGAGTTGCCTACTTCATGGCTGAGTCCTTGTGAACTGGACCCCAGGCCCACAGTCCAGCAGGTAGGAGGATCACCTTGTCCCTTTTCTCTCGCTAGAGAAGAATATCTCAAGGCGGACTAGGCCTTTAGGCCTTCAGCCTGTCCGGGAAAGCTCATGATCATCCCTGCCTCAAGATGGGCTGTCAGGCCTCTTTGAAGAGCTTTGATTAGAACCACCAGGGCAAAAAGACCCTTCATACAGCCCTGTCCCCTGGCCTGCTATGGCTTCCCTCATCCTAGATGGGAAGAAGTAGGGGAGGAGCGGGGTAGAGGTTAGTTCCAAAAGTCATCATTCAAAGAGCCAATGGATCAGTCAGGAAGGGGACTGGGGAAAGGTGGTCGCAAGAGCCCCCGCAGGCATCCCAACAGCTAGGTCTTCTTCAAATGGTTGAATGCTTAAAAAGTGCTGGTTGACCAGGCGGTGGTGGCGCACGCCTGTAATCCCAGCACTCTGGGAGGCAGAGGCAGGCGGATTTCTGAGTTCCAGGCCAGCCTGGTCTACAGAGTGAGTTCCAGGGCAGCCGGGGCTATACAGAGAAACCCTGTCTCGAAAAAAACAAAATCCAAAAAAATAAAATAAAATAAAGTGCTGGTTGAGGTAGGGTGAGAGCCAAGGGAGACATTGCAGTCTGTCCCTTTGCCCTCGGTCATTCACGCGTGAGATCAGACGGGGAGTGGATCTAGTCAAACATGGGTCTGGGAATCGATGCTTAAAATATACAAACATCCAAACCCCGTGAGAGTTCAGCATCATTCCTGGAGCTCCTGGGGACTATTCAAAGATCATTTGAGGAATAATATTATACCACCCTGACCTCCAGGAAATAGCACAACACTTAAGAGCCTTGTTTTTCCCTCTTCCTGGACTTGCTGGGAGTAGTGGGATATTTGCTATCATGTCATCATGCTATCATGTCAGTATGGCGGCCGAGAAGATGCTGGCTCTGGATTTAAACTGGCAATCTCTAGACTGTGCCACTTGGGATCTCGGTGTTAGGGGCATGACTGTCCATGTCATGTCTAGTGGAGAGCAAGCTCTCTCCAAAGACGGTGGCCATGAGAACTCAAAGAGATATATTAGGAGTTGAAGTCCCAGAGACTGAATTAGGAGTTCATTGTCTCTATGAATCCGATGATGTATGTACCAGATGGTCCAATGGCACGCTGATGGGTGCTACTGTACCCCAGTGCTGCTGTACCCCAGGGGTAGCACGCCTTCCTCTTATGGGAGCCCACTGAGAACATTGCATTATTTGTGGTCTGGTGTATTCAATATATTCATAGGCCTTTTTCTGATCTGATTTTGGAACATCCACATATTCATGTGTTTTCCTGGCTTAATTTGGTAAGTGCATAGGTAGTGGTACTTTATTTGCATAAATGAGCTATCAGTTTGTGCCTCATGGTAGATGTTGAACAGACGGGGGTTGTCTACTTCAGGGTAAGGCACAGTTCGGCATAGTATTCAAACCAGAAGAGGATCCTGCCAGCCAGGAAGAAGTGAGGTGGAGGTGGGAGGTGTGGGGCATCCCAAAGTTCCCACTGCCATGGGCAAGGGTGTTTCCAGAAGGTTCTATGGTAGGATGGGTTCATAGATAGACCTGTAGGTGCAGAGCCCAGAGAAGTACCACTCTAAATCACATACCATAGAGAAGGACTTTGCAGGTACAGTGAGCTTTGAGGCTCAGCCCTTAGTCCCTACAAAAGGAAAGGGGTAGTTGGGTGTCTTTCTCTGTCCCAAATGAACCTTTATCAGACGAAGAGTGGCAAAGCTGCCTCCTCTTAGAGAAAGACACTTCCAGAATTTTCTTTCCCAAATCATGGAGAATCAACCTCTCCCATAGCATCTTTCCTCAGCAGATAATGAATCAACAAAAGAGAAAGGTTCCTTTGGGACATTGAATATGGTCAAACTCAACACCATAGCTAACTTCTAGGGGGGAGGGAGGTTCCGTCTCAGCTGCTCGGGTCTCTCGGGAATGGGAGTTAACCGGGCAGGTGCTGGCAATGGCTGAGCCCAGGAGATCTGCTCCAGGACTTTACAAATAATGCCATGGCCTTGGGGTAAAGCAATGTGGCTGACATTGAAGAAGCAAAGAAGAAAGGAAAAGATCAGTGAAGAAGGAAGAGGAGCAGGAGGAGGAAAGAAAAAGAAGAAAGAAAGAAAGAAAGAAAGAAAGAAAGAAAGAAAGAAAGAAAAGAAAGAAAAGAAAAGAAAGTAAGAGCCAAATAGAAGGAATTTTAATTCTAAAATAATTTACCTTTTTACAAAAAGGGTTTAGCTATTAAACCCTCACAGGTAAGGCTGTAGAGTGGAAAGCTGTTGAGATAGGTCACAAGGAATTGACTATGAAGCTAACAGCTCTGTCATTTATCATTTATCTTTCCTTACAGATCCAGTTTCCATCAAAGGATCTCACTTGTCACCAAAATAGACAGAGAGAAACTATCTTGTCTCTTTTCTTCATTATTTTTTTTGAGACAAGGGTTTGTTATGTAGCCCAGGCTAGGCTTCTTAAACTCACAATCCTGCCACCAGATCCTTCAGAATGCTAGGGTTACAGGTACACGCCACCACACCCAGCTACAAATCTGACTTCTGTGTGTTTTACTCCAAAATATAAAAGTTGGATCCGGCAGAGTCAGGAAGGTAAGTGCCTTGAGGTTCTGCGCCAGCCTAAGTACCTGCCATTTCTAGGCTTGGCTTCTCAACCAGGTGGAGCCCACACTCCAGTTGGAACACACTCAGTGAGACATTTTCACTTTTCAAGCAAGAATTCCGAGGCTCCATTCAGTGCCCAGTTCAACTAGTCAGCCACGCCTCAGGCCAGTTAGTAGGGGCAAGAGGAATAAGCTAACATGAAGCCTCCTGCATTCTGAGAGGCAAGGGCTCTGGACCCAAAAGAGGTATCTCTAGGAAATGTCTCCTCTTGGCATCACTTGTAATGGAGTCCTGACCTGTTTGTACCCCGTGGCTGTTTCTGCCCAGTGCTGGGTGGACTTCTTTCTTCTAACCCTTAAATATCCAAGTAGAATCTTAGTCTACAGAAATCTCAGCAAATACTCCTGGAAGAGAGGGGGGGATCATGGTAAGGAGGGAGATGGACAGTCCTGGGTACAGTGGCCTGGAGACCCGCTGATGCCCAGACCACCCTGGAAGATGGCACAGCACGCCATCAGAGTAATCCCACCCAAGAGAAGCTAAGCGCTGCACAGCCACTCCCATCTACTGTCAATGGAGACCTACTAGGAGGGAGGTGGCTGTATGTCTGTCCTCTGGAGAAGAAACCTGTAAGCAAGTGTCAGAGAAAGCTGCCCCCAAGGAGTACAGGGAAGATAGGGGTGGGCTAAAAACCTGCTGTTTCTTTATGAATTGTCAAGGGGGGGGATTCTAACCAGAAAGATGAGTTCCTGACGAGGGTCATTGTTACTTAGGCGTTTCATGGCATGGCACCCCAAATATGCCACTCTCCATAAGGATTATTCTAAGCAGAAAGCCATGGAGAAATAGAAGCTCGCCTCTGCCCCCTCTGATCTACCTGAAAGCATAATTTCCTGCTATTTCAATGAGGTAACCCCACCCCAGGAAGGAGGAACGGTCTTGTCCCTGAAGGCAGCTCCCAGGAAAAGCATCCCACGCAAAGTCTGCCTTGTTCCCATACGGGTGCCTGTCCACAGCTGGCCACCGTTCACGCTCAAACCTTTTATAGCTCCCCTACAAAATCCTTGCTGTTTATGGGGATGCTCTTTGTGTCTTTGCTCTGCACAGGCACTGCCTCGTTCATAACTTGTCTTTCTCTTGCTAATCTGCCCTTTGTCAGTCTCATTTCGAGGGCACAGCCAACAAACCTAACATGGGTAAATGAAAACGTGTTTCTCCCTCCATATTACATAGGAAGTTTTTCATCTCTCCCTCCTCCCCCCAACCGCCCCCCCTCTCCGAAAAATCTGTATGTTAAAACCTGAGCCAATGCCCGATGTGTCAGTGTCAGAAGGTGGGGCCTTTGGAACATGATTAGGTCACGAAGGTGGTATCCTCATAAATGAGTTTAGATCACATATTAAAACAAAAGCAAAAGATCTCAGAGGGCCAGGATGTAGTTCAGTAGGTAGAGTGTTTGCCGAGCATGCCCGAAGCCCTGGGTTTAACCATCAGCACAACATAGACCAAATGTTTTGGCACGCACCTGTACACCCAGTACACTCTACACAGAAGCAGGAGGATTATGAATTCAAAATCAGCTTCCACTACACAGCAAATTCAAGACCAGCCTGGGCTACATGAGACCCTGTCTCAAGCCCAGTTGTATCTCTAAAGAGAGTTTCTCCTCTGCTCTCCTGCCTTACAGCACTTAAGACTTCTGTGACCTCATGAGGAGGGGACACTTCTCCCCCATGGAAAGCAACACTGTGGTTGACTCCTCTGGCTCTCTCCAACCCAGTGCTAGCACAACCTGTCTGGAGATAGATCCTATGGAGAGTTCAGATGGCAAGACTGCTCCCGTTTGCAGAATCCAGACCCCGTGCTTCTGACCCACTGGCCTAAATCATGGTTTCTCCCAGCTGTCCTCAAGGTTGGGTTTGCTAGACTCGCTCTAGGACCCAGGGAAACATCTTTCTTAGCTTATAAAGATCTACAGAGGGAGTGGGACCAGGAATGTCCCTGTCCTCTCTTAGTGCACCATCCTCTGTAAACTGTCACTTGGTCAGCTACCTAGGACGGCCCCATCCTTGTCTTGGATTTTTTACGGAGATTTCATTGCCTAGGCAAGATGGAAGCACGGACAGCTGTGCAGAGATGTGACTGGACAAAAGGGATTTGATCCAGTGCTGACTGGATCAGGCCTGGGGAGGATGGACACGGCAAGGTCTCGGAGGATTTTTCTCAGACTCTGCAGTATTCCTCCCTCCAGGGTATGGAGTCGTTCCCATTGAAATGGGGAGGCTCCGAGACCTCGTGTAGATCACAGGATTTCTTTATGGCCAGCTACAAGATGGGTAGGGGAAGATTAGAGCTTTTATAGCCCACCTTGGGGAAAAGAAATTCTAGCATTGTGGTCTGCCCTAGAGAGGGGAAGCTAAAAGCACTGTGTAAATTTTAAAATACAGCACACCCACTAGCAGTATTTTCTTTTTTTTTTTTTTTTTTTTTTTTTTTTTGAGATAGCACAAATGGACTAAGATAATACCTACCCCAGACTGTTTTTGAGTATTCTTAAAGTTTTCCATCACGGTTCACTGACGAGAAATTCCCACTCTTCCCTGGGCTGTGAAGGTGGCACCCTTGAAAATTGGCATTATGAAAAAGTAAATGGCTGGCGAGACGGCTCAGCAGGTGAAGACGTGTGTGACGAGGCCTTCGGGAGCCAAAATAAGACAAAGCATTAGAGCCAGTTCTCAACATTGCTCAGTCTGCTTTCTTATAGAACTCAGGACCCGGGAATGGCACCACCCACGATGGGCTGGGTCCTCCCGCATCAATCACTAAGAAAATGCCTTACAGCTGGCTCTTACTGAAGGCATTCTGCGCAATCAAGGTTCCTTCCTTTCAGATAACTCTAGTTTGTGTGTCCATAAGATATAAGGCTGGCCAGCACACACGCCGATGACTTTGAAGTGCATTCTGGGAGTCAAAGATGCACCTATGGGCTCCTCAGCCCTGTGACCCAAAATGCACACGGTGTACATGCAGCAGGGCCCAGGACAGCAGGACCAGGGAGCCCTCGGATGCGTGGCTTAGCCCTTCCTGGGAGTCACTGAACAGGCTGACCACAAACTGAAGAGGGAGGACCTGTGTCCTGAGGAGTCACGAATAAGGAGAGACACAACTTAGAAGCCCCACCTCCTTTCCCACCGTGGTCTCCAAGGGGTGTCTGTGGTGGGTTAAGGACCTGCCGTGGACTCTTGGACTGGGGCCAAAGCCTCTGGGGAACACTCAGAGTTAAGTGTCCTCTTCAGGCTGTCTCTTGAGAGCAAAGATGCGCCTGGGTATCTGTTCAAGACCTCATTTATAAACCCCACAGGTGACTCCTGAGGCAAGAGGGATGTAAACGAAACCCGTAGTAGAGAGGATGAACCGGATCCAAACAGGAGCAGCCAGGCCCCACACACCTCTCTACAAAGCTGCATCCTTGAGCAGGAGGAGGCTCGAAGCTGGGGAAAGAGGCCTCCTTGGGCCTTGGCTGGCTGCGAGTTTACCTCCCAAAGCTCTGCTCCCTGGAAACCTCCAGGGAGGAGCGACCCAGCATCCTCTGCTCTTGGCAAAGGCAGCCTCTTGCCTCCCCAGCCTGGAGCTGCTGGGGGGGGGGGTGCAGTGTAGCTGCTTTCTTTCCTTGCCCCCCCCCCCCAATGCTCACAAACACAGACCTCATTCACGGGCCGGCTATTGAAAGCTTGCTGGAAATGCAAATTGCTCAGCAGCATTTCTTTTCAAACACCAACGTTGCATACTCCCTCTGCTAAGCGGGACAGGCATCCCAGAGCAGGGGGCTCCCGAAGAGCTAATGTCTGCGGGTAAAAGAAGCAGAACGTGGAGCTGGCAGCCAAGCCCGACGCCCAGTTCTCTGGGGCTTCTGCAGGTGACTGGCTGGCCTCTGGCTCTCTCTGGAGACCCCAGGCTTGCCTCTTTTGTCCCTTCATTTGAGTGCCACATTAATCACGGGTGACGAAGGACTCAACCCAACAGAATTACTGCCAACCACAGTTCAAATCCAGAGAGCTGGATAAGCAACTAAGGGAGCCAATAGTTCCCCTCGATCCCAAGAACCTAAAGGCTCTGGGTACAGTCTCCCACCCCAGACTCTGAGGGTAGCTCTCAATCAACGTGAGGATAGCCGACTACGCCCCTACCACTGGTGCTCCTGAGCCAGCCCTCACCCGTGTCCCGGGATCCCCTCCTTCCCCAAGGCTCTCCCTGAGGGTGAGGTGTTCTTCTCAGGCGTCAGATAGGAGCCACTGGGCCTGAGACAGCTGAAGAGAACAGGTTCTCCTCTCCAAGCTTCCCACTCTCCACCAAACAAAACACAAGCAAAAAAAACCCACCACCGACAGCCGGGGGTGGGGTGGGGGGGTGGTGGCGCACGCCTGTAATCCCAGCACTTGGGAGGCAGAGGCAGGAGGATTTCTGAGTTCGAGGCCAGCCTGGTCTACAGAGTGAATTCCATTACTGCCAGGGCTACACAGAGAAATCCTGTCTCAAAAAAACAAAACAACAAAAACAAAAAACAAACAAACAAACAAACAAAAAAAAAAAAAAGATAAGGTCTTACTATGTAGCCCGGGCTGGCCTAGAACTCATGATGCTCCGGTCTTGGGACCTTCAGTAGCACTGGGATAGCTGATGTATGACACCATACCCAGACAATTTCTCATGGTTGTGTGATGTTCCCGCATACAGCTGGTTTACAATGGATCAAGTGTAAGTCATCCAGACTGACATTAGTATCTGGCTTGCCATATCAGTCACTGAATCCTGTCTATGGCGCCAGTTATGGTCACACATAAAGAAGAGGAAACCGAGTCCATCTGCCTTGGACAAGGGGAGTCTGGTGGTTTATGTAACTGTACAATCCACAGGTAGCACACTTTGGGTAGATTTTATTCAAAACTTTTCCTTCTCTGCTCCCCATTTTGCCCTCCGTGGAATTAGTTTCATCCTGTGGTTACGGTGGTTGTGTTGGGGCAGAGATATGGAATTCCCTCCTCATCCATCATAAGGGGCCTGTCCTACAACAAAAGGCAGGTTAACTAAAGCATACTTCGTTTACTGAGTCTGTTTTATTTAATCCTCAAGGCCTTCAGTACTTAAGAGCCCCATAGCTTTAATCCCACCATTAGGGAGGCAGAGGAACTTGGGAGGCAGAGGCAGGCGGATTTCTGAGTTCAAGGCCAGCCTGGTCTACAGAGTGAGTTCCAAGACAGCCAGGACTACACAGAGAAACCCTGTCTAGAAAAAAAAAGAAGAAGAAAGAAAAGAAAAGAGAAAGAGAAGAGAAGAGAAGAGAAGAGAAAAGAAAAGAAAAGAAAAGAAAAGAAAGGAAAGGAAAGGAAAGGAAAAGAAAAAAGAAAGAAAAGAAAAGAAAAAAAGGAGGCAGAGGAGGCTAGTCTGATTTACATGAAAGAGTTCTAGCCGGGTAGTGGTGGCGCACACTTTTACTCCCAGCACTTGGGAGGCAGAGGCAGGTGGATTTCTGAGTTCAAGGCCAGCCTGGTCCACAGAGTGGGTTCTAGGACAGCCAGGGCTACACAGAGAAACCCTGTCTTGAAAAACCAAAAAAAAAAAAAAAAAAAAAAAGAGTTCCAGGCCAGCCAAGGCTACACAGCAAGACCCTGTCTCAAAAACAGTATATAATAAATAAATAGCCAAGGAGAGGCTGTTTCCAGACTTAGGTTTGATGAAGTGTAGACGGCCACACCGACATGTGATTAGACAGCATAAAGCTAACAGCCTGAAGGCCCAGGAGGACCTGTCTTCTTGGATTCTTGGTGACCTCAGGGTAGAATCGTTCCTTCCTGGCTATGGGACAGAACCATCTGGAATGATAGCCCTCAAGGGAGATTTACTGATTTAGAATTTTTTATGACTTAGGAAAAGGTTCTTGAAGACAAATTCAGGTTTCTACGACGCTTCAGGAGGGAGAGGCAAACAGGAGACCAAAATGGCTGAAAGTCAGAGATGCTTTCCTTCTGAGACCTTCCGGCCTCCTTTTATGTAGTTCAAGGGAGTTTGCCAAAGCGCCGCACTTTGCAGTTTTGTCTTCTGAGCCCCAACAGCGGCCAGCAGGACCTAAGGCTACAATAGATCTTCGTCCCACGAGCCCGGCAGCCTGTCACTCACTGAGCACCCAAGCCAAAGTCCCGTGTTTCCATCTTCTTGGATCAGCATGTCCCACGAACACCGACGACTGGGACCAGGGGACTGGGGTGACTCAGTTGGCCTACCTGAGTTAGGTTAGAATGATCTATCCTTGGAGCAAGTAGGCTGCATGAGAGAAGGCAGAATCAGAGTGAAAATCCAGCTATTTTAATAAAAACCATGAAATACTTTAACGTGTTAAGTCTCGTTATTTTTTTTTCCAATTGAAACATTCTTTTTCGAGGGAGCTACAGGCTTCTCCGGTGCTTCCCTTTTGTAAATAGCACAACAGGCATCCTCTACTAGATATGTTGGCAAGAGCTCCTTCTCAACGCTGTTGCCCTCTGGGTTCTAGATCTTTCCCCCGTTTGTGCCAACCCTTCAAGGTTGCCTTACCCCCTTCTCCATACATTCGAGGTCCCTCCCACATACAAGCCGGCCATCTCATACCTTCACGGTCATTACCTAACCAGACTAGTCCAGACGGCTTTCTGAGGTTAGAAAACTTCCTTCTTGTCCCACGACAATCAACTGTGCTGGAGATTATTCACATTAAATCAGAAACCCTAATCAGATTGACCCACCTGCCTTGTGTTTTTAATATAATTCTTTCTAATCACTTTAAGCCAAGCACATTCTTGATCGAAATTTGTCTGGTGATCAAGTATTGCCCTGCTGGTATTCATGCAATGGGAAAACCCGGAAGTCTATAGAAACCTGACTGAGTGTGCTGTCCATGGATGAGCTGGCTCTCCGGGAAGCTGGTGTAGTCACTGCTAGTCACTTACATCTATCCCTCTGTCTGTGTATTGTTTTAACTAAAGAAAGCTGCCTCACCCAAGATCATAGCATGTCCCAAAAGGTAAGGTAGGTTGAAGAATGAGTACATGGATAGCTAAAACAAAACAAAACAAAACAAAACAAAACAAACAAAACAAAACAAAACTCCTTGAGGCACCCTTGATGTGATCCTCAGTTGAGGATAATTCTGGAAAACTATCCCAAATGAATGAAAAAAAAATTGAGGACATGAGAGCCCCTAGGTATATGGAAGAGTATATTGTAGAGACGAGGGCGTACACAGCCAGAGGCTTCTGGAAGGGTCCAGACTGAACCAGGCCATACGTGGTGGGTAGGGGGATGGATCATGTATGGTGTAAGAGTCCCAAATAACCAACCAACCAACCAACCAACCAACCAACCAACCAACTAACCAACAAATCAATAAAATTCCATCCCCAAGGTTAGCAACTTAAAGCAACAATGTGTTATTTCCCACAAGAACCCGGGGTTGTCTCTCAGCCTTGTGGTTTCTTTCCACAGTGTCTGCATTTACATGCAGCAGCTGAATTCTGAGAGTGTTTCAACTACACGCACCGCAGTATATATCCATGTTTGAAGCTGGCTTGCCTTATTTTGGCTAACGTCCTGTTAGCCGTGCCCTGAGTCCCATAGGGAATTGCGAGGGAATGGTCTTCCCCAGGGGCCACCAGCTCACTAATCTGTCACAATCTACCTTCTAACTCTCTCGGTGATCTATTATCTACTTTCAAAATGAGTCACCCCTGGAGCAAAACTGGACTTCTAGGGAATCTTTTTAAAACAGTCAGATGCAGGTTTGAAGTCCAAAGAGTCCCCATTGAAAGGTGACTCAGGTGAGGTATTTCAAGGGCTATTCCTGGTTAAACAGCTACAGAGACTGATTTTGTCTTCCCAGCACACAAAGGAAAAACAGTAGAAGGGACAGAGACAGGAAATACTTCAGGATTCTCTAGTTCAAAACGGCTGAGTGAGGACAAGGAGGTTCATCATGACCACTAGTCCATGGCAGATCTAAAACAACCTAAAGACCTTTCACTTAGTTGGTGGCTCAGGCAGGGGACTGACCAGGCCCTCTGCACGTAGGTTGCAGTTGTGTAGCGTAGTGTGGCCTTCTTGTGGGACTCCTCACAGTGGGAGCAGGCGCTGTCTCCAACTCTGTTGTCTGCCTTTTCAGGACCCTCTCCTCCTACCGGGGCGCCTCATCTAGGCCTAACAGGAGAGGAGGCGCCTACTCTTACTGCAATTTGATATGCCCTGGCTGGTTGATAACCAGGTAATGCCTGTCTTTTTCTGAAGAAAAACAGAGGAGGAGTGGATTGAGGGTCAGGGATGGGGATGGGGGTTGGGGGAGGGAGGTGGTGGGAAGGGACTGGAAGAAGGAGAAAGAGAGTAAGCTTATTTGGTTGCTATTGTTGGTTTTTTCAGACAGGGTTTCTCTGTGTAGCCCTGGCCGTCCTGGAACTGGCTCTGTAGACCGGGCTGGCCTTGAACTCACAGAGCTCCCCCTGCCTCTCAAGTGCTGGGATTAAAGGGTCTTGCCACTACCGCCAGGCCTCCGTTATCTTTTTAACTAAGCCTCTTGGTGTTAGTTCCAGTATTTTTTTCTAGGATCCAGGATAGGCACCTTTCATTTATCCATGCCCGTGAACTCCAGCTTGCCCGCCCAGCCCCCATTTCCTCCTATCTCTGAGAGCTCTGTTCCTCTAGTCCTGGAGGATACTTGGTTCCCTAGCACTTCGTTCACCAATCTCACACGCGCGTGAGTGTGCGCACGCACACACACACACACACACACACACACACACTTGAGCAGCTACAGAATGCAGGAGGACGGTCTGCTTATTTGAGCAATGTTCCTCTCGGCCTTACAGTGGCCCTGGAGACCTCCTTCCCGTCTTCTCCCCTGTGCGGTAAGCTCAGGCCCCCATAAAACCCATTGCCGATATCTGGCCTTTCCTCTGGGAAGACTCAACTGTCTCCACGGAGAATGGGCAGCTCCCAGAACTTCCAGTCCCAGACAACCCAGCAGCATCTGGAAGGAAAGAAAGTTCCAGACAGTAGCTGCGTGCAGGGCCTGAAGCGAGTGGAGACTGTGGAAGGTAAGGGTCTGTGCGGAGCTGCAGTTACAGCGGAGCTGCAGACACGAGTGACTGGAGAGCTCTAGAAAGCTCCTGAGTCACCCAGAGGAGCTAGGAGGCAAGGGCCGGGGAGGCCAAGCTCAGAGCTGTGACACCACCTGCGGACACTGGCTTCCCAGCACTCCACGCACAAGACAACACGCCTCTGTCTTTGAAAGCCTACGGTGCACGTCACTGGCCTGTGTCTGGCCAACCCCAGTGGCTTTGGATCCGCTCTGATACTGCTTAACAAGCCATCTGTTCCCCTTTAAGGACTCAGATACAGACAGATTCCCATGCGGTCTACATGGGACTGTGGGCTGGATGTCAGGGTGGCAGGAGCTGCGGACACACTCTGTCACCGCATGCCGAGTGTCTCTGCCTATAGGACTGTCCCCTCTAGCTCTCACAGGTGGTGCAGGCATCCATCCGCCCTTCATCACGGGCCCAGTGAGAACACAGTAGGGGCTTCCCTGAACCAGGGCTCTGCCTTACAGCATCTTATGTTTTGTTCTGTTTTATTGATTTTTTTCAATGTTTCAAGGTTTTGCTTTGTGTATGTGTATATATATATATATATATATATATATTGCCTGCATGTATGTTTGTATGCTATACGCATGTCTGCAGAGTCCAGAAGGGAGCATCGGGTCCCCCAAGAACTGGAGTTACAGATCGTTGTGAGCGGCCACGTGAGACCTGGGAATGAAACCCACGTCCTCGGAGGATTGCTCCTAAGAGCAGCGCCGTCTCTCCAGCCCCGCCCCAAGGCTTTACACACCTCCATCAAGTAAAGCGGAGAGGATTGCCCCTGTGTGAGTGCCAGCTGGCATGGAAATATGTTTTCCTGCTGCCAGGTTGAAACCAGGCCTAGCCGAGTGGATGAAGAAACGAACACTTCCAATACTGGTGCCCAGTCCGGCCGCACAGCCTGGGGCTAGCCACTGAGCGTTTACCGTCCCTGTCAGGATGCTTTCGGTCTGTACTGGCCTTATTCTTCTGTGAATGAGGCCCTGTGTACTCCTCAGGAAGCTCCCTGCCTCCCAGTTCTCACCTACTACTACCTAGCTCATAACACAAGAGACCGCTCGCCCGGAGGAAGAGAGGCGGGAAGAAAAGGAAGAAAAGATGGTGGAGGCTATTGGTTAGCACACGCCTTTAATCCCAGCACTCTGGGAGGCAGAGGCAGGAGGATCTCTGTGAGTTCGAGGCCAGCCTGGTTTACAAAGTCTAGGCCAGCCCCGAGAAACCCTGTCCCCACCCCCGAGAAACCCTGTCCCCACCCCCACCTCCACCCCCAAAAGTGAAAACAGGCAGAAAGTGGCCGAAGCAACTAAGAGGAAGGAGACACCAAAATGGTGCCCTTTGTTTTCCAAACTAGCTCTTTCTTGACACCCTTGATCCCCGCTTTAATTTGTCTTAAGTAGACTAGAAGGGCGAATGGTTTCAGAAATCCCAGTCTCCAATTACAGCCATCGAACCCCAGAAGGAGGTTTTACGAGGCTTCCTAGGGTGTGGATGACCAGGAAGAAGAAAGATTCTTGGCAGTCTGCCTGTTTGTTTTTTTTTTTTTTAAAGGTCTTTGTAATTTCCTGTTAATTTCATACCAGAACCTTTGCTGTGTAAATAGCACAGGTAAAGATAAACACGCTGGCTCTGGACTCCAACCTTTGCTCAGCCGTCCCTCCTCTATCTCTTCTACCTCAAATCCTATCCCACCTCTGGAAAGTCTGGAATTTGTTACCTGGAGTTTGGGGGTGCTGGGGGGGTGGGGGTGGGGAGAGAGAGAGAGAACATTCGGGAAGCCCAGCCTAACCAGGAAGTGATCTGATCAATTCCTTTCCTGTTCACCTGACTAGCCCTGGCCCTACCATTCTCTTAGCTTGTGTCCACTTTCAAGGTGGTAGTGGCCTACAGAAAAGAGGGAGTTAATAAAGATGCTAAGAGGCTAATGTAAAAACAGGAGAAGCACCCAGATGGCCTCCGCTTCAAGGGAGAGAGAGAGAGAGAGAGAGAGAGAGAGAGAGAGAGAGAGAGAGAGAGCGCTTTGGTATCTGGGGAGCCCCGCCCGTCCCTGTGCATGGTACTGGTGGGCAAAGCAGGGTGCTAGCCCAGAGTGAGGTGAGAAACACAATGGAGAAGTCTGGCATGCCCTTCTCCTCCTTGCAGGGGTCGGATTCTAGCTCTGGAAAAGAACAGAAGCCAGGAGAGAGCCAAGGGGCCGGGCACTCGCTGGCTGGGCGCTGCAAACTTTTGACAAAAGATGGTCTCCCGTGTCCTGGTTAGGCTTCTATTGCTGTAATCAACACCATGACCAAAAGCAACTTTCAGAGAAAAGAATTTCTTTCATCTCACAGGTTACAGAACTTCACCAAGGGGAAGTCAGGGTAGGAACTCAAGGCAGGAACCTGGAGGTGGAATTGAAGCAGAGGCCGTAGAGAAGTACGGATGACTGGCTTGCTCCAGGATGTGGGTTCCTCATCCTTCCTCCTTAGGACCATCTGCCCAGGGTGGCCAGCGGATGAGCTGGACCCTCTCATATTAAGCGTTAATCAAGAAAAATGGTCCCGGGGCTAGAGAGATGGCTCAGCAGTTAAGAACACTGACTGCTCTTCCAAAGGTCCTGAGTTCAAATCCTAGCAACTGCATGATGGCTCACAACCATCTGTAATGGAATCCGATGCCCTCTTCTGGAGTGTCTGAAGACAGCTATAGTGTACTCACATATAATAAATAAATAAATTTTAAAAAGAAAGAAAGAAAGAAAGAAAGAAAGAAAGAAAGAAAAATAGCCCCGCAGACTTATCTAATGGAAACATTTACTTAGCCAAGGTTCCTATTCCCAGATGACCCTCAAGTGTGTCGGGAAGATGAAAACGTAGCTTCACACCCAATTCTTCTTCTTCTTCTTCTTCTTCTTCTTCTTCTTCTTCTTCTTCTTGGTTTTTTTTGAGACAGGGTTTCTCTGTGTAGCCCTGGCTGTCCTGGAACTCACTCTGTAGACCAGGCTGGCCTCAAACTCAGAAATCCTCCTCTGCCTCCCAAGCTCTGGGATTACAGGTGTGCGCCACCACCGTCCAGCCCTAATACTCTTCTTGTTGCACTGATAAAAGTAACCTAAAGGTGAAAGAGTTTTTCTTGGCTTTCAGATTGAGAGCACAGTCCATTTATGATGGGGAAAGCAGGGTAGCAAGAGAGGGGACAGCAGGAACATGAGCTCACATTGTCGCCACGCTTCAAAAAAGATAGTGGAAAATTCAGTATGAATCTCTATGGCTTCAGAATGGCCTTTCTAACTGTATAGAAGGTCATTTAGATAATTCATTTTTTAGTTGCAAGGTTTTTTTATAGTAAAATTTACAAAAAACTATTTTTTTAAGAAAAGAGAGGTAGCTGGCAGCACTCAGTTCATTCTCTCATTTTTCCTTTTTTTGTTCTGTGTAGGACTTCAGTCAGTAAGATGGTCCCACTCACATTCAGGATGGGTCTTTTATCTTAAATCTCTCTAGAAACACTCTCAGAGATATGCCCAGATGTGTCTCTTAGGCAACCAGTTGACAGTAAATTAATCATGACAAGTCCAGGTGTTGTCAGTTTTATACTTAAACACTTTAATTTTTTTTTTTTGTTTTGTTTTGCTTTGCTTTTTGTTTTTTCAAGACAGGGTTTCTCTGTGTAGCCCTGGCTGTCCTGGAACTCACTCTGTAGACCAGGCTGGCCTCAAACTCAGAAATCCACCTGCCTCTGCCTCCCAAGTGCTGGGATTAAAGGCTACCACCACCCAGCCAAACTCATTATTTTTAATGCTATTTAATTTATTTTGTATTTGTGTGTGTGTGTGTGTGTGTGTGTGTGTCTGTGTGTGCATGAAGGCGCAAGCACATATATGCTATGAGTGTGCATGCATGCCGCCCCACACACATGGAGATCAGAGGTATCTCCTGCCACCTTATGTAGAGAAAATATCTTGTGTCTGTCTGAATGTGGCACCCGTCAGTAATAAAACCGATTGCCTATAAGAAATAGGGGATGCAGCATCCTGTAAGCTGAAAGGATTCTGGGATAGTGCCAGGTGAGGGAGATTCACCCGGGAAGGTGTGATGAGACAGACATCACACACAGGTAACCAACCACGGGGCAGAATGCAGATTAGAATAAATGCATGTCTTAAGTTATAATCTAGTCAGAGAAGAGCCTAGCTTTATGACCGAGGTAGTTGTAAAGATATTTTAAGTCTAAGACTTATTTCCGGGAACATGGGGTTGGGAGGAAGAACCTTGTGGGATCTAAAGATCAAACTCAAACCATCAAGCCTTCAAGTTTACCCACTGAACCACCTTTCCACCCCAAACACATCATTTTAAAGTCATAGCACCCCATCCCCCAGGCTTTGCAGACACATGACTATCTACTAACAAAAACCCATATTCCCGTTTCACAAGTCCTCATAGTCTTGACAGTTCCAAACTATTCAAAAGTGTAAGAGCAGGGTCTCTTCCAAGATTCACATAATCTCTTAACTCTGAGGCCCCGTAAAAGAAAAATTACTATATATATTATTATATATTACTATACATATTATACACTAATATATAGTATTATAGTATATATATTATATAGTATATAGTATTATGCATAGTATATATAGTATAATATTATATATTAATATATTAATACATAATATATTACTATATATAGTAATATATATATTCCCAATATACAATGATGCAAAATGAACATTCTCATTCTGACAGATGGGGCATAGCAAAGAAAAATCAGGCTAAGCTTAAAGAAACCCCACTAGGGAAAATACCACGTTCTTCAACTCCACGTCCTGAATAACAGCGTCTGGGTCCCTACAGACATAGGTAGCCCCTTCTTCCAGTTTTGCTGACTGCAGCACGCACAGCCTCTCCACGGTTCCACTCTCTGCTTGCAGCTTTTCTTGGTGGATATCCCAAAGTCCTGGCATCGCCAAAATGGGCTGTCCCTTGCAACCAAGGCTTTGCCCTCACAGACCCTCTCAGGGGTCTCCTTGCAGGGAATATGACCCTGCCACACACCCTTCCTGGCCCTGTGTATTTTTGTAACTTTGGTGTAAGCCTCTATTATTTAACCCTTGCATTTTCCAGTCCTGTAAACCGGTATGGATGGCTATGCCAAGATCTGATGCCACAGGGAGAAGTAGTCTACCATGGCTATAGTGCCCTCTGGGCACCTTGGCACCCACGCCTGGTAGCCAACCACAGGGGGTTATCTCCCAGCATGGAATCCTCTTAGTTTCACCCCAAGTTGAGCCTCCCTTCTTTCAAACGAATTTGCACTTTCACAAGTTAGAATCTTTTTTTAAAGCATTGGTTTCTGTAGTTGGGTGTTTTGTCTGCATTAGGTCTGCAGCCAGAAGAGGGCATAAAGTCCCGTGGGGCTACAGTCAGGTTGTGAGTTGCGTGTGCATGCTAGGAATTGAACTCAAGACCTCTGACAGAAAAGCCAGTGCTCTTAACTGCTGAGTTACCTCTGCTGCCCATAGTTAGAATCATTGATCGATGGAGTCAAGGTATCTTTCCTACTATCTTATCGTGAGGACGAAGTGTCGTCTCCGTCCTGCTAACTCTCCCACGATCATAGCTACTTTCTCCGCACCCTTCTTGTCTGCAGCGTCTAAACTCATTCACAGTCCCGTCCTCACCCAATGGTGCGTTTTTCATATCTTGCTCCCCGCTTGCTGTAAACCCAGAGAAGAGCAATGATCAGTAACCGTGGCACAGCCCAAACGCTATATTGTCTTAAAATGTCCTTGGTCAGACAAACCAGTCTCTTACTTTTGAAATCAGCCCCGCACGAGTTCTCAGGGCATGCGCAGAAGGCAGTCCTAGCCTTTCACAGAATCACCCCTGAATAGCCCCTCCTCCAGCTCCTGGCAGTGTTCCTGTTCCCCTCCGGGACCTCTGGAGAATAGTCTTTACTCTCTTCCTTTACGGTGATCTGATCTTCTGCTCACCCACCAGAATGGCCCACTAAGCTTGTTCAGTGCATTTTTGGGCGTCTCTAGAACACAGTCCTAGATTCTTCCACATCCCTTCCCAAAATCAATCCCAGCGATCTCCAAACCACATGTCAGGTTTATCACAGGAACAGCCCTTCTGAGTAGCAATGTTCCATATTAGTTGTTTTTCTAGTTGCTTGGCAAACCACCTGACCAAAAAAAAAAAAAAAAAAAAAAACTTAGGAAAAAACATGTTTATACCAGATCACAGTTCAGCGTGGTAGTCCCTCACAGCCTGGAAGATACGACAGCAAGAGCAGCTCGGCTGTAGAGACAGGAGCCTGAGGCAGCTGCTCACACTGCTTCCGGTGTGTGTGTGTGTGTGTGTGTGTGTGTGTGTCCATCCACGGTCAGGATTGGCCTTTACTCTCTTTAACCTCTCTGGAGGTACGCTCACAGAGGTCTGTCTTGTAGGTGATTTGAAATCTAGTTGACAATGGAAACTAACCACAACCGGAACGTGCTGCTGCACAGTACCCCTAGGCACTCATCTCCCGGCCCTTAGGACTCTGCGCGTGCTGGTACGCCACCGCTGAGCTATACCGCCGACCCCCTAGTCTCTTAATGGAGCGTTTGACTTTTGTTCTTTCTCCCAGCACTACAGTCAAGCTCTGAAGAGGGAGAGCAGATGACTGGAGATTCAGCTGTCATTTGGGTGATATGATGAGTGAATAGTCACTGTTCTAAAAACTGAGTCCCCAAAGATCTAGGAAAAGAGAACTCCTCTATTAGCCACTTACTGTACATCACCAATTACCTACATGACAAGGAAAAAAAAAACCCATACTCTCATGTGTGTATGTCACTGTTACAGTGTGGTATTAGCACTAAGGTGAGATTTAATTTCTATGCCTTATAGGTCTACTCCACATTTTAGACTTTTTAGAGAGCTAATTCTTGTTTCCAGTAAGTTTATGTTTCACCTGCCTAGGCTAGCAACTGTTGCACCTGGAAGAGACTAAAGGCCACATCACCTTGTATCACCTTTGGGAGCCTAAGGAATGGGCGCTAGGCTACTCCGGCATTATAATGTGGTCCCGGCCACACCCCCTGGGCCACCCTCCTGTATCTAGAGAAGTTCATTTCAGTCAATCTTGAGCCTTCTCCCTGGCCACTGCTCTTCACATGAACTAGCTGCAATGGGAGGAGAGGGTACAAAGTGTCATTGTCATGCGTTTCTAATCCCTTTCCTGGATGGTACAGCTCTGTTCTGTCACCAGGTATCACAGTGGAGGTAGAGATGGGAATAGGGTAGGGTTGACGGGTGTTAACCTAACCCCTTTTATTGTCCTGGAGAGAGGACATGTGGGGGTTTCCATTGTCTTTACATTAACGTATCACGGGGCATATTCCCTTGCCCCTTGCTTCTGGGGTATGTTCAGAGCTATGCACACAGAAGAGCCCAGGACTGCAAATCATCTCAGTTAAACATATTTTTCCCACAACACAGACCACCATCTGAAGCTGACCGTTGTGTGTTTGCTTGTTTAGTGTCTGCCTGCCCCCCCCCCCCCCCCGCCCAGCGCTCGCTCGCTGTCATCTCTATGGAGGTGAGTTTGCTCACACACAGCTGCTCCCAAGCCCTGGGCTCGGTGGAAGCTGGAGATGCCCAGTCTGCACAGGCAAAGTGACTACATCACTGGCCCGGTGATGGAACTCATCCGTCTCTAAACAGAGGGCTTTCCCCAGCCAGGTCCTAACCTCTGCTTTCAACAACCCAGCACCCTTCCGGGGAATTCAAGAATCAGTCTGCAGAGGCACAAGTCCCATTACTGAGAACCAGACAAACCATATGGTGCCTTCCTCCAAGTACTGTGAAGACAACTACTCGGCATCTTTGACTGCTTCATGCATACAGTAGGGACCCGAGAAAGAGTCGTGTCATGGATGTGCAAAACCCTCCGTGATGCTGGAACATAATTATAAAGGGATAGGAACAAGGTATCTAAAAGAGAGGATTGGGGTTATATGGTGAAGCTGGGGCTGGCCATTAAAATGTCTTGACAGCAACAGCCTATGGGCCAATTACTATGTAGTGGATGGATGGGGAAATGAAGAGATGAGATACAAGCCCCTGAGGCTGTTTGAATTTAACTTCATGTTAAGTAGCATGTAAAAATCATTTGTATCAGCTCCAGTGCACAGTAATAGCCGCATGCGCCTCAGGGCAACTGCGTTGGCACAGGGCAGGGAAAACAGTTTGAAGAATGTTCTTCTGGACACAACTGGTCCATGAGAATGGCAGGACATATGTTCCGGTTTCTGACCTGGGTTTTAGACAGGCAGTCATGGATGCACATATGCGTACACACCTACACACATAGCCCAACACCAGAGCATGCTGGCATCCCACGTCTGCCTTTAGATCAGTGGCTCTCAACCCTCCTAAAAAGCCTTTAATACAGGGCCTCATGCTGTGATGACTCCCAACCAAAAAGTTAGTTTCATTGCTACTTCATAGCTATAACTCTGCTACTTTTGTGGGTCACAATGTAATTATGTTTTCTGAAGGTCTTGGATGACCCCTGTGAAAGGGTCATTTGACCCCCTTTAGGGGTCACAAGGGACAGGTCGCTCTAGACCTCTGCTCTAGATTCTGGTCCATAGGAAACAACAGCCCCACAAACAGCCCCACATTATATCAGGCAGTACCCAAATGCAACAAGTGTTTGTGGAAAGGATGACCTTGATCCATTTGGAGGAAGTATTGGAGGTTGAGGAAGAGAACAGGTAGAAGAGGTCCCCTGTGGGATGGTTAATTCTAATTGTCACCGGAACACAACCTAGACTCACCTGGGAAGCGAATCTGTTTGTTTGTTTGCTTGCTTGCTTGTTTTTTCGAGACAGGGTTTTTCTGTATAGTCCTGGCTCTCCTGGAACTCACTCTATAAACCAGGCTGGCCTCAAACTCGGAAATCTGCCTACCTCTGCCTCCCAAGTGCTGGAATTACAGGCATGTGCCACCACCACCCAGCAGGAAGTGAGTCTTCCCCCCCCCCCGCCCCAACAGGGTTTCTCTGTGTAGCCCTGGCTGTCCTTGGAACTCACTCTGTAGACCAGGCTGGCCTCGAACTCAGAAATCCACCTGCCTCTGCTTCCCAAGTGCTGGGAAAGGAAGCGAGTCTTAAGAGGGACTGTCTAGGTCAGATCACCCTGTGAGCAGGTCTGGGGAAGGCCAGGATTATCTTGTTTGCCTTAATTGATGTAGGAAGGCCCAGCCTGAAAGTGGGTGACACCGTTTGCTGGTGTGATTGCACAAAAATTATTCCTCTCTCTTCACTGATGGGTGTGGGTGTGTTGTGGCCAGCTGCCTGGAGCTCCTACCTCTGTGACTTTCCTGCAGTGATGGGCTACAACCAGGAACTGTGAGCTAAAATAAACCCTTTCTTCTCGTTTCTAAATTGTTTGGGGTTAAGGTATTTATATCATAGCAATAGAGATGAAGCTAGAATATCATGCTTCCCTTCCCTCTCCTGCTCCCACCCACTCTTCTGCGCCATCTTGGCTCCAAAGCTTACACCACTGGAAAAGCAGGCCCTGACCCCAATCCCTGTAGGACTCCTCCAAAATAGCTCCAGAAGCTGGGAATGGTGTACTGACTGTAATCCTAAACTCGGACTCAAGGTCTCCAGATTCTAGGCTAGGATGGTGAGATCGTGTCTTAGGAGAAAAAGAAAAAAGAAAAGAAAGAAATCTGGGACTGGAGAGAGATGGTTCACTGGATTAAGAGCACTTACTGCTATGGCAGAGGACCTCAATTGGGTTCCCAGCACCCATGACCCATGTAGTTGATTATAGCCACCCACAAGTCCAGTTCCAGAAGAACAGACGCTGATACTAGTGCAGATACATTTAAGCAAAATATCCATACACATAAAATAAATAAAACGTTTTTAATTAATTAATTAATTAATTAATCTGCTCCAGGGTTCAAAACCATCTTATCCCGAGAGGGTAAGTTTGTCAGGTTAATTCATCCTCAGCACCCCCAAGAGCCTGTACTTTCTACATGTCCTAGATGCTCCACAAGTTATCTACTGGGTATCTAAATGAATGAGTGAGTGAATGATATATTCAGTGTGGCGGGACAGGAGCGCTCAGGGCGCCGTTGGCGAGCAGGGGGTCCGGGCGGCTCGGCCCTCGGGGGCGTGTCGGCCGAGGCGGCGGCGGGAGCTCCCAGCTCGGCGCAGGAGGCGGCGGCCAGCATGGAGAGCGAGCTGGAGGCGCTGGCCCCGCGGCCCGCGAGCCCGGCGGAGCCGCTCTTCCAGGCGCTGGTGGAGGCGGCGGGCGGCCGCGGGCAGGTGCTGCTGGTGGGCGAGCTGTGGGAGCGCGAGCAGAGCCGCGCGCTGCTGCGGGACTTCGCCCGTGCCGTGTTCCCTCCGGAGCCCGCGCCGGGCAAGCCGGGCTGCGCAGAAGCCGAGAGCGCGGCCACCGATCCACACGGGGCTCCGCGGGCGAAGGCGGAGCGCGCCATCCGCTCGCCGCTCGTCTTCGTGCTGTGCCGCGCCGGATCGCTGACCTCCCGGGAGCCGCGGCGCCGCCTGCGGGAGATGCTGCGGGACGTGCGCGACCGGAGGCGGGAGGGCGCCGCGCTGGTCGGGGTCCTGGTGGCCGACGCGGGTGCGGAGGAGTCGTCGCCGGGACTGCAGCTGCTGGAGACGCTGCTGCGCACGGTGTTCGGCAGCCAGGTCGGGGGCCCGGTGCAGGCTGCAATCTTCCGTCCCGGCTGCCCGGCCTCCAGCCTGGCGGTCCAGGAGGCGGCCTGCAGGGCCCTGCAAGCAGCGGGGCCGGGACGACCAGGTGAGGCTGCGTGGGGTCAGCTGAGCGCTGGTAAAGGCGTCTGGGGAAGCCTCCAGACTCTTTAGACCGGTTGAACCCTCTTAGACACCCAACTCTGTTGTGCACCGAGGTAAACTGAGGCCCAGTGCTAGAAAGTCCCCAGCACAAGGCCTCTCAGCCTAAGGTGGACATGCCCTGGACAAGGAATTGAGTCTGTCTGGCAGATCCCGACTGCACATGAGATCGGGGGGTAGGGGGCTAGGATCTGAGGGTACAACTGATGAGGAAGTGGGTAAGAAGTAGGGTTGAACTGCCTTAAACAACAACAAAAATGTATGAGTTGGAGACTAGGATAGGAGAAGGAGATGCAAAAGTTTGGGTGGTGTGCGTGGGGAGAACTGAGACTGGGGGGCGGGGTGACTGTAGCTTTAGAACAAGTTTGTCCTGGTAGGGTTGTCGCAGGAGTTGAGGTGGGGGGGGGGGGCGGCTATACCGGAGGCTCCGTGTGGAAGGGAGGAAGGCAATCGAAGTTCCTGGCAAAGACACAGAATAGATGCCAGGGACTTGTCGGGTGTCGGGAAGGGTGTGAGGGACCGAAGCCGTGACGACCTCAGTCATTAGCTACTGATCGCTGGCTGCTTCCGCCAGGTGTGGGGCAACGGTTTCCTTCCACACTCTATCCTAAAGTGTAGAGGAGGCAGCTTGTTTTGCAGGAACTCTACAAGGTACTGGGATTAAAAAGGCTCTAAATGGAGCCTTGTCACACGCGGGGCGGGGGGTGGGGGACTAGGGGGTGGGGGTGGGGCACGGGGAGGAGGAGAAGTGACGCGGGGGTGGGGGATGGGGCGGGGGTGGGGAATCTTTCCATCGCTCAACTCACTTTACTTTGACCTTTGACCATAGTAAGCTTTTGAGCTAAAGAGTGGCTTTGTGAGGTGTTCCAGGACATGGCTATTGGGCATTAGCCAGCCACTGGGAGATGTCAGGCCTTTCACACCAGGAGACATTATCTGATGATCCGATGTTATAAATGTCACACTTACACCTGCCCCCTCCCGCCCCCGCCCCCCTCCCGCCCCCTCCCGCCCCCGCCCCCGCTTGACCAAAGTAGTTCTCCGGCCAACCTCCCTTCTGTGGAGGCCGAGCAACCTCCAGGATCCTGAAAGATGAGGCAAATAAGTACCCCGTGTACATTCCTGTTCTGATAATATCGGATCATCGGCTGCTTTACCTGGCCTTGAGAGAAAGAAGGTAATTCACACAAATTCTCCCCCAGACTAATGAGCTAGTGCCTAGAGAGTCCTTTAAGCCTTCCTTCTTTTAGCCCTCACACCCTGGCACCCAAGATGGATGACCAAATCCTTGCTTTGAAATAACCCCTACCACTCTGGAAAATGGGACCATTGCAGATGCATCATCCTCTATTATATTAAGCACGTGCCTACTTTTATAAAGCACTCTGGGAAAAACAAAATCTTTTACTAATAAACTTTACTAATTCAAGGTTATGAATTAACTATAACTTTAAAAAGAAACCTATAATTTCTTGTTACAGCTTTGGCTGCAAGGAAATAAACTCATACCTATAATCCCAGTACTCTGTATGCAGAGGCCAGCCTGATCGACATAGTGAGTTCCGGGCCAGCCAGGACTGCACAATGAGACCCTGTCTCACAAAAAAATAAAATAAAATCCAATTTAAAAAAAGCATTTAATTTATTGGTGTTCAGAAATAGTTTGAAGCAAGGCACGATGATACACATCTGTAATTCAGGAGGATGGAAAGTTCAAGGCCCTCCTAGGGAGACCCTGTCTCAAAAGTTCAAGGCCCACACAGTGAGACCCTGTCTCCAAAGCAATTGAATAAAGAAATGAAGAGGCGAGGGGGTAGGAACTAAAGCGGGAGTGCTTTCTTTAGTGGCACTCGGCTGAGGTTAATTTGATGTCATTCTGCTGCCGCGGTTTCCCTAGCATGTGCACAGAACAGACATGTGCAAGGCTGAAGGGAGACAACCAGACAGATGAAACCAGGGCAGTAGAAAGCGGAGACTGGTGGGCTGCTGAGGGAAGTCTCTCGGCTTGGGAAGCAGGTGTCAGCTGACCTCTGCCTTGGGGATTTATTTAGTCTCTCTCTTTCTCGCAGAAGGTGCCTGGGAAAGACCCGGCCTCTCTGGCCTACTGACTTGCTTTTCCTGGGGTCCTCGGAGGCAGAGAAAGAACCGAGGCGTCACCTCCTCTCCAGGCCCAGCTCAAGGTAAGCACCTTGGCTGCCTGGATCCTGAGTGAATTCAGGGACCTTAAGGACATCAGATGAACCTCCTTGGAGCACGGCCTCCAAACCGAGACTAGCATGGGCTTTCAGGGTGCCTGCCCTGTCAAGCAGGCCTCAGGCGGCGTCAGGCAGAGTGCCTGCCCTGGAAGTTCTCCAGCCTGGTGAAACATGAAGACAACTGTACTACAGGAGTTCCACATGCATGGGGAAAGGGGGCAGGCCAGTGTCCTCTGAGGAGTCATGGAATATTGAGGAGCCAGTGGCATTTGAGCTGGGATACAGGGTTTCCCATAGACAGACAGAGGGGCTCAGAAAGTATCCTGAGTGAAGGTTTCCAGTAGATATCATTCTCGGAAGAGGAAGAGCCCTCAAGGGTGCTCAGGGCTGAGGTGTGGATGACAATGAAAGGCCTTGGAGTGGTGGAGCTGGGCTACGTGGGGGACAGAAGACCCTTAAAGGTGCAGGGTCTCAGACGCAAGCAGATAGATGGCGGCCTGTGGAGACAGAGAGTGATCAGAAGCAGGTCTCCGCTAGAGGGGACCACAGCAGCCCCTGGAGGAATGCTGGGTTACTTTGTCCCATAAAGGCAGTGTGAGCCAAGAAAGAGTGGCTTCCAAGACAGAGCCTTCTTGCTGGTAAACAGAGGTGAGGCAAGGGTAGGGGACAAAAAAAGGATCAGAGGTGTAAAATAAGCTTGTGTGGTGTCCCTTACTTAAAACCGACCACTCACCGGTCTGGATGCCTTCTTTCGCTGCCTAATAAATTGATGCAAACAATGGCTTAAAAGAACATGCACTGGTCTGGTAGGATGGCTCAGTGGGTAAAGGTGCTTGCCATCAAGACTGAAGACCTGAGTTCGACTCCCCGAATCCGTATTGTGAAAGGAGAAGACTAAACACCCACAAGTCATTCTTTGACCTACACACACATACACAGACCCACACACTCACACACATACACAAACACACACACAGAGACCCACATACTCACACACATACACACACAGACCCACACACACACACACACACACACACACACACTCATACATGCACTGGCACCCACACAAGTGCACCCAAATACATGCAAAGACATACAAACATGTACATGCCACACAAGAAAACCCCCCACGGTATATATAACCTATGCACATCCTGCTGGACATTTTAGTCATCTCTGAATTATTTACAATCCTGAACACAAGGTAAACATCATGAGAGTACTTGTTAGAATGCATTTAAATATTTATAGCTATATTTATTTGTTAATTGTTTTATCTTTATTTTTTGTGCATTGGTATGTTACCTGCATGTGTGAGGGTATCGGAGTCCCTGGAACTGGAGTTGAAGACAGGTGTGAGCTGCCATCTGGGTGCTGGGAATTGAACCCAGGTCCTCTGGAAGAGCAGCCAGTGCTCTTAACTGCTGAGCCCAAAGATATTTATTTTTATATTTATGAGTATAAATGTTTGCCTCTGGGTATGTATGTGTACCAGGTGTACGCAGTGCTCACAGAGGCCAGAAGAGAGCATCAGATCTCCTGGAATTCGAGTTATTGATGGTTGTGACCCAGCCACCGTGTGGGTACTGGGAACTGAACCCAGTCCTCTGCAATAGTAGCAGATACTTTTAACTGCTACTATTAAAATAATACTTATTTTAATAATATTATTTAATTTATTATTTGATAATATTTTAATAATAAGGTAAAATAATACTTTTAACTGTTGTGCCACCTCTCCAGACTCCTTTGTACTGTATTATTGGGGAATAATGACAAGAAAAATATCTCTCTTGTTCAGTACAAACAATTTTTCTTCAAATATATTTCATCCACACTTCATTGAATCTGGATTAAGAACTCATGGATAAGCTGGGCAGTGGTGGTGCACGCCTGTAATCCCAGCACTTTGGGAGGCAGAGGCAAGTGGATTTCTGAGTTCGAGGCCAACCTGGTCTACAGAGTGAGTTCCAGGACAGCCAGGGCTATACAGAGAAACCCTGTCTCGGGAAAAAAAAAAAAAAAAAAAAAAAAAAACCAAATCCAAAAAACCAAAAAAAAAAGAAAGAAAAAAAAAAAAAAAGAACTCATGGATACCAAGAGATGACTGTGCATACATTTGTAATATACATGATAAATATGAGATGTACTTATGTGTATATATATATATAATATTTTGGAATATTTTCTTCGGCAATAGCAGATCATAACTATTTTCCTAAAGAAATCATTGTATCAGCATCTTTTGAAAGATAACTGTAGATGACCATGTAATTTAAAGCAGTGTAGACATATCACTGTATACTTTGTCCAGTTTCCTCCAATGAATGTACCCCCCAAAAAATTACAGTAAAAATCAAAACCATGGTGCAAGATCACAACTAGGATACACGTGTTACTGCAAGATACATATTGTATACTGGGGTCCCTAATTTTACCTCTGTGTGTGTGTGTGTGTGTGTGTGTGTTTCCATAGAATTTTATACAGTGTTTTTATTTTCAACAAAACACCTTTTTGTGTGATTCTGGGAGATGGACCTACAACCTCATTCTGAGTGATAGCACAACATTTTATTGGGTTTTGGTTTTAGAATTTTCTTTTACCTATTCCTTGACAATTTTATACATGACCTCGAACTCACAAAGTTTCCAAGTCTGACCTTGATCTTCTTACCTTCATCTCTCAAGTATGGGATACAGACCAGGCTCCATTGTACCTAGTTTATGTGGTGCTGGGAACAGAACCTAGGACTCATGGGTGCTAGTCAAGGGCTCTCCCAACTTACCTACATCCCTAACCCATTCTCTTTTTCTTTTGTTTTGTTTGTTTTATTTTGTTTTTCAAGACAGAGTTTCTGTGTGGCCTTCTGTCCTGAAACTAACTCTCTCTCTCTCCCTCCCTCCCTCCCTCCCTCCCTCCCTCCCTCCCTCCCTCCCTCTCTCTCTCTCTCTCTCTCTCTCTCTCTCTCTCTCTCTCTGAGATCTACCTGCCTCTGTCTCCCAAGTGCTGGGATTAAAGGCATGTACCACCACCTACCAGCCCTAAACCCATTTTTTTTTTTTTTTTTTTTTTTTTTGGTTTTGGTTTTTTTCGAGACAGGGTTTCTCTGTGTAGCCCTGGCTGTCCTGGAACTCACTCTGTAGACCAGGCTGGCCTCAAACTCAGAAATCCATCTATCTCTGCCTCTGCTTCCCAAGTGCTGGGATTAAAGGCATGTGCCACCACCGACCAGCCCTAAACCCATTCTCAATGCAGGGCCCCAACAGATATAAAAACCACGGATTGTTTGCCTCGGGCCTTCTCTGAATGCTGCCTGAGGGTCAGCTGCCACCCTTTCAGCTGCAGGCGAGGAAGCCAAGACGCAGCCACTCACTATAAGCTGTAAGGAAACTTATTATCTCCCATGAAAACAGTGGAGTTGGCTTTAGGGTTAGTTAGCATCAACTCAGGAGCTCACAGACCCCCTCAAGGACCTGGGACTTATGCTTTTCTCCACTGGCCCATCTTTGACCATAGTGTGCACGTGGACATCAGAGGACCACTTGAGGGAGTGGTTCTCTCCTTCCACCATGAGGGTCCTGGGAACCAAACTCAGGGTGTCGGGCTTGGCAGCAAGAACTTTTACATGCTAAGCCATCCAACCAGCCACCACCACCCCCCTTGGGCTTTAGAAGTAGATCTTGGGCCACTTCCTCCCTTTAAATGCTTGGATATTGACTCATAAACATGATCTTTTCATCCTCGAATGTTCTAGAACACCTCCAGGTCTCAGAAGAGGAGCTTGCACTGACACCTGTATTCCCCAATGGAGACTGTGAAGACCGTGGAAATGGATCTAGAACCCAGGATGGAGTTGTCCACATGCCACCTGACCCCTCAGAAGGCACAAGATGAAGGCTGGACCCCTGGACTGGCCGTAACCTGCACACTGGGCTCTGGCCCTTCTCAGTGAGTCTCCATGTCACAGTGTTACCTCAGCAGATGGTGACTGACTTCCTATGAAGACCCCCGTGCTTGGGGACTGCCACTTGACCGTTGCCAGCTCTGTGGCAAGGCCTGTGGGACCTGCCCCACACTGAGTGTTCCTTTCCTCTGTGGCCATGGGGGGTTGGTCTTGTCTCTCTGTGCCTTCATTTCCCTGAGCCAAGGAGCCTCTGTAATGGCTCTGCAGACTTGTCACTCAGTCTCTGGGCTTGTTTCCCAAATGACTGAAGGGCTGCCAAGCCAGTGGCTTTCCACCAGGAGCCACGCCGCACCTCCGGGCAACACTGGAAACCCGCGTGAAAAGCAATTAGTGGGCATCTCCTAAGTGCGTAGGGTGGACCAGCTACAAATAATTAGTTTACTCAGGATGTGACAGTTTTGAGAAATAGAAGGGCCAATCCCTTCTCCCTGTCATTCTGGGAAGAGATCCTCTTAAGTTTCCTGGGATCTTGGCTCCCAGAACAAGCCAAAATAAAGACCTGACTGTTGCCGTGAGGAAGCCTGTCAGGCCAGAGCCAAGATGGCTTGTGTGTCATGGGGCCAGGACCAAAAGCGTCTTGCATGCTATGAGAAAAAGGGGCCTCTGTCTTTCTCGTGTTGACACTGATTGCTGTGCCAAATCCTTTGCGGACAAGTTTGCTAAGAGCTACCTATAGTACCAAGGAGAGGGAGAGCCAGGGTGTTGGGGTGCTCAGCCCCCCCCTAACTTGTACTAGATCTCAGGTCCTAGCCCAAGTATCCTGGGGGTTCTGAAATTTTCCTTCTGAGTCTGTGAGTCACATAGGGTGGGTAAATATCTCCCACAGCGCCTGCCAGAGTATCTACTCATGCAGAGATGAATGCCCCTGCCTGCCCCTGGAAAAATCAGTCTTTGGAAGGACAGAGGCCCTCACCGGTTTTCCCTGAGGTAGGGAAAGGACTGTCACGGAAGTGGATAATCTATGCTTTCCTCTGGAGACGCTCTGCAGATACCCAGTTGTGCCATATGTTGTCCCTGTGAGGAGCTGCATACCTTTGAGTCGTGATTTCAACTCTTTCCGTGATGATGATACCAACCGAGAGGGCCCTCCCTGCTCTGTGCCTCAATGTTTTTCTTGGTGATCCACAGCCTAATCCAACTCCCTCTCAGTCTCAAGAAGAAACTGTGAAGTAGAAAGAGATAGTGTCTCCCTGGCATGAGGTGGGAGCAGACATCATTTTAATAATGCAAGGTTGTACCGTAGGAAATGGCCCTGACTAGCATTTTTTATTCAAGAATGAACTCCAGGCCAGGATGTAGTTCAGTGAGTGGAGGGCTATCCTAGCATGCTAGTTTGATCCCCATCATTGTGTAAACTGGATGAAGTGCACATGCCTATAACCCCAGTACTTTGGAAGTAGAGATAGGAAGATTAGAAGTTCAAATCCACCCTCAGCTACAATGAGAACTGGAGGCTAGCCTGGGGCTACATGGGACCCTGTCTCCAAAAAAAAAAAAAAAAAGCAACTTTGAATTATCAATTGACTTGATTTTGTTTTTAAATGGGGAGAGTGGTATATGTCAAGCTGCTATATTTTTGTTACAATATTGACCTATGCAATCCAGTGTAAGCATTCACTTGGAGTTATTATTATGATCAAGGAAAGGGGCTAGAAATTTAGGTTGGGAATTTGTCTAAGACAGAAGTTACAAGGGTTAAAATTTTTTTTGTATCTGTTACCCATGTTGAAACTTAGGAAACTGCACATTTAAATCGATGTGGTTTCCTGGGTGAGGGGGGACAGTCCTCTCCAGCCCTCACTTGGAGTTCCGTCCCCACTGGGTTTCCCTCACGGGGACATTTGAGTCTGAAGTCTCTGGTCTAAAGTGTGATTTGCACACCATTCACATTGGCTCTTGTGGTTTTGATTGCCAACTGCAGGTCTCGTGGCTGGTTGAAAAGGTCTTTGTACTGAGTCTGGCTTCTGCTTCCCAGCCAGTAAACAGGTGCAGCAACAGTGGCCTGTGGCTCCCAGCAGACGGAAACACCTGCGTTCCTCCAAGGACGGTCCTGTGGGGCCCTCCCAGGGGACTTTAGAAAGGCATGGAGGTCACAGTGGCCTGAGGGAAGGCTGGAGACCTGGAGGACACCAGGGGTCTCTGGGAGCCCAGTGGGAGGAACTGCCCAGCCAGGCCCCAGTCTGGGTCCTGGGGTTCTAACCTGTAATGTGCTGGAGGTCCCCCTGCTTTGGACTTGAATGCTGGTTTCTTACATCTAATAAACCAGACAGTGCCTCACTGTATCTGATAGGAGCAGACCGGGTCTTTCTTTTCTTCTCTAACAGGACCCCGGCGAGGAGGGAGGGGGGTCTGAACAAGTGAAATGTCCCTTAAAGTCCTCCAGGCCCAGATGATTTCTCCACAGCCCTGTGGCCAGGACTGGAAAATGAAAAACTGGGAAGTAGAAGCAGGTATTAAGTCAATTTGTTTATTTATTTGTTTTTACACTTTACTTATGGAAGGTACAAAAATCCCACAGCACACGCATAAGGTCAGGACAGCTTGTGGGACTGTCTTTCCTTCCACCATGTGGTCCAAGCGAAACAGACTTAGGTCATCTGGTTTGGTAGCAAATACCTTTACCCCTTCTGAGTCCCAGAAGTAAATATTTAAAAGGAGAATTTTTTTTTTAATTTAAAGATAGCATGGGATTTGATACACAATAGAAGGTGTGGGCATGTATGTATATGTGTACATTTAACCAGAGCAAAGCCAGGTCTTTGTTGACTTACAGACAAACTTTTGTAAAATTTGTGTTACAGTTTCTTGCCTGTTCAGATGTTTGTCTCTGGGGAGTTCCTGGCTTTGGGAAGAGCTTCTAAAACACACACACACACACACACACACACACACACACACAAATGTGGAGGCCCTGGCCCAGCAATGTCCGAGCCCCTCTTTTTCTGCTAGAAACAATGACCAAATTTCTGAGAGAGGATAATGACCACGGACCACTGGAGATGCTAAGGCAGTCTGTGCTTTAAAATGCCAGTGACAGCCGGGCACTGGTGGCACTGGTGGCACACACCTTTAATCCCAGCACTCGGGAGACAGAGGCAGGCAGATCTCTGAGTTCCAGGCCAGCCTGGTCTACCAAGAGAAATCCTCTTTCAGGGGGTGGGGTGGTAGGAGCAGTGACAAGGTAGAGGGCTTGCTCCATAGGGACAGGTAGCCCGGACTTTGTCACTTTGTCCTGTTTGCACGGTAAACACTGTAAGAGGAGGAGGCTGGCCTTATTGAAGACTGCACAAGCACCCTGACCTGTTTCTGTGAGTTAGTGGATCAAGCATTGGGACAGAGGTGGAATTTGGTCAGAGCCGCCGACCACTTGCGTAACCTTGGTGTTGGGGTTAAGGGAGGGTGTCTGTACTGGACCACCAGGAACCTTCCACACATCCTTATCGGCCTTCAACCTGGAGCCCAAGTCTTCTGCTAGCCTTACACTCAGGGCGGCTAACGGGGAGGAGAACATGACTGTGTGAGGCAGTGCTGCGGCTCACAGGGTCACAGGAAGCACACAGGGGTGAGAAGGGAGGGCAACGGTGTTGGGGGGCGTCCCCTGCGAGGAGCTGTGTGGCTTTGGCAAAGCTGGGAGCCCTGGCTACCTTCCTCAGAGCTGGGAGCCCTGGCTACCTTCCTCAGAGCTGGGAGCCCTGGCTACCTTCCTCAGAGCTGGGAGCCCTGGCCTCCTTCCTTCTGGGCTCTCTAGTCATGCCTTCTCTTGCCCAAACGTTCAGCTGGCCTTGGAGCACCCTGCTTAATTAATTAGTCCTTGTGACCAAGCCCTCATTTTGGGGTCTAATTTCAGAAACTGGGTCTGTCTCTTAGCCCCAAGCTCTTTTCCTTGACAATTAAGGAGGTCTTCAGGTTGAGAGGGAAAGGCCGTGCCGGGCGGTTGGTGGCGCACGCCTTTAATCCCAGCACTCTGGGAGGCAGAGGCAGGTGGATTTCTGAGTTTGAGGTCAGCCTGGTCTACAGAGTGAGTTCCAGGACAGCCAGGGCTACACACAGAAAGAAAGAAAGAAAGAAAGAAAGAAAGAAAGAAAGAAAGAAAGAAAGGAAGGAAGGAAGGAAGGAAGGAAGGAAGGAAGAAAGAAAGAAAGTTACGGTGGCTCCACCATCATCCTTACGGACTAACTTCAGTCTGACCTACAGTCCCTGTGGACTGCCTACTCCAGAACTCTGAGGTGTGGGGACCACCACTCTCAGCTCCCTGTCTCCTGACAGAGAGAGTATCTCCCCCTCAACCTACCTAGAGCCAGGCCAAATGGACAGCTCCAGAGAGTAGGTAAGACCCTGGAGGGACCACACATGAGTCACGGTGGCTAAAGGAATGTCTGGCAAGGCACATGTGAAACACTCCATTTTCTGGGACCCACCTCGGAAAAACAGAGCAAAGAAGCAGGTAAGATTTGCTTTAACCATACGCGGTGACTTGTTGAGACAGGGTGTCACTACGTAGTGCTTTCTGGCCTAGAACTCGCTATGTAAACCGGGCTGGCCTCAGATTCACAGGGATCTATCCAACTGTCTGCCTCCCTCCCGACGGCTGCCATTAAGGGAGGGGCCAGCCACACCCAGCTTAATGTTCTTCAAAAGCACATCTAATGTCATGTGTGTCTGTGCCTAGGTGCATGTAAATGCACCACGTGCAAGCAGGAGCCAGCGGAGGCATCGAGGCCCTAGAATCCGGAGTTATTGATGTTTGAAAGCCGCCATATGGGTTCTGGGAATTGAACCCAAGTCCTCTGCAAGAGAATATGTGATCTTAACTACTGAACTATCTTTCCAGCCTGCCTTCCTTCCTTCCTTCCTTCCTTCCTTCCTTCCTTCCTTCCCCTTCCTCCCTTACACACACACACACACACACACACACACACACACACACGGTCTCCTGTATCTGGGCTGTTCTTCACTGTAGCTGAGGATGATCTAGATGAACTTCTGACCCTTCCCCTCCCTCCAGCGCCCCAGTGTCTCTATTGTTTTCCATCTCCTTCCCTTAGGACAGGAGTCTCATGGAGCCTGGAACTTGCCAGCTCTCTTTCTCTCTCACCTAGGCTGGTGGCCATCAGGCCCGGGTGATTCTCCTCTCTCCTTCCCCGCCATGTGGGTGCTAGAGATCTGAACTCAGGCCGTGTGCTTGGACAGCAAGCTCTCTTACACACTGAACCACCTCCCTAGCCCACGCCTGATTTTGGCAGTGCTGGGCACCAAACCCAGGACTTAGTACATACTAGGCAAGCGGACGACCAACTTAACTACACCTGCATCCCGTGTGTACTTTACTAAGACCAAAATTGTGTTTCAGTCGGAAATTACTAATAAAGCATTTCACATTTCTACAACCGAGGGCTTACTATTTAGCCCAAGCTAACCTTGAAGTTGGCTATGTAGCTCAGGCTGACCTTGAATTCATGAAGCTCCTGCCTCAGCTTTCCAAGGGTGAGCCCCCAGGTTGTCTCCACTGCGTTTTCCATTCTGTTTTGTCAAATTACTGGTTCCTGTGAGAAGTCTACGCTTAGTTCAGGGCCATGGAGATGTCTCAGGAGGTAAAGATGATGCTGCCAAGCTGTCCTGTCTGAGGTGGGTCTGTAGGACCTGCGTGGCAGAGAGAGAACCTGGGGCTGGAGAGATGGCTGAGCAGTTTAAGAGCACTGACTGCTCTCACAGAAGACCCCAGCTCAGTTCCCAGTGCCCACACGATGAAGAATCTGATGTCCTCTTCTAGCAGCAGGCATGTATGTAGTACACATTCATACGTGCATTCAGACAAAGCACTCTACATATGAAATAAAATACATACTTAGCATATGTATTTATTTAGTACACATACATATGTGCATTCAGATAAAGCATTCTACATATGAAATAAAATAAATATTTAACATATGTATTTATTTTCAGAAAGAGAAACAAGCAGCTCCTGCCAGTTATCCTCTGACTTCATGGCACGATGTAGCATGGAAAACACTTGATTGGTATTTAGAGTCCATTAAATTTTTTAAATGATATTTAAATTTAGTCATAAGAATATTTACATCCTCAAATTGTTCCATGCACAAAGCTTTTCAGTAACTCAACTGAGTGTTTGTTCAATTGGAAAGAAATTCAATGAACCAAAATTCATTTGACATACCAGTCGATTACGCTAATTCCAAAGTTTTCTACTTCTATATAAAAATGTAATGTCAACTGATTCAAGTTAAGTACAACTTGCAGTTTAGCTCCTTCCTGGCATTAGCCCACTTTTGGGGGGGTCAACATGAAAAGCTCAGTGGAAAAGCGCCTGCCTAACATACACAAAATGCAGCGTAACTGCTTTTGGAAACAGCGACGCGCACCAGGAAAATACTAGTGACCAAAGGAGTTCGAGGCGATTCCTAATCCCCACTTGCTGAGAGGTGGCTGGTCGTCCCAGAGAGAGGGCCAGGGAGTAGCTTCTAGCAAAATACAGGAAGCACTTGGACATTCCTCTCCCAGAACCCTGTGCCCCTCCACCCCCTCTCCCGGGTCTTCAATGATCTTTTGGTGCCTCAGTCTACTCACGCCAATTTCAGTCACGGAGAGGCATTTGGCCTTTGATCAAGCAACCACATGGAGAGATTCATGCCATCAGCTGCGGATCATGATTCTGCTCTCAATAAAAACTGTATCTCTAAAAACACATGGTCGTCAACCCTAGCAGTGGCTGAGTTGCTTCGATATCTGTAGTGGCCACAGGTCACCACCATTCGGCAGTAGAGAGCAGGAGCCCCGGGGCAGAGGTGACGCCAGCCTTTGAACCGCTCTACCACAGAGCAGGCTTGGCTAGGTTTGCTAGGTCTGTGGTTCCCGCCTAACACTGCAGCACCGACTATTGGCTGGGAAATCTGGGCGGAGCTCCCACTCGAGTCCTCCACCAGCGAGGGGGGGGGGGTAGGCTGAAACCACCAGAGGGCGCTGTAAGACCAGCCAATCCTGCTTTCCTGCTGACCAGGCTCGCCACCCAGCCCCTATGCGGGCGAGGCCACAGCGAACCGGGAGTGGCCTCTGAGATGTTTTATGATCTTCCTAAATTTTGATCGCTCCTTAAGAACAGAGCGCACCCTGCAGGAACCCTTTCTGTCATTCCACCAAATCCTCAGAACAGAGCTCATCTGAATCCGGGAAAGGACAGGATAGCTGTACAAAGCTCAGATAACTTTATGGCAGTGACAAGCACGCCATGCAAACTGGAGACACACCGCTTCTTCCACATAGGGCAGCAGCTGCAAACTAGTCACCTTCTGTTTTCCAAGTGTGTGTGTGTGTGTGTGTGTGTGTGTGTGCGCGCGCGCGCGCGCGTGTTGAGAATCAAACCCTTGGCTTCACCCATGCTAGGCAAGTGCACTACCTCGGAGCTACACGCTAAGCTTCAAAAAGAGTTTTCATTAGTTGTCAACAAATCAAATTCCAGAGCTGGGGCTATGATTGTTCACATCGTTGTCAACATTATCTACATTTACTGTGCAAGGGGCCATGGCGTCCCTGCAAACACTGCAGAAACAAATGACTGTATATAAAGATAGGGCTAGCCGGGCGGTGGTGGTGCACACCTGTAATCCCAGCACTTGGGAGGCAGAAGCAGGCGGATTTCTGAGTTCGAGGCCAGCCTGGTCTACAGAGTCAGTTCCAGGACAGCCAGGGCTACACAGAGAAACCCTGTCTCAAAAAAACCAAATCCAAAAAACCAAAGAAAGAGAGAGAGAGAGAGAGAGAGAGAGAAAGAAAGAAAGAAAGAAAGAAAGAAAGAAAGAAAGGGCTGCTCTGAGGTGTGGTGGAGGGGAAGGTTATAGGCAGAGTATAGCCAGAGGCATCAGAGGAGTCCAGAGCAAGGAAAGTACTAGACAGAAACAGGAGGGGGGGAGGGAGGGGGAGGGGGAACAGGACAAGAGAGAGAGGCAAGAGGGGACCAAGAGAGTACTTGGTCAAAACGGCAGGTTACATAAGAATGAGAAGCTGGGGGCAGGAGCGGGCCAGGCAGCCCGGTGCCCGGCACCCCAGTAAGGCTCTCTTCATCTGTATACACAGGCTACCTCCCCTAAGGCAGGGTTTGAGAGGTCAGCATTGGCTGGGAGGAAGACAGGGCCTCTATAGTGCAGGGGTAGGGGATTTGGTGGGTAAAACAGGGCAGGGTCACAGGAGCAGAACAAGAGCATAGCAAGTTAATCCTGATGACCTCCTCAGACACAGACAAGGTTGCAAAGGTGGGCAGAGCAAGGTAGTCACAGCAACAGCTAGTCGTAACAAGGCAGTCACAGCAACAGCTAGTCGTAACAAGGCAGTCACAGCAACAGCTAGTCGTAACAAGGCAGTCACAGGTGGTCATATAACTTTTTGAGACAAAGGTAGGGTTGCAAGACAGTTATAAACAACTTTTTGAAACAAAGACATGATTGCCTGTCCAGGGCCATACAAGAGGAACCTGTGTTACAGAACCATTTGTAGTTAAGATTAAAGTGGGGCATAGCCTTGAGAAACAGGTTTAATCTTAAACAGGGATGAACCTCGTTTATCTTTTTTTTTTTTTTTTTTTTCTTCGAGACAGGGTTTCTCTGTATAGCCCTGGCTGTCCTGGAACTCACTCTGTAGACCAGGCTGGCCTCGAACTCAGAAATCCGCCTGCCTCTGCCTCCCAAGTGCTGGGATTACAGGCGTGCGCCACCACCGCCCGGCCGCTGTTTATCTTTACTATAAGACAGCTTGTAAGCCTAAGATGGAGGTAGGCCAGTTCTTGCCTTCACTCCTGTATTACTCTGTGGCATTCATTTGTGACTTCTCTAGGGACCTTTAAGTGGCGGTATCTCTGTAGAAGTGTACCCCAACACTCAATCTGTTCATCTTTTATGCACACCTTTTGGTCAACACCTCTCCATTTGAGTCATGGGCTCAACTCCTTCAAAGGAGTTTGTTTTGGGCAAGTATGGTTTCAAAATCCTAAATTATTAAGAGTTCATTCACACACACACGCACACACACACACACACACACACACGTATGTCACCAATCACATTTAATTGGCTGGCAACTTCATAACACTTATTTGCCTCACTGTGGTAGAGTGTTTTGAGAAGGCCATGCAAACAGGCTTCAGTCACTGTTATCCAAACGGTGGCTTGGTGATGAGGAGCTAATGACTCAACAGTACTGCTGGCCAGGGATGAGATCAGATGGTGAGGTGGGTAAGAACCATGACCCTGGGGGGCGGAGAGATGGCTCAGTGGTTGAGAGCACTGACTGCTCTTCTGAAGATCCTGAGTTCAAATCCCAGCAACCACATGGTGGCTCACAACCATCTATAACAAGATCCGACTCCCTCTTCTGGAGTGTCTGAAGATGCGACAGTGTACTTACATATAATAATAAATAAATCTTAAAAAGAAAAAAAGAACCATGACCTTGGATTCGGTTTCCAGCAACTCCCCACAATACACAAATCACTGTTTACCACTACTCTTCGTCAAAAATTTCCCAGCATTGCCTAGTAAACTGCTGTGTGAGAGTACGTGACTGAAGAGATGGCTCAGTGGTTTTTTGTTTGTTTGTTTGTTTGTTTGTTTGTGGTTTTTTTTGAGACAGGGTTTCTCCGTGTAGCCCTGGCTGTCCTGGAACTCACTCTGTAGACCAGGCTGGCCTCAAACTCAGAAATCCGCCTGCCTCTGCCTCCCAAGTGCTGGGATTAAAGGTGTGCGCCACCACTGCCCGGTGGCTCAGTGGTTAAGAGCACTGGCTGCTCTTCAGAGGACTAAGGCTTGATTCCCAGCACCCACATGGCAGCTTACCATCAGTAATGCCAGCTCCAAGGGACATGACACCGTACACACACACACACACACACACACACACACACCATCCATACACATAGTTTTTTAGTTTAAAAAAAGAGTAAGTAAAAGTCACAACTGTTATTTCAAAATTCAGAAGATATATCAGGAACTTTTTGCTAGAAGGTTTCTAGCACTTGCTAGAAAGGAGAACAGAATTCAGGGCATTGTTTCTTCCTTCAACATTTTTTTTCTATATATTATCACATACTTCTGATTTTTGTTTTGTTTTTAATTTTTTTTTTTTTTTTTTTTTTTTTTTTGGTTTTTTTCGAGACAGGGTTTCTTTGCTGTCCTGGAACTCACTTTGTAGTTCAGGCTGGCCTCCAACTCAGAAATCCACCTGCCTCTGCCTCCCAAGTGCTGGGATTAAAGGCGTGCGCCACCACCGCCCAGCCTATTTTTGTGTTTTTTAATTTATTTGTTTAATGTATGAATGCTCTGTCTGCATGTACACCTGCATGCCAGAAGAGGGCATCAGATCCCCCTTATAGACGGTTGTAAGCCACCATGTGGTTGTGGGAATCTAACTCAGGACCTCCAGAAGAGCAGCCAGTGCTCTTAACCACTGAGCCATCTCACCAGCCCCTAGTTACGTTTTTTTAGAGACAGAGTCTCTCTACTTAGCACTGGCTGTCCTGGAATGCACTATAGATCAGGATGACCTTGAATGCACAGAGCTCCCCAGCCTCTGCCTTCTGAATGAGCGACCACACCCAGCCATACTTCTGCCTTTTGAAACTTGTAAAACAAACAGTATTAGCTGTTCCAGAAGTAAAGTTCTAAAAGTCTTATGGGGGGTTATAGATGGAGTTCAGCAGGTAAAATGCTTCCCTAGTCTGCATGAGGCCCTGGCTCAATCTCCAGCTCGGCATAAACCAGATATTACGATGCATACCTGTAATCCCTGCATTCCTCAGTGATTCCCCTGGATCAGAAGTTCAAGGTCCTCCTCAGCTACAAAGAAAGCTTGAAGACAACCCGGGCTATTACATAAGATTCCCGCCCCCATTCTTATTGTTTATCTATAATAGGCTAATTATTTCATTATCATAATAAAGTACTGTGAAGTTTTTGTGTTTTAGAGGCAGGTTTTCTTTTTTTTAAGATGCATTTATTATTTATTTGTGTGTGTGTGTGGGTGCGCGCGCGCGCACCCACACACACACTTGAGTATAGGTACCCATGGAGGCCAGAAAAAAGTGTCAGTTCCCCTGGAACTGGGGTTACAAGCAGTTTCGAGCTGCTCTACATGGGTGCTGAGAATTGTACTTGGGTCCTCTGGAAGCTCAACCTCTAAAGGTAACTCTCTGAACTGCCACCAACCCAACCCCTTTAAGACAGGGTCTCACAATATGACTCTTCACTAGAATTCACTGTGGAGACAAGGCTGGCCTGGAACTCACAGAGATTTGCCTACCATTGCCTCCCAAGGGGTGTACCACCATGTTTGATACCTAGAAAGTCTATTTTGTTTGTTTTTATTTTTTGGTTTTTCGAGACAGGGTTTCTCTGTGTAGCCCTGGCGGTCCTGGAACTCACTCTGTAGACCAGGCTGGCCTCGAACTCAGAAATCCGCCTGTCTCTGCCTCCCGGGTGCTGGGATTAAAGGCGTGCGCCACCACCGCCCGGCTAGAAAGTCTATTTTGTGTATGTGTGTTCATATTTGCGGGGGAGGGGAAGGTCCAACGGAGGTTGAGGCTGTACAAAAGACACGGGCACGGAGGCAAGTTTGTGCCGAACATATACACAAATATACGTATATACACAGATATACAGATATATGCAAGTAGGCCGGAGGTTGACCTTGGGTGTCTTCCACCCTTCCCTACCCCAGCCCCCTCACGGTCTCACTTTGTAGCTCTGGCTGTTCTGGAACCAACCCACTTGTAGGCCAGGCTGGCCTTAAAACCACAGAGATCTTCCTGCCTTTGCCTCTGCTTCCTGAGTGCTGTGATTAAAGGTGTGAACCACTACAGCCAGCCACTTTATTTTTTTGAAACAGAGTCTCTTACTAGACCTGGAGCTCACCCTGGCTAGACAGGACGGCCAGCAAGACTCAGATATCCATTCACCTGTCTTCACCCGCCTTCAGCACTGGGTTTACACCCGCCGCTGGGAATCCATACTCAACCTCAAGTCTTCATGTTTTTATGGCAACCACTTAAGCGACCAAGTCGTTCCTCCAGCAGTATCCCACCACCACCTTCCCCCACTTTGATAGCAGATCTTTTACAGGCTGCCCCCCGAATTCAAGATCTTTCTGCCTCAGTCGCTTTTCTAAAACACTTCCCTGTATTCCCAATAGTCTTGAGTTGATGGGCATTATTGCAGTGAGACCGCCATGTCATTAGGTGGCGCTGCGAGCACTGCTTATACCTCCACTAACACTCTTAGCAATGGCGGGTGACGAGTGGGCCTCTCTTTGCAAGGGTGTCTAATTTGAAGCCTGATAGCAAGTGCAAATGAATGTTCGTTCGTAGCGGGCCAGATCCCTGACCTCGCGGAGAGTTATTAAAAACAACGGCATGTTTTTCACCTGGTTGCTTAATCCCCGGAGGCGGAAGCTGCACAAAAGACACCGGCGTGGAAGTGAATTTGCGCCAAGTCTCAGGCGGAGATGTGGGCAGCCCTAGGGCGGGCGGGGTCCTCGGCTAGAAGCGAGCCGGCGGCCTGTGGAGGGACTGACTGAGCAGCGCACCCGGGAACCTGGAGGTGCGGTAGAGCAAGCGGGCCCTGAGCTGACAGATCCAGGGCTTGGCCAGGACTGTGGACGAGCGGATCGGCGAGTGCAGGGCGCAGCCATGATCACTTCGGCCGGTGAGTGCGGCCGGGAGCAGGCGCTCCAGTGAGGAGCCGCCGCCGCGCCGGCGTTTAGCTGAGTCAGGGCGGGTGACTGGGCACCTCCGGGTCGAGCGCCGGCCTGCGCCGCCCCTCTGCCCGAGGCCCACCACGGGGATCAAGGGCTGGGAAACTAGTCAGGCCACTGCAGGCCCCTTGGGTTCGTAGGAATAGAACCAGGTAGCCATCTGGGCGTCCGTCTCCAGCCACACCCCCGTGCCAGGACCGGACCGGGCTCCTAGGCGGTCACTGGACCTTTATTTTCTGTCCGCTTCTTGGTCGAGTGACCCCCCAATCCTTCCCTGCAGGTGTTTCGGTTTGGGATGGGTCCGGTGCCATCGTAAGCATCTTAGAGCAGCTCCTGACCTGGCTGGGCAGCCGAACTGCTAACACTAAGTGCTTCTGACTCGGGCATGAGATATCTTCTCCTGGAAGTCCGAAATTAGGTTTGAAGTAGCTGGGTTTCTGGGGCTACCGTGTTCACTTAAGAATCTCGTTCCTCGAAGGCAGCATTGACTAAAGAGCCAACTTACCATGTGTGTTTAGATCCTCAGGACTGCAAAGCCGGTTTCGCACACTTGTATGGTTTTAGACGTAGATACCTGTAATGGCTATTGAAATGAGAAGGTGTGGAAATGAACTCCTAAATGGAGTTTTTGGTTTTTTGTTTTTTGTTTTTTGTTTTTTTTTGTTTTTTGTTTTCTGTTTTTTGTTTTTTGTTTCCCGAGACAGGGTTTCTCTGTGTAGTCCTGGCTCTCCTGGAACTCTGTAGACCAGGCTGGCTTCGAACTCAGAAATCCACCTGCCTCTGCCTCCCAAGTGCTGGGATTACAAGCATGGCCACCACGCCCGGCATAAATGGAGATTCCCCCCCCCCTTTTTTTGTTTTTTTTTCGAGACAGGGTTTCTCTGTGTAGCTCTGGCAGTCTTGGAACTCACTTTGTAGACCAGGCTGGCCACGAACTCAGAAATCCGCCTGCCTCTGCCTCCCAAGTGCTGGGATTAAAGGCGTGCGCCACCACCGCCTGGCGTAAATGGAGATTTTTCAAGCCCACCACTACAGGCTTGCTTTGCATCTAGTTTCAGCTCTGGCTGCTTACATGCCCTTGCTTGGTGGTTGTTCTTATTCTGTACTGGCTCTACAAGTATTTGATTGTGAACGAACAGGTTCTCGGTAGACAGTAATCTGTATGGTAGGGAGCTTAAGACCATCTTTATGAGGATTGGTTAAGGAAATTGGTAGAGATGCAAGGGAATGGACCGTGTAGCTCTGGCTGTCCTTGAACTCACTATGTAGACCTGGCTGACCAAACTCCCAGAGATCTCTGCCTCTGCTTCTCAAATACTGGGGTTAAAAATATGCACCAAAGTCTTTGTACTTGAAGTTAGACTTTTGTCCTAATAGATACAGATGATTACAGTGAATTCCCATCAAAAGAAGCATTTTCTTCTCTTTCTTTCATTCTTTTTCTTTCTTTCTTTTTTTTCCCCCTTTTCTAATTAGCTCTGAAGGTAAATACTAGATTTTTTTTTTTTTTTTTTTTTTTTTTTTTTTTTGCCACTTGTAAGCATAGTCTTAGGTCCTGCCATTACCACTGGTCTTCAGAGTGTTGGCTTCACCAATCATAGTTGTGTGTGTGCTTGATGGAGTGCTGTTAGAGTGGGCCCAGAAATAACCACCTCATTTGGAATGTGGTCCAGGCCACCTTTGCCTCTTGCCTGGGCTCTTAGACTAGCCTCAAGACTTTTTTTTTCCACCAATACTTGTTCTAAGCTCATTCCTCTAGTTCCAGATTTGCTTTGGGAACTTTGTGTAGCGTTTCTCATTCCAGTTACATCGTAAACATGCTAGGCTTTTTGTTTGGTCTCTCTCCTATTTAAGAGTTCTTGTACATTCTGTTCCCACTCTAGCCTCTTCTTTTACAAGTATTGTAGATCTTCAGTGTTCATCTCAACTTTATCCTAACTCTATTAGAAACACTGGGACTCTCCACTGGCAGCTGTCTCTCTCTCCATCACAGTAATGACTAAACTGCAGAGTAGAATTTTGGGCAGGAGACCTGTTTCCATAATTCTAAGGACACTGCCGAGTATGTGGCAGATGTTAAATAGTGTGCCTTGAATGAGGACGTCAGTCCCCTGAGTTTTCTGAGCAGACTGAAAGAGGACGTAGTAGCAGTAGACAGAAATGTTACCTTCTTTGTGGTGTCAGAATTAAGGACTTTGAGGCCCGGCCCTGAAACACTGGGATGATAACATAGTATACATTCCTCGCTATTGTTTATGTTTATGGAGCACAGTTAGCTTCTGCTCCAGCCCTTTGGACACTTTGTTTCCTGCCAGCTCAGGTTGGTTTAGCGCCTGGACTTAGATCTATCCCCAGCACAGCACAGGCCAGAGTGTGTTCCTTCATTTACTCCCGGGCACAAGTGTTTGCTAAAGCAGTGATGAACAAAATGTACAGCGTTTGGTTTGGTTTGGTTTTTTCAAGAGATTTGACTGTGAAAGGCAGCGGGATAGACATTAGTACTTATTTCCTAGAGTCCACATGAATTTGAGTGGATTGGATTAACACAAGCGAATAGAGGGAGTGATGCAGACAAGCTTGTTTTTTTTTGTTTTGTTTTGTTTTGTTTTGTTTTTTCGTGACAGGGTTTCTCTGTGTAGCCCTGGCTGTCCTGGAACTCACTCTGTAGACCAGGCTGGCCTCCAACTCAGAAATCCACCTGCCTCTGCCTCCCAAGTGCTGGAACTACAGGCGTGTGCCACCACGCCTGGCTACAGACAAGCTTTAAAACAATAGTTTTCTACTCTCTCCTCTTCTGACCTCCTGATTTGACCATTTTCAACTTTTAAGTACTATTTCCAGAACATACCTCTATATTGATAAATATGAAAATATTGCTATTAATTGAGTCAACAAGATTTATTTATTATATTTATATGAGTACACTGTAGCTCTTTTCAGACACACCAGAAGAGGGCATCAGATTCTATTACAGATGGTTGTGAGCCACCATGTGGTTGCTGGGAATTGAACTCATGACCTCTGGAAGAGCAGTCAGTGTTCTTACCCTGCTGAGCCATCTCTCCATCCCTAGAGTCAACAATTTAAGACAGTGTCTTCTAAGTGTCTATTATGACATAAGCTTTTATTTTTATTCAGATTTATTTATTTTATGTGTGTGAGTGTTTTGCCTTTGTGTATGTATGTGTACTACCTGTGTGCCTGGTACCCGTGGAGGTCAGAACAGGGCCACGGACCCCCAGAACTGGAGTTACAGGTGATTGTGAGCTGTCATAGGGTACTGGCATCTGAGCCCTAGACCTCTGTGAGAGCATCTAGCTCTCCAGCTTCATACACGTTTTTTACAAAGCACGTAGGTCAGGAACAGCAGAGATGGCTCAGTGGTTAAGGGGACTTGTTGCTTTTGCAGAGGACCTGGGTTTGGTTCCCAGCACCCAAGTGGTGGCCTACAGTTATCTAGAACTCCAGTTCCTGCGGATCGGATGCCCACTTCTGACTTCTGTGAACATTAAGTATGTACAGTACACATACATACATGCTGACAGAACATTCGCATGTAGAAGAAAAAGGAGGTTTTTTGCTTTGTTTTGTTTTTTTTAAAAAAAAAAAAACACTTAAGCCTTCACCTATCCAAAGTTGGATTCTGTTTTGTCTTTAAATAGGAAATATTAGTGTAGGCGTATATATCATATTTGATTTAGCTGTGCTCATCATTGAAGTCTGATTGCTGTGCCAGGAAACCATGTAAGAAACCAGTCACAATTGAACCACACAGGAGAGTCCAAAGATCCATCTTCTCTGGTAAAAATGAAGGCCTTTTCGATGCAACATTGCCTGTGATAGGTGACCAGTGTCTTTAGATCTAAGTTCTGTGCTACTCAAGATCATTCCGCGTGGCAGCTGTTCTGGTCTGCCATCTGGACCACAGCCCCCACCCCACACACTAGTTACTGTTTCAATAGTCGATTAAGGCATGTAGTGGTTAAAATGAGTTCATGTTACATTTTTCTTTCTCCTCTTTGTTCTGGATGTGTCATGACAACCCGCCATACCCAGGTTGCCACTTTAGAACAGTGAGGCACCTTCATTTTACTGCCACACCCGTACCTTTTCCCCTGTGGCTTCCCCAAAACTGCTGGAGCTGTTGCCAAAACTGTATTTAGCAGGTGGAAGCAAAGCAGTTATACCTTTGAACCAAACTGACAGGCACACAATTTAATTAACCAGTTTCAGTGTTCCAAAAACATATTTGAGAAAACTTTGCTTTTATTTATGGCACAAGGACAGATTTCCCATTTATCATTTTCCTAGTAATCTCAGTGTTCTTCTGGAGAAGACAGCTTTCTTTTAGTCTCGTTTCCGCTGACGCTCTGAGGCTAAGGTGAGGTGGCGGGCACTGCTTGCTGAGACTGCTGGTCAATTAGTGACATTTAGTGTTTCTTGTGGGCCAGCACCATGGCTGAGTGGGGAAGGGCTCTTGCCTCCAAGCTTGATACCTGAATCCAATTTCTGGAACCCACCTGCAGGGCAGGAGAGAACAGACTCACACAAGTTATAAAAATTGTATGCACCATGATAAATGTAAAAATAAATATTTGCACTCTGTTATTTGTGATAGGCAGAGGGTACTTTAGCATGGGCACTGAAATAGTTGAAATGTTACTCTTTTTCTAAGTTATGTTACTTTAATTTTTGAGTCAAGGTTAGCCTCAAACTTGAGATTCTCTTGTCTTCCCCTCCATAATGCTAAGATTACAGCATGGATCACCACAGTCAGCAATTATTGGTTTATTTTGTGTGAATAAATTTTAATCTGAAGTTGTATAAAAATTTTTCCAGCTTGGTCTTATATAAGTGAGTAGTTATTGGATTGTTGTAAACACAAGAACCACAGGGAAACTTTATTCCTGGGTCCTTTTTTTTTTTTTTTTTTTTTTTTTTTTGGTTTTTCAAGACAGGAGTTTCTCTGTATAGCCCTGGCTGTCCTGGAGCTCACTCTGTAGACCAGGCTGGTCTCAAACTCAGAAATCCGCCTGCCTCTGCCTCCCAAGTGCTGGGATTAAAGGCGTGTGCCACCACTGCCCGGCTATTCTTGGGTCTTAACTCCTTATTGTCTGATAAAGCTCTGGGGCAAGACCAAGAATTTACACTTGTCATAAGTTCCCAAGTAATGTAATGCTGTTGGACCAAACACCATACTTTTAAAACAGTTGGGCTAGGCAATGATGACACATAGGTGGTTGATGAGATTTTCAATATTAATAAAGATAAGTCTAAAAGTTCCAAAATATATACTTTGATTGTTGTTTGTAAATAGTTTTATTTATGGGCCAGTGAGATGGCTCAGTGGGTAAAGGCCCTTCCCCGAGCATAGTGACTTGAGTTTGACGCCCAGAGCCCATGTGGTTAAAGGGCAAACCAAGTCCATCAGTTGCCCTCCGACCTTCATGTATGCTGTGGCACACGCCTGTCCCCACAGTAAAAAGCTGTTGTCAGGGAGTGGTGTGAGAGAAGAGAATGTGTATGCGGTATGTGCACAGGTGGCCATGCTCCTGCACACATACGGAGGCTAGGGGAGGATATTGGGTATCCTGCTCCCTTGTGCTGGCTCTTTCTCTGTTTCTCTGTCTCTGTCTCCCTTGTTCCTCTGAGACAGGGTCTCTCACTGAACCTGGATCTAGGCTTCAGGCCAGCAAGCCCCAGTGATCCTCCTATCTCTGCCCAAATCCACCAGAGCTGGGATAACTGGTACATGTGGCCATAGGGAGATGTTAACTCGGGTCTTCATGCTCGATAAGCAAGCACTCTTACCTGCTTGGCCATTTCCCTAACCCCACTAATTTCTACAGTTCTCAAGAAAAACAATTGTTTCCCTAATGAAGTTATCACTAAAGAAACTGTTGTCTTTGTCTTCTGTTTTGTGTATATGTGCAGTGCAAGCTTGCATGAGTGTGCGCGTATGTGTGTCTGTCTGTCTATGTCTATGTGTGTCTGTCTGTGTGCCAGTGAATGTAGAGGGCAGGGTGTGTGTGTGTGTGTGTGTGTGTGTGTGTGACTGTGTCTGTGTGTGTCTGTGTGCCAGTGAATGTAGAGAACAGGGTCTTACTTTTTGAGACAGGGTCTCACTGAGCTCACCAGTGGGCTAGACTAGCTGGCCAGTAAGCTCTGGGTGTCTGCCTGTGTGTGTGTGTGTGTGTGTGTGTGTGTGTGTGTGTGTGTGTGCTGGGGTTATGCCTAGCTTTTAAGTAGCTGCTGGGAATTAAACTCGGGGCAGGTTGATAGCAGACATCTTCTATCACTGCCCATCTTTTTTGAGACAGGACCTCTGCTTGTTTCTGCCTCTCCTGGAAGCATAGGACGGCGCCCTTCTGTTTACATGGGTGCTAGGGTCCACCTCTGGTGCCCATGCCTGTGCCTCATGCACTTCACCAGCTCAGCCATCTCACCAGTCGCGTTGTAAGGTTTGACCAAGTATTGGTATCTATCTGTATGTGTATGTCTCTTAATTGTGGTATGTCTTTTGTCTTACAGCTGGAATTATTTCTCTTCTGGATGAAGAAGAGCCACAGCTTAAGGTATGAATTGAAGACGGTCACTTGGCTTACTGTGAATTCTGTGAAACAATTTTTGTTTTGTGATATCTTTACATTTCCCATCATTTAAAGTAGCCATCCTAAGTCTGTAGCCAGAAATTGAAATCTGGCTAGAGAGGACAGTATTTTGATAGAAATTTATGTAGTGATAAAAGATCATAAAATGGCACACAAGTAACCCTCCAGACATGAAAGTTTAAAGTAAATATTACTGAGAATTTGGCCATAAACTGGAGACTTGTTTTGTTTTGTTTTGTTTTGTTTTGAGACAGGGTCTTTCTTTCTTTCTTTCTTTCTTTTTGGGGGGGGGGTTTGAGACAGGGTTTCTCTGTGTAGTCCAGGCTGTCCTGGAACTCACTCTGTAGACCAGGCTGGCCTCAAACTCAGAAATCCGCCTGCCTCTGCCTCCCAAGTGCTGGGATTACAGGCATGTGCCACCACGCCCGGCTGAGACAGGCTTTCTACATAGCTTTGGCTGTCCTGGAACTCTGAGAACAGGCTGGCCTTGGGCTCAGAGACTGGCCTGCCTCTCTCTGCCTCAGCAGTGCTGGCAGTACCGGTGTGCACCCCCACACCTGGCTGATTGGTGAGCACTAAAAGGAAATGTGATGTGAAGTCTTTTTGAAATCCAGTTCTGTTTTATTTTACAGGAATTTGCACTACACAAATTGAATGCAGTTGTGAATGACTTCTGGGCAGAAATTTCTGAGTCTGTAGACAAAATGTAAGAGAATACTTTATTTTGATAAATTTGGATAACTCATTTAGTAGTCTACTGCTGATTTGTGGCTTGAGTGTTTCAATTGTGAGTTTTTAAGGAAGATCATAGCTTACCCAAGGCCTATCTTTCCATATATTTTCAGAGAAGTTTTATATGAAGATGAAGGTTTCCGGAGCCGGCAGTTTGCAGCGTTGGTGGCATCGAAAGTGTTTTATCACCTGGGGGCTTTTGAGGAGTCTCTGAATTATGCTCTTGGAGCAGGCGACCTCTTCAATGTCAATGATAATTCTGAATATGTGGAGACTATTATAGGTAATTATCTTCCATCTGATAAGGTTTATATCTTGGCAGATGCCTTTCTTTTTTTTTTTTTTTTTTTTTTTTTTTTTGGTTTTTCGAGACAGGGTTTCTCTGTGTAGTTCCGGCTGTCCTGGAACTCACTCTGTAGACCAGGCTGGCCTCGAACTCAGAAATCCGCCTGCCTCTGCCTCCCAAGTGTTGGGATTAAAGGCGTGCGCCACCACCGCCCGGCTGGCAGATGCCTTTCTTGCTCTAGTGAATATATCCTTTTTATTTACGTTAATATCACATTGCCAGATCTTAGTTTAGTTGGAAGTTCCTAATCATCATCTAATAGTGTCAGACAAGCTCTGTGTTTTCGCCAGCTTCTGGCGGAGTGCTGCTCATCCCTGTGGTGGTGGCCGTCTCCAGTCCTGAGCAGTTTGGGGAAATGATGATTTCAGATGGCTAATTTTTATGGTTGTCTTGTCTGTCTTTGTTTTTATTATGTAGCGGGCTGGTCCTGGACCCAGAATTCTCTTGCTTGTGACTCCTGAGTGCTGAGATTACTATAGGCATGCCACAACTATATCATATAGTTGCTGCTAACATAGGACGCGTTTGTTCTTCATACCATGCTAGTCATTCTCCATAGTCTTGATTTGTTCTGCAGCTCACCTGTGAGGAGCTAGCCTTGTTGCACAAATGAGAAAATAAGGGTCATGAAAACATACATGACTATTAAATGAAACAGTAAGAAACTAAAACCTACATTGAATCTAAAACCTTTATTGTTATTTTTTGTTTGTTTATTGAGATGGGCTTTGCTATTTATGTAGCCTAGTACAGCCTAGAACATTATATTTCTCTATAGCCCAGGCTATCAAACTTTTGATCCTCCTGCCTCTACCTCTCAAGTACTGGGAATGTAGTATGTGCCACCATGTCTGGCTCATTTGCTGATTTTAGAAATACTGGTGTGTTAGTCTCACTGTGACAAAGACATGAGATTATCCGCTTATAATGAAATGGTTTTTTTTGAGACAGGGTTTCTCTGTATATCCGAGACTGTCTTAGAAGAGCAAATATCTGCATTGCTAATTGAGGGGTACTAAGTTATTTGCCTAGACCTTTAAAAAGAAAATTTGGTATTTTCCTTTAGCGATTTTTAGTTTGATCAACATTTTCTACAAGCACAGTGCTTGATGGCTGTTTTGTGATTGCTACTTTATTCTTATCAACTGACCTAAACTTTCATGGTTCTACCTAGATGAGCCCTAGAAATGGGCTCAGTTTATAAAAGTCCATTGCTGTTTCTCCATAGATACTCTTAACATAGATCATATACTGGGCTAACAGTTCTTTGTGGTAGTTATTTCTGTTTCCCAAGGATTGCAGCTAATTAATCTTGACCTTGCCCCTCTTTGTACTGACAAGCCATGAGGAGAGGGGATCACTAGTGTGTGTGATCAGCCTGTAGGGACGTATAAGGCAGCTGGAGGGAATGCCTGTTTTGGTTTTATCTAGAGTGCTTAAGACGTGATTCCAAAACATATACTAAGTTGTACGTGTGTTTCTCATCTGGTGTGCAATGGTGCTCTTCCGTGTGTCTCCGTCTGCTCCATCCACGCTAATCATTATGAAGTGCGGAAGTCCAGTGAGCATACATGCTTCTGCATGAATTTTCAGGCAGTCTGGGGGGATATAGGTTCCATATCATGCTAAGATTTTTTTCCCCCTGATTGCTGCTGTTGCTTGAAAGTATTTGCATTCTTTGGAGTTGCTCTTTGAGCCTGTGGCTCCATTATTCCACAAAGATGATTTTCTAACAGTTCTTAATCTCAGAATACCTAGTTTTTAAAGTATGTATTTTTTTTTAAAGTGAAAGCAACTATTTGTAGCCAACTGTTTTGAATTAATCAAATTGGTTAATATAATTTTGATCAAAATAATTAGTAATGTTTGGAATAATATCAGCTTTGTTGGTGGTGATGTACAGTCCTTTGTTGTAATTGTCATAAAAATGACTTAATTGAAAGTTTTAGCATTTTAATGTGTACTTACTACTTTGGAGTTATTTCTAGTGTTCAGGATAATAAATGTAGAAATTGTCCTTTTCTAGAAGTTTAGACCAATTTACAAAATAATTTATTTTCTCCGTAGCAAAATGCATTGATCATTATACCAAACAGTGTGTGGAAAATGCAGACTTGCCTGAAGGAGAAAAAAAGCCAATCGACCAGAGATTGGAAGGCATCGTGAATAAAATGTTTCAGCGATGTCTCGATGACCACAAGTATAAGCAAGCGATTGGCATTGCTCTGGAGACCAGGAGATTAGATGTCTTTGAGAAGACTATACTGGAATCCGTAAGTAGATAAAGTTACTTTAGAGGTTGGGATTGATGGGAAAGTCAAAGAAACACAATGTTCAAGTGCAAACTCTTGTTTCTGTTCTGTTTTGGTTTTGGTTTTTGGTTTTTTTGAGACAGGGTTTCTCTGTGTGGCCCTAGCTGAATTCCAGGCTGGCCTCAAGAGATGCACCTGCCTCTGCCTCCTGAGTGCTGGGATTAAAGGCTCGTGCCACAGTTGCTCAGATTTTTTAGAATACTTTCAATTGATTCTCTGGTACTCTCTTACGTGTATGTAGTGTGTCTACATCATTTCCACTCCCACCTCCCTCTTCGCACTCCTGGACATACCCCGCGTGTCCCTTACCCACTTTGTGACCTCTTTTTTCTTTCATTGTTCTTTATTTATTTGTGTGTAGGGGGAGCACACATGTGCCACAGTGCATGCCTAGGAAATCAGAAGACAGTTGGAGTTGGTTCTTTCCTTTCTCCATGAGTCTTGAGGATGAACTTTGGTCAGTCTGGCTAACGAGTGCCTTTACCTACTGAGTCACTCCTCCAGCCTGCCTTTCTTTATAACTATGGAGTCTGATTAGTGCTTCTGAATGTGCATGGGTCTAGGGTCCTCCCACTGAGCATGGCAGTCCACCAGTGGCCAGACCCTTCAAGAAAAATGACCTCTCTTCCTTGGCATCCGTCAGTTGCTAATAGTTTCTCAGCGAGAGCTAGAGTCTGTTGAGCTTTTCCCTCATTCATGTTGGAATGGTGACTGGTTTGAGCCTGGGCAGAGCAAAGCTGCTCTGAATTCATGAATACAGTGGTTGCATCATGTCCAGGAGACAGCATTTTGCAGTCTTCATCTCTAATTTACATGCTCTCCATTCCTCAGTGCTCCCTAAGTGGTTGGTGTAAATGTCTGGCATAGAGCTGAACACATAACGGTCACTTATTGGCCGGTTATAAGTCTGTAAGAAGTTTCTCTGGCCAGGGTTGATAGCCCCGCTGACCTACGGGGGTAAACATAAGCAAGCACTTAGAGGCATTGGGCACCATGTCCATTTAACAACATGAGTATGAAACAAAGGCTGAATCCCTGGGAGCCGGAGCTAGCCCTGCCCCATTATGCTTTCCAACCTCTTGAGAGAATGTGAGTAGCAAGTCAGGAGGGGATTGCAGAGTGCAGCATTTGACGGGCAGGTTTGTATCACCGCTCACTGTTCCAGGGTCTGTGGTCACTTAGTCATGTCCTGACTGACCACTGAGTAGCATTAAATTATTTTCACTCCCTTTTTTCTTATTTCTTTTTTTTGGGGGGGGCGGGGGGGTGTTTGGTTTTTTGGAATTGTTTTTTTTGAGACAGGGTTTCTCTGTATAGCCCTGGCTGTCCTGGAACTCACTCTGTAGACCATGCTGGCCTCGAACTCGGACCTCTGCCTCCCAAGTGCTGGGATTAAAGGCATGCACCACCACTGCCTGACTTGTTTGTTTTATTTTTAAGTTTAAATCATAGCTAGGTGGTGGTGGCACATGCCTTTAATCCCAGTGCTTGGGAAGCAGAGACAGGCAGATCTCTGGGTTCAGAGCAACCTGAACTACACTAAGAAACCCTGTCTGGAAAAAAACTTAAAAAAACAATGGGGGAAGAGGAATTAAAACAGTTTGGTTTTAAATATACGTAACTACATAAGTAACTAGATAACTATATGTCTTTAAATTGTGTCTTTCAGAATGATGTCCCAGGAATGCTAGCTTACAGCCTCAAGCTCTGCATGTCTTTAATGCAGAATAAACAGTTTCGGAATAAAGTATTGAGAGTCCTGGTTAAAATCTACATGAACTTGGAAAAACCTGATTTCATCAATGTTTGTCAGGTAATTCCTCTGATTTCCTCACTGGTTGCACCACTGCATGTTACATGTGAATTACATCTGCTTAGGCTGAGTTGCTGGGATGGCTCAGTGGACCGTTTCGCATCCCGTGAGGATCAGATACGAGGAGCAGATTCCTTTTACTGATAAATGGAATCTCACAACACTTAAAAATTATTTTGTGTCGGGCGTGGTGGCGCATGCCTGTAATCCCAGCACTTGGGAGGCAGAGGCAGGCGGATTTCTGAGTTCGAGGCCAGCCTGGTCTACAGAGTGAGTTCCAGGACAGCCAGGACTACACAGAGAATCCCTGTCTCAGGAAAAAAAAAAAAATTATTTTGTATGTTCTTAATTTAGTCTGATATAATCTGTGGGCTCATTACTTAAAACACAACTAAATATTGGGTATGTTTTATCTCTTTTAATTTTTGTATCACTTAAAATTTTCAAGTAGCATAGAAGATATATGAAAGAAAGCCTGATTTTTTCCTCCCTTCTGTAGTCCTTTCCCTAAAATAATGGTAGATGTTTTTCCTAGTTTATTGCACATTTTGATCTATTACAATCTTCTCATGGTTGTAGCTTTCATTGACTGGAGATATGCATGATTTACTTTTATGTAAAAGTATATACTAGATGTGCTTTTTGTATACTGCTTAAGAACATAGCATTTTTCAAGGTTGTATCTTTTTAAAAAGATCTCACAGTTCAGCCTATGTTCACAGTGTAGCCTGGTCTACAGAGTTTCAAAACTACCAGAGCTACATAGAGAAGCCCTGTGTTGAAAAACCAAATAAATAAATTATGGATGTGATGAAAAGAAGTGACCATTGCTGGGTATGCTGGTGCCCACCTTTAGTCTCAGCATTCAGGAGGCTGAGCCTGGAAGATATTTGAGTTTGAGGCTAGCCTGGTCTACATACCTAGCAAGTTCCAGACCAGTTAGCTAGTCAAGGATACACAATGAGATCCTGTCTTAATAAAAATAAGTGAAAATTGATTCATTAGCTAATATTGGATACTGCTAGCCACTAGGCATGCACAGTATTAGGACTGCGAATGTGATTTTTAGGAAAAATTTACTTAGTATTGGGTTCTGAATGAAATGCTAGGGTAGGTACAGTTTTTATTGTGGACTGTTTGTCATGCTCTAAGTACCTTGCATACGAAGTCTTCATACTGTGTGCTTGTTCTTTGTCTCCATTTCAGTGCTTAATTTTCTTAGATGATCCTCAGGCCGTGAGTGATATTTTAGAAAAGCTGGTAAAGGAAGACAACCTGCTGATGGCCTATCAGATTTGTTTTGATTTGTATGAAAGTGCTAGCCAGCAGTTTTTGTCATCTGTAATCCAGAATCTTCGAACTGTTGGTACTCCTATTGCTTCTGTGCCTGGATCTACCAATACGGGTACTGTGCCAGGATCAGAGAAAGACAGGTATAAGTATCTTCTTTTGCATCAGAGCTAACTGCAATCTGTATTCATCTGGGGACTCAGTGGGATATTCATAGAGAGTAGATTTTAAGAATAAATAAGCTAACCATTAGCTTCTGCAGATTGTAAGGTCTTGTGCTATTCCCCTAACTCATACTATGATAGGCAAAGTAAAGACAACCAAAGTGGATCCTTCTAGAAAGAAATGGAAAGGATCGAGTGGTAAGGAAAGCATGTCAGATAGATAGCAGGCGGCTGCTAATCAATTACAATATGTCAAATAGATAGCCGGTGGCTGCTAATAATTACAATAGAGTATATGGGATATACTCTAAATGTAAAGAAATGTTCTGAGCTTTGCACTTGTGGTAAAACCAGTAATATTTTAGGCCCATACAATATGCAGTTTCCCCTTCATATCTGTATATGTTTAGAGCAGCGGTGTAATTTGTGTCTTGACTATTCAGGTATTTTTTCCTCCATAATTGTCTGTTTAGCAATAAGAGTCATTGTTTTGAAACCTATTAAGATCTTTCTTTCCCTTCAACTGTTAATGCCTTCCTCATTAATTTCAAACAAAATTCTAGGTCTAGAAAGTATCCTTCAAGACTCTATAGCTATATCCACAGGCACATTGACCTATTAGACCGACTGACTGGGGAGGGTCAATCCCTACACTAAATAGTATAAGCACTACTTACATAGCATGCTGATTAGGGTCTGTGCCAGTTTGACACAGCAGTCTGATGATATAGTCATCTGAGAAGAGGAGGTCTTAGTTGAGAAATTCCCTCTATCAGATTGCCTGTAGGCAGGTCTATAGGGAAATTACGTGATTAATGACAAGAGGGGGGTGGTTTCCTACCGTGGGCATTGCCACCCTGTGCAAGTGGTTGTATAAAAGCGCAAACTGAGCAAACCATAGGACCTGGCTGTGGGCAGTGCTCCTGCACTGCCTCTGCTTTAGTTCTGCCTCCAGGTTCCTGCCATGAGTTCCCCCCTGCCGCCTTTGCGGTGGTGTTCATCACAGCAATAGGAAGCAAATTCCCTGAAGATTGGTACCAGAATAGTTCAGTGATGCTGTGAAGTGCTTGACCATGTTGTTTTGGGGGAACTATGAAGTTTTGAGGGAAAGAGCCATTGAGTGCTTAGAGTTTAATGGATGTTCTGTGGGAGCTTGGAAGATCTTTTCTCCCACTTCTACTTTCCTGTTGATCTCTGTCTTTTCTTATATGAGTACTACCTTTCTTATTACTAAGACTTATGGTGTCTTAAAATCAGATAATGTAAGATGTTTTTATCCCATTGTTAGGTATCCTTGTAAATTCTGAACAGACCCTCTACTACTGAGATACATGTTAAACCCCCAGATCCATACTTTGATTCTTTTTTTATTGTGGATATTGTAGATCTGTTGCATTTCTGTGAGCCTGTGGGGATTTTGATGGGATTATGTTGAATCTCTTCGCTGAAATCTCACAATACTGAGCCTGTAACCCTGGCAATATTCAGCCCATAATCTATGAACATGGTACTTTTCTTTATTTACCTTTTAGCTTTAGAAAAATTTAAAAATGATCCTTCTATACAGCTTTGTGCATAGGAATCATATATACACCTGCCAATAGAGACCATTTCATGTCCTCCTTTCTCTTTGTACCCTCCCCTTTCCCCTTTTTTCTACGCTGGCTGGGATTTCCATTGTATTTTAGAATAGAATGAAAGTGAATCTCCTTTGTTCCTGATGTGAGGGGAATAGCATTTAGTTTCCTTCCCCACCCCCTGTATTTACCCTTGTTTATTTATAGAAGTTTCTTCGTTGAATTTTTTTCTTTTTCCTTGAATTCTTTTTAAAGTCATTCTTTGTTTCTCTATTGTGAGTTAATCTTTTCTGAAATGATTGGGCTTTTTGTCCTCATCTGTAATTTTCTACTAGTTGCATTTTAATTTCTGAGTTTCTCTAATTCTGATTTGTTTTGTTTTGAGACAGGAGCCTTCCCCAGGCTGGCCAGAGTGCTGGGGTGATGAGCGCCTTGGTCACCGTCCTGCTCTCTGTAGCGCTAAGGGTTGGACACGGCTCCGTGTGTGCTGTGCAAACACTCAGATGGCCTTCGTTCTTACTCAGTCTGGTTTTCTCTCGCTCTCTCTCTTTTTTTTTTTTTAAAGATTTATTTATTTTATTTATGAGTGCACTGTAGCTGTCTTCAGACACACCAGAAAGTGCATCAGATTCCATTACAGATGAGCCTCCATGTGGCTGCTGGGAATTGAACTCAGGACCTCTGAAAGAGCAGTCAGTCCTTTTAACCGCTGAGTCATCCCTCTAGCTCTGATTTTCTTTTTTGATTGTAAATTATTTCCCCCCCCACACACCTTTTGGAAAGAGTCTTACTGTGTAACCCTGGCTAGCCTGCAATTCATGTGTAGACCGGGCTGGCCTCAAACTCAGAGCTTCACCTGTCTCTGCCTCAATGCTAGGATTAAAGGCATGTGCTACAATGCCTATAATGTCCACTGCTTAGAATAAAATTTCTCATATAATTTTGCATATTATAATTTTCTGTGATTTATTTTACTAAAATTAGCTTCCCTAAACTTTTAAAAAGGTGGCTTATTTAAGCTTATTTTTCTATTTTCCGTGTTCTCTAAAACTTTCTCTTGTGTTGTGAAACTTTCTCTTGTGTTGTGTTTGTGAGGTAGCAAACAAAACGATAGAGTGTGTTTTCTCTCCAGCATTGTCTTCTGCCTTAGAAGGAAGTGTCTGTCGGTTGTTGAGCTTTAGAGTCTTGGGGTCCCACAGTTTCCTGAGCACAGTTTCCTTGGCTGCTGCTGGTCCAGCTCCACCTGACTATTTTGGGAATCCACAGATTTTATTTGTCCCTGTTCTTGTTGTAGTTATTATTCAAGAATTTTGCTAACTAGATTTGGTGTTTTAGTTTGTTTTTATTTTTTAAGAGTTATTTGGGGGAAATTTAGTAACTGCTTCCTCCATCTCAGAGATGCTAGAGTCTTATTTCTTACTGAATAATACACACAAAGTAAACTTATTTTTTTGTAGAATAGTTTGGACATAGTTCAGATCTATGCTATAACTAAATTCCCTGAAGCTTCTATTTAGGAGAGATTTATTGAAGTGTTGACGGTTGAATTTTCTTGTTTCAGTGACTCTATGGAGACGGAGGAGAAGACAGCCAGCACGGTGGCCGCGAAGACACCAGACGCCGTGAGTGTGTGCTCAGTTACTGCTCAAAGACTCGAACGGGGCTTTTCCTTCCTCTTTTTCCTCCTCCTCTACTTCATTATTTTGGGGGAGGGTGGTAGATGGGAAACTTACTCTGCAGCACTAGCTGGAATTCAGTACAGTAGATCAGCCTAGAATTCTGCCTGACAAGTGTTGGGATTAAAGGTGTGTACTACCATGACCAGCACATTGTTTTACGTAATGATATAAATACTTGAGTTTTTGAAAGTTTTCGTTTTTTGTTTTGTGATGCCAGAGTCATTTTATAAAAGTAGATTTTCTATGAAAATTCATCCAGAGGACCCAGATTTAATTCTAGCACCTACATTGTGGTTCACAGCTGTCTGTAACTCCAGTTTTAGGATATCCTCCGCCTGCTTCTGGCCTCTGTGGGTACCAGGCATGGTACCGGAGCACAGCCAGTCCATGAAGGCCACACAGATAAAATAATAATACAGAAATCTTTAGAATAAATATGAGCTACCGTGGGGTCCTGAGCTAGCTCAGCAGTTAAAACTGTGCTGCTTTCAGAAGACGGACTTGGGTTCTTGTCACCTTTCGGAGGTTCCCACCACCTGTGACTCTCATCTTTGGAAAACCTGATGCTTTCCTCTGACATCTGCACACAACGGCATACATTCACACAGACATATAAATTTTGGTTTAAAAAGCTACCTTGAATAAATTGTTTTCTTCTCTTGAACTTTTATCTCAGTGAAATGTAATAAAGGACATTGTGTGTTTTCCAAACAATGATAGTTAAATTTTTTTAGATCTATCATTAAAATGTGAGGAAAGGAGGGTGTGTATATATGAGAGTGTGTGTGTTATATGTTGTGTGTATGCACGTGTGTGTATGCGAGTGTGCGTGCATGTGAGTTTGTGTGAATGTATATGTGCATGTGAGTGTGATTGCTTTCATTGGCTTAAGACTGATAAAATAAAGTTGGCCTAGTGAACTTTATTAATATTAATACTTTTATTCCTTTTTGTTTTGGCAGAGTCCAGAGCCCAAGGACCAGACACTGAAGATGATTAAGATTTTAAGTGGTGAAATGGCTATTGAATTACACCTGCAATTCCTAATACGAAACAATAACACAGACCTCATGATCCTGAAAAACACAAAGGTAAAACGTTTTCTATGATGAGTCATTCTTTTTATATCTCTTGAGGCTTTGTTTTATGCCTGTAATCAAGAAGATGTTCAAGTTTTTGTAAAGATAACAATGAGTGTGGCTCAACTCCACGCAAGACCATCTGCTCAGCATGTGTGTGTCTGTACTGAACCCCAGCATGGAAAAGGCCGTACTTACTAAGGAAGGGGATTGGCAGGGGTGTTCCTGTTGTCCTAGTCTCTTGTCCAGAAGTGTGGCAAATTTTTTGTTTCATTGTAAATACAGTTTTATCTTAAGAGTTGAACATGATAGCACAGTCCAGACACTGGTACAGTTTATATGACTGTATTTCCCACTCCCATCGGTCTTGAGCAGAGACTCTGACTTTGTTGTTGCATTTATTGAGATATTCAAAGATTACAATTTGTAATCTTTGAACAAGTGTGATTTCATATTTAGTTCTAAAGGGCTAGAGCAGTAGCTCAGCTGGTGAAGTGCTTACTTGTTTTGCAAACACAAAGACATGAGTTCTGTCCCCAGAATCCACAAAACCATGGTGGGTGAGATGGTACATGTTTGTTCACCAGTTAGCCAGCCTAGCCTCATTGTTGACTCCAGACCAGTGAGAGACCCTGTCTCAAAAGCAAGGTGGTTAGCTCCTGAGGGGCCATGCTCCCGTATGCTTAAACACAACAGACTTTTCCAGGCCAGGAGCTCTTTATTATCACTAGCCCACTGATCTCTTTGTAGTTCACTAAATAAACTTTTTCTTAGGAGTAAAACATTTTCATGTAAAAACATAAATAGCATTTTAAAAAATCTCTCTTACTCAGTGTGCCTTCCCAGAGACATTTGCTCTTTTTAGCCCTATGCTGTTCAGTGACTAAACAGTGCTTGATACACACACACACACACACACACACACACACTGCCTTCTGAAACCTTAAGTACATGATTACAAATGGAAGAAGATGCAGACTCATAAAATGTCTAAGTACGTTAGGGCTCAGGAGGTAGTTGAGGGGTAGAGAGCTTGCCTGGACTGTCAAAGGCCTTGGGTTATATCCCCAGTCCTGAAATCCATTCCTACATTGATGCATACATAATCTGGTGACTGGTAGAGGTACAAGCAGGAAAAATTGTAGCGTTGCTACTTAAGTTACTCCAACACCTTGCAGACCTCAGGCAAGATGCTGAAGAGAAACAGAAATGTCTGAGTAGTTAACTGAATAGTTAGACTCTTTAGAAGGAGGGGAGTAGGGGATCTGAGTTCACACCAGACCTGTGACTGAGCCAGGCTGTGGTACTCCTAGACTCCACAGACTGGAGCTGTGTCAGAAGTGTCAGGGCGACATGAAACCTGTCCCATAAAACAAACAAAAGTCTGATAGTGACCTTAAGTTAATACTGCAAATAAAACTCTGTCTTGTTTTTACAACTACCTATTTTATCTTTACATAAAGAGACATTGATCCCAAGATTCATATTTTAAATTTCATTTCAATTGTTTTCTGATTTTGCTGCAGAATAGAGCTTCTGAATGTATGTGAGCATATGTATAAATACTTTGCCAGTGATAAAGAAGTCTCTGTGTTTGTTTTTGTAGGATGCAGTACGGAATTCTGTATGTCATACAGCAACTGTAATAGCAAACTCGTTCATGCACTGTGGTACTACCAGTGACCAGTTTCTTAGGTAAATATGCTTGGAGAATTCTACCTTGGTGCAATTTTTTTAAAATATGTATATTCCTGTATGTCTGGAGATAGTGTGTATATATAGTTGCATTTGGAGGCCAGAAGAGGTGTCAGATTCCTTGGAGCTGAATTTCAGGAGGTTGTGAGCCACTGACTTGGGTGCTGGAAACGGAATTTGGGTTCTCTGTAAGAACAGTGTGTACTCTTAACCACTGAACTCTCTTCTGCCCCCCTGCTCCCCAGTGGCTTTTTAATCAAGATTGCATTGGCAGTCTTTCTTATCGTACTTTTAGCTAGTCTTGTATTTTAAGTATGTTTTGCTTATTAGATATACAGTGTTTTATATTTACTTATTTTAAAGTAAAGTTAATTACATTTATTAGTTCCCTAGGTAACTTGAAGGAAAAACATGGTTTTCCTCTTGTTCAAAGTAGAATTATATATCATGCATTTTAAGAATCTGAAGAGTCAGGTGGTGATTGTGTACACCTTTAATGCCTACAGTCCGGAGGCAGAGGCAGGAGGAGATCTGAGTTCAAGGCCACTTGATCTACAGATTGAATTCCAGGGCAGCCAGTGCTACACAGAAAAACCCTGTCTAAAAAGACAAAAAAAAAAAAAAAAAAAGTTCCCCCCCCCCCCCAATAGGAACACATGCCTATAATTCCTTGGCTTGGGAGGCTAAGGCGGGAGAATTACTAGTTGAAGAACAATCTGGGCTACAGTGCTAGATTCTTTCTCCAGAAAGGGAACCGCTTACTTAGGAGGAAAGTTAGGTTTAATAATGTTCAGGTTGCTTTTCTGTTTTACAGAGATAACTTGGAATGGTTGGCTAGAGCCACTAACTGGGCCAAATTCACTGCAACTGCCAGCTTGGGTGTAATCCATAAGGTAATATATTTTATTCATTGTGTCTGGCCATTGAAGAAGAATCATTTTGGGGGGTTAAGAGGCATAAGTTTATTATAATTAATCACCAGGTATATGTTGTCTGCTCAGGTCAGTCCTGGGAGAGAAAGGGTGAAGTAAAGAAGGCACTAAATAAGTGTCTGTTTCTTTTTAGTAAAAGGTAGAAATCCTCTTCCTGTGAGGACTAACCCACTTTGTAACAGTTGAATTAAAATGTTGTGTAGTCTAAGTTAACTTGGGGAAACATTTGTAAAACAAAAAGTAGATGTAGTTACACTATTCTAACCAGGGGCAGGGGACCTAGGTCAGCTCAAGAATGCCAGTAGTGATGTAAGTATTAGGTCTCTCAAGTCTCATGTCTGAGTGCTGGAGTTGTGTGGACAAGAACAGGGGCTGTTCCCAGTCAGCACATGAGCACTCTGGAGTGCTGCATCTACTGTCCTCTGTGCTCTCCTTACCTCTTTGTGACTCAAATCCACAGGGCCATGAGAAGGAAGCACTCCAGTTGATGGCAACATACCTTCCTAAGGACACTTCTCCAGGATCAGCCTATCAGGAAGGAGGAGGTCTCTATGCATTGGGTCTCATTCATGCCAATCATGGTGGTGACATAATTGACTATCTCCTTAATCAGCTCAAGAATGCCAGTAATGATGTAAGTATTAGGGTGAATAACCAAATGTCCATTGTTTGAGAATCTAGAACAGTGCTTCTGGTTCTTAACCTGTGGGTCATGAGCTCTAGGGTGTCGAAGGACCCTTTCTAAAGGGCTGCGTAACAGATATCCTGCATCTCAGGTATTTACATTATGATTCATAACAGCAGAATTACAGATGAGGTAGCTATGAAAATAACTTTATAGTTGGGTTGTAATACAGGATCTGTATTAGTGGGTCTCAATATTAGGGAGATTGAGAATCACTGACCAAGGAAGTTATGTATTTGCTCAGTTTTTCAGGGACTAGATTTCTTAGGATTTGGGAAACCAAAAGGAGTACTTTCTGTAGTGATTTGGGGGTTTGTGTTGATGCTGCTTTTGTTTGAGTTTTGGCTTTCTTGAAATAAGGTTTCAAGATGTTTAGCTCAAACTGCCTTCCAGTTCAGATGTTCTCTGCCTCAGCCTCCTGAGTGCTGGGATTACAGCACTGAGTTATAGCACTTGCCATTTTTCCTTCCTTCCTTCCTTCCTTCCTTCCTTCCTTCCTTCCTTCCTCCCTCCCTCCCTCCCTCCCTCCCTCCCTCCCTCCCTTCCCTTCCTCCCTTCCTTCCTTCCTTCTGGTAAATTCCTTTTCTTTCTCTACAAGTTAAAATTGTGCTTCTTTAGTCCTTTAAAATCAGGTGAAACAAACAGCACATAGTTTTAACTGTCTTTAATACATACAGTGGTCTCAGCTGTGTGGTGGTGATGGTGAATACCTTTAACCCCAGCACCTAGGAGGCAGAGGCGGGGGGGGGGGGGGGGGGGTGGATCTTTGAGTTCCTGGCCAGAGTTTGGACTATAGAGTGAGTTCCAGGACAGTCGGAGCTACTCAGAGAAACCCTGTCTTGAAGGATGGATGGATGGGTGGGTGGGTGGATGGATGGATGGGTGGGTGGATGGATGGGTAAATAAAACAAAACATGCTGCAGTGGTCTTACTTAAATATCATGGAATGCCACAGTGTGTTAACCTTACTTTTCTCCTGGCTAACTATATCATTTTAAGGGAATGCAGAGCATCCAGAGTAGAATATGAGAAGTCAGAATTATTGCTCATTTTGATCATTGATAAGTTTTTTTTAATATAATTCTGAAAAAATTGTTAAGCAATCCTGCCTGTTACTTTGTATAACCCTAAGATGGGTGGGATTTTAAACTGTAGCTTTTAGGTTTAAGTGGGTTTTTAGAAAGTTATCAGGATAATGGTTAAATGAATCCGAGTACCTTAGTCTCAAATTTGAGTGAAAGAAATTGAGCCAAGAAGATGGTCTGCCCTGGCTAAGAAGCTCCTCACTCACACCTGTATATGTACACACGGAGTTACCTCATTTCCGCTAAACTATTACTGGATGGTTTATGGACACACAAAGCAAACAACAAAACACTAGTAATAGAAGCTTCTTCTGACTGAAGCAAGAAGTTCATCGAAAGTATCTTATATAATTATTGAGGATGTTTTTACTCAAAGCTGGGCAGCTCTGGGTGACACATTACACATAAACAGGAGCTAATGGGGTTCTGTCTTCCAGGACCAGTTGTCAGGATGAACAAAGTTGAAACATTTTTGTCCTTAGATTTCTCTAGTTGAAGACATTAGAATTCTAGAGGTGGAGCATTGTATTGCCCTGGCTTCAGTGGCACCCACACTTCAGTTAGGACAAGGTGTGAGCTTCTTAAATGATAGTTCCATCAGGGCCAGCCAGTGGAGAAGGAACTCCCAGAGCAATCTGGAGTGCCACCATCAGTAAGAGTGAACCGTGCACTCAAAATGGACACCCTCCAAAGCCTCCTTTTTCACGTGAAGACCCACCTTGGGCTCTGACCCCATTTTCTCCTACTTCACAACCATGTTAGTTAGGTGCTTTCTGCTCTTCAGTCTGACTTCTTCATCTATACTGCTGTCTCCTCCTCCGCCACCACCCACAGATATCTGCAGATTTCACCTACCTGGCCTCCTAGTCCTTTACTGGTACTTGACTCTTAGTATTGTTCGGTCTTCCCCATGTAAAGTAGTGGAGGTACACTCTGTCTATCTTCTTTCTTCTCACGTACTTTTCAAGTCACTGTTTACACCCACAAACATCATAAATTAAATTGCCAAGATTACCACGGAGTTCCTGATTATCTGATCTTTCTTACTGAGACATCCTCTGAAGTGCAGGTAGGATCAAGCGGTTGAGGATCACCCTGAGCCACATAGTGAGTTTAAACCAGCCTGGGAGAGGTGGGGTTGTGGGGTGGATGTGTGCACACATGTGTTCTTTAGAATTAAAGTTTGGATTTTAAGTACTGTGTTTGGGTTAATGGAGCCAGTGCTTTTTGCCCTAGATTGTTAGACATGGCGGCAGCCTGGGCCTTGGTTTGGCTGCCATGGGAACTGCACGTCAGGATGTGTATGACTTGCTGAAAACAAACCTGTATCAAGATGATGCTGTGACAGGTGAGCCCTTGTTACTGCAAACAGTAAACTTTGTGAGTAATATACTTGTCGTGTTTTTACATGCCTGTTTATAGTTCTTAAAAAACTCAAGATGAGGAAATTCTTACCTAGTTTTGCAATTGGCATTACACAATAGAAAAGGCTAGCTAGTTTGTCTTAAAATCAGCTTTTTCAGCTGGGCGGTGGTGGAGCACGCCTGTAATCCCAGTACTCTGGGAGGCAGAGGCAGGTAGATTTCTGAGTTCGAGGCCAGCCTGGTCTACAGAGTGAGTTCCAGTACAGTCAGGACTACACAGAGAAACCCTGTCTCCAAAAAACAAAACAAAACAAAATCAGTTTTTTCTTGTTGAAGAGGGAGCAGAATTTGCTCCATTTCTCCGGTTTATCTTGGCTTTTTGTTTTTTTTTAATGTGCGCTTTCTAAAGGAGTGTGTGCAGAGTGCTCTGACAGACGTTAGTTGTGCAAATAGGAAGTTATTAAGTAGAACTATGTGTCCTGAGGATAGTCTGTAGTGCTTGGTGATAGTGTTATTATTTTTAATGTCTCCTGACTTTCTTACAAGATTTGATGGTGCATACTGTCAAGATTTAAAGGGAAAATTGCTATAAATACATGGATGCACTTCCACATATACTGTAAACAAGGATGCACTTCCACAAACACTGTGAACATGTGGATGCACTGCCACATACACTGTCTCTGTGTTTAAAAATTGCTGTTGGGGAGAGATGGCTCAGCAGTTAAAAACCCATGTTCTTATAGAGGACCTGAGTTCAATTCCCAGCATGTGCATTAAATTAGACAGCTCAAAACTGGATGCCAGCTCCAGGGTATCAACTCCCTCTGACCTTCTTGGACATGTATATGTACAAACACATAAATAAATGAATGAATGAATGAATGAATGAACGAACAAATAAATAAAAACTTTTTTTAAGGGTGGCAAGGGCTGGAGACATAGTTCAGTAGTTAAAAACACTTGTTGCTCTTACAGAAGACCTGGATTTGGTTTCCAGCACCCATGTAGTGGCTTACAACTACTCATAAGTCCAGTTCTAAGAAATTTACCGTCCTCTTTTGGCTTCTGCAGGCACCAGCACATATGTGATTGCACATACATACATACATACATGCAGGCAAAACACTCACACATAAAATAAATATAAAATAATGTTAGTTCCTCTCAGGAGGCTCATGGTTATTTTGATATAGGTGCTACTTTCAATTGGATATCTGCTCTATACACATTCGTGTTGCTCATTCTTTTACTCTCTATTCCAGGGGAGGCAGCTGGCCTGGCCTTAGGTTTGGTTATGTTAGGTTCTAAAAACGCCCAGGCGATTGAGGATATGGTCGGCTATGCGCAAGAAACTCAACATGAGAAGATTCTGCGCGGTCTGGCAGTTGGCATTGCATTAGTGATGTACGGGCGGATGGAAGAGGCCGATGCTCTCATCGAATCTCTCTGCCGTGACAAGGTGAGACTGCCTGTGTTCTCCCCTGCACCCTGCATTCTGTAATCATTTTGAATGCTTAAATAGTTGTCTGCTCCACCCTGCACTACCCAGGATAGGGTTGGGTGGTTGGGTGGTTGGTTCCCAGTTTTTGAGACACATTTTCTCTGTGTAACAGCCCTGGCTGTCCTAGAACTTGCTTTGTAGACCTGACTGCCTCAGCCTCACAGATCCACCTGTCACTGCCTCCCAGTTGCTAGGATTAAAGGCAGAGTTTCTCTGTGTATCCCTGGCCTCTGGGAACTTGTTCTGTAGGTTAGGCTGGTCTCAAACTCACAGAGCTCCGATTGCCTCGATCTCTTGTTAATACTCCTTTAATAAGGTATAATGTTTGTTTTACTAGTTTTTTCATCAGAAAACATTGACATTCTCTGTACTTACTTGAGTAAATGTTTTCTCAGATCTTTTATTTATATGAGGATGTTGCATGCAGCAGGTGACCAGCCACGTCACTCTCTTCTTCTCTGTGTTCCCTGGCTGGATTACTAATTACTTTATTCAGCTGTCAGTCTCCACATTTCTTCTATACTCACTGCTCCGTGTTCAACAATTAGATAAGGAAAACGTGAATTAGAATATGACCATGGCTCACACCTTTAACTCCAGCACTTTGGAAGCAGAGGCAGAGGGATCTCTGCGAGGCCTAGTTTACAGAATGAGTTCTAGGACAGCCAAGGCTAAACAGAGAAACCCTGTCGTGAAAAACCAAAAACAAGAAGAAAAGAATATGGAAATAGGACCGTCTTCTTCGGTTTTTGTTTCCTAAGTTTCAATAGCTGGCTCTATTGATAGTGACTTGACTTGACTTCCTAGAAAGTATTAGGCAGGATAGAAATAATTTCAGAGAATGTTAGGAATTAAGAACCATTCCTTCAGCCGGGAGGTGGGGGCGCACACCTTTAATCCCAGCACTTGGGAGGCAGAGGCAGGCAGATTTCTGAGTTCGAGGCCAGCCTGGTCTACAGAGTGAGTTCCAGGACAGCCAGGGCTACACAGAGAAACCCTGTCTCGAAAAAACAAAACAAAACAGAAAACAAAACAAAAAAAAAGAATTCCTTCTTTATTGAGTGTTCATTTTCCCCATTCACTTTGAGCATTGTCAATAACAAATGGATTATTTTAAGGTTCATGATTTCTCCATTAAAAGAGCCTGTCTGGCTGTTACTGAACAGTTATTATTTTGGTTTATTGCTACTGGGGGAGGGGATGTGTGAGATGTTTGTTTTCAGAGTGGGGTCAACTGTATTTCCCAGGCTGGTCTGTAACAACCAGACCCAGACCTCCCAGCTGAGCCTCCAGGTAGTTGGGATCACAGGCTTGCTTCACAGTGCCCAGTAGCAGTCACTTTTGAGGAATAATGGGAATTATTCTTTCTTAGGACCCAATTCTTAGAAGATCTGGCATGTATACTGTAGCCATGGCTTATTGTGGCTCTGGTAACAACAAAGCTATCCGACGCCTGCTGCATGTTGCTGTAAGTACTCTAATCTTTTTCAAGGGTGGGGGGAGTTTGCAGGTGACAGTAGAGATGTCTCAGTTAGGGTTTCATTGCTGTGACAGGACATGATCACAGCAACTCTTATAAAGGACATTTAATTGGGACTGGCTTACAGTTTCAGAGGTTTAGTCCATTGTCATTATGGTGGGAAGCATGGCAGCGTGCAGGCCAGCACGGTGCTAGAGACAGAGCTCAGAGTTAGAGTTCTACATCTTAACCTGCAGGCAGCAAGGGAAGACTACCATGCTGGCATAGCTTGAGCATCAGAGAACCCCAAGCCCACCTCCCACAGTGGCACCCTTCCTCCAACAGGGCCACACCTCCTAAGAATGCCACCTGCTATGGGCCAAGCATTCAAACACATGAGTCTCTGGGGGCATACCTATCAAAACACCACAAAGAGGTATAGGTTATATACATTGTATATATGACCATTATATATAGTGGTCTCAAATTTAGATTCTCATTCATGAGACATAGAGTCCATAATTAAGCAGTCAAGAAACCACTTTTTCTAGCCAGTGAAATTAGCTTAGTACCACTAATGGGAACATGGTCTATTTCACGAGATCTTGAGTACAGAAAATCTGATGGCCACACTTTCCAGAAGGCTTTATCATTCTTCTCGATTCATAGTTCATTAAAAATAATGTGGCCAGTTTAAGTAGGTTTCATTCCACATATAACCTAGTGAATTCCTATCATCTAGACAATGGGGAAAGGAAAAATGACATCACTTCCAGTGCAGAAAGGTTTGAAATTGATACTTACCTCTTCTTTCAAGAGACACTCTTGTCTCACATTATTGATTAGAGTTTGTGCTTCGTCATTGTCTTAGGGTTTGATTGCTGTGAAGAGACATCATGGCAATAGCAACTCTTATAAAGGACAGCATTTAATTGGGGCTGGTTTAATGTTTAGAGGTTTAGTCCATTGTCTTCATGGCCAGACCTAAGGCAGCATGCAGACAGACATGGTGCTGGAGAGGGAGCTGCGAGTCCTCTTCTGTGGGCAGCAGGAAGAGAGAGTGACACTGTGCCTGTCTTGGGCTTCTCAAACCCCAAAGCCCAACCCCAGTGACACACTTCCTCTGACAAGGCCACACTTCCCAGTAGTGCCAGTCCCCATGGGCCTTTGGGGGACGTTTTCACACAAATTACCACAGTCAACATAGTATGAGTTATATTGTAAATATTTGTATTTTTCTTCATCTTAGAGCATATTGTTTGTAAACAACATTGAAAAAATGCTTGGTATTCCTTATAACTCACGAAAGCTGCACCTGAAAGCTTATCCTTAAGTAGCTCAGAGCCTTAAACCTCACCATGCTACAAAGGCATCTGAGAAGCTTCAAAGTGGAATTCTAAAACTTTTTTTCTAAGTTAAGAAAAGGAGGGTTTTGTTGTTGTTTTTATTTTGAGGCAGGATCTCACTCTGTAACCCTGGCTAGTCTTGAACTTCATCTGTAGATAGTATTTACCTCAGACTCACAGAGATGCACCTCCCTCTGCTTTCCTATGCTGGGATCAACGGTGTGCCAGGAAAGACTTTTAAACCCCTACATGTGTTATTATTTCTTAAGTTTATTTACTGTATATACTTAAGGTATATAGTATATGTAGTAAGGAGAAAGACTTAATGAAGAAATACTTTAAGGCCTAATTTATATTTAATGATGGGGCATTTGTATCAGCTTATTAATGGAATGTGTGTCCTGACCACCTTATTCCCCCAGGTGAGTGACGTCAACGATGATGTCAGGAGGGCAGCCGTGGAGTCGCTCGGCTTCATTCTGTTCAGGTAAGGGTTTCCAGCTGGACTCTGTTGGTCTTCCAGTTCTTAAATAGAAACCAAAGTACTTAACCATGTCAAAGATCAGAGCGAGGACAATGGGTTTAGTTCTCTGTGTCTGAACGATGTTGTGGGTTGAGAAGTAAAATACGTTTTTCTGTTTAGTTTTCCTTCCTGTCTGCTTGTTTTAATTTTTTGCCCCAGTATTTCCTGTGGCTCATGCATGTGCTCAATCCCAGTTTCAGCAGCAGGTGTCACCTGTGAGCCATCTTTTGGTAATAAACTCTTTTCATACCATGATCTTCAGAGGTGTGAGTGTGTCAGAGGAGGTCTGTGCCGGCCACAGTGTTAGCCAGGCTGGCCCAGAGCTCAAGTGCGTCTCCTGCCTTAGCTTCCTCAGGAGCCGAGCTTGCATGTATACACCCTGCATGTGGCAAATGGTCCTCTGAAGGACCTTTGACTTGTTTTCCAGAATACGTTCTTGAAGAGGTAAGGGCTAGGAAGTACTGAAAGACTATCTCGGCCAAACCTTTATAGATAAAGAAAGTTAAATCTGGTCAGTTACTTTAAATGACTAGAGTTAAACAAGTTCTTCAAGTTTAACTTTAACACATTTCTCCATTTATTATTTTTAAAGATGAAAGAAACTTAGAAATCAATAAGTATTCTTTTTAAATGTTTTGTTACATTTATTTATTTGTATGTTTGTACATATGTGTGCACGCACGTGTGTGTGTGTGTGTGTGTGTGTGTGTGTGTGTGTAGGTGAGAGAAAAACTTGTGGGAGTCAATTCTCCTTGCACCACGTAGGTTCCCAGAGATCAAGTCATCAGGCTTGGCATTAAAGTACCTTTACCTATTGAGCCATGTTATGGGCCCATATTACGTATATATTTGTAAGCTAAGGTTATCAAATTTCACCATAGTTAGCAAAGTTCCCATTGCTCTGGAGCTAAATGATGAGTTGTGAGCCACCATGTGAATGCTAGCATCAAACCTAGAAGATTGTCTATGCCCTTAATTACTGAGTAATTTCTCTGGCCCCATCAAATTATAGATTTCTTTAAAGTATTCATAAAATAGAAATTACAGTTAAATACTAGTAGTAAAAATTTGAAACTGTGCTGTCCCTTCTCATAAATAGTTGATATTAATGTTAGATTTCTATCTGCAACTACTCCAGAAATGCTAGAATGATCTCATTAGCTGTGGACAAGGTCGAGGATTCTGTTTAAGTCATAGTGAAGCTAGTTTATGGGTTCTGTAATTATTTTTATAGGCATGCATATATTTAAGTGGTAATAGAAATCTGTGAACAGTATCAAGCATGTTGGGTAGTACTTTGGAAGTATTACTGATAACTATGTGTCTAGAGCTTATAGAACAATTGTATGTGTTTCCTGGTACAGTATAGAGCTTTGAACATTATCAGTGTGATATCTGACAAGTCTCCTTGTCAGGAGCCCTATAGGGGCTCAGCTATAGGATGCCTTCTTGGCATTCATGAGGCCCTGGGTTTGATCTATAGCATCAGAAAGGGAGAAAAAAAAGTTTGCTATGACAAGGATATAATATTAATATACAACAGATTCATCAGATTACAACCTCAAACCAAAGAAGAAGAATATTTTTTGTGTCTAACTTTTGTTTCTTTTATTCTTTTGGGGGGATGGGATAATATATATTTTTTTTTTGTTTGTTTGTTTGTTTGTTTTTTTGAGACAGGGTTTCTCTGTGTAGCCCTGGCTGTCCTGGAACTCACTCTGTAGACCAGGCTGGCCTCGAACTCAGAAATCCGCCTGCCTCTGCCTCCCAAGTACTGGGATAAACTAAACATCCTTATGCTTTTTGAAAGCATTGAGACTAGTAGGAGGATATGGCCTAATGCGTTATGATAAATGGATTAAATGAAATATACTCAGGCTGGCAGATGATACAGAGCCAATGCATATATGAAACATGTTGGGTTATGTGCATTACATCCATGTTTTAGCAAAAGATTCTACCACTAGAGGAATATATGTCTGGTTCTCTTATACCAAGATTCCATAGTTCATACATTTCATAAGATAATCATCCTAAACACAATTGCCTAGAAAGGCTGAGGGACAGTGCAGAACGAAGTATAAATTCATGTCAACTTGAAATGGCAAAGCTAAAGTATTACCACCTACCCCAGCCTAAATTTATTTACCATTTGTGTGAATAGTATTGAACGGATAAACCAACAGTCAGTAGAATTAACTACCATTTACTGATCCCTATTAAGAATGGCGCAAGATGTAGGTACAGAGACTGAGGTAAGGTTAAACTGATACTATTTCTAAATTTAGTCAGCTGTCCAGTACAAGTTGACTCATTTTCACCTGTATCAGAGCAAGATGAAATAACAAACAATAAAAGTGAAACATTTTGTTGCAGAGGTTCAACCCCGTCATTGGGTAATGCAGGCAGCGGTGACCCGGGTTTATGAGGTCTCTCCCGTAAGGTCTCTGGATTAAGGTGCCATAGTTCCCGGTACAGCATGTTTCATTCCTTTAAGGAATTTATCTCGGCTCACGTACCCAAGGGCAATTTCATCTGCTCTCTCCTCCGCCTCTTCCAGGGTGCCTGCCTCTGCTCATCAGATGCCTGTTAACAGTTGTGCTTCTAAGCTCTGTTACATTGCCTGAATCTAACTGCTGTCCTCCCCCCACACTGTCAGCATAGCTTCCCGACAGGAAAATCATTACTACATTTCGTTATATCACCATTAAAATCATTCCTTACTTACAGACAAATATGATTGATGGGTTTTTTGTTGTTTGATCTGGTTTCAGGGTTTTATCAGTATTTGTGGGGGGAGAGGGGTTCAGTATGCGACAGGCTTTCTGAGTTTTCACTGGGGGTGTCTCACTGAATCTGGAGCTCACTGGATCAGCAAGACAGCTGACCAGCAAGCGCCAGGATCCTCCTGTCTGCCTCCCTGCAGTCGATCGTAGGCAGGCAGCACTGCACCCGTCTCCGTGGGTGCAGGGGACCACAGAGCTGCTCACTCCCGTGTGGTGAGCATGCCACCGCTAGCACGGTCGGAGTCTGCGCTTTTGTCTCTTGGTCCTGTCACTGTTCTTTGTATCTTGTGCCTTTAAAAACAGAGAGTTAACATTTTTGTTTCGTTTTATTTCTTTCTTAGCACAACTTTACACACAATTAGGAACTTAAATTTTTTTTTACATTCTTTTTTTTTTAAGATTGAAATTTATCAACTTATTTAATTGTAGTCCATTTGAAAACCAGAGTGGGGATTGCTTTTGTTCGTGGCCATACAGAAGTACTTTGAGTCTGTTTAGATTAGGAGGCTGACAGCCTTGGTGCTTCGCTCTTGCTCTCAGGAGAGAGCTTTGCACTCTGCGCCCGCTCATCCTCTCAGATGGGGCTGTCTGTCGGCTACACGTAGCTGACTTGCTCTTCCCCTCTGTCGCCGTCGTTCTCGGTGAGAAGGGTGTTGAGGAGAATGATTGATGAGGACTGAATGGTTGAACTCCGGAGCCTCATTGGGCTCTGGCACATGGCAGGGTTGATCCCATTTCGAATTCCATGTTTTGTGAAAAATTTAGAGTTTTCTGCCATTGAACTCCCAAAATAGACTGTACTGGAACACTTTCTAAGCACTTTCACTGACTTTGTGGCCCGGTAATTGCAGGTGATGTACCTGCCAAATGCTTCCCGGAATGTCTTATTGAAGAGTGTATAGATGAGAGGATTTACCCCCGAGGAAACATAGCCAACCCACACAAATATCTCCAGGAGCGTTTTGAGAGTAGTCTGGTTGCAGGAATCACACAGAGCTAAAGTTATGTTTGTAATAAAAAAGGGGCACCACATAAGCAGAAAGAGGAAAAACACAATTCCAAGGACCTTTGAGGCTCTCTGTTCATTAGAAATGGTTTGGGCTGATTTTCTCCCAGCTGAGGACAGTCTTCGCATGAGCGTCTCGTCACTTGAGTTAGGTAGAACATTCTCCTTGTGAGAACCATCCAGCATCGCCACCTTTTCTGGGGATGAGAAGGATGAGTCTTCCCTTAGGAACACTGTCGACACAGTCCACCGAGCTAGGCGCTGGGGCGGCTTATATTTGACCAAGTAAGCTTTCTTCCGTAAGGTGTGAATGGTGAGAAAGTAGGTGACTATCATGATGGAGAGAGGCGCAAAGAAAGCAGCCAGCGAGCCGAAGAGCATGAAGCTGCCAAAGCGCTCCTTCGTCAGCGCACAGGTGACGTTGTGAGCACTAGTCACACCAGTCTCTATCCCTTTAACAGGGACGGGGATGGCGATGCCTACGACCAAGTAAGATAGATTGAGTCATCTCATGACCAGGTTAGAGAGTTTATCGTAGTAACTTTATGCTGATGAGTGCTTTATAATTCCTGAAACCTTCAGTTCCTTCAAATCTGTTCAGAATTTATCAACAGATCCTTGATGAATGGAATCTAACTGAGCAGATCTGCTATTTTCCATATTGGAAAAGAATTCAGAAATAAGGTTAATATCTAGAGTAGTTAATTTACAGAGAATTTGGAGATTCGGTGTCTTAATTTTCAGGAGATTATCTTTGAGCTTGTACACAGGCTCACCTAAATTTTTTGTTTGTTTTTGTTTTTGTTTTTCGAGATGGTCTCTCTCTATTTAGCCCTGGCTGTTCTAGATCTCACTCTGAATACCAGGCTGGCCTTGAATCAGCCTGCCTTTGCCTCCCAAGTGCTGGGATTAAAGGCGTGCGCCCCCACCGCCCGGCGCTCATCTAAAATTTTATGTTTTGGTATTTGTGAGTGTCTTGTAATTCTAACTTTTTTTTAGAGAAAACGAAATGTTCTTTCTTAGAAAGTTGCTGCCTGAGCCGGGTGTGGTGGTGCGCCTTTCCCTCCTCCCTACAGCACGGTGGTACGGTGGTGCTGCGCAGCCTGCTGCCGCAGTCCTTCGGTGCAGCACAGCTGCGGAGCCGCCTGTCAGAGCTTTCGCTTTTTTTTCCATGTAACTTCTTTTTTCTTTTTGTGTTTTTTGGTTTTTTTTTTTTCAAGACAGAGTTTTTCTGTGTAGCCCTGGCTAGCCTGGAACTCACTCTATAGACCAGGGTGGCCTCAGACTCAGAGATTCATCTGCTTCTGCCTCCCAAGTGCTAGGATTAAAGGTGTCCCACCGTCACCTGGCTTTTGTCCATATACTCTTAGAAGTTTGCATATTACAGATACTTAGTAAAAAAATTTATGTTTATGAAGTCATGTTATCTAGCCTTCATTTATTAAGATAAGTTCTGGCAAACTCTCACCATATTCCCGCTCTTTATAGAAAGTCTGCTGACCCCTGACCTACCTCCTTATTTCTGCTGTTTTTTCCCATTCTGACCATCTACTGTGTTCTGAACAGATGTTTCCTTGACTCTTCCTTCTTCCTCTCGGGCTTTTTAAAAAATGGTTGGGCTCTAGAGCCAGCGGTTCAGCAAGTGGGGATGGAGAATTTCAATATCTGTCTGTATTGAGCACGTTGTGACGCTGATTAGAGAGAAGGAAGCAATGGGTGTTTTCTCCTCTTTTTTTTTTTTTTTTTTTTTTTTTTTTGTTTTGTTTTGTTTTGTTTTTCGAGACAGGGTTTCTCTGTATAGTTCCAGCTGTCCTGGAACTCACTTTGTAGACCAGGCTGGCCTCGAACTCAGAAATCCACCTGCTTCTGCTGGGATTAAAGGCGTGCGCCACCACCGCCCAGCGTTTTCTCCTCTTTTAGCACTTCAGTCTTACCATTATTTTCCTCTTCAAAAAGTGTTCTTTCTACTGGGAAGGTAAATCCCTGGTCAGGTGATGTGTTACAAATCTGTGAGCTTTTTCTGGTACTAACTTAGGAGAGTTTTGAATGAACGAATACCTCACTCACTCAAGGTACCCAGTAGCAGCTGTCTTTGAGAGTTAATGATGACAAGAGACTGGTAAAGTAGCTCACAACCAGCTGAAACTCCAGAGTCCTAGCCTCTGTCCTAGCCTCCTCGGACACAAGGCACACACAAGATGCACATGGGTATGTGCAGGCAAAGCACCCATCCACACAATAAATGCTAATCTTTGAGAAATCAAGATGGTGGGGCTGGAGAGATGATGGCTCAGCAGTTAGGAGCCCGTCTAGTGGTCCCGAGTTCAGTTCCAGCACCCACATGGCGGCTCACAACCGTCTGTGAAGGGGTCTGATGCTCTCTTCTGGTGTCGGAAGACAGCTACAGTGTACTCATAGGCATACAATAAATACATAAGCCTGAGTGAGCCGGGAGGAGTTAGCGGAGGGTGGAGTGTTGGGGGGTGGGGACAAAATGAGCGTAGAAACAGCAGATTAAAGGAAATTATTTCTAAACATTAGCTTTACATTTTCTTCCTAGAAATCATTTCTAAACATTAGATTTACATCTATCTTTTTAACAGTAAAGACACTAAAGTAGATATTTAACTGCCTTCAGTCTGTACACATGGGAACTCAAGCTTACTGGGTGAATTTATGGTCTTTGGTACCTGCATACAAAATTTGGCAAGGTTGGCTTTTTCCTCCTTTTTTGTTTTTGCTGTTAGATGTGATTTATGATATATTTCTTTTTTTGCTGCTTTACTCTGGAGGCTAGATTCCTTATGCTAGTTAGACTTTAACTATTTGTTGGCAAATATCAACACTTTGGGGATTAAACTTCCAGAATATCAAAATCAAAGTGGGATTTTAGCTCAGTAAACACTGGTTGATTTTGAAGACATGGACTTACTGCTGACTTAGATTTTACTGGCGGCCTGGCTCAGAAGCTTCACAGTGAATGTAATGTACAAGTACCTGGGTAAACACCTCCGAGTTTTCTTAGGTACCAGACCTGGCATTCTGGCCATATGGAAATAGGCTAGACTACTCCACCCTCACCTTTGGCATTCCCCACATACCTATTGAAATTAACCATACCACTGTAATCTTGATGAATGCAGTTGCCCGGGAATTGCACTGATTGGCCTGAATTGGCTTCTTGATGGCTATATAGCGGTCCAGGGAAATGGCGCAGAGATGCATGATGGAGGCAGTTGAAAAGAGAACATCGAGGAATAGCCAGGCAGGACACAGGGCCAGGGGGAGGGGCCATATAGCCTCTGAAAGAAAAAACATTTACTCATAGAATGCCAACTTTCAGTTTAATCTTTTTTAAACCTCTTTGACTGTTGATGTTGCAATGAACCAATTAAAATGTAATTAAATCTTTGAGTATGTTTATGGAGGAGGGCATTTATAAGAATTGAAATCTTAATTGAAAACATTCTATAGAATATTGTGTACTCTGATCAAGAGAAGTGAATGGGGAGGATATATATCACCAGGGAGAGAGCAGGCTCTTGGGTTCTGTCTGATAATACATAGAGGCATTGTTTGAAAATGCGGTGACCCACATCCCTACATGATCATATGGAAATAAGCTTAAATATCTATTCTATGGGGAGACTTTGTAGAAAAGACTATTTTAGACTTAAAAAAAAATCCCTAGGTTTACTGGTATGAGATAGACAACTCAGAATGTCTCATAGAAAGGAACATTTAGGACTGGGGAGGCCTGATTAGTAAAGTGTTTCCATGCACGCATGGGTACCTAAGTTCAGATCCCCAAACCCATATAAAAAACCAGCTGTGACAGTCTGCACTGTAATGTCAGTACTGGAGTAACTCCCAGTGCTAGGGAGACAGAAACAAGAGTCCCTTTCTTAGCCAGAGCATCCAGTTTTCTGTCAGCAGTGGAAAATTCTCTAACCACTTAACATTGAAGGCAAATAGTGGAAGAATGAAAAGAATCACTGATAGAGCTTCACCGTGGGACCTAAGGAGAGGCCAAGCCTACATCCTGGGCTCCGAGTAGGGAAATAGGGAAATACTCGAGTCTGCACTATAGGATGAAGTAGACCCTAGAGTCCTGCTACTGTGGCAGCTGACATGGAAGGATCCCTTGACCCCAGACCCAAATCTAACCTGGGCAACATAGCAAAACCCTACATCCAAAGGAAAAAAAAGCACTCGAGCATGTTTGTTGCTAGAGATGGAAGCCAGGGCCTAAAGTATGGTACACGGGTTTTCTACTATGGAAATTACTGCTTAAAGTTTTGTTGTTGTTGTTGTTGTTGTTGTTGTTGTTGAAGAGGAGGAGTTTCTTGGGTTGTTTTGTTTGAGCTAGCACCATAGACCCAAGCTGGCCTAAACTATGTGACCCTTCTGCCTCATCTGCCTGTAGTGTTTTATCCTCAAGTGCACACAGTCTCTGTAGAACTTTTTTTTTTTTTTTTTTTTTTTTTTTTGGTTTTTCGAGACAGGGTTTCTCTGTATAGCCCTGGCTGTCCTGGAACTCACTCTGTAGACCAGGCTGGCCTCGAACTCAGAAATCCGCCTGCCTCTGCCTCCCAAAGTGCTGGGATTACAGGCGTGCGCCACCACCGCCCGGCTGTCTCTGTAGAACTTTTAAACTAAAATACTTTGCTACTTATAAACTTTAAACTTTCCTGTTTAGCTGTTCTTAATTATGTATTCTACATTTGAAAATTAAGGCCTGGAAAATTCTAGCAATAAATCTTGTAGCCATGAGCAGGAAGCCACAGAGAAAACATAAAAAGTACTGTCCTTGGAATCTGACTCTTTGACCCATGGTAGGCCTCATTACAGGCTAAAAAGGAAAGCTTTCCAGTACTGATTTAATTAGGCCTGCGAAGCCTTGTTAGACTTATTTTCCAACAGAGCTAATGTATTTATGAACACTCATTTTGGAGTAGGTATAGGAATTAAAATTAGTGACAATCATATTTGAATCAGAAATACCAATGGTGATATATAGATTTTTAAGAAGAGTATATGAGATAAGAGAGATGGATCTTTAAGATTCTACCTTATAAATACTAATGGATAGACTTTTATGAAAGCAATATAATAGCACTAAATTACTAGAAATCTTTTATTAAAACCAAGAAAGGGGGCTGGAGAGATGGTTCAGTGGTTAAGAGCCTGGCTGCTCTTCCAGAGGACCTGAGTTTGATTCCCAGCACCCATAGGGCAGTTCACAACCATCTGTAGCTGTCATTCTGGGGATCTGACACCTTTTTCTAGCCTCCACAAGCACCAGGCACCCACAGTGCATAGACATGCATGTAGGCAAAATACACACACATAAAATAAGATTAAAAATTATAAAATCTAGGCTTCAAGAGATGGCTCAGTGGTTAAGAACACTGTGTGCTCTTCTAAAGGTCCTAAGTGGTTCTAGCAACCACATGGTGGCTGACAACCATCTGTAATGGGATCCCATGCCCCATTCTCGTGTGTCTGAGACAGCTACAGTGTACTTACATAAAATAAATAAATCTTTAAAAAATGCTATTAATAAAATCTAAATTGCTTGCGGTGAGCAGGAAGGAAGCGCAGGCATGGTGGCAGCTGTCTGTGACGCACACAGTCCGTGAAAGCCTGCCTTGAGAGCACAGCAGCACCATGGAGCACGCCGGAAGCAGCAGGCTTGCCTTATGATTACACTTAGTTGTTGTATACATCATGTTCTACCTATTTTCAGCAGAACTTGGATTGGATATTAATTAAGTTTATAGTAACCAAGTGAAACAACAAAGATTTAAGCTTACAAGGAAAAAATATAAAAGAAGTTAATCAGGTACAGAGATTAATAACTGCTTTTCTTGGACCCTCACATAAAATTTTTCTGAAAAAACAATCCCACCTACCCTGTACTTACCTACCTACCTACCTACCAGCACCACCCTAAATTGAACCAGATCCCCAAGACTAAGCAAGCTAAACTCTGAACCTACAAACACCAATTTTTAACTTTATTTCTTTACAGTCTTTGAACTAAAACTAGAAAAAGTAATATTGAAATAATTGACATTTTTATGGGAACCCAAATAATTGTAGGTTAAATGTCATAGAGTAGTATTTCAGGAGCAAAACAAGTCTTAGTTTGTAGACAGTTTATTCAACTGCTAGTAGGACAGTATTTTGTTCAGTGTGAAACTGCATACTGTAAAGACCATGGTTGTGAGGGAGTTGCTCCACTGCCTCTGAGAGCAACTCCCTCAGTCTGCCTCCCAGCAAGGCTCAGCAACTTAGTAAACATTGCCTGTTTCCAGTACCTTCCTCAGAAAATAGATGAGTCATTCACCTCAAGGATTATACAAGTACTAGCTGAGGCCTAAGTATTCTACCACATACTGTGGAATACATCTTTAATTGAAAAGATTCTGAGTTTGGCGGTGGTGGTGCACACCTGTGATCCCAGCACTCTGGGAGGCAGAGGCAGGCTGACTTCTGAGTTCCAGGCCAGCCTGGTCTATAGAGTGAGTTCCAGGACAGCCAAGGCTATACAGAGAAACCCTGTCTCGAAAAAAAAAAAAAAAAAAAAAAAAAAAAAAAAAAACAAATCCAAAAAACCAAAAAAGAAAAGATTCTGGGTTCTGCCTCATCACCCCCAAAATTCTATAGGCTTTCTTGTTAGTCTCATATACTGAATGTGATACTTGGGGCTGGTAGGATTAGCATCTGTGCTTGAGACGCAGAGTAGTCATGAATGCCGAGCATATGAATTCCAGACGCAGTCCTCTAGATTCACATATTGCTGCTACTTATTCTGTCCTCTTAGTCAGTCCAGCTAACCCGATAGACCCTGTCTGTCATGCTGCTAGCATTACCTGTTTCATAAGCTCGCTACGGTATTATATTTATAGGTTTGAAATGCAGTAAAATAATCTGTGTGAAGTATTTGAAATAGTATGGCACTGAGAAAGCACTCAGAAAATGACAGTTATTGTTGTACCTGTTTTCCTTTTGGTTTTTCCAGACAGGGTTTTTCTGTATAGCCCTGGCTGTTCTAGAACTCACTCTGTAGACCAGGCTGGCCTGGAACTCAGAAATCCGCCTGCCTCTGCCTCCCAAGTGCCTGGATTAAAGGCATGCGCCACCACCACCCGGCTGTCTCCCAACCACTTTTAATGCACTGTGGTTCACCTGCTTTTTGGGAACTGCATCACACTGTGGCTCATGGAGCGTGGCTTAAACTTTGTTGCCATGTGGCTGGAGAGATGACTCAGCAGTTAAGAGCATTGTCTGCTCTTCCAGAGGTCCTGAGTTCAATTCCCAGCTCACAACCATCTATAATGGGATCCAGTATCCTCTTCTGGTGTGTCTGAAGACAGCTACAGTGTATTCATATAAATTTTAAAAAATTGTTACAATGGATCCCAGTGATTACAATGAGGCACAGGGTTTCTCTGTATAGCCCTGGCTGTCCTAGAACTCACTCTGTAGACCTGGCTGGCCTGGAACTCAGAAATCCGCCTGCCTCTGCCTCCCAAGAGTTGGGATTACAGGTGTACACCACCACCGTTCAGCTCTTCCCCCCCCCCCTTTGGTTTTTCGAGACAGGGTTTCTCTGTATAGTTCTGGCTGTCCTGGAACTCACTCTGTAGACCAGGTTGGCCTCGAACTCAGAAATCCACCTGCCTCTGCCTCCCAAGTGCTGGGATTAAAGGCGTGCGCTACCAACACCCGGCCTCTTTGTTATTTTTAAAAAAGAATTATTTATATGAATACACGGTAGCTGTCTTCAGACACACCAGATCCCATCACAGATAGTTGTGAGCCACCATGTGGTTTCTGGGACTTGAACTCAGGACCTTTGGAAGAGCAGTCAGCTCTTAACTTGCTCATTTCTCCAACCCCAGTTTTGTTAGTTTTTATTTCACTTTGTGTGTGTGTGTGTGTGTGTGTGTGTGTGTGTGTGCTTGCTAGCGCCATTGCACAGGACATGCTACATGTTAAAAGTCAGAGAACACCTTGAAAGAGCCTCTCCTCCCACTATGTGTGTCTGGGGGATGAGCTCAGGTCCCCAGCCAAGCACCTTCCCCACTTTACTGTGGATTGTCTCACCAGTGGCTGGTGGTTTGGAGGTGTTTGTTTGTTCATTTGTTTGTTGAGACAGGGTGGTGCTATACAGCTCTCAGAATAGCATCCAGTTTGCAGTCCTCCTGCCTCACACTTCCTTGCCCAAGGATTTCTAATGGCATTTTTAGGGTTTGTGTTAAAAGCCATTGTATTATGATCATGGATTTTAAAAATAAAAGATAAAACAGTAAAAATAAATAAATAAAGCTGTAAAAGTCACATCAAGTACTTCAAAAGAAGAAATGACAGTGTCAAGAGTGTCACAACCTTGGTAAAACAAACTGAGACAATATGCTATTAATATTACACAAATAAACATTTGAATAAGATATTTCTCAGTTGAGAACACCAGGGCACTTCGTTATTCTTAACTAACTGTTTTGTGTGGTTTTTTTTTTTTTTTTTTTTAGTTTCAATACTTAACTAATAAAAGTTTTCAGTTTCTTTCTTTGAATTTCCCAGTAATAGCTAAGATTATTTATAATGATAATTAATCTTTTGTGATTATATACCCAAGAACACTTTTGTTTGTAAACTTTAGAAGTTCTGAAGATTTCCTATGCAATTTGAGAAAATCATGTGTTTAAAATTATCAGAAGTGTGTTAACAAATTAACAAATGTGTTAGTTTAGAAAGTCTTAGTCATCATCTGGGAAAGGCTATACAAAGTTCTTACTGTTTGAAGTCAGGTCCCCATATACTGTGCCCAGCTTCCAATTTATGAACATTCATTTGATGCTTTCTAAGGGTAGCATTTATCCACACGCACTGTCTCACAGAATATGTCTTAATAGTGAATTCACCCTGTGACATATTCAGTGATGGTTCTGTTCCTAGGTTAGTTTCTGGGTTGCTTCTCCCAACCCCCAATCTAAGAATTCCTTTTTACAGCATAATTACTGGTAGCAAAAGTTTTACGTTATTTATTTTTAAGTATTTGCAGAATGAAATGCTGTTAAAATGGGTTATAATTTAAGACATTAAGTATGCTATGCAGGTGGTATATATATTTTATGTTAAAATGTTTGTTTTTCTGCTTTTTATTGTTAAGAATATCTTAAGCAACAATATTTCTGTAACAAGCAGGTTTTCTCAGTTCATGGGATGCCCACTATCTAGAACCTTGTGACATGTTTGTCAACTAACTTGAACACTGTAAAACTTGCCTCTGTTAAGATTCTGTAACTTAAGCCAGTGATTTACAGACCTAGCTCAGAATTTTGCATTAAGCAGATGTTTGGTGTTTATGGACTAAGCTTTCTAGTTAAAGTTTACTTCTCTAAAATTCATTCAGTTCTTTATTCAGTATCTTTAATCTTGTGTTTTCAAAACAAAGATAAAGCATTTTAACTTTGTATGCTTGGCAAAGCATCAGAGTGTGGGTTTATGCTTTAGCCATAGTAGGGCCATGGAGCTGAGAATTAGAATCCTACTCCTGTGAGGTCTCTGTATCTCCCTACATCATCCTTACTTTGTGTCTTTGAGCTTCAGGTTGTTTTTAGAGTGCCATTCCTTACTCTTCATGGCTAACATGCACCATTAGGCTACTCAACAGGTCACAGAATTACCAAAGGGAAGGGAGAGACGAACGGTACCACTGACTGGAGAAGCCCCAAGGCAGTGGAAGCCTGTGTGCTGTTGCCTCTCCTGTCTTGGTTTGCTTTAAAGCTCAGTGAGTGTTGCTTTGCAATAAAGTTTTAACTCCTCACCGTGATCTTACTACATGAGAAGACACAGTGCTTCATTTCAGACTTCTCTGTGTTGTTTCTTATAAAAATAATTGGAATAGCTGTTTTTCTTCGCCTTTAGATTTAATAAGCTATTGTGTTCTGAATTAGTGCACTGTACTTCTATAACTTGCTTGCTTATTCTCCACATAGGTGCAGTCTTAGAAGCCTGATCATCTATAATTTTAGGTTATTTATTAGTGGTATTATACCAGTTTATACCAAGCATTGACTGATGAAATGTTCTTATAATGCTGACTTTGAATCAGGAGCCTTCATAGTTTCTCAGCAGACTCATTTGTGTTTCTTCACATAGCTGGAGATGATGTAACACAGCAGAAACTCTATGCCTACTTTAATATTGTTGTCTTCTTTTTTATTATAACAACAATCTGAAAGTCAAACTATATTTTTACTATCACAGTAACTCAGGGACTGTTCCACTTATTTTATTAACTTACAAGTTTGTTGGGAACACAGATGGTCAGATACCATAAAAAATTTAAACAAATAGAACTTCTCTTGAGATACTTTGAGGAAGACCATTTCCTTTTGTAACTAAACATCTTCTCTTAGCATGACTTTTGTGTAGCTCATAGTACTCAGGTTAGAAAGCGGTAGGAGAGGAATTTTTTGAACAATGTCTAACTTTAATTGGGACTCACTAATTCAATGATTTTATTATTAAAGTTCCACAATTATCCTAGTTATCAAGCACTTTGTTAAAGGGAAAGTATGAATAATTTTTGAAAAATATACTTCTTTACTTACTATAATTTTTACAGAATCTGCAAATATTGCAGTGTAATGATTTTATAAGATGGTTGAGGAAGGGTAAACATGTTCCTAAGAAATTATCTTTATGTTCTTTTACATTTATTACAAATCATGAAAAATGAAGGAATGTTCCCTTCTCTGTTTTTAATCCAGATCCATCTTTTATTTCAAACAAAATAAAGGTCAGCAAGTGTCTGTTTCTTTAGTGGTTGTGTTCAGTGGCAGGAACAGGGAAAATACTTACCAAACATGATTGTCAAGAGAGCAATCGGCATCACAAACAATCCAACCAGCAAATCTGCCACCGCCAAGGACATTAGAAAGTAGTTGGTCGCGTACTGCAGCCTTTTCTCCAGTGAGATAGCCAGAATAACAAGGATGTTCCCACCAATGGTGGGTATTATCACCACGAGTATCAGGAGAGCTGCCCAGTTCACTGTATTCCCCTGTTCCTCCACCGTCTGCTTCATTTCCTCTGCTGCCGATTCTGCCTTTAATCCAGAACGGTTAGTCAGGATCAAGTGATCACATGTTTTTTGTAAAATGTGCTCAGAAATTGTGCTTTGTTCAGACATTTTATAAGGTGAAGCCATTCCCCTTTCCGTGACTCAGTCCAGGTCCACACGGTGGCCAGCATGGTCAGTAGCTAAACAGCTCATCTGCTTTCGCAAAGCATTGCACCCGCCAGACACTCATAGCCAAGGTTGACTTCTTCCTTCTAAAAAGATCCAGGTTCTCCAAGATGGGACCGTGTACACATCTGTCCATGTTTGCAGGTAAGACATCCACATTTTAGTTTTTCTAGAGGCTTAGATTTCAGAAGATTCTATGAAAGATGCCAATAGATGTGGAAGAAAAAAGTTAGTTATTGTATCTTTTTTTCATAATTTTAAGACATGAATTTGAACTTAAATATCAAAGTTTCCCCCTAGATACAAAGAGGTTGTTATTTCCAAAAAGCAGGAAAAACAACAACAACAACAGCAACAACAACAAAAACCACTAGAGCTAAGCTAAGTACCCCTCCTGTTTGATAGGATGGTATGCATTGTGACAGTGTAGCCAGTGCCCACAGAGTTAATAATAGAGGCAATAGCACACTATGTGGTACCTGACCCTTGGATACCTTTTCCCTTAACTTTAGAAAGCATTCACAACAGTGAATCAAAGCTCTAAATAGTTGCAAGTAAAGGGTTCCGTAAGTACTGGCCCACCAAGTAAGAGGCAAGCCCACCTAAGGTCTGAGTAAAGAATTTACCAGCTAAGAACCTGCATCTGTACCTGTACCCCTTTGTCTGATGGGTGGTGGTTAAAAAGCTTCTTTGTAACTCATTTTATAATTTCTTAGGTTGGAGAGAAAGTAGTACAAAGTATCACTAGCCAAACACTTGCTTTTAGTAGTAATTGCTGCTTTCTATAAGATTTTAAATGTAGTCAAGCCAGTCTGCCAAATCTGAATCAGTTCTTTGTAGTTCCTAAGTTTCTTTTACTTTTCCCAGTTCCCTTGAGAAGCACTTTTAGAGGAAGATTATGTTATTTATTCATTACACTGACAAATCCCATATTAACTTTGCCTTCATATTTATAATTTTTAAACCACTGAATAGATGCAAAGGACTGTGGGAGCAGAGCTCCGGAAGATTAAAATGTAAACAACAAAAACCTGTTAGTTCCATACGAGTTTGCTAACTACTTACCGCTGGTCTGCTGCGGCTTTCCTAAGCGTGCCGTCCTTGTGTCTGTTCAGTTGGACTCCCTCTCCTGACAGATCCTCCTCCCATTGACTTGCTGTGAGCCTCGGCGGCTGGTACTTGTAAGCAGTGAAACAAATGTGTTGTGCAGCTGTCTGCCTGCCAGAGAGGTTATTTCCTCTTTGATATTGTCATTATTAGAATATAGCTACATTCATTGTAATTCATAAAACTTCTTATTAATCGTGTTCCAGCCAGTTCATGACCCTTATTCGTTATATTCTTATATGTTTTCTTTGATATTTAGGAGATAAACTCCTACTTTAGCATAAGATGATTTTATTTGGAATAAGACCTAGGCTGTTTTCTCCTTTTGAGAAAAGAAGATAAAATCTAGAGATTTCGCAATGTGTATTTTATGGAGAGTCTCCCCCATTGGGTAAAGAACAGTCTCTAGCAGTGAGACCGCATTCTCATCCAGCTTTATGCCTTCGCTGTGGAGTGCAATCAATTCACTCATGTCACAGCCTTATATAGAAAAGACAGAAAGAGCTGCATGCTGCTTGTATACATAGATTTTGGCAGAAACTTTGTCACTGTTCATTTTTAAACAGCATCTGAATTTGGGAGCTGGCTCGTTGGCAACTTCTTTTCTCATAGTTTTTTGGTTTTTCAAGACAGGGTTTCTCTCTCTGTAGCCCTGGCTGTCCTGGAACTAACTCTGTAGACCAGGCTGGCCTCAAACTCAGAGATCTGCCTGCCTCTGCCTCCCAGGTGCTGGGATTAAAGGCATGCGCCACCATCACCCGGCTGTCCCATAGATTTTTAATTGGGAAAAGTGTTTGATGTGTAGTTAAAATGTATTTCTGCCTATTTCTGAAAAAGTAATGTGTAAGTCTTATCAATTATACTCTTGAGGTTTTCTCTAAGCTATAAAACTTATTTAACATTAAAGCTCCAGCAGGGTGGTGGCACACCTTTAGTCCCAGCACTGGGAGGCAGAGGCAGAGGCAGAGGCAGAGGCAGGCAGATTTGTCTGAGTTTAAGGCCAGCCTGGGCTACAGATCCAGCCACTGCTACACAGAGAAACAAAACAAAACAAGACCAAAAAAAAAAAAGCCTCTAGTATTCTCAGTGTTTCCTTTTTAAAGGGTCCTCACAGGAGTTTAATTCTTCTTTATGGACCTGATGGGATTTGTGTGTTTCTTATTAATTAAGCATCTTCATACATATGCATAAGGCATTTCTATCATGTCTCACATCCTCTTGCCCTCCCTCTTCCTCCTCCTCCTCCCTGTCACCCCTCTTCTCCTCGTCCCTGCCAGCCCTCTCCTACTTTTGTGGGTTGAATCTTTCATGGGTGTCCCAGCAGTTGTTTGTTTCGTTAGGTTATTTACAGCCCGCAGGCACAGTAGCAGTGATGGTAACACTGAAGAAAATGGCTTTCCCTTGTCCATCAACCATTAGCTCAGGATAATCCTCAAGATCTGTTTATTTTCTTTCCTCTTTTTCTTCCTTCTTTCTTTTGGGTCATCATTCCTGTTGGATTTCTCATAATACCTTTTGTTGATTGCATCTCAGCTCTGTAATTTATTATTTCGGCTCCTGTATTTCCTAAAAGTCTTCTTAAATTTTTGTCACCATCTTATTTGGTTTTTGCATGCATGATGTGGGGAGAGCAGTGCATGGCACAATACAGGTGTGGAGATCAGGCGAAAGTTTACATGTGTGTCCCAGGGATCAAACTCAGCAACTCAGGCTTGACAACAGGTTTTTTACCTGCTAAGCCATCTCGCTGGCCCTTATTTCCTACCTGATTATTCATTCTAGAAGTTTCATAGTCAGATTTCAAGATGTTGATTGATAATCATGTTGAGACTTCTTAATTCTTTGTAAATTGCAAAACGGTTATACGATTTTTTAAAAGATTTATTTATTTATTTTGCATGTGTGAGTACACTATTGCTGTCTTCAGACACACCAGAAGAGGGCATCAGATCCCATCACAGATGGTTGTGAGCCACCATGTGGTTGCTGGGAATTGAACTCAGGACCTAAGAGCAGTCAGTGCTCTTAACCACTGAACCATCTCTCCAGCCCCACGGGTATACAGTTTTATCATGACTTCATTTACTGTTACTGTAAATCATTATGTACACATGTGTGAGCAAAGATTACTGTGTATAAGTTTTGCTTTCAGTGTGTTTTTGCATTGCAGTCTCTGCTTGGATGCTTGTTGGTCCATCTAGAACTGTCTGCTAAAACAGACAAACCTACAAAAAGCGTATGGCTTTTTTGTGCTCATCAAAAGAGATTAAATGCCTAAGCTAGCTGTCTTTCCTTGTCCAAACACTTGTATTTTCTAAAGAATGTGTCAGAGCTGGAATGCTACTAGACCTAAACTGACAGGGTTTGTTTTTAAGGCTTTTGCTTTTCCAGCCCTCATTACCAATTTCAGCTTAACTGCAGTCAGCTGTAAGCCCTGTAACAGCTTCCCAGAGTTTGTGGTCCAAGCAAAATTATTTTTTCTAAGTCTCATAAAATAACAATGCCATTTGAGAAACAAAACACGTAAGTCCAGTCGTGACCTCTTTTGGGTGGTTTTCAGCAAGGTTAAGGTGCAGTGTGCACATGCATGAAAAACAGAGGAAGCGAGGGTCTGTGCATGTCTATATACTAACAGGAAGGGAGGAAACTGAAGCGGGGGGGGGGGGGGCTTCGCTCAGGACTAGTAGCAGGATGGCTTACTTACTCCCACTGCTTTCAAGTGCCAATTATAAAGTAGGTGAAGTTTTAAGATAGATTTTAGGTAAATTTTTTTCTACAAGTCAGTTTTCCCTGCAGCAGCCCACCCCTGCTGTCACCAAATGACAAGTAAAATTCTGTGGGCCACTAGTTCCTAAAAGGTTTCTGAGAAAATCTGAAAGTAAAAATCTTAAATATAGTTAACTACCTAGCAAATTAACTTGTTTAATAACTGCTTTGAAAGAACCTTTGACTGTTACGCTGTCTCTTAAAATGAAGATGCAGCTATAGCAAGGTAGCACGCAGCTTCCTGGTTCTGACCCAAAGCCAGTTTCTGGTTGTGCATCTAGATTTCAATGGTGTCAGCATACTGACACATCGCCACATTCTAGCAAAAAAGGGAACAGATAATATTTTGTGGGCAAAACAATTAAGGCCCAGTACAATTCAGATCTTATCTTCCTGATGATAAATAACCACCTTAGAATTGGAACTCAGATCTTTCTGACTCTAAGCCTAGGTTCCCTCTCTCTCAATGAATTAAACAGAAATAAATAAAATAAAGATAAGGTGAAAGAAACTAGTGAGAGGAGATCAGGGTCTGAAACAAGGCCATGAAAGCAGAAATAAAAGTTATGGGTTTCCCTTGATTTACCAAAAGGTGTAGAATCTGAAGAAATGGAGAGAATAGAATTATGTAGATGAATGGTCACCATGAGAGAAATGGCGGAAGAGAGGGAGTCCTCATACTGTATGCCAACTCAGGTGTCAGTGATGTCTTTGGTTAAAGACATCCAGCTGGCCTTTAGATTCTATTCCAGATGGTGCTTGGATTATCGTTGGTACAAGGACCTTTCAGGAGCTAGTATTCCTGTACATTGTGCTAGGCCTCTGATTTGGCACTTTCCTAGCGATAATTATAAATTTGTAACTATCAGAGAAATATCATGAGATTTATACCTTCAATTTTTTTTTTTTTTTTTTTTTTTTTTTTTTTTTTGGTGACTGTGCCAAAAACTGTTTCTGCCTGTGTATGTGTATTACAAGTTTTTTGTGATGGAGAAAGACTCCATATCTGAAAGCCTCTTGGACTGTGAATATGTTGTAATATAGTAGCTGTGGAAAATACTCAGTGAAGACAGAGAAGCCAGAATGAAACGAGGAAGTTCATATGTGCAGTTTATGGTTAGCCGATGCCAGTGGCTGGTATGCAGGCCTTTGCTGAGTTCTTGCTCCGGGGGATGTTTGTACAAATAGTAACATTGGCAAGATGACTGTTGGCTGTAAACTAAGACCTTTTTATTGAAGTAATCTGAATTTTGTCACTTTTTTTTGGTGTGTAATCCTCATCCCCAGTTCTTCCTGTAGCTGTGGCTAGCCTGAAATTTGAAATTTAGACCAGGCTGGCCTCAAACTCACAGGTATCCTTTGTGTCCAGAGTGCTGGAATTCGAGGATTCATCTTTTGGGCTGTCCTGGAAACATCTAAAAGACTCTGTAAACGCCTTGTCTTCTGTAAGAAGATGCACAGTGCCCAGAAAGTAGGAGAGTGCGTCCGGAGAAACGTGCTCTGTGTGGCTGATGAGCCTGCTCCTCGTGGGCTAGGAAATGGCCAGCATGCAGCGAGCTTGCTTGAGAAGTCTTTGTCATAGTGCTTTCAATAGAATCCTGTGGGAGGCCACCACTTGTGTCTCTCAGTGGCTTTGACTTCCCTGTGTAGCACAGGCTATGCTCACATGTGTGCTAATGCGCCTCTCGGTGGGAGATTAAGTATTATGTTGTTTCCTATATCTCAGAAACAGCAATAAAAACTTGTTTAAAATTCCTCCATTTTAGTTTATAACATGTTACCCACAACGCTCTCTTCTTTTTCTTTATTTCCTATCAGGACGCCCGAACAGTGTCCAAGTGTGGTGTCTTTGTTGTCAGAGAGTTATAACCCTCACGTGCGCTACGGAGCTGCAATGGCCCTGGGGATCTGCTGTGCTGGTACAGGAAACAAGGTACAGCCCAACCAGTAGGGTCACTTCTTTCCCAACACCAGGCTTTTCTGTTGCAGAAAAGTGTGTAAAATAACTGAAAATACAGGTGCAGTGTGATCCCTCACAGCGAGCTTGGTGCTCGGGGCTTCACAGTGCTCCCCCACTCTCCTGTGCTGCAGTGTCTGAAGACGCCTAAGAACAACCTGATATACACAGCTGGCCATACTGTCATTACATGGTTATTCTCACTGTTTCATTAGTACCATAGACATGAAGATTACTATCTAGAGACACTAAAATCAACTTTTTTTTTCCATTATTTTTATTTATATGTATGTTTGTATGCCTGTTTGTGGATATGTTTTGCCTATGGAAGCCAGAGGTGTCAAACCGCTCAGAAACTATAGTTACAGATGGCTGTGTACATGCCCTTAACCACTGAGCTCTCTAGGCCCTAAAAGTGTTACAGTAGTGTGAGTGTGTGTGTGTATGTGTGTTTGTGTACGCAGGAATTAGTTCTCAGTTCTCTCCTTCCATTAATGGATGGATTGTGGGAATCAAACACAGGTCATCAGGCAACAAAAGCCTTTACTTCCTGGGCCCAGATGTAACATGCACTCTTGATTCACAGCATTGGTAAAAACCACCATGCTTTGCCTTGAATAGCAAACATGCATACATCTTGGGCACCTTGGATAGACTTTTCTTTTAATTCAACGAATGTATATGTTTTTGTGCTAGAAGAGAACATTGTTCCCCTTCTAGAGTCTTATATTTTATTATACAGAAAGGGATCAAACAACTTTTTAAAGATTTTTTTTTATATGTTTTGCCTGCATGTAAGTCTGTGTACCTCCACATGCAGCACTTACAGAAGCCAGAAAGGGGCATTGGGTTTCTTGGAGCTAGAGTTACAGTTCAATCGTCAGCTATATGGAGATGCTGGAATTGAACCCCATCTAGTGTACTTAACCACCAAACCATCTCTCCAGCCCCATAATCTCATATTGATTAGTTCCGGAAACTTAAACTTTTAATTTGCTTGACTTTTTCCTCTACTAAATATTAGATACAACACCCTCCCACTCACCCAGCACCACCACTGCCCAGCTCATCCAACACACCTCATGGATACTCACGCTGCAAACACAGTCGTATCATTTAATGAAAGAAAAAAAAAGGCTCTGCGTTTCTTTTGGACTGACGAGCTGGGTCAGGGTGCTCGCTGCCCAGGCTGGCAGGCTGAGTTCAAGCTCTGCCCGAGCTCCGTGGCAGGGACAGCACTCGTCCCCACAGGCTGGCTCCCATGCACACCAGCAGCCGTGCCCTCAGACTCGGTGCACACATGGCCATACATTAATAGAGTCATCTTTTTAAAGAGTTTTCAGAGATATTTCATTCTCTCCTGGTATTTTATCCCAGTCTGGTCTAGCCTGCTTTCCCAGTCTTTCTTTTCTTTTTTTTCCTTTTTTTTTCTTCCTTCCTTTCTTTCTTTCTTTCTTTCTTTCTTTTTTTTTTTTATTTGTTTATTTAATTTATGTGAGTACATTGTAGCTGTCTTCAGACACACCAGAAGAGGGTACCCGATCCCATTACAAATGGTTGTGAACCACCATGTGGTTGCTGGGATTTGAACTCAGGACCTCTGGAAGAGCAGTCAGTGCTCTTAACCACTGAGCCATCTCTCCAGCCCTTCTACCTCAGCTTTTCAAATCCTACAATTACAGGTTTTTGTTTTTGTTTTTGTTTTTGTTTTTTGGATTTGGTTTTTTTCAAGACAGGTTTTCTCTATAGCCCTGGCTGTCCTGTAGACCAGGCTGGCCTCAAACTCAGAAATCCGCCTGCCTTTGCCTCCCAAGTGCTGGGATTAAAGACATGCACCACCACCGCCCAGCTAGGAACAGAATTTCCTATATAATCATCTATGAAGCCAGCCGTGGTAGCACTTGAGAGGTAGAGGCAGGTAGATCTTCATGAATTCAAACCCAAGTTCCAGGCCAGCAAGGGCTACACAGTGAGACCCTGTCTCCAGCAAAAAGAAGGAGAAAGAAGGATCAACATGTGCCAGAGGCTGAACAGATGGCTGTGTGGTTAAAAACACATACTAACTACTTTTGGAGTGAACCATAATTTGGTTCCCAACCCCCACACCAAGCTCACAGTCACCCTTTTCCCCCTGTTCTTTATATTTTGAGATGGGTTTTTTCCCTATGTGAGAGCTATCCTGGAACTTGCTGTTAGTAGGCTGACCTTGGAACTCACAGAGACCCGCCTGCCTCTGCCTGCAAGTGCTGGGATTAAGGCGTGTGCTACCTCCCACCTGGCAACACAGCCATCTTTTAACTCTAGCTCCAGGAGATCCCACACCTTCCTCTGGCCTTCAAGGGTATCTGAATCCATGTGCACATACCCACCCCCACCTTTACACACATATATGTGATTAATGTTTTGGAAATGCTCTCTCTTCTTTTTTGTTAGAGAGATGGAGTATATATAAGAATTCCCTGTGTTCTAGGTGGGAGGGAATGCATGCATACCACAGAGTCCTTGTCAAGGTCAGAGGATAGTTTGTAGGAGTCGGCTCTCCCTGTGTGGGTCCTGGGGATCAATCTCAGTTGTCAGACTTAGTAGCAGCTCCTTACCTGCTGAGCTGTCTCACCAGCTGCTGCTTTTTCTAGTTTACCTTAGTTCTATAAACAAAGGAAGGATAGGGTTGGATATTTGCTAAGTATTTTTCCTCTTAGGCCTTTAATTTACATTTATGTCAGCTCTCATAAGTTAAATACAAATTGGATCTTTCTCTTTCCATATTATTCTAAAATTAATATGATATCTAGGGGCAGATGTTCTTTGAAGTAAAGCATCTGACAAGTTAATACAATGAAAGATTTTTATTATTCATACTAAATAAGTCTGCTTTGTTTCTAAGTAATTTGTATAACCCAGGTATCTGTACATAGCTGAAAGAGAATATTTAAGAACTATAGCTGGCAGTTGTGGACCATGCTTTTAATAATCCCAGCACTCAGTAGGCAGAGGCCAGCCTGGTCTTCAGAGAGAGTTCCAGGACAGCCAGGGCTACACAGAGAAACTCAGTCTTAAAAAAAAATAAATTAAATAAAATAAACACTGCCCTCATGTAAAATATACCTTTGACAGTGAGTGATCTGAAGGTGCAGCTGTCTCAATTTCAATTAAAGTTTTGTCTTTTTGTTTGTTGTGCTTTCAGGAAGCAATCAATTTACTGGAGCCAATGACCAACGACCCTGTGAACTACGTGAGGCAAGGGGCTCTGATAGCGTCAGCTCTCATCATGATCCAACAGACTGAAATCACGTGTCCAAAGGTGAGCTAGGACGCTCGAGGAGAGCTGGGCTGGGGCTTTTCTGTAATAATTTACCTAAGTTAAAAGAAAAAAGCACATTTGAGGGCAGCAGACTAGGACTGATGTGATTGTATCATTTTCTGTGGTATATGTTTTGTAAATTTAAGGTCAATCAAAAGGTGTCACATGTCTTTAATCCCAGCACTCGGGAAACAGAGGCAGGCAGATCTCTGAGGGTTCAAGGCCAGCCTGGTCTACAGATCAAATTCTAAGACAGCCAGAGCTACACAGAAAAGCCCTGTCTTCTTCTTCTTCTTCTTCTTCTCCTTCTTCTTCTTCTTCTTCTTCTTCTTCTTCTTCTTCTTCTTCTTCTTCTTCTTCTTCTTTTTTTCTTAAGAAATTATAACTTACGAGGTAAAATAATAAAATTAGCTCTTTTTTTGTTTGTTTTGGTGTTTTGTTTTTGCCTCCCTGTGTGCTTATAAATAAATGTAACAAGTCTGATTTAGTACTCTGTTAGAGACTGATAATTCTGCTTCTGAGGCAATGAAACCTTCTACAGTCACTTTATGTGTACCTCAGTCGTTTAAAAATTTCATCTACATTCTTACCCTCCTAGGCAATCCTGGACAGGTGTCAGTGGCTCAGGAAGTCCTGGTAATGACTAATTCCTGTCCGTTTTAGATGTCAGATTCCATACACAGTGACCTCTGATCATGAGTCCTCTAAGCGGTCCCTCTGAATCCTCTCGCTGGATCTGTATACTAAAGAAGGATGGCCCGGCTTTCCTCAAGGAGCCTTCCTATACCTTCCACGGCCACACCTCCTCTGGATTACCTGTAACAGTCTGAGGCACTTATTTAAAACTTCTCTCATGTCAGTGTCTTATACCTCATACTATTCTTCACTGTGCAGTGCAAATGGGCATGGCCAGACATCTTGTTGTGTTGAGAACAAAGTACGTGTGTTTTATGTGTGTTCTGAGACTATCATGCTTGGTGCATTCAGCAGCAGTGTGAACCACCGGTGGGGGGGAAGTGGTGTCCACCTGTAATCGCAGCTTCTTAGGGGCTCTCAAGATCAGCACTGCCTTGGTGACCAGAGGGTTCAAGGCCGGCATGGACAGCCGTCTCAATACTACAATGAATGAGGCTAGCAGGTGTGCTCCTTTGGTGGTATGCCTGCCTTGGTTTAGTCTCCAGGATTGAAAAAAGAAAGAAAGAAAGAAAAATACTTAGCCTGTGCCCATACCATTCTACTTAGATTTTTAGAGTGTTTAGCTGCCCCAAGTTAGTAATGTTTAGGTCTCAGAAACATTTAAAAACAAAATATTGCTAGCAGAAAAAAATAAGTTCATGCCAGCAAACACATATAGTCCCAGCACCTAAGAGACTAAGGCAGGAAGGTCACAAGTTCAAGGCCAGCCTGAACTACATAATGAGACTTCTTTTTAAAAAAGTAGAAGGAAAGGAAAGGACAAAGCCATTGACCTCTCTTCTACCTCAGCAACAGACACAGGGCACAGAGCAGAGACTCTGCAGGGAACAGGCCACTCACTGCATTGGCTTTCTGCTTCAGGCAGCTGTGTCTGACAGACCTCACTTTCTGAGCAGTCACCGTCATTGTCTCATCGCCCAGAACTTCTCTCTCAAAATCATTTTCAGGGTTTCCAAAAGTCGTATTATTGCACGTACAATCTTACTTCTCCTCCTATTTTTCCCAAGAATTGCTTAATATACTAGAACATAAACATCTTTGCAAACACAGACCACATTTCTTCGTGCTTTTAAATATAGCAGCTACCATATGAGTAACTTTTATTTCTGCTTTTGATGTTGCACCGAGCCTTTGGAACTTACCCAGCTGCGCAGGGTCATTGAAGAATGAACCTCCTCAAATAGCCATATAAATATTTATTCACTTGGACCTTACATCTGGCTTTCACATTGCTTCTGTTGTCAACTAGACTAAGGTTTAGCCTCCTCATATCCTGGCTATAGAGTTCCAATGATCAAGCCTGCGGCTGGGGAGATAGCTCATCAGGTAGAGCGGTGGCTGTGTAATAATGGAGGCCCAGGTTTGGACCCCAGCACCCATGTGAAAGTGACACATGGCCACAAGTGTGCTCCAGCACTGTGAGGGACAGACACAGGAGGATCTCAGGATTACAGCTGCCAGCCTAGATCCAGGTTCAGTGAGAGACCCTGTCTGAGGGCAACAAGGCAGAGAGTGAGATAGTGCACTCTGGTATGCTCTCTCCCCAGGCCTCTATGCATGTGTGTGTGCATACCACGCATATATATACCCTACACACAGTGTAGATATTCCATATGCATACAATAAAGTACTTCATTAAAAGGAAACTGCTATGGTGGTGCCTGCTTTTAATCCCAGAACTTCAAGGCTATCCTGGGTTACTTGAGATGTTATATAAACAAAGAAAAAAGAAAAATTTTCAGAGCTGAGCATGGATGGTGGCATCCACCTTTAATCTTAGCACTTGGGAGGCAGAAGTAGGCACATCTCTGAGTTTGAGGCCAGCCTGGTCCACAGAACAAGTTCTAGGAAAGCTGGGGTTACACATAGAAACCCCTATCTCAAAAGCCAACAAAAAGAAGTAATTTCAGTGTTTTTTAGTAGTCATAACCTCAGATTAACAGTGCAGAATCCTTGTGAGGTAGAATATCCTAAACTATACTCTTTGTTTTTTGTTTTTGTTATGGTTTTATTTTACTCTTAAGAAATGCCACATTTAGCCGGGCGGTGGTGGCTCACACCTGTAATCCCAGCACTTGGGAGGCAGAGGCAGGCGGATTTCTGAGTTCGAGGACAGCCAGGGCTACACAGAGAAACCCTGTCTCGAAAAAACAAAAAACAAAAAACAAACAAAAAAAAAAAAGAATTGTCTTCTGGGCTGGAGAAGTGGCTCAGTGGTTAAGAGCACTGCACTCTTCCAGAGGACCCAGGTTCAGTTCCTGGCACCCACATGGCAGCTCCCAACTACTCTAGTCCCAGGGGATCCAGCATCCTCTTCAGGCTTCCTTGAGCACCAGGCACACACATGGTTCAGAGATTTATACATAAAATAATTCAAAGAATTACAGCCCTTCCTCAAAGGGATACAAAAGAAAATGACCTTGGGTATTTTGTAAGATTCTTAATGGGAATTAGAATGTTTGTGTAGTATGATGCCCTAACACTAAGCCTGCACATTGTGCCCTTGGTTTAAGTAATATCAGTATGATTTTTGCCTTGTTTCTATCAGTTTCTCACTTGTCTACACTCGCAAACATAAACTCCAGTTCATAGACACATTTCTGTATTAGTAACACACAATTTAGAAAGTCTTGAGCGTTACACTTAACCTTTTAATGGGTTCTTAGAGCTGTTTTCTCTCAAAAACAACTCTTCTCTTCATAAATCATCTATTTTTGTCTTGTTGAATGAAATCCACTATGAGAAGTTTATTTGAACATTTACATAGTATATATTGTATATAAACATCAGATGAAAAGTTACACTATAAAAATAAGTTCTTAGGTCTGGAGAGGCGATGGTTTTCCCATTAAAAGTTCTTGCTGCTCTAGTAGAGGATCCAAATTTGATTTCCAGCATATCCAACATAAAATAAAAACTAAAGTACATTTAGAACTAATAATAATGAAATCTAGTGCTCTTCTTTGCCTTATATCATGTAATGTGTAATCTGGTGAAAGAATCTGCTCCAGCCTCTGACAAGTACTTGTTTTAGAAGTGGGATCGTGTTTAGCCACACGTGTTAAACTTCTTAGCTCCAAAATGAAATTACAGTTTGGATAGATTAGGCTTTTGTTAGTTATCATGATTCATCAGAAATTAATCCAAAGAACTGTAATCTTTTCCCTTGATCATTCCCCCTTCCAGAAGTATACGATTTGCATTCAGAACATGATAAATATTTTAAATGCATAACTTTATGCCAGAGAGATGGTTTAGCAGGTACAGGCACTTGTCACCAAGCCTGGTGACCTGAATTTGATCCCTCAAACCCTCATTCCCAAAAGTTGTTCTCTTGACATCTACAGACAGACAGACACACACACACAGTATTCTTTTCAAAGGCTAGAACTATTTTGTCTTTTTTAATGTGAGTTTAAGGAAGGTAGAATTTACATTCTTGTTTCTATAGGAAAAAAATTTTATAAGCTGAAATTCTAAGCATGAAATTTTATAAGATATTTAAGATATAAGACACTATTGTACCAGGCAGTGGTTGTATACACCTTTAGTCTCAGCACTCTAGAGTCAGAGGCAGGTGGATCTCTGAGTGCAAGGTCACCCTGGTCTATAAAGCAAGTTTCAGTACAGCTAGGGCTGCATAGAGAAACCCTGTTTTGAAAAGTAAAATGGCGGAGGGGGATATATTGTTAAAATACTAATAAATTCAAGGTGAAAACTAAAAATGAGTGAGATTGTGATAACAAGTTACATTAGTTATTTTTTGCATGGCTGTGAACAAAGTTGCTCATGAAAACCATCTGGGCTCATGGTTTTGAGGGATTTTAATTCATCATAGCAAGAAGACATGGCAGAAAGCCGGGCGTGGTGGCACACGCCTATAATCCCTGCACTTGGAGGCAGAGGCAGGCGGGTTTCTGAGTTCAAGGCCAGCCTGGTCTACAGAGTGAGTTCCAGGACAGCCAGGACTACACAGAGAAACCCTGTCTCGAAAAACCAAAAAAAAAAAAAAAAGAAGACATGGCAGAGTGACTCTGTATGACAGCAAGAGTATCTTGGGAGAGGGTGTGGCTGTTTTCATAGCAGTGGACCAAGAAGCAGACAGTAAGAACCAGGGGTGTGGCTATCACCCAGTGGGTCTCAACCCATGCTACATATGAACTATTTACGTTACCACTCACAACAGTAACAAAATTACACTTATGAAGTATCAACAAAATAGTTTTGTGGTTGTGGGTCACCTTAGCATGAACAACTAACTGTATTAAAGTGTTTCAAGATTAGGAAGGTAGAGAACCATGGCTATAACCTTCAAAGCCTACTTCCTAGTGACCTTTTTTAACCAGCTAGGACCCACATTCTTTTTTTTTTTTTAAGATTTATTTATTTATTATATGTAAGTACACTATAGGTCTTCAGACACCCTAGAAGAGGGCGTCAGATCCTATTACAGATGGTTGTGAGCTACCATGTGGTTGCTGGGATTTGAACCCAGGACCTTTGGAAGAGCAGTCAATGCTCTTAACTGCTGAGCCATCTCTCCAGCCCAGGACCCACATACTTAAGGTTCCACAGCTACCCAAAGCATCACCACATGTAACCAAATATGAGCAGTGGAGACATTTCAGGTTTCAGCCATCACAGGGAGATCATGGTGTTATCAGGAAGAGTACCAGGAAAGAAAGATAAGGGTGTTTCTTATTTTGGATATGTGGAATTTGAAGTAATAGCAAGTCATTTGGAAAGAAAAATAGGAGTGTATGGGGCAAAGTCAACTGAACAGAGATGTATAGGAAGTAGACATAAAGCAATTAAATCAGTGGCCCTGCCGGGCATGGTGGCGCACGCCTGTAATCCCAGCACTAGGGAGGCAGAGGCAGGTGGATTTCTAAGTTCGAGGCCAGCCTGGTCTACAGAGTGAGTTCCAGGACAGCCAGGACTACACAGAGAAACGCTGTCTCGAAAAAAAAAAAAAAAAAAATCAGTGGCCCTTGACAGTTATAAAATCCAGGAAGGTCTGAAAATTTACAGGTTTGCTCTTAAGGACATCGCTGACTAAAATCTTGCCTCAAAATGAGTCACTTACTATGAATAGCCATGCGTTTGCTACTTCAGAATTATTAATTCCATTATGGGATATTGTTCCATACCCCACCAGAAATTCAAAGTGTGTATGTCATGTTGGCATTTAAAAACACATGTGGGGGGTTTTGCCTATATATGTGTATGTACTGCATATGTGCCTGATACCTGCAGAGGCCAGGAAAGAGTCAGATTCCCTAGAACTCGAGTTGCAGACAGTTGTGAGCTGTCCTGTGAGTATTGGGAATCAAACCCAGGTCCTCTGGAAAAGCAGCCACTACTCTTCATGCTAAGCCATCCCTCCAGCCCCATGTCAGTTTTTAAATCTGAATTCCAAATGCATCTGGCCTGAAGGATTTCGTGGAAGGAGTCACAGTTGTACAGTTGATGTTCTACACACAGATAGAATGTCAAAGATAAAGTTTAAACTTCCGGACTGGTTCCGGATACGCAGAGATGCTTGTGTAGCCAGAGTGAAGTGGGAAGGAGGGAAAGGAGCATGCTCTCCAGAAGAAATGACGCCAGAGAGTTTTGTTTCTTTCTGGGTTTTTTCTAGTAGTATAAGGTATAAAGTGCAGAACATGATGAACTTTTTACATACATGATTTTAGAAAGGGTGGATTTTAGAAGCTCATACATAGTAGAAATGTAGACCACAGAATAACCTAGATTTTAATTGTCTTTTAATATAAAATAAGTTAATATTTTCTGCAAGTTCAACCTTTTTTTGAGGGGTATATTAACACTCATTTGGTTTTATTATTTTTTGAGACAGCTGCTTGCTGCCCATGTAGTTGAGCCTGGCTTCCACTCTCAAGAGGCAGGGTTGTGGGTGTGTGCCTCTCTGCCTGGCATGGCGCCATCAGATTCTGAACTGTAAAGTTAGGAGACCGTGGTCTTCACCCTGATCACTCCTGGTAACCAGCGGATGGTCGGATGTGTGCTCAGCAGCCCTGACATCTGTAAAGGACATGGAGAGCAGACTAGGGGATCACAGCTTGACTTCTGAATTTAGTCCCCTGTCTGCTCTACTAAAACAGTGACTCTCCACAAGAATTATAAGAATGAACATTAAGAAGTGTTAGAAAACTGAAAGTGATGACCAAAATTTTACTGTTAAAAATCTATCTTTCAGTTCTCATTGGATGCTTTTTTATTATTTTTAGATATGTGTGTATATTTAAATTCTCCTTTGTAATTAATGCATGTATAGTGTTTTGTTTAATCTTTATTTTTATAAGTTCATGGGCTTTTTTGTTTTTTGTTTTTTTGTTTTTGTCTTTTGGTTTTGGTTTTGTTTGTTTGTTTGTTTGGTTGGTTTTTTTTTTTTTTGGAGACAGGGTTTCTCTGTATATCCCTGGCTGGAACTCACTCTGTAGACCAGGCTGGTCTCGAACTCAGAAATCTGCCTGCCTCTGCCTCCCAGAATGCTGAGATTACAGGCGTGCGCCACCACTGCCTGGCTGGGAGTTTTTGTTTTTTTTTTTTTTAACATTTCGAACATAAAATTTCCATCCTTGAATCAAAGGAGTTTGACCTGTTGAGCCAGAGATAAAAACATTAGACCTTAGGATATTTAAAATTAGTTATGAACTCAGTGATGATTTAATCATACTGGATTTTATAGTTTTTAAAGCGAGAAGACTGGAAGGGTGTGACTTAATAGTTACTGTGCACATCATATTCCCCCACTGCAGTTTGTGGTTGCCTGGGAATAAAACTGAGAGCCATTTTTAAGGAGTATTGTTTTATTAGCAGTCCATAACTGGCAGAGCTCATAGTCTAGAGGGTAGTGCAGTTTTGCCCCTATGTCATGGCTGTGCCTACTCAAGTACACCATGCCCCATTTGTAACCACGATTACTTCAGGTTGTCTTTAGAACATGGATAAATAATCCTCAAAGAAAGGAGGAAGAAAACAAAGCTCAGAAAAGCTAGTAGATGGCCAGGTGTGGTGATTGTCTCAGGCTCAGAAGTTTGAGATCTGGGCCACCTTACAAGAAGTCCCATCTAAAAAGGAAAGGACCATGGAACAGACAAGTAATTTACCAGATATCTCCTAAGAGCAGAGATCATCATATTCCCCGGGCTGTCTGATTCTGTTACCCTGCCACAGTATCACACTGTGCCCTTCAGTCCATACAGAGAAGAGATTCTGAAAGAATGTGCTGCACTCATTATACTATGAAACTCAAATCTGATGTTTTCTGCTTTTGGCAGATTTGGGAAGCTCCATGATCATGTGCTTCTTGAGCAAGCAGACTTCTTCCTGAGTGCCTACCATTTGAAAGCACTGTCGGGCAAACAAGGAAGTGTAAGCCATGGAAGAAGCATAAGATAGGGCCATCTCCACCCAACAGTTAAAATAACCACTTCATTCATTATGAATATTCTAGAAGCATTTTTATGTGAAAATATATATATATATTGTAATTTCAGGAAAACTCTAAAGCATACAAGATTAATCATAATTGATTCTGAGCAAGTCTTCAGAAAGAAGACTGTGCATTCAGAATGCACATCTTTAATGTTTGTGAATACACTCACACAGGCTGGGTGAAGGGTAGTTTACCTAAAGTGGAACTGAAGGGCCGTGCCTGTTAGGAAATCTGCTCCGTTGACAGTAAGCAGCATAACTATAATTCAGAGTGCATCAAGAGCTGTCGAGTTTGTGGGACTGATTGGGCCTGCTGACCCGCTGGTGCAGAATGAAATCTTATTCAGCATTCCCTTGAGTCTGAATCACCCACTGTGGAGTGAGGACTGGAAGCAGCTACTGCTCCCACAGCAGGAAGTCAGAACACATCTGGTCTGTCTCCTTCTTCTAAATGCTTTGACACTGAGAACTGGGTCTCGACACCATTAGTGCGGCTCATTGGGTGTTCTCTAACGGCATGACAAATGCAGAGACTCTAACTCTCCTCCTTGCTTCCTCAGGTGAATCAGTTCCGGCAGCTGTATTCCAAAGTCATCAATGACAAGCACGATGACGTCATGGCCAAATTTGGCGCCATTCTGGCCCAGGGCATACTGGATGCAGGTGAATGTGCAGAGAGGTCTTCCGTGTGCAGCATGTAAATCTAATGAAACAGCTAGCCCAGCACTCCCTGTGACATCGTCCAAACAAGTCTGAAGCAAATTATTCCAGAGTAAACTTTGAGAGTGTGGTTTGCAGAGATTGTTTTCCATTATTTGAGCACAAATGATTGTTACTCCTTCCCTGCTCTCAGATACGCCCTGTCCCCTCTTGCCTCCCTGCTGAAGACTGAGCCCAGGACATCACCTGTGGAGTGTAATTGTAATTATACCGCACCTGGTATAATTACCTGTGGAGTAACTACACAGCACCTGGGGTTTTGTTGTGTGTTTGTTTCTTGAGACAGTGTTTCCTCATGTAGCTCTGGGTGTTCTGGAACTAGCTCTGTAGACCAGGCTGGCCTCAAACTCACAGAGATCTGCCTGCCTCTGCCTCCTGAGTGCTGGGATTAAAGGTGCGCACCACTGCCCGGCAGCATCGGCCCTTTGTATGGTTTGTTCTGGAACATGTTCTATAAGGTGTCCTGGTTGGCTTTTAGCTTACTGTCCTGTTGTCTCAACCTTTATAAGTAGCTGAGACAAGTGTGCCCTACCATGCTCAGCAGATCCCAGTCTTATATAACAGCTTTATAAGCTCAAGTTCTTTTCCCTCTTCGTTCCTCTTGTTCCTCTTTCTTGTTTTGTAAAGTATGCCTGATAGTGTTGGAAGGGTTAGATATATTGGAGAGAAAATAGAGTAGTTCTATATACTTAGTAATGTGCTCAGTGACTTTCAGCTGGAATTTTTTTTGGGGGGGGGGTAAGGTTCACTAAATAGTCCAGGCTAGCCTCAAATTCAAGCCAACTCTCCTATCTCAGCCTCTAAGCACTGGGATCATAGATAATCACATGCCACTATGTCTGGCTAAAATCCGGTTCTTTTTGTTTGTTTGTTTGGTTTGGTTTTTGGTTTTTCGAGACAGGGTTTCTCTGTGTAGCCCTGGCTGTCCTGGAACTCACTCTGTAGACCAGGCTGGCCTCGAACTCAGAAATCCGCCTGCCTCTGCCTCCCAACTGCTGGGATTACAGGCTAAAATCCGTTTCTTTAGTTGCTAACTTGGATCTTCACTCAAACTTGTTGGCTTTCAAGCTGAATTTCTCTCTACTCCCCAAAGGGATAGTGTAGAGACTGTGGCAAGAGGCAGTACAAGCTGGGTTTTAAACCACTCACCCTCTCACAGTGCAAACTTCTGATCAGAATCAGCTGATTTCACTGTTTATCAATTCTTCCTCAGAAAACATGTTGAATTAAAATTTAAATTGTTGCCGGGCGTGGTGGCGGCGCATGCCTGTAATCCCAGCACTTGGGAGACAGAGTGAGTTCCAGGACAGCCAGGGCTACATAGAGAAACCCTGTCTCGAAAAAAAAATTTTTTTAAATTGTTAAGACTTTTCCTTTTGTGAGGTTGGAGAGATGGCTCAGTGGTTAAGAGCACTTTCTGCTCTTGCAGACGGCCCAAGTACAAGCTCCCCCTGCTACATCAAGTGGGTCAAAACCACATGTAGTTTGAGTTTCAAGGAGTCAACACCCTCTTCTTCCTTCGTGGGCATCAGGCACCCACATGGTATATATACATACATGTAGGCAAAACACTCATACACATAAAATAAATAACTGGATACACGTCTTTAACCCCAATACTCTGGAGGCTAGGCAGTCAGATCTCTGAGGGTTCAACCTGGTCTACATAGTGAGTTAGAGACTGATTAGTGAGACTCTAATCAAATAAACAAACAAACAAACCACCAGCTACTTCCCTAGTGCGGTACCTAGAAATGTTTATTGACATCTTAATGGGTCACTCTGCTCATGGTTTTTCTCTTTCTGCAGGTGGTCATAATGTCACAATCTCCTTACAGTCCAGGACTGGGCACACACATATGCCTTCTGTGGTTGGCGTCCTTGTCTTTACCCAGTTCTGGTTCTGGTTTCCCCTTTCACACTTCCTGTCATTGGCTTATACTCCTACCTGTGTCATTGGCCTTAACAAGGATTTAAAGGTATGTCTCTGAGTCCTGAGTGTTGTGGGATATTCTAATCATAGATGACCCTATTTCCCCTTCAACCTCAATCCTTAGCAGAATAGAGTATGTCTGTGGACATTTTATAAGTAAGCTTTTCTTATTAGTTGTGTAATACTGGACACATCTTTTGAGAGGGAATGATGGGGTAGGGTGTTTAATTAAAAATATGAAGAGATTTTATAAGCCATTCTGTGTATTTGAAGGGGGTGGTTTGGTTTTCATTTTGCAACGGGGTCTTATGAATATAGCCATGACTAGCCTAGAACTCACTATTGTAGACCAGGCTGACCTTGAACTCACAGAGACCTGCCTGCCTTTGCTGAAGTCATGTGCTACCATGCCTGGCTAGTATTTTTGGTTTAGGGGACAGATAGTCATTCTGTACACTTCGTGATCTCTGAACTCAGGATCCCTCTACCTAACATTCAGAGTGCTGGAGTTCCAGGCTTGTTCCACCATGCTAGGCCACTTTAATCCAAGGACTGCAAGAGCTAGTGAAAGCTTTTAAGAGAGTAATGACAGTTTTTCCTCTAACGAAGATCATTCTGATGTCAATAGAAACATGGGCAGTGCTATTACACTAATCTGGACAAGAAAGAATGAGGACACAGACTAGCTGATTAGTGAGGCAGTCCACACCTCCATCACATACTGCAGGGCTCTACAGCCACCACACAGCAGGGCTTGATCCGTGGGAAGAAAGAAGGCAGTCGGTTCAGCACACTTCAGGAGCCAGTACTGGTTCAAACACAGAGAGTCTGACCCCAAGCTGTTTGTTTTAGGCATATTTAAGTATAGCACAGTTTGGTGAAAACTTTCCTGGTGATAATTAACTCAATTCCATATGTACAACAGAGCTTAAGAAATTAACTACATTATAAACTCTTTGTAAAGTACACATTTTCCATAAATATATGTTCTATAGACAGAAAAACAAGCTCATGCCTGATGAAGAGAGAATCCCTTGTAGTCTCCAGCCACAGATAGCAGAGGTCGGCGAACAGGCGGAAAACAGATCAAACACCTCTCTTTCTCCCTTGGAAGAGAACTTTGTGTATTTAACATTCCTGTTTCCCCTAGTGTTTATCTGTGAGCGCAAGGACCTCCATGCCTACTTAACAGAATTGTTAGTATAAGGAACAGTATCACAGGAAGATATCCCTTAATAGTAACAGAAACCAAGTCCCCCAGTGAGGGGCCAGGGCGTCTGACGGAGCAAACTGATCACAGAGTTAAAAGCTTTCGCTGCTCCGTGCCCTGACAGCCCAGTCCTTAATCACACTCCTAACAGGTTGTAGTTAGGGTTTCTTCAGTCCTATGACCTGATGAGCCATCTCATTCCCCTTTCAGGGGGAAGGCTTTCAACCTTTACATACCTCCTACATATGCTCATCACTGTTGTTAAGATGTTTTGTTAAGTTTTCAGAATGGAAAAAAATTTAAGCTCAATTTGTCTTTGAGTAATCTGTTATATTAATATTTTTATTATAGCTATACAACTAGTTATTTAATTAAGTACTTCAATATTAAAACTGTTTGATTGCAAATATTTAGCATCTTTATTTCTCAAAACAATATTTTGTTTTCCTAATTCCTAATATTTAATATTATCATTCAACCTCCTATGTAATCTTTTTTTTTTTTTTTTTTGGTTTTTCGAGACAGGGTTTCTCTGTATAGCCCTGGCTGTCCTGGAACTTACTCTGTAGACCAGGCTGGCCTCGAACTCAGAAATCCACCTGCCTCTGCCTCCCAAGTGTTGGGATTAAAGGCGTGCGCCACCACCGCCCAGCCTATGTAATCTTTAGAGGCGTACATTCGGCTAAACAATTTTATAATGTTTCCGTTCCTCACAATGAAAGTGAGATAGAGAAGATAAGTTCCCATCTTAGCAAATATGGTGTTTATTACCATTTTTTTACCAATGCAAATGAGGTAACTAAAGAAAGATTCAGGCTAGACAACGGGTTTGTTCAAAGTAACAGATAATTTTGCATGATTATGTGATATGGAAAGTGTATACAGACTAATAAGTTGTCAGTGTGGTACAAGGAGTGGTCTTGGGAGTTCAGAAGGGATATGTAACTCTTCACAAAGGCCTAACAGTTGTCTCCGTGCTCACGGCGCCACTAGCACTGGCGGATTGTGAAGAAACAGAGAAACTGATGCCTGTTCAGTAGCAGCGCACAAAGCTTTCCTAGCTTTGTGCTAGCATGCAACAGCTCTACTGCTGAACATTTATTTAGCTTGGAAACGCTCCACTTCTCTGTGTACCTACGTGCTTGTTATAAACACAATACATAAATCTTGATGTTATTTCCATGGAAAGAACAAAAGAGTGTTTTATTTCTTCAGATGCCGAAAGTTCAGTATAAATCAAATTGTAAACCATCCACATTTGCATATCCTGCCCCTCTGGAAGTACCAAAAGAAAAAGAAAAGGAAAAGGTATGTTCTTTAGGTCTTTAACACTTGTTCTTCTTGGAGCAGCTACTGACTGTCTAGGTGATACAGTTTTCAAATATGCTTGGTTGCTTGCTTGGTGGTTGGTTGGAGTAAGGTCTCACTGTAGAGTCCTGGATAACCTAGTACTAGATCGTTTATCAGACTGACCTCACACTCATAGGGTCCACCTAACTCTGCCTCTAGGGACAAAGATTAAGGACCTGTACCATCATGCTGCACGGCTTTAATTATGTGAAAGTGGGCTGTAGGGGCTACAGACATTCTTGAAGCTGGAGTTAGAAGCAGTTGTGAACTGCCTGGGATGGGTCCTGGGAACCAGACTCAGGTTCTTTGGAAGAGTAATATGTACTCTTAACCATCGAGCTATACGTTCAGTCCTGATCTGTGTGTCTGTGTTTGTCTGTCTGTATATGCGTCCAGAAGAGGGCATCTGTTTAAAACAGCGGTTGTGGTGACAGCTATCATTAGATTTAAGTAGAAAGTAAAAATCCTCTCCTGTCTTGGTGTCCCAGCCCTGTGACCGAAGGGTTCCAACATGAGTCCGGACCGATTGCTCTGCTCTGTCAGAGCCTCCAACACTAAAACTGCTGCTGCTTTCTTTCTGCATGCTGATCTCAGTGGATAACTTCTCCCAAAATAATATATAGAGCCATATCTTATTTTTTGTTTGTTTGGGGTTTGTTTTTTTTTTTGTTTTTGTTTTTTTTTTTTTTTTTTTTGGTTTTTCGAGACAGGGTTTCTCTGTGTAGCCCTGGCTGTCCTGGGACTCACTCTGTAGACCAGGCTGGCCTCGAACTCAGAAATCCTCCTGCCTCTGCCTCCCAAGTGCTGGGATTAAAGGCGTGTGGCACCACCGCCCGGCTATATAGAGCCATATCTATATATTATTTATTTTACCTGATGCACATTTAAGGACATTTTTATTTAATACACTACCAGTACGGCTACAATAAAAATGTGCATATACTTGTTCTTATGCAAGTGTGTCTGTCACTTAGAATAGTACGTGTGGAATTGTGTGGTCAAAAATAATTTGTGTTATTTATTTTCAGATATATATCCTAGTTTGCCTTTTAAGAATGGATAAAACAGCTGGGTGTGGTGGCGCACGCCTGTAATCCCAGCACTTGGGAGGCAGAGGCAGGCAGATCTCTGAGTTCGAGGCCAGCCTGGTCTACAGAGTGAGTTCCAGGACAGCCAGGACTACACAGAGAAACCCTGTTTCCAAAAAAAAAAAAAGAGTGGATAAAACTACCTTCAAGAGTTTTTTAGCAAATTCACTAATACATAATAAAGAGTAATGAATGCATTTACATAGCTATACTGGCTACGGTGTTCTCCATAAAACAAGCAACCCTTTCATGCTGTTTATTTGGAGGAAATAGTTCTTTATTTTAGGATGTTTCCTCATAACTATTCATGAATTGTTTGTATTAAGTTTCGTGTATAAGTAGAGTTGATTTTACAACTAAATAAATTTAAGGTAGCAGTTGATGAGTATCTTTCAAAACATCTTTATTTTACCCCACTTTCAGCATCTCGCTTCACCTTTAAATTCAAGTGAGATCTATCAAGGAAGACCACACCTAGCTAACTCCACTCACTCCGTATTACCATTACAAGACATCAGCTGTGAGAACATCTCTATGACCAAGAATTTTCCAGTGCTTTTCCCATAAAACCAAAAGAACATAGCACTCAAGTCTGTGTCTCAGAAGTAGACGATAGCAAAGTCACAGCCAAGGCAGATGAGAGAAGAGTGGTTGTTTGGACACAGCCCAGTAGCTAGCTAAGCATGACGGTAGCAGCCAGCGGCGCGCCGGGACACCCTGCTTTCTCTCTCTCCGCTTCTCAGTGGATTCGCGGTGTGCAGTTACTGACAGGAGTCAGGGACGCGCTGTGGGGCTGCTCTCTTGGGCTCCTTTCTTAGTCTGTAGGTAAGAGATTATAACAGTCTTATACCATTTTGACTGTCTCCAGGTTTCCACCGCTGTGTTGTCTATTACTGCCAAAGCTAAGAAAAAAGAAAAAGAAAAAGAAAAAAAGGAGGAAGAGAAGATGGAAGTGGTAGGTATACCTCAGTGGTCATATGGGCTAATGCCTGTTGTCGTCCAGATTCCTTAAACACTGTTGTACTTGGCTTCTAGCTTTTCAGTTAGTTATTCTGTTTCCAGCATGCAGAATCATACCATTACATTTGAAAGAAATTCTAGAAAACCATGTCTGTATTAGTTTTTCTTGTTGCTCAGACAGAATACCTATTGGAAACATCTTTAGAGAGAAGAGAATTGGGGCTCATGGTTTTAAGGTCTGCAGTCTGTCATAGCAGGAATGCCTTGGTGTCTGGAGCTGCATCTTTGGCAGCAGGAGCTTGCAGAAAGGCTTGCTCATTCCTAGATCAGAAGCAGAGAGTGCAGGCTGGCCACACGGCTACTCTGCATCCGTCGGGCCTTCCCTCCAACCAGCCCAGCCCTGAACAGAATGTTCTCAGATGTTCATATCCATGAGCTTCCAGGGGGCATTCCACATTCAGACCATAACAGTGTCCATCTGTGAGAAGTGGGGAACAGAACAGGGATGAGTTCGTAGAGAAAGTTATAAAGTAGGCTTTGGCCACTGGCTGAGTAGACGGTGACTTGATGAAGAAAGGCTTTCGGGAAGATGGATGATTTAAATAAACTCTCTGATCTCTTTCCGTCCTTTAAAATGACTCTTACTGTTCTCATCCTGAGTTGGGTGTCATTCTAGTTGTATTTTTATTGTGCCTGCCACTACCCTTTGCACCTGACAGTGCTCTCTAAACTTGGCAGACAGACTCAAGTAATGTGGGGCAGAGTGATCCCTCATTGATGGCATTTCTCCTATCCTAGGATGAAGCAGACAAGAAGGAAGAGAAAGAAAAGAAAAAAGAACCTGAGGCAAACTTCCAGCTGCTGGACAATCCAGCGCGAGCTATGCCTGCTCAGCTGAAGGTCCTAAGTGTGACAGAGACCTGCAGATACCAGCCTTTCAAACCAGTAAGTTAGATCTTAGCAGTATTTGCCATTGGGGTGGTAATCTGTGAGACTAGGTAAGACTGACAGAAAAGGATATAAATCCCCAAAGTATTTTAGAGCAAAGTTACTAATAAACTTTAAAAGGGGGCAGGGGACTGTTAGCAAAAACAAGAGCGATCTCTCTCCTTGGTTTCATATAGATTGCCGGAGAGCTTGTCTTTTCTCTAATTTTTTTTTTAAGATTTATTTATTTATTTATTTATTTATTATAAGTACACTGTAGCTGTCTTCAGATACCAGAAGAGGGCATCAGATCTTGTTATGAATGGTTGTGAGCTGCCAGGTGATAGTGGCGTGCGCCTTTAATCCCAGCACTTGGGAGGCAGAGGCAGGCGGATTTCTGAGTTCTAGGCCAGCCTGGTCTACAGAGTGAGTTCCAGGACAGCCAGGGCTACACAGAGAAACCCTGTCTGGGATGGGGTGGGGGGTGGTTGTGAGCCAACGTGTAGTTGCTGGAACTTGAACTCAGGATCCTTTTTTTTTTTCTTGGATTTTTTATTATTATTATTGTTTTGTTGTTGTTGTTGTTTGTTTTCTTTCTTTCTTTTTTTCTTTCTTTCTTTTTTTTTCTTCTTTTGTCAAGACAGGGTTTCTCTGTGTAATTTCCCTCAGAAATCTGCCTGCCTCTGCCTTCCGAGTGCTGGAACTAAAGGCATGCACCACCACCCACCGCCCAGCAAACTCAGGACCCTTGGAAGAACAGTCAGTGCTCTTAACCGCCGAGCCATCTCTCCAGCCCCTCTTTTCTCCAGTTCTTGAGAATTGTTTTCCTCTTCTGTCATGGATATGGGTACATAACTACACACTGGGTTGAATGTCCCTCTCTTTCCTCCATATGTAAAATAGGAATTATCTCCTTAACTAACCGGCACAGATCTAAGAAGCTAATGTGCAAGCACTGGGAACAAGACCTGGTCCTGCCAATCTGTGGTCATCAGCATAATACACTACTAAACACAATGAGTTTTAGAATTACAAAGGGATCTTTGTGATATTCAGTTAATCCCAGGACAGACTCTTTCTCATTAGAAACAAGTATATTGCTTACCTCTTTCATTACTGTGGTAGAACCTGACAGAACCAGCTCAGGAGGGGCTCTGTTCTTACTCATATGTGAGAGGATATAGTTCCTCATGGTGAGATAGTCATGGTGGAGTTTGTAGCAGCAAGAGTGAGTGGAGCTGGGGGGTGGGGCTCTTCGAATCTCAGGAAGATTAATACTAGGAAGAGAAGAGGGGTCAGGAAGCAGGCCCAGGCTGTGACATACCCCCCCCCCAAGGCTTGCCCTTATGTCCACCAACTGTGCCCGACGTTCCAAAGGAGCCACGCATCCCAAAATATACAACCATCTGGGCAAGAAGTTCAAACCCATGAGCCTGTGAGGGACATTCTCATTCAAACCATGATAAAATACTTACCAGAAAGTTTAACATAATACTGTCTTGATCTTTCAAGGCTTTTGTTGTTTTATTTTTGGTTGTATTTTTGGTTTTTCTTGTTTTGTTTTGTCTTTTGTTTTTGGGGTTTTTTTTGTTTTGTTTTGTTTTGTTTGAGACAAGATCTTAGTCCACTCTGGCCTAGAAGTCATTTTGCAGCCCAGACTGGCCTTGAACCAATGAGCAGTCCTCCTGACTAGGGCTCATGAGTGCTGACATGAACCTAAAAGCTACTCTTGATCCAAGTTTTAAAATCTAGAATGCTAAAGATTTATCAGTCCACCCATGCAGGACATCCAGATATTGAGTCTGTTGTTTGAAATATGAGACTTCTGGATCTTCGTATGGGAGTAAGTTTATTTTCAATCAACTAAATGACAAATTAAAAGCAACTCTTGTTTCAGTTGTGAGCCAAGGTATTTCTAACTAGGTTATCTATCAGCTTACAGCTGAGGGTGGGCATACCTGGGTTTATATCTCTGCTCTTTTGTTTAGTAGTGCAACAAAGTAATTCCCTTGCATTTCATTTTTTTAACCTATAAACTGAGTACAGTAATTCCCTCTACTCTGGAGATACTGACAGAGGACATTTCCAGGTCAGTTCCTGCTTGGTTTTCTTGTCGTAGGTGCAGGATTTCTTCAGGTTGATGCAGGTGATTACATGTTTAGCAGAGATGACTGCACACCTCTTACTACATAGCACATACCTCTTAATAAATACACTGTGAATGTATTAAGTTTTATACATTAAAGTAGTACATTTTATATTTTGTAAATTCTTTCTCTACTGGTCAAAGGAAAGACCACTCCTTTGTATGTACATGAAGAAAAATATTGCCGATTAACCCACTTTTACTCTTAATAGCAGTGTTCCTTGGGAAGAAGCGCTGTGTAGCTTGGCAGCCTATTCCTCTAATCCCAGGACTTGGGATGCTGAGGCAGGTGGATCTCTGTGAGTTGAGTCTAAACTACAGGCCAACCAAGGGTGCATGCCTTGTCATGCCCCCCAAGAGAAAGAAGCACTATGATAATGCCCCCCTCGGCTTCAGCAAGGAGTCACCATCTTAGATCTTAATAGCCTGTGGACAGCGGGATGTCTTCTCCTTAGCAGATGGACTTATCGTCAGCATAGGAAGCATTAATGAACCTAAAATGTGGCACAGCTATGAACAGCCCTGTGGGTGTGTGGGCTGTGTTGTATATTTCATTTCTGACGAGTATATAGGAAAAGTTAGAACACATAGCTGCAGGTTTCCAGAAACTTGGGAGTTGTCTTCTGAATGTGGACATTTTATTTCACGTGGAAACGCCTCTCCATTGTTCCACTAAAAGGTTCACATAAACTTTCAGGCCATGGAGGAGAGGGCCAATGGCCATATTCTTTGTTTTTCTTGGGCTGTTGGTAATTAAGGCAGAGTCATTCCATAGAATGCATTCTTTTCAAGAAAACTTTACGGGAGAGAGTTGTAGATTCTTTGGTGTGAACGCTTGTGTTAGAAAGGGGAAAATGGTCTAGAAATGCTTGAAGGTACACCAGTTTCATAGCATGCCAGGGCAGAATCTTGATGAGTAAAATCACATTAAGTTCGACTGCAGAGATACTTAACCCATGTGAGTCATGTCACTAATGATCTTGCTTCTTTCCATCCCACTAATAGCTTTGTAGCAGTGCTTTCCAGATGTGCCTCGCCACTGCTGGCTGATTTCATTACAAAGATCAGCTTTCCCTTCCCATTGACACAGGCGTGCAGATAGAATAAGATTAGCACACCAGAGAGTTACCGTCAGCTAATAGGCTGGGAGAGGCCTTGATAGAATTGCTGGTACGGGCCATGTCCCTTTGGCTTTCCACCTGGTTTTTCCATTCCATACATCATAGTGCTTTCAAGATTATAGTGAGAACACGCAGATGTCTGTTATATTTATTATTTTCTCTGACAATTCTGGAATTGCTGGAGAGAAAAAAAATGACCTTTTATTTGTAGATTTTCTTGAATGTCACAGATACAGACTAGGGTGCTTCAAAAACTAAAGCAGGGCTGGAAAGTTGGGTTAGCCATTAAAGGGTAGGGGCACAACAAAAACTATAATATACACTCATATCAAAGGTCTAGAGATATTTGTTGCTCTTACAGAGGACTCGGGTCCTGTTCCCCAAACCCACATAGCAGCTCACAACTGTCTATAACTCCAGTTCCAGAGGATCCAGTGCCCTCTTCTAGTCTCCCCAGGTTACACACACATCGTGCACTGGCATTCATATAGGCAAAATACCTATACACATAAAACAAAAATAAATAAAAAATCTTTTAGGGGGTGGGCATGTCTCCAGGTTGGAAGTAGCTTGTCCACGTTTTAAACAGGCTCAGGGCGGTAGTGAAGATGCTGACCCACGCTTGCTGTCTTGGGTAGTGTCGGAAGGCAGTAGAACGCTGTGTTGGGACAGCAAGAATTCTGCCCACGGTCAGAATTTCTTGGCTGGGAAACACGTCTTCAGTCGGGATGCAGCAGCCACACAGAGCAGCATGACGAGGCCACCATGCACTGGTTAAGCTGGCAGTTGCTCACTGGAGAGGAGTGATTCTGTGCTGGTGTAATTAATTCTCCCTCAGCCTTCTCCTTACACATCAAGTGGTGAGGGCTCTAGAGCGCATCGTGAAACGTGAATGGAGCTAATTCTGTTTCCTCTCCGCAGCTCTCCATCGGGGGCATCATAATCCTGAAAGACACCAGCGAAGACATTGAAGAACTCGTGGAACCTGTGGCGGCACACGGCCCAAAAATAGAAGAGGAAGAGCAAGAGCCAGAGCCCCCAGAGCCGTTCGAGTATATCGACGACTAGGGCGGGGTAAGGACCCAGCGGTCCCTTCTGCAGGGCCTGTCCTGTCAGTGCTTACAGGTGTTTATGAAAGCAGCATGCGCGTCACCTCTCCTGCTTGGATTTGCTCTACTCTACCCAAACAGTGTAGATGTCACCTTTCTCATATGCACTTCTTTCCTGAGTGACTGGTCTGCAGACCGTTTTATAAGTCCATAACGTGGGAGCTGGCCCCCGAGAGAATCCTGATGATTTTTCACAACAAAGTCATCTTTTTCTTTTTTCTTAAGATTTATTTATGTTTATATGCATTGGTGTCCACGAGGGGAGGGTGCCAGACCCTCTGGAACCGGAGTCACAGACAGTCGTGAGCTTGCTGCCATGTAGTGCTGGGAATGAATTTAAACCCAGGTCCTCGGGAAGAGCAGCCAGTGCTCACAACCACCAGGCCAGCTCTCCAGCCCAGGAAAGTCTTCTTAAAATAGCTAAATGGGTGCATGATGTGAAACTCTCAGAGAATTAATAAAACTGTTATTGGGGGGGGGGATGGGGGGTAGAATAGCTAAGGAAAGCCAGGCATGGAGGTGTATATACCTGTAACCCAGCAGTTGAGATATGGAGGCAGGAAATGCAAGAGTTCAAGGCTAGCCTTGGCTACATGGCAAGTTGAAGATCAAGGTCACCTTTTGTTTTCCTCTTGTTTGTTGTTTATTTGTTTGCTTGTTTTTGTGACAGGATTTCTATGTGTAGCTCTGGCTGGCCTAGAACTCACTATGTAGGTCCTGCTGGCCTCCAACTCTGAGATCCATCCGTCTGTGCCCCTGAGTGCTGGGATTAGGCTCTGTGGATACAGGCTCCCACTGCTTCCTTCCTCTCCTCATCCTCCTGGCAGGGATTCTAGCACCAGAGCTTTAACGTTCAGTGGTTATTAAATATGCAGAGTCCCTAAGACGTGTGACCTCTGAAGACCTCGGAGTGAGTCAGACTATATCACGAACACTTCTATGGTGGAGAAAACATGATTACTCCAGGCGTGTAAAACTAAGGCCAAGGGCTGGAGAGATGGCCCAGCAGTTAGACCACGGACTGCTCAGATCTGCCTGTAACTCCAGTTCCAGGGGACCCAACACTTCACACAGACGCAGATGCCGGCAAAACACCAGTCCACAGAAAATAAAAATAAATTATTTTAAACAAGAAAAAGGGGGGATTCTTAGTTTCTAAAACTTAAAGTAATCTTATTGAATGAAACTGTCACTGTTTCAATTCCCTAATTTTCTTTTATAGTAATGTATTAGAAAACACATATGAAAGATACATAGCGATTTCACTAACCTAACAGGCATTCTCAGAAAAATATGAATTTGTTTTATTCTTTAAAGAAAGTAGGAGGGTAGAGTGATGCTTAGAGGTAAAGGCGCTTGCCCTCAGGCCTGGCAGCCTGAGTGTGACCCTGAGAAGCACGAGGTGGACAGAGACCACTGACCCCAGAGGCATGTGGTAGCACACAGCCACCACGGAGTATAGGCCCTCACAAGATCAATACCTTTTGTAAAAAGGAACAGAGGAATTATATCATTTACCACAGTTGTATAAAAAACGGATTTAGGGCCGGCCGTGGTGGCGCACGCCTGTAATCACAGCACCTGGGAGGCAAAGGCAGGTGGATTTCTGAGTTCCAGGCCGGCCTGGTCTACAGAGTGAGTTCCAGGACAGCCAGGGCTATACAGAGAAACCCTGTCTCAAACAAACCAAATCAAAAAAAAAAAAAAAAACTTATTTAGGGCTGGTTATGTAGCAGTGAGAGTATTTATTGGCCCTGCACAAGGTCCTGAGTTCAGTCCCAGCAACATGCACAGAAAACATACAAGTTGCAGATCTAGCATACACTGATCAGCAATTAAAGACCAGCCCTGCCTTTGATTGCGATGAGCCCCTGCCTGGGGAGTGGATCTCAGAGCAGACGGTGTGTCCCGAGTGCTCTGCCTTGCACCGCCATGATCTCTCCGCCTCAGCGTGGCCTGCAGCTTGCTTGTGCTGTGATCTCTGAGTCTGCACCGTGTTACTGACTCACGGTGGCTCTTCCGGCCTCTCCCCCGACTCACTGAGACCAACCTGATCGTGTAGTTCAAGATAGAGTGACTGCAAAGTGCGCAGCTAGAAGCTGGACTCTTGGGAGTTTTGTGAAGAATGAAATTAAAATATTTGATTTGTTAGGAATAAAAACAGTAGTGACAAATTGGCACAACAGGCCAAGCAGGAACTGGGTTTAGATTTCATGTAGTAATTAAAAAAGTCTGTGAGTAAAGGACAATGCCAGCTCTGCCACTCTCGCTTTCCCAGGACCCCACCTGCCCAGCTGTAGATGACTGTCCTGGCGCACACTGAAATGTCGCGAGGGAACCCACGCTGAGACCTGCTCGGTCCACACACCATTGCCTACGCCGACATAAAGAACCTGTGTCCTGAGTCTTTGGTTGAGAAGAAGATATACGACTGTTCAGTGTTCTCTTTCACAAAATTTGGTTTTCAAATAAATATATTAAAATCTCCACATTGACAAGACTTTAGTTGATTTGTTTTTCTTATTGTTTGGGTTTTTGTTTTTTGTTTTTTTTTTTTTTTATGGATATGATACTGCCACTATAAGCTAATAGACCTGACAGCACCTGACTATAACCCCAGCGCATAGGGACCTGAAGCAGGAGAGCTTTGACTCTTTGACTTAAATTTAGGAGATTGTTTTAGGGGGATTCTTTGTGGCAGTGCTGGAGATTGAATCCAGGGTTTCCTGTGTGCTGGACAAGTGCTGTGCCCCTGAGCTGTGTGCTATATCCCCAAAAGACAGCCTCAAATCCAGAGGGAGATGGATAAACAATCCTAGAGAGGTCAGCCCTAAAGCACTCATCTGTCCAGTCTAAAGATTACTGATTCCCAAGGACAGTTCCACACAGTTAATTTCATTGTATCCCCTCCTTCGTAAACTCCTGTTTCCTCAACATCAGATGATTCTATAAAAGAAATGATCTAATTTCCTAGCCTCTCATTAGCTATGCCCTTCCTGTTTAAGCTCTTAATGGTGCATGCATTTCAGAGCACTTCCCTTTGTATCTGAAATGATCAAAAACCAGAAGTGTCTTGAGGATGCTCTCATCATCATCTGGGAAGAGGTAGTATTTTCACCAGCCTGACGAAATAACCAACTTAAGAAAAAAGAATTCTCATCAGGCAGTGCCCTTGATTGTTGAACAGATGGTAGCTTTAACGTACGGGGTACGACAAAATGGTCGTTTGGATCAGGAGACTTTCATGCTGAATTTGTTTTTTTTTTCCATAGATTTCCTGGTGCTGAGAGCCGACAGAGGACTAAATCACATGTGGACAGGGTAGGAGTTAGAAGGTGGGAGCTCTGTACAGGAAATGGAAGGGGGAAAGCAGAAATTCTACCCAGATGTTATTGGTTCACTTCTTCTCTAGGGTGAAAGGCTGGTTGGGCTGTATAACAAGAGGTGGAAGTAGATGGTTTGGTTTCAGAAATAACTGATCTATAACCCAGTCCCTCTACAAGTCTGTAGACAAAGAATTCCTGCTTCTTTTTTTTTTTTTTTTTTTTGGATTTGGTTTTTCCGAGACAGGGTTTCTCTGTATAGCCCTGACTGTCCTGGAACTCGCTTTGTAGACCAGGCTGGCCTTGAACTCAGAAATCCGCCTGCCTCTGCCTCCCAGAGTGCTGGGATTACAGGCGTGCGCCACCACCGCCCGGCTTTCTTTTTTTTTTTTTTTTTAATATTTATTATATGTAAGTACACTGTAACTGTCTTCAGACACTCTAGAAGAGCGAGTCAGATCTCGTATGGATGGTTGTGAGCCACCATGTAGTTCCTGGTCTTTGAACTTAGGACCTTCAGAAGAGCTGTCGGTGCTCTTAACCACTGAGCCATCTCTCCAGCCTGGATTGCTGCCTTTTATGAAATGGCTTTCTTTTTTTTTTTTTGGTTTTTTGAGACAGGGTTTCTCTGTGTTGCCCTGGCTGTCCTGGAACTCACTCTGTAGACCAAGCTGGCCTCGAACTCAGAAATCCACCTGCCTCTGCCTCCCAAGTGCTGGGATTACAGGCGTGCACCACCACACCTGGCTCGGATTGCTGCCTTTTAAAGCTCCCCTTCAGGAACCAGGTCCTTTCATCCCAGTAGGAGGCTAAGGTTTGGGGCTGGAAACATCAAGGCTGCCTTCAGCCACGTTGCAAGACTCATATCTGGAAAGCAGAGAGAAGTCCTCTCCACCACTCCTGTGGCATGGCATGCACTAGTTTTCCCCTAGCTTGAGTCTCCCTTCATTTCACAGGTTAGACAAGGGTGGCTCTTCATTTGGACAACTTGTGCAGGGAGGTGTTGGCACTTGGGCAGGTCCTACCAGCTCTGCACTGTAACTGCTAGCCCACAAAGTTATTCTTCGGTTCTCTTAATCTGTCTGCATGGTCTAAGCAACATTCCTATCCATACTGTCTGTGCTAATGAAACATGCACCTCCAGCTTCTGTGGCAGGGCACCCTCATCTGGGCCATCGTGAGCACGGACAGCATATCCGAGCACACGTTATACCCCGCCTTCTCTACTGCTTTGAGCTGATGTCCACACCTCCACCTCGCTGGACACCAGAGGCCCAGCTTTCCCCCTCCACTCCACTCCTTCAGCACTGCTCACTACCCTGTGACTGCCTCCAGACTCGGCACACTCCAATCCTTTCTCCAGATCCAGCTTTGTAAATCATGTTAGTCTCCTGCTTAAAGTCTTGCCAAATAAGCTCCAAATCGCCCGTCCAAGCGTCTGCCCAAGGCCCTCTGCTGCTCATCTCTGCAGCCTCTCCTTGGCTTCAGGGCCTTGCCAGTTCCCATCACCTGGCCTTTGCCTATACCATTGCTTCTACCTTAATCACAACTCTCTGGACTTCACTATTTTTAAAGACTATTTGGTAGGGGGCGGGAGAAGACAGAGACCCATGGAAGCTAGAAGCATCCAATTCCCCAGGAACTAGAGTTCCAGGCATCTGTGATGGGAACTGCCAGAGTGGTGCTGGGCTTGTGTCCTCTCTGCAAGAACGATACACACTTGGAACTGCTGAGCCATCTCTCCAGCCCAACTCGACTGTTTGCCTCTAGGTCCAATGGATATGCAGATGGTTCTTGTCTCACAGTGGTTTGTATCTGATAGATTGAATGTATGTTTTATACATCTACTGCACATTGTAGGTTAGCAACACGAGACCACCAAGGAGAATAGTCTGCCCTTGTGACTGCATGGCGTCCAGGGAGCTGGGGCTCCCCGCTACCACCCAGCATTTCCAGAGGGTTGAACTACACTTCACTAGCTCAGGAAAGACCCACAGTAGGGACTTGTGGTAGGTCAGCACGCTCAGTCAATGGGGTACCCAGGTAGCTCTCTGACCTGTTCTCCCAGCAGGCCTGGCCTCTGCAAAGTGCTCAGCCTCTACCCTATAAGAACCATGTAAGGAAGCCGGGCAGTGGCAGCGGCGGCGCACGCCTGTAATCCCAGTACTCTGGGAGGCAGAGGCAGGCGGATTTCTGAGTTCGAGGACAGCCTGGTCTACAGAGTGAGTTCCAGGACAGCCGGAACCACACAGAGAAACCCTGTCTTCCGAAAAACAAAAACAAAAACAAAAAAATAGAACACTGGGAACCCTTAGGACCAGAATGAGGGTTAGAGAGGGTCCCTTAGCTTGGCTTCTCCCCTCCCCCCCCACACACACCTGGTTTCTGAGTTTGTCCATGGTGAAAGGCCTGTGCAGAGACACAACTAACTATTAAAGGTCTAGATAGCTTAAACAGGCTTTATGGCCCAGATGGAAACTGATGCTACAGAGGCCAGGCTATACCACATACCACTCTTCACAGCACCCTTGGATGCAGCTGTGGGTGTGTCAGTGCCCCCATCTCCCCGGAATGCTGATGTCACTTCCTTACCCTAACTCAGCTTCAGCCTTCCAGGGTCTTCAGTGAAAAGGCTGGAAAGAAACTGACCTCCTCCTCCTCCTCCTCCTCCTCCTCCTCCTCCTCCTCCTCCTCCTCCTCCTTCTCCTCCTCTTCCATTCGCTGTTGTTCTTGGAGCTCAAAATGTTTATTTCCTAACCTTTGGATAGTTCACTCAGGGAGGGACCATCATGACCGGGCAGAAGGGAAATGGAGGCACAGGACAGGGTGGGGACTCATCGGGGCCATCCTGTGTCACACATGCTGCTCTGGGTAGAAACCTGGGTCCAGGCTGTGTCAGAGCAGAAGAGGGTCCCAGCAATCAGGGAGCCCCTCACCCACCCAGAGGATATTGACCTGAGTCAAGTCCCGTAGCTACCAGAAGCAACAGGATCTGTGGGTCTCTGCTGACCTGCCTAGAGACCATCTGCCTTGATCTAGGGTCTGAGCAGGCTGTCCGGGTCCAGTTCTGCTTTTAAGTAAAGCAACCGATGAGAGCATCTTTTTAGAAACAGGGACCTTAACCACCCAGAGCACCGGGGTTGTAGGAAGTCAGAGGCACGATGCTCAGCCACCGTGGAGGCTCTGGAAGGTCCTGGTATAGCCTTTTGTTCCCTGACACTCATGGGTTACACAAAAAGGACTGTTCTTTAGTCTCAATCCGGAGAGAAATAGACAGGAAGTCGCCTATTCTTGCCCTTCCCAAGAGGCTTCTGCCCTTGCAGTTTAAGTCTGTCTGAAATAGTCTGTGCCTGCCCAAAGACTCCTGGATCTCCCAAGCCTGGCTATCCTATGAGCTGAGGCTGGGAAGGAAGGTGACCTGGCAGGCTGGAGAGGCCTCACACGGATGGTGGTTGGGCTTGGCCGCAGGGTGGAGGCGCCCGAATCGAATCGTTGAAGCTGGCAGAGGTCGGGATGGGAGGAAAACGTAGCCGCGGCTGCTGGCTTGATTTTCTGGGAACGCCTCCGCCTCCAGACCACCAGGCTAGCCAGAGCCCGTGTTCCTGGAAATGAGCGCCAGGGGAAGGTGGGGTGGGATAGGATGGGTGCTTCCCAAGACCCACCAAGAGCCCCGCTGGCCCCGTCCTTCCCAGGCCCAAGGTCACGGCAGCAGCGACACCCCAAATGTCAGGCCACAGGGCAAATCTCCCGCCTCTAGCTGGGCACGATCTCGGTGGCTGGCAGCAGAGGTGCTGGGCGAGAGTATTTGATCCAGAAGGGCAGCAGGTGCTCATAGCACCACCTGCCGGTCGGTCTGCAACCCCACCGGGCATCTCCGTGTCACCAAGACCACAGTGCCAGCCTCGGAGCCCTCCTCACCACAACCACAGAGGGTTTACATGACCAGCCAGCAAGTTCTAAGTTCTCTCCAAAGCTAGCTACAGGTGGAGAGCCAGTCCAGGGTGTGTTCTTTTGATTTCTTTGCTCACCAGGTTTATAGTTTGTATTCTGGATTCAGGGACCTGTCCACATCATAGGCATAGTCCTGGGGTCCAGAAGATATCCACATTTTATCTCTGACCACAGGTTCAGGCCAGTTCCTGAGACAACCATGTATATCTAGGGAAGTGAAGCTTAATGCGCCTCTCTTCTCCTGTCTATTGTTAGACTAATTAACCATTTCCTCATTAGCTCAGTTGTCCCGTTTCAGGCCTCCACAGATCATCTGAGTCCACTCCAGAAGTAACTATCATAATATAAAAGTAGGTATGGGGCAAGTAAGACTGGTGTTTCGGTTAAGACTACAAGAATGTGTGCCTGGACCGGGCGTGGCGGTGCACGCCTTTAATCCCAGCACTTGGGAGGCAGAGGCAGGAGGATTCTGAGTTTGAGGCCAGCCTGGTCTACAGAGTGAGTTCCAGGACAGCCAAGGCTACACAGAAAAAGCCTGTCTCGAAGAAAAAAAAAAAAAAAGCCAAAAAACAAAAAACAAGAATGTGTGCCTGGGGCTAAAGAGATGGCTCAGTGGTTAAGAGCACTGATTGCTCTTCTGAAGGTCCTGAGTTCAAATCCCAGCAACCACATGGTGGCTCACAACCATCCATAATGAGATCTGACGCCCTCTTCTGGAGTGTCTGAAGACAGCTACAGTGTACTTACATATAATAAATAAACAAATCTTTAAAAAAGAATGTGTGCCTGGCTTACAGGAATCCAAGAGCATCCCTTCCAAGAGAGACAGGGTATGGTAACTGAAGGTAGCTTCCATACTTGCTGGGTTCTTGTTGTTGTTGTTGTTGTTACTTTTGTTGTTGATGGTGGTGGTCGTGGTGGTGATTAGGCTTTTTTTTTTTTCTTCTTCTTTCGGTTTTTCAAAACAAAACGTTCTCTGTGTAGTCCTGGCTGTCCCGGAACTCACTCTGTAGACCAGGCTGGCCTCAAACTCAGAGATCTGTCTGCCTCTGCCTTCCGAGTGCTGCGATTAAAGTTGTGTGTCACCACTATGACCTGAAATTTGCTGGGTTTCAAGGTGTACTGGCTGCCAGGAAATCACTGTAACATGGACCCATTAGCATCCATGCCTCCATCCAATGTGGCTCCTTCTGGGCTCTGAACACAGCCTGCAGTGCCCTCACACACACACACACACACACACACACACACACACACACACACATGTTTATTTCTTCCTTTTCTTTCATTCTTTTCCTTTCTTCTCTCTCTTTTCCTTTTTCCTCTCTTATTCTTTAAAAATAATAGTCTTCAACTTGCTTACAAATGAGTAACAAGCCACTGATACCGTGTCCGTGACTGTCAACGCCACCAAAGAGTGGAGCAGGCTTGCTTTGAAGTCATCCCAGAAGCCAGGTTTGCCTTTCCACAGATCTCTTTCAAGCCCTGAGGCTTTGTGCTAACCTCATCCAGGTCACCGTAGTAATTAGTGTTGTGATGTGATTCAACCCCAGAGATACAGCAAAGACATTGCTTTATAGCACAGGGGGCTCCCCCACTGTCCTTCTGTGCAGACACACTGTCTCCATCTGCTTCTCAGACAGCTCTCTCTCTCGGGGTAGCTATACACCCAGCTGCAGCTTCTCTTCCCCTTTGCCGTTTCAGGTCTGAGGAAAATTGAAGTAACCCTTGGAACAGTGGCTCTCGACCTTCCTAATGCTGCTACCCTTTAATACTGTTCCTCATGTGGAGACCCCCCTCCACCATAAAATTAGTTTTCCCGTTCCTCCATAAGTAACTTGCTACTGTTATGAATAGTGACGTAAGTATCTGAGCTTTCCAATGGACTTAGGTGACCCCTGGGAAAAGGTCGTTTGATGCACACAGGGTCATGACCCACAGGTTGAAAATCACTGCCTCAGAAGCAGTAAGACCCAAATGGGTCTGAAGCCCTGACGGACACTCAAGTCGTTTTGTTGGGCGGGCGGGAGAGGCTGTTTTTGTTTGTTTGTTTGTTTTGATTTTTTGAGACAGGGTTTCTCTGTGTAGCCCTGGCTGTCCTGGAACTCACTCTGTAGACCAGGATGGCCTTGAGCTCAGAAATCTGCCTGCCTCTGCCTCCCAAGTGCTGGGATTAAAGGCGTGCGCCACCACTGCCGGCAAGAGGCTGTTTTTGTGTGCTGGGGAGGAGAAAGTAAACTGAGACAGTGTCTCTCTAGGTAGCCCAGGCTGGCCTTAAATTCATGTTCGTCTGCCTCAGAGCACTTGGAGGTGTAGTCTCAGGTGCGCATGCCCAACCATGTCATGATGTTTTCGCACTGACTTGGATCTAAGTTTCCTGGAAGGATCTATTTTGGCCTAAGCAGGGTCTGACTGTAAGTCATCTCTAGATTTACTCCTGGGATTCAGGGGGTTCTTCTCCACCCAGGATTTGGATTCAGGCCCAACACTTACCCAGAAATGTACTTTTGGTCTGGCCTTGCCTACAGGAGCTCACAGACAACCCAAACCACAGCTAGTTAAGCTTACTGTGCTTAATCTAGGTGGCTTTAGCTTTTCATCCAATGCAAAGGAATGACAGTTTCCAGGCCTCTCTTTGCTTGTGGTCTCAGCTTATTGCCCTCCGAAGAGCCTGGCAATTGCTTGCTACAGCTGCAAAGACAAATTTATGGGGCCAGTGAGATGACTCAGTGGAGAAAGGCATCTGTCTCCAAGCCTAACGCTACTGACTTAAGGTCAGTCCTGGGGATCAACATGGTGGAAAGGGCTGACTCCCCAAAACACCATACACACCTACACACACACACACACACACACACACACACACACAGTAGGTAAATAAGCTGTGATATGAGAGATTTTTTTTTTGAGACAGGGTTTCTCTGTGTAGTCCTGGCTGTCCTGGAACTCATTCTGTAGACCAGGCTGGCCTCGAACTAAGAAATCCACCTGCCTCTGCCTCCCAAGTGCTGGGATTAAAGGTGTGTGCCACCACCGCCCCGGCTGAGATATTTTTGAAAAGGATGAGTTCTAGGGCTAGAGAGATGACTCAGAGGTTAAGATTACTATCTGCTATTTCAAAGGACCTGGGTTGATTCCCAGCATCCACATGGCAGCTTTAATTGTCCTAACTCCAGTTCCAGGGGATCTCAGTGGGCCTCTTCTGACCTCCAAGGGCATGCATGTAGCACACAAACATGCAAGCAAAATACTCATATACATAAAATAATAAATAAATGAATCTTAAGAAAAAGAAAATATTTTTTGAGAGAGAGAGAGAGAGAGAGAGAGAGAGAGAGAGAGAGAGAGAAAGAGAAATCATCTCTGGTCTTCCAGGAGCTCAGAGTTCAGTTCCCAGCCCCCATATTAGTGGTTCATATCTGCCTATAATTCCAGCCCAGGGGATCAGGTGTCTTTTTTCTGGCCTTGACACATATATGGCACACACTTACACAGACACGGGCATGGAACAAAAAAAATAAATCTTTTTTAAAAAGAGATGAGCCGGGCGGTGGTGGCACACGCCTGTAATCCCAGCACTTGGGAGGCAGAGGCAGGCGGATTTCTGAGTTCCAGGCCAGCCTGGTCTACAGAGTGAGTTCCAGGACAGCCAGGGCTACACAGAGAAACCCTGTCTCGAAAAAACCAAGAGAGGGAGAGGGAGAGGGAGAGGGAGAGGGAGAGGGAGAGGGAGAGGGAGAGGGAGAGGGAGAGGGAGAGGGAGAGAGAGAGAGAGAGAGAGAGAGAGAGAGAGAGAGAGAGAGAGATATGAAGTAGCCAGGAGTGGTCAGGCATGCCTGTAATCCCAGCATTCTGGGAGGCAGAGGCAGGTGGATTTCTGAGTTTGAGGCCAGCCTGGTCTACAGAGTGAGTTCCAGGACAGCCAGGGCTATACAGAGAAACCCTGACTCAAAAAAAAACCAAATCCAAAACAAACAATATATATATATATATATATATATATATATATATATAGAGAGAGAGAGAGAGAGAGAGAGAGAGTTGAAGCTATTCATGAATTACAGAGCATGCCCCAGAGAACCTCTTCCTAACTCCTCCTGTCCCCACATATGGCCCACCAGAGTGCTCAGCACTGGGGCCTCAGACGGCAAAAGACTGACGGTTTTCCAACCCCTAAATACAGAGCTTGGCCAGAGTCCTTGCTGTCCAGAGGGTAGCTAAAGATGTTGGCTGAAGTATTCTGCATATTCTAAGGATTTACCCTAAGGTCAACTTTTTCCCAGCAGCAAACATCTTGATAATCCTAAAACCTGAGAAATGGGTTTATAGGGATTCATTAAAGTAGTAATTTCTTCTGCATATATTTGAAGTTTTCATAATTAATATTTTGAGATGTTTTCTTTGGCCCACTGTTAGGATTCGTCCTGCTCTGAGAAAGCTAGAAAGGTCAGGCAAAAACCTGTAAAGCAAATGAGGGCTTTGGCAAGTTCTAAGAGCCCGGAGGTTGAGCCATTTGGCTCAGTATGCCGCACTGAACCCATGGGACAGTGGACGGAGACACGCCAGTACGGAGTGAGGAAGGTGCGAATCTGAGTGGTTGGGGGGCTGGAGAAATGGCTCAAGGGCTATGAGCACTGTGCCCTGAGAGGACCTAGGCTCCGTTCCTAGCACCCACATCTGGCAACTCATAATTACCTGTGTAACACCCATTCAGGGGTCCCAGCACCCTCTTCTTCTTTTTTAAAGATTTATTTATTATTATATGTAAGTACACTGTAGCTGTCTTCAGACACTCCAGAAGAGGGCATCTGATCTCATTACAAACGGTTGTGAGCCACCATGTGGTTACTGGGATATGAACTCAGGACCTTCGGAAGAGCAGTCAGTGCTCTTAGCCACTGAGCCATCTCTCCAGCCCCCAGCACCCTCTTCTAGTTCCTATATGTACATAGTGCACATAAACTCACAAGGCCAATACACATACATATAAAATAATAAACAGGACCAGCAAGATGGCTCTGTGGATTAAGATGCTGACTACCAAGCTAGATAACCTGAGTTTGCAGTCCACATGTAGAAGAAAGGAACCAGTTCCTGCAAGTAAGTTGTTCTCACACGCACACTTATACTTATATTAATACACTAAAAATAATGATTAGTGCCGGGCAGTGGTGGTGCACACCTTTAATCCCAGCACTTGGGAGGCAGAGGCAAGCGGATTTCTGAGTTCGAGGCCAGCCTGGTCTACAGAGTGAGTTCCAGGACAGCCAGGGTTATACAGAGAAACCCTGTCTCGAAAAACGAAAAAAAAAAAAAATTAGTAAATAATCTTTAAGTCTTGTATTAAACATCACATGGGTGTCCTAAGATTCAAAAGAAGTCCTAAGAGGAAGCATAACTGAGTAAATATGACAGTTTAAGCATGTTAATTGTACCAGGTGGTGTGGACTTGTGCCAGGATTGATCACTTAGCTACTTTTGAGTCACTGTGTCCAAACCATTTCAGGGAGGAGAGCTCCGTTCTGTCTCCTAGTTTCAGGCGGCCTCAGTGGAGCACGGCAAGGGAGCCAGGGAGACATCCATTCAACAGAAGCTTAGTGGCGAGTGATCACATCAGTCGGCTGGGAAACAGGGAGTCCCAGACTGGAGACAGGAGTTGGTGACACCGTCAGAGGCCCAGCACCAATGACCTTCCTCCACCAGGCAGACCACGCCTCCTAACCCTGTCAAAGTTCATCTGAAACTGTGCCACCAGTGAGGGACCCAGCATCGGAAACAGGAGTCTGCCTGTGGTGTGGGGAGAGGGGCCGGGAGAGTTCAAATTCAAACCATAACACTCACATTCACAAAAAGTGTATGGTTCCAAAGAGGACCCAGATCCTTGAGGAATTAAGCTGCCACCAAGAAGCTTCTTTTGGACAGAGACTAGGTAGACGGCTCAAGGGTTAACAGTGCTTGTTGCTGTTCCAGAAGACCTGGGTTTGGGTCCCATCATCCAGGTCATGGGCCTCACTACCATGTGAACTCTAGATCCAGGGAATCAACCAACCTCTTCTGGGCTCTATGACACCTGAATACATACGATCTATATTCAGACAGACATACCAGAAAGTAGGAACAAAAATAAATCTTAAAAATAAAAATTGAGCTGGGCGATGGTGGCTCACGCCTGTAATCCCAGCACTCAGGAGGCAGAGGCAGGCGGGTTTCTGAGTTCGAGGCCAGCCTGGTCTACAGAGTAAGTTCCAGGACAGCCAGGGCTATGCAGAGAAACCCTGTCTCAAAAAAAAAAAAAAAAAAAAAAAGCAAATCCAAAGAACCAAAAATAAATAAATAAATAAATAAATAAATAAATAAATAAAAAATAAATAAAAATTGAATCCTGCATTGCAGAAGCCACTTTGAGTTTGTTCACACAACATGGTAACTAATAAAGATTTTGGTCTCAGACATATACCCTCCCCTCCTTCCTGACCCAGATCTCCTAATCCCTTGGACTTTCCCTAGGTGATAGGAGTGCCTATGCTCCGATGAAGTAATCCTCTGTAGGCTCCTGGCTAGAGAACAACTTAATTAGAAAGAGAACAACTTAATTAGAGGTTGGGAGCTTTCCACATAGTAAGGCAGCCTCCATAAAAAGTCCTAAATTCCCAGAAGAGTGGTGGTGGCGGTGGTCGTCGTCGTCATCATCACCATCATCATCATCATCATCATCATCATCATCATCATCATCCCTTTAATCCCCGTACCTGAGAAGCAGAGACAGGCAAATCTCTGAGTTCCAGGCCAGCCTGGTCTACAGAGTTCTAGGCCAGCCAGAGCTACACAGAGAAACCCTGTCTAGAAAAACTAGGGGAAAAAAATCCCAAATTCCTAGTTCTGATTACTGAACCATGCAGGGGTTCACAAGGGGACCCCCATCTTTACCTTGCCCGTGTTCCTATGTATAACTTCCTATTTATCTGCATCTTTATCAATTTTCTTTGTAATGAACCAGTAAACATGCTTCCCTGGATTTAATGAGCCATCCTAGCAGATACATGGAACCCAAGGAGCGGGTCCGGAGAACCATGATTTAGAGCCATTTGGGGAGAGCACAGGAGATAGCCTATTATGTGTGACTTGAATCTGAACTGTGCAGGCATTCCTGTAGACTGAGCCCTTGTCTGCTGGATCTGACTGCGGCTCCAGGTTGCTACACTTAGATCTGAGTTAGTGCACAGCTTGTGTCTGCCCAAGATTACTTGATATATAGGGAGAAAGCCTTCACACGTCTAATGTTGGAAGTGAAGCAATGGGTTACATGCATGCAAAAGGAAATTAGTCTCCTTTGCCATTTGAAAGACGTATGCAGGGCTGGAGAGATGACTCAGCGGTTAAGAGCACTGACCGCTCTTCCAAAGGTCCTGAGTTCAAATCCCAGCAACCACATGGTGGCTCACAACCATCTGTAATGGGATCCGATGCCCTCTTCCGCTGTGTCTAAGAACAGCTACAGTGTACTCACATAAATATAATAAAGAAATCTTAAGGAGAAAAAAAAAAAGGAAGGAAGGAAGAGATACATATGCAGAAAGTATGCTTTTCCTAACTAGGCCTCTTTGGCTGCAATAGAAATCCAGCTTGAACCAGTTTATGGAGAATGTGTCAGTGGATCAGAGATAGTGTGGAGATTGTTGGAGATAGTGTGGCTCATAGACTGGGTGGCGTAGCTGCCATAAAGAAGACAGTGCCAGGGCCCCGGGGCCTGGTCCAGGGACCTGTAAATCCCAAAGATGGGAGAGACCGCAGACCCAAACCTCATGGGCAGGTTAACTAAAGCAAGCACTTAATTAAAGCAAGCTTGTTTATTGCGTCCAAGGCTTCCTCCCCCTAAGGCAGGGTCGGAGAGTCAGTCTTGGAGGAAGTCTGTGAGAAAGACAAGCTCAGGGGTAGGGGTTCCAGTGAAGGATTTGGTGGGCAAAATAGGACAGGGTCAGAACGCGAGCATAGCCAGTTAGTGTTGATGACCTCCTCAGACAGACAGGGTTGCAAAGGTGGGCAGAGCAAGGTTGTCACAGCAACAGCTAGTCATAAAAGGTAGTCATAGCAACAGCTAGTCATAACAAGGTACTCATAGGTGGTCATATAACCTTTTGAAACAAAGAGTTACAAGATGGTTATAAACAACTTTTGTTTTGTTGTTGTTGGTTTTGTTTGTTTGTTTGTTTGTCTTTTGAGTCAGGGTTTCTCTGTATAGCACCTGCCTCTGCCTCCCAAGTGCTGGGATTAAAGGCATGCGCCACCGCTGCCCAGCTACAAACAATTTTTTGAAACAAAGTTGTGACTGCCATTCCTGAACACGCGGTTACAGAACCATTTGTAGTTAAGGTTACAGGTGGGGCACAGCCCAGTGCTTGAGAAAAAGGTTTAATCATCAACAGGAAGGAGCCTAGTTTGTCTTTATTTTCAGATGGCTTTTAAACCCAAGATGGAGGCAGGCTTGTTCACACTCCAGCCCAGGTGATGGTTTAATTTCCCCAAGCCTTTCCACGTGACGAAGAATGTAGACTTCCCTGGCTACCATTTTACAATGGCATGCACGGTCACGCTTCAGTAGAAAAATCCCCTAGGGAGAATGTTTACTGACTGTTTGGACTTGTTCAAACGGGTCACATGCTCATTCTCAACCAATGACTGTGGCTAAAGGGATGGAGTAAATTTAATCCCACCTAGCGCAGAGTCTGCTCCTCTCTGCAGTCAGGGAGGGGGAGATGAGTCTGACTCTTGGTCTCAGCGTTCGCGAGCTGGCCCAAGGTGCCCTGGGACAGGAGAATGCGGCAGAGCCATCCTGTTGCACAGAATTCAGCTTACTGGAGATTTACCTAGAGAAGTACAACTTGCAGCAAGCCCAGGCAGGACGCCACAATTTGGGTCAACCGATGGGGCTTCATACAGCAGTCACGACCGAAGTGACCTCATTCAAGCTGGAATGTACCTGGTTTATCTCAAGCCAGTATCAAAGAGCCAGGCGTATTCCTGGCACCCGGGTCCAGGGCTCCAGACCTACATACCACTCATGGATTTGACTATTTATGGTTCACTGGAAAGCTATTTGTGGGGAACCAACCAGGATTACTCAAGGGTAATCAGACAGCTATACAGCTATAACTCAACGTGGTTGCTGTAGATAACACGGAATCCATTGCTGCCAAGCTGGAGAGAGGATACCCAGTGAGGGTGGTCCCAGCAGTCAGGCAAACGCATCTAGAAGATACACACTCTGGAGGGTTCCACTTGTTTTTGCCTCTCTCTGTGTGTGTGTGTGTGTGTGTGTGCTGTGTGTGTGTGCTGTATGTATGTACTTGTGCTTTCAGATGAATGTGGAGGCCAAAGGCAGACATAAAAACACCTTCTTTAATTGTTCTTCATTTTATTTGTTTGAGACAAGGTCTCTCAGTGAACCTGGAATTTATCGATTTGGTAAGACTGGCAGCTGGCCATCTTCATTAGGGTTTTACTGCTGCGAGAGACACCATGACCAAGGAAACTTTTTTTTAAAAGATTTATGTATGTATGTATGTATGTATGTATGTAAGTACACTGTAACTATCTTCAGACACTTCAGAAGAGGGCGTCAGATCTCGTTATGGATGGTTGTGAGCCACCATGTGGTTGCTGGGATTTGAACTCTGGACCTCTGGAAAAACAGTCAGTGCTCTTAATGGCTGAGCCATCTCTCCAGCTCTCACCAAGGAAACTCTTATAAGGACAACATTTAACTGAGGCTAGCTTACAAGTTCAGAGGTTCAGTCCATTATCATCAAAATGGGACCATGGCAGCATCCAGGCAGGCATGGTGCAGGAGGAGCTGAGAGTTCTACATCTTCATCTGAAGGCTGCTAGCAGAAGACTGACTTCCAGGCAGCTAGGATGAGGGTGTTAAAGCCCATGACCACAGGGACACACTTAGTCCAACAAGGTCACACCTAGTCCAACAAGGCCAAACCTTCTAAAGTGCCACTCCCTAGGCCAAGAGAAATCAAACCATCACAGAGCTCTAGGGCGGTTTCTACTCTGCCCCCTCCCCTGTGACTCCAGCACTGGGGACACAGAGGCGCACTAGCAGACCTGGCTTCTGTGTGGGTGATGGAGAGCTTCACTCTTCTGCAGGGGTCAGTTTGCCAGATGAGCAGTCTTTCTGCTCCCTGCAGGTGTTTTGTTGGCCAGAGCTCAGAGGCTTGCTCTCCCCGCCTCTGTGAGTTCTGAGGACCTCCCCCCCATTAGACATTTTCTTTTATTAAACATTTATTTGTTGCCAAGCCATGGTGGTGCACACCTTTAATCCCAGCCCTTGGGAGGCAGAGGCAGTGGATTTCTGAGTTCCAGGCCACCCTGGTCTGTAAGAGCGAGTTTCACGAAAGCCAGGGCTACACAGAGAAAGCCTATTTCAACAAACAAATAAAATATGCACATTCATTTATCTTTGTGTGTCCTCGTCTGTATGTGCACCATGTGTGTGCAGTGCTTGTGGTGTCCAGAAGGGGTCATCAGATCCCCAGAAACTGGAGTGACAGACGATTGTGAGCCATCAAATGGCTATGCAACTCCAATCTGGGTCCCCCTGGGAGCTTATAACAACGGAATCATCTCTCTATCCGTAAATTTATTTATTTATTTATTTATTTATTTATTTAGGTTTTTTTTTTTCGAGAAAGGGTTTCTCTGTTGTAGCTCTGGCTGTCCTGGAACTTACTCTGTAGACCAGACTGGCCTCGAACTCAGAAATCCGCCTGTCTCTGCCTCCTGAGTGCTGGGATTACAGGCGTGCGCCACCAATGCCCGCTTATTTATTTATTTATTTATTTATTTATTACTAATATGCTCCTTAGGCTCGCATGTATGTTTTCATACCTGGTGCATGCAGTGCCCTTGGAGGCCAGAAGTAGGTGCTAGATATCCTGAAACTCTAAGTGCAGACGGCTGTAAGCTGCTATGTAGTTGTGGGGAATTGAACCCTTGTCCTCTGGAAGTGCTCTTAAGGAGTCTTCTCTTTAGCCCCAGGGGGCTCTACATCATGTACTCCATTTTGTCAAGGACAAAACCTGGACAGTTAAGAAGACTGTTTTTCAAGTGATTGCAATAGGGAAAGCCGAGGGTCCGTCTAAGAGTTGCACAGAGGGAGGGGTGGGATGGTTTAACTCTCAGCAGAAGACCCAAAAATGTTTCTTCCTGACTGGTGTCGGGGAGTGAGTATGGCTTCTAAATTTCACTAATCAACTAGGAGACACAGAACGGGAAGCTGATCGTTGTTTGGTGTTGCTACGGGTAAACAGGAGGATTGGCTGCTCGCTGGGATCTGAGCTGCATGATAGTCATGAGGGAGAGTGGACAGTTTCACCCCGGTCCTTCCCAGGACACAAAGGATGAGGTATTTTGGAAAACAAGAGGGTAGGGACGCTGACTGTGGCTGTTTGGCAGGTGCAAGAATTCTGGTACCTGACTCTGGAAACCACAGCAGTGTTAGCCTATAAGACAGAGCCCATTATCCATCCTGGAGACCCGAGAATCAAAGAACCCCATGTGACTCACTTAGCATGATGCTGGGCACAAATATGGTGTATTTAGCAAATAAAAAAACGTGTCCCCATGTATGCACAATAGAATATTGCAATACTGCTGATATACTCATGCCAAAGCTATCCGAAATTTAAAGAAAATTGGCTGTTCTGTATTTCACCTAGTAACCCCCTTGGCACACAGTTATTATACTGACACTATTAACTGAGAATACATCTAGGGGAAATTATTTTCAAGCCATATTACCTGGACAGGACATAGGACATAGTACTCTCTTCCTAAATACAACCTTGGTTGAAAGACATCCTAACTCACAAAAGCACTGACAGAGCAGAGAACTCGGGAGATGGGGCCTACGCCCATCCTAGAGCTTCTTTTTCTTTTCTTTTTTTTGTTTGTTTGTTTGTTTTCTAGACAGGGTTTCTCTGTATAGCCCTGGCTGTCCTGGAACTCACTCTGTAGACCAGGCTGGCCTCGAACTCAGAAATCCGCCTGCCTCTGCCTCCCAAGTGCTGGGATTATAGGCGTGCGCCACCACCGCCCGACCATCCTAGAGCTTCTTTAGAGGCGAGGTCACCTCCCTTCTCTAAGTCCTCTGGACAGTCTATAGCCTTGGGAGGCTCCCACTTTTTGAAGGCCTGGAAAAGTGGTAATATAGACTTCCACCACAAAGCCTCAACACTTCGAGGGGAAGGGAAGGGTTTTAGCTCTAAGCCATCTCAACGGCCTCTGAATTTGTTTTGCTTTACAAACCTAAATTCACACGGGAAAGACCAAAGTGTCTCTAATAATCCCTGAAAAATTCTGTCGTAGGTGGAAGTCCGGTGCTCGGATCTTAAACAGGCAGATCTGAGTTATGGTTCGTTTGCAGTCTAGGCTGAAGACTCTCGCAAGCCACCCGCCGGGACGGCCTCACTTCCGGCACTGACCACGTATGGTACCCCCCTCCCCCCTACCTCCCACTCTCCCTCCCAGGATGCTCCGCGTCGTGCTCGCCCTGCAAGATTGGCCAGGTCGCCTCACGTGACTTCGGTTGCCGGGGTGACGGGAGGCGAGCTGGCGAGCTGGAGGAGTGAGAGCACAGCCCCGTAGCAGGTAAGCGCGGTCCTTGCGGCTGCACCCTTGGCGCAGGCTTGGGATCATCGCCCGGAGGGCTCGCCTTGTCTGTCCCGGTTCCTCCCTGGCCAGGGCCCGAGGCGGCCGCCTGAGCATCCCATTGCTTCCCGCAAGAGCCCCTGACTCCGCTGCGGTGGGGCGGGCTTGGGGTGTCCCCGGGCCTTCTCGCTGAGCGTGGGCAGCACGATCTCGTGACCTGGGGCATTTAGGTCCCTCTCGCCCCATACGTAGTTTTCATTAGTAGTTTTCCTTCCCAGCGCCCAGGACACGCTGAGACTTCCCTGAATCTAAGTGGAAGCATGTTCCTTGCCGGACAAATTCATCTTCTCCTTATCCAGCCAGCTGTAGGCCTGAATCTCTCGCAGATGGAGAGACGGCATCGTCACCGCATGCCAAAACACTGTGAACAGTTTACTTCTTTCTCCACAGCCCAGCGGTTATTTGGACTAATTTAACTGAGCTAAGGAAACAGGAGTTCATCCAACAGAGCATTCAAGGGTCGCCTTGAACTCACAGGAAATACACACTTGCTGACCAAGCCTGATGACTCGGAACCAACTCCTGCCTAGTCTCCTGTAGTGTCAGCATAGGTTTAATTCTAGCTCTGGAGAGACCGTGCCTTTGCCCATGATGTGGGGAACTGTGCTAGTTAGGGTTTCTCTTGCTGTGATGAAACTGTATGACCAAAAAGCAACATAGGGGAAGAAAGGGGTTGTTTTGCTTAAGGTTCCACATCTCTGTTCATCAGAGGAAGCGAGGCTGGGCAGGATCCCAGATGCGTGAGCCGATGTGGCTGCTGAGGCCATGGATGAGTGCTGCTTACTGGCTTGCTCCTTATGTCTTGCTTAGCCTGCTTTAAAATGTGACGAATTAATGTATGTACACCGTGTGCCTGCCTGTGGCCATGGATTCCCAGAAGCTGGAGTTAATGGACCTTTTCGAGCTGTCACATGCTGGGACATGTGACAAAACCTAGGTTCTCTAGGGAAGCAGCCAGCGCTCCCAACCTCGGGGCCATCTCTCCAACCCCTGACAGCCTACTTTTGAACAGAAGTTTCCTCACCACTCTACTTGCCTTGGAGATTTCAGCGTCATGACCTGCACACTTTATTTTGTAGGGGGAGTGGTGTTGAGGCAGGGTTTCTCTGTGTAGCCCTGACTGTCCTGGAACTCGCTCTGTAGACCAGACCAGCTTTGAACTCAGAGCTCTGCCTGCCTCTGCCTCCTGAGTGCTGGGACTAAAGGCGTGCGCCACCACCGCCCGGCTGCTCTTTGCCTTATTTTCAGCCTTTTCCCCTCCATCCTCCTTATCCATGCACTCAGTGCTTGCACGCTCCTTGTTCCTGTATTGTGCCCCAAAGTGTAAACTTGAAGCCTCCCTCCCATTTAGACACCACCCTCCGTCTTCCAGGTCACCGGAAGGGGCCCCTTTTGCAGCAGGTGACACTGCAGTTAGCTCACTGTGCGACACCCTTGCTGCCCTCATCTCCCCCGGACCCAGCCTAGCTTAGTGTCTATATCCCCTGGTTATCATGTTTCTTTCTTCCAGGCAGACCTCACCTGGTAACAGCACAGGCAGCTGCAAGTGCCCAGAGAAAGCAGTGGCACTGCAGACTGGGGCCATCCTATACACCCATATACAGAGAGACATTCCCAAGCCTCTCTGGGTGGTACCTGTAAGCAGAGACCACACAAGATGTAGATGTTTGCAGAAAGAGCATCAAAACAGACAGAACTGTCAACATGCAGGTCCTCGAGGGCAGGTGTATTGTGGGCATCAGGGAGTTTCTGTGTACACTGGAAATGCATGTTGACAGTTTGAGTTCAGCTTCAGTGAACTCAAGAGTGGACCCTGCCGCATTGCCTTAGGCAGTGTGGTTCCTACCTTCCCTTTTCTTCAAACCGTTACTCTGTTTCTAATGAGATGGTGACCTCAGTTCTGGCTTTCATTCTCTTCCCTGACTCTTTCTATCCAGCTCCAGACCTGTCAGGACCACAGTGTCTAACAGGCATCCTGGGGCGTCGGCCACACACAGTGCTTGGCTTGAGTTATGAAGGGGATTCTGATGCAGGTGCGTCAGAGAGAAGACATTGGAAGTCAATCAGTGGGGAGTTCCTCTGGGACTCCTTGGGAGTGATGGGCCAGATGGGGTGTTTTCCCAAGCTTCTCTGGGTGGAACCTTAAGCAGAGACCACACAAGATGTAGATGCTTGCAGAAAGAGCATCGAAACAGAACTGTGAACATGCAGGTCCTTGAGGGCAGGTGTATTATGGGCATCGGGGAGTTTCTGAGTACACTGGAAATGCGTGTTGGCCAGTGTGGTTCAAGTCAGCAGATCAGTGGGGAGCTCCCAGGGCTTAGAGAGATGGGCCTAGGGAGTCTGCCTTCATTTGTGGCTTCCTAGAAACAACTCCATGTGCTGGGATCACAGGTGTGTGCACCACACCCTTCCCTCCCAATTGCCAGGACTGTAGACGCAGGTGGCACACGCTGTTTCTGAGGTGCTAGAGGGCTTTATGCATGTTAGTTAAGCGCTCTCCCAATGGAACCACAGGCAGCTCTTGTGTTTTCTACCATTGCTGGGAGGAATCCCTGTGAACTTGGTGCTTGAAGTAGTGCAGGCTTAGTGCCCGGAAGTTCTGCAGGATAGAAACGTGCAATGAGCATTTCTGGTGCATAAGCCACATAAAGTAATTGATTGGCCCTCCACTGAGGGGACTCAGATGAGTGGGCCAAATTTAGGCCTTTCAGGACAAGCTGGAGGAGTCTCCCATTTCCTGCCTTACTTCCCTGACTCTCCACAGAGTCCGAAGTGACTGGTCCCTCTTCCTGCAGGTCTTGCCGCCTCTTCCATGGGGACTATCTTGCACTAGTAATCCAGGCTCGTCTCTGTGATGGAAGGACTGCTGATGAGTTGTCTTCATGCCACCTGTACCTTTAAACCCCCCACCCCGGTCACGTGACCTCCCACTGCCCCATTGTCACAGGTCCTACCACAGCCACCCACTTGTAATTTCTCAGTGGTTTAAATTAACTTTTTTTGTTTGTTTGTTTCGTAGAGATTTCTGCTGTGAGAATTACCAGTAACCGTTCACTATGGGGGATATCCTGGCGCATGAATCTGAATTACTTGGACTAGTGAAAGAGGTACTTATATGAAACACAAGTCATGAAAAAGCATTTTTTTTTTTTTTAAAAAAAGAGTATTTGTGTGTTTATGTCTGTATGGCTGTTGGCAGTGTGTGTGTGTGTGTGTGTGTGTGTGTGTGTGTGTGTGAACGCTCACAGAGGCCAGAGTGGGGCCCTGGATCTCCTGGACCTGAATTGCAGGCATTTGTGAGTCTCCCTGTGTGGGTCCTGGGATTGGAACTCAGGTCCCCAAAACATGTGGGACCAGAGATGTGGCTCAGAGGTTAAGGTCCCTGGCTCTTCCAGCGAACCCAAGTTTGATTCTCAGCACCACATGGGGACTTACAGCCATAGGTAATTATAGTCTCAGAGAGCCCAACACCCTTTTCTGGCATCTGTGGATACCAGGCATGGATGTGGTACACATACATACATGTAGGAGAAATACTCATACACAGAAAAATAAGAAAATGAACAAATCTTTAGAAAGAAAATGAAAATGTAGCAATAATAGCTTGGTGGCTAAATGCACTGACTGCTCTTCCAGAGGACCCAACCTGGGTTGGGTTCCAGTTGTGGGTGCTGTGTGCATGTTGTGTTCAGCTATACATGCAGACAAGCTGCCTTCGCACATAAAATAAAAATAAATACAGCTTTCAAATGTAGCAGGATTACACACGCAACCCTGCACCTGAGGGGCTTCAGCAGGTCAGTCTGGGCTCTATGTAGATATCTAGTTATCAAAACAAATTAAGTGCTTGCTTCGGCAGTACATATACTAAAATTAGAACGATACAGAGAAGATTGGCATGGCCCCTGCACACGGATGACGGACGTACAAATTGGTGAAGTGTTCCAAAAAAAAAAAAAATTAGAAGAGTAAATGAGTATATAATAAATAGTAAGGTGTGACATATTTCTGAATTGCTTTTTTTTCTTTTAATCATTACATGATTTTCTACCTCACCCACTCAGGTGCAAGCAAGTGTGTTTGTTTGGGTCCCATTTAGCCCAGGATGGCCTTGAAACCAATAGGAAGCCAAAGATGGCCTTGAAATCCCTTTCCTCCTGCCTCTGCCTCTCCGGTGGTGTGGGACCACAGGCATGTGCCGTAGAGCAGCTTTAACCTGAGACCGTTTAGATTGGCTACACTGAAAGCTCGTGAAGATCGGGACCCAGGCAGGCCCTCCGAGGTTTGGAGCTGACAAAGTGGAGGCCTTCAGTGTGAGCGAACTGTCAGCTCTGCCTCAAGAGACCCGGGGGGGAAGATGGTGTCCACGTTGGGCAGACAACTGTAGTCATGGTGGTGGTGCTGAGTATATTTCTGTGACTGGAACCACAAGGACTAGACAGGGCCAGACAGGGTTTCCTTCTGTTCTTCTTTTCTTCTTCTTACAGATCCTAGTAAACCAAAAGAGGTAGCCCTCAGCCAATCACGGCAGCTTTTTTTTAGACTGCATTACTTTAGTTTCTCTTAATAATAAAAAGGTCGGGGCGGGAGATCAGTCAGTGGTCAAGAACACACATTGCCCATAGGCAAGACCCAGGTGTGGTTCCCAGATCCCATGTAGGGTGGCTCATAACCTGTAGCCTCAGCCTTCGGAATCCATGGTGTACTTTCTATATCCATTATACTGTCTATAAGTACTTGACAAAAAGATGTACATTTATGACGTGCCGACATGATTGCTGATAAGCTAATTAAGTACACCCGTTCCGGGTTTCCTCCTGTTCTTTTCTTCTGACTGTGTTAGAGAGTTAACTTAAAATCAACTCTCCTGGCAAATTCCAAATGCGCTTCTCAGTGTTATTATCACAGTGTGATTGACCATAGCCATAGACTGACAGTTAGCTCCAGGGCTTTACTCATTTTGCATAACTGAAATTTATCCTTTCATCAAAATGTTCTCTCAGCCCCGGGCAGCTACCATTGTGCTGTCTGCTTCTGTGAGTGTGGCTTTATTTTTTTTCAAATATTTATTTATTTAATGTATGTGAGTACACTGTAGCTGTCTTAAGACATACCAGAAGCAGGCATCAGATTCCAGATGGTTGTGAGCCACCATGTGGTTGCTGGGAATTGAACTCAGGACCTCTGGAAGAGCAGCCAGTGCTCTTAACCGCTGAGCCATCTCTCCAGCCCCGAGTGTGACTTTAGACTCCACGTGCACATGCAGCCTTTATCTGTCTCTGCCTGGGCTATCTCCTGTACTCTGCCCTCCCCCCCCACCCCCCACCACCCCACTCCATCCCTGCATTTCCTAAGGTTGTAATCTTAGTATGCTACACATTTTCCCACCCACTCATCTGTTGATGGATATTTAGGTTCATCCTGTGTCTAGGGTGATTTGAATAATGTTGTAGAGATATTTGTGTGGGGCTGGAGAGATGGCTCAGCAGTTAAGAGCACTGGCTGCTCTTCCAGAGGTCCTGAGTTCAATTTCCAGCAACCACATGGTGGCTCACAACCATCTGTAATGGAATCTGATGCCCCCTTCTGGTGTGTCTGAAGAGCAATAGTGTACTCATACATAAAATAAATAAATCTTTTTTTTTTGTTTTTTTGTTTTTTTTTTTGTTTTTTAGAGACAGGGTTTCTCTGTATAGCCCTGGCTGTCCTGGAACTCACTCTGTAGACCAGGCTGGCCTCGAACTCAGAAATCCGCCTGCCTCTGCCTCCCAAATGCTGGGATTAAAGGCGTGCGCCACCACCGCCTGGCAAAATGAATAAATCTTAAAAAGAAAAGGGAAAAAAAGAAATATTCGTGCGGATAGCACTCTTAGAAATAGATTTTATTTTCTATATATTCCCAGAATATATACCCCAAAAATGGGACTGCTGGATCATAGTTCAGATTTTTTGTTGAGTGACTTGTTACTTGACAGTTGCATAGATGTATGCAACATATATTACATTTATCATCATCATCATCATCATCATCATCGTTATTTTCATCATCATTGCTATCTTCGGTTTTCTAAGGACCCCCCATTACTTTCCATCCATAGCTGGGTTGGTCTCCATTGTCACCAACAGTATAGAAGGTTCCCTTTTCTGTACTTCCTTTGTCACTGTTAGCACGTGTCTTTTTGAAGACTTATTTTATCTTATGATGTATGTGTTTGTGTGCTTCTATGTACATTCGAGTGCACATGCCAGTGAGCACCAGAAGAGGAGGTTGGCTCCTCTGGCTGTGAGCCTCCTGATTGTGGTGCTGGGAGTCAGGCGCGGTGGGAGCATCTCGAGCAGACCCTTCCCCGGGTTTTGTCTCTGAAGGCAGACTTTCTCGTGGGCGTGGTTTTGAGCGTATTCCTGTCATCTTTTGTATGTCTACATTAGAGAGTTTGTGTTCAGGGAATTTGACCTTTGTTTAATTACAGTATTTGGGTTTTATTTTTTTGTTCCTGAATTATGTTCTCTTTTCCAGTATTTAGATTTTGCTGAATTTGAAGACACCTTGAAGACGTTTTCAAAAGAATGCAAAGTAAAAGGAAAGCCACTGTGTAAAACCGTTGGTGGGTCATTAAAGAAGGACTCCAAGTCACTGGTCATCCAGGTGAGGCCTCGCCTGGCCTTGGCTGTGAAGACGCGTATGATAGTCAGAAAATTGCAAGTTCTTTCATGTTAGATAAAAACAGACCCAAAGCTATGAGAGGAATGCACTAAGAACCACAGTGTACCCCGAGACTTCACATAAGATGGTCACTCTCAAAGAGCAACAGAGAGGGCTAGAGAGATGGCTCAGCAGTTAAGAGCACTGGCTCCTCTTCCATTCCCAGCACCTTCGTGGTGGCTTATAGCCATCTGTAACTCCACTTCCAAAGGATCTGACACCTCCTTTTGGCTTCTGCAGGTACTAGGCGTGCACAGACTTACATGTAGGCAAAACCCTCATATACATAAAATAAAATAAATCTGTGTCCCCTCTAGTAATATAGAGGATTTCAGTTTTATCCATCTTTGCTAACATATTTTTTTTTTCTGGTGTTCTGTTCTGGTGGTTTCTGTACTTTTTTAAATGTGTGTTTAATATTTATTCATCTTGGTTGTCCAGTCCATAGCTATAGGTAATACTGTATATTATCGTACTACTGCCTGCACGACTCTGTCATTATGCCCCACTGATAGAGTTCCCAATGGAGCATGAGAGGAGGATGGCGGCACCCGCCCTATCCCCAGGACTCAGGAGGCTGAGGCAGGAGGATTAGGAAAGCTCGGCAAGGGAATCCAGGCTCAGTGGGTAGGCACACAGGCCCTCAAGACCTGAGTTTGATTCCTGTGATCACATGGTGGGAGAACCCCCAAAGGTTGTCTTTTGACTTTTACATACACATTAAGGCACATGTGCCAACACACCACACACATGCACATACTCTCACACACAGTCTTTCTAAATAGTTGTAATTAAAGTATCTTTTAGAAACTCAAACCACAGAAATGTCTGCAGTAGCCGGGCGTGGTGGCGCACGCCTGTAATCCCAGCACTTGGGAGGCAGAGGCAGGCAGATTTCTGAGTTCGAGGCCAGCCTGGTCTACAGAGTGAGTTCCAGGACAGCCAGGGCTCTACAGAGAAACCCTGTCTTGAAAAAACCAAAAAAAAAAAAAAAAAAAAAAAAAGAAGAAGAAGAAGAAGAAGAAAAGAAATGTCTGCATCTGCAGTAGTGGTTAAACAAAATCTACTGTCAGTTGCTTTAAGCAGCGATTCTTAGGCCCAGGCCCAGCAGCACTGTGCTCTCCGTGATTGGTGGTGTGTGTGCATTCTTACCTTGGTGGCTCTGGCTAACAGAGGATCAGTTTATGTATAGAGGTTATTTTAAAGCGGGGCCATTTCCACGTACAGATGCAATGGTAAGGACATAGCGTAGGTTTGTGATTTCAGATTTACAAATACAGAATCTAGAATAAACTATAGATGGACCATTTGATATGTAGAGTCTACCAAGACATGTTTGAAAAAAAATGTCATGACTCTAAGCCTTAAAGTACCAGGCAAGTGTGCACTCACCTCGTCCACACAGTCACGGGACTCTCAGCCTGCCCAGAGTGCCGGGCAGGGTTGGCAGGGAGCTCAACAGAGGGGAGCATGGAGCTGAGGCTAGCCCAGCAGCTCAACCCTGGGCACAGTCACTTGACCATTGTATTCTTCATTCACAAGAAAGCGAGGAGCCCTCTGACCAGGTTCTCCCAGACAATGGGGGCGGAGGAGGGTGGGGGAGGGGTTGCTTGCATAGCTGCCTGGGCTTTGTTCTGGCAGCGCCCAGCCGCGATGGCTAACAGGCTGCCCTCAGCTTTCCCAAACTGGTTTGGAGGACATAGAAATTAATTATTGGGCTTCCTTTAAAAAGTTGTAGGTTTGTATTGAATGCATGGGTACCAAGTCTGTAGTACTCAAGGGACACTTCAGGAGTCCTCCGGCCTCAGAATATGTCTGGTTTGAAGGCCTTAGCATTTCATCCTCTCAGAGAGCCCAGGTTGGCTGTTCCAAGGCTGGATATCTAGGAGTTATCACGGGGCTTGCCTAGGAGCCTCTGGGAAAGAGAGTGTGGGGATCTGGCTCTGGTAGGTGGTGAGTTTAGGGTGTTGGGAGAAAGAGCATCTGATGTGACTAGGATTCTTCTTTTGGATTTTCAAGACAGAGTTTCTCTGTATAGTCCTGGCTCTTCTAGAACTTACTTTGTAGACCAGCTGGCCTCGAACTCACAGAGATCCTTCTGCCTCTGCCTCCCATCAGCATGCCTAGCTTTGACCTGACTCCTTGTGTCTCCTCCGCAGAAGGATTTGGTGGCAGCGTTTGACAGTGGAGACCAGAAGGCGTTCTTTGACTTGTGGGAGGAACATGTTCCCAGCTCCATCAGAGATACCGACTCGCTGGCCCAGAAGCTGGAATTCTACCTTCACATCCACTTTGCCATCTACCTTCTCAAGTCCTCTGGAGGCAGGCCGGTAGGCTGCTTAGGGTTGGGTGGGTCTGAGCTAGCTAACAGGCCTTCACGGATCCAAAAAGTCCCACCTCTGTCTGCCCAGCCATTGGCTGCTGGCATCTTTATTTACCAGTCGGAACCAACTGGTGACAGGGTCCCTCAGTGTCCTGTGCAGACCTTCCTATAAGCAGTTTTGGGAACCAAAATTAACATTCTAATACAAACAGCATTAGGCCAAACCCACTTCACTGCCCTGAGTTCCTGTGGGAACTCGTTGGAATGTCGGGGCGCAGCTGAGGGAGGCAGGAGGGAGCCATTCTTGGAAGACTGCTCCTCCAGGTGTGACCCAGTGGGCAGGGTCAGGCTTTCTGTGCTGCTGCTTGTTGTTGTTGTTTCATTTCACTTTATTTCTATTTAAGCCTTTTTCTGTTTTAATGTAATATGAAAGTCAGCGTTAACTATTTTCTAAGCCCAGTGCTCAGGAGAGGACCTCCTGACACAGGCTGAGTGAGACGGGAAGAGGAAGGCGGGATCCGTGTGGTGGGGAGAAAAGTACCCAGAAAAGTGCCCGTTCTAAAGCCTCAGTGTCCTCCCGGGGTCGGAGAGGAGGGATTCCTCAAACCGGGTTGTGCTTGGGACAGCGATGGACTGAGGCGTGGTCAGTCCTTCATGAAGGGAGGGAGGGCACTTCTGTTTCAGGAGACTACAGAGATGTGTCATTGCCCATTGGAAACATGGGAATGCAGACAAATGTTTGTGTCTGGAAAGCTGAGGCGACGGGCACATCTCAAAATGGAGAATTAGTCAGATTATGATAGACAAGGTGATTGGTTCTGACACTGAAAATGATGTTTGTGAAGCTTTGTAAGGCTGTGAGGAAATGGTACTAGTGACATGAAATACCATGTGAACTACACGTTGGTCCTCTGGCATTCCTGTCCAAAGTGATGTTAGACACGGGAGCAGTGTGCCTGCCAGGCCAGGTGGGGCCATGGGGACGGAGGTGGGGGTGCGGGGGGGGGGTGTGTGAACGGGAGGACAGGCCAGAGACCCTGAGCACCTGCCTTCCTTCTTCTAGGACAAACAGGAGCTAGATGAAAGGATTTCGTATTTCAAAACCTATCTGGAGACCAAGGGGGCCGCCCTGAGCCAGACCACGGAGTTTCTCCCCTTCTACGCCCTCCCCTTTGTGCCCAATCCTATGGCCCACCCCTCATTTAAAGAACTCTTCCAGGTAAGCAGCTGTCGGAGCCTGCCTGGCCACAGTGTCGTATTGGTGGTTTCTGGATGATGCTTAAAAAAAAAACCCTATGATTTATCCTCATTATTATTTAATTGAATTTATATAGTATTATAATGAATGGTTGGGTAGCGTTTGACTTACTTTTTTTATTCCTGTACTAGATGTGGTTATATGTTCTTGCTCTTATATATAAACCTGTAGGGAACATAGCAAGACATAGAAGCAGGCTAAAAGTTCGACATTAGTAGGGACATATAGAAAGAAACTGAGTTGTAGTCTCAGAACTAATGATGATGATGATAACAATAATAATAGAAATAATAATGATATATAATCTGTATGACCTGAACCACATGTTGGCATAATCCTCAGTAAGATGCACACACCCATGCACACACTGCACAGTCATGACTACTGTCGCCACCGTCGGGGAACGGGAGTTTGGCAGTAGTGGTTCCTGAGAACCACCTGCCTTGGTCGGCCCTTTGCACCTGCTCCCTCCACGACCTCCGTGCCGAGCAAACGCAGTTTATTTTAAAACAGTGTTCAGATAGCTTGTTTTAACGAACTTCCCCTGTGCCATAATATGGGGTGGTGTTGTCGGAAACACTAAGGCCTACTAACTGACTGACTTTTTTTTAAAGATTTATTTATTTATTATTTATATGTAAGTATACTGTAGCCGTCTTCAGACACTCCAGAAGAGGGAGTCCTGTTATGGATGGTTGTGAGCTACCATATGGTTGCTGGGATTTGAACTCAGGATCTTTGGAAGAGTAGCCGGTGCTCTTAACCGCTGAGCCATCTCACCAGCCCCACTAACTGACATTTTAAAGATACACTAGCAGTCATCCTGTTTAGACTTTATGAGAGTTGGAGAGACAATCCGCTCATGTTGAAGCCTGGCTAAACTGTCTCTCCCGCTTGCTGCTGCTTTGGAGTAGCCTGTCTGTCTGTTGCAAGGTGATTTTTTTTTTTTTTTTTTGCTCTGGATTTGAGGTTTTGTATAGTTTCACTTTAGTGTGTTCAGCGTCAAATATCTGACTTACTTTGGGTTTATTGAGTTTCCTTGATTTCATGCCTTGTGTCTTGGAACAATTCTGGAAAATTCTCTTTGTATTCCTTCATGTCCTCCCTCTCTTCCATTCTCTTTATAGTTTCCCGGACAGCTGATCAGATGTCCCTGACTCTTCCCATTATATCTCCATGTCTTTTTTTTTTTTCATTTTGAATAATCTGGCCTTGAGCAAGTTAGTCTGTCCTTCTGTCTGTGTGAGCGTAGCCACACGCTCCCTTGCTTTAGCCTCTGAGCGCAGAGCCTTCTTGCCCTTCACACTGGCTTGCTGTCCCGATCACACAGTGGCTGGTTTATCCCACTCTTCCCGAGGGTGGAGCCCTCTGGGTCGCAGGTTTTCTGCTTTCAGGGTTCGTACTCTTGTCATCGGTGGACTCTGCGGTTCCTTTCCTGTCACTCAGAGATTTTAAATGGCCCTCGTTTATCAGCGTGCTTTGGATTTGTTTTTAGTTATTTTCATGTTTTTGTTTGTGTTTGTGGTTTTTTTTTTTTTTTTTTTTTTTTTTTACTTTTTAAAAAATTTTTTAACATTATATGTGTTGCAGGCAGTATCAAGTGGAATGGACATTTCTTTGTCTTTTTTTATCCCCTTGGGAAGTATGTAGCGCTGGCTCCTGGCTGTCTGGAACTTGCTATATAGAGCAGGCTGACCTTGAACTTACAGAGATCCACCACCATCAGCTGCCGCCGCCACCCCTGCCTTCTCCTCCTCCTTCTTCCTCTTCCTTCTCCTCTTCCTCCTCTCCTTCCTCCTTCTCTCCCTCTTCCTTCTCTTCCTCCTCCTCCTTCCCTTCCTCCTTCTCCTTCTCTTTCTCCTCCTCTTTCTCTTCCTCTTCTCTCTTTTTCTTCCTCTTGACAGGCTCTTACTGTGTCCTGTCATCCTGGCTGATTGGAACTCCTTATGTAGAGTCGACTGGCCCTGAGCCCGCAGAGAGCTCTGCCTTCCTAGAACTGTGATTGAAGTGTACACTGTGGGCTGGAGAAACGGCTTAGTGGCTAGTCAGCTGTGGATCAGGCTCCGTCACTAGAGGGCGGGGAGAACGGAAGTTTGCAGGCTCTGCAGAGAGAACAGAGGAAGGCTGTGGAGGTGCGCCCTGGCCCAGTGGCACAGCCATAGTAGTCCAGTCATGTATCCGGTTCCAGTGGTGATTTTGAAGGTCAGAGCAGTCAGTGCTGGGGAGACAGTCCGGCAGTGCGAATTTACTTTAAAGCCTGTGTTGTACACAGGAGAGACGATGGCGGCTCCTCCGGCTGCTCGTCAGGTCAGAGCTCCCCTCCTCGTCAGCTTCTCCTGGCTCCCACACTTGTCTTTCGGAAGTGTGGGACCACGTGCTCCTCAGGTTCTGAAAGTGTTCTTCTCAGAGCTGAAAACGGTAGAAACAAGACGAGCAGTCGGGGAGAGAGAAGGGCTTCATGCCTGAAGAGTGTGTCTTCCCGCCTGTCATGTTGGTGTCAGGTGTCAGGAACATTGTCAGAAGTGATGGAGTGGAAAGGCCTCTTTGGCTGCTGGAGGAAATAGTAGCTGACACCAGAGCGGTTTGACTGGCTTACAGGTCCCAAATACGTTTTATGAGGGAGGGTCTCATGTAGCCCAGGCCAGCCTTGAGCTCAACATATAGCTAAGATAACCTTGAACTTGTGATCCTCCTCCTGCTTCTACCTAGTGAGTGCTGGGTTCAGGCACGCGCAAGTCAGGTCTCATGTTTGCTGTACGCTAGACACCCACTGTGCCATCTAAAGCACGTTCTCAGCCCCTACTGTGCCATCTAAAGCACGTTCTCAGCCCCTGTTTTGATTGTTTTTAAGATATCTTGATTGGGGAACTGGAGAAATGGCTCAGTTGTGAAGAACATTTGTTAGTTTTACAGAGAATGCTTGGGTTCAGTTTCTAGCACCCACATGCTGATTTACAACCATCCCTACCTCCAGTCTCAGGGCATCCGATGCCCTCTTGTGACCACCACAGCCACCAGGCCAGCACATGGTGCATATGCATACGTACAGACAAAGCAGTTACACTTCAAAACAAATGGATAAGTCTAATTTTTAAATTTTTTTATAGTGGGAGATATTTTTATTTGAAGAATAGAAATAAAATGGTCCCCATAAAGTCCATTTTCAGCCTGAGTGTTCCTTTCAAGGCAGACATGGTTGTGCCTGTCTGTTTTACCAGCACTCAAGACAGTCAACAGTTCAAGGCCAGCCTGGGTACTATAGCAAATCCTCGGTACATAGGAAGTGAGATGATAATTATTTACTGCCTTACTTTCTTTTTCACAGTTTCTATCTTTTTTCCTTTTTTTTTTTTTTTTTTAAGATTTATTTATTTATTTTATGAGTACACCATAGCTGTCTTCAGACACACCAGAAGAGAGGGTATCTGATCTCATTACAGATGGTTGTGAGCCACCATGTGGTTGCTGGGATTTGAACTCAGGACCTCTGGAAGAGCAGTCAGTGCTCTTAACCGCTGAACCATCTCTCCAGCCCAATGTTATTTGAGATAAGTCATTTATTTTCAAGCGTAGATTGAACTAGAATCGTGTCACAGTGCTTGCCGTGACTTGAGGCGGCATAGTTTGTGCTGCATCTTTCCTCTTGTCTGAGTGAGGCCTAGAAGGGACTCCCTTTCCTTGGGAGTTGTCTAGCAACTTAAGGAATAATCATTTGTGTCACGCCTACCATGGTATGTGTGCCCAGACTGCACCCAATTAATTTTGGTAATCAGCCTAAAAAGGCCTCCTCTCATGCTTGTGTTTAAATCCCATGAAATATTCCAGTCACACGCAAGCTATTTGACCTGCCATGGGTCCTTGAATCAGTTATAAATGAACCACTCACACACTGGAAAGCCTGTTTTCCATCCTCTCCCAGCCCTGGCAGGACACTGGTTTCTGTGACTGACAGGGCTGTTTAACCCAGGCCCACAGCTTTGATGGTCCCGTGGCTATTTAGTGAGCCAAAGTCTTCTTTATTTATTTAATTTTTTTTTCCCTTCCAGGATTCTTGGACTCCAGAATTAAAGCAGAAGTTGGAAAAGTTTTTAGCTTTAATTTTTAAAGCCAGTAACACACCAAGGCTTTTGACCATCTATGTATCCTTTTGAAGTGAGTGGGGTCCCCCTGGGTGTTAGAGCAGGGGCAGTGTCCTTGGGTGCCTTGAGTCAGCAAGCCGTCAAATGAAGTGTTGTGGAGGCTTTGCCATGACCTGGAAAAGGCTGATGTGTGCGTGTGTGTTAATACAGGTGTCTGCAAAGGTAGTATGTGTGTGTTTGTATGTATGTGTTAATACAGGTGTCTACAGAAGCTGTGTGTGTGTGTGTGTGTGTGTGTGTGTGTGTGAGAGAGAGAGAGAGAGAGAGAGAGAGAGAGAGAGAGAGAGAGAGAATGTGAGTACAGGTGTCTGCAGAGGCCAAAAGTGTCATATACCCTGGAGCTGGAGTTTCAGGAGGTTGTAACCACTGAGCCATCTTTCCAGCCCTATGGTTGTGTCTTGTCACCAGAAACTGCCTTGGTAGGGAAAACAGAAAAAAAACCCTGTTGAGAAAGATCTCCTTGGAAGACTTTTCCCTGTGCAGACGGCCTGGAAGTCAGTGTTTAAACTTGTCCTTCGGATCCAGGCTTCCCTGTGCAGACGGCCTGGAAGTCAGTGTTTGGACTTGTCCTTCGGATCCAGGCTTCCCTGTGCAGACGGCCTGGAAGTCAGTGTTTGGACTTGTCCTTCGGATCCAGGCTTCCTTGTGAGCCGCTGCGTTGCCTCATTCACATACTCTAATGTTTCCCCTTCATAAGTGTCAGATGCATTGATTTTTAGAAATTGGACCGTTGTAGAGCCATTATCATAATCTATTTCCACTGGGGACACTTGAGAGTACAGAGGAACAGTGTCTTCACAGCTATAAATGGGGGCCATCCGAAGAATAGCAGGTACCCATGCATAGGAGACTGATGAGCCCCTGGTCTGAGAGGCCATGTGTCTTAGTAGACAAGCCTCTATTTAAAGCTATTTCATACTAGGCTGGAGGAACCTGCACAAGGCCTGGGGTTGATCCCCCAGCCCCAGAAGAAAATAAACGGAAAGGAAAGGAGAGAAAAAGATAACAAAGGTGACACGTACTGGTTGTGTAATGTACAAAAAGTCTGTGCCAGGCGGTGGTGGCGCTCGCCTTTAATCCCAGCACTTGGGAGGCAGAGGCAGGCAGATTTCTGAGTTCGAGGCCAGCCTGGTCTACAGAGTGAGTTTCAGGACAGCCAGGGCTATACAGAGAAACCCTGTCTCGAAAAAGAAAAAAGAAAAAAAAAAGTCTGTACATTTCTGAATGTACAGAAAGTCACTGTGATGTCACTTTAAATAGGCCCTGCACAGACTATGTGCACTGAGCTGTTAGCAGAGAAGGAAGAAATACATACGATAAATGAGAAGTAGGACAGACACATGGACGTAGGATTGGAAGCCAGGCAGCCCAGCTCCGGGTGCAGCCGGAGCCTCGGTTCTTCCCCAGTCTGTGCCCTTGGGATGAAGCTTTAGGACTGCAGCGACCACCTTAGGGTTATGGGCCCAGTGTATTAGGAAGGTTTTGCCAGCAGGGCAGAGGCCTTGGCTAGGGCAGACAGGCTGGTGTGGAGGCTGGGGGAGTGCTGTAGCTCGTTCTCACGAGGTCGGGCACCGCAGGAACGCAGCGTGAGGCTCTGCTCTGCTTCGCTGTCTTGAGCGGGATCTTCCATCAGCCCCAGGCCCTTTATCAGCCCCACAAGGTCAGACACCAGTCCTTGCCCCGAGGGCCATTTTCCTGAGCTGGTTTCTTACCCAGAAGGAGAATGGACCGAATAGCAAAGGTAAGTTGTCGTGATCACAGCTCTCCTGGGAACAGCTTTGTAGCTCAGCTTCTAAGCCATGGGAGCAGAGAGGGGGAGAATTTGTGGACTTGGAGAAATGGGGGCTTTCAAAATCTAAATACTACAGAGTGTCTGTGCCCTGCTCTGTGTATGTAGTTCCACGAGGCCCAAGCCTTCAGGATGGCTGGTGTGTCAGCATGTCCAATATATGAGATGATAAAGAAATGGAGAAACAGAGAAATGGGGACAGCCAGCTCACTCCCCGGCGGCAGGGACCTGCCTTGGCCTAGAACCAGCATACAACCACCGTGGGGCAGGGGAATTATTTTCCCTCTCAGCTTTTACCTCAGACTTGTCAGATGCAGTACCATTTTTAGGCAGTATTTCCATTTTTTAAAAAAACATTCAAAGTAATTCTGGTCTTGATTGTTTACATAAAATAGCATTTCCCTGCCATGAGCAATAATTTTTACCCGAGCATTTCTTCTTTCAGTAAAGTCAGAAAAACTATTGACACAGCCTCAGCGGCTTCGCCTGCCTTGCTGTGTTTTGTCTTAGATGCCCCCCCTCCCCCCGAGTTTCTCTGTATAGCCCTGGCTGTCCTGGAACTTACTCTGTAGACCAGGCTGGCCTTGAACTCAGAAATCCACCTGCCTCTGCCTCCCAAGTGCTGGGATTAAAGACATGCGCCACCACTGCCCGGCTAGATGCTCTCTTTTGGAAACACCTTGAGTGGTTAGGAAATGTTTGCGCTGAGTTCCTGCTCAGGATTGAAGGCAGGATCGGTCGCCAGCTCCTGGCACGGGGAGTTTCCCTACGTGGAAATTTGGTCCATGAAACCACAACACTGTACTTCTCCAGGAAGAGCAATGTTGGAGGATTTGAGAACTTCCTACCTTGGGTTTTCTATGCTTGGTTTAAGAGAGTTAAACCCTTTAAAAAGATTATATTTTACGTGTATGGGTGTTTTGCCTCCGTGGACGTCTGTGTACATGCATGCCTATTTCCCCTTAGACGCCAAAAGAGGGCTGTGTCCCCTGGACCTGGAGTCACAGATGGTTGTGAGCAGCTGTGTGGGCGCTGGGCGTCAAACCCGAGGCCTCTGGGTGAGCAGTAGCGGCCTCAGCCTGGAGCCCGCATCTTCAGCACCAGCATTTTTTTTTTTTTTAAAGAAAGGAAGTATTAGTAAATGATTTAATTCAGCTTATCAGGAGGCTGGCAAATGAGTAATCATTTACTTGTAATACATACAGAGTTTAGCAGCAGGAGGCAAAAAGATTAACAGACAGAGTCTTCATTGTGGCACAGGCTGGGCCCCATTTTTCTTTTCTGGAAAGTCTGTGAGACCAAATTATATCCCCGGGTCTCTGACAATGTGGCAGGTGGGGAGCCACACAGTTTCTGACATCTTCCATGCCTGCTTCCTGTTGTCTCAGTGCAAAGGGCTTGGGTTCACTCACAAAGGCCAAGACACAAGCTTCACTCTGTCTGTCTGTCTCTCTTTTTGTTTGTTTTTTGAGACGGGTTTCTCTGTGTAGCCTTGGCTGTCTTAGAACTTACTCTGTAGACCAGGCTGCCCTCGAACTCAGAAATCCACCTGCCTCTGCCTCCCAAGTGCTGGGATTAAAGGCGTGTGCACCAGGATGCCCTTAATCATAACTAAGCGTTTGGAACTTGTCCTGCCGCTTCTGAAAACACACTACCAACCCATAGTTCCATTGCTGCCGCTGTGTACGTGGGTCACGTTCATGTGTCGATGGGCATCTAGGCAGGTTTCTTCTTTTTTAGTCGTGAATGGAATAGCAGTAAACGTGGATAAGCAGGTATTTCTGTGGGAGGACAGCCAGACCTGGAGGTGCAGGCTCACAAGTGGCATAGCTTGGTCACATGGGGTTCTCAGGAACCTCTGTCTCATTCCCTATAATGTCTGCCTGAGTTCCCATCCCACCGGCAGTGAATAAGGGTTCTTCTTCCCCGCATCCTTGCCAGCGTTTGCTGTCAGACTCCTGATTGTCACCACTTCTGTGGTGCTGTGACGTATGGTGGCAGAGGGCTCCGCGGCCTGGGACACGGGCACGGGTACTTGGTTTCTGAGTTTGCCGCCACGGCTGACCTTGCGATTAGCTTCCGTGCCGACTCTCTTCCTAGAAATGCTGCAGCAGCTCCACCAGCAGCTGGTGGAGGCGGAGCGCCGGGCCATGACCTACCTGAAGCGGTACAATAAGACTCAGGCCGACTACCACAACCTCATCGGTGTCACCGCCGAGCTGGTGGATTCCCTGGAGGCCACCGTCAGCGGCAAGATGGTAAGGAGCAGGCCCTCTGTGTGGAGTTGTATTCAGAGACAGTGCCCTGGCTGCGGGGCTGCGGGGCTCCGCCCTCTGTTTCAGAAAGCTGGCTCGCAGCAGCCGTGCAAGCACTTGCAAGGTTTTACCTGTCTTCTAGACACGTAGAGACCTCGCTGTCGCTTTCTGCCTTCCTTTTTGTTGTTGTTTTGGGTTTTTCTTTTCTTTTAAAATTTTAAGTATGGACCCTTCATAGTAGTGGCACATACCTTTAATCACATCACATAAACACATAAAAAAACATAAATCTTTTAAAAAAATGAAAGTATGCAGGATGCATGCTTTCTTATTTTCATTTAGATTATATATGTATATGTGCTTTGCCTACATGTGTGTGTATTCACCATGGGCATGCCTGGTGCCCAGGGAGGATGAACAGGGGCCTCAGATCCCATGAAGCTGGAGTTCCGGGCACTTGTACGCTCACTGATGTGGATGCTGTGTCCTGAGCTCAACCCTCTGGGACAGAGAAGCAAGTGCTCTTAACCACCAAGCCATCTCTGCAGCCCGTAGCTTGCCTAGAAACGTGAGCTCATGACAGAGAGCTGAAACAGTGCAGAGGGTGGCATAGCGGTCTCACCCCCTACCCCAGGCTTTAAAGATTTTATTTTATGTATGTGAGTATACTGTCACTGTCTTCAGACATACCAGAAGAGGGCATCTGATCCCATAACAGATGGTTGTGAGCCACCATGTGGTTGCTGGGAATTGAACTCAGGACCTCTGGAAGAGCAGTCAGTGCTCTTAACTGCTGAGCCATCTCCTCAGCCCTGATATTGATGCTAACATGTTCATGTGTGTGGTTGAGGTATATTTGTGCGCTCTCTGGCATGGCCATCTCATCAGTCCATCGACGGGAGATGCTGAGGTACCTGAGATCCTACTGTAGGGGGTGTAGCATTCCTGAGGTCCTGTGGGCAGGCTGCATGGCTTTCACCTGACCCTTGTCCTTGCAGATCACCCCCGAGTACCTGCAGAGCGTCTGTGTCCGCCTCTTCAGTAATCAGATGCGGCAGAGCCTGGCACACAGCGTGGACTTCACAAGGCCTGGGACGGTGAGGTGCCATGAGAGATGGGGTATCCTGGGTTTGTCCCCCAAGACTTAAAAGTGAAGTTATTGGGGAGAATGAAAGCCTGTGAGGAAGTGGCATTCAGAAGCGATTGTCCTTGGCTGTCCCAGAAGGAAGGCTGTGTTTGAGGAGTTTGCAGCTGAGGGTTAGCCCTTTGGGTGAGCAGGGAGAGGCGCTGTTGCCATCTACCATGGCAGCTGCTCCTGGGCACCGAGGCCTGAGAGGCAGGAGGAACAAGCAGAAACCCTGCTTTGTCTTTAAAGACCTCTCCATGGGCTAGGGCGACTGCTTAGGACAGTGCGTGGTATGCAAGCACGGGCACCTGAGTGCGCTCCCTAAGGCCTGGGACACTTGACATCTGAGTGCTGGGAAGACACTAGGCAGGTCCCTGAGGCGCCCCACCCAGACAGGCCACTTACCTGTGAGCTTCAGGACAGGGAGAGGCCTTGTCTCCAAGAGAGATAGACAGTGCCTGAGGGTTAACAGCCAGCTTTGTACATGCACACATACACGACTGTACTTACACATGCTTACACATGCTTAGACACATACAAGAGAGTTGGGGGTGCGAAATTGAGAGGCTTAAGACAAGACTTTCCTTTTTAACTTTTTATGCAAAGTAATTAAAGGCTTGCAGAAAAATCAGAAACATAGCAGGAACATCATCATCTTCTTGACTAGCATTTATTCTCTTTGTGTGTGTGTGTATCTGTGTGTATGTGTGTATCTGTGTGTGTGTCTTTTCCTGGCCCCATGTGTCTCCATACACAAATACAATAGGGTTTACAAAACATTTGTACATATTTTTCAGGCTGGTGTATATTTATTTTTGCCTTCTTGTTTTATTGAGACAAGATCTCGTGTAGATCAGACTGGCATTGAACTTCCTGAGACTCGATGCTCCTCCCTGCCCACCAAGTACTTTACAGACATGGGATACCACACCTGACTACGTGTATTTCTTTTCCTTTTCTTTTAGAGACTTATTTTATTATTTTTAGTCATATGTAGTATGTCTGCATGAGGCTATGTGCATAAGAGTGCATTCAGGCCAGAGGGATTGGATCCTGGAGTTCTTGAGTTCTGGGAATGGAACTTGGGTCCTCTGGAAAAGCAGCAAGCGCCCTCAATGGCTGAGTCATCTCTCCAGCCGCCATTGTGCATTTCTGAAGTTCGCCTGTGTCAGTCTCTCCAGGGATCCCAGCGTTAGAGGCGGACGCAGGAAGGGGCAAGTTAAAGCTTAGCTTGAACCCAACAGGGAACAGGAGACTGGGCTGGGCTGGAAGGGAGGCCGGATCTCTAAACTAAACAGTGACAAGAAAAAGGTTGGTATTCTCTTACTAATCACACAATTACCTACTCCAGTACTGTTGTCTTCTTATCTAATCTGTCCACTTCCACTTGTCGTGGGAACCTCTCCTGCTCTTCATAGCCATCAATATAGGTCAGTGTGGCGGCGAGCCTCGTCTGGACTCCATGGCTCCTTTGCTCTAGACCGTTTCCCTGCTCTTCTCTTTGGTGCTCACTGTATTCACACTTGGGGAAACGGTAGTCCTCCTCTGGGGAAGCAGGCTGCTCCCCTCACGCGCTTGTGTTGCCTTGGGGTTGGGCTCGGGGTTGCATCCCAGGCTGAATGCTTGCTGGGGAGTGTTCCTAGGACAGCAGGTCTGGAGGTGCACAGCACAGACTCAGGGGTTCTTAACCCTGGAAGGCTACCAGTGTCTCAAAATTCAGAAGCCCTCCTGCGTCCTGGAGCTCAAACCTGCCTGAGCCGGTCAGAGGCTGAGTGGGTGATGACCCCCTCCCAAATGCTGGGATTAAAGGCATGTGCTGCCACAAGTGGCTAAAATTTAATATTCCTTAAAAGATTTATTTATTTATTTACTTATTTATTTATTATGTATACAATGTACTGCCTGCATGTATACCTGCAGACCAGAGGAGGACACCAGGTCTCAAATAAATGGTTATGAGCCACCATGTGGTTGCTGGGAATTGAACTCAGGACCTCTGGAAGAGCAGCTGGTGCTCTTAACCTCTGAGCCATCTCTCCAACCCCCAAATTTTAATATATATTTTAAAAATGTTATGTATATAGACATTTTCCCTGCGTGTATTTTTGTGCACCCTGTGGTGTGGTACCATAGGGACTAGGAAAGGAGGCCAGGTCTCTTGGGACTGGAGTGCAGACAGTTGTAAACTGTTACATGGTTGCTGACCAAATCCAGGTCTTCTGGAAGAGCAGCTGATACTCCTAACTGGTGAGCCATCTCTCCAGCCCTCACATTTATTTAAATAAAGAAATAAACAAACAAACATCAGGCTGGCCAATAGTCCAGCCATTCTGCCTGCAGTTATCTGAATATTGAAGCGTAGGACTGGTGTTCCCTGGTCCCTGGAAGAAGGCGGTCCCGGGTGCAGATCAGGTACACGCGTGTGTTCACTCGGGTACTGAAGCGCAGGCTCCCTAGAGCTGCCGGCCATGCTGGCCGCCCTGCACTCCGAGAGGAGCAGAGAATGGCTCTGTAGTCTGTGCCTTAGGAGAGGATGAGGCCACAGGAGAGGTGGCACGTAGAAATCTTAGGAGCTAGCCGGGTTTAAAGATGTAAGTGGTGGCTATCTAGGTTTTAGGAATGCACCTTTCTGTGAGGTCTGCATGATGAGGGGCTTCAAGCCAGGCTGCTGTTTGTAAAGTTCACTGCACTGGTTTCCAATCTGGACTGCTTCACACACACCCTTCTGAACTAGAATACAAGACAGAAGAACTGCTCAGGTGGTTTGTAGAGATCTCCAACACTGGCAGAGCTCGTGTTGGAGAGCATGGGCTTTTGTGGAGAAAACCTATTTCTCATTTGTGGAGAAATAGTTTCCCTACTGAGTCCAGGAATCATCACTTCTGGACAGCCTGTCAAACCTGTACTGCTGCCCTTACCAGAGAACTGCCACACGGGGGCAGCATAGACCAGCAAGAGCTGCCTTACCAGAGAACTGCCACACGGGGGCAGCATAGGCGAGCAAGAGCTGGCCTTACCACAGAGGGGTGTGTGTGGGGTGGGGTGGGGACGCAGCATAGACGAGCCGAAGTGACCTTTGTCTAGCAGGCTCTGCAGTTGTCAGGAATGGATGGGCAGGTGGTACACAGCAAGGTGTACCCTGTCAAATAAACCCAGTGAGTCAGCCCTCTGCCCAGAGGAAAGAGGAGCCATACTGGCAGAAGGCCTCACAAACTCCAGAGGTGAGAGGCTCTCCTGGCCACCCTCGTCTGCTCATGCCCAGGCCACGGTGCCCAAAATGCCTTGTCGGAGCCGGCAGGTGGATCCAGTTGTTCCCAGGACTGGTGCTGGGGAGATTCTGGTGTTTTGAGGTAGAGGATTCTCCTGGGTGCTCTGTAACACTGACTCAGGCATGTCCCCTTGGCCCCCATGTGGCTGACCTAACTATAGTTTTCCTCATCTTTGCCTTAAGGGGCCAGAAGTAGAACAGGTAGGAATCAGACTGTGTTACGGACTATCTAGTGGGAAGTCAGAGTTCTCCCTGGGGCATAGGAGAGAAGAGTTTCTAAGATTCTGGAACATCGTGCCACACAATGGCATTTTCACGTCAGCCAATGGCAGCCCCTGAGTGCGATGGTAAGGGCGGGCATGGCGCTCTAGATCCTCACTCTGTAGACGAGGCTGGCCTGGAACTCAGATCTCCCAAGTGCTGGGATTAAAGGTATGTGCCACCATGCCTGGCCTGCATCTCACAGACTGTATCCCCATTGCCTTAAAATATTTTATTATTACTATCTTAACAATTATGTTTGTGTGTGTGTGTGTGTGTGTATACAGTCCCCAGAGGAAGGGTGTTGGGTCCCCTGGAACTGGTGGTTGTAAGCCGCCAAGGATCACTGCTGGGACTTGAACTCAGATCTTCTTCCAAGCAGCAGGTGCTCCTAAGCCCTGAGCTTTCTCTCCTCTCCGAGGGTTCCCATGGTTACAGCATGCTTGCCTCCTGCTCAGGTTCCACAAGTCACCACAGAGGGAGCCTGGGGCCAGCTCGTCCCTGTACGGCCTGCTGACGAGTCAGTTTATCGATACAGGTTAGGGCCACATGAACGTTTGGCTTGAAAACCACAATTTAACAGTAAATCCGGCAGAACACAAACCTCTTGCTTCAATTCAGCCGCCTCCCAGAGCTTCCCAGCGGCCCGGGTGAAGCACTCATCCTCCGACCTTTACAGATGTGTACACTTAGGCTGCTCCACAGCTCACTCTTTAGCCTAGTGGGACTTTTGTGTATGTTTGTTGTTGTTTTTGGACAGGATCTCAAGCTAGCCTTGAACTTAACAGTCTCGCTTCAGCCCCTCCCAGTGCTGGGGTTCCAGGCACGAGTCCCCTTGTCCGGCCTAACCGCACTTTGGAAAGCATTCTGTCCTTGTTAGTATGCTGTCAGTTCCCATGCTGTGGACAGGTGGCAGTGGTGTTCAGTTTTTTGAAACAGAGTCTCTACATAGCCGTGGCTATCATGGAACTCACTATGTAGACCAGGCTAGCCTTGAACTCACAGTTCTGCCTCCTGAGCGCTGGGATTAAAGGTGTCTGGCACCTTGTAAAGTTTGAGGACCGTGCAGCCATTCCTCTCTGGGCAGAGATGGCTGCCCAGCCTATGGCTGTGAAATTGCACGGCCCATCCTTCCTTTCTTTGCCATTTCAAGGCCAGAGGAGGAACAGTCCTTCCAAGATCTGCCTGGGGAGGGCCCTGTAAGAGGGCAGCTGTGTCAGAGATCCCTGGCCAACTCTCGGGTTGAAACGTGAGCTGTATTGCAAGTGAGTCCCAAGGCCCAGTAGTGATTCTCCAGGACTTCTGAGTTCATGAGACATTTAAGTGACTCCTTATTTGGACAAACAGCACAGCTGAGAACTAAGCCTCTGTTTCCCCACGTCTCCAGGGAAGGAGGAATTGGAAATAAGTTACCCCATGACAGCAGTAAATTCATGATAGGCGTAGGAAATGGGACCCTTGGAGGGGAGCCTCACCTTTGTTTTAGTAAAACGTTACAAAGGCTGTGGTGGTTGTCCCCCTTGTCAGGATGGCTTGTACGGTTGTCAAGGGGCGGAGTCAGGCTTGGCTCTCCTCCCTGTTGTGAGATCCTTGCTCTGGCGGAAGCTCAGTGACTGCACCCATCCGTACCTCCCATGACTTCTCTAGGTCTTCACGGGGCACCTGCCACTCCACTTCAGGCTCAGTGCTGCTGAGACCCTGTCCCCTGGCTGCTGCCTCACACACAGATGTATGTCCTGTACCCCTCACCCCAAATCTATGGCAGTTCATACCTTTCTACTTCAATCACTTGGTAGAACCATGACCTTTCCCTAGCTCCAGACACAAACTTCCAGACTCTGCACAGATCCTGACAGGAAAATGTGTGTGCCCACTATCCACCCGGCCCTGTTGCCTGTTGTGGAGAAAGAGACCCCTGGGAATCACCCAGGGCTGGGTCCTCCCCTCCACCAGGGGCCCTGGTCATCAGGAGCTGCCTGAGGGCTCTCTGCCGCAGTAGTTGCTGTGCGTTGCTGAGACTATCCCTGGTTCTCTCTGGCTGTGAGCCAGGGACTCCTCTCCGTGTCGTGCGAATCACTCAGCTTTCTGGGTGTGTTGTTTATATCTTTGTATCCTTGGAAGGATTCCGGTGTCTCAGAGGTAGCAGGTCATATTATACCTTTGTTCTTACTGTCCTTACTCAGGGTAAAGGGGTTCTCCTTCTCTACGCGCCCTCTTCTGGTTACATAGTCACCCAGGGCTGTTCCCTCAGGTGCAGGCTGAGGCCTTGGATGTCCCACCGTGATCTGAACCTCTGCAAGTTTTGCCGGGAGGGACCCATAGTCCTTGTGCACTTTAGCACAGCCGAGGCGTGGCAGAAATGGGCCTGGCCTGAAGGGGTTCGTGGGCCCCCCTTATCACCCAGGTGCAAGCAGCCGAGGGTGCTGAGCCGCCACCCCTTTCCCGATCCCACCTGGGCCAAGCACTTGTTTCCTCCACCCTTTTTTGTGCTCACATTTAAAAAAAAAAAATGTGTTTGCAGACTAAACCTGGCCCAGAACAAACTGATTTAGGAAGCATGCGGCTTAGTGAGATTCTTGGTGCGCTGTTGTGCAAGGTCCTTGGTAGAGGGACACTCTCCCTCCTGGACTGCCCCTAGGAACACTGTCCTTGATGTCACACCTGCACTTGATGACAGCCTGACACCGCAGATCATCAGGTCATGATCATCAGCTGTCCCAGGCCCACCACCGGGGCACAGGCAGCATCTGAGGGAAACCTCGGCTCCTGGGCTTCCTGTGGCTGGAGAGCGAGCTCGAATGGTGTGGAAGGTGTGGCCTTTGTCTCGAGCCTAAGAATCCCAGGAGCTGTCACTGACGCAGTGGTTGACACCTTGGTTTATGGCTTATTCTACTGTGCCCGCCATCTGTGCCCGGAAGAGGTGTCTCTCCCGCCCAGCATTCCTTCAGGGCTTTCTCGGGTGGACCAGCTGACTGTTCCAGGAGGTTGGGAACACCCTGCCTGCCGCCGTAGCCGCCCTTTCTCTGTCTCAGCTGAGCCCTAGTTCTTTCCCAGGCTTGCTCTTTCAGTGTTAATTAAGAAACTGTCTAGCCGGGCGTGGTGGCGCACGCCTGTAATCCCAGCACTTGGGAGGCAGAGGCAGGCAGATTTCTGAGTTCGAGGCCAGCCTGGTCTACAGAGTGAGTTCCAGTGAGTTCCAGGACAGCCAGGACTACACAGAGAAACCCTGTCTCAAAAAACCAAAAAAAAAAAAAAAAAAAAAAAAGAAAGAAAGAAAGAAAGAAAGAAAAAGAAAAGAAACTGTCCTGGGGGGAGGAGGGGGAAGACTGCACTGTTGGCTTCAGTAGAGCGCTTCGTTCTGGCCGTGATAGATTGTGTGATCTCCTGTCTTCTTCTACTGAGCTGTTACTGGAGTCCCAGTACTTTAGGAGGTGAGGCAGGAGGATCCAAAGTTTGAAGTCATCCTTGATAAGATGGCAAGTTGGGGTCCAGCCTGGGCTACATGCGACTCATTTGCAAAACAAAACAATAGCAACCCAGTAAAAAGCAACCCAGTAAAATCACCTAAGTCCTTGTTTAGATAAGTTGCAACAAGCACCAGTCTCTCCAGACATTACCAGATGCTCTCTGGGGGCAGACTCAGTCCAGGTAGGAACCATGAGGGTGCTGTTCTCAATGTGTGGGCCGGGTATCAGGCATCCTCCCTATCAGATAGTTACGAGTCATTGAATAATCCTCAATTGCAGATATGAGGTTGTAATGAAATAATTTTATGGTTGGGGTTCAGGGCACCCCAAGTCCAAGTTCTCAGCACTGAGGAGATTTATTTGTCCCAGAGGACAAAGAGCAGGGAATAAGACAAAGACAGGAGCTAGAGGATGAGGGAGAAGGAGAGAGGGACGGGGGGGGGGGGGGGGGGGTGGTGGTGGTGGTGGTGGTGGAGGGAGTGATATTTGTCCCAGAGGGGGACAGAGGACAGCCTCTGCATAGTAAGGGGACAGACGTGACCCACGGTTTATAAAGGTACCAGGGGAAACCCTGTGTTAGGATGCGGTGTTTCATTGTAATTGGGTATGAGTCAAAGGCAGTTTTAATTGCTGGACTTCAATACTTGTTTGATAGCTGGACCTGGGTAGTCAGCCTCAGGAAGAGGAAGCCCGGGTAGACCACTTCTTTAGGGAGGAGTGTGTTTTATTGGGGAACTAGGAATGAGTTGATATTATTGACTTTTTGCACTTGGTGTGTATAGTAACATTTGGTGTGCATAGCAACATTGTAGCAGCTCCGTGCCCTCTCTTGACCCTACCTGGCTTCCTGCCTTCCTATGCTGCGGCCTTTAATGTGTGGGTGAGCTCTTAGGTGAGTTCTCTAGCTAGCATCTCAGAGCTGTTTCCAAACGGCTTGGTAAGTTAATAATAGGAATAAGTCATTTATTTAGTCAAAACACCGAAGGACTAAAACTGCTAAGAGTTAGCTGGGTGGTTGTCTGCTGGCCTAGCACTCGCAGGGTCCTGGGTTTAGATCCCAGCACTGCAAAAACTATTTAAACATATATAGTCATGAGGCATTTAGAAGTGAGGTGAGGCCGGGCCATGGTGGTGCATGCCTTTGATCCCAGCTCTCAAAAACTCCCAAAGGAGAGAGTGTCTGTGTCCCTTTCTGGCAGGAATTGGTGACACTTGGTAGGCGTGTCTCCTTTCTTTCCTCTAAGTAGCTTTTCTCTCCGTGGGTCTGTGCTATTTTTTTTTTTTCTTTGCAAACTGAGGGTGCTAGACAAACAGTCTCTTCTCCCCTTGTCCTTGTGAGGCAGTTTCTCACCCATAAGTAAAATATCCACATCTAACAGATCTAAGAAACAAAACCCACAAGTGAATAGAATCAGTAGGAATCCCCACCAGTCCAGCCTTTTCTCAGTTTCCTTTTACGTGTGGTGTGTGTTGTCAGACGTATGCCTTGTGTCCAGTTTGTGCATTCCTCTGTGTTCCTATTTCATTCAGCAGTGCTCGTAGTGACAAAACCTGAGGACATGCACATGCGCAACACACGGGCCACGTGAGGCAGTGTGCCTGCCCAGGGAGGCGATAAGCCGGCCTGCACGTGCCAAGGGTGAGGGAAGCGAATCGTCATTTTTTTCTTTAAGCACCTGTGGAGTGGTGTGTTTGGCTGGCCACGAAATGATATTACCTTATAGTTAAAGAGAAGTCTCTTACTAGGAAAAAATAATGTTAAAATTCAAACTGCTTCTGTTCTTCATGGTGTCTGTGATTTACTGGCTCTGAGTGTGGCTAGGAGATCCCACTGGTTTTCATTGCGTTTGACTTAAGAGTCTCAGTAGACCAAGGGGAGTTGACTGACACAGGCCTAGTGGTGCATTCCTTCCAAGTAGTAGCTTTAAACATTTATATGCCTTTGGAGGACACTGAGCACTTTGCAGATGGCTGCTTGTGTGTCGTGTAGGGGCTTGGGCTGATGCTCCACTGTCAGTGTTTAACATGGTCTGTTTGTTCCTGTCCCCACCCTGACCCCAGGCCTCAACCATGTTACGAGCCTCCTTGGTACCTGAGTAAGTAATCATTTTTCGGAGTTTTTGTTAATTGTGTTCCAGAATTGTATTTACTTTGATGTGTACCGGTGTTTTGCCTGTCTGTCTGTCTGTCTGTCTGTGTCTGTCTGTGCATAGCTTGCATGTCTGGTGCCTGCAGAAGCCAGAAGAAGGCATTAGATCCCCTGGAACTAACTGGTGTTACAGGTGGTTGGGAGACTCCATGTGGGGGCTGGGAACCAAACATAGGTCTTCTAGAAGAGCAAGCAATGGAGATATCTCTCGAGCTCCCTATTTGTATCTATATGTAAAACTGGAATTCAGGCTAGGTTTACTAAACATTTAACTGCATGTGGACATGAAAGGAAATACCAATGATTATAAATTGTGGTGAACCAGAATTATCTTTTTTTATAAGATTTGTTTGTTTGTTTGTTTGTTTGTTTGTTTATGTATATGAGCACACTGTAGCTGTACTGATGGTGGTGAGCCATCATGTGGTTGGTGGGAATTTGAATTCAGGACCTCTGCTTCCTCTGGTCAGCCCTACTCGCTCCCACCCTGCTCTCTTTGGTCTAAAGATTTATTTATTATCATATCTAAGTACACTGTAGCTGTCTTCAGACACACTCTCTTATGGATAGTTGTGAACCTCCATGTGGTTGCTAGGATTTGAACTCAGGACTTTTAGAAGAGCAGTCAGTGATCTTAGCAGCTGAGCCATCTCTCCAGCCCCCAGAATTATCTTCTTTTTTTTTCTTTTTTCTTTTTTCTTTTTTTGGATTTTTTGGATTTGTTTTTTTGGAGACAGGGTTTCTCTGTATAGCCCTGGCTGTCCTGGAACTCACTCTGTAGACCAGGCTGGCCTCGAACTCAGAAATCTGCCTGCCTCTGCCTCCCAGACAGAGTGCTGGGATTATAGGCGTGCGCCACCACCGCCCAGCCAGAATTATCTTTTAACATTGATTCTTGTAAGGTGGCATGAAATAGCAAAAACAAACAAACAAAAAACCCCCACAAAAACCAATAGGAAAAACTGTTGGCTTATTCCTGGGTATTCTCTAGAAATGAATGTTATCGGTCATTCCACTGCCAGCAGACAGTGCAGTGTCTTAAGTCCGTGTCTTCTGCTGGCTCACACTGTGACCACATGCTCAGCATGGCCTTGCCCATCCCCAGCTTCTCCGTGCAGACGAGTTAGGCTGTCACCACAGACGTGTGTGACAGCATACCTCACCAGCTGTGATGCAGCAGCGAGGAAGTAGGAAACCTGACCGTGGTCAGCGCTCTAGCGTAAGCACTAGAGAAGGTTCTGGTTAACCTCTGAGCCGGCAAGCGTCCTCAGTGGTCCTCCGTGAGGTGACTCAGCAGAGGCGGACACAACCTGCCCGCACGCTTCGCTTCCTGAGTCTCCATGGTTCTGCTGCTTAGTGGCAGTACAGCGTGATTCACAAGCACGATAGCCCGGGTAAAATCCCACGTCTGCCACTGGCTTGGACGTGCCCTGTGTCTCTGTGCCTCCACTTCTGTCCCATGAAACGAGAAGAGAGGAGTACCCGTACTGCAGGCTTGTTGTGAGGAAGACAAGTTTGCTGCGTCGACCGTACGGCACACTGCTGGACGGTGGCTGTCAACACTCTGGATGTCGGCTAGCATTCTTAGTGACATAAGGCAGGGTCACCTGCAGAAACAAGGGATGGGGTTGTGGAGGTTGTAAGAGGACACGGGAGGAGGCGTGACCCAATTCCTCCGTCAGTAGAATACTGGGCCCCTTGGTAATCCTCCTGTGCGGCCTCACACCTCCCCTAGTCAGTTTGCACAGCCCCCCTGCCCCCGACCTCGAGCCACTCTCCACCCTTCCCTCTGGAGGAAAGCCCAGTTGTGGAACAGAGCCGAACTGGGCTTCGCAATTGCAGTATTTTTCTGGAGAACAAGGACTCGCTTACACTTTAAATTTTTAAAATTAGTACTTTTTTAAAAAAAAAAGATTTATTTATTTATTATATGTAAGTACACTGTAGCTGTCTTCAGACACTTCAGAAGAGGGAGTCAGATCTCGTTATGGATGGTTGTGAGCCAACATGTGGTTGCTGGGACTTGAACTCTGAACCTTTCATAAGAGCAGTCAGTGCTCTTAGCTGCTGAGCCATCTCTCCAGCCCAAATTAGTACTTTTTTGTTGTATAGCCCAGGCTGGCTTAGAATTTACAATTTAGTCCAGGCTAGCCTTGAACTTGCAATCATCCTCCTGTCTCAGCCTCTAAGTTAGCTGCCATACCCAGATTGTTATAATAATTATGAGATGTAAAAAAAAAAAAAAAAAAAAAAAAAACTACTTAAAATTCTCTTTTGAAATGCACTGATTTTTGTGCATGTGTGTGCTCCAGCTTACCTGTATATACACCACATGGCTTGCAGAGGCCAGAAGAGGGAGGGTATTGGGCCCTGTCAGTATTCTGACAGGTCAATCAAAAAAGGAGGGGTGCTCCAGGACGGAATTCAGGCTCTGAGACAGCAGGGAGGTCCAGCCTCGAGGAATTGAACCTCGAGCAGCCAAGCAAAGACATTTTTATTGTTGCACAAAAGTTGTCTTGGGGGGAGAGGTAAAACTAGTTCCTCATCCCAAAGTCCCTGATCGAATCTGGTTTTCCTGAAGGAGGACGTCAGGCCTCTGCACCTTTAGTCCCATTGTGTAGTGTTTGCTGCACGCAACCATAGGACAGTCCAGATGTGCCAGGACTATCCTGTGACCACGGTCCTGCCGAGGCTGTGAAGCTCCTTCAGGAAAACAGCTGTGCAGATCACAGAAATTGTCATTGTCACATCACTGTCATTGGCTGTCTACCTCGAGACAGTGAAACACAACTGTTCCCTTCCAAGGCTTACCCTAGACGCAGTGATTCTCCTAGAATCCCTACTACAGGGTTCCCAGAAATTGGGAGTTCCAAACGGTTGTGAGCCACAGTGTTAGTGCTAGGAATGGGACCTGAATCCTCTCCCCTGTAAGAGCAGCGAGTGCCCTTACCTGCCGCGCCACCTCTCCAGCCCCCCACAAGACTTACACAGGCCCTGTGCAGTTAGCAACTCAAAAAGGCAGCATGGGTTTAGGGAGTTGGACTTACGTGACACAGCCTATAATCACTGTCCTCCGGAGGCAGAGGTGGGAGGGTCAGCCTGGGCCACACACTGAGACCCTGTTTGAACACAGAAACCAAAACAAAACCTAGTATGTAATTTTTTTTCTTATTATATAAGTAATTCATGCTCATTACAGAAATTTGCATGCCATCGAAATCTAAGAAGAATTAAATTTAGCTACATAAAATCCACCCAGCATTACAGGCAGGGCTAATCTGGCTGAGGCTGGGTGGGGGCCTGGAAACTGGGATTCTGCCAGCCGTATTGGTGGCAGTTGGGCCACTGTGGGATCCTTTAGTCTAAGCAGGTGTCCTGATGCTCAGGAGATGTCATGGCATGTCCCTTTGCTCTTTTTATCTCTTTGAACTTTCGGTGCTGAGCAGGAAGTTGCAGGATGTCCCATTGCTGCCCTCCCTGGATTATGAGAAGCTGAAGAAGGATTTGGTTTGGGGGAGCGACCGCTTGAAAGCCTTCTTGTTGCAGGCTCTGCGCTGGGTAGGTACCCTCCTTGAAGTTAAAAACAGAACAACAGACAGCCAACGCCAGCACTGCTTTTCTTGGCTGGCGACCTGGTATCGTGGCTGGCATCACGTAACCCCTGTACTAAACATCCCTTCCTGCTACCCGCCACCACCAAGACCAAGGTCAAAAGCCGCTCGCTCCAGCCAGGTGTGGGAGCACAGGCCTTTAATCCCAGCTCACAGAAAGCAGAGGGAGCTAGAGTTCTGTAAATTCAGGGCCAGCCTGCTCTACACAGCAGGAGCTAGATCAGCTCTTCCCCGACCCCCAGCAAGAAAATCAGCTCCTGAAATAGGCCTTGGTCTTATTGTGACACATTCTATACTGTTGTGTGATGTGGCCACCGCCCCTGCCACCCAGCCCCTACCTGGTCAGATGCTATATTCAACTTGGGGCCTGCATTTTAGATAGAGTATGCAGGCAGGCCTGGCCAGGCACAACTCCAGAGCGCCAGGGTCAGCCTCAGGACAAACACAGGCCTCCTCTGGGTTCCTATTCCTCCTCAGTCTGGGTTGACCGGTTACAGCTGGGTCAATTTTCAAGCATTACATACCCCTCTACATTTTCAATTTTTTGAGGACCCTGAAGATTTTTGTTTATACAAATTTTCTCTTTAACAGTATTTATAGTATTAGAAAATTGAAACAGAAAACTTAAGTATTTATCATTCCCAGTAGAATAAATTGGCACGCGAGCATAAATAACAATCGTCGTGAGCATAAATAACAATCGTCGTTTCCCAGACAGCAAAGCAAGTGGGAAGAGTGTCACTGCTGTCTGTGCGCCTCTGTGCCCACCTTCAGCGTCTGCCTCTGGGAGGACGTGCCAGTCTCTGAGATCAAGGGCATGGCGAACCCATCTCCCTGTTAGTCTGAAAATACCTGTGTCCCCTCTGGTCCCATGAAAAAGTATTGGGGATGCCCAGAGTTCTCTGAACCACACGTTGAGAATTATTCACCAAAGCCTTTCACCAAACAATCCTTTCTAACTCACCCCAGAGTGGTGTCAGGCTCCTCAGTGGATCCCCAGAGTTGAGAGGACCCTGGGACCAGAACCTTCGAGCAACCTCTCTACCCTTGAGCAGACATAGCCCTCACTGGCACTTAGCAGCTGGTGGGGCATCCTGGCCTGGCCTCATTGGCATCCAAAGGGAGACCCCTGCGCTCTACTCTGGTGTGTGGGGCCTGTTGATCAGGTGGGTGGCGGGGATAGCGGTCATCCAGGGCTGCTCAGTTACCACAGTCACCCTGCTTGCCACCCAGCTGTGACTCAGTCAATGTGACACTCCCTGGACCTCTTGCTGAGAAAGGGCTTCCCTTAAGGAAGGAAGATCGCACTCTCTCCACATAATCAGAAAAGGCTTGCTTTGCCTGTGTTTCTCTCCAGTCCCCATCCAGCCTCATGGCTCCACAGTAATCCGGTTATGTGACATTTTGGGCAGAATCCTTTAGCAGCCCGGTCCGTCTTCTGTGGCGATCTGGTCAGCTAGCAGTTCATCCCTCCCTGCTACAAACCAGGCTGTGCCAGACACACCCCGTTGTCCTCAGGCACAAGCCGATTCTGAACCCTGGACTAGTGAGCACAGCCGCTCACATCAGGTCAGGTACGCAGCTTTCTCCAGTCCTTACCCAGACTGCCGTGCGCAGCAGGGCCAAGGGCCAGGCCAGAGACAGTAGACACAAAGACAGGAAGAAGGAGAGGCTTCAGAGGGAGGGAGGAGCTGCTAGCTGACCACTGAGGAATGGGCCGCTAAAGGACTGTGCCAAAAATGTCACCTGGGGGATTACTACAGAGCCACATATGTCCCACCAAAATTTCTTTTTTGTGGATATTACATGAATCCATATAGCAGCACAACAGATTGAATGCCTTCCCAGATTCCCACCGGCTAGCCCACCTCTCTCCCAATCTGCCTCCCCACCCAACTAGAGACTGCTCATCGGTCTCTCTAGGATAGGGTCATTGCAAGCTTTCAGCAGGTAGCCTGGGCCCTTCTCCCTGACCTCCCCTACCCCTCCACACCTTCTGCCCTCCTGGCTGGTCCTCTGCTCACTTCTTTCTGGTCGGAATTTGTTACTTGTGTTTCTCTTTGTAGCGCTTGACCACATCTCATCCTGGGGAGCAGAGGGAGACGGTCCTGCAAGCTTACATCAGCAACGACCTCCTGGATTGCCACAGCCACAACCAGGTGAGTAAGAGGCAGGGCAGCCAGGCCTCCCGTGGGAGGGGAGACCCTTGGAGGATGCGAGCTTTGGTTTCTCTAGATGCTGTCCGAGTGCTTGCCCGGCACTTCCTGTTCAGCTGCTTGAGGGACATTTTTCACCTCTTGACCTACTTTAGTGCTGAAGAAGATTCCCAAACAGGCCGGATGGCCTGATGCTCTCTGCCCCTTTTCTATTAGTTCCCTTTCCCCTCCTCCCTCTTCCCGCTTGTGATGCTCCATTTTCAGAGTTCAGGGCTGGTGTTGCAATAGTGGGTTTTGTCAGATGCTACAATTTCTGTAGCCATAGAAGGATGCAATTCCTTCAAATCCACTATGCTCTTGGGTGTCTTGGTGTTTTGTGTTGGTGTTGGTGTTAGGGTCTCACAGTGTCCAGGCTGGCTTCAGATTTCCTATGAAGGCTGAAGATGACCTTGACCTTCCCATCTTCCTGCATCTACAACCTGAATGCCAGGGTTGGAGGATTGTTGCCTGGGCCTGGCTTGTATATGGTGCTGGGGATGGAAGTCAGGGCTTCACAGATACTCTATCAGACAAGAGCCCTAGCAACTGAGCTCAGCCCAGCCCTCCCTGCTTTCTTTCTGAGAACGTCCATTAACAGAGGTTGAGAGCTTTGAGAAAAAGATGCATACGGAAATGACATAGCTCTATATTCTCTTGTAAATAGTAACTAACTTTATTGGAGAAAGATGGGTGCTGTTTTACAGCCATGCCCAGATTTGCCACAGGAAGTGGGTGGTATAGGCCAGGCTGTCTAGATATTTTAAAGCCAAATATTTTTTTTTGTTTGTTTGTTTTTTGAGACAGGGTTTCCCTGTATAGCCCTGGCTGTCCTGGCACTCACTCTGTAGACCAGGCTGGCCTCGAACTCAGAAATCCGCCTGCCTCTGCCTCCCAAGTGCTGGGATTACAGGCGTGCGCCACCACCGCCCGGCTTTAAAGCCAAATATTACAAGTAATTTTAAACCGGGTGGTGGTGGCGCACGCCTGTAATCTCAGCACTCTGGGAGGCAGAGGCAGGCGGAATTCTGAGTTCAAGGCCAGCCTGGTCTACAGAGTGAGTTCCAGGACAGCCAGGGCTGTACAGAGAAACCCTGTGTCCAAAAAACCAAAAAAAAAAAAGTAATTTTAATTACTTTAATTACAAGGTGTGGTGGTGCTCACCTTTAATCACAGCACTGCAGAGGCAGGTGGATCTCTGTGAGGTCAAGGCCAATCTGATTTACACAATAGCAAGTATCAGAACAGCCAAGACTATGAAGAAACTCTGTCTCCAAGAAAAAAAAAGTTAAGTATAACTTGAGAAGCCAGTGCAACTCCTACCAGGGGGTAAAAGGAAGAGATCTGATATCAGACACACCTACTATGTGCAGAACATTCTGTTATGTGATTTTCCATAAGAGATCATGGGTGGTCCTTACATCATCTTGAAACGTGGGCATTATGACTGTCTTTTGCAAGTCAGAAAGCAGAGGCTCAGCGTTGAAGTACAGGGTCCTGCCTGGTTTCATTTCTGTTGCTGTGATAAAACACTGTGACAAAAGCAACTTGGGGGAGGAAGAGCTTATGTTAGCTCACAAGTCCTCCTTGGCCAGCAGACGGAGGCAGCAGCAGTGTGGAGCAGCTGGCCACATCCCCAGAGAGGAAAGGACACAGGCTGGCCCTCGGCTCAGCCCCGTCACTCTCAGAGCTCCGACCTCTCAGTCAGGAGCTGCGCCCGCCCACACTTGAGATGGGTCTCTCCACACAAATCAAGATGATCCCCATCGGCTCCCAGAGGGCAGCCTGATCTAGAAGCGCCCCATTGAGACTGTCTTCCAGGTGATTCTAGACTGTCAAGTTGACAATTCAAACTAACTTCCGCACATTGTGTGAGATCCAAAATAAGATCTGAAAACATGCACCAGTGTTTTCTGTAATAAAGGAAATATTTTACTTTAGCCAGTCTCAATTTTTTAAAAATACAGGCCAAGTTGGGGCTAGGGGAAAAGTCAGCTGGTGAGGTGCAGTGCAAGCATGGGTTCCCAGCGCCCATGGTAGGAAGAAGGCAGCAGGCAGCCCGGCTGGGGGCAGAGGCGAGGGACCCCTGGGGCTTGCTGGCCAGCCAGTCTACACACACACACACACGCACGCACGCACACACACGCACGCACGCACGCACGCACGCGCACACGCACACGCACACGCACACGTACAACAAAATCCAAGGATAAGAGTTAGTGCAAGTTAGAAGCCAGGAGAGAACTGCTGTTTGGAAGGTCGTCCCCTGGGCTGTGGAAATGTCGCTTCTGGACTTGGTGACCTCTTAACTGCATGCTCACTGTGAACTCTCTTCCGGCTGTGCCCTGGTGACCTGTAAGTTCTGTTACGCCGCAGTGGAAATTAGCCTAAATAAAGATGGTGCAAGGACTGTTGGCATCTTGGGGGTGGCGTGTGGCCCTTTCACTTGGCCTGGTTCTCTCGGAGTCTTCTGTATCAGGTACGGGTCACCACGCAGGAGCCTTCCTTCTCCAAACTTCTGCTGACTCTTCCTGTCTCCAGCCGCCGCCTCCTCCCCTTCCCCTCCCCCTCCGTTCTGAGCACAGGGTTTTTGAATCCTCTCCTGCTAAGTTACATTCCAGCCACTGTTTTTCTGTTTTTACATTTTCTTGTTTGTTTGTTTGTTTGTGTGTGTGTGTGTGTGTGTGTGTGTGTGTGTGTGAATGTCTGCCTGCCTGTATGTATGTGCACCATGTGTATGCTGTGTCTGAGGAGCGTAGAAGAGGGCTTTGGATCCCCTGGAATTGAAGTTGTTCCTGGTTGATAGCTGCCATATGCTTCCTAGGAACCCGACCCAGGTCCTCTGAAGGCGTAGCAGGTGCTCTTAGCTGCCGAGCCGTCCCTCCTCCAGCCTCGAAGCCATTGGGTTTTGAGAGTATTTCGCTATAACCTAGGCTGACCTCAAACTGGAGCTTGTCCTGCCTATGCCTCCCAGGCGCTGGGGTGAGACATGCACTTTCACTGTGACTTCCTGTCTGTGTTTTGGTAGCTTCCTGCTGGTTGGGACCTGGAGCACCCGAAGGCTGTGACACTCCGTGCTGCCCTCTTAGGATAGCACTCCCTCCCTGCCCCTGTGCTGCGAGGTCACAGGAGGAGCACTATGCAATCTTGTCGTTTTGCTTCTGTCTTCTGTTTGTCTGTCTGTATTGTTCCCGGCTTTGTCCCTAGCGCTCCATCTTTTGAGGAATAGGTGGTGGAGATCAGGGGATTTGTCCTTGCCCAGTACTGTCTTGTGATTTACTTTAGGGTCTGCATCCAATTTCTGGAACTATGCTTAATTAACATTTCTCATGCTCTTAAGCAGTTCTTCAGGATTTGTGTCTTTAAAAAAAATCCATTTACTGTAGTCCTATCATGGTCGGAGGGGCCTGAACTAAATGTGTTTCTCTCGTCTGGAAAGCCAGCAGCAGTAGCAGCCAGATACGCCCTGCTGTTGTAGTTGCAGGTCACCTGTGTGGCCGTAGCCTGTTTCCCTCGACAAACCAGGCAGCGGGGCATCTTCCCCTTCCCCAGTAACCTCTCTGTTTGTCTCTCTCAATGGTTGTTGCCTGCAGAGGAGCGTGCTACAGCTGCTGCACTCCAAGAGCGAGGCTGTGCGCCAGTACATGGCCAGGCTCATCAACGCCCTGGCCTCCCTGGCCGAAGGTGAGGTGATGCGTTCCTCTGAGCAGAACAGCCCTGGCAAAGCAACCTGGAGTCCCTGTAAAACGAGCATTTTCCAGGACTGCTTAAAGTAGCCCAAGCCCCGCACCCCACCCTCGCTTTTATTTCTAACATATCTTGTGAAAATTAGTTCTTATGCCTGAGTTTCTGTCAGAGCAAATTATCTTGCCTTTGGAGTTTATTTTATCATACATAGGATTTTATAACTATTTAAATGTTTTTAACTCTATGATAGGTAACACCATTTTTTTTATAATCCCTATTTGCCAATATAAGTTTGGTGAAACAGGTAAAGTTTATTCTAGCAATCACTGCACCCTTTCCTTCCATATTCAAAGGATTTGAAAGTTTCAGAAATAACAAAGCATTGTCCCTAGAGGGAACATCAAGCACCCCGTCCTGCCCAGCTGTGAGCAGTAGGCACCTGTATTTACCAACCAGAAATAATTAGGGGGCGAGGCCACATGGCATCACTTGCATCTGAGCATAGACTCTCTGGTCTTGGGGGCCTGCACTTAGCAGATAGCAAAAGACCAAACCTCATCAAAGGTGAAACAGCTCAGCTAGTGAAAGCTCTCACTGATGCCTGGTGACCTCATGTGGATCCCAGCATTCCAAGGGGGAAATAGGAGGCCGAGACAGAATTGTTTGTGGGACAGCACTGTGCCAGAACAGGAGAGACCCTGCTTCAAAATATGGTGGAAGGAGCCACCTGACATCTGAAATTGTTGTGACCTCCATTTATATCCCTTGCCCCCCCTCTCCCCCACTCACAGATAGATTTATCCAGACCTACCCCGGACAGTTTCCTTAGATTCTTATTTGTTTGAGTTTGTTAGGTTTTTTTGTTTTGTTTTGTTTTGTTTTTTTGCATATTTGTTTATTTTTCTAGACAGGGTCTCTCTGTGTAGCCCTGACTGTTCTGGAACTCACTGTGTAGCCCAGGGCAGCCTTGATTTCACAGAGATCTGCCTGCCTCTGCCTTCTGAGTGCTGGGAGTGTATGCCACCACAGCCAGGCCCTTTCGAGGTATTTTTAATGTGAATAAAAGTAGTTTTCAGGTTATGCATACACGATACTCAACAGGTTTATTTTAACTCATTATTCCGTTCACTTGGTAAACATTTATTCTAAGCCAGTGTACGCACTGAAATCTATTCATCTAATCATCCTGTCTAAAATTAAGATCTGTCAATGCAGAAACCTACGAAAGGTTAGTAGTGACTTTATTAAGGTGTCCCAGGTAGGGCCTCCACCTCCATCAGGCCCTGGGCGTGCCTAAAGGGACAGCGGAATGTGGCAGAAACAGTTGTTGGCTACCTCTCTGAGAATGCCAGGGGCTCACGACACAGCTCCATTTCTCCTCCTCCTCGGAGGTCCTTCAGGGTTGGATGTCACATGGTGTGCCGATGGCTTGTGTTCGGCTTACAGGAAGAAAGGCTTCCTTTTGGTCTTTCTGTCAGTCTATCACTGATTGAGAAAACTGCTCTGAGACAGAATTCCCTGCGTATGGGCTAGCCTGGCCACACACCCGCAGGCCTTCTGCCTGGGCTCCCAGTACTGAGAGTACAGGCATGCACCCCCACACCTGACTCAGAAAGGCACACGTTAATAGTTTCCTCTAGAACTTTCCAGTGTACCCCATGTAGCACTTTGCTAGAAAGCGGCGTGGCACACAGCAGCCTAGTTCTTTACGTTTTTCCTGCTTTCATCTCTGGCACATTGTTAGGTCGCCTCTACCTGGCCCAGAACACAAAGGTGTTGCGGATGCTGGAGGGAAGGCTCAAGGAGGAAGACAAGGATGTCATCACCCGGGAGAATGTCCTCGGGGCCTTGCAGAAGTTCAGCCTCAGGTGAGGACCAAGCCATTGGTCAGTCTCCGCCTTTGCGCTCAGGCTGGTGTGTGTGTGTCTGGGGTGGGGGGGAGGGAGGTGTTGTTGAACTGCCACTCACTTATTACTTAATTCTCATGACATCGTAGGATGCAAATGGTATCTTCTGCTAACACTTAGGAGTAGTTAGATGACTTTCCAGGCTACAGCTGGAAGTTTCTCTCTAACCTAAGCTCTGCTGTTCAAGGCTGCTGGGGATGGAGGAAGACATCACAGTGAATGTACCAGTGCCTTCTTCTAGCTAGTATCAAGGCATTAGTGCCAGCCAGGTACTTGGCTTAGGGGTAAACCCCATAGTGAAGTAGTTCCCATTATACCTCGTGTGACTAGCAGTTCTGTGAGTGTGTGGCCTAAACGGGGCGTGACTTGGAACTTAAAAGTCATGTGCTTTTTTTTTTTTTTTTTTTTTTTTTAAGAAAAAGTATTTCTTTTTAAATATGTTATCTGTATGACTATCTTGCCTGAATGTATGTATATGCACACGTGCATGCCTGGTGCCCTCGGAGGCCCCTGGAACTGGAGTTACAGATGACTGTGAGCTACCAGGTCGTTGCTGGGAACTGAACCTGGATCCTTCAGAAGAACAGCAGGCGCTCTTAACCACTGAGCTATCTCTTCAACTCTTTGTGTTTTTTTTCATATCAGATCTAGTGTGGTCTTAAAACAGCTTAAGTGCTCTAGTGAGAGGCAGAGGCAGGTGGAGCTCTATGAGCTTGAGGCCAGCTTGGTCTACACAACTCCAGCCAAGGCTACAGAGTAAAACATTATTTCCAAAATAAAATCATTTTATTCATATGACTGTTTTGCCTGTGTGTATGTTTGTGTAACATGTGTGTGCCTTGTGTTACACATATTAGAGGTCAGGAAAGGGCATCTGATCCCCTAAAACAGGAGTTACAACACATGGTTCTGAGCTGTGATGTGGGTCCTGAAAACTGAACCTAGATTTTGTGCAAAACTCACAAGTGCTTTTTACAGCTGAGCCGTCTCTCCCCGCCATAAACGGACAGGCATGGTTCTCACAGATTTGCAGCCATCACAAGCTAACTGTAGACCACATTTCCCATTTATTTACTTACCTGTGTGTATTGTGGTCAGAGGATGATCTGTAGGGATCCATTCTCTTCTTCCGACATGTGGATCCCAGGGATCAACCTCAGGTCATCCAGCGCGGCTGCAGCATCAGGCTGGCTGCAGCTGCCCGTACCCACAAGCCCCTTCACCAGTCCTAGTCTTAGAGCGTTCCTATCTAGTCTCCCACTATCCTAGTGGGAGACAAAAGTCTCCCACTAACTATTGCCGCTCTTCATTCCATTCCCAGCCCTAGGCGTCACCAGTATCCTTTCTGTCGCTCTACCTGTCTTGTGCATGTCCCATACATGGAATCATGTAAGGTGTAATCATGTGAGCCTCCCACCCCCAAATTGATTTGGTTTCAAAGAAGTATTTCTGTGACCAGTTGCCTGGGTCGAGTAAACCAAAGCTATTGATAACATTTACATATTTGAAGCAGCAGTCTCCTAATTTTAGATATTGAAAGGGAGATTTTCAAAGCGGGAGGCCTTCTTACTGCACAATCTTTCATTAAACTATTGTGTCCTTAAAAGGTAGAGAATTTGTATTGTCCCACTTGAAGGGGCTTCACAATAGGCTGTTCCCAGAGTCTGTTTTTCATAGATCCATTTGATCCCTATTTGCACCGTGGACCTCTCTTCCATGGAAAGTCCCTTGCCAGTTAATTCACCTAATAAGGTTGTTTCCTCTTAGGCGGCCACTGCAAACGGCGATGATTCGAGATGGCCTCATCTTCTGGCTGATCGACCTGCTGAAGGACCCCGACTGCCTGTCTGACTACACACTGGAGTACTCTGTGGCTTTGCTCATGAACCTCTGCCTCCGCAGTGCAGGTGCCACAGCCCCTCAGTAATCCACACACCCACTCACGCCCACACCCACACCCACACCCACATAACCAGGTCCTGGTATGGAGGATGGATGGGCAGAGACCTGCCCACATATCTTTATTCCCAGTGAGCCCAATAGAGCTTGCTGTCTGCCCCCTCCCTCCCAAACCTGGAAAATTTAGGACAGGGGTGAGTAAAGCATTTCTAGCCAGGTCTGAAGCTAGCAATCCCTTGAAGCCAACATACCGTGTTAACCATGGAAAAGACTATATATGCAGTTTTGTATGTATGCAGTGCCCTTCCGGGGAGGAAAGGAAATCCATTCACATCTTATCTCAACTTGGTTGCATTTTTCAAACATAGAAAGTTGAGTTATGATCCCTGTCACTGAACAGAGGTGTGCTCCCAGCAGCCTCTGTGATTAAGTTGGTGGAGAAGTGGTGACATTAAATCATGTTGATGGTGATGGAGGTTCTCACGGGCACCACCAGCTGCTTCTCACCCACTGGAAGTGCAGCTCAGTTGGTAGCATGCTTCCCTGGCGTGCTCAATACCCAGCACCACATGAACTAGGCATGATGGTGCCTGCCTCTAACCCAGCACTCAGAAGGCAGAGGCAGGAGGATCAGAAATGTAGTCGTCTCTCTCTCTCTCTGGCTGAACTACAAGTTGGAGGCTGCTTGGGCTGTGGGAGACCTTGTCTTGAAAACAAAAGCAAACACAGCCCCCTCCTCCCACAAACAAATCAAGACTTACCCGCTCACTGGAGATGGGAGTTTTAGCTTCTGTATACACACATCAGCCCTCTCTGACACTCTGTCACTTGCCATATGAGATGCCTTAGGAGGTGCGCTTGGTCCGGCTAGGCTGTCACCGTCCCCTAGGGTGGACAAGAAGCCAGCTGACTCAGCTGCTTGCCCGCTGGTCCCCACCTGCAGGGCTCTCGCTCCGAGCCAGGCACGTGCTGCTCAGTCTTCTGCCCTAGGGACAGCCTGTGTGGAAGCCCCAGCTCCCAGCATGCTTGTCAGATCCCCGCCACCTTTTCCTGTCGTCAGCTTGATTGCAGTTCGGTGATGCCTTTGGCAATGCAGAATGCCCACTAATGGCCCGTCATGCTCTGACCATCGTCAAGGCCGCAACCAGCTTCTGAGCTCTCGGGGTTTATGTGGCTTGCTTAATTCTGCACCTCCCTTTGTGGCAGGTGCTAATAGTCTATTTTAGTTTGTTTGTTCGAGACTGGGTCTTTCTATGTAGTAGCATTGGCTGTCCTGGTGCTCTCTATGTAGACCAGGCTGGCCCCCAGTTCACAGAGATCCTCCTGCCTCTGTCTCCCTGAATTATAAGCAAGCAGCAGGAGCAGCAGCAGCAGCAGCAGCAGCACCACCACCACCACCACCACCACCACCACCACCACCACCACAGAACCCACCAGCATAATCCATTTTAAAAGGGAGAGAACCAAAGCCTCAGAGTGACATAAGTGACCAGCTTAAGGTCACACATGGCTGGTGCTAACCTGTCTGGTGTGTATTTTATGTTGCCTTGCTTCCCACAGGAAAGAACATGTGCGCTAAGGTGGCAGGTCTCATGCTGAAAGTTCTTTCGGATCTCCTTGGACACGAAAATCATGAGGTACTCAGGCTGCTGGCCCTGTGGTGGAATGGGGGGCTGTGATGGTGACCTGGGTGCTTGTGACCTTACACAAGGGGCTGGCTTTGGACGGTTGCTGCATTAGACATACATTTCTAACTGGATTTGAGGGACTTTTGCATGTGTGGGTGAGTTTACATGTGTGTGAGTGTGTGTGCATGTGCACGTGTGTGTGTGTGTGCATGTGCTGTGCGTGTGCGTGTGCGTGTGCGTGTGCGTGTGCGTGTGCGTGTGTGTGTGTGTGTGTGTGTGTGTGTCCATCCGTGAAGGCCTGGTTTTGATGTTGGGAATCTTCCTCGATTGCTTTCCACTTCATTTCCAAAGGTGAGAGCCGTGAGAGCCCAGAGCGCAGCTCTCCTGCTCTGCTGGTCTGGCAGCCCTGTGACCCTAGTCCCTGCCTCCCAGGTGCTGGGTTATAGGACGACCGTACCTGCCCAGCTTTTAGACGAGTGCTATGCTCCGAACTCAGGACCTCCTGCCTGCATAGCAAGCATCTAATCCACTCTGAGCCCCCTCCCAACCCCTCCTCTGGCCATTTTTGTAAGTGACTTACATCACATATAGTTTCTACAACTTGTATACTCTCTTAACATTTCATGCCTCATTTCCTGGTGTTCTGCTCCCACTGAACTAGCCAGGTCCTCATCCTGCCTTACTTTCTGGTATCATGTCTCCTGGCTGGATTCTTACCCCTGTGTCCTCTGCTGTTTGATGCCTGTCTGTGGATGCTCATGTCTTCACAGTAGCTCTGGTGGTATGTTTGTGTAAACTTGATTTGCATAAGAGATTGCAACCTCGAGCTCATCATCAGTTGGCAACCGTGCCCTGGCATCTAGGGGCCGGTCTCTTGCTCCCTGGGTCTCCTGTTCTCAGCCTCACTACCGCAGCACTCCCTGGCTTGCACCATGCCCTGGTACATATCGTGTTTCTAGTGGGTAGGGCCTTGACGCCTTCCAGCTCCACCTCAACAGTTGTCCTCTGTGACAACTCCACAGTTGTCCCATGGAACCCCACACTGAGCTTCCTGGGATATGTGACCCCCAGAGCTACCAGCTCATAGCATATGCAGGGCTCAGGTTGCCCTCCAGAATGACCCGATGACCACCACAGCTGGTGTTATTGTCTGGCTATTTTAAAATATATAGGACAACAAATTCACAAAACCAAACAGGTGCAGGTGACTCGTCTCTCACTTCCTTTTTACAAATGTCTTTGCAGAAGACATGGCATCTCACAGCAGCCCAGGCTGGCCAGAACCCTCTACGTAGCCCAGGCTGGCCTCAGTCTGTTGATTCTCCTGCCTCAGCCTTCAGAGTGCCGGGTTGATAGCATCCCTTTGCACCTGCAGCTGAAGCCTCAGCCACTGTGAGCCATGCCTTGGCAGATCTGGCACAGGGCATCTTTCAGCAGGCACACTGGCAGGATCCTTGGGTCAAGGGAGCACTAGGTTGCCACGCATCTGTTCCCATTCCAAGCAGGCGGCTCTCATCTAGTTGGTTTCCCACACAGCTACATTCCCACAGCCGCACCACCCAGCTGCCCCTGGCCTCTTCGGCAGGTAGACATTAGATGGCCATGACAGTCATGCTGGGCTTTCCTATTTCCCACTCCAACAGCCAGAGAGTTTCTTCAGTCCTAGCTTGATTGCTCTCTGAGACTCTTCATTGTATTCGACTCAGGCAGGTGAGTGCTGCAGGAAGCACCTTCTTCCCCGGAAGAAGGAAATTAAGGAAATGCAAATGGATTAGATCAAAGGAGTCAGTTCCCCATCATCAGCTGTGGCCAGCGCATTTGCTTAAGGACTATATTGTCTAGTATTCCTTAAGCCCTGCCTTTAATCCCCAATGCTATGTAAACCATGTGTAGTGTCTGTAACCTAGGACTTGGGAGTCCAAGGCAGGAGAGTCAGAAGTTCAAGGTCATCATCAGCTCTTACTGTGTCAGGCTGAAGCAAACATGTTTCAGAGGGAGGAAGGAAGGAAGGGAGGGAGGGAGGGAGGGAGGAAGGGAGGAAAGGAAGGAAGGGAAGGAAGAAAGGAAGGAAGAAAGGAAGGAAAGAATACAAATGCACATGTGCATTTTAGAAGCTGGGAGAGTGTTAGCTGCAGCAAAGGTTGCACCTGTGTGCCCTGTGTTAGATAGCCCTGGTCCTGAAAGATGAGCCCCGTCCCGGAGCCATCAGGAACAAGATGCACGTATTTGTCTGTATGCTAATATTTTTTGAGTATGGACAAAGAGGCTCTTATCAAATTGAACAAGCGAGAAGGCTCAGCTCTACGGTAATTGATCACAGGGCAAGCTTTAGAAGTGGGTCTAGTTTAGAGACAGTGTATCCTCAGCTATGTCACTGTCATCCAAGGACAGTAGCAGCTGATGTGGAAAACAAGGATCTTAGCAATAACTCAGCAAGCAAACCCTGGGAGTAAAGCGCAGACTCCATGGGGACTCTGAGTTTCTGTGCCGAGTGACCAGGATGCCAGAAATCACATCAGTCAAGCAGTGACACACGGCAGGAAGAGGGTGGAGGGAGGGTGGTGGATTTAGGTTTGGCTTCAGTTGCAGCTGTCACAAACAAACAGAGGCGTCTCTTGTGAAATGTGCATTCTGCATTTTGCAGGATAGGATATTAAGTCTGACTTCTGATAATTGAGTTGAACGGTATTTGAAAACTTGCAAATGACTTCTCTTTTTTGTCCCCTTAAAGATACAGCCGTATGTGAATGGGGCCCTGTACAGCATCCTCTCCATCCCGTCTATCCGTGAGGAGGCCAGAGCCATGGTAAGAGGATGTCCTGGGCTGGCCCTGTGGCCCACAAGAGTAACCTCAGACCTTGGGAGGCTGAGGCAAAAAGATCACTGCAAATCTAAGAACATTCTTAACTACATAGTGAGCTTGAGGCCAGCCTGGCTCTTGTGAGACCTTCTCATGAGACCCTGTCTCACAGAAAAGAGGAAGAAGAAAAAAAGCCCTGAGCAGTTCCCAGGGTCCTCCAGGATCATGTGGGGAGAAGGTTACCTCCACTTCCTCAGGGCAGACTCCCCCCAAACTGTTCGTAGAAGATACAGTAGTGGTTTTTCTCAAGGGAGAATCTGTTGCTTTCCTCAGAATCTCATGAGGAAATGGTAAAAATTGTAAATGGTAAAAAGCCACAGTGTTGGGGAAATTCTAGCAGGCTTATTTTTGTAATGTTGGAGGTGTTTCCTGGCAGATTCTCGAGCTGCCTCGCACCACAGCTCCTGGGAAGAAGAGTTTCCTTGCTTTGTTTACGGTTGTGCTTACATTTGAAGCACAGCAACAGCGGCAGAGGGATTAGCGGCTGATTTTGAGAGGAGAGTTGTTTCGAAACCTAGCCAGCAAAACCACTAAAGCTTTGACCTTTTTTTCTGATGCTATGTGTAACCAGAGTACCTGTGTACATATTAAATTCTGTGGTGAAGGGATTAAATGTGTTTACACACTCAGAACACGGGAGACCACAAGAACATTCCGCCCAATACTAAATCTTTAGTTGTTTATCTAAAATCACGTCAGTGGTTAAACAAGACATTCATTTAAGGACCATCCGTCTGTATAAACACACCCAACAATTGGAACTAAATTGCCTTCCACGTTAAAACTAACTAGTATTTAGGGCTGGCAAGATGCCCAGGGGGTAACGGCACCTGCCACCAAGCCTGACAACCTGAGTTCTATTCCAGAACCAGAATGGTAGAAGAGAGCTAATTCCTGAGAGTTCTAAGCTTGTTCAGAGGCCCCTGAAGGACTGACTATAGTCGTGTCCATTTTCTTACCAATGACTTGGGAGTAGATGTCTCTGCCTAGAGTCATACAGCCAGGGGCACACCCATCCTCTGTTTGCTTCCAGAGCCTTCCACACCTGTGCTGCAGTGTCTCACACCAGAAATTAAAACCCCTTTCCCCTCTCCCTCCCTCTTTGTCTCCTGTTCCCCAAACTGCCAGGGATGAAATTAATGTGGCTTTATTGACTAAGAAAGCACTCTGCCACTAAGCCACATCCCAGCACTAATATAGTCTTGAGTCCAGTGAGAAACCTGCCACATTAAATTGTTTCCTCTCTACTCTAATACTGTCACCTCAGTTGGGGCAAGCCAAGCCTCCTGAACACAAAAAATCCAGACCACAGGGGCCAGAGAAATGGCTCCACAGTTCAGAATACTTGCTGCTCTTCTTGAGGGTCCAAGTTCCATTCTAGTCTCACACAGTGGGCAGCTCACACCCACCCGTGACTCCAGCTCCCTCTTCTGGCCTCTGTGGGCATCTGCACTCATATGGCGCTCTCTCTCTCTCTCTCTCTCTCTCTCTCTCTCACACACACACACACACACACTCACACACACGTACAAATTAAAATAAATCTGTAAAACCTATGTGTCATCTTAAATGTATACATGAGAAGAGAATCAGTGACAAGTATATTTAATAACAAATTCCAATCGATTAAAAAACAGTACAGAATCAAACATGTTTCAAAATCAAACTTTTTGAGCACAGACATGAAGCCATAGATGGAAAGTTCACACCATGAAACTGTTTTATCCACAAAACTGTTAAAAATATGGTATAGGCAGGTAGAGTCGTGCATGGTCCCAGGACTCAGCAGACAGAAGCAGGAGGTCGTGAGCCTGAGGCCAGCCAGTGTGGGCTGGGCAGTGAGACTGTCTCAGGAATCACTCCTGACTGAGTAAGTGTATGTGTGTCTATAGTATATATTATGTAATGTAGACATAGTATGAACCCTGAAACATAAATTAATTTTGTTTAGACCTGGGTTCCATCCCTACACTATCTATTTTAATATGTATATACAGATATTCCAAAATCTAAAAGTTCCAAACATTTCTGATCTTGAGCATTTCCACTGAGGCAGACTTGGCCAGTGTTTTCACTGTGTCCTCTAACTGTAGCTGAGCTAAGTTCCTGGCCTTCCTGCTTAGCACACTGTGCCCTCTGAGGCTTCTGAGTGACAAGTGATGATTCCCTGTCACCCTTCCCAAACCTGTGTCTGTCCAGGATTATCTGAAGTGCCAGGCCATTGCTTTTAGGATGAAATACCAGGTTTTGTTGCTTATTTTGGAGGCAGGGTCTTACTCTAGCCCAGGGCAGGCTGGAGGCCTTGGTGCTCCTGCCTTGGCCTCCTGAATGCTAGGGTTACACGGTGGCATGTGCAACCACACCCAAAGAATACTGTTAGTTTTTATGCCTCCTCATTTCTATAATTTAGATTAAACATTACCTACTATATGTGGTTTTAAAATATATATATGGGATTTTTCACTGGAATATTTGCTGTGAGGTGTCCAAGTAGTCCCCTAACTACACATAGGCTGAGATGTTTGCTTTCCGAGTGCTAATTAAGCCGGAGATGTAAGAACAAGTGTCAGTTGAATTCAAGTGATCTATAAAGATATGGGCAGATCACAGACTTGCCTCTGCAAGGAAAGAGTTGGAACAAGTTCTTTGTCTCTGGCTGTTCCTAAGCTCTCGGCAGCCATTGTGGTTATTGGTGTATTGGGGTTGAGCACGTGACTGTCTCCTAATGACAGAGAACCCTTAACTCACCCTCGTGGGATGCAAGCGTGGATGAGGCCACTGTGTGAGCGGAGAGAGAACGGTTGGCCCTTCTGGCAGACCATGGTCGATGACTGGAGTTGGAGCCCTGGTCTGTCTGACTGGCCCCACAAGAGCTGCCATAGTCTCTCAGCCTCCTGTCCTTGCCTCCACGACACCCGCCAGTCTTTCCTCTCTTCTAGATTATTCCTCAATGGTCTACTCTCCATACGCTTTCATCCCAGCCTCCCATGGAACGCTGTCCTCCAAGGTTCTGGCTCTGCCCCCAGATCTTCTCACTGTACCCACGGGGATACCTCCTTTACTCCAGGGTTTCAGCTGTGCCCTCTCACCTGAGCCACCCCTCCCTCCCAAACCCATCAGGTGCCATTTCACCGCCCCATTGCCCACTGTGCCATCCACTGGACGAGATGCCATTTATTAGGTACAATTTGCAAAAGTGAAGTACACAGCTCTTACACAGAGTTGCATACCGGCCGTACATTTTGACCGGCACGGACATCTGCATAATAGTACCAGTGATACGTATCTTGTCTTTGGGAGGAGTTGAGCGACTTGAGCGAGGTAGCATGGGACCTGCCTCAGGGAGCTAGGCCTTTCTTTGATTCCATTATAGCTATTGCCTCTAGACCAGGCTGTTTACAAAGAGAACCTAGCTAGGCATGATGGCTCACACCTCTAATCCCAGCTCTTAGGAGACAGAGGCAGGTACATCTATATAGTGAGTTCCAGGCCAGCCAGGGCTGCATAGTGAGACCTTGTCTCCCAAACAAACAAGCAAATCAAATTTTAAAATAAGGACAGGACTGCATAGTAAGATCTTGTCTCCAAAATTAATTAAATAATTTAAGAATAAAAATAAGGGCCATACTGGCTCATGCCACCACAAATTCAAGGGCAAGTGTCAAGCGTTTCGATGAGTGTTTTGCCTGCTGGTGAGCCACAGCCTCTCTGGATGCCAGTTGTTCTGTTTTCGGTTCATTTTTAGACATGTGTCCTCCCTTGGTGCCAAGATAACCTTGTTTGATCCAGCACAGCACATGCACACACTCCAGTGCTGTGGGGAGGGAGGAGAGAGAGGGATTGCACTGTGCCTACCTAAGGCTCTTACCTTCAAGTTTGTTTTAGTTCTCTCTCTCTCTCTCTCTCTCTCTCTCTCTCTCTCTCTCTCTCTCTCTCTCTCTGGTTTTTTGAAACAGGGTTTCTCTGTATAGTCCTGGCTGTCCTGGAACTCACTCTGTAGACCAGGCTGGCCTTGAACTCAGAAATCCACCTGCCTCTGCCTCCCAAGTGCTCGGATTACAGGCGTGTGCCACCACTGCCCGACTTATTTGTTTTTTTGTTTTGTTTTGTTTTGTTTTAGTTCTCTTACGAGTGGAAAATTCTGGCACTGTTGTATTACAGTGACACAGTGATGACAATTTTGTATGGCTTTCCTTTCAGTTTTATATGTGTGGAGGCTTCACCTGCTTGTACGTGTGTGTGTCCCACTTGCATGCCTCGTGCACAGGGAAACCAGAAGAAAGCATCAGACACCCTGGATCTAGACTTAGAGACAACTGTGAGGGGCCATACTGACAATTGAACCTGGGTCCTCTGTGAGATCAGTAAAGGCTCTTAACAGCCTAACTATCTCTCCAGCCCTATCGCTCTGTCTTTAATTAGGTGAGATATAGTAGCCCATGTCTTTAATCCCAACACTCGGGAGACAATGGCAGACATAACTCTTTTACATTTAAGGACAGCCTGGTCTACATAGTGAATTTCAGCTAGCCAGGGATATATTGTAAGACCCTGCCCCCCGCCCCCCAAAAATAAAAAAAAACGGACATGTAGTTTTTGTTTGTTTGGGAGGTGGGGCAGCATGCACACATAGAGAAGTCACAGGCAGGAGTCTAGGCACTGGCTCTCCCGCCTTGTTTTGAGGCAGTGTCTCTTGTTTCTGCAGCTTTCCTTACAGTCTTTCCGCCAGTCTCTACCTGTTGTGTCATGTAGGATGCTGACGGCACAGCTGTACTGCGGCGGGCGTCCGGGTTTTCACAGCGGCTCCAGGGTTGTCCGCAGGTCATTGGGCTTGTGCGGCCGGTGCTTCTCCGCCAGCTCTCTGGTCCCTCCGTTATGCTTTTGGTAGAATAGGAATTCCGGCTGTTTGAAGAATGCTTCTATTTGTTCAAAACATGTAGTTCAGCTTTTCAAAGATCATAAATGACCCTAAAATTCAGAAGGCAGTGTGTATAAACTTAGGGGAAACGTGGGAAAGAAACCATCTCCCCAAAGTACATGTTTCCCAAACTAAAGGCAATGGTGTAAGGCATCCAGAGCCAGCCAATGATCTCGTCGGGTATTTTTCTAAGTGTATTGTAATGTTATAATTAAGTCGAGGTAGTCAACCAAGAAGAAAACCATTTCATTATGAAATTTAAAACAAATGTTTAATATAAGCAGATAATTTTTATTTTAAAAAAACCTTCCCTGAAAATAAGAAAAAAAAACCCTTTGGTATTAGATGAAACTCCCTCGCTGAAAGTGGCACGTCCCGTCCCACCCTGACACGCTCGCTCTCTCCTCACTGTGCCTAGGGCATGGAAGACATCCTGCGGTGCTTCATCAAGGAGGGCAGCGCCGAGACGGTCCGCCAGATGGAGTTTATCATCAGGCAGCTGAATTCTGGTCAGTTTTATCTCTGTCTCATCTTCTGACTTGGTCACATGACAAAAAGATGTACCAGCTTTCTCATGGAAAGTTGTGATACCTTGGGAGTCATTCAGGAGGCTTTTAAGTCAGATATGGTAGTGTGCACTTGTGATCCCAGCACTAGAGAGGTCGAGGAATCATGAGTTCAGGGTCAGCCTAGGCTATACGAAGAATTTAAGGCTAGCCTAGACTACATAGCAAGTCTCCATCTCAAAAAATAGAAAAGAAGCCTATCAAGAAAGCAGGCTCAGCACATGAAAGTCCAGTAGGACTGTTTGACCTGGATAGGGCCCCTGGTCTGTATCTAGTAACACACACACACACACACACACACACACACACACACACAAACATGTCCCCCCACATTATATACACTCACACATGACCCACACACACACATATTACACACACACGACCCCCCACATTACACAGACTCACACATGTCCCCCACACACACATTACACACACTCACACATGTCACACACACACATTACACACACATCCCCTTTTCCACACACACATATTACACACTCACATACACATGTCACACACACATACATACACATCACACACACATACATACACTCTGCCCTACACACCACACATATACTATACATGCTACACATACATACACACACATTGCCCTCACATATACATTGCACATACCACACATACACTTACATACATGTTACACACACACACACCCCACGTCACCTGCACATGCACGCACACACACACACATGTCACCTGTACACACACACACACACACACACACACAGAGTGGGGTGGTAGAGTAAGGGAGATAGCTCTATCACTGAAGTACTTGCCACACAAGATTAAAGACCTGAGTTCCGCACCAGCACCCATGTAAATCAAGCCAGGCATGGTGGCACACACTTGTAATCCCAGAACTGGAGAGTCAGAAACAGACAGATCCCTGAGGCTCACTGGCCAGTCTGCCTTGCTTAGGTCCAAGAGGTCTCAACAAGATAGACAGCTTCTGTCAGATGACCTGCAAGGTTGACCCCTGGCCTCCACGTGTGCACACACATACATGTGCGTGTACATCCTCCCCCAGGAGTGTAGGCAAATGGTCAAGGCCAGATTGTCCAACATTAACATCTCTTATCACAGTAGAGATCTCTTATCACTCAGAGGTGTGTGGTCTACAGAGAGGAGCTGGAGGCAATTACGAAGCTTTCTCTACCCTTGTAAGATCTCTTTACGAGCCCCTCCTGTCCCCTCTTAAATCCGGCACCACTGATAAGGGCAACTTTCCCAGGTCCTATGGCCAGTTAGGGAAACAGGTGCCAGTCCTTCTAGTACCACGTAGAAAATGTCACCACGTCACCATTCCAGAAAAACCGTGTATGTACCACGTGGGAGCAGGGAGGAGGCAACTTGGTCTCTTTCTCCAGAGTCTCCTCCATGGCCATGATACACATCTGGCAGGAGAACCAGAGAAGCCCTGTGGCGGGGATAGGGAAGCCCCTAGCTCTCTGTAGACTCCTGACACATCGGACCCTGGTATTCCAGCATCTGGGGACCAAATTTATCACACATCTCTCCCCATGTCTTCCCTGGCAGCCATTCAAGTGCACCCATTCAGCACACAGCAAATGAGAGTGTCTTCATGTCCCCTCACAGTGGAGCTGTTCACCTGGTGAACCTGGGAAATACCCACTGCAGCCATCTTCCACTCAGGTTCCCAGTCGGGGCTCTGCCCATGCTGACATAATCATCCTCCTGGGCACCAGGGAGCTTTGAAATTCTCAGGTTGTCCCAGCAAGGTAGAACACTGGTGAAGCCCAAAGGACAATTCCAGCCTGCTACAGAAACGTGCAATGTGTGCAGCCAACAACAGTGGGGAGGTTTGTCCCGACTCGGGTTCAGGCCATGACTCCAGCTATCCGTGAGGGTAGCCAGCACACACTAGGTCATCATGAGAGGAAGGTCAGAGACACCAGCCAGTGCACCAGGCAGGAGCAAGGCAGGGCAGGTTCCTAGCTTCAGGCCCTGCTAGTTCCCAAGGGAGAAGCTTTATGAGGCACACACTGGCTCAGGAGCAGTGGGGAAGATGGTTGTCCCAGGGGGAGGAGGAGCTGAGGCCTGTAAGGTTCTAGGTCATGGAGCTGGAGGGTTCTGGGTAGTTAGGATGTGTGAGCCAAGAAGAGAGTATGGGGTTTGAGGATTGGAAACTGGGCTGGGGAGTCAGTGTAAAGAGTGCCCAACTGAGGCGCCTTATGGTATGTGAACATATGGAGCATGTAATTGGCAACAGTGGTAGTGCAGTGTGAAAGACATCTTCCGCCATCTTGGCGGACTGGAGTGTGCTGTCCATGGGCAGAGAGAAGGCATTAGATGATTAAAACTCACCCGAACACAAGGTACAAAGCACTGTGTGGACAGCCAGCTTTCTGAGACAGTGGTGCAGGTCAGCAGGGTATAGACCTGTACAAAAACCACTAAAGGGACAGACTTCGTTGTCCCACTGGCTCTGGACCAGGAAAGTCAGTAGTGACTCTCCCTTAGGATGAGACTATGTCAGCCTGTGTGTGTTTGTATGTGTGTATGTATATATGTATATATGCATATATATGTGCATATATACATATATATACATACATATATATATATATATACATATATGTGTGTGTGTGTGTGTGTGTGTGTGTGTTAGCTTGGCTTACACAGTTGGAAGCTAGGTTGTCTCGCAGTAACTGTCCACCTGCTACAGAGGCAGAGAACCTGAGAGTTGTCCAGCCCAAGAACTGGAATCCTCTGAACAAGAAAGACCCTAATCCAAGGCTAAAGGCCTGGAAACTTCCTGGAACCATTGGTGCAACTCCACACTGTAGTAGCCAGAGCAGCCAAGGACACCTTGCTTGGAAAGGATGGAGTTCGCACACATGACTGTCTTTTGCCCGCCTTCACCCTGCCTGCGTCCCCAGCCTACTGGATGGGGCCACCGTGGTCAGGGAAGGTCATCCATGCTCAGCTGCCGAGGTGCAGCCTCCGCATGAGGAGGTCCTGATAAAGTGAGACCGGGAGCGGCGCTGGTGCCATGGTGACGCGGTGTTGGCAGTGGACGCAAGCCGTCAGCTCAAGGGCTCTCTCCTTGTCCCAGGAGTCTGAACCTAGTCTTCATCAAGGCTTTGAACATCGTTAATAATGTTTTTTTTTAAATACCCTTAAATTTACATACATTTTATGAATCCCAGATCATTAGTCCCAAACTCCTGCCTTCTTAAAAACACTGAACATGAAGCAAAAGCTCATTTCCTTATGGTTTACACAGCCTGTTCTTCACAGGCAGCTGGGCACAGCTCTTGCGGTTTCCTAGGATAGCAGACAGAAGTCTTTAGTAACTGTTTTTTGTTTTTGTTTTGTTTTTGAGACCAGTTTTCTCTGTGTAGCCCTGGCTGTCCTGGAACTCACTCTGTAGACCAGGCTGGCCTCGAACTCAGAAATCCACCTGCCTCTGCCTCCCAAGTGCTGGGATTACAGGCGTGCACCACCACGCCCGGCTGCTTGTTTTCTATAGATTCCTTCTCTTCCTAACCATGCCTCTTCTTCTTGAGACCATTTTAACTCTCTGTCCTTAATGTCCCCAGGTCCACCCTGGCTAATTAGTGCAGCAGTCATTGGACCGGAGGGTCCTTGAATCTCCTCATATTGTTCCGAATTCAAGGCCAGTTCTCAAAATGAGCAATTTCTGCAAAGGACCATGTAGGCTTTTATGACCTCCGTGGTTATATTGTCGAGATCCTTTTCTGTGGCTCTAAAGGCCATGCAGAAGCCTGTTCCTCCTCCCCCACAGCCTCATGACCTCCTCCATCCCACATTCCCGAGAACCGCATCTGTTCCATTTATTATGGAGTGATTAGCTCTGGGTGATGGCGAGCGTTTATTCCCCAGAAAGAGAGATTGAAAGTAAAATAGAAGAGACCGGACATCAGCCTCAGGGCGACAGCAGCCATGAGCATATGCGGGATCAGTGGCCTGGCGGTGCTCCAGGGGCAGGAACGTCCCCTTACGCCACCGTGTCAGACCACACTCAGTCACTGTCGCACCTGCCAGCCATCTTGGCCAGTGTCCTGTATTAGTTACCTTTGTTGCTGTGGTGAGAGCTGACAGGAGCATGTAAGGAGGGAGGGTTGGTTTGCAGTTTGAAGAAACAGTCTGTCACTGCGTCATGCACTTGAAGGAGCCAGCCCCATGGCACGGAAGCAGAGATGAATGCTGGTGCCCCGCTTGCCTTCCCTTCTCCTTCAGGAATGCGGCCTGTGAAGTAAGACTGCCCACACTTGAAGTGTGGCTTCCTACCCAGTCATCTCAATCTAGAAACTCCCTCACAGACCTGTCCAGAGATCTGTGTCCATGGTGATTCTAAATCACATCAAGGTGACAGTCAGGGTTACCCACCAGCCTTCAGAGCCAGGAATGAGCTTTGCTAATCTCCTAAGTAATTCGGAGTTCAGTCTGGTGATTAGCCTCCCAGGGGGCTTCCCGGCCAGTCAGCAGTCAGCAGCCATCCCTCCCCAGGGAGCAGGTCTTCCACAGGGAGAGAGCTGCTGGAGTCCAGATGCTATGCAATGCCGAGGGGGAGACAGTTCAGAGAAGGCTTCGTGGAGGAGAAAGGATCTCCTGTTTGGAATGTCGGCTGCGTACCTGGTCCGAGCGCCATGTTCTGGTGTGCTGCAAGATCCTGAGTCATTCGCTTGCCCCCTTTCTCAGGCCCCAAGGGAGTGAGCAGTATGACCACTTCCCCATTCGCCAGGTGAGGCAGCGGCTCGTTCTCTGGTCTCAGTACTGTGGACCTGTGCATCTGTGCAAACCCACCGAGCTAGTAACGAGCCGGAGCCTTTCAGAGCACCCCTCCCCCACCCGGGTTGTCTCATCCACCTGCCACCCTAGGCTCCGCTACTCAAGAGACCAGAGCTGGGAAAAAAATCAGGCTGCGCCCCAACCCCCAGTGAAGAACTGACAGTGTACACATGCACACGCGCGCCCTTGTGCACATTCCCCCACACGCACACACTGACAGTGAAAAGCACACAGCCTTAGTGGAAAGGCAAGCCTTCATAGCTGCATGATAAATGTATGCTCCTGCCTGTGCTAGTGCCCACCCCTGCTCCCTTTGCTTGAAGGCTAGGTCATAAGTCACATGGTGTGGAACTTCCTGACACCCTCGACCCTCAGAAAGTTCCTTTGTTCAGGGATTTTCTCTTCTTCCTTTCAGGCTCGGCCATGCTGTGCGTGAGGGCTGTTTCTCCTAGTGTAGCTCTGTCCCAGTTCTCTCCCTACCATGCCCCATCATAGCATCTCTAGTGTAAGGCTCTAGCTCTCCTAGTATTCTGCTTCACAAGACCTGCTCATGGCCCTTATGTGTCAGTCAGTCAGTCAGTCTGTCTGTCTGTCTGTCTCTGTATCTGTCATTCCTATTCCCCACCTTCCACGCCCCCTATTAAAGCTCATCCAAGGGTAACCTCATGTGAGCTCCTTTCCCAAGCCTACATCTTTAAGTTAGAACAACAGGGCTTGGAGAGCAGAACCACAGACAGGTCCCTGCCTGGGTCCTCTGTCCTCTGCTTGTCACCTGTGCGGAGTGATGGCCCATGAAGCTGTCAGGAGGATACGTGAGACAGCACTTCTGTAGAAGCTAGCAGGCTCCTAGGAGGAACCGCAGCCCATCCCCTGCCCTGCGGCTCCCTCCAGGCTTGTGTTTATAAGAATATGAATACGTGCGTTCTGACAGAAACAGAGCTGCAGTTGCTAAGCATGGTAGATTCAGAATGGCCGAGAGAGTAAATGTGTGTGCCACTGAGTGGTCAGGAGTGTGGAAGGAACAGTCAGGGGTGTCAGGAGTGCCAGTGTGTGTGGAATCAGGAGTGTGGAAGGGCGGTGGTCAGGGGCAGTCAGGGGTGTCGGGCGTGCCAATGTGTGGTCAGGAGTGTGGAAGGAGCAGTCAGGGGTGTCGGGCGTGCCAATGTGTGGTCAGGACTGTGGAAGGAGCAGTCAGGGGTATTGGGCGTGCCAGTGTGTGTGGAATCAGGAGTGTGGAAGGGCGGTGGTCAGGGGCAGTCAGGGGTGTTGGGCATGCCAGAGTGTGTGGAATCAGGAGTGTGGAAGGGCGGTGGTCAGGGGCAGTCAGGGGTGTTGGGCATGCCAGTGTGTGTGGAATCAGGAGTGTGGAAGGGCGGTGGTCAGGGGCAGTAGTCGGGTGTTGGGCATGCCAGAGTGTGTGGAATCAGGAGTGTGGAAGGGCGGTAGTCAGGGGCAGTCAGGGGTGTCGGGCGGGCTAGTGCGTGGTCAGAAGTGTGGAAGGGCGGTGGTCAGGGGCAGTAGTTGGGTGTTGGCTTGCACTCAGCAGCGGAACTCCCCACATGATGCTCACATGAGTACCCCAGCTGATGCTCAGTGACCAAGTGACAAGCTTTGTGGTTTTTCTGATTAATTTACTTTTCTTCATAGAAGATTTACCGGATGGTGTTCTTGAATCCGACGATGACGAAGATGAAGATGATGAAGTAAGTTGAAGGCTCTTGAGGTGACCCAGAAAGCTCTGACATACTCTTCTTTTTCCTTTCTGAGTCCCGAACACTTGGGCAGAAGTGGAGTCCTCCTGCCTCTGTGGCTGTCCTTGAAGTTCTGGGGTTAGTGGAGATGCGGTGTGTGGTGGTCCTGTGGCCCTCACGTGAGGCCTCCTGTGGCTGTCACCTTCCGTGGCCTGTCGCCAGGTGCCTGGTGTGTTCCAGCAAGTGCAGGTTATAGCTGGGCTTTCCCAGCCTTGAGTCTCAGGACCCCACTCCTTCAGTAGTCACCTCAGCCGGCATGTAAGCCAAGGCCAGACTGGGGCGTGGACACGACCTCAGGACACGTGCACAGTTCATGGGTGCGGTGTTGTGCCTCCTCTCGATCCTAAGGAAGGTGAGCAGCGTGGTTCTTCTCTGTGAGTCTCTGCCTCAGCTGTCTCTGGGGACAGGAGACATGGCGCAGAGGCTCCTGATGAAGCGCTCTGGACTACGAGGTCCTGGTTTGGTTTGAAGCTGGCAGAACCAACCACTTTACTGTCCCGCGTTCATTCTTTTGGTGTAGGTTTGCTGGCGGTGACACACTGCCCCCCTCATCCTCAGAAGTAGTTGACGTGCAGAGTCTCAGTGCCGTGGGCTTGGGGAGAGTAACCTGAAGACTGCAGGCAGAGCGCGCATGGCCAGCTTCTGTGGGACTTTCCCTTCTGACCTAGAAAGGACAGACACAGCATCCTATCATTCTTGGGGTGACTGTGTGGCTTGTCCTTCTGTGCATCGGGAGCAGTTAGTGCACAGGGGAATGCTGGGAGCATCCGCCCCAGATGTGAATGTGGGAGGAGGATTTGTAGTTGCGGTTCTTTTCTGTCAGTTTAGAAAGTGCCCTGTAAAAGCTAAGTTAGTGTTCCCCACAGGCATCAGTGAGGCCATAGTTACTTCGGATCTGTCAGGTGACTAACTTCCCTCATCAGCCCAGTTCCCTGCCTGCCATTCCTTTCCTGGGCTGCAGGTGGCACTAGTGGGCACTCTTCTCTTCCTACCTGCTGGGGCAGGGGAGCCCCAGATCTAGCCATCATCCTCTCCGTTGGGGACAGAGACCAGCCCTATGCCACAAAGAAAGCTGCTGTGGTAAATCTTGGCCTAGCTGGGTCAGCAGACATTCTGTAAGGGGGAAAGATGGCGGGGTGTTAGGCTGGGAGGGCCCCGTGGTAGCAGTCTGAGCCACTCAGTTCTGTTCTAACATACAGTGGCTGTTAGGAATCCTGGCTGTATTCCCCAACCATTTGTGGACACTAAAAGTTAGAAGACTGTATAATTTTCATGTCATTTAATTTTGTTTCAAATATTTAAGAGCATAACATTTGTTCCTCTCAAACTAAACACCGTCACCTGCCTTCAAGGGCTGTTGCGGCCACCCCTTGGGGAGAGCTCAGCTGCTCTGCTTCATGGGAGAAAAGCGCCACCTTTCTGCTTGACCCTTGACCCTTTAACACAGATTTGAGATAATCATTTTATTCCTTTTTATAACTTTTTGTCACCTTGTCCAAAAAAGGTTCCTCTCAAGTTCTATTCTTCCCTCTTCCTGTTTCTCTGGTGTCTAGATGGTTGTTTTACATTGTTTGGAGACCAGGGTCTTCCAGGGTCTTGCTCTGAGGGTAAGGCTAACCTTGATCATGTCTCCTCTTGTGTCAGCTTCCCAAGGGCTAGAATGATCACTGCATCCATGCGCTGGCTTATTCAGTTGCCACTAATCTATTAGGTTTTTTATAATAAGACCGTGTTTGGTCCTAGCGCACTGGTCAATCACGGGGATTTGACTTGTGCTCATTTCCCTCCGGCAGTGTGGCAGTCAGCTACAGAGCACACACGGGCAGAGGTCTCTGGACCTGCTGCCGCTCCCCAGGTTTTCGTTTTGAGCAGTGTCCTTGTGGGGAGGGCGTGTGCTGCCGTGACACCACAGAGGGTGACTTAGCTAATGCTTCCACATCACAGTTCCTGGTCAAGGATGTCAGCATAGGAGCGCGGAGCGGGATCGGAGGCAGAGACTAAAGCGAAGCCGTGGAGCGCTGCTCACTGGCTGGCTCCTCGGGCTTGCTCAGTTCGGTTTTATGCACTCCAGGATCTGCAGGCTCGCCCAGAGGCCAGGCTGATGGAAACATTTTCTCAGTTGAAGTTCCTCTTTCCAGATAACTGCAGTTTGTGTCAAGCAGACAAAAAAAAAAAAAAAAGAAAAGAAAGCCTGGGCGGGGATTGGCACTTGAAGACATTTGTTACAATTTGTTATATCTGTTACATTTGTTACAGTAACTAAGTGGTGGACAATAAAAGGACAGAACCAAGAGTAACACTGATGGCTGGGCAGCAGACCCTGGATGCCGGGACCACCAAGGCTAGGCATCACTTTAGAACTGTGTGTTGACTGCCAGGGAGGAAGCAGGCGGCAATACTTCAGGAAACAAGGCCAGACCACTGAGCTGCACTGCTGGTGTTCCTTTCAGAGCGGGCTTGTCAGGATGGAATTGTCAGAGTCTCTTACTTAGCAGTGCTGGGATTTTTTAGAATTTGACATTTAGGCTGGACACAAAGGCTGAAGTCAGCGGCACTGTTTTTAGGCAGCTGCGTATGGAAGTGGCTCTGTAGAGTGACCAGATCAGTTATGCAGCCGTGTCTTACACTGAGCTGACAGCAACATTTGCAGCACCCCGCCTTCCTCACTGCAGGTACTGGGATGCAAAATCTAGGTTTTTTTGATTTCTGAGTTCAAGGCCAGCCTAGTCTACAGAGTGAGTTCCAAGACAGCCAGGACTACAGAGAGAAACCCTGTCTCGAAAAATCAAAAAACAAAAACAAAAACAAAACAAGCAAAGAAACAAAAAACCTGCAACTGTTTATCTAATGTGGAAGAAATTCAGTTATATTGAATATCCACCCATTTGTAACTGAAAGATTAAAAATTACAGAGCTAGCAATACATCTTCTGACGTACAGACGTTGTAAGGCACACTATGATGAGGACAAACACAGCTGGGTGTGGGACGCTAAAACCCAGGAAGGAAGCTGAGGCAGAAGGTGTGGAGTTCAAAGCCAACAGGGGCTACATAGCAATACGTTGTCTCAAAAAAAATCATAAAGTTAATGTGAAGAGTGCTTAAGACAAAGCAAACATATAAATCTACACGCCTGTGAGTTATAGATACCCTTGTGTGCCCACGCAGCAGAGAGGTGTGGAGAGCTGCGCCCTTTTTATTGACATTAGGAACTGCAAGGGGGAAGAAGGAGGAGGAAGTGTGGGTGGGATGGAGAGGCAGGCCTGGGTCTCAGACTGCCCAGCTCCGGCATGTGGGGGAGCGGGACAGAAGTCAGCAGCACAGCTCGGGGTGTTAGATTAAATGGGGCAAAGGTCACACTCCAGGAAACCGAAGAGTAAGCAGGCCACAAGAAAATGCCCAGAATATTCCATCCCTCACACACTGGACACAGGCAGGGGAGGGGGAGGATGACGGTCGTTCTGGTTTAGCTTAAGATGGGAAAACCCAAAAGCCAAACATACCCACCACCGCTGTCAGGGGATGTGGGGCCAGATAGAAGGTAGGAAGAGGAAGGCCTCCGAGCCCACTGTTCTCATTGTCGTCATCGTCATCTTCATCCTCCTCCTCCTTCTCCTCTTACTTTTTCTTCTTTAAAGGCAGAAAGGGTTTCTCTACATCCCTAGACCAGGACGGCCTCCAACTCCCAGAGATCTGCCTGCCTCTGCCTCCTGAGTGTTGGGAGTAGTGTGCTACCACGCCCAGTTCTCACTGTCTTCTAAATTGCTTCCTAGGGGCTGGGTTTGTTTCTCAGCTGGTTTGATCATTGTGCTCAGAGGCCTGGGTTCAGTGCTCAGCACCACAGGGACCATGCTTGGTGCTGTGCACCTGTAATCACAGGCCTCAGGAGATAGAGGCAGAGGACCAGAGGTCCAAGGCCATCCGCCTCAGTCACATAGTGAGTTCAGCGGTGGCCTCGAGTGCTTAAGACTCTGTGGAAAATGAGAGAGAGAGAGAGAGAGAGAGAGAGAGAGAGACAGAGAGAGACAGAGAGAGACAGAGAGAGATTGAGATTGGGGATAACTTGCTTTCTGGATTCTTTTGGCCCAGAAGGCCCCAGCCCCATTGACCTCTCCAGAGGAAGAAAAGCAGCATTCGAGAAGCTTGGGAATGCATTACAGAGAGGGGGCAGTGCCGAGCACTGGCTGCACAAGGTTCAGATGCTCCACCTCGCGCGTGAAGACCATGTGGTCTCTTGTGCTTTCTTCTTATGATTAGCATGTGCATAATGTGATTCAAGGGCTGGCAGAAGATCCCAGACGCCAGAAGCCTGGTTCTAATGTCTTCACCCCCAAGGAGGTGTCCTCAGTACATGCTCAGATGAACTTCAGTTACACGTGACTTTAAATGGAAAGAAATGTCTTCCTGGACTATTTGAGAAGATTGATTTTAAAATAAATATTCGCTTCCTCTTGGCAGACTAGGTTTTAGTGCCAGGCACAGTCAGTCATGCGCATTTACTTGTGGAATCTATGTAAATAGCTCAGTTTCCTTCCGTCTTATCTTCCCCTTGTTATGTATTGAACAAATATTTAAGGACCTTGAAGTAACCATGTTCTAGGAAGTATAGAAGGGATTAAAAAAAGAGTCCATGAGAATGTGTGTGGTAGCTCTGTGGTTTACGATACCTCCACAGAGGGGACGGTGATGGTCCTGAGCCAGAAGTTTCTACCGTACAGCATCGTCACGAGTCAGCTTCTGCTCACACCTCACCCGTGTTCCCGCCCGTGTTCTGCCCTGTTCCATTCTCACACATGAGCAGACAAGCACACGCAGGGAAAGGTCACTCACCAAGTTCATGAAGCTAGCGAGTGAGCAGTGAGGCTGGGACGCTTACCTGAGTCATCGTGAGTGACAAAGCATGCGCTGGGGCCTCTGGTCAGACACTGGGAGGCACTTGATAGACAGCAGCCAGTAGAAAGTCACAGGCCCATGAGAGAGAAGGAAATGGAAAGTGCTATGGTGGGAGAGGAAGGTTCTAGAATCCTGGAAGGCAGAGGCTGGCTAGAGAAAAGCCTGTGGTGGGGTTGTAGGAGGGCACACAGCAGGGACAGGGGACGAACAAGCTCTGCGTGGCTCTCCACCGCAGCCCCCGCCAGGAAAGCAACTTACGTGGGCTTCCTCGGAAACATACATAGGCACACACATACACATGTCCCTCTCTGTTTTGGTGATCATTCATTTTGCAGATAGAAATCTAATATAAACATTCAGATGTACACACATGTACAGTGTGGCCGTTTCCTTTGTAAATAGTCTTTAGAAATCCTTCTGAGTCAGTCGTGGGCCAAACTGATGTTTCTCAATGTGGTGGGCATACAGTTGTCCAGATTTTGCTACTTAAAGCTCTGCTAGAGCTCGTTTGCTCGAGCTTGTATTGCTATGGCTCTTGCTTGCTAGGTGAAGGTGATCGGTTTTGGGGTTTTTTTTTGGGGGGGGGTGTTAATTACAATAGATTTCTCCAGATTGACTTTTGTTGTTGTTTTTATTTTTAGACTGGATCTCACTGTGCCCAGACTGGCCTTGACCTTAGTTACCTGAAGGTGACCTTGAACTGTCACTCTGTTGCCTCTGCCTCCTAGCTGCCGAGTCTGCAGCTCTGGGCCATTTGCCCCTTTATGTTTTGGTTTCCTGCAAATTTCCTTTTTTTTTTTTTTTTTTTTTTTAAGAATTTGGGGGGGGCTTTTATATTTCTCAAGACAGCTCTGTAATTTGTGGTTTTTATAAATTTTTTTTTCATTTCCTCTTAAATTATGTAATTGGCTAGGATGTTGTTGCTCGTGTCATTTCCCGTGACCTTTTTTGTTTCTGTAGGTTCTGCAGTGCTGTCCCATTGCTGTCCCATTTAATAAGATGAGCCACCCCTCTTCTTGGTGTGTCAGGCTAACGGCTTTGTCAGTCTCGTTCATCTATTCTGAGAGCCAGTTCTTTTGTTTTGTTAGTTTTCTCTGCTGTGATTCCATTTTCTCTTTTCATTTTCTGATATTTAATTTCCTTCCTTCTGTTAACATTAGTTTTAACATGCTTTTTTTCTGGTTCCTACAGCCGTGGACAGTTATAGCCGTGTTTCCCTCTGAGCGTAGCATCTACAGCGGTTTGGTTTATTTGTCTCTAAAGAATTTTCTAGTTTTATTTGTGATTCCTTCTTTGGCCCATTGATTATTTAAGAATATTTTAGATAAATCCCCTCCTAAGAAGGGGACCTAGTTCAGGAAATTAGCTCCTAGGGCCCTGCCATCCGGGGTGTGGTGCCCCCTGCCCTCCGGGGTGTGGTGCCCCCTCCTTGCCTATTTGTCTGCTCTCCGTGTTCCCTGAGCCTCCTGGGCCACGTGCACACCATGCACACCTAGTGTGACATTGCTGCCCTTTATGCCCAAAGCAAAGGAGCAGTTGACCATGGCTTGACACCTCAGAGCCAGAGTAAAGCTTGGCTCCTTCAGCCTTGCTCTCACAGGTGTTTGTCACAGACAAAAGTAAGGACAGAGCTGTGTGTCATTGTTTCCCTCCCCAATGTCTGTGGAATCACCTGTTCCTGCTGCTGCACCTTCTGTGCAAATGTCAGAAGTCTGCTTGTTCCCGGATTCACCATGAGCGTCAACAGATGCAGGCAGAACTTTAAATATTCCATTGAGTTTTGTTGCCAAGTGTTGAGGAACACAGAGGATCCCGAGGAAGAGCACAGATGATCTGTCAGCCACCGCTGACCCCGAGTGTCTCCAGGGTAGCCATGCACACATCTTCCTGTAGACTTGACTCTGCTGCTGTTTGCAGTTTTGTCCTGGGTTCAGAGGCTGCTGTTGTGGCCTCTGTCTCCTTTCCTGATAGACCCCTGGTCAGCGCGTTGCAGTGGCGTCGCCACACAAGATGCTTGTGGGTCTGTCTGTAGCCAGGGTCTTCCAATTGATTACCCCCTGCCTTGTTCAGTGCATGGGGTTTCAAGACTTTTGCAGGCATGGGCAATTTTAGATTTCCAAAATAAATAAATAGATAAATAAAATAAATAACTTAGATAGATAGATAGATAGATAGATAGATAGATAGATAGATCGATAGATCGATAGATAGTGCAGAGCTCCTGTGTATTCATCAGATGGCTCAGGGATGTTTAAATTTCTAGTCTAGTTTGAAAAGTTTAAAGACAAATACATTTTGAATTTTTACTTTTAAAGAGTTCACCACATTTTGTTTTGATCCTTTTCTTTTTAAATTCTGAATAATTGTTTTCCAAATTATTCTCTAACTTAACTGATGTTATAATTCTGTTTAAACATCTTCTGTTGCCTACAGTTGTAATAGAAATCTGGGAAAGAGGCCAGATGTATGGTGGTGTGCACCTTTAATTCTAGTACTCAGAAGGCAGAGGCCGGCTGATCTCTGTGAACTTGAGACCAGCCTGGTCTACACAGTGAGCACCAGGCCTGCCAGAGCTATACAGCAAGGCCCTGTCTCCCAATAAAGAAATAATAAATGAAATAAAACTAGGGAAAGATAGCTTTCATCATATTTCCAGGGATATGTAGGGCTATGTGTGTACAGGTGTATACATGTGGGGGCTGTGTGTGTGTATGTGTGTGTGTGTGTGTGTGCATGCATGTGTGTGTGCATGCATGTAGGGGAGTGTGTGTGTGTGTGTGTGTGTGTGTACATACGTACATGTGGGGGATGTGGGTAGGGCTGTGTGTGTGTGAATGTGTACATATGGGGGATGTGAGTAGGGCTGTGTGTGTTGTGTGTGTACATGTGGGGGATGTGGGTAGGGCTGTGTGTGTATATGTGTGTGTGTATGTGTGTGTGCACATGTGGGGGATATGGGTAGGGGTATGTTGTGTGTGTGTACATGTAGGGGGGATGTGGGTAGGGCTGTGTGTGTATGGGTATTTTTGTAGGTTGGAAGGGTCTGTATATATGTATAGGTGTGTGTAGGCGTTAATGTGTATATGTATAGGAGTCTGGGGGTGTGTGAGGGTGTGTGTGTGTGTAGGTGTGTATGTGTGTGTGGCTGTGTGTATATGTTTAGGTGTATGTGTACATGTGTGTACTTGTGCATACACAAGTGCCTGGGTATATAAGTGTGCAGGTGTATAATTGTTGGTGTGTGTGTGTACATGTAAGGTAAGATTGCACTGAAACCTGGGACACACCTGATAGGTGAGGCTGATGACCAGTGAACCTTATGGGATTCCCCTGCCTCCGTATTCCCAGTGCTGAGATTGTGAGCATGTTCCACTGCACCTGGCTGTTTTATGTGTGTCCTGAGGGTTGAGCGTGTGTCCGCACGCTTGCACAGCAGGCACTTGATGGACTAAGCTAGCTCTCCTGCCCATGATCTCCATTAACATTATTTTTAGATTTATTATCTTATGTGCATAAATGTTTTGCCTGCATGTGTGAATGCACACCACATGCACACCTGATACCCAGGAGTTGAGAAGAGGGTTCAGATCCTCTACGAGTGGAATTCTGGATGGTTGTGAGCCGCCATGTAGATGGGAAACTCACAGCTGAGCCCTGAGCCCTGGTTGTCTGCAAGAGCAGCAGCGCTCTCAAGAGCAGTGCTCTTAACTGCTGAGCAGTTTCTCCAGCTCCATAGTTTCCGTTAAAAAGTTTAATTTATTTTATGTGCATTGGTGTTTTGCCTGCATGTGTGTCTGTGTGAGGATGTGAGTACCCTGGAACTGAAGTTACAGACAGTTGTGAGCCCCCATGTGGGTCCTCGGAATTGAACCCAGGCCCTCTGAAAGAGCAGTCAGTGCTCTTACCTGTTGAGCCATCTTTCCAGCCATCCCATATTTTCCATGTTTATTTTACAGCTTTACCTGGAATATTTAGATAAATTGCCTCCTATAAATCAGCACCTCTACCCTAATTCCATACTCCTAAAAGCTTGGGAATTTGAACAAAACAATGTTAAATCTGTTATGCTTCCCTGAGTGTTGCATCCTATGCATAGGGCATCTCCAGAAGGTCTTGTATACTGTCCTGTCCTTCAAGTTTTAGTCCTTAAATGCCCAGTCCAACAGGATGTTGTTGCATACACCTAATCCCTGCACTTGGATAGAATTGAATATCAGAGAGTTGAATCTCTGTGAGTTCGGGGCCAACCTGGTCTACAAAGCTAGTCCAGGACAGCCAGGGATAGTTACACTGAGAAACCCTGTCTCAAAAAACAAAATCAATCAATCAGTCAGTCAGTCAGTCAACCCAATCAATCAATCAATCAATCAATCCCCACCCAGTCCATGTGACTGTGTCACTGCTGACTCACTCCTTTCTTGCTTCAAAAGCAAACGTGTGTAAGTTAAGATGTGCGTCATTTAAGTATAATGGCCAAATCAGTTGCATTAGCGCCACCGCTTGGTTATAGTGGGCCTCACACAACTTGCCCAGTGAAGTTAAATCAGAATTAAATACACAGAACCTAGAAAACCTCAAGCTGGCAATATGGCTCTGCTGGTAAAAGTACTTATGGTACAAGCCTGATGAACTGACTCCTTGTCCTTTGATCTCCATACTCGAGCTGAGGCATGCACGTGCCATCCCTACATGCACATACATGTACATGCAAGTGTGTTCACACTCGCGTGCACACGCACACACACACAAGTATAGACACTGTATATATGTATATGGTGATATATAACAAAATAATGAGAAAAGAGTATGTCTTGACGGTGAGAAGTCCAGGATGGAGCTAACTGAGGCGGGAAGCGAGCCAGAGCTACATAAACAGTTAAAACCAAGGCCGAGCTTGCACGTGGGCAGGCGTTTGTCTACCAGCCTGTGGCCTGAATTTAATCTTCAGAAGCCACGGGAAGGGTGGAAGGAGGGAACGCTACAAAGTTGTCTCTCACCTCCACATGCACACCGTGGCACGTGTGCCTACACACAAGCACACACCACCACAACAGTAATAGTAATAGCTGATTGATTTTACCTAAGAGGGCTGTCGAGATGGCTCACCAGGTAAAGGCCCTTGCCCCACACAGCCCGGTGGCTGGGTTTTGATCCCCAGAGTTCTTATAAAGGTGGAAAATCAGACCTGACTTCCACATGTGCACTGTGGTATGTGTATCAACATACACAAAGGTCACACACATACAATAGTAATTATTTTAAACAACAACAACAAAAAGACTAAGCTCTGAGGCTGGAGAGGTAGCTTATACTGCACATACTGCTCTTGCAAAGGACCTGAGTTCAGTCCTCTCTAACTACACCTGCCTTTAGCCCCAAGGATCCAGTACCTTTTTCTGGACAACTTGGGCATTCACATGAGAACAAACCCACACACACAACCACATATACACACATAAATAAAATCTTCAAAAATTTTTTCTGTCAGTGGTAGCATATCTCAGCACTCAGCTCTAGAGGGGGCAGAGGCAGGAGGATCTCTTGAGTTCAAGGCCAGCAAACTCTACAGAAAAGCCCTGTCTTCAAAAAACAAAACAAAACAAAAACCCAACAAACACACAAAATCTCTTGGGGGTGGGGAAATGACTGGGCTCTTCCAAGGATGATGAACTCAGACAAGGTGACAATAAGAAGTGACAGAGACCTACATGGACCCATGAGGTGAGTCCAGAGCAGAAGTTTTAGTGTCTTTGAGCCCCGCCTTCCTGTCCCAGCCATAACCTGGAGGGACATCCACACATGTGGCCCTCCAGAACATCTTGTCCCCGGAAGGAGGACAGACATCAACTCCTTTGGTGGCTCCTCTGAAGAGCGCCTGGGGTGATCTTGGTGTTCGTATCTCCTGCCCTAGAGTTCTGTCTTGAGAACTCTCCAAGGCAGCTCCATTGCATCCAGCCTGCATTCTGAGCTCTCTGTGGTAGACCTAATGGTGAACCATGTTGTCTCTTCTCTTAGGGAATATGGAGCCCTTCATCAGTATTAAAGATGCCCCTGCCCTGGCCTTTCTTGATAGATATGGAGCCAGAAGAGATAAGAGTATAAGAAAAATTCTACGCTTTGCTAATTACAATACCATTTTGTGCCCACTGTTTACACAATCAAACTTCTAGAGAGCCAAGCACTCACTATCTCCAATGTTGCCTCTTGCTGGGGAAGCCAGCAAGTTCATCTCTTTTTCCATGACTAATCTCCTCCTGGTCCATGGGCATAAGGAAAGGGGGCCATGCTGGGCATGGAGGAAGGGTAGACCAGTGAGTAGGGCTGTGGCTGACCCTCCTGAGATCTTGGTAAGCCGGAGTCATGCACCTCTCATATGGTAAACAGCAACAGGGAAAAGCTAGACAATCAACAAAGCACTATGAGATCTTGATTATTTTTCAGTTTGTTCTGTATCATTACTTAGAGAAGAACTTACATTATCCTCTTTAGATATATCTCACCAACATACAACCTCTAGGTAGCATCCAAAGCAAGGCCAGGCTGCCATGGTTTTTATAATCTTCCTGTGTGCGCAGGCTTCAGTAATGGATGGCCAGTGGTCAGGCATGCAGAGTGGTGCCTGGGTGCCTGTGGGTCTTGGCATTTGCTAGCTGTTACCTCCATCATCGTCATCGTTTCTAACCCGCCATGCTGGGCTGTGCAGAAGCACGGTGGTCTGGGGTTCCTGCAGCCCATCACCTCTCGGCTCAGGAAGAAGCACAGGCACCACGGAGAAGCCTTGATAAAGATATGGCCTCCAAGCAGTCAGCATTCCACATGATGATAGAAAAATGTAAGGTTCTGTAAAGCTACAGGCGTGGACACACACTATTGAATGGTGGTTTGTAGGCTGAGGATGTGGCATGGTTGGACACAGGTGTACACAAGGTCCCAGCACTGCATAGGCCAATCATGGAGGTGCACACCTATAATCCCAGCTCAAAGTGAAGTTAATGCTAGCCTTGTCTACATGAGACTGTGTCTACAAAAAGGAAAGAAAAATAAAACTTGTTTTGTCCTCTTGGCACCCAAAAGGTAGAGATATGTCATGACACAGGGGACCATGGAGAAGGGGGCTGGAGGAAGTCATGGCTAAGAGCCTTGGCTGTGGTTCTGTGGGCGAAGCAGACTTAGGATTGTTTGACTCTTTCTAGGGACATTTGTGACACCTGTCCCTTGTTAGTGTTTCAATTGCTATGATAAAACATCTTGACCAAAAGCAACTTAAAAAGGAAAACTCTTATTTCGTCTTACAACCTTATAGTCCAGAATCCAGGAAAGTCTCAAGGCAGGAATGTGGAGGCAGGAACTGATGCAGAGGCCGTGGGGAAACATTGCTTACTGGCTTGCTCTCCATGGCTTGCTCAGTCTGCTTTCTTCAGGACCACCTATCCAGGGGTGGCACTACTCTCCAGCCCCAAGGGTGGAATAATTTCAAATGGGAAGCACACTGTCTGGTCTAGCTAGAAGAGGAAAGTAAGGGCCAGTCCTCTTCTATATCAGTCATTAATCACTAAAGTGCCTACAGACTTACCTACAGACAGGCCAAAATATGGAGGCATTTTAATACATCTAAGTTTGGGCCAAGTTAACAAAAAAATAACTGCACAGCACAGTAGGTGGGTGGTTTCCAGGAATAAAGAAAAGAGCTGGGGTGTGTTCTGTTTTGTCTAGTTTCCAGGTAGTTTAGGCACTAGCTAGCAGGGAGGGGCAAGGTTTGCAATTCTCCAGACATGAGAGCATTTAGTGGTGGCCATACAAACATGGTCACTCTGTGACTCACACAGCCTGCCCCACTGAACACTCCGTCCTCACCTCCATGTCGGTCCGTTTCCCAGATCCTCTCCTGTTTTTCCCACATTCTCCACTGCTGCTACCAGAGCTGGTACACTTGTCACCATGGCAACTGATCACAGCTCCTCCACGTTCACCCACATCTTTTTTTGTCTTGTTTTGCTTTCGGTTTGTTTTTTGAGACAGGGTTTCTCTGTGTAGCCCTGGCTGTTCTGCAACTGACTCTGTAGACCAGGCTGGCCTTGAACTCAGAGATCTGCCTGCTTCTGCTTCCGACATGTTTCAAAAATAACTTTTTTTTTTTTTTTTTTTTTTTTGGTTTTTCGAGACAGGGTTTCTCTGTGTAGTCCTGGCTGTCCTGGAACTCACTCTGTAGACCAGGCTGGCCTCGAACTCAGAAATCCGCCTGCCTCTGCCTCCCAAGTGCTGGGATTACAGGCATGCGCCACCACGCCCGGCTCAAAAATAACTTTTATCAACGGCTAAAGGAAGAACTTAGCATTTTCTTAGAGAAGGCTGGAACACCTGGCCTGATCTAAGTGGCTGGGAACTCAGGAGCCAAGAGGACACCAGAAGGGCCAGTGACCGCAAAGCTTACACAGTCGGGACCCGTGCGGATCAGGACAGGAGGGAAGAAGCAAAGTGTGATAGTGTGGCTTCAGAGGTCAAGTTTCCTGGAGACCCAGCAAGCTCAGTGTGTGTGTGTGTGTGTGTGTGTGTGTGTGTGTGTGTGTGTGTGTGAAGAGGGCATTGGATCTCCTGGAACTGGAGTCAGGAATAGTTTTTGGCCATCTTGCAGGTCCTGGGAATGAAACCTGTGTCCGGTGGAAGAGTAGCCAGGATCCTTAACCAATAAGCCACCTCTCCAGCCCCAAGGGTGGAATAATTTCAAATGGGAAGCACACTGTCTGGTCTAGCTAGAAGAGGAAAGTAAGGGCCAGTCCCCTCCCACTGATCGGCACTCCAGGGCAAAGACAGTTGGGGACTCATAGTCTCAGTTCCCCTCCAACATTGTCACCCACGCACAACCTGCAAGACTGTTCACCTACCTGAGGTTTCTTCAGGACATGTGTCCAAAGAGCCGACAGTTAGACTTTCTCCATGAATCACCTCTGCTGATTGTCGCCTGCTGTGGCCAGCTTCCTTGGCATGGGGTAGCCTATGCTTTCAGCTTCCCAATACTAAGCAAAGAAACATCTGCCCTGTGTCTGTCTTACTCACGGGCTTTGCCACTATTCCACCAGCTCCATAAAGACGCCGTTGTTTCCCAGCTAAGGCCTTTGCACTTTTCTGGTACCTTTGTATCTCTAAGTTCACGCATTTCTGCAGCCCAGCTCCTGGACTCCCAGACCATGGCTGGGATGAACCGCCCAGCACACTGACTCATGGCTGTCGCCCTCATTTCCACGCTGGTTTCCATGGAAATAGACATCAGATGGCTCAAAACAAGGTGAGAGCCCGAAGGCAGCTCCGGATTCCTAGGCATTTGCAGACCGTATTCATGTCTGATATCATTTCCATAGAAACCAGGAGAGCCCAAGCGATACTTCAAAGTAAATGTCTTTTCTTTCTTATCTAATTTTTTAAAGTAGTGAGTGGATTCTTCCCCCTGAAACACTGGTCAAAAGCCCATGCGCCTGGCAGAGATATTTGGGGATAATAGTAGTCTGTGTGTGAATTACATTTATCATTCGAAAGTAAATTTTATTTATTCTTTGACAATTCCATACATGTAATCAATGTGATCATACCTACCCCCAGCTTACCCCCAGGTACCCCAACATGCCCTCTTCCTTAACCCACATCATGTTTGTCTGTTTGTCTGTCAGCTGTCTGTCTCCAGCTGTCTGTCTCCTTCCCTCCCCCCTCCCCACTCCTCTTTGGGTGTCCACCGAGTCCAGTTAAAGCTGCCCGCTGGAATGCTGGCCGACCTTGCTGGCTTGACTGTGTGCAGATTACAGCTGTGGTGAGCTCATGAGGACGACATGTCACAGCCTTCCTCCTCATCCTCTGTCTCTTAAAGTCTCTCCTCCCCTTCCTCTAAGATGGTCCTTAAACCTTAGTTAGGGGTGGAGGATGATTAGATGTCCAGTCTAGGGCTCAGTAGTCACTTACTCTAATAACTTTAACCTGTTGAGCCTCTGCGGTAGCTGCTGACCACGGCAGAGGGAAGCATCTCTGGCCAAGGTTGAGGACAGGACCAGCATAGGTATGTGGAGGACAGTGTGACAGCAGTAGTAGGTCCCCTGGCCCCCTCTCCCCCCACAGCTGCCCTAGGGCCTGTGACCTCCCAAAGCATGGGCTTTTGACCAGGGTTACTGTACCAGGTTTGAATTCCCTCCTGTGGAGCAGGCCTCAGATTCTACCCAAAAGTGTTTGGTTGTCCCCATCACTTTGTGACACTATCGTATCAGTGAGCATGTCTTGCCTGGCAGGTGGACACTGTAGCACACAGGTTCTCTATTGGGTAATACTCTTGGTGACCTTTGCCCCAGCAGCTCGTGTGGCACCTTCTGGCGCTCTGGAAGCAAGCCAGCAGGAGGACGTTTTGGGGTCAGTTCTAATTTGTTTCTCTATGTCTTGCAACCAAAGGGTGTTGCGATCTTAGCAATGGGGTCATGCCGGTGAGTAGCCAAGGGCCATGACAATAGCTTATGTTGTTGGAGGGCACTTGGACCTCATAAGAAGTTATCCCATCAGCCCTGACGGTTTCATTAATAAGCAATGTCTTCCAGGGTGAAGCATTGCCCACCCATGCAACGTACCTGTTTTCAAACTCCTTTATTTGTTTATATATTTTATGTATGTGAGGTTTTACCTACATCTACTTATGCATACCATATTCATGTAGTGTCTATAGAGGCCAAGAGATGGTCCTGGAGATACAGATGACCGTGAGCTCCTGTATCAGTGGGGAACCAAACCAAGGTGCTCTGTAAGAGCATTAAGTTGTTAACCACCGAGCATGGCTCCCCCCTTATTTGTTAGTGGTTGTTCCCATTGTCTTATGTGTACGGGTGCTTTGCCGGTGTGTGTGTGTGTCTGTATGCCATATAAGTGCGGTACCCACAGAGGCTAGAAGAGAATGTCATATCCCCCAGGATTGAGTAACAGATGGTTCAGGGCCACCATGTGTGTGCTGGGATCCTCTGGAAGAGCAGCCAGTGCTCTTAACCCCTGAGCCATCTCCCAGCCTCGTTTTCCAGTATCTTCTCACATTCTTGTACACAGTTTCTGTAGAGAGGAATTACATGACCGCTGCTGTTGTTTCAAGGTTGATCTTTATTTCTGAGCGAGTAGGTGTTTGCCTGCGTGCATGCACACACACCACGAGTTTACCTGTTGCCCAATGGACTAGAGAGATCGTTAGAACTCCCAGGACAGCAGTTACAGAGAGTTGTGAGCTGTTATGTGGGTGCTGGAAACCAAACCCATGTTCTCTGCAAGAGCAACAAATGCTCTTAACTGGCAAGCGATCTCTCCAGCCCCGGAAATCAGCATTTATTCTGAAAGAGGAAGGAAGCTGAAAAATATCAACTTTACTGATTTACAAAGAAAGTTAAAACTGCGTGGGGAACTTTGAAATTCATTTACTGGCTGGACGGTGGTGGCACATTCCTTCAATCCCAGCACTCAGGAGGCAGAGGCAAGGGAATCTCTGAGTTCGAGGCCAGCCTGGTCTACAGAGCAAGTTCCAGGGCAGCCAGGGCTACACAAAGAAACCCTGTCTTGAAAACTTTACTGTCCCTGGGGCTGAGCACTGGGAGCAGGAGCCTGTGGCCCCCCCTGCACGTGCAGGCTGAGGAATCCTTTGGGTGGAGCTGGTGGCATGCCAGGGTCTCTGGGGCCCTCCCTCGTGCGTCCTGACCACCCCACATGTGTTACTTTCTCTGAATGGACCAACTACTGACTACCACAAACGAGGGAGGGCTGTGCACCTTCCAGTGCGAGCAGCATTTGCCAAGTGCCCCCGCCCCCCCCCACACACACACACGTCAGCTGTGGGGCTGTGGGACTGTGAGTCTGTGAGTGGCTTACCTGTCTGTCCCTGTGCTCCTCAAACTGCTCAAGAACCCGGTGACTCTTTTCTCCTTGTTGTGACCATGTCCAGACAGGACAAGGGCCCATGACTCACCGTCTGGAAGCGCTTGCAGCTTCCCTTTCATTTCCTCTTCTGTCCATGTCCTGGCCTAAGCCTGTCTTCACTCTGTTCTGATTCCCAGCCATCTGCCTTCCAGCCTGCCGCGTACATGGACCACAGACCATCTTCTCTGAGGGATGGGCCATGCAGGCCTGTGCTCACTTTCTCCTTAACTGAAGGAACATTCTATTTTTTAAACTTTTAAATAACCTTTATTTATTTGTATAGGTATGTGTATTTCACCTTCATGTATGTCTATGCACCGTGTATACAGTGCACAGGGAGGTCAGAAGAGATTGCCATATCCCCTGGAACTGGAGTTACAAATGGCTGTGACCCACCATGTGGATGCTGGGATTTGAACCCAGATCCTGAAAGAGCAGCCAGTGCTCTTGATCACTGAGCCAGCTCTCTTGCACCTCCATCTACTTTTAAGATTTATTTTTATTATTTTTAACATGCATATTAAAATAGGCATGTGCATATTATGCAGGTGCCGGTAGAGAAGTGGACTTACAGTCTTGAGCTGCCTGTGTGCGTGCTGGGCATCAGACTCAGGTCCTCTGACAGCTCTGGAATGCTCTTCCACGCTCTTACCTGCACTGGTAAATGCTGAGCCATCCCTCCAGCCCCTGACAGATCACTCCAAACTGCAGAAAGTCCACAAGACCATTCAGTAGACAACCGTGTTTCCGCCCCGTCCCTCCTCCCCGCTGGCCCTTCCCTCCCCTGAATTAGCTGCTTCTCTAACACGAAGGTTTCCACTCTGTGCATGGTTCTGTACTTTGAAGATTTTAATTGTGTGCTAACTTTATCTATTGATTACAGGGAGAGGGTTGTGCACAAGCCACGGCATACAAGGCGAGGTCAGGAAGTGACCTGCAGGAATCACTTCTCTCGTTGCACCATGTGGGGCTCAGGGGTTGAACTCAGGGCTTTTAGCCTTGGCAGCAAGCTTCCCTACCCACTGAGCCTTCTTGCCAGCCCTTATGCTATCTTTTGTTCATTCATTCATTCATTCATTCATTCATTCATTATGGGTATATGTGTATGTCTATGTGTGTGATCTGTGGTGTGTGTGTGTGTGTGTGTGTGTGTGTGTGTGTGTGTGTGTTTCTCTGTGTATGTGTGTTTCTGTGTGTCTGTGGTTTTTCTATAGGTCACATCTAGACATCTAGTCACTGACTTGAGTGGAATGACAGTTTCATCCTTACTGGATCCTGCCACATTCTCTCTGAAGAGGCTGGCCTCGACCCGTTGACATGATTCCTCTATAAACACTGCTGTGTGCTATTGCACCCAGTAAGATCTCAAGTTGCTCTGTGTCAGTCAGAGCAGCCCCGTGAGACCCTCGTCTCATGTGTTCTTAGCTTTGTTTTTACATCTATGAGGCAGGAGTAGAAATCCGGAGTGCTCTCCTTTTAGACAGTGAATCGATGTGTAGACCATAACGAGCTTGCTCCCCTCCCCCTTCTTTACAAAGGGCGTCCACTCCTATTCTGGAGCTCTGCAGAACGCTAATCCAGAAGGCTATGCCCCTTGGCGGCCACAGTTACTATCTGGATCTCTGATGGACGTGTTCCTAGCAGGTCAGCTCATGGCTTCAGGTTTCTGGGGTCTTAGGTCTTGTCCTGTATCATTTGATCAACAGGTCTGTCTCACCCCAAGTCCAGAGCCATGGGGAATAGGTGGGCCAAGCACGAAAGCCCTTCTGTACCCACGGAAGCCCTAGAGGACAGGCCCATGGTTGATGTACTGAATGTCAAGTCTAAACAAATACAAAGAACGGCATCTCACCTCCGCCTGCATCCCGCCTGCCGTCTGTCATCTGGAGGCCTTTGGCAAGTGGGCTCACCTCACTTAGCACCAGCCCTCCTGTCTGTGAAGCCTCTTTTCTAAGTGTCTCTGAGGAGACCATGGCACTGTCTGGTTACTTTGTGTCACTGTCACGCTGTAGCCACTAAAACTTTGCGGATGGCTGACTTATTTTGGCTCATGGTCTCAGAGGGTTCTGTCCACGGTTGGTGGGTTCCAGGCTCCATCAGTTCAGGGCACATGGTAGCACAGGACCGCGTGGCAGGCACATGAGCCTGTCACAGAGGAGAAGCAAAGATGAGTGGAGAGATTAGGAACAGGAAAGAGCCTTCGGAGGCACACCCCATAAAGCACTTCTCCCAACTGGCCCCCACCCTTGCCATTTCCAGAAGCACCCCAAATAGACCGCTAGCCAGGGACTGAGCATTTAGTACATGAACTTGTAGAAATACTTTCAGAGTATCACACTCCACGTAGAGTGCCAGCCTAGGGTACATGACTGCATGCAGACCATAGTCTGTCCATTCTAAACTAGAGAAAGCCAAGTGGGAGACAAGGATGGAGCCAGGCATGGGACGCAGCCAGATAAAATGTTTAATCTCCTTCATAGGCTAAAGGTCTGGGGAGGGATGGGGCTCAGTAGAGAAAGTGCTTGCTGCACTAGCCTGAGGACCAGAATTCAGGTCTCAAAAACCCATGTTAAGCCGGGCGGTGGTGGCGCATGCCTGTAATCCCAGCACTTGGGAGGCAGAGGCAGGCGGATTTCTGAGTTCGAGGCCAGCCTGGTCTACAGAGTGAGTTCCAGGACAGCCAGAACTACACAGAGAAACCCCGGCTCGGGGAAAAAAAAAACAAAAACAAAAACAAAAAAAAAAAACCATGTTAAAGCCAGGTAGGAGTGACAGCATGCCTATAATTACAGTGCTTGGAAGGTGAAGAGGGGACCAAGGACAAATGGACTGTGTGCCTAGTAGTCAGTGACTAGGAAACACTGCCTAACACTATAAAGTTACATAGTGATCGAAGAAGACACACACGTCGCAAGCATGCAAACATATGCATACTACACATGTTCACCAGTGAAAGGGGAAAGGTGGGCGGAGATAGAGGGGGATGCTAAATAAGACAGGAGGAGCCCTGGGGTGGAGTCTGGCTGGCCCGAAAGGTCAGCCAGGAAGATTTTTCTCTTCTTTATCCTTATCTTTTTTTTCCTGTGATAACTTTGAAGTTCATCTGAACTCACAGTATATCCTAAGAATAGTTCTTTCATTGTGGCATTCATGCTGACAGAAAAGGACATTCCCGCCCCTGTGAGAAGTGCTTCGATTCTAAGATGACAGTTTTTCATACCTTCCCCTACTCCACGTTGTGGGGCAGGACACCTCCTGACTTGGTGTCTGGGGCTTTTGTTCCCTCAGACCCTCAATACCAGTGCCAGGCAGCTGGCTGGGGGTTCTTCTGTTCCACTCAGTTAGAAACTGTGGTTAGGATAAACACATTTTTTTTAAATGGGCTGGCAAGATGGCTCGGTAGGTAAAGTGCTTGCCGCCGAGGCTGACCACCTGAGTTCTCTCTTGGAACTCATATGGTGTAAGGAAAGAAAGGAATTGTGGTTAGGCAGGGAGTCGCTTCAAGTGCTGGTTTTGAACCTCTGGTTTCCCTTAGTGCTGGTCAGCAGGCTGCAGGCAGGCGGGCGGGAGGGCAGGGCTCTGGTCTCAGGACCCTTAGCCCTTCTGTGTTAGAGCTCCTTTGCAGGCCTAGGAAGCTGCGTCCCTTGGCCCTTGGGTGAGGCTAACTTTGTAGCTTCTAGGCAGACCAAGGCATGATTCCCCAGCCCTGGGCTATATGTAGCCCTGTTAGAGCAGCTGAATAGACCTAGGAAGCTGGGATCTCTTTACTCTTAACCTGCCAGTGACCAGGGCGCTACCTAAAGAACCTTGCCCCTGAAGATGTGACAGCCACCTGCCACTTCTCCCTGGCTACTTCCAGCCTCTTCTTGTTGTGTTTCAGCTCTCTGAGCTCTTTGTCGTTTCTCTTCTGTCACCTTCTGCGCTGGTGGGGCAGCTGCTTCCCGTCATAGCTCAGCGTGCTGGCCCCTCAGCTGCCAGGGCCACGTCCTGCCCTGTTTGCTGTTTTCCCTGACAACAGAAGCTGTCACTAAGCCTAATGTTGCAATGCCAGTGGAGACAGCTGAGGATTACGTCCCAGCTAGCTCACTAAGGGAGCCTTAGCGGCCTGGCCAGAGCTTGTATTCAGCACCTTGTGCTAGGCCACGGCAAGGAAGTGCTCCCCTCTGGCCGGGGTGGAAGTAGGTGCAGGGTCCTCCGCAAGTCCCGAGGTGTGTCATAGCAGAAAGTCTAGTACCGTGGTGGGGGCGGAACAGCGCTTTCACAGGGGTTGATGGATAACAATAGCAAAATTCCAGTTATGAAGAAGCAATGAAAAGAGTTTTATGGTTGAGGGTCACAGTATGAGGAAGTGTTAAAGGCTCACAGCATTAGGAAGGTTGAGAACCATTGCTCTAGTACCAGCTGTCTGGACAAGCCCAGCTGAGACCATGCCTTCAGGAGCTGGGCAATTCACTGTGACCATCCTGTAGCTTCTTGGAGTATCAGCGGAGTGACCCAGACAACAGGCACTGACATAAGTAAAGTCTGCCTGTCTCTCTAAATGATCTGGCACTGAGGGAGAACTTAGCAGCCATCTAGGGAGTCATGTTGCCTGTTGTCCACAGTCTTTTCTTTTTACAGGAAAATATGTAAGTGCTTACAATAAGCCCGTAAAGAATTTCTGACTAACATGGAAGTGATTTGCCCCTGCTCGAGGGAAGCATTGTCTTCCTGAGGAGCTGAGATTGATGGTGCTGCACCTTGTCTGCGCTCCTGTCTGACCTTGTGTGGGTTACCCAGAGCTGCTCTGAGGCAGCTTCCTTGCCCTCTGACCTCATGGGAGCTTTTACTGTAGTCACTTCTGGTCCCACTGAGCTTCCAAGTCATCCCCGAGTCTGTATAGTAAATATATTGCTAGGTCCCCGCTCTTCTATGGCATCAGTAACAGCACTTCCATATTTCAGTATTGGGGGAGGGGGGAATGAGCAATTTGAGTTCCTGAAGCAGACTTGAGGAGACGTGAGGTTTCTACTTGTGGCTGCTTACTAAACTGGTCCAGTTATCACACGGGCCATCATGAGGCTGAAAGCATTTTTTGTAAATGAGGAAGTTGACGTAGCAGCCGGGCACCACTGTAAGCCCTCAAGGCTTCAGAGCCCACTCACAGCCCAGGCGTGGGCACAGGCTCAGAAGAAAGCTCTACAAATGGAGACAGGGCCCTTGGCACCGGGGACACCTGCAGATCCCAGCTCAGAGCCTGGTCACCTTGGTCCACCCTGCAAACTCCCCCATGTGGAGGGCTTTCCTGTGTGTTTACAGAGCGGGGTTCACGGCTCAGCCTGCTGAAAAGCTGTCTCAGGTTCAGCCACCCGTCAAACTCCCTAATTCTTTCCAACAGCCAGCACACTAGAGAGACTCGCTTGTCTTACGGGAAACCACTCTGCTGCCCGCACTCTATCTGGAAGAATCTGAGTTTTCAAATGCATTGAGTAGTCAACCTTAGTTCTGTTTCCAGGCCAGTTGCTTAGAATCTGGTTTGTCTGGAGTATTATGTATCTAAAGCCTCCAGTTAAGAATCTTGTAGTGTCATAGGATCATGGACCACTGTGGGGAAGCCCTCCTCTTAGAGCATCTAAATTCATCTCAGTTCAAGGGCTTTTTTTTTTTTTTAGGTATTCTTAATTCTTGGAGTAATTGTTATCACTGTGCTCTAGTAACCTAATACATTCTCCTCCAGAATATAAAGGCAGTAATTTTAGTAAAATTCCTCCAACAATGGTATTTAAGACCCACCCTAAAGAAGCATTTCCTTATCCAGCGTGTCCTTCCTTCCCAAAGTGGATTTTTAAGCATTCTCTCTTTCCTGCGGTTTTCATGAGTCACCCAGAGAAGCTCACCAGGTAACCAGTCCACACGGATGCATCTGGCTATGAACCCAAGTTCCCAGGAAGAAGCCACAGCTGTGTTAAAGGTTTTACAAGGTTGATGAAGTGAGTAGACCGTTGTGGTTGTGAAGAGTTGGAATGTTGCAAATCCAGGGGAAAATGATCTAGTAAGCCTCCTCCACAGCTATTCATCGCCCGTCTGTGTGTCTGATATAACATACCTAGCAGATCCATTCCAGGCAGCTCTAGCTCCCACCAGTCCCCAAGATAAGACGCCACCAGATAGCGTCTGAGACCTATAGCAGGGGTTTCCGTGAATCTCTGCAACCCACCTACATATATTTGAAAAATGCCCTGATTTATGACCTCATTTCGTTTTACAAGTATAAAAATCTCATACCCATGTCGCAGCGTGTTATTTGGGGCTTGTGATTGCCTGAGCACTTCACTCAGAAGTAAAAGCCTTACCCTGTGAGGCAAGGTGTGTGCTTGCCACCCCCAGGACACTGAGGTGTGGCCGGCACTTGAGTGGGGCCGGCACAGCTCTTCCCTTCTAAATGCTGATGAAGAACCACTGTGGAGCAGCACAGGGCGAGGGGTGGCGCCCTGTGTGCTCTCACACACCTGAGCCGTCCCTCCCTACACGCCTGAGCCGTCCCTCCGCACACACCTGAGCCGTCCCTCCACACACACCTGAGCCGTCCCTCCGCACACACCTGAGCCGTCCCTCCGTACACACCTGAGCCGTCCCTCTGTACACGCCTGAGCCGTCCCTCCGCACACACCTGAGCCGTCCCTCCACACACACCTGAGCCATCCCTCTGTACACGCCTGAGCCGTCCCTCCGTATGCACCTGAGCCGTCCCTCCGTACGCACCTGGTTCATAAAGTCTACACTCCAGCTAGTTTCAGTCCAAAAAAAAAAAGTGGAGCCGGTGCCACCGTCATCAAAAGCTGTGTCTTGTCTAGGTCTCTGAGCATGTGGTAGGTTCCTCTGTAGCTGGCTCACTCTGGCTCCTCCGCCAGCACTAGCTTCTAGAACATGCCAGAACTGTGGTCAGCTCTGGGTTTGTTTGCTTGTTAATGGAAAATAGATTTTTTTTATTGTTTTTTTTTTTTTTTTCAGGACAGGGTTTCTCTGTGTAGCCCTGGCTGTCCTGGAACTCACTCTGTAGACCAGGCTGGCCTCAAACTCAGAAATCTGCCTGCCTCTGCCTCCCAGAGTGCTGGGGTTAACGGGCGTGCGCCACCACCGCTCAGCTGATTTTTTTTTAATACAATATATTTTCATCCCTCTGTTCTCTCCAGCTCCTCCCCCACCTCCATTCCCATCCCAGATCTACGCCCTTTCTGTCTCTCCTTAGAAGACAGATAGCTAAGAAATAATAGTAAAACAAAATAATATTTAGCTAAAACAAACATCAGAACAGAACAAAACCAAACAAGAAAAAGAGCCAAAGAAAGAAGCAGAGCCACAACAGGCCTGCCATAAACCACAAAGCCGGAAGCCATGATGTCTGTGCAGAGGACCTGTCAGGTTAAACAACAGCAGCAAATCTGTGCTCCGACATAACATTCAGACCAAGAGCCCCACATGCCAGGAGTTCTGTTTGTGCGGGACATGGGATCTACTCTGGAGTCATTTGTGTGTCTCCAGTGAGACTCCCTTGGAGAACACGGAGTTTTCATTTGTAAGTGGCTGTCTATTGGCAGTAGCTTCTGAGTGAGGGGTCAGGACGTGTCCGGTTCACATTTCAGTTCTTGGACTCCACCTGGTCAGTCACATGCAGGCCCCATGCATGGTGCCACCGTCTCTGTCACTTGACACGTGCACCCACCCACCCTGTTGTGTCTAGAAGGCCTTGTGTCCTCCCCTCCCCACTCCCCTGTGGCTCCTCACTCTTTCCTCCTCCTCTGGCAGGGTCCCCTGAGCCCGAGGGCAACACTTGGTGGAGATGCAGACAACCCTTTTGGGGCTGCGAGTTCCAAGGTCTTTCGCTCTGTGTAGGTCAGGATGTGGGTCTCTGATGGAGGCTGGGCAGAGCATGGATCGTAATCTGTCTTTCTGGGTCTGAGTTACTCAGGGTGACTGTTTCCATCCACTTACCTTCAGATTTTATTTTTCCATAGCTGAGTAACGTTCCATTGTGTAAATGTACCATGTTTTCTTTATTCGTCCGTTGTGGGACATCTAGGTTGTTTCCAGTTTCTGGCTGTCATGAATGACTGGAGTAGCAGTGAGCATGGCTGAGCAAGTGTCTCTGTGATAGGACGGAGCGTTCTCTGGGTAAATGCCCAGGAGTGGTATAGCTGGATCTCAAGGTAGATCAATTCCCAGATTTCTAAGAACCGCCACATTGCACTCCCACTAGCAGTGGGTGTGAGTCCCCTTATTCCGCATCCTCACCAGCATGAGATATCATTTGTTTGATTGATCATGACTATTCTGACTGGTCGGTTGGTGTAAGATGAAATCTCTCGATGATTTCATGATGAGATGATTTGCATTTCCCTGATGGCTAAGGATCTTGACCTCTTCTTTTAAGTGTTTCTTAGCCATAGATTTCCTCTTTTGAGAATTTTCTTTAGATCCATACTCCATTTATTTATTTACTTATTTGGTTGGTTGGGTTCTGCTTTTTCAAGACAGGGTTTCTCTGTGTAGCTGTGGGTGTCCTGGAAGTCACTCTGTAAACCAGGCTGGCCTTGAACTCACAGAGATTTGTTTACCTTTGCCTTCCAAGTACTGGGATTAGAGGCCTGTGCCACCACTACCTGGCTCTACCCCACTTTTTAGTTGGGTTATTTGTTTTCTCGGCGTCCAGTGTTGTGAGGTTTTTGTACATTTTGGATGTTCGCCCCCCGTGGGATGTGTAGGCCCCGCTCTGGCACTGGCAGGCTGCTGCTGTCTGGAGAATGCCACTGGCTCTGCTGAGCCGCTTCCTTCTCTCTGATGGGCGGGTACTTCTCGGAAGCCCTGCCAGTGACTGCTCGGGATCTACACAGTTCCCCAGCTCTTCGAAAGCAAAGGACTTAAGAAATGTCCTCAGCAGCCGGGCGGTGGTGGCGCACGCCTGTAATCCCAGCACTTGGGAGGCAGAGGCAGGCGGATTTCTGAGTTCGAGGCCAGCCTGCTCTACAGAGTGAGTTCCAGGATAGCCAGGGCTACACAGAGAAACTCTGTCTCCAAAACAAAAAAACAAAAAAACAAAAAAGAAATGTCCTCAGCTAATAAGTCATGATTTTAAAGGATTTTAAAGGAGGCAGCCATGTGATTCCATTTACCAGATGAAAAAATTTGAGGCATCTACAAGAATCATGTCTTCTTGAATTAAAACCTCAACATGGAATTATTATTTTGGTTTTGGTTTTTTTGTTTTTTTGTTTTTTTTTTTTCTTTCCGAGACAGGGTTTCTCTGTATAGCCCTGGCTGTCCTGGAGCTCACTCTGTAGACCAGGCTGGCCTCGAACTCAGAAATCCGCCTGCCTTTGCCTCCCAAGTGCTGGGATTAAAGACGTGTGCCACCACTGCCCGGCTCAACATGGAATTCTTAACCAAGAACATTTTGTGTGAACATTATGTTCCTAAGAACACAATTAGTATTCGATTTCAAGTTGTAGTGGAGGAACTGAGGCAGGGAAGCCTCTTCTATGCATTGTAAATCATCCTGGTTCTTTCTCTTATCTCATGCTCATATCATTAAGCTGCAACTTAAGATAACTCGCCTTGATGTGGTGTGCATGTTAGTCACCAAATGCAGAAACTGGCCTCCTCTAGAAGGTTGGAGAAACTATCAGTCAGCAAAGTAATTATAAAACACTTTCAGGACTGGGAATGTCCTAGCTTGGTTGGTGGAATACTTGAATGGTATGCACAAAGCCATGGGTTCAAACCCCCAGCACCACATAAGCCAGGCACGGCAGTGGACACCTATTGTCCCAGCACATCCGTCCATGGAGGCAGAAGGAGCGAGGCCAGCCTAAGCTTTGTGAAACCTTGTCTTTAAAGGGGGTGGGGGAGAGGGGAGGCTGGAGAGATGGCTCAGTAAGAATGCACATCGATTGCTCTTACAGAGTACTCAAGGTGAGTGCCCAGCTCTTTAAGAAGGCAGTGCCTTTCCAGACCGCAAGTAACTCCAGCTCCAGGAGGCCCCCTAGACACCCACACTGATACATACATACCCACCAAACATACAGGTGTGTGCATGCATGCATGCACGTTCTCACACACACACACACACACACACACACACTTCAAGTTTTTAAAGTACTTTCAATCTTTAGAAAAGCTTTCAACTTGTTAATTTAAAAAGCCGAAATTGACTACGTATTTAAGTGGCTCTCTTCCCAGCCTGCTTTGCAATCGTTTGCAGTTAAAGAGTACTGTTGGCAGGTTGGGTACTTATAGGTTGATTTGCAAGTGAATGGGTCTTACATATGTTCTTGTTGTCCCGGGTAAAGCAATCCTTCTGCAGGTATTGGCTGAGGTCAGCCACTGAGTTTCTTTCTCTTTGAAATGGAATGTGGACTTTTGTTGTTTCTTAGTGTTTCATTTTCCCTCTTGGCAGGGAAGTGGTGTGTTACCAATACCTCATGAAACTGTGATTCACATGCGCATTTCCAGCTGGGGCCTCCAAGGCCTGGTCCCTGGAGAGGAGGTGAAATGCTACCTGGCCCAGATGCCTGCCACTCACTAGACCTCAGAGCCCGCTGCCTCGGTTCCCAAGAAGCAGTCACTTTCCTGAAACAATCACAGAATGTACACATGCTATTTGATCCCTAAGGTGTTGCTATTTTGGTAAACTCAGCTCCAAGCCAAGCAGCAGCATAAACCCTACCCGTTCCAAAGGTGACCTCAGGCTAGAGGCTCATAGCTTAGCATTACCTTTGGGGAACTCCGAGTGAAATTTCAGGATGACAGGTCCTCTGGTGCCTGTACCTACCTACCCTTGCCGTGAAGAATGGATCTGGGCCTGGGCTTAGCTCACAGCAAAGATGAGATCCTGTTTTCTGGGTTGGATAAACATGGATTCTCGACCTGTTATTAGACAAAAACAGGAAAGAAAAAAATGAACCTGTGGATTTGAGGATGCCTTGGCCTTGTCTCCTTCACTCTCTGCCCTGTGGAGCAGTCACAGGCAAACACCAGGGGTCCTGGGTCCTTAAGAGACCCAGGCAGTCCCCACTGTGCGTCCCCAGAAGCAGGCTTTCCTGCAGGGCATTATGGACTAAATTAGAAAAGCCTGGGTAGAAAGGACCCTCCCCGACAGCCAGACAGAAGGCTAGAGTCACTGTGAGCTTTGTACTCTTCAGGCCTGAGTCTCCTCCTCAGGCAAACAGGTAGGTTAGAGGACTCCAGTGAGTCACATGAGGTAAGGAACAAAGTGCTAAGGAAATCTGAGGTAACCTCCTTCATGGTTCTCAAGTAAATGGGCGTCCACTCAGTGCTCTCAGGTGGAAGCCGATGGGATGGTGGCTGTTCAGCAGTCCACACGTGACTAAAGCAGTGCTGTTCGTGGCTAGATCTGGAGCCTGCCCCAGTGCTGCTTCCGGCCTGCCTGCTCTTACGCCAGCTCATCCCTAGCTGACAGCTCTAGTAATGGCAGACACACTGGCTGCCACAGCGCACACAGTCAAGACAAGCGGCCTCACTGCGGCCCCTAGCCTAGCCTTAGAACCACCCATGACCCTCCATCTGTTTTAGGAGCTGATTTACCAAATAGTCTGATCCACTGAAGACCAGGATACCCGCAGAGTCAGTCATTAGCAGAGAGAGAGATTATTTCAAGAAAGGGGAGGTTTGCTTTGACTCATGGTTTCCAAGTTTCCAGTGCTTTGGGCCTGAGGTGCAGCAGAATAGCATCCCAATGGGAGGTGTGTCAGAGGCTGCATCCCTCACGCCTTCCAAGAAACAGAATAAGGAAGGACAAGAGCAAAGCATCACCCCAGTGACCTCCTCTCCCATGAGGCCCTACTTTCTAAAGTTCCTAGAACCTCTCCAAATAACATCTCCAGCACATGGTTCAGGCCTTCGGTCTGGGAGGGTATAGAGAACAACAATAAGCCAAAATGGCTTTAATGAGCACAGGGGACCCACACTTTCAGATCAGTGATTCTTTCTTTTTTTGGAAAGTTGAGGGGAACCAAATCCAGCCATTAGGCTGTTGAGTGTACAAGGAATCGACGGTGGATTACTTGGTCTCTCTCAGGGAGCATTGTCACCAGGGGTCCAGGTACCAGGAGGCTTGGGGCTCCACCCCCCACTCCCCCCTCCTCCCCCCCCACTCCCCCCCCACCCCCAGGACTACACCACACTGGCACCCTTGCCCTGCTCTCTCAGAGCCAGCCAGCTGGCGCCCGTCTAAAGCTGCCTCAGAATGCTCTTTGCCATTTAACCTGTAAGGGGTCATGTGACGTGGAAGAAGCTCCTGACAGGAAATGGCGAAGGGCGCCGCACACTTGCCCTGTTCGTTTACTGCCTAGTGCTATCTCCAGTCAGCCCGTGGTATCCACAGATTCTGTACTTGAGAATTCAGCCAGTCAGAAATACTCGGGGGAAATTTGCATTTTATACTGAACACATAAAGACGATTTCTTTCCTTATCCCTTGGAAGCACAGTTACCGTTTACCACACCTCTTACACTTATTCTTTTGTCAAAAATTGGTTGGAAGCTAGCCAGGTGCAGTGGCGTGTACTTGGTAATCTCAGCTGTTTGGAAGGATCAGTTGAGCCCAAGGCAGCTCTGCTAGGCAACATGGGAAGATTCCAGGCATTTGTGTAGGTCTGTTTCAGAGTCCCTTCTGGTTTGTTAATTCGCTCTGTCCCTCTGCCAGCAACACATAATGTGGTTGCTCTGGCCGTCCAGTTACTCTGGAAGTCAGAGTCCCCCTCTCATGTTCTACGTCTTCACAGCTGTCCTAGCCGGGGCTTCATCTGCTGCTTGTTTGCTGGCACTTACAGACACCGCACCTGGTCACCACACCTGCTAAGGATGAAATCTTGGTTGAATTTCTTTTGTCTGTTACTGTGTAAGACAGGGTCTTTCTATATAACCCTGAGTGTCCTGGAATGTACTATGTAGCCCAGGCTGGCCTTGAACTCATGAAGGAATCATCTACCTTCCTGCTGGGCATTTATTTGAAAGTCTTCAAGCAAACTTTAAGAATGTCCAGGCTCACAGTTGCAGTTGAAGAGAACTTGCCAGAGCCTCAGTCTGGCCCAGGATGAGCCACACCCGCACACTTTTCCTGCCCGGTGGTTTGTCCAAGCAAGCACTGCTAGCATGGAAGGCCGTGATCAGTGCCCGGGGTGGGGACAGGCTGACCCAGAAATGCCTCTGTTGGGGCTTATGTGCCTCTGAGGTAGGCTTGTTGCAAGGCCCTGCCTCTCCACCCTGTCCCTGGTTGGTTTACAGGGATCAGACGCTGAAGCGAGTCACCTCAGTACCCCCTGAGGACAGACTCAATGCCGAACCTTGAACCTTGTGGCTAAGGTGCTTAGTCTTTCAGCCTCGCTGGGTTCCAGAGGAATGGCCCCTGCTACGCAGCCGCAGGTGGATGATTCCAGTTCCCTACTGGGCTTCCACCGATACCCCCCACCCCACTTCGGCTCGAAGGGATGGGCTTGTACCATTATTACTCACCTCTGGCCACTGACACTACCCTAGCGGTATAACAGTAAGCACCTAACTTACTATCACACGGGAGTGGCAGCCTCTGTTCCATCTGGTGTCCACTCACTGGGTAGTGGGGACCTCTGCACTGCCCGATACCGATGACGTGCCCTCTGCTCGGATTTCTCTGATACACCGCCTAGAGATACGGGTGCTTTATCAGAGCCTTGGAGGGTGGACTCCTAGGAATCCGAGGCCCTCGCTGGCATGGTTGGACAGACACTGGTCACACAATGTTTTCTAAGGTAGTTCTTTTCTAAAACATGCCCGACCTCCTAGTATCCCCTTTCTTATACCTTGCCTACCTAGAGGGAGCAGGCGTCAGAGGATTTTGTCTTCACCATCGACCCTGACTGTTACTCTGCACTGAGTTCCTTCACCAAATCCAGGCCCGACTCAGCCGTGTACAGTTTTGCGGCGTCTTGTCTGGCCAGCCCCGGGCCTTTTGTCTTCGTGTGCTCCAGTGACACACTCTCCAGTGACACACTCTTTTGCACTCCAGTAACACACTCTCCAGTGACACACTCTTTTGCACTCCAGTAACACACTCTCCAGTGACACACTCTCCAGTGACACACTCTTTTGCACATGGCCACGTAGTCTCCTTTGCCACCGGCTGACTTGTGAAGGTGGTGGACCTCAGAGTCACACGGTGTGTGCGCGTTTGACGGCAACATTTTCCAAACAATAATGTTCCCTTTGCTATCTGTGTGTGTGTGTGTGTGTGTGTGTGTGTGTGTGTGTGTGAGCGAGCACACATGTGATGTACAGAGGCCAGAGGAAGGCTGTGGACAGCCTCCATCACTCTACCCTGCATTCCTCTGAGACAATCTCTCCCTAAACCTGGAGCTCCTTTATCATCTAGGCTCGTGGCCAGCAAGCCCTCGCGATCCTCTTGACTCTGTTATCTTCCCTCCTACAATCCTGGATTGTAGACATGCGGGACTCCACGCAGCTCTCCGTAGGAGCACAGATCTGAACACAGCTCCTCGTGGTTACACAGCGAGCAGTCAGCCATGAAGCCATCACTCCAGGCCCATCACCTTATGTCAGTGACTGAGACCAAAGTGCTGAGGCTTCTTATGACCTGTGAACCCTAGGGAAGAACGAGCTTCCCATGTACCGCCCACAGCCCCAGTCAGACCTGTGTGCGGAAGTGCTTACTAGTCTGTAATCCAACTGCTTGGCCTTTCACCTGGTCCCCTGACCGCCTCACGGCCCCAGAGGCCTGTGTGTGTGAAAGTGCTTTACCAGCTGACTGTGATCTCACTCACTGGTGGCCTTTCACACAATTCCTTGACCTCTCAGAGAGACAGAGATAATACTGTCTGTGACGGCTGCCAGGGCGCCCTTTAGACCTCGTCATGTCTGTAGCTGTGGAAGCACTTCCTGGGAGCCCAGCTTCCAGGGCTTGTCTGGAAACATAACTTTCAGATGCTGGATGTACTTGTCACCTCTGAGGCTTACTGCCCCCGCCTGCTAACTTAGGCCTAGTCCTGGAAGCGTGGAGCCTCCATATCATCTTATCTAGACCTAGAATGGTTTCAGCCTCTGAGACTTCTGCTGAATAAGCTCCCCCTCCCTAGTGTTTTTCTGAGTTCTGGCTGGCTGGTTCAGCTCAGCTGTGCTGGTTCAATCTCCGCTCCACTCTGATCCAATCCGGCTTCTCTCGGCCTCTCCTGAATTGCTCTGCTTGGTCTCAGACTAACCTAGCAATCCGTTCTCACCTTCTGGCTCCTTCTCATTCTCTGGCTCGTTCTGTCTCCGCCTGTGTCTAGCTTGTTCTCTTTTCTACCCGTCTCTGTACAACTCTCCCAGTAGAACTGCCTGCCTGCTTCTCTCTGCACTGCTCTCTCTCTTTTTTTTTTTTTTTTTTTTTTTTTGGTTTTTCGAGACAGGGTTTCTCTATGTAGCCCTGGCTGTCCTGGAACTCACTCTGTAGACCAGGCTGGCCTCGAACTCAGAAATCCGCCTGCCTCTGCCTCCCAAGTGCTGGGATTAAAGGCGTGCGCCACCACCGCCCGGCTGCACTGCTCTCTTAAGTGGCTTCCCTTTCCCCTCTCTTCTCAGGAGAGTAGGGTGTGTCCTATTCTGTCAAATCTCTCTCTGATTGTCACTCTGCCTGCCACTCAACTAGACATCACTTTCAAACGTGGGTGCTTCTTCTACCAACCACCTTTACCTTCATTGTTTGGGATTAAAGGTCTGTGCTAAGGGCTGAGCCACAGCACAACTAGAAACATGTTTTTTTTTTTTTTTCAGTAAATAACACAACCTCGGGGTTCACAGTGTGATCCAATATCCTGCAACAGTTGTCAGCTGTGCTCCCTCATTTTTTAGAGGGATCATGAGCAGGGGACAGATGGCTTCTGAGACCTGATGGGACTTTATGCTGGCCTGAGACCTTATTTCACAGCGGGGGCCTGCTCACTCTGGGGAGACTGTGGCTGAGTGGGGATCCAGACGTCTCACCCCTGTCTTCTTTGAAACAGGAGGACCATGACATCATGGAAGCTGACCTGGACAAAGATGAGCTGATCCAGCCCCAGCTTGGAGAACTCTCAGGCGAGAAGCTTCTAACCACAGAGTACTTGGGGGTAAGAGCATATGCCAGAGGTGTCCTGAGCGGGAGGGACAGACAGACAGGCATAATTTAATGCCTTCAGTGACACAAGGTTTATGAAAAGCTCCTCGTTAGCCCTGAAGTACCTTGGAGGCCTATCAGAGATGGATAGACCTACTGAAGTACAGGAGCGGAACTGAGAAATGGCTACAAATGGGCCTGCCAGGGGCCTCTGCAATGTCCTCAGTGTCCTCCGCGGCTCTCCGCGACGGTCTCCTCACAGGCTAAACTGTCACGTCAGTTTAGAAGCTTTCAACACAGAAGTAGTGGCTGACGTTCGTGAACAGGGAGAGAGTAGGCTGATGGGAACCAGGGTTCTCCTGCAACCTGGGAGAAGGATAGAAATCAAAAAGCAGAGTGGACTGCAGAGAGCCTGAGGAATGCAGTATCTTGGAGACAGATGAGTGGCCAGTGGTGTCATTGTCTACCACGGGGCCAGGAGCTGCCCTCTGAGAGACCCTCGGTAGCTCTGGTGCTTAGCCAGCTCCAGGAGCCACTGGCCAGTGACCCGCCAGCTCAATAGGAAGGAACCAGGCCGGGGGTATAGAGCATGCTCTTAGCACTCACGAGACCCTAAGCTCAACTGTCAGCTCCAAATATAAATAGGTGAGTAATCAAGTAGGAACGAGCCCCCATTAGGAGGAATCTACTGCATTACCCACAAAGTGATGGTAGTGCAGGGCCGCCGGCGTCCTAGGGTGCCGGAAAGTTATGGCAGATGAGATGCTAACGCGTAAGCTCTCAGGAGGGAGGGGCGATTTCCAGGGATATGAACCAATCTAACCAAGTCCTGTGCTGCCTGGCAGAACCTGACAGCATCTTTCCAACAAGCTGTTGGCACTTTGGAAGAAATGGTTGACAGAGCCAGCTGTGTGGCTCCTAAAGTCTCCAAATAGGTGAGCCAGAGAGGCGTCCTTGAGCCCGCCTCCCAAACAAGGAGCAGGTGAAGCCAGAGGCTCAGGAAGGGGAAAGCAGTGTGGTCACGTGGCCTGATTCTTGACCAGAGCAAGCGGAAGCGGAAAGCACCCACCTGTGCCCACTCCCATCCCCAGCTGGGCCCTCATGCCATCAGCAGTAGCTGGTCTCCATGGTAACCTGTTCTCATCTCTTCCCCATGATGTGGAGAACCTCCAAAGAACTGCATGGCAGTGTACCCCAGCAGCACTGGGGTTGAGGGACAGCCAGGGGCCACCGCATGGAACTCCTTGGGTCATGGCAGGGAGTTGGGTCTCAAGCTTTATAGGTGCTGGGAAACTACAGGAAGGAGGGCAGGAGACGGCCTCGGTGGTGTGTCTTTGAACAGGGCCTGGGAGGTACTTACTCCGTCATGTACCTACCTAGCAGGTATGAGGCCCTGGGTTCTGTTCTAAGCAACCACATATTTGTTATCCCAGCACAAGGAGGTGGAAGCAGGGAGATCTGAGGTTCAAAGTCGACTTCTGTTTCAGACCCGCTTATGGTCTATGAGATGCTGTCGCAAAACTATTTTAATAAAATATAATAAGTAAATAAAACATATCAACTTAGATTTACACTCTGGCTGCTTTGGGAAAAACAGACTTGGGAGCAAGAAGGAAGAAGAGCGAGCAGCTGGCGGCTGGAGGAGGCTGGGGAGAGCTAGCCTCTCGCCCATTAGGGAAGGTCTCCAGACTGTATCATGTACCAGAGGAGCTGGCTGGGGGTGGGGGGTTGTCTGCTCCTACTCTTGGCTGCAGTGGTGCTAGTTAGAGGTCAGGAAGGGGCTCCAAGCTGCTGGCGGCAGTCCTGAAGTATCGCTGGACCTCAGGCAGCATGCTGGCGTCTCTGTCTGGGCTGCATGATAAAACACGATTCTTCAGAGCATTTGCAGGACCCTCTTCAGAAGCCGGTGACCAGGAAGACAGAAGAGGCTGGTGGGCAGGGCTCCTGCAGGCAGGGCAGAACACCTAAGTCTGAGCAAATGCCAGCACAGGGATTAACTGTGACTTGGTCAGACATGAACCTGAAAAGAGCCCTCGGTTACTTTTTTGGCCACTCTAGGTGGTATGCTGCTGTGGATAGGTTCTTATGGAGACGTGGTAACAGTTTGTAACAACAAAACCCAAGGCATTGTATGCTGGGACTGCCAGTTTGGTTGAACTTGCCAAAGACTGCTTTCAATTAGTAAACCCAGATGGTGGGCACTCAGAAACGGTTTCATTTCACCATAACCCACACTCAACCTCGTCAATGCGTGCATGTCCCTTTCACTCTAGAGGGAATGGTTTTGGGTCCAACAGAAAAGTTCCACACACCCGGGCTTATCTCATTGGTGTCCATTACCAGTATGTGAGCAGCGCGCAGTCAGAATGAGGACAGAAAGAATTGCTTATATAGAGGTGAAGACCAAGGGCTTCCATTTCCCATGACTGCCGAACAAAGGACCACACACTGGCTGGCTTAAAACAGAAATGTATTCCGCCACGGGTTTGGAGGGCAGAGGTCCAAACTGCAGCTTTGACAGGGATGGGCTGCCCCTGAGGCTCTGAAGAAGGAGCCAGCCTGGATTCGTCCAGGTCTTGGTGGCTCTAGGTGGTCCTTGGCTTCTTCTGGCCACCTCAGTCTGACCTCTGCCTCCATCTTTGATGGCCTTCTCGTTATGTCCTTGCCTGTCCCTTATACAGGTTGTCACTAGTCTTAGGGCTCACCTCAATAACCCAGGATGACATGTTCATTTCAAAGATCCTTAATTATATTTACAAAGACTCTTTTTGCAAATAAAATCCTATTCACAGGTCAGAGTATGTGTATTTTTGCCAGGCGTGGTGGCGCACGCCTGTAATCCCAGCACTTGGGAAGCAGAGGCAGGCGGATTTCTGAGTTCAAGGCCAGCCTAGTCTACAGAGTGAGCTCCAGGACAGCCAGGGCTACACAGAGAAACCCTGTCTGGGGAGTGGGGGGTGGGGAACAGAGTATGTGTATTGTGAGAACTCTTTTGAGCCCCAGCTCAGCTCAGCATCTCATAGAAACATCTTTATTTTGTTAAATCACACACACACACCGCTCAGTGTGGAGCAAAGCCATTGTCACCAAGGCCACACATGCATTGCTGGTGCTTGCACCATTCAAAATGTCCCTCTAAGTTGCCCTTTGTCATCCAGATCTGTGACCCGAAATTACCAACCTGAGAGGTTTGCCTTTCGCAGTCATGATGCATAAAAGAACCTAACGTCACATCTCATAACTGCGTGTGCCAAATGAGGAAAACTAGCTGTATGAGCAAGCAGCTGACACACACAGCTGAAGGGAAGGAAGGTTGTGTTGCTTACAGAACAGGAAATATGGTCTGCCTTGGCACCAGAGGACAATGTAGTGACTGCCGCAGCCTGGTCCGTGGCAGCAGGAGTTGCGGCATGGCTCGTTCATGTTGTCGCCATCAGGAAGGCCTGGAAGGGCGTCGGTCCTGAGTACCTGCTCTCCCGGGCCACAGTGCTGCCCTTTCGCCCCCAGAGAGCCGAGTGTCAGAGCACACAGCACCTCTGTGCTCCAGGAGGGTCACACCAGATGCTGGGCAGGAGAGTAAGTTACTCTCTCAAGCTTACAAGAGACTATCCGTAGTCACGACTAGCATGCTGCTTACCAGAAATTCTGGTGAAGCAAGAGAATTCTGTACAGACATTCCTTGTGTCTTAGTTATTCTTCAATTGCTCTGAAGAGACACCATGACCGGAGGTACTTAGAGAGGAGAGCGTCCAACTGCGGGCTTGTTTACAGTCTCGCCATGCCGGGGATCATGGCAGCAGGCGGGCGGGCAGGCGGGCAGGCGGGCATAGTGCTGGAGCAGTATCCCTTACACCTGACCCACACTCAGGAGGCAGAGAGAGGAGACTTTGCAACCTCCAAGCCCACCCACTAATGGCCTTTTACTTCCTTTACCAGCCTCTTACCCCCAACCTGTGTATCTCAGCTAATATCCTTCTATTGACTGCTCGGTGAAACTGGGAGTGTGCCGCACAGGTCTCTAGTCTCCAGGAAGGGACCCTAAAGCCAAGAATGCAGTGACGATAATATCTGATTCACACAGGAAAGACCATAAAGATGATGTCTGGGACCAATAGAAAAGTCCTGTTAGCCCTCCCACCTGTTGATGGACGAACAGACAGACAGACGGACACTGTAAACACATTGAGTCGTGACTTTACTCTTGACTATAAAAAGTAATGCCAAATTTCTGAGTTCGAGGCCAGCCTGGTCTACAGAGTGAGTTCCAGGACAGCCAGGGCTACACAGAGAAACCCTGTCTTGAAAAAAAACAAAAACACACAAACAAACAAAACAAAACAAAACAAAAAAAGTCATATCACTCCTTCAGGATAACTTGAATCCATGGTCCTGAACCGTGGTCATTCATTGGCACAGAATAAATTATTTCCTTTACAGCAGAGTTGTTGTTTTACATTCACAAAGTGTGATTTTTTTTTTTGACATCTACATTAGGATGAGTTTGTAATGTTTTCTATTGAGAGATTAAAGATGACAAGAAATATTTAACAAGGCGTGTTTGGACAGAATTCTCTCAGCCCATGAAGTCCCGACCAGGAATGTCTCTCCTGATAAGGAAGGTCAGCTTTCACTTGAAGTTTTTATCACTTGTTTCTATGAAGAAAAGCAGAGAAGTCAGAGGCTATTCTTACATCTGCTCTTTCTCATGTGTCTTTTGCTCAAAATAACCTGTATGCCAAAGTGGCCTGCTTAGGAATGGTACTCTACCACCCTCACCTATGAGGCTTACGAGCATTCATGTTTCTGTGCACACTGAAATTTGAAAATGCTCTGACAACATAGTGAATCCCTACACCAGGATATCAAAATATTTGACCATGCTTGACTAAATCATAAAGTTTTCCTATTAAGCTCAAATCGGGTGAATTGTTCTGCTCACCTCAGGACCAAGTTACATGAGGGGAAGTGACAGGAAGTTGACATGGACAGACAGCAGCATCGACTGATATCGTGCAGGCAAAGGCCCCTCCTCCTGCAGACCCAGGGCAAAGGCGTCCGTGTGAACGCAGCACTAGGACCTCCCCTAAAGCCTTGGAGCCCAGGCTTCTTTGGCTCTGCACCTCTGCCTCCCTGTCATGACTTACATGTTGGTTGTCTTGTCTGTCGGTCACGAGATGACTGACAGCTACCGCCACGAACCTGTAGTAAGTCAAGGGGCAGTCACATAAGCCAGCCACACCCACCTCCAACAGCGCTGTCCTCGGAACTCACTCTGCTGTCCTCCATTTCTAATGGGTCAAAACAAGATCATGTGACCCCAAACTACAAGAGAGTCTGAGAAGATGAATTATTTTTAACTAGACACATTGCAAGGTCAATGTTCTGTTGGTGAAGAAGTGAATAGTAGTCAGCTAGCAGGGTCTGTTGCTTCCAAGTTATTTCTTATGTGTACAGAAATGATGGATGGTTGGAGAGAGAGAGAGAGAGAGAGAGAGAGAGAGAGAGAGAGAGAGAGGAGAGAGAGAATTACATTTATGCAGGGAAGAGGTAGTATTTGTATTTGTGCGGGCATGTGCATACCTCACACACATGTGGAAAGCAGAGGATGTGTGAGAGTCAGTTCTCTCCTCCCACAGCGTAGCTCATGGGGACTCAAACCCAGGCTGCCAAGCCTGTCACCAGCTGCCGTCACCCGCTGCCCAGCCTGCCTGCCCAGAAGTATACCTAGAATTTCTTACAGGCATGATGGCACACACCTGTAATCTCAGAACTGAGGAGGCTGAGGCAGGAGGATTGCAAGTTTAAGGAAAGCCTAAACTATATAGACCCTGCCCCTCTCCAACCCATCCCCCAAAACACAAATGAGAGTTGAGGGGTGTAGCTCAGTGGTAGAGCATGTGCCTGACTTGCAGTCAGTCATGATTTCGTGTCTAGTAATGCAAAAATAGGGGGAAGGGAAGAAGAGACGCTCAGGAGACATCGCTTAGCTTCAGTTGAGCACTGTGGCTGTTACTGTTGTTCTGCTTCTGTTGTTTCTGCTAATTTTTTTTAAAGATTTATTTATTTTATGTATGAGTGCACCATTACTCTTCAGACACACCAGAAGAAGGTGTCAGATCCTATTACAGATGGTTGTGAGCCACCATGTGGTCGCCGGGAATTGAACTCAGGACCTCTGGAAGAGCAGTCGGTGCGCTTAACCACTGAGCCATCTCTCCAGCCCCGCTGCTTATTTTTTGAGGCAGGCCCTCACCATACAGCCCAGGCTGGCCCAGCACTTGAGATCCTCCAGCCTTGGCCTCCCTAGTGCTGGGCCTTCAGGCATGCAACAGCACCCGTGGCCTGATCAGCCTTTACCACTGAGTGACCTGTGTGAGCCCGGCGCTGCATTATTGTTGAGCATGGCTGAAAACACACTTGGCATCTGGAGACCCTTCTTCTCACAGCCCCGCCATCTGTAATTCAGGTGGAGGCTGCTCTTTCAGGCAGGACGCAGAGTCACACCCTTTGTAACTCACTCCCAACGTTCCTCAGGCCTCTGTTTGGAATTCAACTTGAGGGGCCCTGCCTAGTGGGCGGGCACAGCCCAGGCGAGGCCACTGAGAAGTCCCTCGGGTGTCCCAAAAGCCCAGCAGGCAGGAAGGACATTCCGGCTTATAGAAATGGCTAATGAATGGTCACTCTGAGTGCCAGATGCCTCACTGGGTCCTGTTTTCAAACCTCAGAAAAGCAGTTATAAGTGATGTATTAGTTGACCCCGTAGGCACTGGGAGGCATGAGCTCCGGGCAGCAGTGCCCTCAGACTCAGCTGGAAGGGGCCCTCGTGGCACTGACCCCTTCTCTAGAAGCTTACCTCCTGGTTTTGTTTCAGTCTCACTAAGTACCCCAGGCTAGCATTAAACTTGATATACCTCCCAGGGAAGGCTCCTAGGGAAGGCCCAATTTCTTACTAGCCTAGCAGAGGTCTCTGCCTCCCTCTCCAATGCTAGCATACGCGTGCCCCACTGCACCAGGCTGAAATGCTGGCTTTTTGCTTTTTCTTCTTCTTAAATCTTTTTTTTCTCTTTTCTCACCTTCAAAAATCTAGTCCTCTTCAAAGCTTAGAGCAGCTACTGTTCTCAACTCTTTACTTCTTGCCGTGGCTTTCTGAGTCCTGTACTGCTCCGTGTGACCGAGTAAGAAGTTAAAAAGACTCCTCTCCTTACGACTTTTGTGTTCTCAAGTGACCTGAAGCATGAACCCTCTTAACTTTACGCACCCCCATTTTTTGTTTTTGTTTTGTTTTCTGTGTGTGTGTGTGTGTCTGTGTGTGTGTGTGTGTGTGTGTCTGTGTGTGTCTGTGTGTGTGTGTGTGTCTGTGTGTGTGTGTGTCTGTGTGTGTCTGTGTGTGTGTGTGTGTGTCTGTGTGTGTGTGTGTGTGTGTGTGTGTCTGTGTGTGTGTGTCTGTGTGTGTGTGTCTGTGTGTGTGTGTGTCTGTGTGTGTCTGTCTGTGTGTGTCTGTGTGTGTGTGTGTCTGTGTGTGTGTGTGTGTCTGTGTGTGTGTCTGTGTGTGTGTCTGTGTGTGTGTGTGTGTGTGTGTGTCTGTGTGTGTCTGTGTCTGTGTGTGTCTGTGTCTGTGTGTGTGTGTGTGTGTGTGTGTGTGTGTGTAGGTCACGGGTTGATACCACACATCTCCTATCCGCCGCTATTGCACTCCACTTCACACAGGATCTCTCAGCAGTCCCGGGGCTCTGGGTCTGGTTAGTCTCCTTAGCCTGTTCACCCCAGGTTTCCCCTGCCTGTACTTCCAAAGCTAAAATTACAAGCTGGACACCATGTCTGCCCGGCTTTTGTGTAGGTGCTGGGGACCTGAACTGTGTCCTTGCACCCCCATCACCACCACCATCATCACCACCACCCCATTGGTTGGTTTGTGGTTTTTTGTTGTTATTTAGTTTGGAGGGGTTTTTTGTGTGTGTTTGGTTTTTTTTGTTTTGTTTTTGTTTTTATAGCCCTGGCTGTCCTAGAACTCACTCTGTAGACCAGGCTGGCCTCGAACTCAGAAATCCGCCTGCCTCTGCCTCCCAAGTGCTGGGATTACAGGCGTGCGCCACCACCGCAGCTCGGCTTTATGTGTTTGTTCTTTTTTGATGCAGGGTTTCTCTGTGTAGCCTTAGCTGCCCCAAAACTAACTCTGTAGACCAGGCTGGCCTTGAGCTCAGAACTCAGAGATCCACTTGCCTCTGCCTCCCAAGTGCTGGGATTAAAGGCTTACACTACCCCCAACTCACTTTGATTTGTTTTGTTTTTAGACAGTTTCATGTAGCCCAGGCTGGCCTCTAACTTGCTGTGTAACTGAATTCTAATCTTCCTGCCTCCTAAGTGCCAGGAATACAGGTGCCCTTGAGCCTGGTCTGAACAGCATCTTGTCCCTGGAAACTGCCTTCCTTTAGTTCTCTCTGCTTCTGGACCCAGGGTCTCAAACCTGTTTCCTCCTTCCACCAGATCATGACCAACACGGGGAAGGCACAGAGGAGAGGGCTGGCCAGTGTGCAGTGGAGTGGGGATGAGCCCCTTCGTCGGCCGGTCACCCCTGGTGGCCACAGGACAGGGTGCCCAGTGTAAGTTCGGGATTCAGGAGGCGGGAATCTATTTTCCTAAACTTTGCTTTGATTAACTGCTGTGTATATGCATTAGTGCATAATAAAGCATTCATACTGGAAAGCATTCTCATTATTGTTTATCTCTTGAGAATTTTTGGAGGGAAAACAGTTGAGGTCCCATCTCTCTAATATTCACTTTAGGTTTCTTCCAGAAGAAGGAGGGTGACTGAAATTGTCGGGCCACTTCCAAAGACTGATGTCAACCAGGGTCATTTCAAAGGAAAGTTACTGAGCATTGGTGGGTTCACCTAGTCTGAACTCCTACCCTGCTGTTCATTCCTGTGGCTTATCCCCACAGGCCCCAGTGCTAGAACTGGTGTGTCACAGCTCTGTTTTAGATAAGGCTCTTAAAGCAACTATGTGGCCTGGGGCATGCATGAAGCCCTGGGTTCTGTCCCCAGCACGGGGGAAAAGTTAGGAAAGCAGCCAGGCACTGTTTATTCTCCGCAGCCTGGCTTCTACCTCCTGACCCACAAATAAAACTTCATTCCGCTCACCTGGGCGGAGCTGCCGGTCGAGTCCTTCTGGGACCTTCTTGGCCTGAGTTTTCCTGTTCAGGGAAGACTGTAAGCAAGCACATGTGAGCAGGGGGTCATGGGGAGCTGGCCAGAGCCTCCAGGTGCCCTCGCAGAAAGTAGCGGCCTTACCAGGTTTCATCCGCCACACCGTGTTCCCCTTAGTGCCTGTTGCTGGACAGCTTGATTCTTTCCCGTTTTCCTGTTATGATAAACAAGGAGGCACTTCGCAGCCAATAGGATGGAAATACCTGTCTCTGTGAGCTCCATGTCACCGCTCCCAGGGACACTAATGTCCAGCACCAGATCTTGCCAAGTTGTGGCACACGTCTGGAATCTGCGGTGTGACACTCCACGGCCCCCACCATGGGTCAGTGGTCTGAGGTCTGTTTGATTAGCTCCCTTACGCTTCTGTATGTGGGGTTTTATTGTTAAGTATTGATACTCAAATACCTATACTGTCCTTTCCCCTTTCTCACACAAACAGCACTTCCACCTGCAGGAAAACTGAGAGAAAAATCACACTAAAGAGATAGACCTCTGCATATGCCTCCTACAGATAGCTGTGCCAGGTGCCCTGGTACAGTTAGTGCCATGCGCCCATGCATTGAAATGTCACACTGTACCCATAAATATATGCAAACACTGTGGTGATTAGCAGGAAACGTATTTTACAAAGAGCAACCACGTTACCACGCCTATAAGTTAACAGTGGTGTGAGCTGCGTCAGCAAGCTGTTCTCGCCCTCACATCTGCGGTGTTCTTTGTGTTGATCTTGAAAATCATGAGAGATGAGTATTCGTCAACCGAGTTTATAAACATGATCCATATGGGATGGAGCAGGAAGAGGAACTAGGAAATTTCTGTTGGATATGGGAAAGAAGAAAACAAATCTTTGTAATTTTTAAAAAAATAATTAAAACCCTGGCTTCACAGCAAGACAAACATGATGTAAGGACATTTTAATCAGAAATGACCATGAATCTGACAGATGTAACATCTCACCAAGCAGCTCTGTTCATCCTTGGGCCAGATGGCCTGCTCTGTGGAGAGGCCCTTGAGCATGCTTTCCAGCATGTGGCTCAGCTGGCTCCCCTGCTGGAGGTCATATCTGGAAGGTGTTTGGCCAGGGTGGACCCGCCCAGCCATGCGCACACATCCTGAGCCCATTATCCCACCCTCCTTGAAGCAGTGGCTGCCCAAGTCCCTCTGCCAGGTAGAGTCAATAAACTGTTTTTGAGACAGAGTCTCATTTTGTAGTCCAGGCTGCCCTCAAACGCACTATCCTCCTGCCTCGGCCTCCTCAGTGCTGGGATTACAAGTGTGTGCCACCACCTCCAAGTTCAGCACTGTTTGCCTTTCTATAACCAATGAGGTGTAAACTCAGTCTTGGGGACCCCAAAAATAAGTGAGATGTGATTCCTACCCTCAGAAGCACTGTAGCAAGAAAAGACATGGAGAGATCCTCTCAGCAGGACATGGTAAGAAGGTGACAATACGCAGAAACCCCCAGCCTCCTGAGGGCCACGACTGACTGACTGGTCGGAATTCCTACCTCTGCTTCTTGGGTTTACACTCAGGGAATTTGATTCTCCATTCACAGCCACCAGCCCCTGGGTCACCCCCTGGGTAACCCTGCATTGCTTCCAGATAAACCCAGAGTCTTAGCACTCCTGGGGACACTCAATGAAAATGTGTTTCACAGATGCAAGAAACTGGTGCTTTCTGGGTTAGTATGTGCAGGAGTATTTGTTACTACATTGATTATGAAGAAATATCTTCATGGTAATCAGTACAAAATTGGAAATGTGTAGCAGAATTAAGAACAGTTAGTGACATGGGAGGATCCACGGTGTGACAGGGCATAGCTGAACAGAAGAGCAACCCGTAAGGCGCACAGCACAGAGCCAGCCTGGCACTTGCTCCCAGGTCCTTTTGTATATATTTGCCACCACCCCTTCCTGGAGACAAAAGCCAGGTGTGGTCGCTTATGCCTTTCTTGGAGACAAATCTTGCTGCGAAGCCCTGTCTAGCCTGGAACTTCTATGTAGACTAGACTGACCTTGAGCTCAAAGAGACCCAACTGGCTCTGTCTTCCTAGGGCTGGGCATAAAAGACACGCACCACAATGAGACAGGGTCTCACGTAGCTCAGGCTGGCCTGGAACTTGCCATTAACTGAGCATGCTTCACCTGGCAATTCTCCTGCCTCCACTTTCCAAGTGCTAGGATTAGAGAGGCGTGTGGCAGTGTGCCTGGTAAATGCAGCCCCGGGGACCACACCCAGGGCTCACCGTATGCCCGGAGCCACATTCCCAGCCACACTGAAAAGATTCCACAGTTAAGCCGTCACCTGTGGGCACCGTGGTGGGGACCATCTTATACAACCTTTGTATTATCTAAATTTTCATGATAAACTCTGGTTTTATCATCAAGATCAGAAAGGCTGAGGTAAACATGGGTACAGAACTCTACCCTCTCTCAGCCTTGTCGTGGCTGTGCCTCCCAGGCCTGGCTCCTATCCACACAGGCCTAGCCGACCCTTCTGGATGCTGGCGGCCCTCTGCTCCCATCTCCGTACCCGATGCCCCTCGCGCTCTGCCTTCTACCCCGCCCGCTTCTCCTTCCTTTAGCCTCTCTGTGCACTCGAGCGTGTGGTTCCCTCCCACCTAGATCCTCCTGTGACTTCCACCAGGCTGGATTTCCTCCCCAGTGCCTCGGTGTTCAGCCAGTGACTTCCAGGATCATGGGTGACTTAACCATTCCCAACTCTCTCGCCACCTCCAGGGCCCACTGTGCCCTTGCAGTTACTAAGCCAACCCTTTCCCAGTGGCTGTCCACCCCTGTCCCCACCACAGCGGACTGATCCGCCATTCCTGGTTCCTCCTGGATGCTGTGCTCTAGACAGAGCCTGGAGCCCTGATCTGAGGTCTTCACCCCCATCCTATTCCCTCAAGGCACCTCAGCCCAGCTTGCACATAGACAGCACCCCAGGCATCCAGGACCAGCATGGCCATCTCAGCTCCTGCTTCAGGGACTGACGTCACCCCACCCCCACCTCCACCCTCCCAACCAGCCGGCCGTATCCCCACCCTTCACCGTTGCCCCTGCCTTCAGCCCGCTGGGCCTTTCTCTCCTGGCTTCCCATCATTCCCTCTTGCCGTCCCATACCCACCATGACCACGGAAGGATTCTTCTAACATGAAATATCATTTCCTTATCTCCTCTGTCTCCCAAGAATCTGAAATCTAAATGTCCTTTTCCGTTCCTCTTTACCTTGCCTACAGTCCCTCTGCCTGTTTCTGCCTTTGGCCTCCAGAAAGCCCCAACCCAGCTAGACGCTGAGAGGCCTACCTTTCGACTCAGTGCATCCCCCAGCACCATGCTGTCTCTCCTGCTCTGACAGGATGGTCCTTGTCATCCTATTGAAACATAAGGAACTGGTATTTACCAAAAGCCATTTCCCCGGATCTGGCAGAGGCTTGCTGAGTCTGTGGCTGCTGTTTTCTTGCTAGAGTGAGTGAGTCTCTGTCTCTCTATGTGTGTCTCTCCTCTCTCTCTCTCTCTCTCTCTCTCACACACACACACACACACACACACACACACACACACACGCACACACACGCACACACCCCTAGAGAGCCTTCCTCAGACCTGTCCAGGCTGACCTGCACGTAGAGCCTCGAGTGCTTGCCTGTCTCAGGGACAGCTCCCCCAGATCTGTCTCTTGCTAAATCTGAGTATGGTGTGGCCAGGCTAGACCAGAACCTGCCATCCATCCATCTCCACCAACATGGGAACAGCACAGCAACATACATCAAGGCTAGCATGATAGGATATCACAGTCGGCCTCATCCTTGGAGAAGAGGTTTGTGTCTTGTTGGATGGAAACATCAGAGACCCTGTGCGACCCACAGCTCTTAAGATGTACTGATATGTTAGACATGTGCTGACTCTTGTGCTGTACCTAGCAGGTGGGAAGGCTAGCCGCCACCTCCCAGGGCCTGCTGGCTTCTGTCACTGCTCTTTTAAAAGGTAGTTTAGCCAGAGGGTGGCTATAATTGTCACCCAGCACTTGAGAGAGGCAGGCAGGAAGATCAGAGGTTCACGATCATTCTCAGCCACATACATTCGAGACCAGCCTGGGCTACATGATCCTAATTTAAAAAACAAAAAAACAAAAAAACAAAAACCCAGCAGATTAAATAACGGCTCAGCACCAGGTTCTCACATGATGGAGAGAGCCAACTGCTCCAAGTAGTCTTCTGACCTCCATATGTGTGCCATGGTACACACACACACACACACACACACACACACATTAAATAAAATATCCATTTCCCAAAAGAATCTCAGGCACAGCCACTTCCTGCATCTTCTTGTAATTCTACCCAGCAGTCAGCTATCAAATATAGTTATATGTATTTATTGTTTGTTTGTTTTTCATGTTTTTTTTTCTTTTTCTTTTTTTATTCCTGCAGGCTAGGAGACCATCTCGTTTCTCCCCAGAACGCCCAACAAACCAGAAACAGCTGCCTGCGGGCCATGCCAGCCACTCAGCCAGATAACTACAAGGAGAGCAAGCCTGGTGTTGCTGGGCGTGGCACGTCCTCATCACGTAAGAACGCAGTGGGTGACAAGCCGGTCCTGAGTTCCCCGCATCCAGAATCCAAGTGACGAAACAGCGGGCCGCAGGTGCATGCCTGCTCCTGGGAAGCCCTCTGGCCTCAGCCACAGTCCTGGATCCCAGATGTGCACAGACCTCCAGTCCCACTGCCAGATCTGGTGCCAGCCCATCCTCCAGATCTCATTGAAACAATGTGTCCACTGCGTACATCTGGCAGCTACGGGAACTAGGTTTAATACAAGACTTCCGAGTAGCGATCTCAGCTCGCTCTCTGGCTTAATCCACTTTCCGTGACTATAGCAAAATGCGCCCCCCCCACCACCACCAAGTGCTTTGTTTTGTTTGTGTCAATCAACATTAGGTGTCTTTCTCTGTCATTCTCCATCTTATTTTTTGAGACAGGGTCTCTCACTGATCTTGGAGCCCACTGATTCAGCTAGATTGTCTGGCCAAGCCTTAGAGAACTTTCTATTCCTACCTCCCTGGCACTGGGATTGCAGGTGGACACCGCCTTGCCCTGGCTTTTATGTGGGTGCTGGAGACTGAACTCAGTCTCCATGCTCTGTACCAAGTGAATTATCTCCAGAGCCCCTGGGAGATATTTAGTTCACAGTTTAGGAAACTGGAAATCTAAGACCCAGTAGTCCCGTTATTTCAACCCTAGTGAGGGCCTCGTTAGCTGTGTCATAGCATGATAAACGCCATCATGTACATGCCAGTGATCCAGTGCGTATGGCAGCACAAGAAGGCAGCAGCCAGGGAGAGCCAGGCTTGCGCTCTGATTTCAGGCAATTCCTTTTTGGGGGAACTGTGAAATTCCCACAATAGCTACGTCAACACCTTCCCCTAGAAGGTGACACCACCTTGCTCTAGACCCCACCTCTACAGGTCTCACCACCTCCACCCTGCCAAAGTGAACCCCTTGGGGGACATTCCCGACCTTATCTAAGCCAGCCCAGTACAGACCTGTGACCAAGTTTCCGTGTCTCAGAGGCTCATGCTGAGAGTCCAGCCATGTGTTAGAAGGTTCCGTGGCCTCAGAATGTGCAGCGGGGCTCACAAACAGCCCTGAGGTCAAAATGTGCTTTGAAGCATCCAGTCGGTGGAGTTAAAGAGAAACCGGTGGAGCATGAAAGTATTTTTTTAGCTAACAGGAGCAAAAGAGCATTTTGAAGCAGAAATACACAGAATATTTCTTTTTTAATTTTCAGGAGGAAATTGAAAGGATTGTGAGCAAGCCAGATAAGACTCTAATCTCCATTCAAATAGGAAAAGCCACAAAGTAGCAAATCAGATCTCAGGAAGAGAAACATCAGCTCAGGGGGGGCGGTTCGTCAAGGGCTCACATGCCCAGATTCTGAGGGACCAGCCAGTCATCGAACCCAAGGAAGGGCCCTGTGACTTGGGGGAGAGGGACACTCAAGGGTCCTTTTAGTAACGGGGATCTTCAGAGCTTTTTTTTTTGCCAAGTCTTTGGTCATTGGTTTTTTTGGCCTGTGTTTGCAGTTGTAAGTCCCACTAAGTATGCCTTCACCGTGGGGCATGAGCTTGGCCGTCGAGTGAGGTCTGCTGATTCTGCTGGTCCGAAGGACGAGGGTCTCTTTCAGTGTACTTTGTTTTGCAGTTCTTGTACTCGCCAGACCCGTGCTTTACCGCTAAGCCACACCCCCAGGGCCTGCCTGGTCCTAGCTCTTGGATAGATGCCAAGCCTCAGCCTGCCCCAAGGGCTGGGACAGTATTCCAGGTGTCAGCTCCTACCCTGTCCCTACTCAGCCAGCCAGCCAGCCTGCGTCCCAGGTTCCCCACCGGCTTCCACTCCGGTGTAGGCTCCACTGTCATCTGCTAGCCGGGCCTCTGGGCTGCTTCCTTGGGGCATTTGTTCTGTTTCTGGTGTAGACTCCACCTTTCTCCTCCCCACCCTTCAGCCTGGCCCATCCAGTCACCCAGCCCCTGAGTACACGAATTCCAGTCCGGCTGTTGGCTTGCTGCCCGTGACTCTCAGGCCTCATCAACCTGGCCCGAGGCACTGACAGCTCTCCTGACCCCATCTTGTCCATGGCTTCGTCTCCCCACTGAGCACTAATTGGCCTGAGGAAAGTTCTTTTTTTTTTTTTTTTTTAAGATTTTATTTATTGTTACATGTAAGTATACTGTAGCTGTCTTCAGACACACCAGAGGAAGGGGTCTCATTACTCCACCATGCGGTGGCTGGGATTTGAACTCAGGAGCTTCGGAAGAGCAGTCAGTGCTCTTAACCACTGATCCATCTCTCCAGCCCTACCCTGAGGAAAGTTTTTCTCCTAGCTACCAGGACATAACTTGAGTGTCAGCCACATACTGGTTAGGCCCAGTGTGCTGACACACAAGGTTGTCATTCCGGTACTCAGAGGCAGAGAGGTAGGATGGTGGCCGCAAGTTCGACCAGACTAGGCTACATAACAAATGAGTGTCAGGTCCAGCTATGGCTATATCCTGAGGATCTTATCTTACACACACACACACACACACACACACACACACACACACACAGAGAGAGAGAGAGAGAGAGAGAGAGAGAGAGAGAGAGAGAGAGAGAGAGAGAGACGCAGATGCCCAGCACTGTCTGAAATGGACTTGTCACAGAGGAGGTACACCTGTCCATCTGCTCCAGTAACTGCCAGTGTGCGCCCGTAGAGCTCTTTTCTCCCAGGTCCTGGCTCTGATCATGGGCCCATCTTACTTAGGTGAGCTCCCAGAGTCCACAGTGAGGCACAGGAGAGGTGGGCTCCCTTGGCAAAGGCAACTTAAGGGAAAAGGGTTTCTTTGGCTCATGATTTCTGATTACAAACCATCCTTGTAAGAGAGTCAAGGAAGCAGGGGCTGGAAGCAGCTGGTCCTATTCCGCCCTCACGCAGAGAGCAGTCAGTATGCATCCATGCTCATGTTCAGCTCGGTTCCTCACCCCACCACAATCCCGGATACCCCACCCAGGGAATGGGTCCTCCCAGAGTGGGAGCGTCTTCCTGTCAATCAGGGATCCTCACAGGCATGCCCACAGGCAACCTGATCTAGACACACCCGGATTGGGACTCCCTTCCCATGTGATTGTAGACTATGTCCAATTGGTAATTAAAACTAACCGTTAGAGCCAAGCAGTGGTGGTGTATACCTTTGATCTCAGCACTTGGAAGGCAGAGGCTGGCAGATCTCTTAAGTTCCAGGTCAGCCTGGTCTATATAGTGAGTTCCAGGCCTTAGAGAACCTATCTTGATTGTGTTCATCCCCGTCCCATCCCCCCCCCACCCCCACAAAAAAAAAAAAAAAAAAAAAAAAAAACTGGACTAGCTTAGATGGTTAGATTCCCAGCACTCACAGGGTGGCTCACAACTCCTTATAAAGTCCAGTTCCTGGGAATTGGATGCCTTCTTCTGACCTATGAAGGCTCCTGAATGCACATGGTATACAGGCATACACATACAAGCACACACACATATACCTATAAAAAATAAACAAAAAATAAAAAGAAATGAACAACAAAGATGGACTATCACAGGAAGGATGGACTGAGAGCCTCAGCAGGGACTTACCAATGTCCTCTCTCCTGCTGTCATTATGCTGTTCCTGTATCCTGATCCCAGGAACCCCAGGTCCCGGAGGTCTTTCCTGCCCTCATGGTAGCCTCGGAAAACTGTATTCTCATGCAGAGCCAGTGTCTGAGCTTGTGTCCACTCAGATTTCCCCAGTGTGCAAACCCAGTGTGCAAAGCCTTTGTCTCCCTACGTTCCAGCACACTGGTCAGAGAGCACGGACAAGCACAGCCATGCTCTCTCGGAGAAGAGTTGGAAGCAGAAAATTCGAGGCCCAGATAGACTAAAGACCAATTCACCTTTTGGGTGCCATATCAGAAGTGGATTTCTTGTTTGGATCAATAAAGAGCCTCTTGCTCTGAATCTGAGGGGAAATGCAGAGCAGGTTCCTTTATATTTAACATAGAATGAAGAATAGAAAATTTAAAAATTAAAAAGATTGACTAGGGGGCTGGAGAAATAGCTCAGTGCTTAAGAGCACCACTACTCTTCTAAAGGTCCTGAGTTCAAATCCCAGCAACCACATGGTAACCATCCGTAACAAGATCTGACACCCTCTTCTGGTGTGTCTGAAGACAGCTACAGTGTACTCACATATAATAATAAATACTTCTTTAAAAATAAGAAGAAAGATCGACTAGGTAGCAGCACACACCTTTAATCCCAGCCCTGGGAGGCAAAGGCAAGTGGATCTATGTAGGCCAGCATGGTCTACAACACAAGTTCCAGGACATCCAGGGTTCCACAGACAAACCCTGTCGGGGGTGGGGGGGGAGAGAGAGAGAGAGAGAGAGAGAGAGAGAGAGAGAGAGAGAGAGAAGAAGAAGGAGGAGGAGGAGGAGGAGGAAGAGGAGGAGGAAGGAAGGAAGGAAGGAAGGGGAAAGGAGATAGACATACTTCAGGGTGGGGAACAAAGGTGTTTTCTATGTGGAGACTAGAAAGAATCTGGATCAGCTGCAAAGAAGTTGGACTAGAAAGAAGCAAGCCCACAAGCTGGGCATGGTGGCTCATGCCTGTAATCCCAGCACTTGGGAGGCAGAGGCAGGCGGATTTCTGGGTTCGAGGCCAGCCTGGTCTACAGAGTGAGTTCCAGGACTACACAGAGAAACCCTGTCTCGAAAAAACCAAAAACAAAAAACAAAAAAAATAAACAAAAAAAGAAGCACACCACACCCTGTCAAAGTGCCACCCTGACAGTAACCAGGCCAGAGAATAAATATATGACTTTGAAACAGAGACAACATAGGCCCATCCCCGGGCCTCCACAGAAGCCCTATGTAATGTCGAGATGTCCTGGCAGCCTGAATGCGGCCATGACCACTTGCTAGCCCTGTGCGCGCTGGGATCCCAGCCTGTTGGTGTCCCCTCAGGCACATGAATATCCTTCTCCATTTCTAGAAATATAAAGCCACCAGATCCAGCAATCCCAAGTACAGGAGACCTAGTCATATTTGTTTTTAGTAAACAAATATGCTTCCCAGCTTTGTGTAGAACCCAAACAGGGAAAAAGTCCCATGCCTCCTGGCTTCCCCCGGGGGCAGAGAGGAGACTGAAAGATATATTGCAACAATTCCCATCCCTGGCCCCTTGTCTGCAAGATCCCAGGCTGCAGTTAGTAAGCCCGGGTCCATGATGACCAGGGCCTGGGAGCCAGCATGCATGAGTCTGGGGTTGTGCCTGCCTTGGCTGTACACCCTAGGAAAGATATGCTGGGAGGCTCCGGGGCAGGTCTGGACTGGGCTCTGTCTTCTCCCCAACAGTTATGGATCACAAGCTAAGAGAGTGGCCACCATCTGGACACCAGGAGTCTCGATCGAGTCCCACAGCAGCGCTCAGTTGGCCAAGGGAGGTGACCCAGGACCCAGGCAGTGGACACACCACCAGGTAGGATGTCATGATCCTGGTGTTCCTCTTAGGCACCAGCTCCTAGGGGTCAGCCCCCCCCCCAGGCTAGATATACAGTATCTTTTTCTTTTCTTTTAATGTTCTTAGAGACAGGATTTCTTTGTGACAGCTCTGGCTGTCCTGGCACTCACTCTGTAGACCAGGCTGGCCTCAAACTTACAGAGATCTGCCTACCTGTGCCTCCCAAGTGCTGGGATTAAAGGTCTGAGCCACCACTGCCCGGCTGATACACAGGATCTTAGAATTGAGGGCTCCTGTGTGCCAACAGAAGTGAAAGGCTTCTCGGGGAACTGACACGTGACGAATATGCCCAGTGGGAATACCTGGGGACCCATCGGTGTGTCAGAGCCCAGGGACAGTCAGGACCTCCTGCCTGAGAACCAGCATTGTCAGCCCAGAAAAAGATGTTCATGCCAATGGTTTGGGTTTAGGTTTGATTTGATCTTTGAGACAGGCTCTTACTATGTAGTCTTGGCTGGTCTGACTGACTCACACACACAGAGATCCACCTGCCGCTGAGGACATGGTTTTAAGAATTGCTAAGAAGCCAAACCTGATATCGAATACCTATGAGTCCACAGGAAGCTGAGGCAGGAGGATCAGGAGTATGAAGCCAGCCTGAGCCACATAAAAAGACTTTGTCAGGAAAAAGGAGAGGGGAAGGGAAGAGGGGGGGAAAGAGGGGGAAAGGGGAGAGAGGGAAAGAGAAAGGGAGGGAGAAAGGAAAGAAAGCCGCTGGGAGAATTCGGGGTGCAGCAGGCTCCGAGCTCTTACAGGTGAGATGGGCAGGAGAGAGATCAAAAATGACGTTAGCAAGCAGTTCAGGCATAAGGTCAGGGGCCACAGACAGAAGCTGGACCCCGAGTAAGACCAAAGACTTCGTTTCGTTCCTCTTTCCCCAGATGAGCACAGGCAGGCCCTCAGTGGTTTGCTGGGGTCTTTCCCGACCTCGAAGCACCCCTCTGAAGGTCTTGCCAGCCACTTCAGACCTGAGGAAACCTTTCCTGCCCTCCACGCCTCCAGACCACACATAGCCTGCAGACAGGTCAACTTCAAGAGGGAACATTCAATCTCTAGCACTGAAATAAAGCTCGCGTGTTGCGTGAGCGTGTGCTCTAAACTCCACTGGAGGAAGGAGACAGGGGCCTCATGGGCGTCCTAACAGACTGGGAGGTGCTGCCACCCATGCCTTCAGTAAGCACCCCCACAATGTCTGAGGAGCCCCCACCTCCAATGGTATCTAGAGTGTCAGAAGCCCCTCTCCCGTGGTGTCCTCAGTACATGGCTTTCTCTCTGGCCCTCCTGCCTGCTCTCAGAGGAGCTTGTCCACGGCTCAGGGGCTCCTTGGCTCTGGGTCTCCTACAGTGAGGGTAGGATCAGCGTTAGGGAACTCAGGACAGCCACAGGGTCCGCACTTGGCCCCTTTGCTCACACACCAGATGGGTTCTCTCCGCTGTTCAGCTAGGCCAAATCTGCCCTTCCTGTGCAGGGGCCTCTTTCTTCCTGTAAATGCTGAACTCATTTCCGAAGCTCACCACTCGAGACAGCCCTTTCCCCTAAAATAGCCATTCTCACAGTGGCAGGCCTCCACAAAGCTCTCCTGGAAACGCCCCTCGCTACACCCAGCTGGCCCTCTGAGCTTCTGCTGGGCACAGATGCCCTCATTATGTGAGTCACAGAATTCAGCTCTCTCTAAGTGTGTGTGGGGTTCCATATGAGAGAGGACAGAGTGGAGAGAGGGACGTGAACACTCTCTTCTCCCCCGCCCCGCTGACTATTGAGGGAATATTATGACCGCTTCTTTGCTGGCCTGGCCTCCCAGCTCAGCTCCCTTGTGGATCTCAGCACAGCACCCTTCCCTCCTACCTGACCACAAAGACAGGTCACACCCCTGACCACAGGCTTCGGGCAGCTACAGCCCTTCCCCTCAGTCACGGAGGCAGCTGCGCTGTCAGATGGTCACAGCTAACTGCCACCATCCTCAGAGATAGCTCGGATGGGTGGCTGCCACTGTGTCCCCGTTCCTGGCGGTCAGAAGACAGGAGCGGGGGAAGTGTGGCTGGCAGAGAGCTTTTGTCTCTGTCTCTGGGATAGGGACAGTACCTATCCCAGGAGCGTTGGGTGTCCAGGAAGCCACAGCCCTGGAGACACCGGACAATGGCGCTGCTCCACTGCCCAAGGGCCCCAGGGGCATCTGGACACAGTTGCCACTCAGGCTCCTTTCCAGTACTTTCCAAGACCTAGGCTTGCTATCATATTGCTTTTGGGGGAACCAGAAATAAAGGTCAAAGCTCACTGTCCTTTCCTCCATTGTTCCTTCTTCTTCCATAGAAAAACTTTCCTTTTTCTTTAAAAAAAAAAAACAAAAACAAAAAAAAACTACATAATTAGCTTGTATGTGTGCATACCGTGGGGTTGGGATATGTGCCATGCGTGGTTCATGTATGAAAGTCAAAGGACGACTTTACGGAGCTGGTTCTTGCTGTCTATAGTTACGTAGTCTCTGGGGACTGACCTCAGGTCACCAGTGTCGGGCACCAGGCCCCTTTGCCTGCCGAGCTGTCGCACGAGCCCTTCTTCTGCACAAGCTGCTTCAATTCCTAGTCACTGGAGAGACTACCGATGACCTTAAAATATAAAAGACATTTATTGCACCAGGCTGCAAGTTCAAGGCCAGACTCGGCTACATAGCAAGGACCTGTTCCATACTTCAAAAACAGAAGCAGGAGGATAGGCCCTGAGTATAGGCTCCTGCTGCCAAACCCGAGTTCGGTTCCCCAAGACCCACATGGTGGGGGTGAGTGACTCCACATGTTGTCATTGACAACTCCACACATGGGCCACAGTGTGTTCACACCTCCACACATGCACACAGAAAGAAAGAAATACAGGGTAAGCAGGAAGTGTGCACTGGGCTGAGGTATCGCCCCAATTAATACCCAGTCCCAACAAAGGGGCTTGCTTAATCCCCGAACTGAATACTGGCTGCTTCCTGGCTGGTTGCACCTAGGAAGATCCGCTTGATGGCCTCTTGCTCTCCCACCATCTGTAGGCCTGCCCCCACAGGCTGACATGGTGTTGGCACATGGTCTGTAGGTGGCCTTGTGAGTCCCTGAAAGTAACCATAGCTGAGTGGGAGCAGGGAAGTTCTGCAGATGCAGAGCTCATGTCTAATGTTGGGCCCAGAACCTTTCTCATGTAGACAGGAAATGATTGTTTTACAAATATAGCTTAAACATCCCTAATCTGAAAGTCTGAAACCCAAAATGCTGCAAAATGTAAAACTTTTGAAAACTGGCTTTATAGCTATGTAGAACTTGATTCTTTCTTTCTTTTTTTTTTTTTTTTTTTTTGGAGGCGGAGTTGTTGTGCTTGTTTGTGGAATGGTGTGCGTGTTTGCCCCTGCGGGGTGTGAGGTTGACATCAGCTGGCTTCCTTGTTTGGGGGGGGAAGGGGGCGGGAGGGGGGCGGCGCACTTGAACCCAGAGCTCTCCATTCAGGCGGTCTAGCCAGTTGTTCACGACAGGGATTTCTGTCTCTGTCTCCTGTGCACAGAGATTGGTTACAGGTGCGTCACGGCGACTCCCTGGCATTTATGGTGATGTGGCTCGTAGGGACTCAGACTGCAGTCACACTTAAATAACAGGCACTTCCCCTGACAAGCTGCCCCCCAGTCCTCTGTTTACTTTCTTGAGACGGGGTGGAGGGGGGGGGGTAAGGAGGGGGTGTGTCTTACTGTGTAGCCCTGTCCGCTCACTATGTAGCCCAGGCTAGCTTTGATATGGAGAATTCTGATGCCTCAGTCTCCCGAGGGCTGGGACTAGAGATGTGCACACCGTCCACATCTGGCTTATTTTTAAGAAAAATTTTCAGAGCCATCTGAAGCAGGACGTAACCATTTATGCTTTGTGAACAGCGCGGCGCGTACGAAGCAGAGACTGGAAGACCAAGAGAGGCAGGCAGGGGGCTGGAGAGAGCTCAGTGGGTGGGAGCATTTACTGCCCTACAACAGGGACCTGAGAGCCCGTGTAAAAGGCAGGCGCGGCTGTGTCCACCTGTTAACCTGATGCTGGGGAGGAGGAAGGAGAAGACTGAATTGCTGGGGCTTCCTAGCCGGCCACTGTAGCCAACAACAAAACCAAAACCAACAACAAAAACTGTGAGCTCCAGGGTCAGTGAGAGACAGTATCTGGGGAAGAAAGTAGAAAAGATAGAACAGGAGACATACTCTCATCTTCTGGTCTCCCAACAGGCATGCACCTGCATGCATTCATGAACACATATACCATGTGATCATATGTAAACACACACACACACACACACACACACACACACACATACAGAGAGATTGAGAGAGAGAGAGAGAGAGAGAGAGAGAGAGAGAGAGAGAGAGAGAGAGTTCCAGGCTAGCTCGAACTGCATAGCCACACTCAGGATTTAGGTGTTCTGGCTTTGTTATTTTTATTTGTATAGCTCTTGGCTTTGACACAGTCTCACTGTTTATCCCAAGCAAACCTTAAGCTCCCAGCTGCCCTCCTGCCGCAGCCTCCAGAGTGCTGGGGTTAGAGGCATCTGTCATTAGGCCTGGCAAGAGTCCATCTTTAAAAACTATAAAATTACATTCAGGTTATATAAATGATTCTTTTGTTGTTGGTGGTAGGTTTTGTTGTGTGTGTTTGTTTTCTGAGACATGGTTTCTTTGTGTGGTCCTGACTGTCCTGGAACTCACTCTGTAGACCAGGCTGGCCTTGAACTCAGAAATCCTCCTGCCTTTGCCTCCCAAGTGCTGCCACCACGCCCAGCTCCTGTTGTGTTTTGAGACAGGGTTTCACTATGTAACTCTGGCTAGCCTAAAACTCACTATGAAGACCAGGCTGACCTTGAACTCATAGAGAGCTCCCTGTTTCTGCCCATCTAGTGCTGGGATTATAGGTGTACACCATCATGCCTGGTGATGCATTACAAAATGAAATTTTGCAATCAGTTGTCATCCTGAGACTGGGGAGATGACACAGTGACAAAGAGCACTTGCTGCTTGAGACACTAAACCACAGTGTTCCTCGGAGCCAAACATGAATGGCCATGGCCAAGAACCTCAGACAGAGCCACCCCCAGTTCAGTGTGCCGACGAGCTAACAGTCTGACGGTGCTTTTTATAGTAACAGAACACAGAAAGTCCTAAACCAAGGCACTTTTCAGACACACTGATGGGAGCGTATAGGAAGTGGTCACAGTGGACAGGACACTCTGCTGTGGGCTTCAGAGGCTGTGCGATGGCTCTGCCTTTTAGTGGCTGAGAACTAGAATTTGGTCAACACACACCAAAAAGTTGTATCCATTTGTCCAGGAGGCTAGGTCAGATGTGCAAGGAATGACTCTTTCCAGGGCTGGAGAGCCCAAGAAAAACTGTGTTAGACCTGCTTTTCTCTAACCCCTCCACAGCCACTGCCATTCTAAGCTGTTGGTGAGATTTGTAGGACAGTCAGTAAAAGGTGTGGCTTCTTCCTGGGGACTTTCCTCTGCTCTAGCAGAAGACCTAGCTTTAGTTTGAAGCACCCACCTCAAGCAGATCACTACCATTCAGAACCCCAGCTCCAGGACTCTTCTGGCCTCTGAGGTCAGGCACATATGTGGTGCACATACATACATACATACTTACACACACACACACACACATACATGTAGTCCCTCACACATATACATAAAGAAGATTGAGAGAGAGACTTAGGTCCTACATGGTCAGACACAGTGATGCACATATTTGACCCCAGCACTCGGGAAGCAGAAGCAGGTGGATCTGTGAGTTCAAAGTCAGCCTGGTCTACGTAGTGAGACCCTACCTCAGCAAAAAGACTTGTATCCTGTTCCCAGGATATTTCATTATACCTCTGCATATATTCTAAGATGTTTTAAAATTAAATCCAAAATACTTCTATCCCAAGCATTTCAGATAAAGGAGATACAACACATTCTGTCCTGGAACTCACTTTGTAGACCAGGCTGGCCTTGAACTCACAGAGATCCACCTGCCTATGCCTCCCGAGTGCTAGGATTAAAGGCATGCGCCACCATGCCTGGCTGCTGCAGTTTTTACAATATGAGAAGAGAGTTTATGTGTATGTTCCCCCCCCCCATGTGCCCCACCAGATAGAGGCAGCTCAAGATACAGTGTTTCGTACTTTGGAATCAGAGGCCACAGATAGCAGGACAGGGGAGCCCAGTATCTGGGTGCACACATGTGGACTGTTGGTGGCCATTAGACACCTGCCTTCACACGGTGTACTTCTTCTCTCCTGTTCCCCACCACTGTCTAGGTGTCATTATTCTCAGGACAAAGTGTCTGTGGCAGCCACCAAGAGCCGGTTCCAAACCTAGTGAGCAGAGAGCGGCCCCTAGGTGCTCGCTGCCCTGCCGGGGTGACTCAGCAGCATTCCAGGTACAAGTGAAGATGCAATCTCTCCCGTGCTCCTCTCTGTCAGCACAATGTCCCCATTGATAAGCTGACATAATGCAGTACCCTAATAAATCCCTGCCTATCTTCGGGGCACCTCCCAACGAACACGTACGTCAAACCGCCATGTGTTCCTGAAACAAATGACTTTCTGACGTGCCCTCCTGGACTTCCTTTCGGCCTGCCCACTCTAATGTACCCTAGTCTGGCTCTACCCACCCAGGGCCATTTCCAGCTCCGGCTCTAGGTAGCTACCACAGGATCCTGGGGGGCGGAGCCCGGAGGCTGCTCTGCCTGTGGCAGTGCCCTTTCCCTCACCCCTCACCCCTGCAGAAGTCGATGACAACTCCTTGCCAGCACACCCTCCTCCTGCAGCGCAAACCAAGGCTTGGAGAGCCTTGGCAGAAGGGGGAGTAGGGTCGTGGGTGCCACCAAAGGCTGCCTCCCTGATGCTCAGGCAGGACTTCCGGTCCTAGGCAGCTAGTGGGAGGAGCCAGCCAGAGAGAGCTCCTGCCTGAGGATTCTCTCTCCCTGACCCAGGTATGGTCATGAGCTGCTAAGCAAAGAGTTCCCACGGCTCATACAATGTGAGTCAAGGCGCTTCCAAAAGACAACAGTACACATATCTAGAGAGAGGCATTTAAGATGTGGGCTCTTGTGACTGTGGAGGTTGGTGGGTTAAGACCGCGGTGGGGCCTGCGGGAGATCAAAGGATGGAGCGAGTTAGTCCAAAGGCTTCCTGCTCACATCCTTACCTTTACTAGCGGAAGGTCATCCCTTGTTATCCAGGCTCCCAACCAACGAGCTAGTTAAGTCCCAGCAGACAAGTTCCAATTTGATTCAGTGGGGGCATCTGCTTAAATCCCACCTCACTGGGGAAACCCAAATCCTATCCTCAAGCCCATTTGACATAGAGGGACAACCATCTCCTCGGAATCCTCCTGCGGAAGGCTAGTGCCCTTTCCTGTTGGGCTGGGGCTACATCTCTCTGCACCATCACCTCTGCTGACCCCTGGCTCCGCTTGCATGACCTCACAGTGCCACTACTGGCCAGCCTCCTCAGCCATTGAGGACTGGCTCCAGACCGGCTGCGCAGACCAGCCAGTCTGCCTCCATTGACTGAGGACAGGTCTAGGAGCGCAGCACCAGCTCCCGCTCTGCCACTACAGGACTCGTGTGGCTCACAAGGGCGATTTCCACTTGTTTCCATGTTGTTGACCTGCGTAACTCTGCTTGCTTCATAGTCATTCCTTCTCTAAGTAAGATAGAACTATGCCTGCAGACGGTTGGTTGACACACTGGAAATGTATGTGTATTTTACAGCAATTTCAAAAGTAAGTGTTGTGGGGCTGGAGAGATGGCTCAGTGGTTAAAAGCACTGACTGCTCTTCCAGAGGTCCTGAGTTCAATTCCCAGCAACCACATGGTAGCTTGCAACCATCTTTGATAGGATCCCATGCCCTGTTCTGAGGACAGCTACAGTGTACTCACATATATGAAATAAATAAATAAATCCTTTTTTGTTTTATTTTATTTTATTTTATTTTATTTTATTTTTTATTTATTTATTTTTTTTTTGGTTTTTCAAGACAGGGTTTCTCTGTGTAGTCCTGGCTGTCCTGGAACTCACTCTGTAGACCAGGCTGGCCTCGAACTCAGAAATCTGCCTGCCTCTGCCTCCCAAGTGCTGGGATTACAGGCGTGTGCTACCACACCCAGCTAAATAAATCCTTTTTTAAAAAATTAAGTGTTGTGCCAGTGACAAAATACCAAAATCAGAACAACATATATGTGTGTGTGTGTATACATATGTGTATGTATATGTGTATATATCTATATAGATATATAGATAGATATATAAGTAGTGGATAAGTAGATAGACAAGATCCTGTCTCAAAATAGGTAGTCAGATAGACAGTTATAGAGGTAAAAATAAACTTTAAAAAAACTAAGACCATAGTTTCCTCCCAGAATTGTAACCCTCGTTTATGGGATTCCTATACCTGGGTCTCCAATGCAGCCTCAATGTTCTTTAAACATTTTTTAAGACAGGGTCTCACTATTGTAGGCCAGGCGACCTCAAACTCACAAGACCTGCTTGCGTCTGTCTCCTGAGTGCTGAGACTAAAGGCCTGTGCCGCCACGGCTAGCTGTCTTTATTGTTTTTAGATATATGTATATGTGTGTGACCGTGTAGGTGTGCACATGAGAGTTCAGATACTCACGGAACTGGAGTGGCAGGTAGTTACGAACTTCCCGACGTGGTGCTGAGAATGAACTCAAGTCCTCTGCAAGAGGTGCTCTTAACCACTGGGCCACCTCTCCGGCCTCCATGTTTATGTAGATGGAGGGACTTCTTCATCGAGCTCAGCTACCAGTTCAAGCCGGGCGAGCAGGCCCTGCTCCTCTCTAGGAAGAATAGCCGGTGCTTCCTATGGTCCTGAACTTCACACCTCAACAGGAAGCGCAGCCTTTACTGCTATAGGCGTGGGGGGGGGGGTCCCACAGCCTCTCAGCGTCTCTATACTAGCTTAGGAGCCCCTAGTAGCAAGCTCCATCTGGGCACACACCCCGTATGTACCTCACACTCTAAGGCATGCACTTGGGGGAGGGAAGACTGGCCACCCACGGTCTGTGTGCTGTGTGTAAGCTGGTGTGGAGTGAGCTCATTTAGTGGTGACATTGAGTTTGATGGTCCTGGGGCTTCACTACTTTAAGACACAGGAAAATGGACTTTTTTTTTTTTTTTTTTTTTTTTTTTGTAAATAGCGAGAGCCAGGCTCTTAAGATGAGAAAACAGAGTTCAGTGTGTGTGTGTGTGTGTGTGTGTGTGTGTGTGTGTGTGTTACTACTTGTAATTGCAAGACAGGAAGGGCAAGGAGCACTCTGCCCAGCCCCAGCCCAGCCCCAGCCCAGCCCCAGCCCAGCCCCGGGAGACAGTGGAACCCAGACCCCAGAGTGCTGGTCTGACAACACTGAGCTGTGGGGAATTAGGGGAAGACAGCTGGGAAGCGATTGTTCTCGACTGTTCTCCGCTCCTGGCGTCACTGCCTGCGGATGAGCTCAGGAAGGCGCCTGAACTTTGGACCCTCAATCTTCACCTGCAAGAAGGAACACTTGTGTTGCAAGACTCTTTGAGGATTCGACATCACCGCATCAGCAAGACTTTCCTGGCCACTGTTCCTGAAATCAGTTTCCTTGGGCTGCTGAAGCAAATATCTGCCCGGGAGAAGCTGGACAAGCCGGCTATGTCTGCCTTCCCTTTCTGGGAAGAAGTCCGATGCCCTTTAAAGTGTAGGTGTATCAGAGCATCGTGTACTCCTCTGCCTCGAAAGACTGTCTGCTCACCTCCACCTGTGTCTAGGAACTTCCTTAGCTCAGTGAGGACGCGCTCCTCAATCTAGATGGGCCAGTCCTTTACTCTAGCCTCAAGGTTGTTGGGACCCAGCTGGCTGACTCAGCTGCTTTGTCTTAACCACTCTCGCCTGCCCAGTGACCCTGGCGGGTATTCCCAGCCCTTCGGAACAAGCTGCCATTACGATAGCCAGCCATGCTTGGCTATCAACCACTGATGCGGAAACCTTTGTGTCTTCACATTTACCTACTTAATCTGCGTGTTTGTATGCATGTGCAGGCTCAAGTGTGTGCTCACCCCTCTCTCCAGCCCCACTGAAAATATATTTTAAGAGACACTTGTGCCTTCCAGACTATTGAGACAATAGTCTCCAAGGAATTAGTAGTTCCCCCAGGAAGAGATTCTGACAACCTTGCAGGAAAGACCAGAGCTGATGGTTGATTGGTCGGTGATGGGCTGGACCACTCCTTGACCAGGATTGCTTAGCTATGGAAACCTCGTGCCCTCTGTTTAAAGCAGAGGCAGTAGCTGTTCTCCTCTTACAAGTTCTATCCTGACTCTAGGAGCTGGAGAGATGGCTCAGTGGTTTAGAACATATATTGTTCTTGCACGGGACCCAAGTTCAACTCCCAATACCCACATTAGGCAGCTTACAACTGATTGTAACTCCAGCTCCACGGGGTGCCCTTGCCCTCAGGAACAACATATATACACATAAGCACACACACACACACACAAGTCCATGTAAATAAATAATACTAAAAATGTTTAAAATGTAAAAAAAAAAAAAAAAAAAATGCCTGGTGTGGTGGTGCATGCCTTTAATCCCAGTACTCTGGAGGCAGAGACAGGAGGACCTCTGAGTGTCCAAAGCCAGCCTGGTCTACAGAGTGAGTTCCAGGACAGCCAGGGATATTACACAGAGAACCCTGTCTAGGAAAAACCTAAATAAATAAATAATACAAAAATAAAAAAGCTGTGATTCTAGATTATATGTTTTTTTTTCCTCCCAGGGAGTTCACACCAGCCTTCGCCTGCAAGCCCTGGGTACCCAGTACTCCAGAGACCGTGGAGCAGAATGCACTGAAGGCAAAAGCATTGTCTCTGGCCCCTCAGTTCTCCTCAAGTGGCCCCCAACAGGCCAGCCGCCCGGCTTCCACAGCGTCCTCCATGAGGGGCTTGCACAGTAAGTCAGCCTGTGCCTTGCTGGGCTGTGCGGAGGGAACTTGTGTTCAGAGGCTCTGTGCTGCTGTACTTGGGCCTGTGAACTGTCCGTGCTCAGGCAAATGGGAAAGGAACATTTCCCTTCTCTACGTAACCAGGGCCCTCCGCGATGCTTCCTTTGTCCTGGGAATGTTTATCATTGCTCTTAGGTCAGCAGCAAGTGTATAAGCTGGCAGAGTGACAGCGTGAGGGTCTTGTCTCTTAGAAATAAGATTCCCACAACCCGGGGGTCTTGCAAAGGCTCAACTGTGTAAAATTTGGTCTAGAACTGGGTCTAGAATTTGGTCTAGGCCTTCTGACGGGAGGCCTCTGCTCAAGCCTGGCCTCTCCATCTTCCTCGAGTCTTTCAGCCTCAGCCAGTTGACTGGTCTCCACCCCAGCTGGTGGGTCTTTCCAAAGGGCTTTACTAACAAGGAGAACAAAAGTCCCAAGCAAAGATGTCAAGCAGTACCAGGTCGCCAGCTCGGGTACAGACACCTCTTGTCTCTGCCCATCCCTGGCCAGGCCCTGGCATTCTGTACAGGTAATGGGTCGTGGCTAAGCCGCCATGGGCTCTCTCTATTCTCTCTGGAAATGGTAAAGCGGAGGTTCAGGTCAGGCTACTTCCTCCCAAACTCAGAGGCAGTGCCAAGGGGCCATGAGAAAGCCGGGCCAGGAGGAAATCAGCCAGGCTTCCCTGACCCGGTCCTGTTTCCAGGCCGCACAGGGTTGGGGAGCCTCAGTTAATAATAATCACAATAATACCACCACCCCATAGCTGATAGCTGGCCACACTCCACATTCAGGAGCATCCCATAGCCCAAGCCTGGCGTACGGAGTCCCTGAGTGGTAGGTTTGCTATGGCCTGTGGACTCAGCAAACAGTGAGCGGCTGCCAGGAGGCACGCTGAACAAACCGAGCAGGCGGCCTGCTTCCTGTGAGGAAAGACCCGGGCGGGCCGCAGAGCCAGGACCTGGGAGGGAAAGTTCTCATTATTCTGTTTGGACAAGGGCAGATTGAAAGAAGGCGCTGTATGGGATAGAGGGGTTCTGTGCGGGAACCACTTGGCACCAGCTTGTGGCTCTGGCTCCTCTCCTACAGGCAGCCAGTCCTTCAGGAAATGAAGATGGCTTCCTTCCCAAGCCGTGACCATTGCGTTGTCCGAGGACCCCATCGGCTGGCTTCCGGTTCTCCATCAGCCAGCAGCTGCAGGTGATGGATGTGAAGAGCCACTTGTCTCCAGGGTCCCGGGTGGCTGAGGGTTCCAGGCGTGCCAGCCCTCCAGGCTGCCCAGGAGTCGAAGCTCCACTGTCCAGGCACCATCTCCTCAGACCGAGCCATGGGAAGAGGGCTGGGGGAGGCCTTGACTGCTCTGCTGGTGAGAGGCCCGTCCCTTGTCACACTTGGCATCCACAGGAGAAAAGGGGGTAGGTAGCCTTTGATAGGGACGGCAAATTCTGGACTCAGCTTCCTTGGCCTCCATAGAGTCCAAGCTGGCCACGAAGCCACACCAGTAAGCCAGTATCATCCAGTCTGAGGAGACTGTGCAGAGGAGTCTTTTCCCAGGCACCTGGCCCCTCATGTCTCACGTGAACCACCCACAAGCAAGCGAGGAGGACAGGGAGCCCCGGTCTCAAGGCCTGAGCTTGAGCTGCCTCTAAACACGTGGTTCTCAGCGTGTGGGTCTCAAACAACAGGCCTGTATACCAGCTATTCAGCATATCAATATTTACGTTACAGTTCAGTAAAATTACAGTTATGAAGTAGCAATGAAAATAATTTTATTTTGGGCTTGGGGTCACTACAACAGAGGGGACTCTATTAAAGGGTCACAGCATTACGAAGTTTGAAAACCACACCACAAACTTTGCTAAAGGTCATACCTTTGCAGGTGATAGGGGATGGGGACAGGGGAGAATGTGGTCACACTGCTCATGTTCTAAAAATAATTAATTTAAAGACAAGACCATGTTGTGGGACCACAGATGTAGCTCATGGGGAACAGCCCTTGCTCAGAATGCACAAAGCCCTGGGCTCCACCTTGAGTACCATAGAAAGCATATGCTATGCTGCTCACTTCATATTCAGCACGAGGAAGGTCATTCTGTGTATAGTGACTCTGAGGCCAGCCTGGGCTACATGAGACCTGTCTTTTAAAAGAATATGGTGTGATCTAATGTACAGAGTAGACTTCATTTCCTCAGACAGTTGCCTGGGTTTTTGTTGTTGTTTTTTTATTTATTTAATGTTATGTGGGTCTGCCTATATCTGGGTATAAGCTTGTGTGTGCCCGGTGCCCATGGAGGCCACAAGAAGGTCTCAGAAGCTCATGCACTGAAGTTACAGGCAGCGGAGAGCTTCCACACAGGTGCTGAGAACGGAACGCAGATCTGCAAGAGCAGCAAATGCTCGTAACCACTGAGCCGTCCGTCTCTCCAACTCTCCTTTAAACAGTTCTAAAGACCTTAGAAAGATGAGGACCTTAACCCGTCCGCCTCCCGACCCCTGGCAGTCACATCTCCATCACTCCAGAAACATGCGCCCCTCTCTGCTCTTGGGAAAGGCGCCTGTGAGCTAAGGCCTGGAGCACCCTCTGACCTCCTAGCTCTGCCTGTGGGCGCCCAAAGGAAGTTTCCTGAAGTCTCATACAGCAGTGCGGCAAGCAAAGGGCTCTGGAATGGGTGGTTCTGTGATGAAATCTGGGGATGAACTGCAAAGGAGGGTCAGGAAGAAGGCACTCCGCCCACCAGCCAACGCCCCCAAGATTCCACAGGTGCCAGTGCCTGGCACAGCCTTTCCCTGCCTGGCGTGGGAGCAGCAGACACCTAGGCTGGGGAGAGTCATCTTTTCAGGCCCTTGAAATGGAGGCAACAGCTGTCTCTCCCTCAAGCCCACAGCTGAGTGGGAGTCAGACTGTTCATTGTCTGGTCGTTTGGGGAGAAGAAAAGTTAGTCGTGTAGAGGGACGAGGGGGATCTTGCATGGGCTCAGTACACTGACATCACCATGCAAGGTGTGAGTTGTTCTCTGGGAAATTAAGCATTACCCAGGCCTCCCCTCCCCACCCCCACCCCCGCCCCACTCCTACAAGGGCTGCTCCCAGCACACATTCCAAAACTGAAACTAGGAATAGTCCTGCTTTTGATAGGGTTTCCCTGTGTAACCCAGGCTGGCCTGGAACTTGTTATAGTACAAGCTGTCCTCAAACTCCAGATCCACCTGCAACATGCCTTTTAAAAGAAAATATTGTCAACTAGGGGCTGGAGAGATGGCTCCGTGGTTAAGGGTGTGTTCTGCTCCTGCAGAGGAGCCCAGGGCCAGCTCTCCAGTTGTCTCCTAGACAGACACAGCCATACACATAAGAGAAAATAAAATAAATTTTTGACAACTTTTTTAAATAAATACTCCAAGTGTCTTGAGTGTCTTCTGTTGGTTTTGTTGAGATTGGGTATGAACCAGTCTACAGGGGGAAAAAAAAATCAAAGCAACTTTTGGGTTTTTTGTTTTATTTTGAGACAGGGTTTCTTAGTGTAACCCTGGCTGTCCTGGAACTTGCTTTGTAGACCAGGCTGACCTCAACTCAGAGGCCTGCAGAGGCCTCCTGAGTACTGGGATTAAAGATGTGCACCAACCAAATAAAATACTTTAATTTCATTTTACTTGTTATTATGCAAATATGTTTTCCTGGCAATAAATATATTTTTTAAAAAGTTTACTGCCAGGCGTTGGTGGCACACGCCTTTAATCCCAGCACTTGGGAGGCAGAGGCAGGTGGATTTCTGAGTTCAAGGCCAGCCTGGTCTCCAGAGTGAGTTCCAGGACAGCCAGGGCTATACAGAAAAACCCTGTCTCAAAAGACCAAAAAAAAAAAAAAAAAAAAAAAAAAAAGTTTACTTATCTAAGATCTAAGTCTAAGTTACTTTTCTCCTGTAGCTGACCTGCCTTCTCTGTTCCTTTGAGGCCAGAAACTGCTGTCTCTGGCACTTAGTACCTCATCCTAAAACAGCAGGAGATAAAATAAAGAATTAATTGCTAGAGCCTTTTCCCTTTTGTCCTGATGCCTCTTGCTTGTCTGGCTAGGGGGAAGTTTGGAGCAATAAACTTTTATTGAACCAGGAGAAGAGAATAAAGCTTGCAGAAGGAAAAACTTTTACATGATCATATATGCATAAACTTACATAAGTTCATATATAGATTCACACATGTGCATTTATGCATTTCCATTCAAATCAGTTGGGCGCAGCTTGCATGCATTCTCACAATTATGTACTTACACACACACACACACACACACACACGCATACATTCTTGCAATTACATATGTACACACACACATCCATACTTACATATGCATATGGAACAAAAGACCAAGCACCGGTGCAGAAAGAACTCACTTATTCTGGATGAAAAATGAGCTCCAATCTTTATTGCATAGAGAAAGAAAAAGCTTCCACCCTTTTAGTGCTAAATGAATTAAACCCATGCTTGTAAGAAAAAAAAGCTTTGTTCCTTTTAATAAGACCAAGCCTACCTTGTCTGTGCCATCCGACCTGTCCTGTCCCACGGTAAGGAGAAGCCCACCTGCTCCTCCTGCTCTCTGCAGCGGTCTGTTTCCCTCTTTCCCTCTGCGTTCTGCATATTGGTCTCCTAGTTTTTCATGTTTCTAGAGTTTCTAAGTCATTCCACGCTGCATCCTCCTCATCTTGTTCTCTCCTCCTGCTGTGAAGTCACAACAGTGCTCCTCCCCTCAGTGCCTTTTCTCCCGAAGCTATGCCTAGACTTCTAAGTTCCTCTTGTATTCAGTTCTGTCTAAAGACTTCTCCTCAGCTCAGTTCTTCTCGGCTCAGTCCTGACTCTCTGTCCTCAGCACTTAAACATCTTTCAGACTACACGATCACACGTTAAAAAGTTCATCAAAAGTTCGCACACAAAATCAAATCACAAATTGAAATAGAAGCTTACAACAGAGAATGTTTACATGCATATTTATTAGGAGTAATTATGTTTAAACGTCCACCACCTGTCACTGCTTCACGGGTTCATTGTAAGTTGAAAACCATAATTAAGTTACTAATGAAGTTTTGTATAGATAAACCCAGTCAATATTTAACTTCTGCCCTAGCACCTATAATAAATTGTTAGTCCCTTTTTGAGGACCATTGGTTAATTGTTTTACAACCTCTTGGAATGTGCTCTGAGTAGGAGAAAGTCTGGCACTATCTAAGAGCAATTGACTGCTGGTGACACTTGGAGACTGCCAGAGTTTTCATTGCAGTTTTTACTATCAGAAAAAGACCTAATAGCAGTCCCAAGGTAAAAGAGCTTAATAAACGCAGATAGGAATTCTTTTTTTTTTTTCCCCCGAGACAGGGTTTCTCTGTGTAGTCCTGGCTGTCCTGGAACTCACTCTGTAGACCAGGCTGGCCTCGAAAGAAATCTGCCTGCCTCTGCCTCCCAAGTGCTGGGATTACAGGCGTGCGCCACCACACCCGGCTAATTTTAGGAATTCTTATAAGATCATCATTAAGACTTAAGAAGTCAGGCTGGAGAGATGGTTTAGCAGTTAAGAGCACTGACTGTTCTTCCCAGAGGTCCTGAATTCAATTCCTAGCAACCACATGGTGGTTCACAACCATCTGTAATGGGATCTGACGCCCTCTTCTGGTGTGTCTGAAGACAGCAACAGTGTACCAACATACATAAAATAAATTTAAAAAAAAGAATTAAAAAAAAAAAAAGAATTAAGAAGTCATCTATTTAAGCCGGGCGGCGGTGGTGGCGCACGCCTGTAATCCCAGCATTTGGGAGGCAGAGGCAGAGGCAGGTGGATTTCTGAGTTCGAGGCCAGCCTGGTCTACAGAGTGAGTTCCAGGACAGCCAGGGCTACACAGAGAAATCCTGTCTCGAAAAACCAAAAAAAAAAAAAAAAAAGTTATCTATTTGTCTACATAGAATCACTACAAGACAGTACACTTTCATGGATCTACAGAGATCTGCCCCAAAGGGGTGTACTATTACTTAGTGATTGTTATATATGTTTAATAGTAACAGAAAAAGCATATTAATAGCAGGAATCTTTCCTAAAATGAATTCCCTTACAGCCTTGCTTAATAAGGGCGAGCCTGTCGCAGATTATATGATAATCTGAAGCAGGCCATCTCAGGAAGATCACCTGCTAGTTATTAGCTTGTCTGTCCCATGATGGCTCCTGACCAGGAAGTGAGGTGCAGATTTGGAAAATGTTGGGCCTAGCAGGTCCTACCAAGTCCTCTCCCTTAGGGGCAGGTGAGGCCTGGGGGTGCACGGGATCTGGGAAGGAAACTAGAAGAGAAGGAAGCAAAGAGAACCAGAGTGTGAGAAAGAAGAGGTAGGCTGGGAGACCACTACCCATAAGTCCCAAGAGCATGAGGATCTAAGTCCACTCCCCAGAACCCATGTAGAAATACCAGGAGTGGTGGCAGCATGGGGACAATCCCAGTGCAAGGAAGTCAGATTTGCCCATCCTGCTTCGCAAGCTCCAGACCAGCAAGAGACTTGTCTCAAACAAGGGATGGGGGGTTGGTGGTTGGAGAGATGACTCAGTGGCTAAGAACACTGACTGCTCTTCCAGAGGTCCTGAGTTCAATTCCCAGCAAGCACATGGTGGCTCACAACCATCTGTAATGGGATCTAGATGCCATCTTCTAGTGTGTCCTGAAGACAGCTACAGTGCATTCACATACATCAAATAAATAAATAAATAAATAAATAAATAAATTTTAATTTTAAAAAAATGGAAAAAAGGAGGAGGAGGAAGAGGAGGAGGAGGAGGAGGAGGAGGAGGAGGAAGAAGAAGAAGAAGAAGAAGAAGAAGAAGAAGAAGAAGAAGAAGAAGAAGAAGAAGAAGAAGCCGTGCTTGATAGTTCATGCCTTAGTCCCAGCACTCTGGAGGCAGAGGCAGTCAGGTCTCTGTGAGTTCAAGGCCCAAACCTGGTCTACATAGCAAGTTCCAGGACAGCCAGGGCTACACAGAGAGTCCCTGTCCCAAGCAAAATACCAGTATGTACAGAGAGCAGTAAACAAACACTAGACGTTATTTACTAGCCTACATGTATGTACACACCACATGCACCTATACTCACACACATGAACATGTATGCACCTACACAGACAGGGGCAGAGCTGGTAAAGAAGTAAGGCTCCAGGAGCTGAAAGATGGCTGTAGCACTTGCAAATCCAGAGGGCCTAAATTGGGTTCCCACATCAGGAGGCTCACGACAGCCTATAACTCAGCTTCCAAGGGAACCAATACCTTCTGCCTTCTACAGACCCCATAATCACACATACACACACACACACAGGTAATGCAAACTTTTTTTTCTTTTTTTTTTTTTTTTCTTTTTTTGGTTTTTGGTTTTTCGAGACAAGGTTTCTCTGTATAGTCCTGGCTGTCCTGGAACTCACTCTGTAGACCAGGCTGGCCTCGAACTCAGAAATCCACCTGCCTCTGCCTCCCAAGTGCTGGGATTAAAGGCGTGCGCCACCACTGCCCGGCGCAAACTTTTTTTTAAAGAAGCAAGTTTCCAGGGAGACAGGGAGAGGGAAACAGTGGACAGTCGCCACAGTCAGAACTAGAGGAGCCAGGGATGGCTGCCTTGGAGAGCACTTTCCTCACAGGGCTGTCCAGAGGTCCTCAGTACCAGAGCAGACCAAGGCTGGCTGGATGAGAGCTTTGAGCTCAGGGGGCCTGGGGAGGGAGTGGGTAGGGATGTTGTAGTAGAGACCATGGAGTCAGAACCTTGAGGGCACCTAGGAGCACAGAGCCCACCAGGGCCTAGACAGGGACAGCATTACTGTGGAGTGTGTTTGCAAGAGCTTCTTCCTAAATTATGGGGAGTTCTGTGAGTTGGCTTTAACATGGCTCTTACCAGGACTTAAAGCAGGTTACAATTCGATGCATTCTATTAAAAAAACAGAGAGGGGCTGGAGAGCTGGCTCAGTCATGAAGAGCACTTGCAGCTCTCACAGAGGACCTGGTTTTCATTGCCAGCACCCACATAGTGTCTCATAACTGTCCATAACTCCAGTTCCAGGGGATCCAACATCCTCTTCTGAGCTCTGTGGGCACTGGGCACGCACATGGCACCCATCCATTCATGTAGACAAAACACTCACTCATAAATACATCTTTAAAAAAATAATAAGGAAATGGGCTTATGAGCCCATTTAATGAGGCTGTAGTTCAGTTAATAATGAGGATGTAGTTCGGTTAATAATGAGGATGTAGTTCGGTTGGTAGAGTGGCTGCAAGAAGCCCTGGGTTTAGCTGGGTGGTGGTCCCAGCACTCAGGAGGCAGAGGCAGGCAGACCTCTGAGTCTGAGGCCTACCTGTTCCACAGAGTGAGTTACAGGACCACCAGGGCTACACAGAGAAACCCTGCCTCAAAAAAAACCAAACCAAACCAAAAAGCCCTGGATCTGATCTTTAGCACTATAAAAACAGGCATGACAGCACACACCCGTAATCCCAGCACTTATGGTAGACGCAGATGAATCAAAAGCTAAGGATCATCTTCAGCTGAGGGCTTCCTCAGGTTGTTCCTGCGACACCTTCCTGCTGGCATGCTGCCATGCTCACGCTTCTGAAGCCCTATGTCCCAGGCTTCCACCATAAGTCATCGCCCCTTGGGACAGGAGAAGGTTCATCAGATATGCAATCGGATCCTTGGGACTTCCGTTCTGATTCTTGACTTAGGGAGGGGAGCACGGACTTAAAAAGAAGCAACTAGGAGATGCCCTCAGACTAGCAGCTTCCCAAGTAGCCTGAAGGTCCCAGTGACTTACAGAACTGAAAGGGGCGGACACTCAGGTTTGCTGGTAGAAGGGAAGCGTCCTAGTCACTGGTCTGTTGCTATAGAGACACCATGATCACAGCAGCTCTTAAAAATGCATTTGATTGAGTTTGGCTTACAGTTCAGAGGTTTGGTCCATTATCATGGCAGGGAACAGGAAGAGATGGTTGAGAACTACTTACTGATCTTCAGGAGGAGAGGAGAGGAAATGAGGGGGAGGGGGAGGAGGGAGGGAGACTGGGTCTGGCATGGATTTTTGAAACCTCAAAGCCCACCCCCTAGTGACAAACTTCCTTCAACAAGGCCACAGCTACTCCAATCCTCTAATCCTTTCAAAAAGTGCTACTCCCTGGCAACTAAGTGGTCAAGTCTCTGAGCATCGGAGCCAGGAGAAAGTGTCTTAATGACAAACAAAAAAACAACAACAAACCAAGAAAAAAGGCAAAAGCCGACAAAGAAGCCGAAGGGCCAAGGCACCCCCTGGTCCAACCGAGGTAAGATGAAGGGGCCGCTGGGCATAAGGCGTGAGTAATGGCTGGGATTGGCATCCCTTTTGCCCCTGACCTAGGACCTTACCTAGGAACTGTGTCACACAGCATATGCCCCCAGGAAGAGGGCCTTGATGGTCTCATGAGCGTGCTGTGCCAGAAACAAACAAAGCCGTTTGTGTAAGAATTCACTGAATGACGATAAATTCATGAGGTTTATTGGCTTCCTACCCGGGGTATAGCCTGGGCAAATGCACTTTTTTTTTTCTCTGTGTAGCCCTGGATTGCCTAGAATTTACTCTATAGCCCAAGCTGGCCTTGAGCCTACAAAGATCTACCTCCCTCTGCCTCCTGAGTGCTGGGATTTAAGCCGTGCCACCATCTGGCTCTTTAACCCACTCTTCATTACTGACACTAACCTTTCATAGCGAACACTACATAGCTGACAGTCGATATAGTTTTCTATCTATATACGTATATACACACGGATTGTGGGATACAAGGCAGAGAGGCTGCAGGAGAGCTCAGGCTGGCTGGAAGCGGGTTGAGTCTGTGTTGGTAAGGTAATAAACCGGGCCAGTGCCAGGAGGGAGCTACTGTGGAAACTGGAGAGCAGAGCCAGCAACGCCTCAGGGCTCTGCTGTGAACTACAAAGGTCAGGTCTGAGGGAGGAATGGCGTATCTGGGTGCAGATGGAGGATAGGTAGTCGGGAGGCAGGTAAGGAGGCGGAGAACCTGGCCAAGTCAGGGATCTCTCAGATGTCAGCCAGATGGGGCCGTGGCTTCCCGATGTTGGCCGTATTATAAGGTCCAAGTGAAGGAACTGCCGCCCCCCCCCCCCGTTCCTCTCCCTGTTGGGTCTGTTTTTACGCCATTTCCCTGATTTGACTATGCACAATTTCAATTCTTCTCCATAAACTTACAGGATGCTCACTCTCTACCCCCAGGAACCACCTGGGTTTACCAGTTTCCTTCTCCCTCAAAACAATCAAAAGTTGATTATAAAGTGGACTCTTCCTCAGCAAGGCACAGCCTGGAAAACAAAACAAAACAAAACAAAACAAAACAAAACAAAACAAAACAAACAAACAAACAAAAAACTTGCTGTATTCAATATGGAGTAACTTGGAGTATGGCATAGCCTGACCTCAACGGCTGGGCAGGGCCCAAATTCCTCTGCAGTCACCGAGTGGCAGTGCTGAGGGAAATGTTTGCTGTTCCAGTGACTAGAGTCCTGAGAAGAATGGAGGGAGAGGCCATCTCCACACAGTGCCTTCAAGGAGAATCACTCAGACATCAGGCACAGATGTACAATTGGGGGAGGGGAGTTCACGACAGGATGTGACCACTCAGTCCCTCCAGAGGCTGCAAGCAGTCAATGTGGAGCCAAGGACCGGAGGGCCGATGGGACACAAGGCACCACAAGGCACCATGCCGTGCTGTGGAACTGGCCGCACAGATTGTCCGACATGAGCTGGGATCCCAATCCAGAGCACTCTGAAATCAGGGTGTTTCCGGTAGTCATGGTGTTGCCTGAGAACTGTCAACATTAGTCACTGTTTGCCCTGGAAGTTGACTGGAGCTGAAGAGGACCCTGCTTTCTGTTTGTTTGTTTGTTTGTTTGTTTGTTTGTTTCATTGACTGGCTGATGTGTGCACATGTGATCTGCACAGCATAAATGTTGAGGTTTTCAAAAGTTAGCTTTCTTCTACCACCATGTGGGTCCTAGGGATCAAATCCTGGTGCCAGGCCTAAGGGCAGGTGCTCGCTCTACCCACTGCCCCATCCTGCCTGCCCCACTTTCACCCTTGGTGTCGAGGCTGCCGCTGCAGACGCCACATTTCGAGCTCTGAAGGAAGCCAAAAGAAGAAGAAAAATAGCCACTATTCAGAAAGCCTCTGTGGCTGCCACCGTTTGTAATAACACCCTGACCTGTTCCTGTTCTGCTTCTCTGAGCCTTTTTCGTCCTGCCTTAAAAAAAAAAAAAAGTGATTTTTAAATTGGGCGTTACTTGTTGGTAACCAAAAGATTTGTAACAAAAGGAGCGGCCTAGGTCACTCAGACATCGGTGGTCACTCAAGCATCACCAGCCACGGTGTTCTCCCACATTCTTACAAACCCACCTTAAGTCACACAATCCGTCATTCTTATTCAAACGAGGTGACTTGTGGCCAGAAGGCCAGTGCATTGGGTCCTCACTGAAAATCCTGTCTGATTTTTTTTCTCAGCAAACACTTCTCCCACAAAGTTCAAACCCACCTGTCCGTCACTGTCACGAAAGCCACTTTCCACCTTCACTTTGACTTAAGAAATAGAGAGGGTACCCTCCTACCCCGCAGTTGTCAAAACTACAACGAGACAAGAACAGTCACAATATGGCCAGGGGTTGGAGAATCCACGCTCAGTAGAGCCGCCGGCCCACCTGACATTCATGCTCTGTTGATGGATGTCACGTGACCAGGGCTCCTGCTGAGTTGTTGTTGGTAATGTTTCTATGTGTTTTAAAGCAGGGTCTCACTATGTAGCCCAGGCTGGCCTTGAACTCATGAAGGAATCATCTACCTTCCTGCTGGGCATTTATTTGAAAGCCTTCAAGCAAACTTTAAGAACGTCCAGGCTCACAGTTGCAGTTGAAGAGAACTTGCCAGAGCCTCAGTCTGGCCCAGGATGAGCCACACCCGCACACTTTTCCTGCCTGGTGGTTTGTCCAAGCAAGCACTGCTAGCATGGAAGGCCGTGACCAGCGCCCGGGGTGGGGACAGGCTGACCCAGAAATGCCTCTGTTGGGGCTTATGTGCCTCTGAGGTAGGCTTATTGCAAGGCCCTGCCCCTCCACCCTCTCCCTGGTTGGTTTACAGGGATCAGACACTGAAGCGAGTCACCTCAGTACCCCCTGAGGACAGACTCAATGCCGAACCTTGTAACAAAAGGGGTTCACTACACGGGGAGGGGTGCTGTTGGAGCCTGGCCCATGCTCAAAGCTGAAGAGTGAGTGTGTGTGTGTGTGTGTGTGTGTGTGTGTGTGTGTGTATTATTCCTGGCTGGCCTGGAGCTTGTCTTGTAGACTAGGCTGGCTTCAAATTAACTGAGATTCACCCGCCTCTACCTCCTGAGTGTTGGGGGGGGACTAAAGGTCTGCACCCCCACAGCTGGCCATTAGTATATGCATTTTAAATTATAGTTTAATTGATTTTGTATGCATGTATGTGTATGGCCAGGAGTGTGCCTTTGTACATGTGTAGATGTCAAAGAGAAGTCAACCAATGGGAGTGGGCTGGGTTCCTCAGCCTCGTGGGGCAGCTTGCTAACAAAGCTCCTATGCCCACTTAACCATCTTGACAGCTGTATTGCTACATTGTAACTAATAAATAGTCACTGTGCACAAGCATGGGGTACAGTGTGGCATTTCAGTGCACACAATCCAGTAAATATTGTCTACTGATCAGATCTTACGCTGTCAGGAGGCCTATGGTGCACGTCAGACACATATCATTTCTTTCTGTTGGAAACATTCAAAACTCCCTTACGCTATCAGGAGGCCTATGGTGCACGTCAGACACTTATCATTTCTTTCTGTTGGAAACATTCAAAACTCCCACCCACTAGCTACTCTGAAATGTTCAGTGGGGTCTGTAACTGTAGTCGTCCTGTTAGCTCTATTCTTCCTAGCCAGCCAACCACACCTGTACCACCAACCACCCTCTTCCCACCATCCCTCCCCAACATGCACTTTTCCAAAGACTTAGCAAGGCATCATCTGGGACAATTAACTCTGTTCAGAGTCCGACTATGATCCACTCAGAGATGAGTCATTACTATAATCAATGTAGGGGATCAGCTCACACACACACAGGGCACCAACGTCACTCCTGTGGGTTTGTTTTTTTTTCACCCTCTCTCCTAACCTCTTCCTTCTGCCTTACCCTATGGCAAGGAATTCATCTTTGTCTCCGTGGATTTGTTTGCATTTTATAGAGTTCTGTGTATATAAGCACGTGCTGCTGCTCCCCCTGCTCCTCTTTAAGATGAGGTTTCTCTGTGTAGCCCTAGCTATCCCAGAATTTTCTCTGTAGACCAGGCTGGCCTCCAACTCAGAGATTCCGCTTCTGTCTCTTCCCTTGCTCTCCCCACCACCACCACCTCTACCTCCCGAGTGCTGGAATTAAATACGTGAACCACCACTCCCTGGTGCTTTCTTTCTTTTTTAATCATGATAGTCCTTTTGAGATCCTTGGTATGACATGTATTTGATAATTTGTCCCTTAATATCCATCGTTTAGCATACACTGCACAGGTATCCTTCAAATAAAATAGAGTCATGTGTCCCTCCAAATACACTATGAAAAAGGCAGCATTAGACAATTTCACCATTGTCTGAACATCAACAAATATGTTTACACAAACCAAGACAATCATAATCACTAAGCCATAACCACCCCCCAATAGAACTAGCAGATTCCTTGTTGACTGAAATATCAGGGTGACCATCACTAGCGGCTACAAAAAAAAAAAAAAAAAAAAAAAAAAAACCTTGTCAGGTTTGGTGGCCTACAACTATAATCTCAACAGAAGACTGTGAATTTGAGACCAGCCTGGGCTACATAGGGAATCTAAGGCTAGACCAGACTGCAATATCAAAACTCAACTCAAAAATAAAGTACGACCTGGAGGCACACACCTGTAAACTCAGCTTCTGAGGCGAACTAAGACAAGAAGAGGTCTGATATAAGCTTAAGGCCAGCGTAAGCTCTGTAGCCAATCCCAGACCAGCCAAGGCTACACAAAAAGGGCCCTGCCTCACCTGAGCAAGATGGCCCAGCAGGTGCCTGTCACCAAGGCTGACGACCCAGCCCCAACCTCTACACAAACACCTTGGCACACGTGCCCACCACACTCGGGTTCCAGACAGGTGCCGATTCACATTCCCGCTAGGCCTGTATGAGATCCAGCCCCGCACGGCACGTTTAATGCAGACACCGCTCGGGTGCACACGGGCTTTAATTCACATCGCCGCCCTAGTGGCGTCGAGTAGATGCCGTCTGTGTACACCTGCTCTGTTCCCTTGAAGGATCCATTATTACTTTTTTTTTTTAATCTTTATGGATAGTACCTAACACTGGTTGTAATCCAAGGATGGCCTCACCTCAGCTCAGGATGTAGCCTTGAATTTCCACTCTTCCTCCCTCCCTCTTACCCCTCCCCCACGCCCTGGGTTTGTAGGCACCACTGAGAGGGAGCTGGTTATCAGCCCCAGAACTTCATGCACAGTCGGCAGACACTCTACCAACAGATCCACACATCTCCAGCCGTTCAAATATTTTTTTTCCAGTTTTTCACAGGGGGAGTCCTGGGGGAAGAGTGTGAGAAGCAAGGGACAACGGGGTGCCCTGAAGCTCTGACCTCCTTCAGGAAGTAAAGGATGACATCGCTCTGCTTTATACAGTCCTCTATCTCTCCCCTCCGATTCTTCATTTTCAGATTTGTTTTTAACTCTGTGTATATATGTATATACTATAATACTAAAGTACTATATGTGCATGTATATTTTATGTGTATGTGTGGAATGTGCACATGAATGGAGGTGCCTGCAACAGTCCGAAGAGGGTGTCAGGTCCCTGGAGCTGGCGTCACAAGCGGCTGGGAGGCAAACTCTGGCCCTCTGCAGGAAGCAACTGTACTTCTAGCAGCTGAGCTCTCTCTCCGGCATCATCACCCCCAATTCTTCCTTCAAATAGCGTCTCGTGTAGTACAGGCTAGCTTCGCACCCACTTCCTTGAACTGATCCCCTCCCCTTTGCCTATGAAGAACTGGGGTGGTGTCCTCATACCTTCCAGCCCCTCCCCTTCCATCTTTCTCCCCACCCCCTTCCTTCTCATGTGTTGGCTAACTTTGTCTCTCCTTTGTGAGGGCTCAGTTCATGTCTGTCCTGGGGTCTTCCTGGCTTCTCCTGCGACCTTGCAAACAGAGTCTAGGATTCTGTGCAGAGTGAGCTAGCTTTAATCTTTTATGTCCTCTTGTCGCCTGTCTTCCCCCTTACAAACGGCTCCCTGTGCCTTAACCAAGCCACCACCAGAGAAGGCGCAGATACCTTTGAAGGCTCAAAGGTCCTAGAGGGATTTTTGCTGTTCTTAAGTTCTGGGTACTCTGTTCCCACCCAATGTGCCAAAGCAGGCTGCAAAAGACAGGCAAAGAGACAGTTTACAATAGCACCGTCATTCTGAAATCTTGAGTGGGGGTTTATCAAACAACAGATGACAAATTCCTGGCTCCTGACACCAAACCAGGAGAGAGGGGCTCAGCATGAGGTGCGTGTCAAGTTCCTCGTGCCACATCCATTGATTACAACATTACAACACGCGGCTTAAAGCAGCTCACCTCTCTCTCTCCCCCCCCCCTCCATACCCAACATTGGTTATAATCTTATCAGATCAATTGATTATCTGAATTGGATTTTATATGGTTGAAATCAAAGAGTCAACCACGTGGGCTCTTACTAGGCCAGGGAAGACCCTGGTCCAGGCTTTTCAGAGTGACAACTGAGGCTCTAAGGCCTCAGTTCCTTAAGGTTGTTGGGTGGGGCAGGGTTCCTCGGGCCTTTTAGGTGTCATCAGAAGTCTTCCTTGGCTCCTTGTGACTTTTCTGGTCCAGTCTACATGTGTGTACCTAGCTTTAGGAAAGAGAGGGGCCAGTATCCTTACCTGTTTTGGTCTCTCCAGCTGTCTTTCTACTTTTTTTTATTTTTTATTTCTCCAAGATGGGGTTCCTCTGTATAGCCCTGGCTGTTCTGGAACTCACTCTGTAGCCCAGGCTGGCCTTGAACTCAGAAATAGGGATTATTTCTACTCTGAAAGAGACAATTTCTGCATTTCAGGGTTATTGTGTCTAGATTGAGTCCTGAATACCTAGGTAGGCCCCAAGTCAAGGTTCATGATCTTTTTAAATTTTTAAAAAATTTTACACATATGAGTGTTTGCTCGAATGTATATTGTGCACCATGTACATATCTGGTGCTCATAGAAGCCAGAAGAGGTCATTGATCCTTGGAACTGGAGTTCCACTGTTGTGAGCCACTATGTGGGTGCTGGGAACTGAACCTAGGTCCTCTCCAAGAACATCCAGTGCTCTTAACTGCTGAGCCATCTCTCCAGGCCCAGGGTTCATAGTTTTAATATAGGCCTTTTGCCAGTAGGCTAACGTAGTCCCAGGTCCTGGGTCCTAGGTGAACATCTTTGCTTGTGGCCACAGGGCAGGGCCTCTGGTACTGGAGTCACCCCTGCTCCACCTTTTTCCTCTCCTTTTCCTTCCGTACCCTGCAGCCACCAGGAATGTAAGATGTCCCTTCCAGGACATTGAGTTACACAGTCAGTGAGCGAAGGGACTTGCTGCCAAGCCTAAGACATGAGCAAGTCCCAAGACCCCACGCGGTAGGAGGAGAGAATGAATTCTTACTGCTTGTTCTCAACCCCCATAGGCATCCTCTGGTACATGTGTATGTATGTACACACACACACACACACACACACACACACACACACACTTGTAAATGCAACAAAAAAGTTTTGTTTTGTTTCTTAAAGATTTATTTATTTATTTATTATATATGAGTACACAGTAGCTGTCTTCAGACAGCCCAGAAGAGGGAGGGAGTCAGATCTCATTACGGATGGTTGTGAGCCACCATGTGGATGCTGGGATTTGAACTCAGGATCTTCGGAAGAACAGTCAGTGCTCTTAACCGCTGAGCCATCTCTCCAGCCCATTTTGTTTGTTTGTAAGACAGGTTTATTCATGTTGCCCTGGCTGTCCTGGATTTCACTCTACAGACCAGGTTAGCCTCAAACTCACAGAGATCCACCTCCTTCCAACTGAGTACCTGAATTAAAGGCATGCACCACTACCACCTAGAATGTTTTGTTTTGTTTTACTTGTGCTTATCAGAGACCAGCCCACTTTAAACACCCAAGGCAAAGCCCTGGCTGGTCCACTATGCTGAGCCCGCACACTCTGGGCAGGAAAGGCAGAAGTGCTGGATAAGATCCCTGCAACCCCAGCCAGGCCCAGAAGCCAAGGAGCCAGTGCTGAGACTAGAGGAGCAAGATCTGTTAGGTACAAGGTGCAAAGCCCATAACTGGGGACATTGTCACCCGTGGCCTCTTCTCCAGGTGTACAGGAGATTGCTCTTTCACACTTTGCTGCAGTTCTATCAGATGAGATCATCGAGGTCATTCCAGATATTGCCCTAGGATGCAGCTATATTCTTCACCCTGCTCTAAGTCTCATTGTATCTCTCTGTAATATGGAAATAATAATAATCTTTGCCTGGCCTGCCTAGTTAAGGGTTTTATGGGAAGGGGACAGGAGGCTAGAATATGTGTGTGTGTGTGTATGTGTGTGTGTGTCTGTGTGTGTCTGTGTGTGTGTGTCTGTGTGTGTGTTGAGAGAGATAGAGACAGAGAGACAGACAAAGAGACAAAGAGATAACCAGCATAAGCACACTGTGGAGCCTAAAAGGCACGCATCTCTGGGTATTTCAGCTCTCCAGCCCACCCCTCATCTCTCTGGCTAGATATTTGGCCGGCTGTCATGGGAACAAGGCTGTCCAGAATGCACCTGGTCCGGGCTCTAGTCTGAAAAGGCGGCCATTCAAAGTTGGCTTGGCCAGGAGCCTTGTGATGAGAGACAGGGGGCCCTGTGCTCTGGAGGGAAGGAGGCCCATGTGGCCTCAGTGTGGAGCTGAGCTGTCAGCCGGGGAGGGTGACAGGCTGGTTGGGAGGGGGAGGTGTCTCAGAAGGAAGACTGAGCTAGTGTTTAAGGCCTCGGGCTGAAAGGCGGCTGTGTGTCCCATGCTAGCTGCCTGGCAGGCAGGCATGTGACTCATTGGTGGCCGGAGGAGGGTGCAGCCTGGGCCCAGCTGGCCAGGACAGGGGGCTCACTGCCCACCCACATGCGAATGTATATCAGTATAAGTTGGAACAGGTATGCCAGTGCTGAGGCTACCACCTATCTGCCTGGGCTCTTAGGAGCCCTGGCAGTAGCCACATCCTGCCCACTTCTGTCTATGGCTGTGGCAAGTCTGTCCCTCCTCCCAGTCAGGGTCTCTCCAAGTGGCCCATGCCTGCCGCATCCTATGTGACCCTTCCTGGGTGCTGCCCAGCAGAAAGGGCCGTCCTCATTCTTTAATTGTACCCACTGTGGCAGGTAGGACAGGTGAAGGAGGGAGGGACAGACAGTTTGTTAAAGTGATGCTAGCCATTCGAAGCCGATTTGTAAAGGTGAGCAGGAACTCATCCCATTTCAAAGGACATAATGCCATTGAGAGAAGGGAAGGCAGGTATTGGGGAATCAGAGGGAGACAGGCTTGCTGGAGTAGCAGCGGGAGGCAGTGCACACTATTAAAGATCTGTGGGTAGAACCAGGGGTCCTGGAGCAGGCAGAGTTGAGGACCTGGGGTAATAGAAGAGGCTACACAGAACCTATTGGGTCCCAAGCCTATTCCCAAGGGCCTTCCAGGCAAGGTTTCATTGTCGCAAAATAGCTGGTCATGGGCAAGTGTGTATTTATGTGTGTCACTGGGTAAGCAAGTATCTCAGAACTGTGTGTGTGTGTGTGTGTGTGTGTGTGTGTGTGTGTCCGTCCATGAGCTTTCTACATGTCTCCGAATGCTTGTGTATTCATATGTAGTTTGATCTTACTGTTCATGTGAGTGTCTGGGTACATGTGTTCACAGTCTGTATCATGTACATTTCAGTGTGTGATGGTGCATTTGTGTATCTGCCTGTGTGAGAGAGAATGTTTGTGTGTATGTGCACCCTACCGAGAGGAACTGGGGCTCCAAGACACAGGGCCATACCAGGAACCAACCACAGGAACCAACCACCACTCAGCCCTCCCCTTCCCCCTCCTGACACCCCCTCTCCCCCGGTCAGGTTACTTCTGCTTTGCTGCCCCTGGACCCTTTAAGCTCCATTTCCACTGGACTGCCATCCCATACCCACAAAGCCATGGGTGGCCTTGGCTGTCCCCACACCAGCCGGTTTGTGCTTGAGCACGAGGAGATACCAGAAAGCTGCTCAGCCCCAGGGGTATTGTGTCCATCTTCTGTGTGTGTGTGTGTGTGTGTGTGTGTGTGTGTGTCCATTTTCTATTGGCTAGCCCAGACACCTCTTCGCCATCCCAGAAAGAGGTGTCTAGACAGCATGAAGCAGCTGTCCACACAGCACCGCCCTCCTTCCTCCTGGGCTCTGCCTCTGAGCAGTTTGTCTTACAGAATAGCCAGAGAGTCCTGGAGGCTTGGCCTAAGTGGTAACTAGGACTGGAACATCTCCAAGGTATCTGAGTGGTTTTTAACATTGGCAGAATCACCAGGCAGATGTGAGGTAGGTAGAAGCAAGGGAAGCTCTGAGTTCGAGGCCAGCCTGGTCCACAGCATGAGTTCCAGAACAGGCAGAGAAACCCTGTCTCCAAAAATCTACCCCCTTTGAGAGGGAGAGAGGAAGTGGGGGACAGAATCCTTTGAAGGCTCTAAACACCCCCCCAAGCTGTTCTGGGGGCTTCCAATTTCAGGATCTTGTACCATGCACACACAGAATGGAAATTATGACCCAGGCCTGGCCAGTCAGGCAACCTCACCCCCAAGATGTGCTCACTGGCCTAGGGCAGGACACATGACACCGAGAGAACCCAGTGAAAGTCCCTCCCTGGGATTTTATATGAGGAAGTAGAAGTGGGGTGTGTGGGAGCTGGGGAGCAGTGAGAAGAACCTGTGGGCATCCTGAAACCTTTGCCCTTCTTGTAAAAGGATGGGATGGCCATAAAGTGTTGGTGATATTTCTGTTATATAAGCCAGCAAGTTTCTTTTGCTTCAGCTTCTTAAGAGTTGAGACTTGCTATCACTTAAAGCCAGAAGAATCCTGGACTATTTCTTGCCTGAGCCACATGCTTGGTCTTCAGAATGCCAGAGCTACTTTGCCTGGCTCGGAACATCCCTCATGGTCTCTCCTTGGCTCCAGGTCCCCACCTTGATGTCTTACGGCCAGCGTCCACTCCTCTCAAATCTCCTAAACCCACCTCCGCTGCCTCTACCACCACCTACTTCCTCCTCTCTCTGGCCCAGTCTCTTCCACAGCTACTTCCCTGTCTGTCTGCTTCTCCCCAGCCTCACAGGAAGGCTAGTCTCTCTTCAGGTCCTTGCTTAAAGCTGGCCAGCTGGGCTCAGGAATGCTCCAGGAAGATGGCTTCCCTGCAGCAGAGTTGCCTGGAAAAGCTGCTTTCTCTCTACAGGGCTTCCCAGGTAGCCCTCCACGGTCTGGCCTTGGGACCAGCTCTGGGAAACCCCTTCGGTCAGTTCTGTCACCTCCTAGATTGCCAAGGCTTAGCTCCGGGAGTACTAGACAATCAGAGGTCACCTTGGGTTCCCGGGAGCTGGGACTGGTTGCGTCACTTCCTCCATTCCCTGTGATCTGCATTTATTTGGAGTCTAGTCTTCCTTTGTGTCCTGCGCATGCGCGCTCTGTCAGAAACAGAGGACCATGTTTAAGCCTTTCTACAGTGTCCCATGTTATTGAATAACGAATTCTCAGAGTGCAGAAGTTTCACTGAGGGCAATTCATCAGCTGGTTCCACTCTCTTCCCTAGCCTTGGCTGAGGAAAACATAGATTCTTTCATTCCGATCTTAATTACTAATATTAACTCAAGTCACACAGTACAGATCGCACAGTAAATCTATCTATGTATATGGATATAGTTGTAAGCTGCTGAACGACCACTAAAGTTAAAGATGTCCCAGCAGGCCTGGGTCCTCTCCATTTAAGTCAGAGGCCAAGAAGGGGGCAAGGAGTTGGACTTCAGAGCATGGGGTGCCCTCCATTTAAATCTAGTTGAGACTCTTGGAAGTTAAAACTCTGAAGTAGTTTCAAAGTGGCCTAAGAGAGAGAAGCTGACAGGAACACAAAGAGAGTTGGGTGGGGGTGGGGAGGTGAGAGAGCAAAGCACCAGGCTGAGGAGCCATAGGAGGAGCCCCAGGAGATGCCCCTGACTGCTGCCGCCAGAGCGAGGCTGCTGGGCAGAGCATAGTTGAGCCTCAGCGTTGAGTGTTGTACCAGGGGTGAGGAGCAGGACCAGTCCAGAGGATGGACAGATGGACAGGAGGTACAAGTGGACAGACAGATGGAAAGACAGCAATTCAAGGAGGCTGTGTCAACATTAGGGAGTCAGCCAAACTGAAGCCCCTGAACAGTCAGAAATTCTGTCAGTCCACTGACACAAAACCCAGGTAGTCAGGTGACAGGTCAATGGGACTAGAGTCATGGCAGACTAGGGGTCTGACTCTTCATGGGGTCCAGGTGGCAGTGTTATACCGTTTCCTCTGTCTGGTGTGTGCCTTAAGTTCTCAGGCCTCAGTTTCCTGATCTGACCATGCTCCTGTGCTCACATGGTCCCTGTTTACTTTGATAAATGTAAAGGGCGACACCCTTCCCGCTCTTAGGAATAAATTATTCATCTGCCTGTATCTCATGTACAGCAGCATTTGCACTCAAAATGAAGCCAAAAGCTGCTCATAAAATAGTGTCTCTCAGGGCTAGGCGCAGCCTCGCAAATACTGCTATATACAATATGGAGGGACTTAGGGTAGGGCCTGCCTGCTCTCAACACCTTGTCTGAAGGAAATTCCAAGAATTCAACTAGACTCTTATGTGGAAGATAGTCCAGGCTCTGAGGATTCTGCCTACTCTCCCCTTGTCCAACCCCTCCTGCTCCTTTGTGCGCCCCTGACTTACGGAGAGGGCCTAGGCCTGTAAGATGTTCAGGCCTGTAAGATGTTGTTTTTCGCCAGTCGCCCTTATGCTGGAAGGAGCACTGACTCCTGAAAGTTGCTGTACACATACACACACACACACACACACACACACACACACACACACACCACATGCTCCCCACATACATACATACATACATAAACACACATATGTACACAAACAACACATACATGACCACATACATACACATAAACAACACATACATACACACTTATACACACATACATACGCATACATATGCACACACACTAAATATATAAGTGTACATTTTAAAATTGAAAAATAAAAGCTGGGCATGGATGCTGGGCGTGGTGGCGCATGCCTGTAATCCCAGCACTTGGGAGGCAGAGGCAGGCAGATTTCTGAGTTCGAGGCCAGCCTGGTCTACAGAGTGAGTTCCAGGACAGCCAGGACTACACAGAGAAACCCTGTCTCGAAAGACCAAAAAAAATTTTTTTTTTGAAAAATTGAAAAATAAAGGGAGTCAGCCTCCAAGGAGATACGTCCCCTCTGTTCATCCGGCAGTATTCCCCACTCCAGATCGTGCCTCCCATGCCTCCAGGTAGGGACCTGTGGGTACTTCCAGCGCTGACTTGAATGGTCTCCCTGGAGTCTCCCTGACCCCTTTAAAAGCGCCCCCCCCCCCGTATTGTGCCAGGTTCTCAGTAGTGGACACCTATGAGAACAAGAGTTTTCACTCTCACGCTTTTTTTAAAGATGTATTTATTTATTTTATGTGTGTGAGTACACTGTCACTGTCTTCAGACACACCAGAGGAAGGTATCAGATCCCATTACAGATGGTTGTGAGCCACCATGTGGTTGCTGGGAATTGAACCCAGGTCCTCTGGAAGAGCAGTCAGTGCTCTTAACCACTGAGCCATCTCTCCAGCCTTCACTCTCACAGTTTCTCATCAGAAATCATCTCAGACCCAGATTTACCCACTGCAAACTTCTAGGACAAAATGCAAAGCAGGCATCCTACCACGGCTCTGAGCTTGGAGAAACTCAAGGTCGGCACAGGAAAACGTGTCAGGGCAATTCTCATGGTCACCCTGACCAACACCTAGCCCCGAAGTCACAGAGGATGAGTCATAGAAAGTTCCAGACCGGGTAATCCCAGCACTTGGGAGGCAGAGGCAGGCGGATTTCTGAGTTCGAGGCCAGCCTGGTCTACAGAGTGAGTTCCAGGACAGCCAGGGCTACACAGAGAAACCCTGTCTCGAAAAAAGAAAAGAAAAGAAAAGAAGGAAGGAAGGAAGGAAGGAAGGAAGGGGAAGGAAGGAAGGAAGGAAGGGGAAGGAAGGAAGGAAGGAAGGAAGGAAGGAAGGAAGGAAGGAAGGAAGGAAGCTCCATACCAGGGGAGTGCTCCATGGAGCCGGTCTGGCAAGGACAGAGGAGCCACGCCATTATTTCTTGACAGGCAAAACTCTTTTCCTACCAGCAAATGACCTCTGACCAGCCCAGCACAGGTTCACTGGCCTCCAGCTGTGAGTGTAGACAGCTGAGTTTGAAGCCCCAGCTGTGGCTACCACCGGAGAGTAACACTAACTAAAGCTAATTCACAGCTCCCCGCTGAATTAAAGTGACTGCAGCTGACTTGGCCTGTAGTCGGCCAGCCACCACCAGCTCCAAGTCTCTGCCCATGGGAGACTCTCCAAAGTGCCCAGGGTTCCTTACTTTCTACTTTCCTGTTCCTTCTGACCCAGGTCAGGCTCCTCATTGTCCCACAGCAATACCTATGTGGTACGCCCTCCCATGCGTCAGTTCTCCCTGCTTATTAAGTCTCTGCAGACTTAACGGGAGAAGTTGCAGGGAGAGGGAAATGGGACCTGGGAGAGAAGCGAGTTATCCAAAGAGGGAACAGGGAAGGAGAAAGGGGTGTTTCTTAGAGCCAGGTCCCTGAGCACCCCTTCTGGGGCAACAGGAGAATGGTTCAGAAAGTGATTCGTTGGTTCAGGGCTCAATGCCCTCTTCCAGCCACACCAGCATTTCCTGGGATGGCCATTTCCTCCCACTGAGCTCTCACCACAGTGTGGGGGACAGTGGCAGAGGCCACTGCAGACTGGCCTTGCTTGGCCACTCCAGTTGTTCTGAGACAGTCCCTAGCTGCTATGCCCTCATGGCTGGACAGGTGGAGGGGGTCAGACTGAGAGTGTCCAACGGTGGGGAGTCACTGTGCTTCTGAGTAGCGATGGGGACCTGTGGCTACTGAAAGCAAAATAGGGTGACACTGGAAAGTGACCAGAGCCTGGGGAACACACACACACACACACACACACACACACACACACACACACACGCGCGCGCGCGCGCGCGCACATGTATGGACTGAAGTACTTTGTTGTTATGCATTTCCCCATTCTGAATTCACAGACCAAATGATCTTTGACAAACTGTCCTGACTGACCAGTTCTGCTGGAAAACCCAAGGTGACCTTGGGCAGCTCCCCCTGCCTCTGCTTCCATGTTCCCTTGTGGTCCCAGGATCCCCTGGGGCAGATCAAACATTAGTGATGATAATATCAAAAGCACCCACCTGTCATAAGGCTCAGCAGAGGAGGGGACACTGGTGTGTGTGCTTCCTCTGCGTCATCTCACATAACTCTGCATTGGCAGGAAATTGAGGTCTCAAGAGGATAAGCCAGCTGCCCCCTAGTAGCAGCCAGGAAGTGTGGGGAGGACTGGCCCAACCCCCAACCCTCTGGCACTCAGATCTCAATTCACAAGCCCTTACCAGAAACACCTTTGTCCACCTTCACCTAGCACCTGGAGAAACGCCACACTGGGGTGAAAGGTGAATCAGAGGCCAGCCGAGAGGCTTAGCCTCCAGCAACGTACGGAGAGCTGGGACAGAGCCCCTGCTCTTCCTTACAGTCATACCTACAGGGCAAAAAGAGAGAACCCCAAAGCTTGGGTGGTGCCAGCTATGCTGGCATATCTGTAACCCCCATCGGTCAGGTCAGGCAAAGTGATCTGGAGTTCAAGGCCAGCCTGAACTGCATGTGGAGACCCTGACTCAAAACAATCAAAACAAAACAAACTGTCCTGGGTGGTGGAGTAGCAGAGAGGGGGATGGGCAGCCCGTGTCGCGCTAAGGCAGTGAGAACAGGAAGGAGGACGGTGACCTGGGACTCGTGGAACTGCAGTGACTCCTAGGGGCAGGTAGCCAGGCCAGTGAGCCTTCCACTTCAGGCCAGGGCTTCTTGAGGCCTTAAAGAGGCCACTGTCCCAGGATTCTCCTCTGAAATTTTGATCTGAAGCCCCTGTCATTTCTGACAACTTCCAGAAAATTCCACTGTATGTTTAAGCACAAACCCCAACCCAAGGATCTCTAAGGGAAGGGCAAAAGGAATCTTCACCCTTAGGACTCGCTGGGGCTTTCTGGTCTCCCAGTATTCCCTGGAGAGGAACGGCATTGCAGAAAGGTAGTTAGTTCCCCATTCCTACTCTCTGATAGAAATGCCTGAGACAGGACTCCTGAGCCAGGCAGACCTCCTGGGTTTGAATATTAAGGTAGGGTGCGTATTCCTGACTGCCTCCTGGTAAGATAGGAACGTGTCTCCAGAACCAAGTGAACCACTGACGGGGGAGGGGGCTCCGGAGGGGGAGACAGGGACCTAGAACCAGGCTTGGCAGATAGGAAGGGCTGGACTTTGGGAGTGGAGTGTAAAAAGTTTCCATTTCAATCCTGTGGGTATTTTTGAAGCTTTACTGCGTTCTCAGCATTGTGACCCCAATATGGGTCCAGACATCTGGATAACAGAAGGACCAGTAAATAGCATTATCTGTCAGAAATTTTCCTGGAGTCACTCAGAGGAGACAACACCCCAGAGCCTGGGTCAGGTGTCCCCTCCCTCCCTCCCTGTGCTGTGTTTGTGTGTAGCCCACTCCCAAGAGAAAATGGCTCACACAGTTGATTAATAAAGGCTTGGCGACAAAAGAAAAAAAAGTGGGGGGGGGGCCCCCGCGGTGCGGTTAAGTGAAGGATTTGTTGGCAATACAAGAAGGAGGGTTTTGTTTGTTTTGAGACAAGAGTCTCATTAGGGAGACTTCGCTGGCCTGAAACTCACCATGTAGACCAGGCTGGCCTTAAACTCACAGAGATCCAACCGACTGGGATTAAAAGCACGCACGTGCAGACACTCTAGCAAAAGAGTGGACTTTTTGCAGAGGCTAACAAGCCTTCTTACTGGGGGGTGGTAGTGCAGAAAGAGTGGGGAACCCAGAGCCTTCCTGGGTGACCTGGGCTGGCTGGGGGTCTGACACAAGCAACCCAGCATCATCTCCTCTTGAGATCGCCGCCCAGGCCTAAGCGAGCCCGGGAAGGAGAAAAGTAGAGCAGAGAGAAGGAAGCTTTAGGGAAAACAGCCTTTATCCGCCGCCTCCCTCCACTCTACACACCCAGGGCTCCTCCAGAAGGAAGCAGCCAGGCCGCTAGGCGCCGGGTGGGCGTGGAGGTGGGCGGCGTCCGACGTCCCCACGTGTCCCGAAGAGGAGAGGCAGGCGACCCCGTGAAGGCCCAGCAGCGGGGAAGTCGCCGCCTCAGGATGTTGGCGATCCTCAAGGTCTCTGAGATTCCGGCTCTTCCTTTCGCGATCCTGAGGGGCGTGCCTCTGAGGTGACCCGGGCTGAACGGAGTTGCTGTGCCCCGCAGTGAGCCGGGGCGCGAAGGGTTAACCTACCTGGGCCGCCGCCCCTGCGGCCCCTCCTCCAGCCGCAGGGAAAAAGAAAGTCTCAGCGGGAGCGCGGCTCGGCCTCGTCCCGCCGTCCCCAGCCGCGGCGCCCCGAGCTGTAATCCGTGCGCCCCGCTCTCAGCTGCCCAGGACCGGGCCGCCATGTCTCTGTGGTGAGTCGGGGTCCCGGTGGGGCGCAGGTTACCTCCGAGCTTCACCTCCTCCCGGGACCGCAGACCGCAAGGGATGCACGCTGGGTGTCCCGGGGCCGACCCCAGTTTCCCGGGGGCAGCGAGGGTGGCGGGAGGTGCGGAGCAGGGCGCGGTGCCGGAGCGGCAGGTGGGATGTGGGAGATGCGGGGCGCACGCTTGGCTCCCCGGCCGCGACTCGGGCAGCCTGTATGCAAGGTCTCTCCGGCCTTGGGGTCTCCCTAGCAGACACACACACACACCCGACCCCTCCGATCCCTCTTCCCTCCTGTGGCCTCTTCTCCGGACCGCCTCAACCCTTCTCCTTTCTCGGCTTTGCTCTTATAAATGGAGTGGACTGGTAGGTGCGAGCCAGGGCTCTGGGGCTGGTGCTTACCCGGACTCCGGAGCTGTTGCGGCGTGGAGCTTCGTTAGAACCCCGAAGACTGGAGTACTGGGTTCGGAATCCTCTACTGCCATTCCCAGCCGGGTACCTCAAGTCATTTCAGTCTTTCTCCATCCAACCTGGTGGCCAGGAAGTCATGGGGCTCTTGGGGAAAGCTCGCTGAATGTGGGGAGGAGAACTCAACAGTCACTCACCCTGCGCCTCCGCAGGCTTCAAACTGAGGGTTATCTCTACCCGCTTCGTGGCTCCCTGGCTCTTGTACCCCCACCCCCACCCCGTCTTGGAGGTGAGAGCCATCTTCATCTTGGAGGTCAGAACTGCCCCAGCCCTCCATGGCCATGAATCTCCCAGTGTGAGCTAAGGAGGGAAGGTTCTCGGGGAAGGGGGACACAGGCGGGATCATTCCTGAGAAGAGGTAGGATTTCTACCTCGGAAAAGGGTGTGGTGGGGTTACCTGACCAGGTAGGGTTCCCGGAAAGTGGGTTTCCTCCCCCAGGCCTGAAGGGCTAGGCACCCATTGCTCCGTGTGGAATATAAAGATGGGGTAAGGAGTCGTGATGAGACCCGTCCACTCCCCTTCCAGGCCTCCCAGCTGGAGTAATGGCTCGCTTCTGTTTCTGCTGAGTCGGTGGGGATTGCTAACCCACTCCCCACTGCACTCCACAAGGAGACTCCCCAAAAGCTGCAATGAGGATACTGTCTTTGCCCCTTCAAGTGACTGGTTCCAAGTCACCTGGTGATACTGCTGTCCACATATGTATGTGAACTAAAAATAAAAACCAGAGCACAGGGGATGGACAGTGGTCTCTTTTCCTGGTAAAATGACAGCATTTCACTGAGTTTATGCCTGGTACTTTATCCGGTATTCTGTCCCATTTCGGGGGAATTGAGGGGTTAAATGGCCCCCTTCCCAAAGTCGTTGGGTTTGGGACCCGGTAGCTGATTCCACAGTGCTTCTTGAGTTGGGCAGTTAGCATGAGAAAAGACGCAGGATCCTCTCACCTTCCTGGAAGTAGAGTCCACCGGCCTATCTGTGAGTCCCTAATCCTCAGGAGGAGTATGAGTGTCAACTCACCCTCTTCTCTGCTGCTCCCCCTTAGGAAGAAAACCCTCTACAAGAGTGTATGCCTGGCTCTGGCCCTCCTTGTGGCTGTCACCGTATTCCAGCGCAGTGTGACCCCTGGTCAGTTCCTTCAGGATCCTCTACCACCCACGCTGGGGCCACCGAAAACTGGAAACCTGGTCAACCCCAACAACTTCTGGAAGAGTCCAAAGGATATAGCGGCTCCCACCCCCACGGTTCCTCGGGGACCCCAGGTCTGGGACGTGATCACCACTAACTGCTCTGTCAATGTCAACCTGACCCATCAGCCCTGGTTCCAGGGCCTGGAGCCGCACTTCCGACAATTCCTCTCCTATCGGCACTGCCGCTACTTCCCCATGTTGCTGAATCACCCCGAGAAGTGTGCCGGTGACGTCTATCTGCTGGTGGTTGTCAAGTCGGTCATTACACAGCACGACCGCCGAGAGGTCATCCGTCAGACCTGGGGCCATGAATGGGAGTCGGCGGGTCTGGGCAGGGGCGCCGTGAGGACTCTCTTCCTGCTTGGCACAGCCTCCAAGCAAGAGGAGCGAACCCACTATCAGCAGCTGCTGGCCTACGAGGACCGTCTCTATGGTGACATCCTCCAGTGGGACTTCCTCGACAGCTTCTTCAACCTGACCCTCAAGGAGATCCACTTCCTTAAGTGGCTTGACATTTACTGTCCCAATGTCCCCTTCATTTTCAAAGGTGACGATGATGTCTTCGTCAACCCCACCAACCTGCTGGAGTTTCTGTCTGACCGGCAGCCCCAGGAAAACCTATTTGTAGGGGACGTTCTGAAACACGCTCGACCCATCCGCAAAAAAGATAACAAATACTACATCCCCGCCGTCATGTACAGCAAGGCCACCTACCCGCCCTATGCCGGCGGTGGGGGCTTCCTCATGTCCGGCAGCCTAGCCCGGCAACTCCACCATGCCTGTGACACGGTGGAACTCTTCCCTATTGATGATGTGTTCCTGGGCATGTGCTTGGAGGTGCTGGGAGTGAAGCCCACGGGCCACGAGGGCTTCAAGACCTTTGGCATCTCCCGCGTCCGAGGCAGCCGAATGAACAAGGAACCGTGCTTCTACCGGGCCATGCTCGTGGTTCACAAGCTGCTGCCTCCCGAGCTGCTGGCCATGTGGGATCTGGTGCATAGCAATCTCACCTGTTCCCTCAAGTTCCAGGTGCTCTAATGTTGCCGGGCCACCAGCACGTTTGTCCTTGAGTCCTTGGGGTCCTGGGACTGGAGATAACATGGCACAGTCTTTGGTCCCCTGCAGGAGGTGAAGGGTTTGGGTCCTCTGTGCCCCTAGGTGTGGTGGGGGGTACAGAGAGCCAGAGAGGAACTCCCAGAAATTCCCAGAAAGAAGCCCAGGAATAGCCAGAACTTCCCTGACTGGAGGTCATCTGAGGACCTGGATCTCTCCAAGCCTGGTAGGAGGCCCCGGTGGCCTCTAAAGGAACATTTGCTCAGGTACCTACCTGAGCGAGACCTGGCCCCAGTGGGTCTGTGGCTGCCACTTGTCCTCACAGGGAAGAAGTCTCTTTCCTGTGAAATGCCTCTGGCTCCCTGAGGGCCAAGCAGCCTCCCTGGGAGCTCAGTCCTGTGCGGGTCCACAGGTGTCCCCTGGTCCACATTCCTGGATCTCCTGAGACAGGAGCTCCGGAGGCGCTCAGCACAGCCCCAGGCTTGCCTGGAGTCAGCTGCCGAGGCATGGCTCCTGGTTCTGCCTTCTCTTGTCCAGAAGCCTGACTGGCCGCTCTGACTACCTCATCACTCCTCTCAACCTCAGTGTGGGCTCGTGCCCCACCTTATGCCCCTACCACAGAGCAAAAGAGCGGTGCTCCTGCGCCCCCCCTCAAGGCACCGTGATCCCTGAGCACAACCCAAGCCAGGTCTCACCCTTGGCACCTCACCAATACTGACTCCCTGGCCAGAAACTGGCCAGTTGGGCCCTAGATGTAGACATTCTTCTATTACTGTGAAATTTTATTTATGAAGAATTGGAAGGAGGCGGTTCCAGGCCTTGGGAGGTGTACCTCTCTTCAGTACACTTTCCTTCAGCAGCTCGCATCTTTATCACTCACCCAGCCCCTGCCTTTCAAGCCCCACTCTGAGCCCTCCCCAACTGACACCCCTACTTTTCTGGGGCCCGCCCAGACTGGTTTCCCCTGTGATAAGACCTCCCACCTCTGGCTGGGGTCAACCTGGAAAAGATGGAGGCATCTTCTCTATTTTCTCAATAAAACGACTGGTTGTTGAAGGTATCTGGATGAGCTGCTTCCTTGGTCTTGGCTAGTGGGCGTGTAAGACCTCTGGTGGGGCCTTAGAGGGAGCAGGGAGCTGTGGTGCTGCAAGAAACCTGCCAGCACTAACACTCAGCTGTCTCAGGTGACCACATGGGCAGCTGAATCAGCCTTGGCCTAAGTATCAATTAGCAAAGGTCAAGGCAAGAGTTCAGGCCCAACGCTAGTGTTCTAGTGGGTGCCCTTAGGCAGGGTATGCAGTGTCTCCTCGGCTCCCTGATGTCCTTGCGAAAGCACTGAAGTAGACTTGGCTGGAAGAAGAGCCTGCCACGCTGCTGCCTCTGGAGGAGGGAGGGCAGGGACTTACCAGGACAGGGTCTTCTGAGATGGTAGTGAGCAGGCCAGCTGTGTCCAGCTCAGAGAGATCCACCACGGGTCCAGCTGCCCCGATCCAAGTTCTAGGGTTGGAAAGGACGGGGCTGCCACCATTTCTTCCTAGTACAAGTCTTCCCACACCTCCCTCTGTTGGCTGGCTATCTTAGACGCAGAGCTAGTGCAAAACACATGCCCGGTTCCCAGAAGTTAAAAACTTTTAAGATTGCAACAGTGCAGAGCCCTTTGGAGGAGCCAGCACCTGCCCCCAGAACGGCAGCAGGAGAGATAGAAGGACCAGGCAGAGGCTCAGGACTATGTGTGGAGCCACGTCCAAGGACCAGGCAGAGGCGAGATTTCATCAAAGGTCAAGGGAGGGAGGGAGATGGATGCTTGGCTGTGCAGTTAGGCGCCAGACAGGCCTGAACCTCCAGCCTCAGAGGTTTAGGGAAGTGTCTGGAGCCGACCCTGATCAGTAACAGCAACAGATCAGTAGTTCTGAAGCTACAGCTTTTGCCTTCCTTTGTCTTTCGCTTGGGTCCTGTGGACTGGGAACTCAGTGGAAGTACCCTTGCCTGTGCTGTGCGTCTCCATGACTAGTGGTGTTATCAAGTTAAGACTCAGTGCTTTCTGAGCCTCGCTCACTGAGCCAGAGTGTGTGAGGTTTTTTGCTTCACTTGGCCCCAAGGCTGGGCAGGCAGGCCACATTAACTCGCAGAAGGAAGGCCAAGGAGCCCCTGGGAGGTGTGAGGGGATACTGTCCCATTTCCCATTCCCCCAGCACCAGCCCTGACTGAGCCTTGTACCTGCTGCTTAAAGGACTAGGGGGATATTTCCCCGAAGGAGACTGGAATTTGGGGAGGAGCCACTGTTGGGGAGACAAAGGGAAGATTCCCTGCTGAGTTTGTTAACAGATCCGAGTTCTTGGGTCTGGAATTAGTAGAAACATACCAGACCCAGAGACACTCAGGCAAAAGGCTTCTCTAGTAAGGCTGGTGATTCCTAGAACAAAGGAAAGAGGTTACTCTTACAATAAAAACAAAACAAAAAAACTCCAACCATCCCATCCAGGTTATCTGATGGAAGGATTCAGAACCCGAATGTGTATTGACCAGTCTTGACTGATCAGTGTCCCGTCCTCCCTGTAAGAGTAACTGATTGTAGAAAGGATCTATCTGGTCCTGACTGGGCAGGGGCTAAGCAGTCTCAAGCAGTTCACTGATCAGCTTTGATTCTCGGGGTCAGGTATATTCTCTGGAGACTGCCTTTATCCTACATCTGAGAGAATGAATGACTGTGGTTCTTAGCTCTAGGCTATGTGCGGGGTGGAGGGGGTGGGGGCTGGGTCACTGAATCTGCAGCTAGAGGACCAACCAAACAGGCAGGATCCAGGATCCACCCTAGCATTAGATGCAGGATCCAGGATCCTCCCTAGCATCAGATGGGTGCATCTATTTTAGGGGGCCCCCGTCTGTTTCCAGGTAAGGTGTTTTCTGCAGGCTCTGAACTATCAGAACACACCAGGTAGATGAGGGTCCACAGCCTGCTAGGCCAAGCAGGATAGGAATCCCCAAAACTATTCTGTGAGATGTTCAGAATGTCCCAGCTGCCGCCGTCCCTACAGGGCCCCCTTTCTGTTACCACTGGCTTTTTTCAGCTTGCCTAAGGATATGTGTTCCTAGCCTTCTCACTCCAAGCTGTCTCTATAAAGACACTTTTATTGCTGGGATTACTTAAGGAACTAGGCATAAAGATAAAGGTCTTCCTGGAAGATTCTGGCATTTTCACTGAAGTTTTGTTTCTACCTTGAGAGGTGTGTCCCAGGACCAAGGTTGCATAACAAAAGACAACAAGAAAAGTCTAACAGGTTCCTTCCTGAGGCCAGTCCGTCTCAGGTACCCCAGGCTGGACTTGAACTCAAAATGACTCAACACCACCAGGTAGCTGATATTACAGGTGTTAGATAGGGACCGATGGGAGCTAAGTGGAAACGGAAGGAAGCCGACAGGCATCTCTTGAAGCAGAATCGTTCTTTAATCAGAACAACCACTGCGGAAGCAAGACTGAGTGTGAACATGGCGGGCGGGGGGGGGGTGGATGTTGGGGGTTTATGGGCCAGTAAAGGGAGGTTGGGATGGAAAGGTCCAGCTGTAGGCTAGTTCCCCCCACCAACCCTCAGTCTCAAAATGGTAGATACCAGCCGGTGGGTATGTGGGATCACCTATCAGGAGCTTCCACAGGTGTTATTAGTCAACTCTGCTGGCCAGAAGGTTCTGAAGGGGCAGAACCTTCAGAAATACTGACTCAAACACCAGGGAAGACTGTTTTTATGATCTAATGAAATCAGAACGAGCAAGGCCTGTCTGCTTGGACTTCTTGCATACCACCTGTCTGAGTTAGAACCCCAATTGGACTCCTATTCCCAGGCCAAGATCGGGATCCTCTGCCGTGAGTCTCCCAAATAAAAGGGAACAAAGTGAACTTTCTAAGGCTTGTTGTGGCTTACTTTAGCGGAGGGGGGCTCTGCTTCTCTCCTTTAGTTCTGGGTGAACATTAGTGACGACTGTGGAGATAGTCAATACACCGGCGTTCGGAACATTTCACATGTATATTATATATTACTTTGCCTTTAGTAAAAACAGGTTTACGATTCAAAGTAAACTCTTTCCTGTACCTGTGGTGGGTGGGGAGGAATCCAAGCACACTCTCTCTTGGATCTTACTCCTAAATATCTCAGGAGGCAATTCCCACTCCTAGCTCTCGCTCCACACTGGGGGGCGCTGCTGAGCGGACCTGCGCAGTTCGGGGGCTTCTCTGGCCACGCAGGCTGCAGTGAAGCCTGAACTTAAGGCATTAAATATCTATGTAACAGTCGCCATCACAGCCATCCTTCTCTAAAGAGCAGTTGGATGTTGGGGACCTGGGTCCCCAGGGCCTCTGGATGAATTCCATAAACTCCCTCCGGCTCTCTCAGAAAGTAGCAACTTTCAGGCTTGGGATAGCAATCGGGCGTGCTAGAGGAGGGTTTCTTGCTAAGGACCGAAGGCTTCAACTGCAAGAAGTTCCTGTCCTCAGCTACCAGCTCTGTATTCAAAGGGGACTTGAAAGGGGGCAAAAGGCCACCCCACTGTTACCCAGAGCTGGGCAGCCTTCTCCAGCATATTTGCATAACTAAAGGAGACCACTTAAGGAATCCTGCCTTTCACAAAGGAAACCTGGTCCGAGGTGTAGTACCGCGGAGTAGGGGAAGCTTCTGGAATTCCGTTCAACACTATATTCAAAGGAAGAAATGGAGGTCTCAGAAGGATCCCACAGCTATTGTGTGACAGGGATTGACTGGAACCCTGTGCTCCCAACCCCCACTCCATAAGTCTCCCTCAGCAATCCTCTCCTCCGTTTTCCTTACGAACAACGTAGCGGTAAATGTGTTTGCTTCTTTGTAAAAGCCTACAGCGCACCAAAAACTGTTAGGTCCAATGCATTTGGAGAATCTCAGAAGTATAGCACCATATGAAAAAAAAATCCAGATAATTATTTAAATATTCTGATGCAAGGGTTTTCTGTTCCCATAAAGCCCTGGCACTGACTGAAATGTCTACTCCAAGTCTCCTTTACTGTCTGAAGCCTCTTCCTAAATAAATTAAAAAAAAAAAATATTTATGGGAGAGAGTGCGTGTGCGTGTGCATGTGTGTGCGTGCGTGTGTGTGCGTGTGAGTGTGTGTGTGTGCGTGTGAGTGTGTGTGTGCTGTGTGTCAGTGCTGAGATCAGAGGACAGCTTGCAGGAGTAAGTTCTTGCTTGCAGTAGGTGGGATCTGGGACTAGAACTCACGGGTCAGGTCAGGTGGGAAGCTCAGCCATCCTGACTGCCCCCCCCCTTCCCACCACTTTCTAGGCTGATGACTGTGCAAACTGCCTGCTCTGGGGGGAGCACTTAGGTTGATTTTTCTTCCTTCTGTGGACAAACCAGTTTTCCTCCGTTTGCAATTCAATTCTTCAGCGCTGTTTAAAAAAAAAAAAAAAAAGTGTGCGGTTGAACAGCTCCTTTCGCTGCTCAGAGCTGCTGAGTCTCGCACCAGTGGCTAAAATCCCCACTAAGACTTGCTCACTTTCGTGGTGAGGTGTTTTCTTATTTAAACAAACACCTAAGCACGGGAGTGGGTGGAATACAACTGCTGTGTACATTTCCGATACAAAACTGGAACTGTGCGAAGATAGGAGATGGTTAATTCTAAATCGGTAGCTGGTTAGGGAGAGCCCCCGCCCGAGATGAGGTCAGATCGACCTCTGAGTGCCTCCAGTATAGATGGAGCTGGGACCCTGCACAAAAGATGCCCCATTGTTTCTGTAGTTGTTTTGTTTTGTTTTGTTTTGTTTTTTCACTCCTGCAGAACTAATTGCCAACCAGCAGGATAACTCCCTGCCCCATTCCTTGGCCAGCCGCAGATAACCCAAAGGGTGGGTTTAGCTAACTCCTTACCCCTCCCAACAGCACTAACTGCTGGCCACAGATAACCCTCAGAGTGGACTTGGCCGGCTTTTGAAGGTCCCCACCCCTGTCTTAATCAAGTCCTTGCAGACCTTTAAAACGACCCAACGGACTAAATGTATCATGCCCAGTCCGATTTAAAGGGAACCCAGCCCCGCACCACACCCTCTTAGAAAATATATAAGCCCAGAGCTGGCTATAGTAGGGCGGTTCCAGTGCAGCATTTGGGAGGTAGAAGCAGATGCATCTCTGTGCTTTCAAACAAAAAACAAAAAAGCCAGTCTGATCTAAGTAGTGAGTTCCAGACCAGCTGACCAGCTGAGGCTACGTAGACTTTGCATCAAGAAAAATAAACAAACAAAACCCCAATATACAGAGAGAGAAACCGAAACTACCTCAGGACAAGAAAACTACCTTTTCCCTCTGACACCTCCCACCCCCTGACCGCCTTGTTAGGCACGGGGTTCTGCCTATGCAATAAGAATTGTGAAGATGGACTGCAACTTTCTTGTCCTGTAATATTTCACCAGACAGAAAAAATGTACTGGAGAAAGGAGACCTAGCACACAACATAAAGTCGAAAGTACATTTTACACTCTCTACAGGCCCTTCAAGGGAAGCCAAGTACTGTATATATCTAGTCTCTTTGGTGTGGTCTGAATCCCCCTAGGGGTTTGGAGAAAATACTTGCCGGGATTAAAATGGAACCAGAGAGTTGGGAGTGGGCTTGACGCTAGCCAAAGGCCTTGAGACTCCCAAGAGCCTGGTGCCAGCAGCATCCTGGCAGCACTGAGTGACAGGCATTTACTGACCCATGGAGGCCACCTATCAATCATCCCGCGCTCTGAATTTCTCGGGCACAGCCCAGCCGATTGGAACGCCCGGAATTCCTTCCCGGTCCTGGGTTCTGCAGACCTAGCTAGCGCTTGAAGACACAGGCAGAAGGGAGGCCCAGGTGGCCAGCATGTGAGACCCTGCTGGGGACAGATGGAGTGCCCCCGAGCACCTGCTGGATCCGGGGGAGGAGGCTTGTCGTGGCGGGCGTGTGTGCATTCAGAGGGATTGACTTTGTGCTGGGCACCAGTGCGTGGATGGCGTGCAATGGTCTGTGCACTCCTGGGGCAGACTGGGGGCGGGGTTCCCTATGCCCCCAAGGAGCAAGGGGGGGGGGAAACATCCGAGAACCCCGGGAAAAGGCGGGGAGCGCCCCCTGCCGACCTCCTGGCCGCAGGGCACTAGAGAACTGATAACCTTGGACCATTAGATGCAATCTGGAATTTAGCATCATTTGAACGTTATTAATGTTTTGGAAGAGCGTTGTATTAGCTTCACACCAGACAGGCAGTGGGACAGTGAGTAGGAAGGCTTGTTACTCTTTGCATACCCTGACTGTATAAAGGGCTCCATTGACCCAGTTTGTAACGCTCAGGCTCCAGCAATTCCAGCAAGGCTGCCACCTGCCACAATATGCCAGTTAAGAGTTATGGTGTCTCTTAACTGGTTGCACGAGGTGGTCCTCGACTGTCCTAGCTTGAGGAGCTCAGCCTGGGTCCCGGAGGATGAACACTTCCGCCTCAGGCTGCCACCGCCTTCCTATGTACTCACCCTTGTCTCAGGACCAGTTTGTTTTCCAAGCTTTGATCTTCTGGCAGAGTTAGAAATCCGACTTATCTCTGTGCCTTCAGCCAAAGGAAACACACACAGGGAAAGCAGAGGTGCCAGGTTCCATCCTGGTTCAGGTACCCTGTGGTTACACAGAGAAACCCTGTCTCGAAAAACAAAAACCAAACCAAAACGAAACAAGAAAGAAACAGATTCTACGTGGACTACCGGCTCAAGGGGTGTGCCACGGTTCCTCGTTTATTATGCATCATTTTGAAGAAGCAGGGGTTTTTTTCTTTTGTTTTTTTGAGACAGGGTTTCTCTGTGTAGCCCTGGCTGTCCTGGAACCCACTCTGTAGACCAGGCTAGCCTCGAACTCAGAAATCCGCCTGCCTCTGCCTCCCAAGTGCTGGGATTAAAGGCATGCACCACCACGCCCGGCTAAGAAGTAGGTTTTTAAAAACAATTTTTATTAGGGGCTGGAGAGATGGCTCAGCAGTTAAGAGCACTGGTTGCTCTTGTAGAGTTCCTGGGTTCAATTTCCAGCACCAGATGGCCGCGCATTCACTTGCAACTCCAGTTCCAGGGGATCTGATGTCTTCTTCAGGTGTCCACAGACAGACACACACTTATACATACATATACAGTAAGTTAAATCTTTTAAAAAAATTATTTGATGCATTCATTTTATGTGTGAATGCTTTGCCTGGGTGTATGTATTGTTTATATCAGGACCTCTGAAACCCGAGACATCACATATAGGAGACAGTGTGACCCACACACCTGTTGCCAAGGCAACAACCACCATATTCCCAGAATCCACTTGGCTCATCTCCTACCTTTTCCTGTGGCTATGGCACTCTCTGTATATAAAAGAAGGTCCCTCTGATCTCTCTCTCTTCCCCCGTCTCTTTTCACCACCACCTTGCCCTTCTGTCTTTCAATAACCCTCACGTGGAACTGTTTGGCCTGGTGTGGTCTTTCTAGAGCCACAAGACAAACACAACCTGTATGTCCACCACATGCACACTCAGTGCCCTCAGAGGTCAGAGGAGGGCATCCCCTGGAACTGAAGTTATGAATGGTCGTGACCAACCCTACGGGAGCTGGGAATCGAACCTGGGTCTTCTAAAAAAGCAGCAAGTGTTCCTAAGTCCTGAGCCATCTCTCTAACCCTGGAGGAAAGGTTTTTTGTTTTTTTGTTTTTTTTAATTTCTGAGCACAGTAATAGACACTTGTAATCCCAGCATTCAGAAGGTAGAGGGAGAAACATCAGGAGTTCAAGGCCAGCTTCAGCTACACAGTTAATTCAAGATTACCCTGGAGGCTCCAAGACAGTAAGGACTGTTACACGTAGACAGGTGTTGGGGGTGCAGGTCACCCTGGGGGTACTGGAGAGATGGCTCAGCAGTTAATAGAGCTGGATGCTCTTCCAGAGGTCCTGGATTCAATATCCAGCAACCATATGGTGGCTTATAACCATCTGTAACTCTAGTTCCAGGGGATCCAGGAGTCCTGACCTGTGCCAGCAAGCACTTGCATACACAGGCACATATCTTTGGCTGGATGGAGTGGTGCATACCTTTTATTTCAGTGCTTGGCAAGCAGAGAAAGGCAAATCTCTTATGAGTCTGAGGCCAGCCTGGTCTACAAAGAGAGCTCTAGGCCAGGGCTATAGTGTAAGACTCCGAGACCCACATAAAGTTGACGTGGTAGTGGGTCTGCAATCCCAAGACTCCAAGAAAGGAGCAGAGATCACTAAGTATGGGGGACAGCTAGCCTGGCATACAGGACAGAGAAGCAGAGACCTAGTCTCAAACAAGGTGCAAATCGAAGATAAACAGCCAAGGTTGTCCTTTACTCTACACACACACACACACACACACACACACACACACACACTATGACATGTACATGCTATGTGTACATAAACACACCCACCCACAGAACTGTATCTGTGTGCCACACATAGATGATACTTTCCCTTTTACATATAAAATCTTAACATGGATGCACATTCGAAGGAAAGAAAACATCAAGTGGACCCAACCCAGAACTTGAATAGGCCCAACCCCACGTCACAACAAGCTAGAAATCAACCACAGGAGTCAGTCAAATACCAAGGACAATGGCGACAGCCACCTCAGCTTCCTTCTTAAATAGCCACTGAGGCCAAGAGAAAATAAAAAATTATAATGGTCAATTGTTTAGAAATCAGGTATGCTCCGTGATTACATGTTAGGTGATAGTACCAATTTGCGTCAGGCTGTCCTTCAGGCCTTTGGTCCCCAGTCTTTAGCTACAAAAGTTGTGAAATTGCACGACCTCAAATACGTTCAGTATTGTAAGAAGAGGCAATCCAAATAAGTCAATTAATGATGCCGGCATTTCAGGACATGGACATGAAAAGGCTAAGAAAACAAATTCAGCGGATGTTGAAATTAGCCTGTGCCCAGTCCTAAATTACAGTGTCAAACCGTGAAATCGCTATGAGGCTTGCAATGATGCCTCCGTGAGTAAGTGAGGCACTTACTGTGAGGACTGAGTTGTCTGTCTGTCCACTCACTTCCCTCCCCAGGTCTGTCTGATCTAACTGATTCTCTAGAGCCTCTACCACCCCACACCTCACTTTGGTGGCTCCACTTCTCCCTGAGGCTCAGCTCGAACCTGCGGCCTCCTGGCTGCACTCTGCTGCTGTGTCTCCGGTGGCCCTCCAGCTCCCACCTTCCTTTAACCCCACAGAGACTCTAATCTTGTCTACCAGCCTTCCCTTCTGCCTCTCAGGAAGGCCTGTCGAAATGCCTCCACCTCTTTAGTCCTTTGTAACCATTGCATGTATGTATGTATGTATGTATGTATGTATGCATGTAAATACGCACACATGTGAATATGTGTATTGTATGTATATGTATGTATATGTATATTGTGTGTTGTGTATTCTGTATATATGCATGGTGTTTATTATGTATGTGTATAAATATGTGTATATGTGTATTGTGTATATGTATACATGTGTGTTGTGTTTGTGTGTATGTGTATTATATATGTATATATGTGTGTATACATGTTATTATATATGTGTGTAGATATGTGTATGTGTATATGTGTATTGTGTATATGTATATATGTGTGGTATATATGTGTGTATGTGTATTATATATATAATGTGTGTATATGTGTATATTGTATATGCATGTATGTGTATATGTGTATGTGTATATGAATATATGTGTGTTTGTGTACATGTATATATGTGTATTATGTATATGTGTATATATGTATATATATGCTTAGTCAGAGAGAGATGTTTACTTGATGCGCTGTGTGTTGTGTTATTACTAGTAACTGAGATTAGTGGGAAAAAATCTGTACTGGCCCACGGGCAGCTATCAAGGGTGAATCACCAGTACAGTTTGTGAATTCATTGCTATTCCATCTCCCTGGTATTGTGGACAGACACAGATGTATCTGTTTCTGACACAAGGGTTCATGGCAGGCTTCGCTTTTCTGTTTTTATTTGTTTATTTTTCAGTACCAGGGATCAAAAGCATAAACTTCCACATGCTGGGCAAGTGTTCTATCACAAGTTAAGTCCAAAAATAAAAATGATGATGACGATGACAATGATGGTGGTGGCGGCAGGAGAGATAGCTCGGCAGTTAAGCATGCACCCCTCTTCCAGCGGATCTGAGCTGCCTTCCTGCGATCCTCTTTTCTCCCGGGGGCCGTTGGCCACTGACCCACAAGAACAAAGAAAGCAGAATCAACGGGATTTCAAAGGCCCATAGGTATGAAGGAATGACAGACTCATCTCCAGGATCAGCTTCAGAGAGACAGCAGGACTTTATTCTGGGTGAACCAAGGGCTATATAGTTTTTGGAAAGAGGGTGGGGATTTCCAGGGTGTGCATGTATCATTGGCTACAGCTTAGGGTGCCTCATGGTGCATGGAGAGGCATTCCAGGAATCCAAGGTGTTTGCTGGACAGGTTCTTCCAGAGAAAGGAAGCTGTGTCACCAAGGCTATGTGACATTCCTCAGGTAGAGGGAGGGTGTGAGGTCTGTGATCCCCCAGGTGAGAAGAAGAAACCTCTCTGGCAGAAAAGGTCCAAAGGTCTGCCATTTTGCACCTAGCTCAGAGCTTTCCAGTAATGTTGGCCTTCGACCTTAGCAACAGGACTTCCTGACCCTTCCCAGAAGTCACGCCAGGCAGCTAGATCACAACCACCTGTAACTCCAGCTCCAGGAGGACCTGACATCTCACACAAAGAGTCACATACACATGTGTGTAATTAAAATAAAAACAATGATTGGGCATGAAAATCATTGTACTGTCCAGACATGTAACAAATGTACCAAATGAGGATGAAAGACAAATAGAAATACCACGAGGCTGAAGAGACGGCTCAGCGGCTCAGAATGTGGATTCTCACAGGAGACCGGAGTTCCTGTCCCAGCACTGACATCAGACAGTTCATAACTACTTGTAACTCCAGCTCCAGGGGATGCCTCTAACCTCAGGCACATGTGTATATACAGACACACACACATATACACACACCACACATATACACATAGATATATAGTATTTTTAAAAAATACTGTGTTGATTAAATTAAGATTAAAGTGCAAAATTGATTTGAATCGCCGGGTGGTGGTGGCGCACGCCTTTAATCCCAGCGCTTGGGAGGCAGAGGCAGGCGGATTTCTGAGTTTGAGGCCAGCCTGGTCTTCAGAGTGAGTTCCAGGACAGCCAGGACTACACAGAGAAACCCTGTCTCGAAAAACCAAAAAAAAAAAAAAAAAAAAAAGATTGATTTGAATCATAACTCATATGAAGATGTGAACAGATTTTTAAGTACCATAAAGACAAAAGAAATTGTTTCCAAAAGAAAACCTATTGTTCCCCCAAGTAAGGATGGATTGGAACAAGTTATCAAGTTATCAAAGAGACAGCTTTGGAGAGTCTCCAGTGACCTCGGGACTTAAAAAAATATTTCAGATTACCAAGAGACAACTTGATCCAGTCCATGGCTACCATGCAAAAGAATGATACAAGTTCATTCTCTCTCCCTTTCTCCCTCTGTCTCTCTCTGTTTCTCTGTCTCTCTCTGTTTCTCTGTCTCTGTCTCTCTGTGTGTGTGTGTGTGTGCACATAAAACCCAGGGCTTGTTTTAACTCAGTTCTGAAGTTTGTTACAATCCCAAACCCTGTGAGAGAGTATAGCTAAGTGCCCTTAACTCTCACTAAGTATAAATTACTAACTCCCCGCCCCCAGCATCTCCTGATCCTGAGTACTTGATTTATCACTGGTCCCTGAATTCTACTAATCACTAGTCTCCCCCTGGTAAGGACAGAATCCGGGCCCCCACACCCAGCCAGGGGCTTATCTCTGAGTCATTATCATGTCTGCATAAAACATAATTTTCATGCCAAGGAGTGGTGACGCATGCTTTTAATCCCAGCACTTGGGAAGGAAAGGCAGGCTGGTCTCTGAGTTCAAGGCTAGCCTGATCTACAGAGTGAGGTCCAGGACAGCCAGGGCTACACAGAGAAACCCTGTCTTGAAACCACCCCCCCCCACACACACACACAAAGTTTCACCTCAAAGAGGAGGAAGAGCTAGTTTATTCTGAAGCCAAATATGCATGAGCGTAGGACAGGAACACAGATTCACTCTTTTCCATATTTTAATGAGGTAGCAATTTCTAGAAGCTTTTCTAGAAACAGACAAGGCTATAAACCATGCACACTTAACATCAGGTAGGTGGATCGGAACAAAGTGAGAGATATCTTCACTTTAGGAGGATGTTATCTAATGGCATGGAGCCCGGTGTCTGAAGATTACATAGTGTACCTAATGGTGACCGGATGCTAGCTCACTTATACAAGAGGGCAATAAATAACTATTAAAGGAACTAAAAATAGCACTAAATGAATTACAGTTTGACTTTGGACCTGCAGCCTTTCAACCTCTGCATAGTCATTGAAATCCTTTTTTCTTTCTTTCTTTTTTAAAGAATTATTTATTTTATATATTTGAGTACAAGGTAGCTGTCTTCAGACACACCAGAAAGGGCATCAGACCCCATTACAGATGGTCGTGAGCCACCATGTGGTTGCTGGGAATTGAACTCAGGTCCTCTGGAAGAGCAGTCAGTGCTCTTAACCGCTGAGCCATCATCTCTCCAGCCCCGGGAATTCTTCTAATCAATGAATGCACAGCCTCTGTCACTCTGAGACTTTTGCTAAGCACCCAACATGGCTAAACGACACTGTCCTTGAGCCCAGACGACGGCTGCGTCTGACCCGTTGCTCCCAAGGGCTCCCCAGGCCTTGGAAGGTCACCTTAGGACACCTGCTACATCCTGCGAGGGCTGACTCACACCAGCAGCCACCCGACGTCATCTACTTTGTTATCCCCGCAGCTGGGAGGTGGATCCTGTAGTGGTTGCTTGGGTCTCTCAAGGGAATGGGAATCTTTCCATTTTAGCACAAATTCTGTTCCGGTTCCCCAGCAGAAGCCAACCTAGCTCACGATAGAAGACTTCCAGAGTCACCAAAACCTCTCAGACTTTAGCAGGTCCGACACAGGTGTCTGTATGGCTGTTTTTCTGTCTGTCTGTCTGTCTCGGTTCTCTGAAGCAGCTTGGGTCCCTACAAGCTGACTTCACCCGTGGAGAAGATGATTTCGGGCAGCACCAGGTGGACATGGACTTTCAGCTGGTGGCCACAGAAGAGGAGCTGAAGCTTGGCTGGTAGTGTTTGCCCAGCAAACAGAAAACCCTGGGTTCAGCTCGTACCGCTGTGCAAGCCTATTTTTCCAAATTAGAAGGAGATGAAGGTAAAGTAGATAAAGGAGAATCTAAGGTCATCACTGACTTAACACACGAGTTCTAGACCAGCTTGGGCTAGAGACTCTGCTTTAAAAATAAAAACCCTAGGGGCTAGAGAGGCGGTCTGGCAGGTAGAACAGAGACTGACTGCTTTTGCAGCGGATCCAAGGAATAAAGAAATGTTCTTCTGAGCATTAATAAGTGATTTAATCATGTGACAAAGACCCTCTCGAAAATTACAAGGAGTAAATGTATGAGTCCCTTTATGTAAAATCCCAGAAAAATGAAAATTAATCTCTAGTAAAAAAAAAAACAAAAACAAAAAAAAAAAAAAAAAACAAAAAAGCAGATGGGTGGGCAAAGGGCTGAGGACTAGCACACATGGGGGGTGACATTTCTAGAATCTCCAGGAACAGGGTGTTCACAGGTTTTATTTCCCTAAGGAAGGCTTTGTGTTTGTACATTCTGGTCTCTTGTATTTCACTTGTGAGAACTATAAATACCATGTCTAGTGTTCTGCAGGGATATCACTCGGCTGGCGCTGCTGAAAGGCTGTACAGTCTCCTCTGAAGTGCCGTTACATCTTCATCAAAAAATCATTCGATGGTCGGCTGAAAGGGCTCAGCTGGTAAAGGCAATTGCCACCCAGCCTGATGACCTGAGTTCAAATCCCTGGAAGCCACATATGTGTTAAGAAAGAACTGACTCCCCCAAGTCACTCAATGGTCTCCACACATATCCCATGGTATGCGCACACACGCGCGCGCGCGCGTGCACACACACACACACACACACACACACACACACACATACAATCAAGATAGATAGATAGATAGATAGATAGATAGATAGATAGATAGATAGATGTAACTTGAAATTTTTATATTAGTTGATGGGGCAGCAAAAGACCTCACCTTGCCTGAGGACCTGAGTTCTATCTCCAGGACCCACACTGTGAAAGAAGAAAACTGATCCCCGAAGGTTGTCCTCTGACCTCCTTCACACAAGCACGCGCACGCACACACACAAATAAATACGTATAAATGTAAAAAAAAAAAAAAAAGACCAAGTTTGGTGATATATGTCTATTAACCCAACACTCAGGAGGTAGAGGTAGAGTCAGAACAATCAGGAATTCATGGGCATCCTTAGCTATATACAGGGTTCAAGCACCTGTGATACAGGAAACCTTGTCAAAAAGAAAGAAAGAAAGGAAGGAAGGAAGGAAGGAAGGGAGAGAGAGAGAGAGGAAGGAAGGAAGAAAGGAAGGAAGGAAGGAAGGAAGGAAGGAAGGAAGGAAGGAAGGAAGGAAGGAAGAAATCAGTTCAGTAGTCGTGTGTACTTGCCTTCCATTCTGACAACCTGAGCTCAAGGTCCTGAACTCACAACTCACATAAAAATAGGAGAGAGAACCAATTCCACAAAGTTATCCTCTCACCACCACACTTACACCACGGCATGCCAGCTCCTGCAATATGTACATAACAATAATAAATACATGTATACAAATTTCAAAAATCAAGCTGGGCGAGGTGGCGCACGCCTGTAATCCCAGCACTTGGGAGGCAGAGGCAGGCGGATTTCTAAGTTCGAGGCCAGCCTGGTCTACAGAGTGAGTTCCAGGACAGCCAGGACTACACAGAGAAACCCTGTCTCGAAACCAAAAAAAAAAAAGAAAAAAAAATTTCAAAAATCGGGGGAGAGGCTGAGAGGACAGGTCAGTAGAAGAATGCTTGCCTAGGGTTCATGCGGTCTTGAGGTCCACAAGTCAGGCATGACAGCATATGCCTGTAATCCCAGCACACCAGAGGCTGAAGCAGGAGGATTGCCATGAGTTTTAAGCCAGCCTGGGCTACATAGAGCCAAGTACCAGGGGCTGGAGAGATGGCTCAGTGTTTAAGAGCACCGACTGCTCTTCCGAAGGTCCTGAATTCAAATCCCAGCACCACATGGTGGTTCACAACCATCTGTAATGGGATCTGACACCCTCTTCTGGTGTGTCTGAAGACAGCTACAGTGTACTTATATATGATAATAAATAAATATTTTTTTTTAAAAAAAGCGTTTGCTCAGCGGGGGGGGGGGGGGGGAGGAAAGAACCAAGTACAGGCTAGCCAGTTTAGCAAGATGTCTAAACTAATACCAAAAATCCCAATTGATATATCTATATATAATATGTGTATATATGCATGTATACAGACACACACACACACATATATACATACATACACACACACATATATGGGAGAATTCTATTTAATGTGTTTTTGTATCTTTACACCAATACGCATTTCTTTGATAACGCCATAAAATTACCTAAAATCCTCTTTTTTTTTTTTTTTTTTTTTAAGATAGAAGCTTGTGTATCCAGGCTGGCCTAGAGCTAACGAAGACCCACTCGCCTCTGCCTGCTGAGTGCTGAAACTAAAACTTCCCAGTACCGCATCACTTCTTCTCTGGCTTTTATGTGGCTTCGTAGCATAGGCGTGCCACACCCACGTGGAGATGTGTTCAGATGGTGAAGGCAGCCTACATAGAAGAACCTAGCAAGACCTGTCTGCTAAGATTCCTTGGTGTTCTCCCTAGAGGGTATGAGAACCGAATCTCTCCCAAGTTTTGCTATCAGATAAGAGAGATCCCAGCATTTAAGATTAGAGTTTTTATTATCCACATAATGGAAAGAAAAATTCCTGTTTCTCCCATCCAGCTGCAGTAATAAGGATAGCCGGTGGCGCCAGGTCCCACCTTCTTGTCCCTTTGTCTGTCTGCGTAGCCTCAGGAGTAGAAATTGCCGAGGAAGTATGTCACGTTTTTATGACATGAAGTTTGGAAACGCTCCACACCAGAAGTCGCAAGGAAAGAAAGAAGGCTAGCAGTGTTGTCTCCAGGCTGACAAAAGGCACACAGACCTTGAAGAAGGCAGAGAAATCTTGATTAAAGACTTTGGTTTGGAGGCTGGGGAGACACCTCAGTGGTTAGGAGCATGGCTGCTCTCTCCGAAGACTAAGGCTCAATTCCCAGCACTGACACGGCAGCTCACAGCTGTTCGGAACTCCAGTTCCAGAGAATCCAACACCCTTACATAGATGTATGTGCAGGCTAAATACCAATACACACAAAATAAAAATAAATTAAAATCTTGAGCTTAACAAAAATCTCTACAAGTCATCTCATCAAAATAGGCATTTGGCCAATAATAAATTAATTCCACATCAATGGAATTAACTTGAGAGGTTAGATTTAGACATGACAGGTGTTTACACATGTCCTGTAAAATTTTTAGTTTAAAAAATGACAAGCCAACATCTCCCCAGTGAGATCCTGGCCTAAAATATTTGTTCTATTTATATAGAGCAAGGAGAGTGTGAGGCAGGGCAGCTTTCAATTTTGTGGTCCCGACTGGTGACATACACGGGCATCCTTCAAAAGCTGTAACTGAGGATGCACCAGTGCAGATGAGGTTGAAGTCTCCTGTCTGCCTGATATTCCCTAGTGAGATCCTGACCTAAAATATTTGTTTTATTTATATAGAGCAAGGATAGTGTGCATCCATGCCACAGGGCCAAGCGGTGGACGGAGGACAGCTTGTAGGAGTCCGTGGTCTTCTACCGCGCGGGTGCCTGGGGTCAAATCTAGGTTGTCAGATTTAACAATAAGCATTTTATCTACTGACCCATCTCCCCAGTCCCAAGAATTAACTTTTTAATAATGCTAAATTCCCCAACCCGTCTATGAGCAGTAGATAAAAATATATGTGTGTGCGTGTGTACCATTTTAGTATGTCTTTCCACGACTCTAGATCTCCTCAGTGCGCAGGTCCGGTACATCTTTTGCATGTTCTTTTGTATTTTGCTGTTTCAGTGAAGGGAGGGGAAACCTGGTCGGTGGCTTTTCTATGAGCCGAGTGCATGCGGCCACAGCGCCACACTTCCCAACCTTTGGGAAGCTATTTTAAGTGGTGTGTTTGTGTATTTTTCTTTCTCAATGGTTTTTATATTTTTCAGACTTCTGGTGCCTCATTGTTAGTATTTAAAAAACAGCTACAGGGCTAGAAAGATGGCTCACCGGCTGAGAGTGCTTGCGGCCCTTGCAGAGGGCCTGGGTTGGCTCGCAGTCCACATTGGACAGCTCACACGTGCTGTAGCTCCAGCTCCAGGCGATCCATTGCTTGCTTCTAGCCTCCACAGACACCACACACACTCATTGTATATATTCAGACGTACACACAAATGAAAGTGAAAGTGGTCTCTCGCGTTCGCGTTTAGCATAGATGTAGCTATATAGAGAATCTCTCTATATAGCTCTGGCTGTCCTGGAACTATGTAGACCAGGCTGGCCTCCTTAAACTCAAGAGATCTACCTGCCTCTGCCTCCCACGTGCTGGGATTAAAGCTGTGCCCCACACTCTCAGTCCTCCTAATCCTTTTTAAAGTTTTTCAGAGTAATTTTACAAACCTCTTTAATGATTGTTATTTTTTTATATTACTTTGTGGGTATGGGTGTTTTGTCTGCATGTATATCTGTATACTCTGTGTGTGTGTGTGTGTGTGTGTGTGTGTGTGTGTGTGTCTGTGTGTGTGTGTGTGTGTGTGTCTGTGTCTGTGTCTGTGTGTCTGTGTGTGTATGAGTTTGGTGCCAGAGGATACCAGAAGAGAAAGTCAGATGTCCCTGGCTTTGGAATCACAGAGGGGTTGTGAGCCCCATGTGGATGCTGGGAACCAAACCTGTATATATATGGAGAGAGAGAGAGAGAGAGAGAGAGAGAGAGAGAGAGAGAGAGGCACTTGGGAGGAAAAAGTAGATGGGTCTCTGTGAGTTCGAGACCAGCATGTCTACAAAGTGAGTCCAGGACTGCCAGGACTCTATGTGAGTGTCCTTTGTGGTTCCTAGCACCTACTGGAAGAAGGCTCCATATCCCTGACATTGGATACAAACAATTGTAAGCCATTATGCAGTGTTGTGCAGTGCATTAGTACTCCTAAAGGCTGAGCCATCTCCCCAGTTCCATGAAGCATTTTTATTTGTTGTTGTTGGTGGTGGTGGTTTTTTTGTTTTGTTTTGTTTTGTTTTGTTTTGTTTTTTGAGACAGGGTTTCTCTGTGTAGCCCTGGCTGTCCTGGAACTCACTTTGTAGATCTGGTTGGCCTCGAACTCAGAAATCCGCCTGCCTTTGCCTCCCAAGTGCTGGGATTAAAGGTGTGCGCCACCACCGCCCAGCATGAAGCATTTTTCAAAAGTCCTCTAAGCAGGCTGGAGAGATGGCTCAGCAGTTAAGAGCACTGACTGCTCTTCCGAAGGTCCTGAGTTCAAGTCCCAGCAACCACGTGGTGGCTCACAACCATCCATAATGAGATCTGACTCCCTCTTCTGGGGTGTCTGAAGACAGCTACATATAATAAATGAATAAATCTTAAAAGAAAAAAAAAAGAATCCCAGTGTGAAAAGAGCAACATTAAAAAAAGAAAGTCGTCTAAGTGATTTGTGAGAAAGATGAGCGGGTAGTGAGCTAAGTGTTTGCCGTACGAACATGGGGGCCTGAGTTTGGGTCCCTAGCAAGACATGACTGTGAAGGTTTGTAATCCTAGCCCCTGGGGGAGAGGAGAAAAGATGGGGGACCCTGGAGATTTGCTAACCAGCCAGTCTAGCCCCAAAGGGCAAGGTTCAGTGAGACACTCTGCCTCAAGATACACGGGGAAGTGACTGAGGAAGATACCCTGACTTCAGTCTCTGGCTGGCCTCTATACATGTCTGTGCTGAGCACACCTGCATACTAAACATGGACACCCATGAACACACAGACACAGACAGACAGACACAGAGAGAGAGACCTACATGAACACAAAGGCCTATTTACAGACCTACAGACCTACACACACACACACACACACACACACACACACACACACACACACTATCTAAAAGAATAAGTAATCAAAGCATCAAAGCCAGATAAGAAAGTTTGAAAAGGAAAGAAGCTACCAGCTAAATGTGATGATATGTGTGTAAAACATCCCTTACAGGTATAGACCTTTAAATACTTGGTCCCCAATTGGTGGCGGTTGGGAAGCTTGAGGGGGCAGACTTGCTGGAGGAAGTGCCTTCCTGGGGGTGGGCTTTGAGGTTTTATCGCCTTACTCCTCCACCCCTCCTCTAGCACACATACACTTTCTCTGTATCTCTGCCCCTGTCTCTGTCTCTGTCTTTCTCTGTCTCCTCCCTACTCTCCCTCTCTAGGCTTGTGGTAAAAGATACGATCTCTCTGCTTCCTGTTCCTGCTGCTACATCTTCTGCCTGGTTGTACCCATCTCTGCCATGATGGGCTCTTACACCCCTAGAACCATGTGCTAAATAAACCCTTCCGTAAATTGCCTTAGTAGAAGAGCCAGGCGTGGTGGCGCACACCTGCAATCCCAGCACTTGGGAGGCAGAGGCAGGCGGATTTCTTAGTTCAAGGCCAGCCTGGTCTACAGAGTGAGTTCCAGGACAGCCAGGGCTACACAGAGAAACCCTGTCTTGAGGAAAAAAAAAAAAAAAAGAAAAGAAAAGTTGCCTTAGTCGAGGAGTTTATCACATCAAAAGGAAAGACCCCCAGCACCTGGGAAGCAGAGGCAGACGGATTTCTGAGTTCGAGGCCAGCCTGGTGTACAAAGTGAGTTTCAGGGCAGCCAGGGCTATACAGAGAAACCCTGTCTCGAAAAAACAAACAAACAAACAAACAAACAACAACAACAACAAAACAAAAAGGAAAGAGCGAACTAGGCTTTCTGAGACAGAAACCCACTGCAAATGGAAGCCAGTGTAAGTCAGTGGTTCCATCTACATGGTCTGCTAGAGCAGTGCATGGTCAGATTCCTGCTCAACAGCTCAGGAATCAGTCCCGAGAGCATCAGGACTCTCTGCCACAACAAAGAAAGAACTGTAGATTCCTGGAAAAGTTCATGTTCGGAGGGATTGTAAAATAGGTGGTTATCTGGAAAATAGGGAAGCGGGCATGTAACAAAGTCAACTCCAGATAAAGAATCAATCATAATAGCAGAGCTGTAATCTCAAAATAAGGGGGCCCACAAGGAGATGTTTACGCATCTGGTGTTCTCTGCATAAAGCAACAGTGAAAGTCATAAAACACAAAGCACCAAACAAAATTATGTTCACATCTCAACCTTTGGGGCTTCTGGAGCCTAGGGGCACCACACCGAAGAGGTGATGTGCAGTCAGGGTGTCAGCATTCCTTCTAGGCTGCACCCCACAGTTACCTGGCAACACCCAGCTATGCCTGACTTGCTATGAAAGGGGCTGCGTGCCCCTCCTCTCTCTCTTGCACCTCTTCTCTTGCCCTCTTGCCCCTTCTATTCCCTCTCTCATTCTCCAACCCTCTCTCTCTGCTCATGGCTGGCTTCTTCTCCCCCTCCCCCTCCCCCCCCTCTCTCTTTCTCTCTCTCTCTTCTCTCTACTTTTCAACTTTCCTCCCCATGCCCTAAATAAACTCTAAACTCTATTCTATACTATACCTCAGGGAGACCGGTGTGTGTGTGTGTGTGTGTGTGTGTGTGTGTGTGTGTGTGTAACAATTGGAAGTGGGGGAGACCCAGGACACGGAAAGGAAGGGCCCTTGGGCTCTGATATTTAAGTTAAGATGCCCTGTCCTTCCAGCTGGTCCTGGAAGAGGCTTCACGCTCCTGTGGCCTTTGATCATTGGCCAAGAGGAACAACTTGGCACAGAGAAAACCAGGCCCCTGGATATGAAAAGGATGAAATCCCCCGGGGCAGAAAATGTTCAAAGATGGGCCAAGAAGACGAGACAGCAGAATAACTAATAAAGTAATTCAATAGCTAGAGAAAAATCAGCCAGTTTATGAGGAAATCTGGGTAAAGCCAAGTCACCCAGCATGGTAAGGTTTTCTAGATAAAGCAGTGTCTGTTTGAGATGATTAATCTTTTTAAAATTATTTAATTAGTTATTTACTTCAGAAACAGGCTCTCAACTATGTAGCCCTGACTGGCCTTTGAACCCACAGTGATCTACCTACCTTTGCCTTCCAAGAGCTGGGATTAAAGGTGTGCCAGAAGAGGGTGTAGGGACCCTGAGACTGTAGTCATAGATGGTTGTGAACCATATGGGTGTTGGGAATAAAACCTGCATTCTCTGGAAGAACAGCCATCTCTCCAATCTCTGACTTTCCTACCTTTATTCTTTCCTTCCTTCTTTCCTTTCTCCCTTTCTTCCTTCCCTCCCTCCCTCCTTCCTTCCTTTAATTTGTTTTTATTGTATGTGAATTGGTGTTTTGCCTGTGTATGTCTGTGTGGGTGTGTCAGAGCTTGGAGTTACAGACAGTTGTAAGCCATCACCATGTGGATGCTGGGAATTAAACCTGGATCCTCTGGAAGAGCAGTCAGTGCACTTAACAGCTGAGCCGTCTCTCCAGCTCCCTTCTTTCTTTCTTTTCAATACAGGGTTTTACCATGTAACTTTGGTTTTGAATTTGCTATGTAGACCAGACTGGCCTCAGATTCAAAGAGATCCACCTGCTTCTGCCTCCTGAGTGCTGGAATTAATGGTGAAACCATCATGTCCAGTTTATCATCATCATCATCATCATCATCATCAGTAGTAGTAGTAGTAGTAGTAGTAGTAGTAGTAATTATGTGTGTGTGCCGTGGTAGTAGTAGTAGTAGTAGTAGTAGTAGTAGTAGTAGTGGTGGTAGTAGTAGTAGTAGTAGTAGTAGTAATTATGTGTGTGTGCCATGGTGCATTGTGGAGAGTAGGGGACATCATTTGAGCACTTCTGCTTTTTTCGTTTGTTTGTTTTTGGTTCTTGGAGACAAAGATTCTCTGTGTATCCCTGGCTGCCCTGAACTCACTCTGTAGATCAGGCTGGCCTCGAACTCAAAGATCTGCCTGCCTCTGCCTCCCAAGGGCTGAACTGAGCTGGGGTTGAAGGCATACACCTCCACCACTGTGCAGCTTCCGCCTAAGGCACAGTCTCTGCGTCCACGCTGTGTGTTCCAGGCTGACTGGTCCCCAGCTTCTGGACTACGCTCAGCTTCAGCTCTCATTTCTCAGGAGGTGTGTGTCACCTGATCCAGTTTGTTCTTCCCCACATGGGTTCTGGGGATTAAACTTGGGTTGTCAAGCTCTTGAAGCTGGCACTTTTACCCATAAGCCCACCATCCTTCAGCACAGAATTCATTTTTTTCCTCTGCTCCCCTGACCCTGGTGACTTCGAAGCAAACACCTTCATCGAAGTTGACAAGAATCCTTTTGTCCCTTGGTCAGGGTTCTGCTCTCAAAAACTTCCCAGGCTTTCTTAGTTTCTGTGAGCCACCCCTTTGGTCTCCAGGGCTGTTAAAACTGTGTAAATGAATGAATGAATGAACGAATGCACTCTTAAGTCCCTGGGTTCCAGCCAAGACCCCTCTGCCAAAACCCATTAACCTTGCACTGTGAGGACCTGCTGTCTGGTTCCACTGTGCCTCTTTGGGAGACTGTTTCCTTCTTTGGGATTATTTGTCTCTCTCTCTCTCTCTGTGTGTGTGTGTGTGTGTGTGTGTGTGTGTGTGTGTGTGTGTGATCCAGGGCATGATGGGTAAGTACATGAAGTGTTTCCAGCCCTGGTCATTTGCTTTTTACTTAATTTCATCATGCCCACCATGCAAAATTACAGAAGAGTACTAAGGATGAACCTTAGTCGAGCGAGTTTGTCTAGGAAGCCTGAAGTTATGCGTAAGCCATGTTGAACAGGGCATGGTGGCACACACCTGTTCAAGGCCTTATGTTTGAATCTCTGCCTTCTACAAAAGAGATACCCCCAACCCCTTATGCTCCAGTCTGAATTCTAACCATAAATTAAAGTGCTATTTCAAGATTTGGAAGGAAGAGTGGAAACTAACCAGCCATACACTCACTGGGATGAACAGAGAAAATCATTGCTGGCATCTGTCCCTGGTGTTCAGAGCAGTTCAGAGCTTAGCAGGTTTCTTGTAGCTCCAACTCTCCCCCTAGCGGTCATTTGCTTTACAGCCTAAGCTGCCTGTGATCTTCCCATTGGTCTTTTTCACCTAGAACCTCCCTGACTTCTGCAAATCTATATTCTCTTGAATTCCATTACATGTGATTGTGAATCATCATGTGGTTGGTGCTGGGAATTGAACTCAGATTAAGAGCAGTCAGTGAGCCATCTCTCCATCCCTTGAGTCACAAATTTTAAGCACTAGATAAATTTGCAAATATGAAAGAAGTCTGTGGATACTGAGGACCGAGTTATATTTCTATCTACAATGTCCCCCAAAGACTCACATGGTAAAAAGGCTTTGTTCCCCAGTTCCTGGTACTGTAATGGGCAGTGGTGGGACCCTTAAGAGGAGGAGCCTTAGCAGGGCAGTGGTGGCACATTCCTTTAATCCCAGCACTTGGGAGGCAGAGGCAGGTAGACATCTGAGTTCGAGGTCAGTCTGGTCTATAGAGTGAGTTCTAGGACAGCCAGGGCTACATAGAGAAACCCTGTCTCAGAGAGAGAGAGAGAGAGAGAGAGAGAGAGAGAGAGAGAGAGAGAGAGAGAGAGAGAGAGAGAGAGAGAAAAGCCTTGCTTGCTAGGGAAGAGAGGTGAGGGCCATACTCATGTTCTTTCTCTGAAGGCTTTGAAAAGGTAAGAGGACCCCAGCCCTTCCCTGTCTTACTGAATCTTGTGCTTGTGGTAAGGCCTTGAGCATGCTAGACAAGTGCTCTACCACTAAAATATACCCACAGCCCATAGACTGTATATATTATATTATGTTTACTGCAAGTTATTGACTATGTAATTGTGGAGGCTGAGAAATCTAAATTCTACATGGGGGTGTGGTATTCTGCAGGAGCTGAAGTTCATGTGCAGAAATATATTGTTGTTCTTACTGCCCCCTCCCCTGGATGAAAAATATTTAGTAAAAGTGACTAGGCACTGGAGATGGTTTTATCATATTAACTGTTCAAATCATTTAAGTGTCCTGGCACCCCAATAAATCATGGGGGTTTTGCATCCTGGCTTTTGCCTTGTTCTGGCATGAGACTTCCCCTAAACACAGGTACTGGGGATTGATCCTAGGACTTCATTGGTGAGCTATATCCCTAACCTTTTTTTTTTTTTTTTTTTTTTGGTTTTTTTTTTTTTTTTTTTGTTTTTTTTTTTGAGACAGGGTTTCTCTGTGTAGTCCTGGCTGTCCTGGAACTCACTCTGTAGACCAGGCTGGCCTCGAACTCAGAAATCCGCCTGCCTCTGCCTCCCAAGTGCTGGGATTACAGGTGTGCGCCACCACCGCCCGGCTCATCCCTAACCTTTTGAAATTTTTTCTTGAACCTAAATTGCCCAAACTGGCTTTCAACTCACTCTGTAGCCCAAATCTTTTTTTTTTTTTTTTTTTTTTTTGGTTTTTCGAGACAGGGTTTCTCTGTGTAGCTCCGGCTGTCCTGGCACTCACTCTGTAGACCAGGCTGGCCTCGAACTCAGAAATCCGCCTGCCTCCGCCTGCCTCCCAAGTGGTAGGATTAAAGGCGTGCGCCACCACCGCCCGGCCTGTAGCCCAAATCTCTTAACTTGTGATTCTCCTGTCTCAGCCTGCTAAGTAGTTGAGATTATAGGACTGCCTGCTCAACCAAGTCCAGCATTAAAGCCAGAATTCCTTTTGTGTGTGTATGCATATGTGTGTATAGGGGGTTCATGTGCTTCTAAAGGACATAGATTGTATCAAGTGCCTTCCTCAATCATGCTCTACTTTATTTTTGAGACAAGGTCTCTCACTGAACCTGGAGCTCACTAAGTCAGCAAGGTTAGCCCAGCCAGCAAAGCCCAGGATTTTGACATGAGCCATCACATGTAGTATTTTTGTGTGCTTGGGATCTGATGTCTACATGCATGCATGACCAGCACTTTACTAAGCCATCTCCCCAGCCCAGGACCAGTATTCAGAATGTCTTCAGTTGGTTAAGGCCTTTCAACCAACTGATTTAGGCTTATAAGAGCATTTAGGATAATCTACTTTACTCCTCTCTACAGCAGAAAGTAGGTTCACTGTGGAGGACTGTTGTCTAGGTAGACTAACATCTCAAAAGGCTATTAGATTCCTTAAAAGAAATTGCACACGCTTTGCTTTCCTATTGCACTATAGTAGTCCCCACTGAAGGAGGAAACCATGAAGATTACCTCATATCTGGTTTCACTTTCAGTCATAAACAACAGGACACAAAAGCAATTGTGATTCCTTTGCTGAAAAAAAAAATGCTTGTGGCTATTAGAATGAAGCCAGCATAACTGAAAAGATCACTCTTGGAAATACATTTGAAGATACACATATTTAGCCAGGCATGATGGCACATGACATCCTGGCACTAGAGAGTCAGAAACAGGGACATCTGCTAAAGGTTCAAGGCCGCCCGGTCCAGGCTCTAGGACAGAACTATACAGGGAGTTCTTGTCACAAACAGTAAAGAAGCCAAAACAAAAAAAACCAACAGAAAAAATATAAAATTAAGTTTCATTTGTGTTTTATTTAGTATTGTGTGTGTGTGTGTGTGTGTGTGTGTGTGTGTGAGAGAGAGAGAGAGAGAGAGAGAGAGAGAGAGAGAGAGAGAGAATGAGAATGAGGACATAACACATATGGAGGTCAGAGGACAACTTTTAGAAGTGGTTCTTTCTACCATGTGTCATGGGTCCTCTGAGGTCATCTGGCTTGAGCAACAATCTCTTTTCCACTGAGCCATCTTATTCTGTTTTTGACCTAGAGTCTTACTTTGTAGGCCAGGCTTGCTCACCATTCATGATACTTCAGCCTTCCAAGATCACTCCTAGTTTGCAAAGAGCTATTGTATAAAGAAAGCTTAAAGAGAGGGATTAGGAGCCGGGCAGTGGTGGCACACGCCTGTAATCCCAGCACTTGGGAGGCAGAGGCAGGTGGATTCCTAAATTTGAGGCCAGCCTGGTCTACAGAGTGAGTTCCAGGACAGCCGGGGCTACACAGAGAAACCCTGTCTCAAGAAAAAAAAAAAAAAAAAAGACTAGGGGCCTGTGGATAGAATTCAGTAGTTGAATACTTACTGAATATGTGAGAAGCTTGAGATGGATTGTCCAGTATTGGGAGAAACTTGTTTTTCAGGACAAGGTTTCACTGTCTAGTCCTGGCTGTCCTGAATCTCACTCTGTAGACCAGGCTGGCTTTGAGCTCAAGAGATCCACCTTCCTCTGCCTCCAAAGTGCCAGGATTAAAGGCATACACCATAACTGCCTGGCTAAATTTTTATTTATTTATTTTTTTTTGGTTTTGCGAGGCAGGGTCTACAGAGTGAGTTCCAGGACAGCCAGGGCTACATAGAGAAACCCTGTCTCAAAAAAAAACAAAAAAACAAAACAAAACAAAACAAAAAACCAAACAAACAAACAAACAAAAAAAGGGGTGTGTTAGATGACAAGTAAGGCAAACTAAATCATCACACACTGGAAGACATGAAAGAGAACAGCATAGGCATGAAATCTATGGAGTTTTTGGTTAGAGCAGAAAACACTAGTCGCTTCTCAGTGATGTGCTATAGGAGTGGTTAGCATTAACTGGCTTTGCTGTGGAACTCTGCTGAATGACTGTCCATACCTCTTCATGGTAGCATCACCTTAAGAGTTTCTAGTCTTCCTGTCTCTGTCCTGTGTTTACAAGTGGTCACCACACACAGTTGTATTGGTTTGTTCTTGTTGGCAATGGAACCCTTGTGGCTAGTAGAAAAGCATTCTACCCACTGAGCTGTGTCTGGCCTGTTTTTCTGGTGCCTAAATATTTTCCACTTTCAAAATGCTTCCTTTATAGTTATCTTCCCAATCTACAAAAGCTGTGGGTGTCTAGGAAGTGATTTTGTCAAACAAATTTTTCCTTGGAAAGACAAGCTTCATTGTCTCTACCAACCAAGATGCAATTTTGCCATCTTGCTTAAAGGAAGCTCTCATGTCATCACCCAAGGCTGTGTGTGCAGCACTTCCTGTTTTGCCACCGTTGATGGAAGCCACCAACTTAACCACACGTTGTCTCTCAGCTGTTGTATTCATAGCCTTGAAAGGGTAAACTGTGCTTAAGTGTTTCTTTCTAGGTTCCTGAATCATTTTTTCAAACTGTCAGCAACTGTCATTTTTCCTGAAGGGAAAACAACCCCCTCCCACCCAAATGCTTATTATAAGTTTTTTCCTCCCCATGGTTTACCTTGTGGTGTGAATTATTCCAACATTTAAATTACTGTGTGTGTGATATGCATGTTCAGGTACATGCTTGCTATGGCCTTTGAAAAGGTCAGACAAATCTGTTGAGTTGGTTCTCTCCAACTTTTACATGTTTAGAAATCAAACCCAGGCTGTCAGGCTTGGTGGCAGACACCTTCACCAAGTGAGCTCACTGGCCCCCATTGCAGATAATTTTAACCAACAAATGCACTATCTTCCTATTTAAGGTCCAAAAGTTACCACTATGATGCTCCTGGAAAATTTGCAATCTTTCTTTGACATAGAAGAAATTAGAGGATGTACCCTTCTAAATGATCGAACACTGAGAAAATGTGTTATGACAGAAGATAAACTTCACTACTTCTCAAAGCTAGTTCAATATTGAGAACACCAAGGTTGAGTCAGATCTCTCTTTGTCACCTATGACCCAGCTAAAGATGAATTTGATATTCCTAGGATGAACACATTAAATAGCTTTAAAGTAAACCTCATCATATTCTATGAAAAACAAACTCAGATTGCCCTAGCTACTTGTCACTGAGACAACAGAGGTGCAATTTAAGGGAGAAGACATTTCTTTTAGCTCATGGTTTGGCAGGAAAAGCATAGCAACAAGAGTCACTCATAGCAGCTGAGAAATAAGGTTGCTTCCTCATCTCGGGACAGATTAGGGAGCAGAGACAATGCAAGCATTCAGTTAACTTTCTCCTGTCTTTTTACCCAGTCTAAGACCTTGGCCTACAGAGATGACAGGACCCCCATTTAAGGTAGGTCTTCCTAATTCAGCTAGTCTTCTCTGGAAATGCTTTCACAGACACACCTAAAAGTAGGCTGTACCACGTTAACTGAACTGGATCTACAAAGACCTGCTTCTAGGCATATCTATAGATTATCTAGATCAGGGTGGAGGTAGTTCCACTCTACCTTAATTACCTCAAGTAGGGTGGAATCCTGGTCTGCATGGAAAGGAGAAAACTAGCTGAATACAAGCATCCATCACTCTTTTTGCTAACTATAGACAAAATGTGACCTGCTGCTTCAAGCTCCTGGCACCCTGATGTCCTTGCCCCTGTCATAATGGACTGTATTCTGGAACTGTCAATTCTTTATATTGCTTTGGTTGGGTATTATGTCATAGCAACATGTAAAGTCACTAACTCACAAGTACCCTAGACACTTATCAATCCCATCAAGTTTATAACTGATATTAACCAACAGAGATACCAGCTGCAAATCCACTCTCTGGCTCTAGACCCAGCACTCAGAAGGCAGAGGTGGGTGAATCCCTGGGAGTTAAAGGCCAGCTGGTCTACATAGTGAGTTTTAGGCTTTAGTTTAGCCTAAAACTATCCTAGTAAAAGAGACCCTGTCTCAAAACACTTTTAAAAAGCCAACAGAAATTTAAAAGAGGTGGGGGGGACAAGAAAAACTGCAACCAATTATATGTACAAGCTGAGGTCCTGGTATCATAAAAATAACTACCAGATAGAACTGAGGAACTTAATACCCTCAAAGCCAGTGTTTAGCCTGGTGCTCTACAGGTATGCCAAGATTTCTAGGCAGCAGAGGGATACTGAGGAGAGGCTGAAGAAATTTGGGGAAACTATGAACAGGAACAGTAAATCTGACATAAAAATTGCTTTCTACTTTTCCTAAATTTTTAATTTTCCTCATTTTAAATTTATGTATATGGCTGTTTTGCTAGCACTTATGCTTCTGCACCATGTTCATAAAGTAACCAAAAAAGCAGAAAAGAACCTTGGGTCCCTGGGACTAGTTACAGTGAAGCACTATCTGGATGCTGGGAATTGAACTGGGGTTCTCTGTAAGAACAGCCCAGTGTTTAATCACTGAAACTTCTTACTTTCCATTTAGTGACAGGAAGGAAGGAAGGGAGGGAGGGAGGGAGGGAGGGAGGGAGGAAGGAAGGAAGGAAGGAAAGAAAGAAAGAAAGAAAGAAACACACACACAAACCAAACAGCTAGTATTCTTAGGATGATCACATTAAATGGCTTTAAAATAAATCATCCCAGCACTTGGGAGGCAGAGGCAGGCAGATTTCTGAGTTCAAGGCCAGCCTGGTCTACAGCGTTGAGTTCCAGGACAGCCAGGGCTACACAGAGAAACCCTGTCTTGAAAAAACCAACCAAACAAACAAAAAAATCTCATCATATTCTATGAAAAACAAAACTCAGCAGCCGGGCGGTGGTGGTGCAAGCCTGTAATCCCAGCACTTGTGAGGCAGAGGCAGGCGGATTTCTGAGTTCGAGGCCAGCCTGGTCTACAGAGTGAGTTCCAGGACAGCCAGGGCTACACAGAGAAACCCTGTCTCAAAACAAACAAACAAACAAACAAACAAAAAAACTCAGATTCTACTACCTACTTATCACTGACAACATACAAGCTGCTACTCAAGGGAAGAAAAGCAGATGTTAGAAGGGTTACAGCTTAGGTAAGGACTAAAGCAGAATGCCAGAACAAAACATACTTGAATTAGCAAGACTAAATATAAGTCCCAGCATATGACCTCTAAATATTGGTCAATGTCCAGTTTAGACATGCAATGAAAGAGAAATAACTCTCCATAATTCAAACAAGTACTCAACCACAACTCATGTTAAAACTACAAATAAGGGGTGGCTCAGCAGTTAAGAACATTAGCTACTCTTCTGGAGACCCAGATTCAATTTCCAGCATCCACATGGCAGCTCCCAACTGTTTCTAACATGGTGGATCTGACTCCCTCACACACATACAGGTAGGCCAAATACCAATGCACATAAAAAACCCCCTTACAAATGACTTCAATCACTGTGGATATTTAGGAATTTGCAGGGAAAGAATTTAAATGACAAAGTGGGGGACTTTGCAAACTGGAAACCATGAAAATCCTAGCAGAGAAAGACAACACTTGAAGGGCTAGAGAGATGGCTCAGCTGTTAAGAGTCCAGATAACCCAAGTTTGACTCACAGTACACACATGGACTGGAAGATTCACCCTCTTCTGGCCTCCTGTGGCACTGCATGCACATGAAGACTTACACAGTCAATACATAATATATATACATATATATGTATATAAATGTATGTTATGTATATATAATACATATGCATAAAATACATTTAAAAAATAGACACCTGAAAGCTTCACTAAAGGGCCTAGCAGAAGAATCGGTGAAACCAGACCAATAAAGTATCCAAATTAATATTCAAAGAGAAATAATCTGCCTGCCTCTGCCTCCCAAGTGCTGGGATTACAGGCGTGCGCCACCAAGCCCGGCTTAGAGAATGAATGGGACTGAAAGACATTACTTGAAAAATAATGAAGAATTAAGTTAGAATCTAAGTACTGAGCATGGTTGTACATACCTGTAATCTCAGCACTTGGAACTGAAGCAAAGTATCAATTTCAATTAGGGATACATAGTAAAACCCTATTCAAAATAAAACAAGTACCACCCTCCCCCAAATAAACCCAGAATTGGCTTTTTGAAAGTATTAAAATGGGCCTTGGTCTATCATCCTTCTGATATTAATGTCTATAAGGGAGCCTGACATGGTGGCACAGGCCTTTAATGTCGGCACTCAGATCTTGAGACCAGCCTAGTCTACCTATTGAGTTCCACGATGGCCAGAGTTAGAGACCCTGTCTCAAAAACAAAAACCAAGATGGTGGCCTCTAAGATTTACCAGTGAGAACTTGATGACCTGGGTACCTAAAAGCCCAGATTAAAAAAAACCACTGAAGCCGGGTGGTGATGGCACACGCCTTTAATCCCATCACTTGGGAGGCAGAGGCAGGCGGACTTCTGAGTTCGAGGCCAGCCTGGTCTACAGCGTGAGCTCCAGGACAGCCAGGGATACACAGAGAAACCCTGTCTTGAAGAAGAAAAAAAAAAGACTGAATCGGCACATTGCTAATCCCCACATTCCTAGTGCCAAAAGCACTTGAAAGCTTGTTGGGAAGCTCAGAAAGAGACCCTGCTTCAAAAGGTAGAAAGATCCTATAAGAACACACAGGTTAATTGGCCTAAAGGTCCCAACCTCAGTTATGTTAGGTATTCCCTGGAATCAGTTCCATCATCTCAATACTTAGCATTTAGTAGGCACTTAGTGGACAGCAACCAAAACTAGGTTTATTATTAAGGGCATGAGAGCCCTTTTATTCTATGGCAAAGGGTCTTTACCATTAACTGGATGAAATTAGCCTGTTAGATGCTAATCCTAGGGCTACAGAGCTAGTTTAGCAATTTAGAATACTTGCTACCCTTCCTTCCATAAGTAGATTCAAGTTCAACTCCCAGTTATAACTCTAGTTCCAAAACAATCTGATTCCCCGTTTCTAGCCTCTGGGTACCAGGCATGTAAACTCCACATAAAAAAGGGGTTGAAATTTTTAATCCTCATGGACTTCTCTCCAATCTTTCTACCTCAGTATAGGGTCAGACCCCTTAGCATCTACCCTATATTCCTAGGGGTTGAACAGGTTGAATGATGTAAGTAATCTGAAAACTAGATTAGGCAACCCGAATCACTAATAATCTTTAGGAAATAAGCACACTGATAGGCTAGTGTATATAGTCATAGTCAAAAGCAGGTGAAAAATTGTCAATTTCTCATTTGTCTTTCAAATGAGAAAAGCTTTGCTGCTTTTTAAGAGACTTCTACACAATGCTGTAGCTATTCTACTACCAGAATGAGTTTGGTGTTTAGCATCTATTAGGTAAAGGTAGATCAAATGCCTTCCCTCTCCATCCTTTCTTCAGTTCTCATGTCCTTATGTTGCCACCTGCTGGAAGAATAAAAAAAGGAAACCACCATTTCCAGAAGGGAGTTTACTGCTTTTCTAAAATGTCTGCCAACTCCCTCCAGTTTAGGGAGAGGGATTCAGCAGTTATATCTTCTGATGACCCTGTAGGTTAACTATCTCAGTCCATAAAAAAATTATATCTGGTAGCACAAGAGCTGTACCTTTGCTGTAGTCCTGGAACTATACAGGCTAGCCTCAATGGTCTGCAGCTATAAGCCACTATTTTTAAAAAAACAAGGTTAACCCAATCAAGGGCTCCCCTCCCCCACAGCAAAAGAACCCACCAAAACTGCTCCCTGCTATACAAATTTAATGCCCATGCCATCCTCACTTTTAGACAGGACCAAGACTGGTCACACCGCATACTCAAGCCAGACAAGTTCTCAGAGCAAACCTACAGAGGGTCTTTGAGGAAGGGTCTCTCAACAAATAGCTGACCAGCCTTTCTTGCGAGTGGGACATGGAAGAACATCTACAGCAAAGTTTCTATTAAGGTTATCTAGGCACCCATGCCATATACTAAAAGAAATTTAAAAAAAGATTTAAGCCCATCCTTGATACATCACTGAAAATTGCATCTTAAGTAGACAGGCCAAGGGCCTCGGTATTCCTAATTATATTGGACCTCTATGACAAACTTCCTGTTAAGTGAAGTCAAAAAGGCCACAGTTCCCTCTCTGCTGCCACTTACAAATTGTTTCCCAAATCTCTGATATTTGACAGGTTTTGTCTTGGGGTCTTTTTTTTATTTGGTTTTTTTGAGACAGGGTTTCTCTGTATAGCCCTGGCTGTCCTGCAACTCACTCTGTAGACCAGGCTGGCCTTGAACTCAGAAATCCGCCAGCCCCTGCCTCCCAAGTGCTGGGATTACAGGCGTGCGCCACCAAGCCCGGCTTCTTCATCTTGGGGTCTTTTCAAGACAGGGTTTCTATGCATCCCTCACTGTCCTGCAACTTAGTTCTGCAGACCAACTGGCACTGGACTCAAGAGACTGCTTTTGCCTCCCATGGGTTTGGATTACGCCACTCCCACCTTGCTGCTCAGATTTGGTACTCAGTGGCCAAAACCTTGTATTTGGTTGTCTGTGTGAGCTTCTTTTTCTTGAGTTTTTCAAGACAGGACTTTAAAACAACCTTGTCTGTTCTGGAACTCAGAGTTGTTCAGCTGTTCAGGCCTGCCTCTGCCTCTCCCTCCCAAGTGCTGGGGTTAAAGGTATGTGCCACCATACCTGGCTGTGTGAATTTTTCAACCCAATGGGGCACCATTCATTCCTTGTCCAGGTCATCTCAGATTATACTGTATTGTTTGTTATTGTGCTAGGAATAGAATTATATACCACCCATTTCTAGCATTAATCCATGTGCTCTAAAGACATGTTCAGCACATACCCATCTAAGGTACAAATGAAATATTAAATCTTCCAGATAAGAATCATGAAGCTGACCGCCCCCCCCCCAACCAATTTCCACATTTGTAGCTGGGATTCTTGAAAGCAGTAGGAATACAACTCAAATTCCCACTGGGCAGAGTTGGTCTTGCCAAGCTCTTAAGCAACAATCCAAATGTAAACCTCTAGGAAGTATTAAGTCTGGCAACAGAGTTTAGGATCTTTACTGTCTTGGAATGTCCTTAGAAGGCTCTGTCATTGAACAGGTAACAGAGTAAAAACCCCAGAGTCCTTTCTTTAAAATGAAGAGGGAAAGGATGGGATGGAAGGAACTATTCAAACTTCGTCTTCTTTCCTTGTGGCTTGAAGTCTCCACCTCCTCCTCCTCCTCTGCCGCCTCGGAAGCCACCTCTGCCTATAGGAAGAAAAAAACATGAGAGGGTAATACAATTAGGAATTGACCACCTTACTCAAGGTGGCTCATTAGGACACAGGTTTAGAAATCAGAGGTTCAGAGTTCCTTTCCCTTCCTTACCTCCAAAGCCTCCCCGGCCTCTTCCGCCAAATCCGCCTCTTCCGCCTCGGCCTCCACCTCGGCCACCACCTCTGCCCCCGAAACCTCCTCTGCCTCCACCTCGGCCACCAAAGCCACCTTCACCCTTAGGTTTGGCCCAGTCCAAAGTAACTTTGTTTCCATCAATTTCTCCATCTTCCATGGCCTCCTTGGCAGCTTTGGCATCTTCCTCACTATTAAAGTCTACAAAACCAAACCTAAAACACAGTAAAAAAACAAAAAACACCCATTTTAAATTAAGTAAGCACATTTTAAAGTAACACTATAAGTACCATGTCACCCACATAGAGCGTACCACACAGAAAGTACTCTGGAGGTCAAGAAAAGACCCAGTATCTCAGCATGTCTCACACAACAGCCAAATATACCTCTGCAAAAACAGAAGATTAAGTGCTAGTTCTGTGAATTTTCTCTTCTTCTCGTGCGAATCCATAATCTGTCACTGGTTGACAGAAAGGAGCTCAATGAGAAGATATTGCAGACCCAAGATCTCCATGCAGAATCTCAATGCTCCAAAGCACACTATGCCTTCTTACCCTTTTGAAGAACCAGTTTCCCGATCTGTGACTATTCTTGCACGAACAGAGCCCTCAAATGATTCTTTTAAGGTCTCTTCAGTGGTATCTTCAGACAGACCTTTGACAAACAGAGTTTTGGATGGCTCTGGAAGAGAAAAATGCCTGTTTTATAGGTTTCACTATGAACTCTTGGTTGAGTACTGCCACATTCAACTGAAGTAGATTCCCTTTTTTAAAAAAATTACTTTTGGGCTGGAGAGATGGCTCAGAGGTTAAGAGCACTGACTGCTCTTCCAGAGGTCCTGACTTCAATTCCCAGCAACCACATGGTGGTTCACAACCATCTGTAATGGAATCTTATGCTCTCTTCTGGTGTGTCTGAGGACAACTACAATGTACTCCTAAACAAATAAATCTTTTTAAAAAAAATTACTTTTTTGTGCATTGGTGTTTTGTCTATGAGGGTGTCAAAGCTTAAGAGTTACAGACAGAGCCGGGCGGTGGTGGCACACGCCTGTAATCCCAGCACTTGGGAGGCAGAGGCAGGCGGATTTCTGAGTTCAAGGCCAGCCTTGTCTACAAAGTGAGTTCAGGACAGCCAGGAGTTCAGGACAGCCAGGGCTACACAGAGAATCCTGTCTCGAACCCCACCCCCCACCACCCCCCACCCCCGCAAAAAAATGTTACAGACAGGCGAGATGCCATTTGAGTGCTGCAATTTGAACCTGGATCCTCTCAAAGCAGTCAGTGTTCTCAACTGAGTCATCTGACACTGATTTTGTATGTACAATGTCTTTTTTTTAACCAGAAAAAGCAATTAACGCAGGCAAATTAAAGTAAAAAGACTTACTGGATCAGACATAGCTAAGTGAACTTGGGGCAATCAGTGTTGCTGATTTGAGCTGACATAGCTGGATCAGAACTTGACTATCTAGAGGAATTTTCTTGAGATTTCATCAATTATTTCTCAGGTAATCAGTCATCATATCCAGCTGTCATTTACTCAGCAACAACATAAAGCCAGTCCCAAAATGAGCATGGACTCATAAAAAACATGTCACCCAACCCAAGTCACATCATGTCAAAGGACTTACGACTTCTCGCATTGGATCCTTGCAACTCCAGCCTGATTGTTCTGCCTTCAATTTCCATTTTATTACAGGAATTTAAAGCTTCTTTAGCATCCTCAAATGAAGCAAATTCTATAAATGCATACCTGAGGATTGAAAAGTCAGTTCTCAGAATAAAGTTCAGAAGCACATGGCATCAGCAGGTAATTACCAATGTTATCAGTATTTACTGTCCTTTGTATAATAGCTAAAACTTTAGGGTTTTTAGCTAACAGGACAGCTTTACTCTTATGTATAAGAGTATTTCCAGCCCACATTTAACATTAAAATTATCTTACCCTTTAGATTTGCCTTGTGGGTTCTGGGGCACTTTGATAAAAGTTGCTTTCTCAAATACTTCCTGAAGAGTTTCTTCTGTTGCACTGTAGGAAAGGTTACTTAAAACCAAAGTCTTTGATTCACCTGTAAGTACAAAGACATCACATTAGCAAGGTGTATTAAGTGTATTAAAGTACTCCGTTAAGTGTAGGCCACATATAAAGCATGTCTCTAACCTATTCCACAAAAGGTGGTAGTAGCATGTTAACTGAAACAATGGCTCTCCAACCATGGACCACATACATAGTCCTAGAACCACCACAGTATACATCCGTTATATACTTCTTGCTCCTTTCATTTTCAATCTAATTAGATAACTGTTCTTTGTTATACTAGAGTATTTTTTCCAAAATAGTTTAAGCCAAATTTACCCAAGAAAGCAACATTTGCCTACAACACTCTAAAGGAAATTTCAAATAGTTTCCATTCATGAAGACTAAACATCAACTATATGAACAAAGGTGAACTAATGCTAGCTAATCATAAAGTACTTAAAGTACAAAGATGTAAATGATTCCTGCCCCACTATACAATTAACCCTTTTAACTTACCACTCCAAGTGCTATTCTTCCCAGTTCTCTCTTGCCTCTGTCCTTTCTCTCCAGTATAGTATAATGAAACAGATCGTCCATCAATTTCTGCCCCCTGCTTTTCTTCCAAGTTTTTCTCTGCATCAGCCTCAGACTTAAATTCAATATACGCAATTCTGAGATAGAGTATAAGCACAATTCAGTTAGTATGTTAGACAAAATGTTATTCAAGCATCAGTTATGAAGGATTTAAGTCGCCGGTGGCGCAAGCCTTTAATCCCAGCACTTGGGAGGCAGAGGCAGGCGGATTTCTTGAGTTCAAGGCCAGACTGGTCTACACAGAGAAACCCTGTCTCGAAAAATCCAAAAAGGATTTAAGTCACACTTAGTGACTAAAAGAGGTGGTATGACTACTAAACAGCTTTTACTGTTTTACTATATTGGCTCATCTTTAAAGTCATCCTTTAAACTGGCCTCCTTACTGTTATGTAAGGAAAGAGCCAACACAATAATAAACTGAACTGCCTAGAATCATATTCTCTCATAAAATAGGGAAGGATAGTACTGGTGGCCAAAGATGCCAATTTAGATTGAGACTAGCCTATAAAATTGATCATAGCTTTAAAACCCTAAGTTGAACATTTTTAATTTCAGAACCTTTTCTGGTTATGAACTAAGTTTGAAACAGCAGACTACTTCAGACTGTTGAGGTCAGGAGAGAGGAAAATGACCTTAAACTGTTACTAAAACTTAGCATTCAAAGACACAAAACATACCCTTTACTTTTCCCATCCTGGCTGACTAATCTGATCTCCATGGCATCTTCAAACACTTCTTTTAATTCATCCTCAGTGATGTTGAATGAGAGGTTTTTGGCTAAAAGTGTTCTTGCAGCTCGAACTATATTGAAAAAAGATGTAAGCACATCAATTTACAAGTTACAAGAGATGAAAGCAAATCATTCCTATAAAGCACCAGGATCCATGCTAAAAAAAAGATGGCATAAGGGACGGAGAGGTGACTCAAAATACAAAGAGGACCCATGTTCAGTTGTCAGCACTCTAGTTACCTGGTGACTCACAAACATCTGCCCAGTTTCAGAGGAGGCTCTCCTGGCCTCCCTAGACATCATGCTATCTACTTGTTTACAAGTTTGCTATGTTCCCTGAGACCATATGTATTAAGTTGTATTTAAAACAAGTCTATTTTGATGTAGCTCACATCTCTAAGTAAGGTACCTCACCATTGATAAAGCTCATTCTACATCAGTAACACAAGCCTATACCCAGAAAGCATGACAGCAAACTGAATAAGCAGCAACCTTGTAAAATGAACAAAAGGGGACTGAGGATATGTAGCAGTTTTAAGAGTTTGCTTGCCTAGTATGCAGAAAGCCAACGTTCATTTTCAGCACAACTAAATAAAAACAAACACTTAAAAAGCCAAATGCTGAAATTTGAGATAGGTATCAAGAATTAATTTAGCCAGGCGGTGGTGGTGTACACCTGTAATCCCAGCATTCTGGGAGTCAGAGGCAGGTGGATTTCCGAGTTCGAGGCCAGTCTGGTCTACAGAGTGAGTTCCAGGACAGCCAGAGCTATACAGAGAAACCCTGTCTTGAAAAAACAAAAACAAAAAACAAAATAAAACAAACCAAAAAAACACCCCACAACAACAAAAAGAATTAATTTAAGAGATATATAAACTTCAAGCATGCCATGATGCACCATGTAGTCAGATGACAACTTGGGAGTTTTGTTGTTTTTTGAGTGTTCCTCTGTGCAATAGCTCTGGCTGTCCTAGAATCACTTTGGTGGTTTTTTGTTTTTTTGTTTGTTTGTTTTTTTGGGCCTAAAACTCAGATTTCCCTGCCTCTGTTTCCTGAGTGCTGGTGCCACCAGCACAATATGCTCAGTTTCTTCTCTCTTCATATGTCTTCTAGATAGAGATCAATCTTTTTGCAGCAAATCTTTACTAAGCTATCCATCCTGCCAGCCCTAACATTATATATCCCAGGAATCAAACTTGTTGTCAGCAAGCACATGACCCTATGATATCTCACTGGTTCACAATGAGGATGAAACTAAGGAAGAAAAGGGGGACAAAGACTGCCTCCTAAGTCTGTTAGCATACAGTTACCCAAACCTTTTACATACCTTTCTTACTAACTCTTCCTTTTGGTTTTTCTAGTTTAATTTCATTGCCAAACACTTTTAAACCAGTGAGCTCCAAGGCCTTTTCTAGGTCTTCAGCAGACTCAAAGTCCACATAACCAAATTTCCTTGAAGACAGAAGAAAAAAATAAAAAATCACAGGAGTAAGAGGGTGATCTACACTTGTACCATGTGGTACGCATACAGGCAGCATCTACAGCACTAACAAAATAAAACTAGATCATCACCATCTCCCATAAAACCATGTCCATGTACCAGGACATGGCAACAAATTCACCTTGGTTTCTTCATTCATATAATTAACAGCAGTAGCTGGCATGGACCCTACCCTGCTAAGTACTGAGAATCCTTTTAGCTAAAAGCATTCACTATGACTATGCAGATCCATAGTCATAGCTATTGTCCAACAAATTCTTAAAATTGCTATTTGACACCACCAAGTCAACATGGCAACTTCCAATTGCAGGTCCTATGATTATTTGATGATTTAGTTCATTACTATCTAATAGTTACTACTGCAGCTCCTTATCTATCCCTGTGTTTAAGGACATGGAACAACACAACTGGAAGGTAAACTACTAGCCGATACTTACCTATTTGTACCAGTTCTGACATCCACAACAGCAAGATCATTTTTAGCAAAAAGTTCACTGATGGCAACTTTTAATTCAGCAACAGACTTGTTTGGATTAAGGTTTCCAATGAACAGATTGAAAGGTGTAGTTGGTTCTGGGCCTGAACAGAAAATGAACTTTCAGTCCACTTACATATACAATAAATAATTTCATCATAAAGTTACTGTAAAGCACATCAGCATATTGCATTTCAACCCCAGATTTCAGTATTAAGTCCCTTTGTCATTCATCACTTGTGCTGTTGCTACTCTGATCTTTCTTTGTACCCCAGTTTTGCAGGCTTACCTTCTACTTTCTGTTTCTTGGCATCAGGGGCTTCTTTCTGCTTGGTCATCTCCTTCTTCCGTTTTCCAGGTGCTGCTTTAACAGGTTCTAGATGTTTTAAAATGTCATTTGTGAGTATGCAGACATTTTAGCATTTCCATTATGCATTACTTAGGTCAGTGTACTTTAGATGTTAATTTGGTTACCTTCCTCCTCCTCCTCCTCCTCTTCCTCATCTTCTTCCTCCTCTTCCTCATCATCATCTTCTTCCTCTTCCTCTTCATCCTCTTCCTCGTCATCATCATCCTCAGCCACACTCTTGGCTTTCACAGGAACAACTTTTGCAGGAGCCTTCTTTCCTTTGGCTGGTGTGATCTCCATAACTTCTTCCTCAGAGTCTGAAAGAAAGATGGCTCAGCAGGCATATGCATTTGCTACCAATCAAGATAACATAAGTGCTACAAATATTAAAAACAAAAAACTTAGAAAGGAGAGCCGGGCGTGGTGGCGCACACCTGTAATCCCAGCACTTGGGAGGCAGAGGCAGGCAGATTTCTGAGTTTGAGGTCAGCCTGGTCTACAGAGTGAGTTCCAGGACAGCCAGGACTACACAGAGAAACCCTGTCCCGAAAAACCAACCAACCAACCAACCAACCAAAACAAACAAACAAACAAACAAAAACTTGGAAAGGAAAAAGAACCTATTAAGTTATGGAAAGAATTAAGAGCATAAAATATGAGTTTCTAAACTAATCATGAAACAGGGAATGTACATGCAGTACTCTCAATATCCTAAGCTCTAACTCACCATCTTCCTCCTCTTCGTCATCATCATCTTCATCGTCATCATCGTCTTCATCCTCATCTTCTGAGGCAGGAGCAGCAGGAGCTGCTTTTGCTGACTTCACTCCTTTTACTACTGGTGGCTCAAATTCATCCTCTTCCTCATCATCTTCATCCTCATCACTGTCATCTTCATCCTCTTCATCTTCATCCTCATCACTGTCTTCCTTCTTGGCATTCTTACCGTTCTTAGCCCCCTTGGCTGGAGTGACTGCTCCCTTTTTACCAGGAGTTGGCACCAATGCTTTTGCAGCTCCCTTCTTACCAGGTGTTGGAACTCCTTTGGCTGGTGTAGCAGCTTTCTTAGCTGGTGTTGCTGCTGCCTTTTTTCCTGGGGTAACAGCTGCTTTCTTAGCTGGTGTGGGAACTACAGCCTTTTTGGGTTGCGGAACAGCCACCTTCTTTGCTGGAGTTGTGGTAGACTTTTTGCTTTTTTTCTGAGGGATGACAACCTTGAAAGCAAACAAATCACAAGCCTTTGTCTCTATCCAATGATATGTTAAGATACTAACACTAACTTTGATCACAAGGTGGACATTGGATGTTTTTAGTCAAGAACTGGAGAGATGGCTCAGAAGAGCACTTTTACTCTTTTAAAAAGTGTAACATCCACATGTGGCTGTATCTCCATTTCCAGGGGATCCAAGTACATTCTAGTATGATGGCACCAAGCATATGCGCGCGTGCATAAGAAACCGTTAAACCCTAAAAAGTCACACAAACCTACACTCTAACTCAGCATGACCATAAAAAGTGCAGAGACAAGGTTTCCTGGTACTACCAGCTTGCCTGGGAATTCTTCCTGTTTCTGTCTCCTGTGTGCTGTCTTTCAATGAACCTTAAGAGTGTCATATCCGAGCCGGGCAGTGGTGGCGCACACCTGTAATCCCAGCACTCTGGGAGGCAGAGGCAAGTGGATTTCTGAGTTCAAGGCAGGCCTGGTCTACAGAATGAGTTCCAGAGCAGCCAAGGCGATAGAGAAACACTGTCTTGAAAAAACCAAATCCAAAAATCCATGAGTGTCACATCTAGAGAGAGAACTCAATGGTTTAAGAGCACTGACTGCTCTTCTGAAGGTCCTGAGTTCAAGTCCCAGCAACCACATGGTGGGGGGTCACAACCATCAGCAACGGGATCTGACTCTAATGTCCTCTTCTGGAGTGTCTGAAGGCAGCTACAATGTACTCACATATAATAATAATAAAAAAAAAAAACCTGAAGTTATAAAGTATGTCAGATCCAGCAAATAGGTTAATTAGCAGCTCTCTAACCACACAATGGTTTTTGGTTTTTTTGAGACAGGGTTTCTCTGTGTAGTCCTGGAACTCACTCTGTAGACCAGGCTGGCCTCGAACTCAGAAATCTGCCTGCCTCTGCCTCCCAAGTGCTAGGATTACAGGCGTGCGCCACCACTGCCCGGCTACACAATGTATTTTGAACCTGACATTTGGCTGACTACTGTGGCTAATACCTTAATTCAGGAGAATCTGTCTGAGGTTAGGCTGGTCTACAGCTTTGTGTCAGAATGTCCTGCCAAAATTCACGAAGCCAAGTGACCATGGACCGAATAAAAAATTAGACTAGAATAAGCCATCTTCCAAAAACGGAGGGAAAACAACCCCACAAACCTATGGGGAACTCAAGACAGCAGAAAACTGCCCAGACATTCTCTCGGTCGACTGTTATACTCAATAAACTCAAAATTACTATCAAGAGCAACAGCGAGCCTGCTACTCAACCATTTACTACATTCTTGGAACCCCGAATCTCTGATAGCTCCAGACATTCAATCCACTGCTTTTATTGCTGCATCTTAACCTTTTGACACGATTTTTCAAACGGCAGCCACCTACCTCCTCTTCTCCGCTGCTGTCCTCTTCCTCGTCTGACATTTCTTCATCTTCACTATCTTCTTCCACCTCCTTTGGAGGAGGAGCCATCTTCTTGGACTCACCGTGGGTTTTGCCGGCCTGCAAAGGCACACAAAAAACGACACCCGCATTTTAAGCCACGCTGTCTTCGGGCCACCACCTCCTCCCTTACTACGCACCACAAGCACGAAGACTTCCTATTGGCCGGGCGCGACATCCTCCTGGCAAATAACCCAACCACTTCCGACTTTCTCACGCTCACGGCCGACCCACGTGGAGCCACCACCAAGCGGGTCACCACGCGCTCCCGAGGGAGGCCACCACGTGTCGATGCCCCCGGCACGGCCAGCGACAGCGGACCGCTGGGCGAGCCTAACCGCAGCCCGCCGCAGCCCTCCCCGGGGTCCAGACACTCCCCCACTGCCCCGGCCCCGCAACACGTGCGGAGCGCCACAACCCACGTGGCGGGCCGCGCACCGGAGCACGTGCGCGGGGAGGCGGGGCCCCGGAGGCGCTGGCCGCTCGAGCTTGGCCCTGCCTTCACACGCCGCGGCCTGCGGCCCCTCTCCACGCTCAGCACCTCTGATTTCTCCTCACGCCGACCCCTCTGGCCCGGTGCACTCGACATCGCCCTCCCGGAACCTACCTCAGCGCTTCTCATCTCCCCCCCAAGTCAGAGGCCAAACACCGCGAGACCTCCCGCTAGTCGCGCGAGACTTTCCCCCCCAGCATGGCGCCCTCGAACGCGCCCGGGATTGCGCGCAGGCCCTCCTCCCCTCCGCGACGGGCGGGCGGGCGCGCGCGCGTCCCTCAGAAAGCAGGCCTCGTCGTCCGTGTCCGCGCGCAGGGCCTCTTACCTTTGCGAGCTTCACCATGGTGGCGGATTGTGGCGGCGGCGCGCGTTGAGGGCAAGCAGCTCAGAAGAGCTTAGCGGAACCCACACGAAGTCGACTGCAGTAGCGGGTGTTGAAGACTCTGGAGCACGTACAACCGCCTGCCAGCTACAGCTAGCGTCTGAGGCAAAAGACTGAGCCTGCCCAGTAATCGCCTCTGGAAAGGCGACGAAAGTGTCCTCGTGACCCCGCGTCCACCAACCAGAGCTCGCGTCCTTCCCCCGAACCAACCGCGAGCCCTAACCCCGGACAGCGTGGGGCGGGCCTAAGGCGTGGGGAGGGCGGGGCTGTTAGGGGCGGGGCCTGACATCCTGCGCCTGAGGGCGGGACTAGTTTTGGTCAAGGCGGACGTTGACTGGTCAGCGTGCTGGTCCTTTGAGTTTTCCTGAGCTTCCCCGCTCTCCTCACGCCTGCGCAGTGAGACGGGCGAGTTTGGCGCGGCTTGTGCGAGGCGCGACTAGGTGGCGGCATGGCCCGGATTCCCTCAGGTGCAGCATGGCCGCCTGTGCCTCAGGTGGTCTGGGCGTTTCTCGGGGATTTCCCCGCGCCGCGGAAGCCTGCGCCCACGGTGGGTTTCGCCGGGGCCTAGAGCGTCCTCCGCGCGGTCCTGCTGAGGAGCTGGAGAGCGCCGGAAGGCCTAGAGTTCCCTCGAGCCGATTAGCGGGGCTCGGCCTGCCCTCAGTGGCGCCGAGAACGCCCTCTTGGCCGTGGTGGCCTGGTGCGAGCCACCGCTTTCCTGAGAGCGCCTAATAAAAGCCGTTGCGCGCGTGTGTGTGCGTGTGTGTGAGCAGTGCACAAAACAGTCCATTTCATCTCAGGGACCGCCCGCGCGCGGTAGGCGTAAGCCCAGGTTCAGAGAGGCGACTTCCTGGTGTGTGGTGCGGAGATGGACTCCGCCTGCCTGTGGCCACTCACGAGTTCCCTCCATGGCGGGAGCACGAGAGTTGTCGCGAGTTGCGTTAAATCGATTGCAGCTAGCTGGTTCCGAGCGTAGCGCCCTTCTTCAGCTAACGATAGCGACTAAGAACCACTTGTGGAGATTTCGTCGGCAGTTGAGATGGAGCCTCATTTGCTTTGGCTGTCCTAGAGCACACTATGTAGACCTGTGTCAGCAGGCCTAGCCCAACCTAGGAGATTTTATTTGATTTTTATCTGTTTTTTTTTTAATTTTTATTTTTTGTGGTGGGAGGACAGGGTTTCTCTGTGTAGCCCAGGCTGCCCTGGGACTCACTCTGTAGTCCAGGTTGGCCTCGAACTCGGAGATGTCCCTTTCCCTGCCCTCCTAGTGCTGGGATTAAAGGCACATGCCATCGTACCCGACTTCAGCTCCCGGAGATTTTAACGCAAGTGGCATGTGTTGGGTCCCCACGTTTCCCATCTGAACACGGGTCTTTGGAGATGAGATGAAATTGTCAGTGTGATGCTCGACTTACTAAGGCCTTCCCAGCGCGGTGGAGGACAGCCACAGCGGGTCCTCACGAGACCTCTAGCCAAGGGCGGGAGAGGCGGGCCAGTGTCATGGTGTGGGGCATCGTCTTTATGGCGACAAGGAGACTCTTGGGATAGAAGGACGGTGTGAGGAGGACCCTGGCTATTTCCAGGCAGAGCAAAGCTAGAGGCATTCGGGAGGAGACAGGTAGATGAGCTGTGAGTGAAATGATAGAGGTGAATCTCAGCAACGGTGACATGGCGTCTCTATCGGTCCAATCTATCTGGGCTAGCCTTAGCCCTCTGGTGTAAAGTGCCACTAAGGGACTTGCGCTTGCACCCTAGGTTACTCTTAGGTATTTTCACTAGTACTTTTCTTGGCCAGTTATGGTTAATTTGACGCATCCAAAGACGGAACTCCGACTGTTATCTGCCTTATTCTTGGTACTTAAAGTGTTGTCTGGCATATAACAGTGTTGGAAATCACCCGCTACCTGGAGGAGTGTAACTCAGTGGTCGGTACACACAAGGCCCTAACACCGCACAATGTGAACTTAGGAACAGAAGTTTGAATGCTACAGCAACAGGGACAGCTAGTAAGTACCATTTGGTGTCATTGTGGAGTCAACAACACCTAATACATTTGTGGTGCTTACACAAATTATAATCGGATATAACCATATCAAATTGGATCCCCAATACCGCTGTAGAAAGCATGGGGTGGCAGCACATAACTGTAACTCCAGCATGGTGGGGGGGGGGGTTGCAGAGAGCAAAGACAGGAACATCCCTGGAATCTGCTAACCAGTCTGTCCAACTGCAGAAGGTGACCCTGCTCAAAAAATAAGGCAGAGATAGCATGAAGATGTTAGTGCCTGCCTGGCATGCGCAAAGCCAAGATCAATAACTGTCCAATTACACAAACAGAGCCAGGAACCAGGTTCTATTTCAGCTCTTTAGAAATTTTAAATTCATAAATGTATTCAAAATAGGCTAAAAGCATCGCCGCTCACAGACACGGGGGGGGGGGGGCGCATAGGGCAGTAGTTCTCAGCGTGTGGATCTCAACCCCTTTGAAGTCAATGACCCTTTTAAGGGGTCATATAGCAAATATCCTGCATACATTACAATTTGTAGCAGCAAAATTAGTAATGAAGTAGCAATAAAAATAACTTTATGGTTGGGGGTCACCACAACATGAGAAACTGTATTAAAGGGTCACAGTATTAGGAAGGCTGAGAAACACTGGCATTGAGTTAGTTTGGCCAGTTACAGAGAACTAATAGTTGTTTGGATATGTGTGTATGTCAGGGAGGTGTGCCTGAGTTCAAATGTAGAGACGAGAGCCTAATCTGGGGTGTCTTTCTATCGCTACTTTTTTTTTTTTTTTTAAATAGTCTCATGTATCCCAGGCTGTCCTTGAACTTCTGATCCTTTTGCCTCTCCCAAGTGCTAGTATTACAAGGGTGTGCTACAACTTATGTTGCTCTGGAGATTGAGCTTGACGTTGGGCATGCCAGGCAGGCACTAACCAACATCCCCAGCCCTTCTCTACCTTATGTTTTGAGCAGGGTCTCTTACTGAATCTCACCTTTTACGGTTAGGTTGGATAGGCTGGATAGCAGATACCAGAGATCCTCCTGTCTCTGCTCCCCCCACTCCGAGTGCTGGGGTTACAGTTAAGTGCTGCCACACCATGTTCTTTTCGGGGCTATCAGGAATCTGAACGTGAGTCCTCATGCTTTCCATGCAAGCACTGTATCTGCTGAGTCATCTTCCTATGCCAAGGAGAGAGGGCTTAAAGACTAAGGGGCAAAGAATGACAAAGTCTCCCTGTGTTAAGGGTCCTACCATTTAAATGCCCTTCTCTCTTAGTTGCGGTGTCTGACAGCACAACTCAGCTATTTTTTTTTTCTTTCTGACATGGTCTTGTTAGGTAGCCCAGGTTGGCCTGGTCTACTGGCTGGTTTTCTGTGTCAACTTGACAGAAGCTAGAGACATTGGAGAAAAGGGAGCTTCAGCTGACGAAACGCATCCCTGAGATCCAGCTGTAAAGGATTTTCTCCGTTAGGGATCAGCGAGTTGGGCCATCCCTGGGCCGGTTCTGTAATTAAGGCACCTGGAAATTGTGTTCTGCCTCCGCCTTCTGACCATTGGCAGTACAGGTGTGTTCCTTTGCACCTGGATTTCAGCAAGCACTAATTGAAAAAATCAGTTATAAATATACCACATAGGGTCCAAAAAAAGTTAGGCACGGTAGCTCATACCTATAATCACAGCATTTGAAAGGCTAATGCAGGAAAATTATCATGAATTTGAGTCCTGAATTAACAACCTGAGTAACTGAGTTCCAGGCCACACTGGGCTACAAAACAAGACCTTATATAAATGAATGAGAGAGATTCGAAACAGCCAGGCGGTGGTGGCATATGTCTGTAATCCCAGTGATCCTGAAAAACTTCTGGTACAGAGCCAACCTGGTCTACACCACAAGTCCTGTATCAAAGAAGAAGGAAAAGAAGAAGAGAAACACCCCGTTCCATCCTTCTAGTTTCTTTGTATAAATAATAGGGATGATAGTACCATCATTTGTGTGTGGTGGGTATTACAGGAGACCTATATTTTTTTATTTTGCCCTGGGAACATGACTGTTAGGCCCATAGCAAGGAGCCAATAGATAGCCAGAGAGGAACTGAGGCAAGCATATGTGAGAAAGGTCTTTTTTCTTTCAGACAGTGTCTTACTCTAAACTCTAGGCTGGTCTACAACTGACTGTGTAGCTCGGTGTGGCCTTGAACTTGGGGTGATCCTCCTGCCACAGGCTCCCTAGTGCACTGATTACAGGGGTGAACACCAGGCCTGACTTAAATAAGGGAGAAATCCTAAATGAAGGGCCACTTCCTGAACAAGGGAGCAAAGATATGGTTGGATGTCTTGTAGCAGTATACATAGAGAGCCACATGTAAACTGTGGAGGGCAAGACTTACTGTCAGCTGGTTCAGGTGCCCAGTTAGTGAGTGGGCATGAAGACAGCCCTGTGTGCTAGTGTCGTGGGAGAACAGACTATCCTTGAAGGGAAGGAAGTCCAGATAGGTAGGCCCAGAGAGGCGGGAAAGAGAGATGCTGTCTTAAACTCCAAAGAACTGACCAGTGCGGGTGTTACATGCCTTTAATCCTAGTACTCTGGGAGTTTGAGGACAACGTGGTGTACAGAGTGAGTTCCAGGACGGCCAGGGGAACATGGACCCGGTCTAAGAAACAAACAGCATCAGAGAAAGGCATTCAGCTTCAAGAATTGACTGCTCTGAAAACTGTGGGCTGGAGAGATGGCTGAGCGGTTATGCCTGCCCTTCTATAGGTCCTGAGTTCAAATCCCAGCAACCAGGTGGTGACTCACAACCATCCGTAATGGGATCTGATGCCCTCTACTGGTGTGTCTGAAGACAGTAACAGTGTACTCGTTTTTTTTTTTTTTGTTTTTTTTTTTTAAGATTTATTTGTTTATTATATCTAAGCACACTGTAGCTGTCTTCTGACTCCACAAGAGGGAGTCAGATCTCATTACAGATGGTTGTGAGCCACCATATGGTTGCTGGGATTTGAACTCAAGACCTTCAGAAGAGCAGTCAGTGCTCTTAACCACTGAGCCATCTCTCCAGCCCCCAGTGTACTCAAATACATATAAATAAATCTTAAAATTCATATACATATAAATAAATCTTTAAAAAAAAAAAGAAAGAAAAAATGTAATGCTTCCATGGGGACATCTTTGTAAGAACCACTATGGCATATGAGTAGGCCATTGTTAAGTTCTGTCCCATTTACACACATAGTCTTGAGCCTCAATGATTTCTATCTATTAAATGGAGGTGATAATTACTATTTGTTTTTCCGTGAGTATGCCTAAGTACTAACAGTAGGGTAAGTCAGATCCACATCCTCTAGGGTCTTAAACGTCCAGGTTGAGGGTCTGGAAAGGAAACCAGTAGGAGGCTGCATATATGCCTCCACCTGGAGGAAGACACTGTCCCTCCTCCCAACCTGTAACCAGGAGCACAAGACCCAACGTGGTAGAATAGGTGGGCACAGGTAGTTTATTTTCAAATGAATACAAAAAGAACTAGCCACAATGATACCTGCAACCCAATCTTCAGAAAGAGAGGAGAAAAAAAAAGAGTTACAAAATGCACAGTAAACTAAGTCCCCTCTCCACTCTCTTGTAGACCTTGGTTCTAGTGCAGTGGCAGGAGATTTCATCAGTTCATTTACAATTAGCCATATCTTTGTGTTTTTTACAAATGCCTTTATACACTGTTCTGGACTCTCCTGTTTTTTACTAACTATACCTCATAATCCCACCTGCATCAGCTGCTGTATTCTTAATATTACAGGGTGTTCTCTATGTGGAAGGGCCACTGACTTAACCAGCTGCTGTTGCTAGACATGGCAGGGAGAGCTAGCTGTGTTTAACTCTTATTATAATCTAGAAAATAACCCTTTCATATGCTTTTATTTCACACACGTACAAGTTCACATCTTACCTGGAGAATACTTAATAGAGCCGCTGGAGAAGGGTACAGCTTTAACGTTCTGACAGGCTCCAAGCTTTGGCAGAGAAGGATCTGAGTAGGAGGGGAGAGATATGAATGTCCCCTAAACAGTAGAGACTGACACTGACTCTGGGGAGTTTGGCTAGGCTCTAGCACCAGGTCAGAAGCTGCAAAGGCACTTACCCTGAACCGCTAGCCACTGTCAGCTACAAACATGCATAAACCTGGGCCAGCTCTGCCCACTCTCTGGACTGCTGTCCACTGTGCCCACTCGGGAACCTAGCAGCCTACTGGAGAAAAAGCTGAAGGATTTGAGAAAGACTCCAAGATTCCCAGATAGAGGCCTCTAGGAATGAACTGCCTCAGGTTCCAGCTGAATAAGAAAGTCACATCAAAAGCCGGGCGTGGTGGCACATGCCTGTAATCCCAGCACTTGGGAGGCAGAGGCAGGCAGATTTCTGAGTTCGAGGCCAGCCTGGTCTACAGAGTGAGTTCCAGGACAGCCAGGACTACACAGAGAAACCCTGTCTCGAAAAACCAAAAAAGAAAAAAAAGAAAGTCACATCAAATGTTTAAGAACAAAGAAGGCTCACACATGATCTGTTTGAGGGAGTGACAGGATCACTGAGAAGACAAGCAGCTGCTGCCCTCTCCCCCTAGGCTCTTCCTACGAAAAGTAGAGCCATGACAAAGAAGACCTGCCTCAGAGGGTCTAAGGAGATAGGGCTTTGACCTGTCTTCTACGTGCCCGGTCTCCATCTGGCCAAGCCTGGAGAGCACCTAGCTACGCAAGGCTGCAGAGTTCCCAGTCACACCCAAGCAATCTTGAGTATCTGCTGTGATTTAAAAAATTGTTGCCTGGGGCTGGAGATAAGTCAGTAGTTAAAAGCACTGGCTGCTCTTCCAGAGGACCCAGGTCAATTCCCAGTGAGCACATGGCAGCTCTAAACTGTGTGTAACCGGATCCCTAGTTCCAGGGGATCTGACACCCTCACGTAAACATTCATGCAGGCAAAACACCAATGCACATGAAATAAAAAGAAATTATTTTAAAAATGATTGTCGGTGGGGCATGCTTTTAATCCCTTAATCCAAACACTTGGGAAGCAGAGGCAGGTAGATCTCTGAGTTTGAGGCCAGCCTGATCTACTGAGGGAGTTCAAGATAGTCAAGGCTTTCTCATAGAGAAACCCTGCCCCCCCCCCAAAAAAAACCCCATATATACATACATATTTTTGTTCAGGAGCTGGAAGTTCAGTTGTCATCATCTCAAGTTGTGTGCTGAGAACTGAGCACAGGTCCTCTAGAAGAGCACGAAGCACTGAGCCATCTCTCCAACTCTATGCACGGTTTTTAAGAGGTGCTGTCAATCGAACTCGGGGCTTCCTGCACGGTAGGCAAGCACTCTGCCAACCGAGCCACGTCTCCAGCCCCACTCCTTTTAAAGATGTCTAACTGTAGTCCAGGTTGTCCTGGAACTCACTTGTTAGCCCAGGCTAAACCCAAATCCATGGCAATCCTCCTGCTTGAGCAACCAGACCCCACAAGCCATGCTAGCTTTGTGGGAGGTAACCTGTTAATGCTTTTTGGCCCAGTGTCAGGGTCAAATGCCCCCCCACACCCCTCCCTCAGAGGCGGCCAAAGAGTCTTCACCTGCTAATGGGGCAGATTCCCCGGCCACCATCACAGCAGTCCCTACAACAGCCCAAGCCACTGGCCTGAATGGTCTTCCAAGGCTTCTGACTCTTTTTTTATTCCCTACCAAGTGGCTGTTCCGAGCTTTCTGCCCCCTCAGGGTCACCTATGTCTTCAGCCTTCTCTTCAATTTTTGTGTTGTTTGTTTGTTTGTTTGGTTGGTTTTTTTTGTTGTTGTTGTTGTTTTGTTGTTGTTTTTTGTTTTTTGTTTTTTTTTGAGACAGGGTTTCTCTGTATGTCCCTGGCTGTCCTAGAATTCACTCTGTAGACCAGGCTGGCCTCCAACTCAGAAATCCGCCTGCCTCTGCCTCCCAGAGTGCTGGGCTTACAGGCGTGCGCCACCACCACCCGGCTCACACTCAGCATTTTTATGTGCGTGTCTTAGTTAGGGTTTCATCGCTGTGAACAGACACCAAGACCAAGGCAACTCTTGTAAGGGACAGCATTTAATTGGGGCTGGCTCACACTTTCAGAGATTCAGTCCATTATCATCAAGGCAGGAAGCATGGCAGCTCCTGGGTAGACACAGTGCTGGAGAAGGACCAGAGAGCTGTACGTCCGGATCCAAATGCAGCCAGGAGACTGCCTCTTCCGCAGTGGGTGGAGCTTAAGCACAGGAGGAGCCCTCCAAAGCCCACCCCACAGTGACACACTTCCTCCAGCAGAGCCAGGCTTCCTGACAGCGCCACTCCCAACGGACCAAGCACATTCAAACTACCGCAGTGTATGTTGGGAATTGAACTCCGGGTCCTCTTGCTTACAAGACAAGGGCTTTCCTGACTGAGCCACCCTGTCCACATCTGAAAAATTAGAATTTTAATTTTGTTTTTGTTTTTCAAGACAGGGTTTCTCTATGTAGCCCTGGCTGACCTGGAATTCACTCTGTGGAGCAAGCTGGCCTTGAACTCAGAGATCTGCCTGCCTCTGCCTTCTGAGTGCTGGGATTAACGCCATGTGCCACCATGACTTGGCATTAAATTTTTATTTATATGTATGGTGTGTGTGTGTGTGTGTGTGTGTGTGTGTCTGTGTGTGTCTGTGTGTGTGTGTGTGTGTGTGTGTGTGTGTGTCTGTGAAGGCATGTGCATTAATAACCATGAGGAAGTCATAGGACACTTTTGTGTAGTCATTTCTCTTCTTCCACTTTTACACATGTCTGGGACTTGAACTCAGGTCCCCAGGCTTGGCGGCAAGCACCCGTAAGCCATCTCATGGGTCCCCCCCCCCCCCCCCCGCTTTTTAACTTTTACAGAGTTTCACTATGTAGCCCCAGCTGACCAGGAACTCACTATGTAGACCAGGCTGGCTTCAAAGATCCACCTATCTGAGGCCTCCCAAATTCTGGGATTAAAGGTCAGTATCACCACATCTGGTCATGTGACTATGGTTTTTGTTTTTTTGTTTTTTTGTTTTTTTTGGTTTTTCGAGACAGGGTTTCTCTGTGTAGTCCTGGCTGTCCTGGAACTCACTCTGTAGACCAGGCTGGCCTCGAACTCAGAAATCCACCTGCCTCTGCCTCCCAAGTGCTGGGATTACAGGCGTGCGCCACCACGCCGGCTTGTGACTATGGTTTTGATGTTCCCATTCTGACATTGATCACTAAAGGTGGCTATTGCCTCAATTTCTCCCTTGTAATTTTCTTTTGCTTTGTAGCATTTACTGCTCTGTGGGGCAAACGAGACTACGTTACTAGATGTTCCTTGTCAAAATTTAACATTTTTCATTAAAAAGGAGGAGGAAGGGGGACAACATTGGGTCATTTAGCACCGTATGGTCCCTTTTGGGGCAGGCCGGTGCAGTAGCCACAAGGGGCCAGCAGGTGTCAGCGCGCACTGCTGAAGAGAAGCCAAGTTATCTTTGTTTTGTGGTACCAAGTGGCAGATCATCCTGCCTCAAGATCTGCTGTCCTTGTCACCACCGAGACATCTCTCCTTTGTGTCCTGGGTTCCATCTTCCCTGGGACTCCCTGACTATATTGTCTCCACTTAGGCTGTGGAAAAGTCAGAAGAAGCAGAAAGGAACCAGAAGCAGAAGACAAAAAAGCCTATGGACTGAGGAGGAGCAGACCGCACAAGAAAGGAGAATTCCACTCAGAAAGGAAAGGGACCCTCGTCTATGAGGAAGACAAGATCTAACTTAGCAGAGAGGGGACTGACTGAGGCCTGGTGGGGATGGCCCCGGTGTCTGATGGAAAGACAGACCGTGTGGCTTGCGAGACTGATGGAGCTCTCACCTGGCAGGTGGGCAGCTGGCTGGACGCGAGGCTATTCTCTGTGGAAAACAGGTAGCCATGGAGGCCAAGTGGTCAAGAACTGAAGACTGCCCACACAGGTGCCCCCATGTTTCCTCAGATTGGTCGTTTTCTGGGTATGATTGGGAACCATTTCCACTTTTCAGAGAAAGAGAGAAATATAGAAGCTCATTGTGTAAAGGTGCTTGCCCACCTGCATGACAACCTGAGTTTGATGCCTGGAATCCGCATGGGGGAGAACTGACCTCTGACCTCCAAAAGCTGACTTCTGACCTCCACAGGCATGTAATGTTAGACATGTGCTCCCAAACCTCACATAAATGTCAGAGAAGGAGGAGCCTTCCCTGCCCCCAGGTTTCTGCTTGAGTTTCATACCTGGGCTTTCCTCCATGATGGATGGTAACCTATAAGCTAAATCGACCCTTTCCTTCCCGCGTTGCTTTTGGCCAGTATTTGATCACAATAATACAAACTGACTACGACAATTTCCCAGCTGTTTACACTGGTGGTTTGAATGAGAAATGTCCCTCATCGTCTCAGCCTTTGAACACTTGGTCCCAGGTTGGTGACAGTTTGGGGAGGTTTGGGGTGTGGGGCCTTGCTGGAGGAAGTTTTCAGGGGTAGGGCAGGCTTTAGGAGTGAAAAGTCTCCCCTCCTCGTTTGCTCTCCCTGCTTTGGGCTTAGGTTAGGGATGTCAGGTTTCCGTTTTCTTCTCCTGGTGCTATTCCTGCTCCTCGCTGCCATGCCTTCCCGGTGTGGAGGACTCGTTCCTGGAACCATCGGCCCAAATAAACTCTCCTGTTAGTTTCCTTGGTCGAGGTGTTTTATCACAGCAACAGAGAAGTAACTGTTGGAACACGGCCCAAGTCTGTGCTATGAAGATTTCTGTGTTAGGAGATTTCTTAGCGTTTGTAAGAAAACAAGCCAAAAGTCTTGTGACCCCAGTTTTTTCAGCATGGAATTGTTCTTGGAATGGGTTCTCATGCCCCTCCCGGGGTAGATAGGGGTGAGTTTACTTCAGATTGTTCATTACAACAGGTTATTTCCATTTGTTTACATGCCTTTATGGAAAAACATGTTTGGTGTGCCTTGCCTACCACGGGCAACTTTGTTCTTGTGATCGGACATTTTATTTATGTGACTCTTTTTTTTGTTCGTTTGTTTGGGTTTTTTTGTTTTGTTTTGTTTTGTTTTTTGTTTTTGTGTTTTGTTTTTTTTTTTTTGGTTTTTTTTTTTTTTTTTTTTTTTTTTTTTTTTTCGAGACAGGGTTTCTCTGTGTAGCCCTGGCTGTCCTGGAACTCACTCTTTAGACCAGGCTGGCCTCGAACTCAGAAACCGCCTGCCTCTGCCTCCCAAGTGCTAGGATTACAGGCGTGCGCCACCACCGCCTGGCTGTGACTCTTCTTTTTAAAAAAAAATTTTTTTTAATTTATTATTATATCTAAGTACACTGTTAGCTGTCTTCAGACACACCAGAAGAGGGGATCAGATCTCATTACGGATGGTTGTGAGCCATGTGGTTGCTGGGATTTGGACTCAGGACCTTCAGAAGAGCAGCCAGTGCTCTTAACTGAGCCATCTTTCCAGACCTATGTGACTCTTCCTAACCCTCAGAGTATAAATTGTCTGATGCTCTAAATTAAGTTGGCGATTGCATTAGACTTTAGTGTACCATATTTATTAGCTCCATTCTCCCAGCTCCCACTGCTTCCAGAGAAGTAAACAATAACTAACACATCACCTTGCAAAGTTGCTAGCCCTCTCTGGGACTCAGCTGTCCCTTGTCTGTAAAATGCAAAGAATGGAATCTACCTTACAGAATTCCTGTGAAAATTAATGATGTACAAAGCACACAAAAATCTAAATTCCAATGCTTGGGAGGCCGAAGCAGGATGATTCTAGTGTTCATACAGAGAGACCCCACCTCAATAAAACAGTGGTGCATGGTGCACGCTTTAATCCCAACACTCAGGAGGCAGAGACAGGCAGATCTCTTGCGAGTTCCTGGCTAGCCTGATCTACTTATTAAGTTACAGGCCAGCCGGGTGGTGGTGGCGCACACCTTTAATCCCAGCACTTGGGAGGCAGAGGCAGGTGGATTTCTGAGTTCGAGGCCAGCCTGGTCTACAGAGTGAGTTCCAGGACAGCCAGAGCTACATAGAGAAACCCTGTCTTGAGCCTCCCCTCCTCCCCCCCCAAAAAAAAGTTACAGGCCTCCAGAGACTTTTTCTCCAAAACAAACAGAAAATTGAAGGTTAAGGAAAAGATGGTTGATTTCTTTTCAATATCCTTTTTCTGCTGTTTTAAAACTGTTAAGTACATTATTCGCTAAGCCATCTCAGGGGCTCCCTTTTCTCAATTTCTGAAGATTCTACAGTAGCTGCAGATTCCTTCTGGCTTGTCTCTTTGATCCACATCTTGCTACATAACCCACGTTGCCCTGGAGCTCACTGCCTCCATGCTTCTGACTGCTGAGATTTCAGGAGAGTGGGTATTTGCCGTCGTGCCGAACCTCACAACAGGTTTTTATTACTTTAATAATTAAACTGTTTTTTTTTTAAGATTTCTATGTATATCTGCGTGAGCACATGTACATGTGTGCACAGGCATGCTCAGACCCCTGGAAGTGGGGCTATGGGCAGTAGAGAGAATCTCTTGTGTACTGCATCACTTATCAATTTAAAAAAGCTGTAGGCCTATTAGCTTAGGCAGGAAATGGGAGGTGGGAATCCCGGCAGGGAGAGAGAATTCTGGGATAGAGTCAGGCATGGAGAGATTCACCTGAACACTGGTGGAGATAGTCACATGAACCTGAGGAGAGGTAACTAGCCCCGGTAGGGTGTAGACTAGACTAAACGGGATAAGTAGGTTATGAGCTAGCAGGAATGATCCAAAGCTTTTGGCCTAGGCACTTATTCACAAATAATTCAGCCTTAGAGTTGTGATTTTGGGAACTTGGCCGAGGGTGGAAAAGCCCCACGGTTACAATGGGCAGTTGTGAGTTGTCCCACCCTCCCCCCCCCCGCCCCTCCCCCCCCAAATGAGGTCACTGAGAACTAAACTTGAGTTCTCCACAAGTGCTCCTAACTGCCAAACCATCTTACCAGCCCCACAGGCTAGTTTTCTTTGGGGGTTTTATTTGTCATTGTTTGCATCAGTCTTTACTGTAGCCCTAGACTGTCGCAGGACCAACAGTGATCATTGTGCCTTAACCTCCTGAGTGCTGGGATGATGGTGTCTTAGTCACTGTTCTGTTGGTGTAAAGAGACACCAGGACCACGATCACGGCAACTCTTATAAAGGAAAGCATTCAATTTGAGGCTCGCTTATAGTCTTAGAGGCTTGACCGTTATCTCACGGCGGGGAGTGTGGGAGCAGGCATGGCAGACATAGTGCTGGAGAAGCAGTTGAGTGCTACATCCTGACCTGAGGCTCAGAGGGAGGGAGAGAGAGGCAGGCTGAGACTGACTGGACCTGGCTGGCTCGGGCTTGAAACCTCAAAGCTCACCCCTAGTGACATACCTCCTCCAAGAAGCCCACACCTATTCCTACAAGACCACACCTCCAAACCCGTTCAAACAGTTCTGCTCGCTGGTGACTGAGCATTCAAATGTATGAGCCCTTGGGGGTCATTCACATTCAAACCACATTACTGGTGAGCCCCTTTTGGGTCACAGATAGAGTTTTCTGAGACCATGCTGACATCTGTGGGCCATATCCCTAAAGAATAATACTCATCGACTCTAACACACACTGACACCATGCTGTGCCAAAGCTGTTTCCACCCCTGTCTGTCAGTAGGCCAGCTACACCTGACTACAAGCCAGCAATGTTTCAAAGACGTGTGTAAATCCAAACTGGAATCCTAACAGAGGCCCAGAGGGCAGTGAGACTGCAGTACCAGCCCTACCCAGGGAGGATTAATTACTTAGCTGTGGCAGGTCTGTCAGCCTTAGAGATAGACCTTACTAGATGAATACACAATTCCTCCAGCCAATGGTCCCTTTGGGGCTGGAGAGATGGTTCAGTGTTCAGGTGTACTAGCTACTATTCCAGAGGACCTGGGGTCAATTCACCAACCATCAGTAATTCCAGTCCCAAGGCCTCTGTGCCAGGCACACCCAAGATTCCCAGACATATATATGCAGACAAAATACCCCAGGGCCAGAAATTACAAAATGGTTGTAAGTATAACAAGATCTCATTATGTACGATATAAAGTGTGAAAATCACATGAATAGCGACAAAGACTGTATCCCACATCTATGCCATAAAAACCATAACTTGGGAACCAAAATAAGTATTCAGCTGCAGCCCTCAGACTTGACGTCTGAAATCTGACGTCCCTTTCTCATGCCTGCAGGTGCCAAGTAATGTCAGGCTGTGATTCCCAGTGGCAACAAGCTAGAGGGTACTCACCCCTGAATCCTTGAATCAGGAGCAACCTGGAGTCTTTCTGTGTTCCATGAGAGAAACTAGCAGTTTACAGATGTGAGTGCTTCCAAACATGGGCAGAAGCTAGGCAAGATGGTTTTATACTTGGGGTTACTGTTCCCAAGACATCTGTAGACCTGAAAGGCTCCAGGGCTGGTGTATTTGTCTCTGTGCGAGGCTGCACTGAAGTCTCATAGTTTGCCACTGCAGCTCCCCACTGGCATAATCCATATTCATTGAGAACAATAGCAGTTCATTTTCCTAAGGTCTGAGATCAGAGAGCCTTTCCTGGAATTCAGTCTTCAGCTCCTTCATTCTGGGAAGGTAGTGACTCCAGCCCCAGCTTTCGTTTTCAGAGCCTAATTTAAGCACGGAGAAATGGACCAGCTAGAGTCCTTGTCAAAGATGAGACAAAGACAGTTTTGCCAGAAATGAGCGAACTGGGTCATACATTTGTATAACTAATGGACACCCTGCCAAGGGTTATCGGGTATATTTAAATGGCTTGTGATAGCAACCCAAAAGGCCAATTCTTTGGCCTTAACTCTAATCATGACCCTGATATGGGGTTCCCTGCAGAGGACATCAACAAGTTTTGCCCAATAGTTCAAAATCTACTTCAGTACCCTACCACAACTGGCCTGCCTTATCGTTCAGTTAACTCCTTGAACAAAGCTCTGAACTGTGGTAGAAAGAGGTGGGGTATGTGTCTGTGTGTGAGTCTGTGTATGTGCCTGTGTGTGTGTCCAGGTTATGGTGTGGGGCTAAGCCAGGGATATTGGCTATATAGTTAGAGATGACCCCGAATTCCTGATTCTCCTGTCTCCCACTCCATGACGTGATCCAGGTAGGTTTCCAGCACAATGGTTCCAGGTCAGTGGTACCACACACAGACTAAGCCCCACCGTTGACTCTAGTATGCTAATAAACTGCTTCCTACCACCCGTGACCAAATCACCATTACTAATGCTTACTATCTTTGACTAGTCCACATTAAGCTTTTTAAGATATTCTCAACCTCAAAGAATAAAACCTCTCCTGGTGGCACGCTTGCCACGGATACAACATCCTAAAGTTCCTCAGGAACACCAAAACTTAGCAACAAGAGGCCAGGGACACGGCTCATTGAATAGACACCAAGTCTGATGACTTGAGTTTGATCCCCAGAACCCTTTGGACATTTCCTTCTTTGAAGGGCCCCTCCTGCTCCTACCATGCAAGTGCTCGCTGACCTCCATTGCCGAACCTGTTAGCTTGCTTGGTCTAACTTCAAAGGCGCCACTTTTCTTGGTTCATTACATTCGGATGCTGGGAAGATGGCCCAGGTGTTGAGTGCATACTACTCACCTCTGGGGGCTCGCAGCCACTCTAACGTCAGCTCCAAAGGGACCCAGTGCCTCAGGCTTCCATTGACACCCACACACATACACATAATTAAAAATAATAGCAAATAATAGCTTTAGATCATCTCTTTCTTTCTCTCCTCCCGCCCCCGTGTGTGTGTGTGTGTGTGTGTGTGTGTGTGTGTGTTATGAGTATACAGGTGTACTCACTGCAACACACGTGTGAAGATCAGAGGATAACTCGCAAGAAGTGGCTCTCTCTTTGCACCCTGTGAGACCTGACGGTGGCAGCAATCAACCCCCACCCCTCCCCCACCCCCCACCCTGGTTGCCAGACTCGTCAGCCTGAGCTGATTCTTTCCTCCCACCCATCTCCCTCTTCCTGGCAGCTGCTAAGATTTACATCTTGCCTGCCCTGTTCCTTTACTTTTACATGCTAGTAAAATGGTCCTTGGTTTTTAAAGTTATTTTATTAACAAGACTAAGAACCAGCAGAAGAGAGCTCCAAATTTCAGGACAACGCCACCACATCAGCCTGCTTTTAAATCCACGTGGAATGTTTCACTTGCACTGGAAAATATTAAAAATTGGCGTAAAAACATGACAATTTTTTGGTGCTTTAGTGTGGCTAAGTATAGCACCTTCTGGTTTTGCAACAACCCAGAAATAGAAATTCCTCACCCTAAAAAGAGCTTGTATCTAGGAACAGCGTTTTAAAATACCGGAAGAATACTACCAACTATTTAAGTGGAATAAAGACTTCATGCTGACACAAAAGTAGCACCCCCCACAGATCAGATACCTCAGCTCTCCAGCTCCCATAATGGGTGGAGCAGGTGGAGCGAGCAGAGATTCATTACTACACACGGCCCACTGGGAACTCAAGTCACACCCAGAAACCCCTGCAGCCTAAGCTGTCCTGCACACTCCTGTCCCTGGTGAGTTTTCTCCTGTAACGCCATTGCCGAGACTGCAACATGCACACTCTCGAGTCACATGAGCCGGTAGGGTGTGTCAGGCCAGCCCACTGCTACGGACCAGCCGGCTCCCCCACACCCTTCACGGATGCCACTCAACACCTAAGGCCCCGGGTCCTCTGGAAAGGCAGTCAGTACGTTCAACCTCTAAGCCAGCCCAGATGTTAGTAGTTTAAAACATAAGGAAACTCAGTAGCCAAGGAACTTGTCTAGGGTTGTGCCCTCAAGCCCTTTATACTGCTCTCTGGTTACTGTAAAATTACACTGCTGGAACTGCCTGTCTCAGGCTGGGGGATGGGCATCCAGGCCCAGGGTCTGCACGGTCTCTGGTTACAGGGCTCTGTCACTTTTCAGGTTATCTGTCACGGAGGAGCTGGCCTGTGGCACTGGGCTGGCCTGCTGCATCCATCCTGCTGGCTCTTAGAGGTGTGAGGACCAGGGTGGGGTGGGGTGAAAACCCCAGGAATCAGCCAGCTGTGGTGGTGCTGAAAGGGTGGAGACTGGAGAATCAGGAATCCATCATTATCCTTGGCTTCACTGAGACTTTGATGTCAACCTGGGAAATATGAGGCCTTGTCTCAAAAGGTGTGTGTGTGTGTGTGTGTGTGTGTGTGTGTGTGTGTTAGGGGTGAGGAAAAGTGTACCTAGATAAGGAGCCCTAGACTGCCCCTTTTCACTTATGTGTAATGTACATGTGTGTATGGTGTGTATGTATCTTTTTATATATGTGGTATATATATGTGCATGTGGAGGCCTAAGGTTCACCTAAGGCCTAAGAATTATCCTGGTTTCTTCTTCCATCTTCTCTATTGAGGCAGAGTCTCAATCAAATCCAGAGCTTGAGGGGCTGGAGAGGATGGATCAGCGGTTGATAGCATTGACTGCTCTTCCAGAGGTCCTGAGTTCAAATCCCAGCAATGGGATCCTACGCCCTCTTCTAGTGTGTCTGAAAAAAGCTACGACGAATTCATATACATACAAGAAAATTTTTAAAACAAACAAACAAACAAACAAACAAACACTCCAGAAAACCAGAGCTTGAAGATATGACTAACCTCGCTAGCTGGCTTGTTCTGGGATCTCCTGCCTGTGCCTACTGAGGTTGGAATTCCAGCCTGGTCCTCTCCCCGCCCCCCGCCCCCACCCCCTATACACAGGGGACATCTACACCAGTTTCTGTGGATCTGAACTCTAAACAGCAAGAACTCTCAAGCCACCTCCTCAGCCCTGTCTACCTCAGGTACCTGACTAAACACACACCTAACTTCCTTTACAAGACAATTAACAGTGTGCCCACAGGCCAGAAGGCCACGTGGAGGAGGGATCTCTAAGCTGCAGTAATGCCTGGAGGCAGTGGGGTCATCCACTCGCCTTTATTGTCACACAGGGTAATGCAGGGTTGTCCTGCAGATGGACCAGATTCTATGAGAAAGACAGATGTGACTGCACACATCCCAAACAAGAGAAGTTTCAGACAAGTTGGCTCCTAGAGGAAGAGCATCCCGTCGGCCAATTAATCTCAAAGGGCTACCCTGACTGTGCACGGGAGCAGCAGCGCCCCCTAGGCGGAATTACAAGGCTGATGCTTCTGGCTGTCCCCTGAGCGTCCTAGGTAGGGATTGCTGCTGTCCTCTCCGTCCTAGTCCATTTTCTCGAGGACTGAGCTCGGCTGCTATTCCATTTTCTGGAAGTCACCGGTGGCCTATGATGCGTGGAACCTGGCCACTGACGGCCTGAGGCCACCATCGCTAGATGTGGCAAGTTCACAGCAAGGAGACATTATGCCTCACCGTCTTCCTATGTGCCCTGTGCTTCTCTGGTGGAACAGCCCTTCACACACACATACATACACACACAAACACACACACACACACACACACACACACACACAAACAAACTCATCTCCTTGGAAACACTGTTCCTTCTGTCACTTGGAGTCCAGAGGTGGTCTCCCAAAAAAGTTTTGACATCTACCCACGGGCTACCCAGTGCTTGTGACAGGCGGCCCTGGAGAACTCAGCTCTAAAGAGCATCATTCCACAGGCTCCTTTGTTCCCAGAGTCCCCCTTGTCCCGCCCTCCACTCTTAGGCTTAGGACCTCATGGTGTGTGCACCCTGTCATCACCACACATCCAGGATCACCCCGAGGAAACTCCCTTCTTGCAGGGAGCTTTTCTCTTAGTTCTGTGGTACACATGTCGCTTCCATGAGATTCCCTCTGTCTTCAGAGTACCTCCCCAGCCTCTGCTGACTGTCCGTGGTCCCCGTGCCTCCCTCTTTGCTGAGTCAGAATCTGTGCAACAGTAGGTCAAACAGAGAGGGAGGTGGCTTGTCTTCCCTGGTTTGATCAGCTCTTCTGAGCTCAGAGGACAGGAGGGGGTGGAGCCTTCTTGGGCCAACATCTGGGAACTCCTCCCACTGTAACTGGTCTGAGACTCAGGGGGCTTAGTGAGGCTGGTCGAGGCCGCCACAGTGGAGCCTGTGGGTCATGTGAGTTGCAACCTTAAGTTTGGATACAGCATCTTCTGTGGAAAAAGCAGGAAAGACTTGTTTATAGATGGTGGGAACAACCAGATAAAACACTTTAAGAAGGAAATATCTCAAAATATATACAGTCAGTAAAGCAAAGTGATGGGAAACAATTGTGATAAAATATACACAATAAGTTTCCCATTTAAAAGGATGGTTCTGTTTGACTGGATTTGAAATTACCTAAGACACACACTTCAGAACATCTCTGTCCAGAAGTGTTCTAGAGTTTAGCTGAAGATGGATGACCCATTCTGAAAGTGGACTGTACCATCCCATAGACAGGGAGTCTCAGTTAGGGTTTCCATTGCTGTGAAGAGACACCATGACCAAGGTGACTTTTTTTTTTTTTTAAGATTTTTGAGCCAGTGGTTATTTATTTATTTATTTATTTAGTGTTATATGTAAGTACACTATTGCTGTCTTCAGACAACCCAGTAGAGGGCCTCATTATGGATGGTTGTGAGCCACCATGTGGTTGCTGGGATTTGAACTCAGGACCTTCAGAAGAGCAGTAGGTGCTCTTAACCGCTGAGCCATCTCTCCAGCCCCACCAAGGCGACTCTTATAACAACATTTAATTGAGGCTGGCTTACAGGTTCTAAGGTTCAAGTCCATTATCATCACGGTGGGAAGCATGGCAGCATCCAGGCAGCGTGGCCCTGAAGGAACTGAGAGTTCTACATCTTGTTCCAAAGGCAAATAGAAGACTGACTTCCAGGTGGCTGGAAGGAAGGTCTCTCAGAGCCCACTCCCACAGTGACATACTTCCACCAACAAGGCCACGCCTTCTAATAGTGCCACTCCTTGGATCAAGGTTATTCAAACCACCACACAGGGGTATTGGACTGACTAAAAAGAAAAAAGAGAAATCCAGCGGAGCCCCAACATTCCCACTTCTGCTTCCTGGTCTGACCGGGTATGAGGAGTCTTGGCTACACATCCTACCACCATGAACTCTGCCATCCACCTGGATGGACAGACCCCCTTAATCCACGAGCCCCTTCCATACATTGCTTCTGACAGCTGTTTGCTCATGGTAACAGGGAAGGAAACTAATACAAGTTTCATTCGAGGTAATAGTTATGCAGCCAATCTCCAGAGCGTCTCATCTCGCAAGACAGAAATTCTGTACTCTTTGAGCAAGTTCCCATTGCTCTTTCCCTACGGACTCTGGTGACAGTCCTACTTAAAATGTATATATGGTGTGTATGTGCAGGTGCATGCATATATATGTGTGTGTGTGTATGTGTGTATGCAGGTTCATGCATATCTGTGTATGTCTGGGCATGCACATGTATGAGTCTCTGTGCGAGTGCATACTGTCATGCACAAGTGTTTGCTTGTATGTGCATTGCGTGCGTGGAGCTGGACGCCACTCCTCACAGGCGACTGTGACCCCAGGCACTGTCCCATTCTGAGGGTTAACTTCCTCATGCTCACAAGGCAAGCGCCGTACGGACTGAGCCGCCCGTCACTTCAGTCCCCATCCCCCCCCCTTTTTTTTCTTCCACATTTGCTTACTCATATTTTCCAAGTTTTCTACAGAGAGGATTCATTGTTTGTATAATCGGGTAAACAACATATCTGCAGCTGTTGTGATTGGGCTACTAACCCCCCAAAGGCTCGTGTGCTGGCTGGTGGGTTCCCAGCTCCACAGCGCCTGTTGCTGCTGTGTCTGGAAGCAGGGATCTGAGAACGTGAGTGGATCATTAGCACGCTATTGATGGATTCACAAGTTCATGGTCTTACTGGAGGGTGGCGGAAACTTGATACGATAAGACTAAGTGACGGGAAGTAGGTCCCTGAGAGTGTGCCCTGGGAGGAAAAAGAAAGCATCTTTTTGCCTTCAGTGTTGTACTATTTCCTAGGTACTGTGAGGTAAGAAACTCAGTCCCACCATGCCCTTCTCTCTCACCACAGGTCGGAATAATGAAGCCTAACCTGCCTTCGTGGTACACACCTTTAATCCCAGCACTCCAGAGGCAGAGGTTCTATGAGTTTGAGGCCAGCTTGGTTTACAGAGAGTGCTCCAGGACAGCCAGGGCTACACAAAGAAACATTGTCTTGAAAAGAAAGAAAGAAACAAAGAAACAAGCAAATAAAGAAACAAGCAAGAAACAAAGAAGCCAGCTGACCATAGACTGAAAACCTGAGTGGGTCCCCCCCCCCAATCTTATTTATTTGGTTTTCAGTGGGAATTTTATTGTGTAGCCCAGGCTAGCTTCAAACTCCTGCTCTTCCAGTCCGTATGCCAGGTGCTAGGATTACAGCTGTGTCACCTTGCCCAACGCCCTGCCTCTAAGTTGTCTCTGTCCTGTAAAACTGACTCTGGAAATAGCCCTCTACCATCTCTTCCCCTGGATAACTGGTGCCCTGGGAAGCCTAGGGCAGGGTCACTGGGCAGCCCCTAGCTATCGACACCAGGTGTCTCAGGACAAGACCCAGCAACTTGCAGCAGGACACAGTTCCCATGAATGAGCTCCCTCCATTAATGGGGCCCCTCCCGAGCACCAGGTTGTCCCTGGGACTCAGGGTGGCATGAAACGTCAGAGAACTATCGCCCTTGACCACCTCGTCCCCTCGGCAGAGCTTCATGCCCTATTTGCTTTTCACTGCTGTGATAAAACACTGACCCAAGCCACCTTGGGGAGGAAAGGGTTTATTCAGTTTACAGGCCACCAAGAGGAACCAAGACAGGAACCTGGAGCAGAAGCCCCAGGGGAATCTGGCTTACTGGCTTGTTCAGATTATTTTCTTACACAGCCTGAGACCACCTGCCCAGAATTGGCACCACCCACAGTGGGTTGGGCCCTGTGACATCAGTCGTTAATCAGGAAAATGTCCCGCAGACATGTCCTCAGGGCAGTCCGATGGATGTCATCCCTCGGCTGATGTTCCCTCTCCCAGGTGACTCTAGCCTCTGTCAAGCTGACAGACTAACCAGCCCACTGCCTCTGCACAGCCACGTCTGCTCCTTAAGTTAGCTCGTGCTTCTTCCTCCAGATACCCCCTGGCTAACGGGATCCAGCATGAGTTCCCCGGGGGGCAGCCAGGTCAGCCCATCCGCAGGCGAGAAAGGCAACAGGCAGACAGGAGGGCACTGCTCATAGGCTGGCCCTGTTTCAGGACACACAAAGGACCTGCCCTTGACAGCCTGAAGCAGGACCACGAGAAGGTCAGGGAGGAAGCAGGGTTTGGGCATGGTGCGGGTCGTCTGAAGCCACTGGCTGGCTTTGTTGTACACACAGATGAAAACACAGCACGCTTCCTTCCAAAAGGGCACGCGGCACACCTTTTATTTTTGCAAGCAAGGAACCAAAGCCTCTTAGACAGCCAGGGTGATTTGCTTGTTGCCGCAAAGCAACAACATGGTGACAAAGGCTGAGATCAGATCCAGGTCCCCTGGGTCCTCGGGATCCCCAGCACCTGGCGGCTGGATCAGGCCCAGATCCTGGTGCAGAATGAGAGCCAGGAAGCGTCAGGGTGTGAAGATGGTCTTCAGTACAGCGCCAGGGCTGGAGAGGGGCAGGTGGAGCCCGCGGAGGGAGGTTCAGAAGTCACTAGGTAGGTCCCAGTGGAAACATGAATGAACTAACTTCAGAGGAAGAAGGGATCCCTGAGGAATAATGGCTGAGCCCTGGGTAACTGTGATGGTTCTGTGGGGAAGAATGTAGGGGTCTGGGGCCTGGAGGGACGTGCAGCACATGTCTGGTTCAATGTGGATCTTTTTAATATATGCGTGTACGCTATGTGCAAGTGGTGGCTGCCGTCAGAAGCCAAGAGGGAGTGCCAGATGGCCTAGGGCTAGAGTGACAGGTAGTTGTAAACTGTCATGACAATGCTGGGACCTGAACGCAGGTCCTCTGGAAGAACAGCAAGCATTCTTTTTTTTTTTTTTGGTTTTTTTGAGACAGGGTTTCTCTGTGTAGCCCTGGCTGTCCTGGAACTCACTCTGTAGACCAGGCTGGCCTCGAACTCAGAAATCCGCCTGTCTCTGCCTCCCAAGTGCTGGGATTAAAGGCGAGTGCCACCACCGCCTGGCAACAGCAAACATTCTTAACTGCTGAGCCAGCTTTTCAGGCCTTCAATGTGAGTCTTTGTCAACTGAGGTTCAATCTTTTCTTTTCCTGCTCTTTGCCTCAACATTCAAATACGTGGGCAGGACAGAAATCATTTTCTAAGCTCATCCCAGCACTCCCAGACTGTCTGAGGCCCTCCGGCCCTGAGGGTAAGGCTCCTTCCAGATTTTATTCAGAAGGAGTCTGTCTCTTGCAGACACTCTGGATCCCCATTCTCAACCAGGGGTTCGCTCCTGCTGTTCCTGGGGCCCATGTCACACAGGGTGCTGCCTGTGGCCAACCTGATGTGGTTATGGGAGCCGTGACAGGGTTGGTGGCAATGACAGCACTGGGTTCCAAGCCCCAGGGCTTGCCGGAAGGTCTCTCGAAAGCGACTGGACATGAGGCTGTAGAGCACCGGATTAGCTGCAGAGCCGAGGTAGAGGAAGACGCCCGAGGTGATGTGGATAAACTGGTAGGCCAGGTGCAGGCCGTCGGTCCAGTGGGACACCAAACTCCACATGACACGGTCAACGTGGAATGGAGCCCAGCAGATGCCAAATACCACAACCAGTGCGACTGCAAGGACAGAGAAGAGAGGCCTGAGTTGATCAGCATCATGGCCAGAGTCTGTGTCTCCAGCTCACTATCCTCCCATCCTAGAAGAGCAGCAGGCCGGGCGTGGTGGCGCAGGCCTGTAATCCCAGCACTTGGGAGGCAGAGGCAGGCGGATCTTTGAGTTCGAGGCCAGCCCGGTCTACAGAGTGAGTTCCAGAGGGCTACACAGAGAAACCCTGTCTCGGAAGAAGAAGAAGAAGAAGAAGAAGAAGAAGAAGAAGAAGAAGAAGAAGAAGAAGAGCAGGCAGGAGAACCAGGTAGCGGTGCCCCACGCCTTTAATCCCAGCACTTTGGAGTCAGCGGCAGGTTACTCTCTGAGTTCAAGGTCAGCCTGGTCTACCTAGCAAGTTCAGGACAGCCAGAGATACACAAAGAAACCCCTTCTGAAACAAAACAAAACAAAAACAAAAACACAAACAAGTAAACAAACGCCCTGGAAGTTCAATTCCTTGCCCGGACCAGAGGAAGCTCAGCCGCCTCCTCCTCAACAATGCCACGTACACAGCATCTTGGTCACCTGTCCCCGTTCCCTATCTCGAAGCTGAAGCCTTCTGCGGGAGGTCTTCCGGGTTGCTGCCGGTTCCCCGCCCTTGATCTCCTCCTCTTGGAGCAACATCCTCTCCCTCCGCAGCCGCAGCCCAATGAGCAGGTACAGCACACTGATGGTGACCATGGGCAGACAGAAGAAGAGCACTGCGATGGTCTGTACCACCAACTTGTAGAAGAGCAGAGGCCTCACCACCGTACACGTCACCGAGTCGGGCACCAGCCCCCGGCAGGGCACATGTAGCGGGTTGAGGCCATGTAGGCTGGTGTTGGGCAGAGAGAAGAGAATAGCGAGGACCCAGATGGCCCCCAACATGCGGCGCACATGGGCCCGCGTCATCACCGACTTGGCATGGAGCGGGCGCACCACGGCCACATAGCGCTCCACGCTCAGGGCTGTGACATTGAGCACTGAAGCTAGGCAGACGGTCTCAAAGAGCAGTACTCGGAAGTGGCAGGCACTCTCGCCCAGCCGGAACGGGTAATTGTACTGCATCTCATAAAGCTCCAGCGGCAGGCCCACCAGGAGCACCAGCAAATCGGACACGGCAAGGCTGAAGAGGTAGAAGTTGGTGGGCGTGTGCATAGCCTTGTGGCGCAGGATGACGGCGCAGGTCAGCCCGTTGCCCAGAGTGCCCACCACGAAGATCAACAGGTATACGACACAGATGGGCAAGAACTGTTTCATCTGCTGGGGCCCCAAGTACTTCACCCGGAGGGCCTCATCGGTAAGGTTCAGGTCCTCAAGGTACATTGAACAGGACAGGGGGCTCCTTGAAGCATTGGGGGACAGCTCTCCAGGAAAGATGGAACAATTGAGGCAGGGAGGAGTCTGTAGAATAGAAGGGGGAGATGTCCAGAAGTCATTTAGGTCACCCCAGCTCTGTCCTAAGTTATCGCACTGACGGGGCCACAGTGTAGAGGACGGAGTCACATGCCACTGAGAAAGAAAAGCGCCTGCCACTCACCGTCAAGTGCATTTCAACTGCAGAGTACTGGAAGTGAAAACCTTAAAAATGATAACATAGGCCAGGTGGTGGTGGCACAGGCCTTTATTACCAGCACTTGGGAAGCAAAGGGAGACAGGTTTCTGTGAGTTTGAATCTAACCTGGTCTACAGAGAAAGTTTGAGGACAGCTAGGGCTACAGGGAGAGACACCAAAAGAAAACAAACAAACAAAAACAAAAAAAACCAACAAAAACAACAAAAGAGTTAGCTTCTAACAGTATGTATGCACAAGCGTGTGTGTGTGTGTGTGTGTGTGTGTGCGCGCGCGCGCGCGCGAGTGTGGAAGGTCCAAGTATTTAAGCCACAAAAAGCATCAACACAGGGCAGGCCTGACATACAGAAAGTGGTGCGTGACCTTCGTGTGAAGAGAAAGCCACCCTGGGGGGTAAGTGAAGGAGTGAAAAGCTAAAAACTGTACTTTGACCCAAAATTGGTTCTGTTTTCTGCCACCTGAATCATTCCCAGTCTAAATATTTTATATTCTTTGCGCCTACTAGACCCGGGCTTCTCGCTACTGGGAACTCTCACGGAGAGGAGCTGGGAATGGGCAGGTGACAGCCCAGGCTCGAGAGAGCAGCGCCAAGAGACAGTCATCAGAAAAATGACTGAAATAAACTGACTGGCAGAGAGGTCTCTCCCACAACCTCCAAGTGCCCCACAGAGTTTTCCCACCCATCTCACCCCGAGAGCCACGCCTGTCAGGGCCCGCACCCCGCTCACCTACCATGCCTTCTGGCCCGGAGGTCCTGACTGCGTGCTGGCTCCCACAGACGGAAAGATGCTGAGCTCAAGTCGACCTGACAGCGGCTGCTCTCCCCGCCTTCCTGATTGCTCCGCCTACTGGTCACAAAATCGCCACTAGGGGGCAATGCTGACCCCGGAGCTTAAGGACCACTCCCAAGGAACCCTACCTGCATCCAAACCATACTAGCTAACTGTTGGACTCATTCAGAGCTGAGAGTGTCTTCTTTTTCTGGACACCAATTCCATTTTACAGGTGAGGAAAAATGAGCCTGAGAGAGGAAGTCCGTGAGACTTGGGTCTACAATGCTATCCCCACCAACCTGCAGCGTGCTGACTTAGCACGGCTTGTTCCGTGTCCCGCAATTCTTTCTGACCCACATTTTCAGACACACTTTCTTACATACCCCGTAAACCCCTGGAAGTCAGTGGTCCAAAGAGTCTCATCCCTGTGACCCCACTCACAGGATAGCAACCCCCCTCAATAGTCTCATTAGGAGTTTCCAGTCCGGTGTCCAGGCAATAGTCTCCTCCAAGAAAATCACCCTTTCTCCTGCCAGCAACCCCTCCCACACCGGTCCTTTTCCTGAGCAGTGTCGGGATCCACTTCTTCACTCAAAAGAGCACACTAAAGTCTATTCGGGGGTCATAGCCCACACTCACCATCTGCATTTCTGTCTTCCTTGTTCCCAAAGCTTCCCAGCATCCCCTGACCCATGACAATGTCTCCTTTACCCCACCCCACCCCCCTCAATGCTTGGCTTCTTAAGAACTTCCTTTGTAAACAGTCCTGGCTTAGGAGACTGTGGGGAACTCTGAGGCACTTGTTCTTCAGAGCCCTTGGGAGAAAGAATTTTGAAAACTGCCCTCTCAGCTTCTGATGGACCAAGCAGGACTAGGTCGGTCATGACAAGTCTCAGTGTCACTCAAAAGCCAGCTCACCGTGGCCTCACATTGTGTGGGGAGCACTTCTTACTGTGCTCCCATCTCTAGATCACGCGCCCCCTCCCACGCACCCCACATTGCACAAGCCCATGGCCTCACTTTGTGTGGGGAGCACTTCTTACTGTGCTCCCATCTCTAGATCACACGCACCCCACGTTGCACATGCCCCCTGGGGAGCCTTTTGAAAAACGTTCAAACCCCATAAAGAGTGGGGAATGACACGGTCCCTGACTTACAGAAGACAGCCTGCTCATCCCAGTCACCATCCCTAACGCTGGCGGGGTCATCTGCTCAGCATCATCAGCCATCGCGCCAAAGGACAGCCCTGAAAAGGAGGACCCTCCGTTCTCACGGTGGCAGCTTCTATTCCTGCTCTGTCTAGAATTTCCTGGTCAGGATCTGGGCTTGAGAACACCTGGCGAGGTGTTCCATCAGAACCGCTAGCACCTGCTTCTCCCTGCTCTGTCCTCAGGTAGCTTCTCTGGATTTTGTGGGTATACATATCCACTTCCTGAGGGTGGTGGTCGGTGGCTGTCAGCCTAGACCAGGGTCCGGATTTATAGGACAGCGTTATGTCAAGTCCTGGTGCACAGGGCGGGGCTCCTGGAGCTGAAGTGAGTGCTTAGCTCATAGCCCTCCACCCCTCCTGAGAACCCAGGGGCCAGCTCCCTCAGCACAGGTCCAAAATAGAACCCATCTCCCCAGCCTCCCGCTGACCTCCTGGCCTGCTCCTCCTAACTGCCTATGAAGATTAAAGAAGGCAGGTAAGCCTGGTGGTGTTGGCTCACACTTTTAGTCCCAGCACTAAGGAGGCATAGGCAGGTAGATCTCTAGGTTAGAGGCCAGCCTGGTCTACATAGTGAGTTCCAAGGCAGCCCAGGGCTACACAGAGAAGTGGGTGGGGGAGGGGAAAGGGGGAAAGGACAGGACACATGATTAAACAAAAGAACAAAGCCAAAGGTGCACCCCTCTAAAGCTGGAGGGACTGAGGCTCAGTGCGAGCACTAGGTCCACCCCTACTCGAGGTGGGAGGCCATTTGGCATCTCTCACTGAGCAAGCAGAAAGTGGCAGGCTCTCTGGGATGCTAGGACTGTGCCTCATGCATCCCCGCGCCTGGAGCCGGCTCTAAAAGGCTCCCCACAAGGCTCCCCTGGCACCTACGTATCCAGGGCAATATGGCTGACCCTTGAGTCCAAGTCCTTTCCAGCAGCAGACCTCAGGCATACACACCCTGGAAGTCCCTTCTGGGATCTTCCCATACACGAGGGCTCAAAGTTACAGTCCAGGTGAGATTTTGGAATAAAATCCCACACCTCCCTCCCTCCCCCTCCCCCCCCCACTCCTACCCTCTTACTCTCACCTCTACCTCCCTACCCCCATGCCACCTTCCTACCCACTCCCCAGACCAGGCCTCAGATTTTGTTTGTCGACAGGGATTTTCTGTGTCTGTCTCAGTGCTTCATTTTCTCTTTTAACTTTTAATATTATGCCCAGATTAAAAAAACTCACATCCTGGGGCTGGAGAGATGGCTCAGCAGTTAAGAGCACCGACTGCTCTTCTAGAGGTCCTGAGTTCAATTTTCAGCAACCGCATGGTGGCTCACAACCATCTGTAATGCGGTCTGGTGCCCTCTTCTGGCGAGTCTGAAGAGAGCAATGGTGGTGTGCTCATATGTATAAAATAAATAAATAAATCTTTAAAAAAACTATCACATCCTGGCTCTGAACTGGTCTGGTGGGGAACATGGGAGTGGGGCTTCTGGAGTGGGAGAAAACAGTTGCCCTATCAGACAGGATCCTATCTCCAGATATCAGACAGCCCAGAGCCAAACAGCCGTGCAAGACTCTAGATGTCATGGCTGCCCAGGGACTTCAAGGTATCATCAAAGACACCCAAGTCAGAGGGAGTGTTGGATAGCTATGGTGGTGTCATGGATCCAATAGGTGTGTTGTCCATTTGCTTGTTTATTTGGTGTGTGTGTGTGTGTGTGTGTGTGTGTGTGTAGCTGAGTTGTGGAAGGAGGGGGGTCTTCCTGACAGGTTTATGAGGTAAATGAGACCATTTTTTCCAAAAAGGCTCAGGAGAAGCCCAGAAAAGCACACACCTTGAAGGAGCAGAGGAAATTTCTCCTCAGATGGTCAAACTCAGAAGGAACCATTCCCAAAGATACAAGGGAGCCTTAGCCACCCCTGAGAACCGGGATATCGAACCCTTTCCTGGTTCATTCGGACCCACCCCGGTCACCGTAGCAGACTCACAAGCAGCTTGGTTGAAGTAGCAGATGGCAGCTACTCAGTCCTCCCAGGTGACCTGAAGACAAAGTGTGTGGACAACGGTTTCATGGTGATGGTGACGACGGTGGGTGAGACTGGTTTAGTTTTGAGACAGGGATCTCAGGTAATCCCGGCGGTCCTCCAACTCACTGTGTATCCAAAGTGTATGCTACCACGACTGGTTTGTGTGGCCTTGGGGCTCAACCCAAGGTATGGTGCATGTTAAACAAGCACTCTGCCTTCTGAGCTGCACACCTGGCCAGGGTCGTGCAAGCCTGCAGTTGTAGCACTCAGGAGAACCATGAGATCTCCCTGCTAACCTTAACACTAAGAGCTGAAGGTGGGATTTGAATTTAATTTTTTTTTTAAGATTTACTTGTTTTATTTATGAGTACACTGTAGCTGTCTTCAGACACACCAGAAAAGTGCATCAGATCTCATTACAGATGGTTGTGAGCCACCATGTGGTTGCTGGGATTTGAACTCAGGACCTCTGGAAGAGCAGTCGGTGTTCTTCACCGCTGAGCCATCTCCCCAGCACTTAATGTTTATTTTCGAAAGTGCTTCTGGACTCCATTCTTCAATTCTGACTCTAATCTCCCATTTCTAAAGTGCCATTTTATTTTCTTATTGTTGTTTGCTTGTTTGTTTTGAACAGGGTCTTTCTATGTAACCCTGCTGTCCTAGAACTATCTGTGTAGGCCAGGCTGGCTTCAAACTTGCAGAGATCAACCTGACTCTGCCTCTCTAGTGCTGGGATTAAAGACATTAATCACCACACTTGGCAGGAAGTGACTTTTAATATCTAAAAATGATTTTTAGATTTATTTATTTTATGTGTAGGAGTGCTTTGTCTTCATGCATGTACGAGTCTAATATCTACAGAGGCCAGAAAAGGGCCTCACATTCCTGTTTTGTTTTTGTTTTTGTTTTTGTTATTTTGAGACAGGGTTTCTCTGTGTAACCCTGGCTGTCCTGGAACTCATTTTGTAGACCAGGCTGGCCTCGAACTCAGAAATCCGCCTGCCTCTGCCTCCCAAGTGCTACCAGCCCCTATCTTTCTTTTCTCCACGTTTTAATGCCAAGAACTGAGTGCAGGGCCTTGAATTTACGAGAAAGCACTCTACCACCGACCTAGATCCCAAGGCTTTTCAGTCTTTCTGTACAGCCCAAGCTGGCCTTGAACTTACAATCTTCTTGTCTCTCCGTTTCCCAAAGCTAGAGGGATAAGCGCAAGCAAACGTGCCTGTCAGAGCATGTGGGAGAGCAGGAAAGGGAGGGGAGGGGAGGGGAGCGGAGGGTATGGGAAGGTAGGAGAGGAGAGGAGAGGAGGGGAGAGGAGGGGAGGGGAGAGGAGGGGAGGGGGGAGGAGATAATTCTGTGTGCATCGCATCTTTGCCCATTACCCCCAGAACTGCCCCCTCTGAGTGTTGTTCCTGGCTTTCTTCCATGGGCTAGCCTGGTACTTTCTCACTTGGCCCAGAGGCAGCTCCTGTGTGGAGACAAGCCAGACGCACTTAGTGCCTCTCCTGCGGAGTGGGCGTGGGAAGTTAATTTTCTTCCACATTCAGTCTTGGCTCTAAGAGTTATGGTATCACTCATGTTCACAAGCTGCTTAGATTTCCTGTGCCTCGGTTTCCCCATATAAAAAGCTGGGTGACAAAGGGCTCTACCTCTAGCTTTGTAACTGAGTATAGATTAGTCATTTCAGAACTGGCAGCCAAATGTCAGCACATATCTCAGAAATCTTGGTACATTTCCTGAACACAAAGGAACTGATGGCGGGGAGCGTTGTTTTGTTTAACTTAGCTGGGGTCTTATTGTGTAGCCTGGGCTGGCCAGGAGCTTGCTATGTAGGCCAGGCTAGCTTGAACTCATAAAGATCTGCCTCTGGCCCCCTAATGTTGGGATTAAAAATGCTTGCCACCACCCCAGACAGGAAGTGCATTTTAATATTTCTCTTCCAAGGCAAGAAAAGAACCCAGAGGTTTCCCTCTTTGTTCCCAGAGATTGATGTGGGAAGAGGGTCCGGAAGAAGACAGTGACGATCGGGAAGTCCGGAGGATGAGAGCCTCATCATCATCCGCATGTAGGCCAAAGGCTGCTCCTGACTTGTCTCGGTGGTGTCTCTGTGCTCATAGAAAGCTCTCAAGTGTGTTTATTCAGAGACGCCATAAACAGTTCCGACCTGTGGGCTGCTTCAAGAGGCCTGTTAAGGCAGAGGAGTCTAGGTCAAACCCATGCTCACCCCTCCCAAACTGGCAACGAGAAAGAACCCCAACCCCACAGGGATCAAGACCCTGGAAGGGCTCCAGCTTCTACCACTCCTGGCGCCATTCATTGCCTGGGCAGGAGGCTCCTCTCCAGCAAGGCTGGGCAGTGAGAGGCGGCAGATCCGGCGAGAGCAAAGACTGGCATGTGGACCGGCCGTGTGGTGTCCCTTCCTCTCTTGGGCTTCCCTGGACTCCCCTTCACAGGGTTGATGGGAAGAGAACAGGTTGGGGTTTGTCGTGATCACTGTGAGGCTCACGGGCCAGACCTAGCTCCTCTGTGGAGCCTGCTACTTCTAAATCGTAGTCTGAAGTGAACAGGGCTCCACCCTGCAAGAGGATGCATGGGGCTGTTTTGTTTTCAGTTTAAAAAAAAAAAAAAAGAGCCAGGCGGTGGTGGCGCACACCTTTAATCCCAGCACTTGGGAGGCAGAGGCAGGCGGATTTCTAAGTTCGAGGCCAGCCTGGTCTACAGAATGAGTTCCAGGACAGTCAGGGCTATACAGAGAACCTGTCTCAACCCCCCCCCCCAAAAAAAAAGAGTGTTGGGGACCAATGAAGTGCCTCAGTGTGTCAGAGTGTTTGCTTTCAAACCTGACAACCTGGCTTGGACTCTTGGAAGGTGTGACACCTTGTGGGTGTTCTCTCTCAGCTGTTAGAATCAGGCCCTGAAGCTTAGGTGGGACCCCACATCCTTAATCAGGCCGCACCCTACTACAGCTCTCTGTGACTAGAGAGTAAAGAGGCTTCTTGGGCCAGGGTCTTGCAGCCACGCCTTCAGCCCCGAGTCTACGGAACATGGCTCCTCTGTGTCCCTTGCCACATGGGCTACACTGAACTGAAGCACATGACGTGAGGCTTCCCACTATCCTGAAGAGATTATAAAAAGTTTGGAGAATTGGTCAGGAGACTCCCCAGGTAAGATTTGCTGAGACTCCTACACACACACACACACACACACACACACACACACACACACACACGAGTCAATATTTGTTCCTTCTGTAATTGGGGCCAGTCTCACCGTGTAGCCTGGAACTCACCATCTGTCTGTCTCAGCCTCCCCAGCACTGAAAGGTTTATAGGCTTCTGCTACAGGAATGGAAGTTCCTAGAAAATAAGAGAGACAAGAGCAAAACACACCTTGCCCTGGGCCTTCTGCAAGGCAGAGAGATCGATGAGGGCTTGGGTGTTAAGAAGGCGGAACATAGCAAGTCTGGAGCCTAATTATTTTGGGCCCTCTCTAGCCCCATTAATCGCCACTGGTTGCCTTCCCCTGTAGGTGACCTAATGCTTTTGTGACCATTAGGTGAGTTCTTTGGAACATACAAACAGTCCAACCAAAACATCAAGCCTGGCCATCAGGTAGCCTCTGAGGCCTGCGACTGAGACCCCCCTGCTTTCTGGGACTCAGCTACATGATGTTTCAAACACTGTATTTGGAAAGTGTCTTGATTTGTGATTCTTTGTTCTATTCTACAAAAACTTCATCAAATTGTTACCACTCTGGTACACAGATTTCGGTGACCAGAAACTATGTTTCCATGCCACGGTTACTTATATTTGGCTCCAGAATAAGCTATCTTGTATCTCCTTTGAGGTGAGGATTGTGGTGTGTTTTGTTTTGAAGATCTATTTTATTTTTAATTATGTGTGTCTATATAAACGTCTGCCAGCTGTGTGCAAGCGCCCATTGGGACCTGAAAGGGGTTCTGGGTTGTTTTAAAATGCCTTACCAATGAGAAATCACTCCAAGTACTTACAGATTAATAAAGGAAAACTCCTTAAAGATAGCACATGGTCGGGCTGGAGAGGTAGCTCAGAGGTTAAGAGCACTGACTGCTCTTCCAGAGGTCCTGAGATCAATTCCCAGCAACCATATTATGGCTCACAACCATTTGTAATGGGATCTGATGCCCGCTTCTGGTGTGTCGGAAGGCAGCTACAGTGTACGCATATGCATAAAATAAATAAATCTTTAAAAAAAAATAGCACATGGCCAGCTCTGGGAAATACACAAAAGGGACCAGCCTTGAGCAGAAATACCCCAGCTTACCAGCGTCACAGCCCCAAGTTACACCTGGAGCAATCAACCATATTTTACCGGGACAGATCTTAAGGTTTGCTTGTTCTGGCAAATGGGGGAATTTACGATGTAAAACATTGTCAAGGTCACCCCAATCAGACCAGGGGTCTTTTCCTGGGCAGCTGTTACCGGGGTCATCTTGTCTGCCTGGCAGAATTAAGCTCATCCTGGTAAGAGGGGCGTGGTTTAATCAAGGGCCGCCTTCCTGAACCGCCAGGCACACTCCTTCTGCTAAACTTTATATGTAACCTAATATTTTCTAAGCAAGTTTTCTGGTAAGTCCTTTGTAGCGGTCAGTTATTACTTTCATTTCCTCCATCAGGAGCTCCTGGCGCTGGAGTTATAAAGAGTTGTGAGCTCCCTGCAACGCTGGGAACTGAGCTCCGTCCTCCGCCTGAGCGGTGAGTGCTCCGAAGAGCAGAGGCACCTCTCTAGCCCCGAAACAGTTTCAGTGGACAGCAGGTTTCGGTTTCCTGCCGCTCGCTCGCCTCCCCAGGCCAAGTCCTCTCTGGATCCTACCGCTAGACAGGGTCAGGCCCGGTTCAAACGGTGAAAACTAAGATACAGAGGTCACTTTCTGTGCCACCTCCTCCATGAGGTCTCCCCTACCGTGCGGCATGGGGTCCAGGGTGGGAAGCAAGGCGCCCCACAGCAATTTTTACCCCACTGCTCCCCTTCTCTCTGCCTGCCATCCTGCTTCCGTGGTGACCGCCCATGGCCCAGGGAGGTGCCGCATTAGCCCAGGCTGAGAACTGGCCCCTACTTAGTCCTGGCCGCAGTCCTAGCTGAAGGCTTTAAAAGACAGACAGCAGACTTGAAGGCTTTAAAAGACAGACAGCAGACTACCGTCCTGCATCCCTCGCTGCCCCCCTTTGGCCTTTGTGAGCCACAAGATTTCTCCTGGGGCCTCATTCCTCTCAGGCATCAAGTAAGGGACGGCCTTTCTTGTCCAGCCACCGAGTGGAGGGCGCTTTATTCCCACGGTCACCTAGGAACACCGTCCCTTTGATGAGAAACGCATTACAGAAACACTTTGCTAGAAGTACAAATACAAATACCCTTCTGGCCCAGACCATCTGAGAGTAAGCTGCTGGCCTGAAGCCCAGGCTACCTCAGTACTTAAGTGTGTGTGGCCTGCAAACAGGGCTCTCCCTCCACTGAGCTGAGCCGGCCATCAGCATCAGAACTGCACTGAGGAACCTCCTAACCACAGACCCTCTCAAGTTCCGCCGTTTGAGTCTACCTGAAGTGAGCCTCGAATCGTCCCTAGTCTTTTGTTTGTTTGTTTGTTTTTTGTTTTTTGAGACAGGGTTTCTCTGTGTAGCCCTGGCTGTCCTGGAACTCACTCTGTAGACCAGGCTGGCCTCGAACTCTGAAATCCGCCTGCCTCTGCCTCCCAAGCGCTGGGATTAAAGGCGCGCGCCACCACCGCCCGGCAGTCCCTAGTCTTTTGTGCTTTGAAATGTTCTATTAAAAATATTTGTAAGTGTACGGGGCTTTTCTTTTCTTTTTTATTTTAAGATTTATCTATTTATTATTATGTAAATACACTGAAGTTGTCTTCAGACACCAGAAGAGGGCGTCAGATCTCTTTGTGAGTCACCATGTGGTTGCTGGGAATTGAACTCAGGACCTCTGGAAGAGCAGTCAGTGCTCTTAACCACTGAGCCATCTCTCCAGCCCCCTGTACGGGGCTTTTCTTTGCCCCCGCAAAGAGCTGGACTTGCAGGCACTTGTGAGCTGACTGAAATAGTACCAGGAACTGACCCTGGGTCCTCTGCTCTTTTTTTTTTTTTTTTAAGATTTTTATTACTATATGTAAGTACACTGTAGCTGTCTTCAGACACACCAGAAGAGGGCGTCTGATCTCATTACAGATGGTTGTGAACGATCTTGTGGTTGCTGGGATTTGAACTCAGGTTCGGAAGAGCAGATCAGTGCCCTTAACCACTGAGCCATCTCTCCAGCCCCGGGTCCTCTGCTCTTAACCATTGGGCCATCCCTCCAGCCCTCCCTGTAGAGAGCCTTATTGGGGTGCCATGGCACCTGGAAGGAACTTGACATCGACCAAGGTGAAGTTCCTCTCCCAGCCGTTGAGCGGGAACTCCGGTGTTAGCCATAATCCCCTCCACCTAGGGTGGAGCGCTCAGACCAAGGTGAAGCCCATTGTTCTTCAAGGACCTGCAGTTTCCTGAGAAACACTAGCCACCTGCAGAGCAACTGAACCTGTTCTGCAGAGAAGTTTCCAGCCTTTGGGGAAGGGTTTTCCCTATTTGGAGTTCTCCATTAAACTCTGAGACCTTGAACAGCAGCTGTTGTCTTGGTCTCTCTCTCTCTCTCTCTCTCTCTCTCTCTCTCTCTCTCTCTCTCTTTTTCTTTTAGTTTTTCGAGACAGGGTTTCTCTGTGTAGCCCTGGCTGTCCTGGAACTCACTCTGTAGAACAGGCTGGCCTCGAAACTCAGAAATCAGCCTGCCTCTGCCTCCCAAGTGCTGCGATTGAAGGCGTGCACCACCTCCGCCTGGTGGTCTCTGTCTCTTTTTGCCGTCTTCCCTTACACCCCCAGCTTCCCTTCCAGGTAACCCATTCGATGTAACTGCGGGCAGTTACACCTTCCCACTTCCCCTCCTTACTTCCCCATATTGTTCTGAACCTGTTGCTCTGGTTAGGGAGAGGAAGAAACTCACGATAGCATTGTGTCATGCCCAGCACCACACAGCAACTTTCATTTATAACTTTGTTTTGAACTGGGCCATGTAGCCCAGGCTGGCCTTTAGCTCTTAACTGTTCCTCCAAGGGCTAGAATTCCAGGCATGCTATAATCTTGGAGAATTAACCATTGTCGTCGTTAAGGCCTAGGTAAAATGTTAAAGCTGGGTAACTGTTACCTGTCTGACTGCCATTTTGTGTGCTGTTAGTAATATTATAAGGAAACTTTCTCCTATGTTGTTACTGCTGTTACTAGGAAGCTTTCTCATGCCCAAGTGCATTGGATATTCTGCTCCGTTCTGTGCTTTGGTGTTCTTGGAAACCAATCACAATAGAAGTCAGAACTGCTTGTATAGTTAGCCACAATAAGTCTGGACCTGAACCAACCATCACACAGCGCTTCCTGTACCTGTGTATGAGCTTTTATGGTTTCTCGACTTTATAAATGGCCCCTGGGATGGACCCCAACAGAATAGAGACACCGTCACCAATAGAAGAAGCTATTTGTAGTAAGACTTCCATTTCAGTGAGGGTCAAGTGAAGTTTAAGCTCCTAAGACCTCCCTAGGAACCAACATCCTACTTGGCAGAAGAACCATGTACTTGGGTAAATTAAGACGTGGATGTTGGGTGAGTCAAGTCCCCTGCCTCAGTCGAATACCCCAACCAATGGGAGCAGGATACACGACAACAAAGACAGGTTCCTAAGAAAGTCCCCTATCCCTAAATCCTAATTGATGAAATAACTTTGCACAGACGTTTGTGGATTTCAAGGCTTAAAATCTCGGTAGGATCCTGGCTCCTGGTTGCAGCCAGTTCCCAAGTCTGGTCTGTGGCCCTGATCCATTCGTTAGTCCTGGGGCGAATGCTCAATAAACTCTCCCTAAGATCGGTGTTCGTGTGGTTTGTGGGTGACTCCTGGACCCCGGCAGTTATGACGTTGGTAAATTGGTGATTCTACCCCACCATCTCCTCTTCTGTCGACTGTCACAGACAATTGTTAGGATGGAATGTTGGGATGCAGCCTCTGCTAAGGCCTCCTCACCAGTACTGGCGGGCACCCGGTGAGGCAGTATTCGTGAGTTCCAGCAAATTCGGCGGCTGCATCTTGCTGTGAACTTCCTTCCCACTTACAAGATTAGATTTCCACTTTTACCAAGTGGACTCTTCTTCTCTTCAGAGACCTCCATCTCTGGTGGTGGGGTCTGGGCTCTCCTGGGAGGCCTTGCTATATGTAGCCTTGGCCTGCACATCCAAGGGTCAAAACTCCTCCAATACACTTCTTATTCCCACCACAACCCAGCTCAATGTCCTCTTGAACCCTGGGCTGCACCCCAAACCTAATGACTATAAGGAAAACACTAAACACTTTGAGAACTTATGGAGGGTCCCGTTTGGGGTTCAATAATAAAGACACGGAGAAAAGAAAAGCCATTATGATTTGTATATGAAGCGCCCTCTAAGGGGTTGGTGGTTGGGAGCAGAAGGCCGCAGGTGACAGGTAAGCTGTGATCGACATCTCTGATTTAAGCAATTGGGGATTTACAGCTTGTAACCAGCCTGTCTGGGAAAAATAAAGATGCTCTAAAGATACTTGTGTGCCCCCCCCCCCCGCTTTGACTACTGAATATTGAACAGTGGATAGAAGAAATCAGAAGCTCCCCCACCATGGGAATTTTTCTTTGTAAAAAACAAAAACAAACCGGGCAGTAGTGGTACACGCCTTTAATCCCAGCACTTGGGAGGCAGAGGCAGGCTGATTTCTGAGTTTGAGGCCAGCCTGGTTTACAGAGTGAGTTCCAGGACAGTCGGAACCACACAGAGAAACCCTGTCTCGAAAAAAACAAAAACAAAAAACCAAAAACAGTTTTAAAGCAGGGGGAACAGGGGTGGGGGTGCGGAAAGTAGAGAAGGGACTTGTGTGCAGGGGAGATTTACTCCCACCAGAAACTGGAGGCTGGGACTATGATGCTTTGGGGATGGCACCTGAGCTAGAACTGCTTAGTTATGCATTCATGCACAGCTTTTGCCCTCTATCTAAATAAACCCTACCTTCAGATTCAGACCCCAAAGATGGACTGGAAAGGAGGGGGCCACTGGATCTATGTCTCTCTTCCTAGTGTGGACACATCAAATCTTTGTGGTTTATATTATTTGACTTTTTTGTTTTATTTGTTGTTTTGTTTTGTTTTTGTTTTTTGTTTTTTGTTTTTGTCTTTCTGTGGATACGTAGCTGTACAGAGCCATATTGGGGTGTCTTGACATATGGCAGGGACTTGAAATTGGTCAAGGTGAACTCCTCTCCCAGCCTTAGAGCAGGGATTCCTATGCTATTCACAATCCTGCCCCACCTGGGGTGGAGTGCTCAGCGTGAAGGTAAAGTTCCGGCAGATGCACGAATTCCTGAATTAAGCAGGTGACCCGCCCAGCTTCCTGAGCAGTGGAACCAACACCCAAAGAAGCCGCGCAGGATTCTGGGAGGAGGGGCTCCCCCAAAACTGTTAAATTGTCTGAGCTCCATTAAACTTTGGCCTTGATCAGTAACCTATCGTCTTGGCCCTCCTTCTTTTCATCCTTCCGTTTCCAGGAACCCAGTTCACAGTAGCTGCAGGCAGCGACACGTAGCCAAATCTGGCTTGGGAACTTCTAGATGTTCTTGGGGACTTTCTCTTGTTGCAGATGTCTCCCATTGTCTCACTCTGCTTCCTGGACACCTTGAGGGGAGCACGCTGGCCCACTGCACCGTCCTCTCCCATAATGCTCTGGTTTCTAGCAGCAGAGAGGCCAAGTGACATGGACTGAAACGATGAGCCAAAATACCCTTTTTCCTTCCTTTTAAATGATTACTTTTGGGTGTGTTAGAAACAAACAAGGAACAACCTTGGCATCATGAAAAGGAACATGCAGAAGAACAAGCCAAAAGCTGCTCAGAAGGACAATTCTTTCTGCGGTTGGCTTGTGGAATAATGATGATGATGATGATGATGATGATGATGATGATGATGATGATGTAGTCTTGGCTGGCCAGAAACTCACTATGTATGTAGGTCCAGCTGGATTTGAACTCTAGAAATCCCCATCTCTGCCTCCAGAGTGCTATATGAAGGCCATCTGCCCCACGTCCTGCTGGCAGTTCTTTTTGTAAAGAGAATGCCCCAAGAACCAAACAGGTCTAGCAGAGCTCAACTTCACAATCTGACGTGATTGGCTAATCCTGGAAAAGGGGTGTGGGAAGGATTCACTGGTCTACCTACCTTTGACAGACACACACAGTCTCTCACATATCCATGTCAGAGCAACGAGGTGACTGACGGGATTATTTATGTTGACTTTGTCCCAGATTTGACCAATGGGAACTCTTTCAAACTGGCTTCCAGGACTCTTCTGGTATGGCCCTATCACAAATCTTTCTGGCTAGGTGTGGCAGTGGATACCTGCAATCTCAGCACTTGGGAGATAAGGCAGGAGGATCAGGAGTTCCAGGCTAGTCCCAGATATACATCAAGTTCAAGGCTAGCCTAGGCTACATGAAACTGTCTTAAAAACAACAACAACAACAACAACAACAACAAAAAACAAGCTGGGCGGTGGTGGCGCATGCCTTTAATCCCAGCACTTGGGAGGCAGAGGCAGGTAGATTTCTGAGTTCGAGACCAGCGTGGTCTACAGAGTGAGTTCCAGGACAGCCAAGGCTACAAAGAGAAACCCTATCTCGAAAAACCAAAAAAAAACAAAACAAAACAAAACCAAAAACAAAAACAAAAAAAAACAAAAAAAAACAAAACAAAAAACGAGAAAAAACAAACAAACAAACAAAAAAAAACCCCTATATTTTGTAGCACAATAAAGGGAAAAATATTGGTGATTGTACAGGGCAGAGAGAAAGAAAGCCAGGTGACCCTCCTAGTTCTTGCTACCCTTAGAGAGGACCTGGGTTCTGTTCCCAGCACCCACACAGCAGCAGTGCCTTACATGCATCCCTAACGCTAGTTCCAGGGGCTCTGCGGCCGTCTTCTGGCCCCAGCAGGCACTGCATGCATATGGTGCACATACATATATGCGGTCAAAACACTCACACACTAAAAACAAGTAAATCTTTTTAAAAATGAAAAAGAAACACTGGGGATGTAGTGCAGCATTAAGAACTTTCCTGGTAGCCGGGCGGTGGTGGCGCACGCCTGTAATCCCAGCACTTGGGAGGCAGAGGCAGGCGGATTTCTGAGTTTGAGCCCAGCCTGGTCTACAGAGTGAGTTCCAGGACAGCCAGGGCTACACAGAGAAACACTGTCTCTCGAAGGAAAAAAAAAAACAAAAAAAAACAAAACAAAACAGGACAGCGTGTGAATTCTATGTCAACAGAACTGATCTTAAAAATAGGTTTCGCCCACCACAGCTTCCTCCCTCTTAACTGGGTCAACTCTGAGTCATGTTCTGCACATGACTTACTGTACAAGTGCTTACTGTTTCATCTTCTGCCTGGGCCTCAGTCCCTCTAGCTCTCCCACACTTTCCGAATTTTCTTAAGAAATAAATATCTTCCTGCCTATAACCAGGTCTGCATCCTCCTTGGTGTGGGTGCACACGCCCTTTGGGATGGGTTTGTGTGTGTGTGCTCTGCGTGTACACGCCTGCTCAAACGGACACCAGAGGTCCAGGCGAGGGGCCCTCTTCCAGTGCTCTTCACCGTATCTTCTTTCTAGACAGATTCTCCTCACTGAACTCTCAGTGTCTCTCAGTCGTCTCGGCTATCGGCCACTAAGCTCTGGGAAACAGCCTAAGTCCTCCCAGCACGAAGGCCACAGAGGCCGTAGGCCTATGCCACCACACAGTGCTTACGTGGATACTAGGAATCTGAATTCATGTTTGGGAGGCAGGCACTTTACCTGCAGGACCGTCTCCTGTCCCTGCGGTATAAGGAACCCAGCCTAGAGGAATGTTCCCATCAGCCCCCTGTTCAATGTTCCCATCAGCCCCCCTGTTCAATGTTCCCATCACCCCCCTGTTCAATGTTCCCATCAGCCCCCTGTTCAAGGAGAGGATGTAGACCAAAGTCAAAAGACCCGTGAGGCTGGTCTCTGCCACTGCCGTGTAACTGGCATCAGGCCGATGTGATCTGCCTTTGTCAGGCCTGGGAAACAGTGACAGGGACTGTAAAATAACCAAGCCCTGTCAGTGACCTTTACCCCAGAGCTCATTACCCATTTTCGGCTGTCCTTGCGGCAGAGACTTCCTGTGAGCACACAAACCGAGATGACACCCGGCATGGGGCCGAGCAGGGCGGTCTGTGGGAAGACTGAGCCTCCACCACTTCGTCTTTTCAAAAATATTGTCTTGCGTAGCCCAAGCTGACCTTGAGCTTGCTATGGAGCCGAGACTGGTTTTGAACTCCCAAGTGCTGGGATTATAGGCACGCACCGCCGTGTCTGGCTTCCTTTTGAACATGGGTGAGAGAAATACCACATAGCAAAAACAAACCAGCAAACACCCGCTGGCCCCAAGAAAAGGTATATCTGCGACAACAAAGAACCACGGTCTGGGTTGCTAATGAAACAGAAATTTTATTATTTGGAAAGTCGAAAATTCAAAATTGGGGTGTGGGTGGGTCCAGTTTCTCCTGAGGCCTCTCTCCTTGGCTTGTAGAAGAACACCTTGGGCCGGGTCTTACCTATATAAATGTAATGAATCTTTTCTTTTCTTTTCTTTTTTTTTTTTTTTTTTTTGGTTTTTCGAAACAGGGTTTCTCTGTGTAGTCCTGGCTGTCCTGGAACTCACTCTGTAGACCAGGCTGGCCTCGAACTCAGAAATCTGCCTGCCTCTGCCTCCCAAGTGCTGGGATTACAGGCGTGTGCCACCACGCCCAGCTTTTAAACACTCTTTTTAAAGATTTATTTATTTTATGTAGGTGAGTACACTGTAGCTGTCAGACACACCAGAAGAGGGCATCAGATCCCATTACAGATGGTTGTGAGCCTCCATGTGGTTGCTGGGATTTGAACTCAGGACTTTCAGAAGAGCAGTCAGTCAGTCAGTGATCTTAACCGCTGAGCCATCTCTCCAGCCCCAGCTAAGCACTCTTATTTCTTTTGAAGAGGACCAGAGTCCAGTTCCCAGCACTCATAAGGAGGTTTACAAACGTGTCACTCTACTTCCGGGGGATCCAGCACCCACTTCCGACCTCCTGCAGCACCAGGCATCTATGTGGTATGCATATGCATATATACATGTAAAGAAAACACTCACATAAAATAAATAAGTCTAATTTTAAAAAATAAAATAAAGGGCTGGTGAGATGGCTCAGCAGTTAAAAACACTGACTGCTCTTCCGAAGGTCCTGAGATCAAATCCCAGCAACCACATGGTGGCTCAGAACCATCTGTAATGAGATCTGACGCCCTCTTCTGGTGTGTCTGAAGACACCTACAGTGTACTCACATATAAGAATAAGTAAAACTTAAAAAAAATAAAATAAGCCGGGCGGTGGTGGCGCATGCCTGTAATCCCAGCACTTGGGAGGCAGAGGCAGGCAGATTTCTGAGTTCAAGGCCAGCCTGGTCTACAAAGTGAGTTCCAGGACAGCCAGGGCTACACAGAGAAACCCTGTCTCAAAAAAACCAAAAAAATAAAAAAATAAAAAATAAAAAAAAATAAAAATAAAAATAAAAATAAAAAACAAAAAACAAAAAATAAAATAAAAAGACGGTTTTGGGCTAGCAAGATGGCTCAGCAGGTAGAGGCACGTGTTGGAAAGCTGACAGCCTAAGTCCCATCACGGTGACCCACATGCTGGAAGAAAACTGACTCCCTCAGACTGTCCTCTGACCTGCACATGCAAATGCCCCCCCCAAAAAAATCAATAAATGTCACTAAAAAAATGTTAACATAATTAAGAAAGAAAGGCCGAGCAGTGGTGGTGCACATCTTTAACCCAAGCACTTGAAAGGCAGGGGCGAGTGGATCTCTGTGTGTTCAAGACCTGCCTGGTCCACTCGGGGACAGTTAGGGCTACATGAGAAATTCTTGTCTTGAAAAATCAACCAAGGACTGGAGAGATGGCTCAGCAGTTAAGAACACCAACGCTCTTCTAGAGGTTCTGAGTTCAAATCCCAGCACCCACATGGTGGCTCACAACCATCCGTAATGAGATCTGATGCCCTCTTCTGGGGTGTCTGAAAACAGTTACAGTGTACTTACATATAATAAATAAATAAATCTTTAGCCGGGCGGTGGTGGCGCACGCCTTTAATCCCAGCACTTGGGAGGCAGAGGCAGGTGGATTTCTGAGTTCGAGGCCAGCCTGGTCTACAGAGTGAGTTCCAGGACAGCCAGGACTACTCAGAGAAACCCTGTCTGGAAAAACCACAAAAAATAAATAAATAAATAAATAAATAAATAAATAAATAAATCTTTAAAAACAGAAAAAGAAAATCAATAAAGAGAAGAGAAAAGAAGGAACAATGGTGTCCTGTTCCATATCCTTTGCTGACGGGTTTGCTTCTAAGAGGCTACAGAGCCAAGAGGCTTTAGAGGCTTGTCATGATTCAAATGCTAATCCAAGTCCACGTTTGCCATAATGATATAAGTACAAGATGTGGCAGGCGTCGGGCAGTGAACTGAGACTGTAGGTAAGAGACATTGCCTTTGACGTGTGGGTGGACCTTACCTGATCAGCTGAAGACCTTATAAACAAAACCTAAGGGCCTTGAGGCCCCCTCCACACCACCCCCCCTCCCTGCACATGTCACACCCACCAGTCCCACAATGACAAGAGTCAGTCCCATGGATTTGCTTACATGGATATGCAGAGACGTGCACCCACTGTGTGTACACTTCTGTGAAGCAGTGATGGAGAATCGCTATGGGCTCTGCCTCTCTGTGGTATGCTGGGCAGCACATCCCCCCCCTTCCCCTCTTCGGAGGGCAGAAGTGTGTAAGGGGGACTGGGGTGTGTCAGGAGCAGAGTCCACCAATGGGGGTGGGGGGAGCAGGGGCAGGGTGTCAATCCCTTTCCTGAAATCCTTCCTGAGGTCACAGGGTAGCGGGGAGGGAATTTTGTTTCCATCTGTCCCAGAGCTACAGAGAACCAAAAATAGGCCCTGGAAAGCTCCTCCAAAACAACATTAAAAGCGGAAAATTGCAATCACTCACAGGATCCCGAAGGCAAGTCCTAAAACCACCTCTCCATTAATCAGCCCAGATCCTGTCACGGCTGATGGAAATTCTCCAGCAGCCCTTCCCACAAGCCCCCCTCCACCTAGTCTGCAGCCTGCGCCTGCTCCCCTGCTCTCCTCCTGGCTATGCTCCTGCCTCAGGGAGAATGGGCCCACCTCATTCCCTTATGCCTCACTCTCAGGGCTTCTGGAGGGAGCAGCTAATACATATTCATATACACATACATGCATAGCTATACATACATATGAATGGGTGCATAGACAGATAAATAATAAATAGATAATGATAGATAGATAGATAGATAGATAGATAGATAGATGACTCATCAACCCTAAAGCTTACAATCCCATTTGACACAGTACCCATCAGACCCTGGGCCAAGTGACGGTGGCCATTAGTGATTGACACAGTGCCTTGTCTAGCCTAGGGACCCAGCTGTCCCAGCATCCCGCCTGGAGTGGGTGAAGTAGGCACCTTATATGAATCTCAGCAGAGAACCTGTCCTTCCACAAGGTGAATTTGAACTGAGCCATTGTGGACTGCTATCTAACTGGGCTACGAAAGCAGAAGAATATTCCAGAACGCCAGGGCAGCAGAGGAAACGCCACTAGGCGGCTACTGCCAGAACTCACAGGAAGCCAAAAGCTTATCGCTGAGTACGGTTGAGAGTGGAGCTGCCCTCGCTGAGGTGGACAGAAAGCTGACTCCGACAGGAGCAAACAGGTCCCCGCTGGCCCAGGCCAAAAAGAAAGAAGCAGTTTCTTTTGTGGGGGGTGGGGAAGTGGGAGCATTACAGGTTTACTGAGGTATCCGCTGCACCATGAACTCATTTCCTTAGACCTCTTTTTCTTTTAGATTTATTTATTTTGGTATTTTATGTTTATGTGTGTTTTGCCTTCATGTATGTAGGTGCATATGCCATACATGCATGTGTATATGTATACATATACACATATACACACATATACATATATACATACACACATATATACATATACATGTGGTATCATACATGCACAATATGCATGCCTGGTTGCCCAGAAGAAGGTGTTGGATTCCCTGGGATCTAGAGTTACAGAAGACAGACTGCCCCGTGGTTGCTGGGAATCAGTCAGCAAAAGCTCTTTGTTTTTTTGTTTTTTTTTTCTTTTGTTTTGTTTTGTTTTTCGAGACAGGGTTTCTCTGTGTAGTTCCAGCTGTCCTGGAACTCACTCTGTAGACAAGACTGGCCTTGAACTCAGAAATCTGCCTGCCTCTGCCTCCCAAGTGCTGGGATTACAGGCGTGCGTCACCACCGCCCGGCTGAGCTCTTTGTTTTTTAAAGATTTATTTATTTATTTCATGTATATGAGTACACTGTCACTGTCTCCAGACACACCAGAAGAGGGCATCAGATCCCATTGCAGATGGTTGTGAGCCAACCTTGTGGTTGCTGGGAATTGACCTCAGGACCTTTGGGAGAGCAGTTAGTGCTCTTAACCACTGCACCATCTCTCCTGCCTTAAAAACCATAAGACAAAGCGAGCCAGTGCCAGTGAGCTTGGAGCCTGGGAGCATGGACAATGAGCAGTGGGCACCGCGCTCCTCTTTCCTCACAGACAGACGCCCCTTGGTCTGCCGTGTGCTGTTTGCCACCAGATGAAGCTCTACATTCCCAACCAGAAGAAGCCATGAGAAAATGAGTGGGATGTTTTGAGGAAATTATCTAAGCGAGAGACAGCTGGCCGGAATTATCTTCATCCCTAACTGTACTTTGCTAACTTTCAGAAGAGGGTTGTGGTGGGCGGAGGGCCTCACAGCCCTGAAGACTGGGGGTGCAGCTCAGGGGTAGAACATGAGCCGACAAGGTGTGAACCCTCTGGGTCAATCCTCAGCACTGTAATAAAGGTGTGAGTGTGTGTATGTCACTCTAAGAAAGTATGGATAGGGCGAAAAGTCTCCGGTGATTCTTAGGAGCTTTTAGACCAACCCTGGACACAATACAAAGTTCCTGTCTCGGCGTCTCTGCAGGGAAACAGAGACACTATCATTTTTTTCTTTATTTTATTGATCATAATTTTTTTGTGTACATGAGTATGATGTGTGTGTGTGTGTGTGTGTGTGTGTGTGTGTGTGTTGGCATGCACATACTTCAGCATGCATGAGGAGGTCAGAGGACAACTTTGTGGTTTTGGTTTCCTCCTTCTGAACCTTTATATTCGTGGCTAGGATTGTGTAGCAAGTGCCATCACATGCTGAATCACCAAACTGCCCCAAGAAACAGTACCTTTGTCATCGATATCAGTTATGGATTGGTGATCTTGCTAGAGTTCTGGGGGGTATGGCATCAACAGCTGAGCCTGGAAATTGCACTGGTTGCTTCTGCTTATAGGCCAGGATGAGTCACGTGGTCCTAGCGTCCTTTGAAGGCAGGGAAATCCAGCACAGCAACTAGAGAGACAGAAGCAGCCACTCTGCCCAATGTACAGGACATAACATAAAATATATGCAACATCTTTATAGTTCATTAAATAATGCAATTAGGGCTGGAGAGATGGCTCAGCAGTTAAGAGCACTGGCTGATCTTCCAAAGTTCCTGAGTTCAAATCCCTGCAACCACATGGTGGCTCACAACCACAGTGTACAGCTACATTGTACTCACACATTAAATAAATAAATAAATCTTTTTTTTTAAAAAAAAAAATGCAACTAAATAATGTAACTCCAGTTCCAGGAGATCTGACGTCCTTTTCAGTACTCTTCAGGCACCAGGTACACACATGGTACACAGACATTCACATATGCAAAGAATCCACACTCATAAATAAAAATTTTAAAGTCTTTTTTTTCCCCATTTTTCAAGACAGGGTTTCTCTGTGTAGTCCTGGCTGTCCTGGAACTAGCTCTGTAAACCAGGCTGTCCTCCTACTCAGAGACCTGCCTGCGTCTGCATCCTGGGTGCTGGGATTGCAGGCATGCACCACCACCTGACAGAAACTTAAAAAAAAAAAAATCTTAAGCCGGATGGTGGTGGCGCATGATTGTAATCCCAGCACTTGGGAGGCAGAGGCAGGCGGATTTCTGAGTTCGAGGCCAGCCTGGTCTACAGAGTGAGTTCCAGGACAGCTAGGACTACACAGAGAAACCCTGTCTCAAAAAACCAAAAAAACAAAAACAAAAAAACCCCAAAATCCCAAAATTAGCCGGGCGTGGTGGCGCACGCCTGTAGTCCCAGCACTTGGGAGGCAGAGGCAGGCGGATTTCTGAGTTCGAGGCCAGCCTGGTCTCTACAGAGTGAGTTCCAGGACAGCCAGGGCTACACAGAGAAACCCTGTCTCAAAAAACCAAAAAAAAAAAAAAAAATTCCCAAAATTGTCACTATACAGGGCTATATAGAGAAATCCTGTTTTGAAACACTGAAATGACAATAGTAAAATCTTAAAAAAAAAAAAAAAAAAAAAAAAAAACTTAGAACATGTCAATATCAACCACCCTCATCCTTTGTGCTAGTATCATCTGGAAACTATAAAGTGCTTAGTTAATGCAGGACCCAGGGTATAGAAGTACTAGCATACTATTTGGTGTTAAAGTGGTTACACTATATTTTCTTTTTAAAGATTTATTTTATTTTATATATATGAGTGGATTTCTTGTTTTTTGCTTTCTGGGTTTTTTGTTTGTTTTGGCTGGTTGGTTGTTTTTTTAGGTTGTTTTGTGTTTATGTGTTTGGGGATTCGGGGTTTTTGTTTGTTTGCTTGCTTGTTTGTTTTGGTTTTTCGAGAGAGCTTTGTATGGCCATTCTGATCTGAGCCACTAGAGTTCTCTGTGAATTCTACCCCTTAGGAGGCCGATCCTTCTATTCCTCTCTTTTTTCTTTTTCTCATTTTTGATCCTTTGTAAGTCCAACTCCAGGGAGGCTGCTCTGCTGGGGAATCCTCTCCCTGGTGTAACGCGAGAACCTGTGACCTTGAAAGCCTAGTCTAGCTATAACCCCCGGGGCAGCTGCTTCCTTGCCTCATGCTCAACTGTCATCACTTACAGTCTCTGCTGTCCTGTCTTCCAGCCACTTCCTGCTTGTAGTTTAGACTTGAGGTCTTCAAACATTATTTTAATTCTCATCAGCATTCTCAACATAGATGTAATCTTATTTTCTAGTCTATTATGCACGATTTAGCGATTTGTTGGACACCATCTTTCCCGTCACATGCGTGTAACTTCGTCCCCCTGGCCACACATAGAATCTGTTCCCTGCTGTGAGTTAAACTGCTGAGACTCCAAAATTATAAGCTAAAGACCTCAAGCTTTTCCCGGGTGATGGTGGCTGGCACCTTTAATCCCAGCACTCGGGAAGCAGAGACAGGCCAATCTAGTCTACCTACAGAGGGATTCTAGGACAGCCTGGACTACACAGAGAAACCCTGTCTTGAAAAACAAAAACAGACCTAGAGCTTAGGTAAGTGACTGGGGCTAGGATCTCTGAATGGATAACGAGTCACGGCAAGGTCCTGGGATGAAGTGGAAACTTAGTGCAGGGAAGTCCTTTACCACAGCTCAGAGGACACTTCTGAAGACTAGGGAGAAGGCCGCAGGCTACCGGGCAAGCTGGGGACTCAAGGGAGGCCAGCCTGCTTGTGCTTTGGCCGTGGACTTTTCAGAACTGTGAGAAAGTTCTGTTAACACGAAAGTCCTTGGCCAGGTGGTGGTGGCACATGCCTTTAATCCCAGCACTTGGGAGGAAGAGGCAGGCAGATTTCTGAGTTCAAGGCCAGCCTGGTCTACAGAGTGAGTTCCAGGACAGCCAGGGCTATACAGAGAAACCCTGTCTCGAAAGAGAGAGAGAGAGAGAGAGAGAGAGAGAGAGAGACCCAAAGGGGAGGTCCTAGTCCCCTAGTATAGCATCACAGGAGCCCAGAGTCTCAAGGGCAATTAGCTGGCTTTGGGGGCCAGCTGGTCCTTGGGAATCCCACAGATAGATAGGGAATCTGAGGGCCACCCCCTACCCACCTGGCCTTAACACCAGGATAGCCTGGTGGCTATTAAAACCATACACCTTTAATCCCAGCACTTGGAAGGCAGAGGCAGGAGGATCTGGGAGCCCGAGGCCAGGCTGGTCTACAGGGAGAGGTCCAGGACAGCCAGGGCTACACAGAGAAACCCTGTCTCAAAAAAATAATAGCAGGAATAGATGCTTGCCACTGAGCCTGAGCACAAGAGTTTGGTCCCTGGGTTCCTTGTGGTAGAAGGAAAAAAACTGACTCAGTGAAGGTGTCTACACACACACACACACACACACACACACACACACAAGATCTGGTGCATGTGCATGTGTGCACACACATTCGAAATAGATGAAATAGAAAAGGAAAATCAAAGCATCCCATTGACTACTGGCTCTGGGTTGACAGACAACCCCAGGCCAGGTTAGGATTAGGGAGATCTGGGACAACAGGAACCCATCTATCCCCTCCCTCAGAAGGGCAGAGAGTGGCCTCCTCACCTGGGATCCACAGCTGTCCCAGAGGTTTGCCTGCCAGTGGAGTTAGGGATATGGGTACCAACCGAGAAGACCATAGGAGGTCATAGGGGTAAAAACAATGCTTCAAACAAAGAGAAAAACAATTAAATGGGTCATCAAATTAAGAATCTTAATCTCCACTAACTGATACCAACCATTGGCCCATGTTCTGTCTTCCGGTACCTTCGAGGAGTTTATCTGCAAGCCGAGTCCTGTACGGCTTCACCACATCCTGGTCTCTACCGTGGCGGGTCCTAGGTGGTTCATCAGGGACGTCCCAGGAATCAAGACCCCCACCCAGGACATAGAAGGCTGCCCACCCTTGAGCTGAAAGGAGAGAGAACATCAGTGCTCCACTGAGGGGCTGGGATGGGGGAGGGCAGTCTGCCTTGATTAATCCTTACTAGGAGAGGTCCTAAGGGCTTCCTGTCTGCTGCGAACCCCCAACCCCGGGCTCCTTCCCAAAGTCCAACACTGTGTCAGCCTCCCACCCCCGACTTAAGGACCTTCCTCCCTCAGACTCCCATTCCTCTTCTTCCTCCCTCAGACTCCTATTCCTCTTCTTCCTCCCTCAGACTCCCATTCCTCTTCTTCCTCCCTCAGACTCCCATTCCTCTTCTTCCTCCCTCAGACTCCCATTCCTCTTCTTCCTTCACCACAGGTGCAGCTGTGCTCACAGTTCGACTGCAGCCCAAGGCCTGGCTCCACTGCTGTGACGGAATGCTAACAGCCCAGGGATGACACCTGGACGGTAGACTGTGCTATAGACTGATGGTGCTGATGTTGGAAGGGACAAAGGGTAACATCCCCCACTAGACTCTGACCGTGGCCAGTAGGCAGAGAGGCCGCTCCCAAACCCCAGCAGTCACTGCAGTGTTGGGGACACGGGCCTCAAGTGCCTTCCTGCCTCTAAGGCGCAGGGCCAGCTGTCAGTCTTGAGGTTTATCAGTGCTGCTCAATGATTGGTCAGTGAGGCTGGAGGTAGGAACTGGGAACCTGCATGTCCACCAACTTCCCAAGTGATGGTAGAGGACCAGGCTGAAAACACCTGGTACAGGCCTCTATAGCAGGAAACAAGTTTGTTTTCCCAAGCTCAAGTCTGCCCCCTGCTGGCAAGTGGCCTTTTCAGCCCAAAACTGCTTTCCAGTCTAAATTTCATCTCTCATGGAGAATCAGTGTCTCTTGGGGCAGTCTTGAAGATTAAATTTAGCCGGGCAGTGGTAGCACACGCCTTTAATCGCAGCACTTGGGAGGCAGAGGCAGGTGGATTTCTGAGTTCCAGGCCAGCCTGGTCTACAGAGTGAGTTCAGGGACAGCCAGGGCTATACAGAGAAACCCTGTCTCAAAAAACCAAAAAAGAAAAGAAAGAAAAAAAAGATTAAGCTTAAAAGATTTGAGGAAGCCGGGCGGTGGTGGCGCACGCCTGTAATCCCAGCACTTGGGAGGCGGAGGCAGGCGGATTTCTGAGTTCGAGGCCAGTCTGGTCTACCGAGTGAGTTCCAGGACAGCCGGAGCTACACAGAGAAACCCTGTCTCGAAAAACCAAAAAAAAAAAAAAAAAAAAAAAAAAAAAAAAAAAGATTTGAGGGGTAAAAAGTTCTTGAGACAAAGTCTCACCATGTACTCCTGGCTTGCCTGAAACTCAGTATTCAAGCAGTCTGACCTAAAACTTCAGAAATCTACTGCCTCTGCCTCTCAAATTCTGGGACTAACGGTGTGGGGGGTGTACCACCACGCCCATGAAATAATTAAGAAATTATTGATCGCAGTTGCCAGCATATAATAAGACTATAAAGAGGTTCTTCCACTGGCAGAAGTCAGTACTGAGCTGTTCTGAAATACCACCGAACCAGCAGTAGGGGGCAGCAGATAGCTGCACCAGCCCATGTTAGGTTCCGCCTTCACCAGACCTGACTCAACTAGACTCGGAAGATGGTGCATTTGTCCACTGGTTTGTTTGTTTGTTTGTTTGTTTGTTTGTTTAATTTGGGAGTGGGGAATTTGAGACAGGGTTTCTCTGTGTATCCCTGGCTGTCTTGGAACTCACTTCGTAGATCATGCTGGCTCTGAACTCAGAGATCCACCTGCTTCTGCTTCCAAAGTGCTGGTACTAAAGGTGTATGCCACACACTTCAATTTGGTTGTTTTGTTTTGTTTTGTTTTGTTTTGTTTTTAAGAGTGAAAGATTAACCTAAGCCTATTGGGAGCTGCCACACTGTAATTTAAGATCCAGACAGACCTACCGTTCTAGATTGTTTTGTTTTGTTTTGTTTAATGTTTGCATATATATAACATATTTGAGGTGGAACCCAAACTAAAAATGAAATTCACTTATAGTTCATGTCTACACACAATACTTTAGAAAGCTTAATTTTAACTGTGGCCCATCACGTGAGGTCAGGCTTGAAATTTCTTATGACATCAGGTCAGGCCCCAAACAAACCTTGGATTTTATGTCTGAGAACAGTTCTAGTTTCATTTCCTGCTGGGATAAAACATTGAACAAAACAGTCTAGGGGTGGAAAGAGTTTCCTTCATCTTACAGGTCACAGTCCACCACTGAAGGAAGTCAGGACGGAACGAAACGGGAACTTGGCGGAGCTGGATATGGTGACGCACATATTTAATCCCAGCACACAGAGGCAGAGGCAGGTAGATCTCTGTGAGTTTGAGGATAGCCCGGTCTACACAACAAATACCAGACCAGCCAAGGCTACACAGTGAAGCCTTTTCTCTACAGGAAAAACTCTGGTGCTTAGCTGGCCCTTAAGACATCTCAGGCCCACCTGCCGAGGAAACTCTGCCCCTCAGCCTTGGCCCTCCTCTACCAATTGACAATCCTCTACAGACACCCCTTAGGCCAATCTGATCCGGGCAAGCCATCGCTTGAGACTCTCTTCTCAGATGACTTAGGCTGTGTCAGGTTGACGTTGACAGGGCTAACTGGGGCAGGGCCATTCCGTCTGTGATATGTTGTGGTTGCTGATAAGGCTGTGTTAAGGTGCCCAGGGGCTTGGGCATTCTAGACAGTCGCTCTGCCAGGGGGCCGCCCCTGAGCCCCTCCGCAGAGTTTGTACTTGGCTGAAATCTCCTTCCGGCTTCTCCTTCTCCCACGCAAGGCTGCAGGAAGCTGGTGGAGGAGCTGTTCCAGGTCCCAGTTTTCACACGTACCTCCTGGTGGCCTGGGTGATGGGACAGACTGGGCCACAGTCATGTCACCATCAGGAGGTTCAGACTTCTTTCGGTAGCTGGGACCCAATAGGAGCAAAACCAGCCAAGACCTGGGGCACCAGTGCCTCGGAGCACTGCTCTGCTCTGTCCTGCTGGCCTCTTGACCTAGGGGCTTTGTGTTCATCCCGGAATGGGGAAAGCATCTTTGTCTCTGACACAAGGGGACTTCAAAAAAGTGTCTACCACACAAGCTCTCCTCTTCTGCCTGGGCAACGCACATTCTTGTACAGACAGGGACAATGACGGACACTTGCCAATGGGTCGTTCCCCGGTCTCTATGGCCCTGGGAGAAAGTTCAAGAAAATTAAATGTATTTTTCTAGCTGGGCAGTGGTGGCGCACGCCTGTAATCCCAGCACTCTGGGAGGCAGAGGCAGGCGGATTTCTGAGTTCAAGGCCAGCCTGGTTTACAGAGTGAGTTCCAGGACAGCCAGGGCTATACAGAGAAACCCTGTCTCGAAAAAACCAAATTAAAAAAAATGTATTTTTCTAAGACGTGTCTGGGAAGGGGCACCATTTCCCATGGAGTGAGGTGCTATGGATGAAACTGGGGCCCCTAAAACTAGCATACTATATAATGTGTATTGAAGCTCTAATCTTCAACATCACTGTAGTAAGAGGCAGGGCCTTTATTTCTTTTTAAAGATGTATTTATTTTATCTATGTGAGGACACTGTCACTGTCTCCAGACACACCAGAAGAGGGCATCGGATCCCATTGCAGATAGATTCGAGCCACCATGTGGTTGCTGGGAGTTGAACTCAGGACCTCTGGCAAAGCCGTCAGTGCTCTTAACCAACTGAGCATCTCTCCAGCCCAAGGCAGGGCCTTTAAGGAGAAACTAAAGCAAATTCAATAGGGCTGAGTCATTTGAAGAGAGATTGTCCGAGGCTGGCTGTGCTGGTGCATCCTTATAATCTCCGCACTCAGGAGGCTGAGCCAGAGGATCGGGAACTTGAGGCCAGCCTGGGCTACAGGAAACTTGTCTCAGAATATCAAAACCAAGAAAGAGAGGGGAGAGAGATAGGGAGGAGGAAGGAGGAATGGAGGAGGGAAAGTGGAGGGAGAAGAGGAGAGAGGGGATGGAGAGGGACCAGCACCAAGACAGCAGACACCACATGAGGACATGGTGAGAAAGTGGTCACCTGCAAACCCAACCCCGTCAGTACCCTCACCTGGGACTCTCAGACTCCAGTACTGTAAAGAAACAAGGTGGGTGGTGGGGGTGGGGAGTCAGGAAGAGAAAGTGGAAGACGGGAAAGGTTTGCAGGGAGGTGGCTTGAATGGCGGATGGAGGAGACTCTATCCCTAGTAGATCAGGGGACCAGGCTTGGCTGATGCTCCAGAGTCTGTTGTTGTACAGATTCCTAACAGACCTTTGGGACTGGGAGAGAGCCGCAGGGCCCCATCTGCAGGATCTCGCCAACATCCTCATCCTGGGGCTTGTGCCCTTCTACAATACACATTTGCTCCATTGAGCTGGGTTGTGACAAGATAACAAACGGCTTATTTTTAACTGGCACATACTTATTTGAGCATATGCCTACAAGTGTGTGTGTGTGTGTGTGTGTGTGTGTGTGTGTAAGAGAGAGACAGAGACAGAAACGAGATTAAGCCTGGGGCACAGTATATGGTAGAAAAGTATTCTGCCACTGAGCTACTGCCCCAGTTCTGATTTTTTTTTTTTTTTTTTTTGGTTTTATCGAGACAGGGTCTCTCTGTGTAGTCCTGACTGTCCTGGAACTCACTCTGTAGACCAGGCTGGCCTCGAACTCAGAAATTCGCCTGCCTCTGCCTCCCAAGTGCTGGGATTACAGGTGTGCGCGGCCACACCCGGTTTCTCATTGATTTTTGTTTTGTTTTGTTTTGTGTGTGTGTGTGTGTGTTTTGTTTTGTTTGTTTGTTTGTTTTTTGTTTTTTTGTTTTTTTAAGACAGGGTTTCTCTGTGTAGCCCTGGCTGTCCTGGAACTCACTCTGTAGACCAGGCTGGCCTCGAACTCAGAAATCCACCTGCCTCTGCCTCCCAAGTGCTGGGATTAAAGGCATGCGCCACCACTGCCTGGCTCTCATTGAAAAAAAATTTTTTTTTAATTTTTTTTCCGAGACAGGGTTTCTCTGTATAGCCCTGGCTGTCCTGGAACTCACTCTGTAGACCAGGCTGGCCTCGAACTCAGAAATCCACCTGCCTCTGCCTCCCAAGTGTTGGGATTAAAGGCGTGCGCCACCACCACCCGGCTCATTGAAATTTTTTAAAAGATATTTATGTAGCTTTATGTGCATGAGTGTTTTGACTGAATGTACATATGTGCACCACGGACATGCCTGGCACTTGCTAATTCAGAGAAAGCCTCAGATCCCGTAACTAGAGTTAGTGGCAGGAACCAAACCCAAGTCCTCCTCAAAAAGCAGCAAGTGCTCTTGTGACCTGAGTCCTCTCTCCAGCCCCTTCTCTTTTAAAGAAACTTACATATACAAGTTTATTTTGTGTGGAAAGGACATGCATGGAGGTCAGAGAGCAACTTTTTTTTTTTTTCGAGACAGGGTTTTTCTGTGTAGTCCTGGCTGTTCTGTAACTCACTCTGTAGACCAGGCTGGCCTCGAACTCAGAAATCTGCCTGCCTCTGCCTCCCAAGTGCTGGGATTAAAGGCATGCACCACCACTGCCTGGCCAGAGAACAACTTTTGGGAGTCAGTTCTCTCCTCTACTTTGTGGGTCCTGGGGATTCCAGGATTGAAGTCAGGTCATGAAGCCTGACAGCAAGAGCCTTATCTCTGAGATTCTGTCCAGTCACATTGGTGGCACTAAAGGACATCTAGAGGTGACTGAGAAGACAGCAGGAGGGGCACTATAGATCACAACCTCCACCGTAGCTTCTCAGTACTGGTCCAGTGGACCGGCCCCTTAAGCTGGCACACAGCCAGGCCATACGAGGTTAGAACCGCCCAGGCTTCTCGGACCCTCCGATAACTCCACACAGTGACTCACAGCCGTTGTCTGGCCACCCTGAGGAGTGGCCCGCCCATGGCCCTGGAGATGGGGACCCGACAAAGATGACCTCAGAGCTGGATAATGGGGGAGGGGCTAGGGAAAGCAGAAGCAGCCTTTGTTACAGACGTCGGGTGGGAGGTGTGCTTCCGCAGTCTGTCCGGCTCTGTGGGCCTGTGGGCAGTGTCTGGGATTGTATTTGCATCCAGGACCTGAGTTTCTGGGATATTTAAGAAGGAATTTATTTTGACTTGCAAATGTGTTCTACAGATTTAAATACTATGTGTGTCTTGTTAAAAGGGCAAATGAATTATGGAAGTTTTGAAACAAAAGCTCCAAAGACAGATCCTGTACCGTGACGGAGTAAGCCTGGAGCACTGGCTGCTGCCTCGCTGTCTGGTGGGGGAGTCTCCTTACTGTAATCCCAGCGCTTGGGAGGTGGTTTGTTTGAGACAGGGTTTTGTCTAGGTAGCCCAGGCCAGACTTGAACATGTGTGTGTGTGTGTGTGTGTGTGTGTGTGTATGTGTGTGCGTGTGTGATAATGACCTCTAATGCCTGATCCTCCTGCCTCACTCAGCCTACTGACGACTGGGATTACAGACCTGGACCACCATACCTGGCTATGCGTGTTTATATAATTTTATAAGTTTATATAATTTAGTTAAACCTCCCTTATGGCAGAAATATCAAATGTTATTTTTCATGGCTCATGGTTTGTCTTACAATGTTTAGATTGCAATGGTTCTCAACCTGTGGGTTATAACCCCTTTGGGGAGTCAAATGACTGGTCCTTTCATGGGGGTCACATATCAGATATCCTGCATATCAGGTACTTACATTATGATTCATAACAGTAGCAATATTACAGTTATAAGGTAGCAACGAAAATAATTTTATGGCTGGGGGAGGGTCATCACCACAACGTGAGGAACTATACTAAAGGGTCTCATCGTTCCGAAGGTTGGGAGCACTTTTGACTTAAGTCAATTTCCTACCTTGGAGTTTCTTTGCCAGCTTTAACACTGGACACTATTTCTCTCCCGGAGTCAGTTGCCCGTAAACTTCTGTGTGGCCTTTGTCTCTCCTTGTGTCTCCCTCTGGAGTCTGGAAGAGAGAGTGCTAGGCCAAGCCAGGGTTTCCCCGATGCTAAGCAATCACCTGGTCCTGCCTCGCTCGCCCCAAGGGCAACCTCTGCTCTCCCAGCATTCACTCACACAAAGGCCTTGGCAAGCCTGGCCTGGGCCGCGCCCACTAAGGGCTTTTACCTTGGAGACCCAGACACAAACAACTTCAATCTCCCTTAGCAGGATTCTGGTTCTCTCCACGCTGGGCAGGCCTGTGCTCCCAGAGCCTGGCCCTTTCCAGCTTCTCCTCTGTGGGCGGCAGCCTGGGCCTCCTTCATTTCCTGGGAAGTGGGGCCTACACAATTAAGAGGGTTCTCTCAGCCCCTGCTCTAGTCCAACCCTGCCCTCCGAGCCCAGCCAACCCTTCCTAGCCGGTAGGCTCAGTAACTCGAGAATGCCTTTGGGGGTCTCAGCCCCCACCCACGGGGCTCATTAGACTGTTTCTTCCAAACAAATTCGGTGTGTCTACTAAGTGGAATTCCCACACCATCTGCTCCTTTGGCCCTGTTTTCTCCATTGCCTTGGTTTCTCAGACATTCAAGACGGAGGTCTTCAGGGAAGACTTAGGGCAAGTGTTTTCTTCAGAGCACCAATATTCAGAGAGTCTGGCCCCGGGGACCTCCGGGCCCCATAACTCAGGTTTCCAGGGACTTCATCAGGTATCCCCAAGGTGGCCTCAGCAGTAGCCGCATGGGAGGCCTGTGCCCTGGTCTCCCCCACAGCTGAGTAGGACCATGGGGAACATGCTGGCAGGGACCACGGAGCCTGGGAAAGTTCCAGATCTGCACCCAGGAGTTAAGGTGGAAAATACAGAAGGCGCCAGACTCCTAGGGCCACATCCGGAGCTAACAGCCAGAGGAGGGGTCTGAAGAGAGGGAGAGGGCTGGAGAAATGGCTCAGTGGTTTAGAGCACTGACTGTTCTTCTGAAGGTCCTGAGTTCAATTCCCAGTAACCACGTGGTGGCTCAGCCATCTGTGATGGGATCCGATGCCCCCTTCTGGTCTGTCTGAAGGTAGCAACAATGTATCTCTCTCGATATTTATTTATTTCCTGTATGTGAGTACATTTTTTTTTCTAAATTAGCATGTATGTGCATGTGTTCGTGAACACATGCGTGGTGTATGTGAAAGTGTTCTTAGAGGCAGAAGAAAGTCCCAGATCTCCTCTCCTGGAGACGAAGCCACAGGGAGCTGTCATCTGTTCTGTGTGGATGCGGGAATCACACTCCAGTGCCCCGGAAAAACAGTGTGCGCTCTTAACTGCTAAGTCATCCCCCCCCAGTTCCCCCCTCCTCTCTTTCATACTTACACTCCCCTCCCCAGTCCTTTCCTTCAAACATTTTTATAGCATTTGAAACGTAATGAGTCGGTGTGTGTGTGTGTGTGTGTGTGTGTGTGTGCAGTTTAGTTGCTAGTAGCCCTAGGTTGACCGTCATAAAATGCACCACATGAAATCAGGCATGAGGCGGGGAGGTGGGTCAGTGGGCATCATCGCTTGTTGCAAAGGATGAGAACCTAAGTTTGAATCCCCAGCACCCCAGTAAAAAGCAGGGCGTGGCTGGAAACGCACAAGGGTGGCCCTGGCACAGGGGGAAGAGGCAACAGGGTCCCTGGAGCTTGTGGCTCTAGCTCCAGGTTCAGGGAGAGACTCTGCCTCTGGGGAGCAGGGTGACTCGCGTCCTCCTATGGCCTCTGTGTGTACAAAGAGGTGTGTACTCACTGCTGCACACCCCTGTATGCAGCACATCGTCTCACACACACACACACACACACACACACACACACACATATCTCGCCGAAGAGTTCTTTTTAAAGTTCTGCTCAATTCCCATGATGAGGAGCCTATCTCAGAGGATTAGGAGGACAAGGCAGAGGGTGGCAGTGAGTCAAAGGTCCGGAAGGATAAAGAGAGAAACATTGGAGGACCGGACACGCGACAGGAACAACTCAAGGAAAAGCTTGTTCTGACTGGTGTTTTCGAGACATGTCAGCACATCACGGCCAGGAAGGCATGGTTAGAGTTGATCACGCTACAGCAAACGGGAGGCAGAGAGCACGGCTGGAACCCAGGGTAAGCATGACCTACAAAGACCCTGTGCCAGGGACCCGTTTCTCCCACTTCCTCTTGGCTCCACAGACTTCAGGACGCTCCTACAAGCTGAGGCCTGCGTGCTCAAAAGCGTAAGCCTGTGAAGAACATTCCAGATTTAAGCCGTAACTCCAGAGAAGGAGCTGGGGACCGGGGACCGGGGACTGGGGACCAGGAGAGGCAGCACAGGAAGGATGGAGGAGGAAGTCCGTGTTCCGTGGTGGAACTACTCACGGTGTGACCCAGAGCCGCCATTGGGGTGCATCTGCGGGCATGGTAAGCCAGTTACCATACTGGCCAGCACCCCTCCATGGACCACTGGTTATCTTTTGTTGCTTTTAAAGAAAATTTCTCACTTTGTAGCCTTGGCTGTCCTGGAGCTTGTTATGTAGACCAGGCTGGCCTCAAACTCACAGAGCCACCTGCCTCTGTCTCAGGAGTGCTGGGATTAAAGGTTTACACCACCACCACCTATCCCAATAGTATAATTGCATCTCTCTCTCTCTCTCTCTCTCTCTCTCTCTCTCTCTCTCTCTCTCTCTGTGTGTGTGTGTGTGTGTGTGTGTGTGTGTGTGTGTGTGTGTTGCCATGGCACATGTGTAGAGGTTAGACCACAACAAGCAGCACTCAGTCTCCTCCGACCGTGCTGGTCCCGGGGACTCAGCTCACCAGACTTGGATGCAGGTGCGCTCCCCTGAGCTGTCTCACTGGCCTCAACTTTAAATTATCTCCAGTTGGAACAAGAACTGAAGAGCTTGAGGACCAGACACAGACAGATGCAAATCCCAGAGTCAGGGATTGCTCCTGTGATCTTGCAGAACTTGCACACACACACACACACACACACACAGGAAGCTCGGTAAGGAAGAGCACCTTGAGACCCAGAGACTCGGTGGGCACACACCGGAGACTGAGGTGATTCCCCGCTCCCTGCCAGATTCCTAACCTGGAACACATGCCACTCCTCACATAAATGTGTCCTATGTCCGCGTAGACCCAAAACAGAGGTCTCCATGCTAATGAGGTACCGAGGGGCCTGGAGGGCTGAACCAATATGCTTCCCTTCCCAGACACTCCTCCCGGGTGAAAAGGTATTTAACCTCAGGTCCCCCGAGAAATGGGTCAGTACGGATCCATTTTCCACCATGAACAGCCAATGAACTGTTTAGAGCCATAGGCTGCCACAATGTTGGGCCACGGAAGAAGGCATTTTACCAGAGCCTCGGCTTAAGGCTGAATTCTCCGTAGAGGCCTCTCTGCGTCTCCAGCCACATCTGCCGCCAAGCCTGCCTCCACCAAGCTAAGGACAATCACCGCGTGGGACAAGCTGTAGCTCCTCTTTTCGCCCCCTGACCCAGCCTAGATGCTGTCCCCGGCCCACAGGCCCCTGCCTCTGTTCTCTGCTCTGCATCTGCTGAAAGTCCCAGCGGCGCACGGTTGTTCAAGGGTCTGAGAACCCCACGGCCCAGGCCTCCTTGCAGGCCCAGGGACCCTTGAACCAACTTTCCCACACCTCAGACTGTGCTTTCCCACGCCCCGGAGTGGTGTCTCGGCTCTTGCCTGCAGCCCGGCACCAGCCTCCCACCCCCACCCCCCCACCTCCACCCCACCCCCCCACCCCCGACCCCCACCCCCCACCCCCCCACCTCACCCCCGCAGCAGAATAAGCACAGTCAAACTCCCCGTGTTTGCCCAAGACGTTGTGCTCAACAGGGGGCGGACATGGACCCACACTCCTGCCCCCAGGAGAGAAGAGTAAGCACAGACCCAGTTCTCCCTGGGGACGCTGGGGTCCCTCGGGGCATCAGAGGCTTGCCTCTCCTCTTACCCCCTGGAGCAGAACTATGCCTAACCTGGCAACTAGAGTGAGCACAAACACACAAACGAACCGTCTGCTCCGACCTCTATGTTGGGGATGAAACCAGAGAATGCTAGGCAAATGCTCTACACTCGGCCAAAGCCAGTCCCCAGCTACCATCTTAGTACAGTGGGTTAATCCCCGGAGTCGGCACCCCATTAGCACTGCCCTGTCCCCACCCTCCCATCCCCCACCCTCCCACCCCCACCCCCCACCCCCACCCCCTCACCCCCCACCCCCCCATCCACCCCCGGCCCAGTGGAGCAGTAGATTGTCCTGTGTCGAAAGGCTAACTCTAGCACTAAGGACAGCCAGCCTAGATGCCGCTCTTCCTCTGCATTAAAGGCCAGCTAAATCGGGGTCCTGAAGCACCAATGGGAATAGAGAGGTGGTGGGAGGAATAGCCTGGTGTAGCAAATGTCTGTATCCTGGCTCTTGAGAGGCCAAGTCAGGAAGATCAGAGTGGGAGACCAGCCTGAACTACGTAACCAGAATGCTGATCCCTGCCCCCAAAATAAATTAAAAAAAAAAAAACCAATAATTCACCTTCCTGTGTCACGCCCCAAAGTACAGTTCCCACAGCCACCCCTAGCCCTGGGGCTGCATCTGCACCTGCCTAATATCTCCATCTCAAACGGAGATAGGCATCCCTCATTTCCTGCGCATACAGCCCTCGCTACGCCACATCACCTGTCTCCAGCTCGCCAGAACAGCCACTCAGCAGACTCAGGACCTTCAGGGCCCTTGCTCTACAAGTACCTGTGACATCATCAGGTGCCCACCACCTCCTGTGACCTCAGCACCTGGACAACTGAGCCTAGCAGGGCCAAGCCACTCCTTCCCAACCACCTTAAGTAGCAGGGGGCATAGATGACCACTGAGCCCTTGGAAGACCCTGAAGCCAGCAGTAGTTCTGCACATGATCTCCCCGAGGCCTCCTCTGACAATAAAGCTGATGAAAACTCTGCAGATTTACCCGGAGAGTCCGAAGGACCAGACTCCCTGCCTGATGACGACCCACCAGGAGACATCGCCATAGCACTATCTGAACAGGATGTGGATGAGGCCTCTGCGGCAGAAGCCATCGACACAGAGCACGATGAAGAGCAGGCCTTTGTTCACATTGATACCTTCCTGAAACAGTCTGAAGACCTGGAGGACCTGGCCTTCAAGCAGACTACCATCATCCCGGAGAAAAAAGTAGACCCGGTGTCCCTGCAGATTACCACCGTCATTGAGCAGGATAAGAACCAGACCTCCATGCAGACTGCCACCTCGATGGGACAGGATGAAGACCAAGCGTCTATGCAGATTCCCACTTCTGTGGGACAGGAAAAAGATCAGGCCTCCGCAGAGACAGACACCTCCATAGAGCAAGAGGTAGAACCAGCCATCTCCCTGGCTGCAGCAACTTCCGGGGTCAAAGATGAGAGCCCAGATACTCCAAGTCAGAGTCAGGACAATTCTGAAGAGATCACATCTCTGCTGCCCCAAGACCCAGGTATCCTGCAAGTGTTTGTGGGTTTCCAGAACCCAGTGTGGGACAGGCTAGCTGAGAACAACCGTACGAGTCGGAGTCGGACGGTTTCCCCAAGTGACTCCCAGACTCAGGAAAAGACACCAGGAAAGCCGATTGTTCCAGAAGGGCAGCCAGAGATAGCCCCAATTGCCGATGTCCCATCTGTCCTGCCTGAAGATGTCCAGCCTTCTGTGGGAGCTGCTGACCCGCCCCCTTCAGATACCAGTGGTCCTGACCCAGAACCCTCGACTCCCACCAAGTCTGCTGATCAGGAAGCTGAAGGTGACAAGGCTTTGAACTCTGACCGCAAAGCTAGACCCCCAGGGCCTACCAGTGAAGACTTAGCTTCTGACTCAGGAAACCCGCAGGCCCCACCTGTTTCAAACTCCCCAGAAGACTGTCCACCCCCGTCTGCAGATTCCCGCCAGGTGGGCAGGAACCTTCTGAACCCCAATCTGTATAGGCCAGAGGTGGAGAACGACTACATGCGCTCCATGACCAGCCTGCTGGGTTGTGGCGAGAACTCCATCAGCTCCCTCACAGACATCCTGGTGTGGTCAGACACGGCCACGCGCATGGGTGTGGCCGTGGGCATTCTGGCCTCAGGCTGCAGCTCTCCGGCCGACAGGCTACAAGACGAGGGTCCCCGCCTGCGCACTGTCGCCAGCCTCTTGCGCAGTGCCAGGTCAGCTTTCTCCTCTGGGGTGATGTCTGGAACTGGCTCGGCCCTGCGCTCTGTCACACACCTGCTGGAGTCCGTGGAGAGGCGGACTATGGAAGGCATCCGTTCAGCTATGCGCTACCTGACCCATCACTTCACCCCACGCTGGGCCCGCACTGGCCCCAGTGGTGACTAGACCAGCAAGCCCCCTCCCCCTCCCCCAACCCTGCACTAGGTAACTGCCTTTCAGTAAATAACCACAAGCGTTTATTTTCTAAGCTCTGCCCTTATCCATGCAGTGGGACAGCAGGGTAAAAGGACCAAAGGGGCCCACAGGTAAACTGAGGAAATGTATCATCTGCTTGTTCCTCAGTCCATGCCCAAGCTACCTGCTGAGGTTCTGAAGAGCAGGAGAGGGTTTGGGGTAGAGAGTACAACATCAGGCTTCACAGGAGGGATGCACACATTTAGGTCCTGTGTACCTTTTAAGGCTTAGAATCAGACTTTTTTTTTTTTTTTTGATTTGTTTTTTTCGAGACAGGGTTTCTCTGTGTAGCCCCCTGGCTGTCCTGGAACTCACTCTGTAGACCAGGCTGGCCTCAAACTCAGAAATCCACCTGCCTCTGCCTCCCAGAGTGCTGGGATTACAGGTGTGCGCCACCACCGCCCGCCTAGAATCAGACTTTTTTTGTTTTGTTGTTGTTGTTATTTTTCCATGACAGGGTTTCTCTGTGTAGCCCTGGCTGTCCTGGAATTCATTCTGTAGACCAAGCTGGCCTTGAACTCAGAAATCTACCTGCCTTTGCCTCCCAAGTGCTGGGATTAAAGGCGTGCGCCACCACTGCCTGGCAGAATCAAACCTTTGAAGTCTTCTCTTGTCCTGGGCCCCACTCCCTGGCCTCCTTTCTTCAACTTAGAGTAGAGAAAGGAACTCCACCACCACCACCGCATACAAACATAAACATCCCAATGCCAGAAGACATGGGGACACAATGGCCTTTTCTGCAGTATGCCATGGGACAGGGCTCCAGGGAGGGTCACCAAAGCATCTCTCAGACTAACGGGGTGGGAGGGTCCTGTGGATGTGGTAAGGTCTTTAGATTTCAAACTGGCCAGAACTGCCCACCCACGGTCCACAGCATCTCCGTGATGTCTTTCTTACTCTGGTCTCTGCCATATGCATCTTGCAAAGTATGTACAAGAGCAAGAACTGAAAATATATCTAAGGCCTCATCCTCTGGCAAGACCTGGTACTACACCTTGGATAAAACCCCAGCCCAAACCTGCCCTCAGATCCAGCCTTCCCCCTTCAGCCCAGCCAGGGACCACCCACCCATCCGTTTTAACTTTCCTATATGTCTCCAGATAGGGCCCAGGGAAGGAACCCTGCCCACTGATTGGTTTGGCTTTTAGAGGTTTTGATACACCTATTTTTTAATTGATTTATTTACTATTATATGTAAGTACACTGTAGCTGCCTTCAGACACACCAGAAGAGGGCATCAGATCTCATTACAGATGGTTGTGAGCCACCATGTGGTTGCTGGGATTTGAACTCAGGACCTCCGGAAGAGCAGTCAGTGCTCCTAACAGCTGAGCCATCTCTCCAGCCCGATACACATATTTTTAAAAACATTTTTTCCTTAAAAAAAAAAAAAATGTTTCTTTTACACATACAAGTATTTTGGATTCATGTATAAGCACAGTCATGTTAGTGCCCATGGAGGCCAGAACAGTATTAGATCCATCACCTCCCGAACAAATCGCAAAGGGTTTTGAGTCACCATGTGGGCGCTGGGAATTGAATCCGGGTCCTCTGCAAGAGCGACTAGTGCTCATAACCCATGATCTGTCCCTCTGCTTTCAGCCGCTCACATTTTTAAAGCTAGAGTCTACATAGAAGTCAAGATTTTTGCTTCTCTGAAAATAAAACAAATATCTAAGCTTCTCATTGTTTTCAGGGTCCAAGCAGTTAATCTGCCACGGCCCATGACGGTTCACCTGGCCTTTATCCGGGAAGGATGCCCCAAGCTGGTCTCTAGAAGCACCAAGTACCACTCCTGTCTTACAGACCCTCTTGAAGGGAGATGGGCGTCTAAACCCCAAGAGGGAACACAAGCCCCACCTGTGTGTGTGCCCTTTACGCTGGGAAGCTGCAGCCTGCTGGAGGTGCAGCTGAATTGTCCCTGTGTCAGGAAAACAAGGGATCCGGACTGTGGAGAGTGACCATTAGGACCCCAGGAAGGGGGGGGGGCAGGGGTTTGGGGGGGAGGGGCTCCCAGAAGAACTGCATCTAAGAGTGAGAGATGGTTTCCTCAAACGGAGTGGTGAGAACAAAGGGTGAGGGAGTGAGACAGGTGGTTGGGGTGGGAAGGAAGGCGGGTGGAAAGTGTCAGGTAGCTGGAAGGCCCCACAGGGGATGATAAACCAGGTAACAAGCCCCACCCCCACCCCCGCCCCCAGCCCCTCACCCCACCCCACCCCCAGCCCCTCGCTTTCAGTAGTTTAAACAGCCACGGTGAGCCAGGCTCTGCCACTCATCGAAGCTACAAGGGGGACGTCTCAGGTTTTTACTGCCCTGCTAAAACACCTTGACCAACGCCAGCTTGAGTCAGCTCAGAGTCCTTCAGGAAGGGAAGCCAGGGCAGGGACTCAAAGCAGGAACCTGGGGGGCAGGAACCTGAAGCAGAACCCATGGGGGCTGGGGAGATGGCTCAGTGGTTAAGAGCACAGACTGCTCTTTCGAAGGTCCTGAGTTCAAATCCCAGCAACCACATGGTGGCTCACAACCATCTGTAATGAGATCTGACACCCTCTTCTGGTGTGTTTGAAGACAGCTACAATGTACTTACATATAATAATAAATAAATCAAAAAACAAAACAAAACAAACTCTGTCTTCTGGACTGGGCCCCAGTTGGCCCTGGATCAGGGACCTTCCGCAGCACAGCTGGACCCACACTCAGCAGGGTAATGAGGGGCCTGGCCTTTGGGTCTAGACTACCTTGAATGCTGGCTCTCCTGTCGACTAGTTGCGGTTTTTCCAGCACTTTCCTGTGCCTCAGTTTCCTCACCGGCACTGGGTTGCCATGACTTATGAATTGCCCAAAGCACACAGTTGAGTCTATAGAATAGTTAGCCACCAACCACGGTGACTCAGGACAGGCTGGTCCCGGGGAGCTGGATACCAGGAATGCACACTGCTCAGTCGTGAGAAGGAAGAGGACAGTTATAGATTAGCAATCATTTGAGTTGGGCCTTCACTCTTAAAAACAGCCAAGGGCCAGCAGCAGAAGCCAGGGGACAGTGGCTTGCAGGGTGGGGTGGGGGTTGGGGGAACGGGACGACTATGGGGCTTCTCCACAGAGAAATGGTCCAGACCCGGAAACTCAGGGCCAGCAGTGACAAGAGATAAGGCAAAGGTAGAAGGGAACAACGTCACAGACCAGTTGGATTGAGAGGTGTGGGGTGGGAGGGTGGAGGTGGGAGGTGGAGGGGTGGGAGGTGGGGTTGGAGGGATCAGTCCAAGTCCTGGTAGCTGGAGCCAAACAATTAGATGTCTGGCATCACTGTCAGGCAGTGGAATCCAAAGGGTTAATAAAGGCTGGGAAAGGTCTCCATGACTTGTCTTCTCCCAGGAGCATTGAAGTAGGCCACATCTGGGTCCTGTGGCTCCCCTGTAAGTCCTTGACCCTAGAAGTGGCATCCTAGATTGCCCCTTTTGTTTTTATTTTTGTTTTAATAATTTATTTTTATCTTATGTACATTGTCATTTTGCCTGCATGTATGTCTGTGTGAGGTTGTCAGATCTCCTGGAACTGGAATTACAGACAGTTGAGAGCTGTCATGTGGGTGCTGGGAATTGAACCTGGGTCCTTTGGAAGAACAGCCAGTGTTTTTAACGGCTGAGCCATCGCTCCAGCCCCTAGATTACCCCTTTCACTGTCAAAGTGTCTAAAAGGACACTTGGAGGTCACAGCTACTCAACAAGGACATAGTTCATGCTCAGGACAGGGACAAGCTAAGAAGTGAGACTGGAACGCACTGTTCTGTCTTGCACTGGCACTTGCAAGGCCAAGTCTCTGCTTCCTCAGAGACTGTGGCAGTCACACTCCAATGGTTCAGGGGTCCCAGCCCTCCCCCTGTGTCCCCTACTGACGGGCTTCGTCTGTCCTGTCCTGAAGACCTGACGGCCGCAGACCTCTGGCCTGCTCTTTCTCCTCTCCACTGCATTAGGAATCCCAGCTAACAGCTCCCCCAAACTAGAGCTTCAGGCATCTAGATGCTGGCACAGCTAGAAGAAAAAGTCTGCACACTTGGGGATGGGGGTGGACATCCAGCATAGAAATGCATACCCGCCCCCCCCCCAAATCCCCGCCAAGATAATGCGGCCAAGTGTGAGACACAGCACACAAGGCAACAGGGCAAGTGACCCTGCCCATCGTGGGCACATGACTTGAAGGCACCCAAACCACATCACTCCGAAAGAGAACTAACAATAAATTATAGGGAGGCTAAGAGACAGCTCTTTGCAGGGCACTCTCAGGAGTCAAGACTCCGGGTGGGACAAAATAGATCCCTACCAAAACCTGATAGCAAAGGTAACCTGTGACACTATACGGTATTCGCCGGGATAGACTCCTGAATGTGTTCCGTCAATCACTTAGGGGATAGAGGCAGGAGGATCAGAAGCTCAAGGTCATCCTTGGCTACATAGTGAGTTAGAAGCCAACCTGGGCTCCTTGAAGCCCTGCCTCACAAAACAAAGCAGGCCCTGGAGAGACGCCTCATCAGTTAGGCGCACCGGGCAGCTCTTGCAGGGTTCGCCTCCCAGCACCCACATGGCGGCTTACAGCCGTCTGTAACTCCAGGTACTGAGGCATCCAGCACTTCCTTCTGACCTTTGCATGTACCGGGCATTCTTACATACACGCAAGTAAAACATTCATGCACATAAATTTTTTTTAAATTAAAAACAAAAACAATAGGCCAAATAGGCCCCTTGCTGGGGGGAGGTTTCTACTTGTGGGAGACATAAGCTGTATCACCACGGCAACTGAAATGCAGTCTTGTGTTGTTCTTCAGATGCCTGGCTGCTCTGCTCCTGGTCCCTTATTCTGGCATCTCCCTGGAAAGGACCTTTTCATTTTCTTTTAACTGTATGCTCCATTTTCATTACATCTCTATTTCTTATTTTCTTATCCATTGTAATAAAAGTTAATCTGAGTGTCCCAAGTCCCAAGTACCAGGGAGGCAGAGGCAAGTAGAGGCTAGCGGTCTACATAGAAAGTTTCAGGCAGCTAGGGCTACACACAGTGTGACCTTGGAGAGAGAGACAGACACAGAGACAGAGACAGAGACAGAGACAGAGACAGAGACAGAGACAGAGACAGAGACAGACAGAAAGAGAGAGACTAAAAATGTCTTTTTAGCCAGGCCAAAAGTTAGCAGGGCAGACCTAGTGTGTGCCATCTGCATTCGTGAAGGACTATTCCCCCAGCTGCTGTGAGCATTCCCACAGAGCAGGTCCTGTAGGGAGCTGCCTTCCCCAGGGTCTTGTGAGAGAAAGACTGCCTCATGGAGACAACCACCATGCTCCCATCTTTAAACCTTTCTGTCTGCTTTCAGATTGGGGGCACATTCTCACTGTGTAGCCTGTGCTGGCCTACGATGTATACTTTGCCTGTTTTGGTCACCATATCTGGCTTAACTACTGAACCACCTCACCAAGCCTAGTGTGTGTATCTCAGGAATTCAAATGATGGGAAAAACTTAGGCCAGATGTGTGTGTGTGTGTGTGTGTGTGTGTGTGTGTGTGTATGTATGTATGTATGTATGTATGTATAGGATATGTATGTATATGTCAGACCTGCCACAGTGGCACTTGTGTTTAATGTCCCTACTCGGGAGGTAGAAGCTGACAGATCTCTATGAGTTCTGGGCCAGTCAGTGAGACTTTGGAGGGAAAAAAAATCTTAGGCAAAGCATAGTGGCACATGCTTTGATCCTAGCTTTCAGAAGGCAAACGCAGGTGGATCTCTGAGTTCAAGGCTAGCCTGGTCTACACAGTGAGTGAGTTCCAGGAGAGCCAGGGCTATGTAGAAAGACCCTATCTCAAAAACAAAACAAAGGCCGGGCGTGGTGGCGCATGCCTGTAATCTCAGCACTTGGGAGGCAGAGGCAGGCGGATTTCTGAGTTCGAGGCCAGCCTGGTCTACTGAGTGAGTTCCAGGATAGTCAGGGCTACACAGAAAAACCCTGTCTCAAAAAACAAAAAACAAAAACAAAAACAAAAAAAACAAAACAAAACAAAACTCAAAACAAACAAACAAAAAAACCTTTCCAGGATGGAGAGATGGCTCAGCAGGTAACAGTCTGGCCACAGGAGCCTGACAGACAACCTGCGTTTGATCCAGAACTCATCCAGAGTTCAGCTCCCAGGACCCTTGTGGAGCCTCGCCACCATTCAGGGGATCCAACATCTTTTGATGAACATACAAACATGCAGGTAAAACTCTCATACAGATCAGATAAATACCTAAAAAGATGTTTAAGTCAGACACAGGAGTATGGTGGCATATGTGAGGACAATGCACACATGCATGTGCATGCACACACACACAAACACACACAAACACAAACATACACACACACAAATATACACAAACACACACACACACAAACACAAACATACACAAACAGAAACACACACAAATACATACACACACAAACACATGCACACATATACCAAATTAATTAAAAAAAAAAAAAAAGAGTGTCTTGCCACGTATGCTGGCGTGTTTCTTTGTAGTGATTCCCCTGCAGGCTTTACAGCAAAATGGGAAAAAACAATCAGGGATCAGAATGAGATAAGAATGAAACTCTGCTCAGCCCAACTTTAATGTAACTAGTGCTGGACCAGGAGTTCTAGACAATAGCCCAGATCGTTTTACTTCAGGCATATCTAAGCACAGCACACTTTTGGAAAAAGTTATTCAGATAAGAATTACCCCCGTCCCGAGTGCACAGCAGTTTAAGAGATGTTTACACTGAGATTCTTTACAAAGCCCATCAGGCGTCTTTCACAAGAATGGGTACGGTTGACTCTGAGATCATGCCCAAGATTTAGAATCTAAATCTGAGATACTCGGAATGCCCGTAGGTATCGGGACTGTCCTGGCCCTAAGATAACACAGCTGTCCCTTAGGCTGTTGTGAAACACAAGTGACATCACTCCTAAGAATGGCTTGTGGTCTAAATACGATGGAGATTTAAGGGCCTGGGATGAGTAAAAATAAATCCTGGGAGATACGGGTAGAGCCTGTCTCATCAGAAAGCAAAGGATCACCGGGTTGTAAAACTACATCATTCCAGGAAGATATAAACTGTGTGTTTAACTCTCCTGGCTTCTCCAGGGCAAGGCCTCTACATTTCTTCTTGGTTTTGTTGTCGTTTTGTGGGTTCTTTTTGTTATTGTTGTTGTTGAGACAGGATCTCATTATGTTGCCTCGTCCTTGTGTTGACCTGGAATTTGCTATACCAGACTGGCCTTGAATTTACAGATATCCACCTGTCTCTGCCTCCCAAGTGCTGGGATTAAAGGTATGTACCATCATGCCGGGCTACTTGTATATTACTGTAATTCCAAGGCCTGGAAAGTAGAGACAGAAGAACTTCAAACATTCAAAGTCAGCCCAAGGGCTAGCAAAATGGCTCAGCGAGTAGGGCTCAGCGAGTAGGGCTGGCAACCTGAGTTTAATGTGTAGAATTCCCAGTAGAAGGAGAGAAGCAACCCTCACAAATTGCCTCACAAAAAACACACGCACTAAATAATAAATAAATAAATCAAAAATTTATAGAAATAAATCCAGCCAGGTTAAAGAAAAGAATAGGGCCCATAAGTGTGAGGACCTGAGTTAGGACTCCCATGTAAAAGGGCTGAGCTGTGGTTGTGAATAGTGTAATCCACACTGGACAGAGGCAGAAGGATCCCTGGGGCTTCTAGGCAAGCCCCAGGCCAAGGAGAGACCTGTCTTAAAAATGGGCAGATTGTCACCAGGCGGTGGTGGCGCACGCCTGTAATCCCAGCACTTGGGAGGCAGAGGCGGGCGGATTTCTGAGTTCCAGGCCAGCCTGGTCTACAGAGTGAGTTCCAGGACAGCCAGGGCTACATAGAGAAACCCTGTCTCGGGGGGAAAAAAAAAAAAGGGCAGATTGTGGTGGTACATGCCTTTAATCCCAGCGTTCAAAAGGCAGAGACAGGCATCTCTCTGTGAGTTTGAGGCCAACCTGGTCTACACAATGAATTTCCAGCCAGAGCTACATAGGGAGACTTTGTCAAAAGAAAATAAATAGAAAGTAAGTAGGGGCTGGAGAGATGGTTCAGTGGTCAAGAGCACTGGCTGCTCTTCCAGAGGATCTGGGTTCAATTCCCAGCACCCACATGACAGCTCACACCATCTGTGACTCCAGTTCCAGGGTTTCTGACACCTTCACAAGCACACATGCACACAAGCAGCAAACTACCAATGAGCACAAAGTTAAAATTATATATTTAAAAAAAAGTGAACAGGTCCTGAGGAATGACATGAAGTTTATTTACCTCTGGTCTCTATGTCTGCACATGCGCCTGCAAACACATACAAAGAGGAGGAGGAGGAAGAGGAGGAGAAGGAGGAGGAGGGAGGGGAAGAGAGAGGGGAGAAAAGGGAGGGGAGGAGGGAAGAGGGGGGAAAGAATTGGGTGGAGTAGCACAGGGCTTTAATCCCAGCACTAGAGAAGGCAGAGGCAGGTGGATCTCTGAGTTTGAGGCTAGCCTGGTCTACAGGTCCATTTCCAGGACAGCCAGGGCTACACAAAGAAACCCTGGCTTGGCAAGTCTAACAAAAAGAAAAAAGAAAAGGTGGAAGTTTGGGCTAGGATTGTAGCACACGTGTCTGAATCCACACAAAAGCACAGAAATAATAAATCTAAAATAAACATGGCTTTTAAAATAGACCTTTAATTATTGAACTGAAAGACTGCATCTCTCCTCAAGGGGTAGCCCTGTTTCTCAGGCATGCTATAGTCGAGCTTCTGGAGTTCAGAAGAATGCAGAATGCGCCCTCTGCTGGACAAATGTCAGAACTGCTCCACACCAGCAGAGTCCAGATTATTCAACACTTAAAAGAGAAGCAGTGAGCCGGGTGGTAGCGCACGCCTGTAATCCCAGCACTTGGAAGGCAGAGGCAGGTGGATTTCTGAGTTCGAGGCCAGCCTGGTCTACAGAGTGAGTTCCAGGACAGCCAGAGCTACACAGAGAAACCCTGTCTAAAAAAAAAAAGAAGAAGAAGAAGAAGAAGCAGGGGTTGAATATAGCCAAGATAGCCCATTGTGGTGGTTTGACTATGCTTGGCCCAAGAAGTGGCACTATTAGGAGGTGTGACCTTGTTGAAGTAGGTGTGGCCTTGTTGGAGGATGTGTGTCACTTTGGGGGTGGGCTCTGAGACCCTTCTCCCAGCTGCCAAGAAGCTAGTCTTCTGTTTGCCTTCGGAACAACTCTCAGCTCCTCCAGTGCCATACCTGCCTGGATACTGCCAGTTTCCCGCCATGATGATAATGGACTGAACAAGCCAGCCCTGATGTAAGCCAGCCCCAATAAATGGCTCTTTTAAAAGTTGCCTTGGAGCTGGGTGTGGTGGCACATGCCTGTAATCCCAGCACTTGGGAGGCAGAGACAGGCGGATTTCTGAGTTCAAGGCCAGCCTGGTCTACAGAGTGAGTTCCAGAACAGCCAGGGCTACACAGAGAAACCGTGTCTCAAAAAACCAAAAAAAAAAAAAAAAAAAAAAAGAAAAAAAAAAAGAAAAGAAAAGAAAAGAAAAGAAAAAAGAAAAGAGAAAAGAAAATACCATGTGCCAATTTGTTAAGCCCTAAACCTTGACTTGACTTGTATGCTACAAAAACAAGCATACAGCCATCTATTTGCAATCTTAATACTCAGGATATAGAAGTAAGAAGATCAAGAGTTGAATCCCAGCCACAGGAGAGAGACCCTGCCTAAAAAACAAGGACAAATGAGAGTGTTCAGTGGCTAAAGGCACTCGCTGTCAAACCTGAAGGTCTGCACCACAGTGGGCATGTGTGCTCACACACACACACACACACACACACACACCACTCACCCACACATGCACACACACACGCGCGTGCACTTATACACACACACCCCACACGCATGCACTTATACACACACACACCCCACACATGCACACACACACACATGCACACACACACCACTCCCCACACACACACACACCACTCGCCCACACATACACACACACATGTACACACACGCGTGCGTGCACTTATACACACACACACCCCACACGTACACACACACACACATGCACACATAGCTAATTTAATGTTTTTGTTTTGTTTTGGAGTTTGTTTTTGTTTGTTTTTGAGACAGGGTTTCTCTGTGTAACCCTTGTTGTCCTAGAATTTGCTCTGTAGAGCGGGCTGACCTTGAACTCAGAGCTCTGTCTGCCTCTTGCCTCGTGAGTGCTGGGATTAAAGGCATGGGTCACCACCACCACCTGGCTAGTAATTTAAAATTTTAATTTTAAGAAAGGCAGGCATGCACAAAACCGAAACATCAAAAATCCGACACTAAAGTTACAATTACCAGAAACTTGGTCTCCAAAAATAAAGGGATTTGGAGTTGAGGCTTTGGAGACGTAGCTGGGATTCAAAGGGGTAATGATGGTCCTATTGTCATTGATCTGTTTAGTGACAAGGTCTCTCCATGAAGCCCTGGCTGACCTGGAACTGCTATGTATACCAGGCTGGCCTCGAACTTGCAGAGATCTGCCTGGCTCTGCCTTCTGGGAATTGGAGTCCAAGGCGTGCGACACCAACGCCTGGCGGCTGGCTGGCTTTGTAAGAAGAGAAAGGGAACCTGGGCTAGCAAACCTGTCCCCAAACTTCGCCCTCACACCATGGTGAAGCAGGCTCTGGCCACATTCTGGCCACATGCTTGTGGACTCCAGAGCTGTGAGCTAAACAGATGTCTGTTCTCTACAGATCTCCCGAGGAAAAACAGAAAACAGACCGAAACACTAACAGAGACGAATGCCGGGACTCGGAGGGACTCAAGCACCAGCATTCAAGGCTAGCTTGGTCTACGGAGCAAGCTCTAGACCAACCTGGGCTCTAGGGGGCTCTTGTCTCAGAGAACACACAAACAACAATACAAAACCACAAGTCAATCGTCTTCCTTCTGGGGGTTTCCTGTGCTGTGTATTTATCAGGAATTTCTTCAGTAGCCATGACTTTGGTGCCTTATGATGTACTTTGGGCAAAAACAGGATTGGTGAGCTCTGTTGAGCAAGGAAAGGACAGTGGGGACACCTGGTGGGGACACCTGGTGTCACCACCCTTCTCATGGGTCAGATCTCTCTCTTCCCACCATATTCTATATTCTGCTTTTCCTGCAAGCAGCTACGATATATATATATATATATATATATATATATATATATATATCCATGTCTAGGTCCTCCACTGCATACAGGTGACATCCTACCCTTCGGACAAAAACCACCTTTCCCACAAGCAGGGCCAGGGCCATACATGGGACCAGATGTCAGCCCAAGGCCAGGCACAGCCCACTCATGGACTCTAGAGCATGCCAGCCACGCCACACAAGCTTGTGAGTCCCGCGGCTTCCCCTTGACAGTGTGCTTTGGAGACAAGATGTTTGGATCTTCCTCAGCACGCTGCCTAACTCCATGAACTAAAGACTATCGCTTTGTATCTGAATTTTATGTCAACCAATGAGGAAGCAGGTTGTCTACCAACCTCTTGTATTAATACTTTTCAAACCGCAGCTATGGGTGAGGAAAAATATCTCCCTACACACGTACTCAACCGAACTTGAACAAGACTAACTAGAAACAGGAGTGCCCCCAGCCTGGGAGAGTAACTGGAAGAAGGCTGGTGCCAAGAGGTTCTGGGTCTCGCGCCACACCTGGACATTGGGTTTCAGGGTTTTGTATTTCGCCATGATGTGGAAGAGACACCCAGAGGGGCATTGTAAGTACAAAGTCCTGCTCCTCTGCTTTCCTAACCCTGGTGCCCCGGCCTGGCTGCTGCGGAGGTGGATGCTACTTGCACAAACGCTCAGAGGTGGAGAAAACAAGACTTGGATACAACGCAGGGAGCAGGGCCCTGTGTCTCTTCCCCTGAGGCTGGTGGCCAATCACCCGCTTTTCCTAGGTGACCAGGGAGAAGAAAAACACCCTGTGCTGTCTCCCCTTAGTGGAACTAGTAGAACGGGAGCCAGGACTGGGGCTTGGTGAGGAAACAAGGCTAGAACAGAAACTGGGCAGTAAGATGGGGTGGCAACAAAAGCTCTGTCTGCGAGAAAAATATCTGCGTGCCGGGCGCATCGGGCCACAAAGAGCTTTCTCCGGCCGGGCCAGCCGAGGGCCAGTGGGCAACGTCTCCCCAAATCCCCAACCCAGCAAAGTTCCGAGGCTCCCAGGTTGGAGCCAGGCCACCAGAGGTCCAGCCGCCCCGCCCAGGCTCCGCCCCGCCGTCTCCTTGACGACCGTGACCTCAACACCCGGGCGGGGAAGGAGAGTCCGTTCCCGTTGCTACGCGACGGCCGGGTGACGTCAGTCCATTGAGTTTCGTTCCCCAGGCAACTGGCCGGACAGCTGCGCCGGGAACTATTTGTGTCTGTCCCTAGAGGGGCGGCGGAGCCTCCGGGGTCTGGCGCAGCTGAGGAAGCGCTCTCTGGGATGCGGGCGGGCGGAGGCCGCGACACAGAGGCCCTTTCAGGCTGCGAGGCCGGGCGGGGCAGGTCTGCGCCCCCGTGGAGCGCCCCGCCTTGGCTCTCTGCACCCTGCTTTTCTCCCACTGCCCGGGAGGCCCCTGGGCCGCCTGGCTTTGTCCCGTTTATAAACGCTCTCCTGCGTAAAGCCTGGAAGAAAGAGGCTTCTGTTTGTGGCAGCCCAGTCCACACGTCCACTTTGGCCAGGGCCCAGGATCGGTGGTACTCAGTAGGTGCCCAGCATGGACGTTCCCAGAAGGCGGTTTCTGCCCTCTCCGAACTCGCAGAATCACAACTCCTGGTCAGTTTCTGGTATTTGGCTTCTGGGCGCTGCCTGAGTGAGCAGACGGGCTACAGAGCTCTGAAACCTTCGTGCAAAAATAAAACGATGGGCCCTGGTACATAAACGATTTACCGTGTACGAAATAAAGCCAGTTCTGGCCACTGCGGGTGAACTATAAGTGTGCCACGTAGTAGATAAACTGAGGTAGATGGCATCAGTCAGAGGAGAAAGGATATGGTTCGAGCCTGGAGAGGAAGTGAGGACTATGACAGGAGCAGGAAAACAGGTATGCAAAAATAAAGCATTGACCCAAATTTGGGACAAAGATTGAGGGTGCCCGTGACTATTGTCTCTGGCTTAGGTTACACGGCAATCCAAGTCTCTCCGAGGCTCCTCCCTACCACTGACCACCTTTTGATGCAGGTCCCTCACCATCTGTCTTCAGAGAGCAACCACTCCCACCCCCACCTCCACACCCTCAGCCTCATAAGCCTAGCTCTGACTTCCAGACTAGTGGTCTGCTGTTCTTCCTGGTCCAGGAGGCGTCCTTCTGGTCTCTGTAAACTCGGGCATCTTGGCTTCTTGTCAGCAGCCAGTAGCTGCCGGATGACATAGACCCAAGAGGCTCTGAGAGCAGGAGGTGGCTGTCCGCTTCACTGAAGCCACCTCTGGCTCTGGGCTGGCTTTCCAGGGCCGACTCCACAGTCTGATACCGGCTGGGACAGTTAGACTGGCGTTTTCTTCCCTCTAGGTGGAGCCTCACCATGATACTGGCTTCACACACAAACAAGGGCATTGTTACTCCCGTGTTACACAACTCGAGGCCTACCTGGGCCTACGTCCTGCCTTTCCAGTGTCTCCCTGACAGTCTCTCAGAAATCAACCCTGACTCAGTATCCAGAGCTGGAAAACAAGATATGTAATTTATGCAAAAAAAAAAAAAAATACAAGGTTCCTTGTTCAAACAGATGATTAAGAATTTAGGCTCAGGCAATAGAGTGCTGGCCTAGAGCACTGCGTAAAGCCAGGCCTGGTGGTGACACATGCTAATACCACCCTCCCCTGGGAGATGGAAGCAGGAGGGCCAGAGGCTCGGGGCCATCCTTGGCTACACGTTCATGTGCTGTAGCTTCCCAAGGCCATGGCCCTCTCTCTGATTCATCTGACTCTTCCTGGGGTCTTCTGCACATACCCCGGGGTGGGGGTGGGGGCTAGTCCCACTCCATAGGCACTATTGTTTGCTATCTCAATCCTCTGCAAGACTGAAGAAGGACTCACCCCCTAGAGCTGCTGGCCACAGACAGATGGTGCAGGCTTTCTGCTCCCTTGAGAGATAGCCGAAACTACAGAAAATGCCTTGCCCGGGGCCACACCTCTTTCATGGGTGTGCCTTCATGACTGCTCTTCATGGGTGTAGAAACATCCAGTCTCTCAGTTCAGGACTATGAGAAAGGCCCGTGATGTCTCTGGGGGCACATCATGGCATTGACTGATGCGCCCCATACCCTGAATCACAGTCCAGTCTGTCCTACAGTCCGTCCTATTGCCTGTCCCTGATACCTTCTCCTGCCTTCCAGGAAGTCCAACCCCAGAAGCTGTTCTACCCCTTTTTAGAGATGATCTGCCTGAAGCCTAATATCTACCTAGACACTTCTGGATACCTATCCTGTAACAGTCTCTGGACAGGCCTACTATGTGCTGAGTACTAACTGTTCTAGGTGGGGAACAGTAGGACACAAAAACATCTGGCCTTCAGGAGGAGCTCAGTACCACAGAGGGGCGTGTCCAAAGCAACCTGAAATATAAGGCAGTAACCGGGAACCCAAGAGTACTATTTAAAAAAAAAAAAGTCAACCGGAATGCCTACAGAGACTACTTACTCATGGCTCTATGGACAACTAGCTGTCCCTAGCCAAGCTTAATTCAGATAAAAGGTGTCACTGTAGCAGCCTGCCCAAAAAAGCAGGGGGTGGGGAGAGGTAGGCACTGAACCACTCAGAAGTGTACAAGAACCAGCCTCTCAGAGGGGAAGGAAGGAGTTGGGTTTAAAGGCTCAAAGGGTAAATGTGGGATGAGCTTAATAATAAATGACAGAGGCAGGGTCAGACGACGACGAAAAGCCTAGAAGAACTGCGTCGTCCTTCTGAAGGAGGTGGGGACCAAATCCTGAGGGAAGCTGAGAGCTGTGTGATGATAGCTCTCCTCGGGGGTGTTTTGTTTTGAGACAGTGTTTCCCATAGCTCAGGCTAGCCTCAATAAATCACTGTGTAGCCAAGGATGACCTTTTACTTCTTGATCCTCCTGCCTCCGCCTCCTGAGTGCTGGGGTCACAGCTGAGCACTAGGAGACACACTTCAAGCAGTTCTTGGAATGGAACCTAGGGCTTCCCACAGGCTCGGCGAATACTCTCAGCAGATGAGCTACATCCTCAGTCCCTGAGATGATTATACTTAAAACAGCAATGGCTGAGGCCGAAAGCCTGGATAGATCCCGAGCACCCATACTGTTTGGCACGAGAGCACACCCAGACGTACTTCTAGTAGTGCTGGGCTGTGTGACCATTGGTTCGAACCTCTGCTGCTTCCGGCTGGACACTATACAGTCCTGTCCTTGGGTTTGTTTAATCTCTGCACACTCTTGTGCTGAGTCACCGCCAACAGATCCATCAGCTGACATTTATGCTTCTGCAAGCCCAGGGCTGTCTCTCTCAAAGTCTGGTCCTCACTGCAGCTGTCAGTACTGCCTAAAGACTGAACAGAACATAGACTCCCGGCCTCCACCAGATCACTGGATCAGAATCCTACCACTTAGAAGATCCCCAAGAATTTCTCATGCTTGCTTGATGAAAATACAGCTCTGTGGTATTCTGTGAGACCATGAAATCCACCTGATCTCCTATACCAGGAAGAAAAATAAAAGAAGGAAAAAGCCAGGGGTGGGCAGGGCATGGTGGTTTGGTGGCCTTTAATCCCAGTACTGAGATTAAAGTATGGGGTGGGGGTAGAGATTGAGGGGAGGGGAAGAGGCAAATGAATCTCTGTGAGCTTGAGGTCAGCCTGGTCTACATAGCAAATTCTACAACCAACTTCAGATTTCTATCTCAAAAACAAAAAAGCAAGTTGGGCGGTGGTGGCGCACGACTTTATTCCCAGCACTTGGGAGGCAGAGGCAGGTGAATTTCTGAGTTCGAGGCCAGCCTGGTCTACAGAGTGAGTTCCAGGACAGCCAGGGCTACACAGAGAAACCCTGTCTAGAAAAAAACAAAACAAACAAACAAACAAACAAACAAAAAAGCAGCAGAGAGATGGGTCAGCACTTAAGGCTGCTTCTCCAGAGGACCAGGCTTCCATTTATAGCATACGTGTGGTTCTCAACTGTCCAAAACTCCATTTGTTTCATGGGATTTGATGCCCTCTTCTGGCCTCTGTGGGAGTCAGGTACCCACCCATATGGTACACAGACATAGACATGCAGGCCAAACACCAACACACATAAAAAGGGAAGGGGAACAAGGGAGATGTTTCAGTAGTAAAAATCATTTGGCAACCTAAGTGTGCTCTCCAGAACCCATAGAAAAAACGAGATACAGTGGCTTGAATCTGTAATTCCAGCACTCCTACTGGGAGACGGGAGATGGTACGGTATCTCAGATCAGTGGAAAGCTCACATCCAGAGTGCAGGATCAAAAACAAGAGAGACTGCCTCAAAAGCAAGGGGGAAGCCGAGGCACGGCGGCCTCCGAGTCCCAGGCCAGCCGAGACTACACAGACCCTGTCTCCAAGCAGCATCAGGGGGTCCAGAGGAGAGAATTGCTCCAAGGCTCCAGAGGAAACAGCCACCGTCCGTCGGGGTGAAGGCAAGCAGCCCTTGAGCTAGGCTAGAGCAAGTTTGGGAGCAGAAGGTACAGCCCAAGCTAAGACAAGGATGGGAAGGGAGAGGCAGACGGCCAACGGGCTGAAACAGAGTCCTTGGATCCAGTGAACATGGCACTTAGAGGTCATAAGAAACCCCAGAAGGCTCTACCAGGCACTGCCCACTAGAGCTGAATTAGGACAGGTGGCTCTTTTGAGAGACTGACTTTGCCTCCTACTAGCCGAGGGACTCTGATCAAGTCTTTTAGCTCTTGAAGCTTCCCGGTTGTGTACTCTATAAAGCGGGGATAATGACAGAGGTACTGGAGAAAGAATCTTGGGATGAATCATTGAGATAGCATTCACTTAGCGGAGGGCTATTACAGAGTCATTGTGAGAAGCGCCTAGGCAAAGTTAACTGTGATGATTGTGTGGACTGTCGGAACTACCAGCAGGAAGCACTGAAGGCTTCCCTCCAAGGTGGAGAGAACCGTAGGCTGTGCTGTCGAGATGAATACAGCGGCGTAAGCGCTGAGGATGGGCAGGTGGCCAGAAGCCACCGGCAGATAGGAAACTATTGTATCCAGGCAAGCAGAGGAGGAGGGCAGCTGTTTTTAGAACCAACGGGATACAAGAATCCAGATAGCTCTGAGCTTTCTAGGCTGGGAGAGATGGGCTATGGGAGGTGGCTAGCTAGCTGGTGAGGTGGTGCAGGGCCAGCCACGCAGGAGAGGGTCGGGAGCAGAATCAGGAGGAAAGGCTCGATCGATCGTAGCGATGGTGTTTGGGACAACACGGAGATGTTGCTCGGCGTGAAGCAGGGGTGGGGGAGACAGGGGTTGGGCCCTGAGCACACACAGTGGAATCAGCTGGCAAATCTCCCTTGAGAGTGGCAAGCACCCTGAGTCTGACTCCGAGGTGACTCACCACTCACAGAAAGGAGGAATAAACCTCACCGGGTGCTTCAGGTGTGTCTGACACTATGGCAAGCCAGCACATGCCTTAATTTAAGGCTCAAAAGCCCTAGAAGGTGATACTGTTACCATCTAAATCCCGTACAGTAGACTGGAGAAGTCAGAATCAATAAGGCTGACGCTAGTCCAGAACTTTGAGCAGGTACACAGAGGATTTGGGCTTCCCTGTCCATTGCTGGCAGGCTCTGTTCTGATTGGCTGATGCCTATCCTACTGGTTATTCAATGTTTTGAACGTTGCCTTGGGTACACAGCTGGATGAAGGCGGTAGAATCCAAACCACCCCTGAGCAAGACAAAATGTGTCCCTGTCTTATTGCCGTCCCGCCCAGAGGCAGCAACCTTTGTAAACTGTAAAAGTCCATTATAAATAGCAAGTTCGCTGATTTTGTTGAAGTTGGAACAGCCTGAATTGGATGGCTGAGGGGACGCTGCTCTAGGGAGCCAGCACTCTTTCGGTCCACTCGAGAGGAAACCAAAACACAAGGAACGGTGGTCAGTGGAGCCCTGCTGTGCCTGAAGCCCTCCGGCATTCATGCAGGAGGTTAGCCTTGGCCAGTCTCCAGGGACTGAGTAGACCCTACTATAACTGTCCAGCAGAGGGCGCTACTCCCCCAGCCTTTCCTTCTGCTGGCCACACTAACCGCAGCTCCATGCCAAACGGGTACACTCCGCCCTTGCACTCAAGAAACCGGAATGGAGGAGGAGGCCCCTAGGACTTTGAGAAGTGATCAAGGAGGAGCCACGGAAGTGAGAATTGGTCCCTGTCCCAATGAGAGGTAAAGCAGGAAAACTGACACCTGCTTTCAGTACCATAAACCTTGGACCCATTTTACTGATGAGTAATTTGAGACTGGACAATATTAGATGACACAGGGGGGAGGGAGAGGAAGGGAGAGGGAGAGAGAGGGAGGGAGAGAGAGAGAGAGAGAGAGAGAGAGAGAGAGAGAGAGAAAGAAAACGCTAGGTCACGTGACTCCAAGGTCAGTTGATCACAAGTAAATACCAATTCGTTGGATCCGGTGGGGTCGGGCGCACCTGCCTGTTTTTGTGGTACTGAACCATGACTTGACCAAGACGGTCTTCCCGGGAGTGGAGTCTGACCACAGAACCTCTGGCTCTTCTTTGTTATTTGATTAGTTTGGAGGGTTTGGGTTTGTTTTTTTGTTTTTGTTTTTTTAAGACGAGGTCTCGGGCTTTGGAAGGAAGGCTGACTTTGAATTACTTCATCTCCCGGCATCTCAAGGTCTGAGATAACGTGCCACTACCCAGCAGTCTTTTAATTAAATGTTTTGAAGCCCAGAGTTCCTGCTTCTGCGTCCTCTGCCTCCCTGGAGCCACCTTCTCCTACACCCACACACTACACACTACACACTAGACACACACACAAGAGCAGCTTCGCGTAGGCAAAACTTGGGTTTCGCCTCTGCTCCCAGAAGCAGGCTCCTGGCCACCATAGCCGCGTGCTGTTATGTGACCCTTTCTTCCTTCACCCCCCCACCCCGCCCAGCGCCCCCACCCCATAATATGCAGAGGCAGCAGCACAAATAAACAAGAGGGCATATATGAACCGAGACAACTCTGCCACCTCCCACCACCGAGCTCAGTTCCTCCATTTAAAAAAAAAAAAAATTGGAAAAGGTTTGAGAGTCAACGGGTCCATCTTGCACCGACACTTTTTTCTCCGGGGGGTGGGGGGAGTCGGGGCGCCGCCTCTCCAGATCTGCAGCCAAATTTACAAGACCAGACTAGGCTGGGCAGCGGCCGGCACGAGAGGGAAACTCTAGCCCGGAGGCGGGAACTGGGCACGTCCGGCTGTGGGAGGCCCAGAGTCGGCATCTCCAAAATCGGGAGGGGAGGGGGGGGAACTACTGAAAATCGCTTCTTCAAAGGCCCCCACCCCCGCCTCCCGCATCTCTGAGGTTCCGGTGTCTCGCCGTGGCGCCCTAACGAGCCTCTATTTCATTTCCTCCCCTTTCTGTCTAACCGTTTCCTTCCTTCTGCCCTGGGAGTTGTAGGCAGCTCGCGTGTCTGGGCGCACGTGCGTGTAAGTGATCATGTGCACACTGGAGCGTGTGCGGGCGCGTCGCGCCAGTGCGGGGTCCGTGCGCGCCCCCCACGTGGCCGCTGCGACCGGCTGCCGCGGTTTCGTCCACCCATTAGGTGGCCATGCGCAAGGCCCCGCATGTGCCAGCCGGGTACACGATCGCGAGCCCGCGGTGCGTGGCGGCTCCCGGAGCGTGACTCCGGGGACCAGCCACCCGTCCCGCATTCTTCCCGCACCCGGGGCCTTCCCTTGTTCGCGGTGACTCTAACAGGGAGCGGCCCCGCCCGTGAGGCCGGCTAGATGCTGTGGCTGCCAGGCGCGCCGCCCCCGCGCCGGCGCCCCGATGGGTTTTTCCATGACTGCATCCGGCCCGGCTGCCTTTGTTCCCGCCGTCCCTGGCCTGCCCGCGCGCCGGGGTTTTTCCAGGGCTCAACTGGAGCATGGAGGAGCCGCCTCCGCGCTCCAGCTTAGAGCCCCAGGACCCCTCTCCGATGCACAGCTCTGTGCCCCATTCCTATCCCTTGTCCCTAGGTCTTCTGGCCTCGGCCCCATGATTGAGTACAAAGTTGGCGGTCACCCTGACCCGCGCGTCTTAGTCCTGCGCGACGGCGCTCGTCGCGCCACAAGTCCCCCTGGGAGGCTGCAAGGACTCACTGGGGTTGCGGGTGTGCACCTGCCTCCTGGTTGGGAAGGGCTGCGCAGGGCCATTAAGCTCAGCGGCCCTTGGAGGAATCCGGGTGCTCATTGCACAGCAGGGAGACCATGGTGTGTTCGCGGCGTGGGCGAAGCTCATGGGTGGAAAACGACATGGGCACACTCGGGCTAGATGCTACATCTCGTGATCCCGAGACCCTCGGGATGTCAGGAAGAAGAGAGCGGACATGGGGCCATGGGGAGGAGGGCAGTGGACAGTGAGGGTGGCCCAGTCATTATCCTAGGTAGGCATACGGCCCTTGGGTCTGTGCTGTACTCTGTAGGAATTGATTCCTTGGCCAGATCCTGCTTACACTAAGGTGAATTCTGTGTGTGTGTGAGACCTAACCGTCCCGCTGTTGCTTATTACCGTAGTTACGTTGTCAGGAAACATTTTTGTCTTTTTTTTTTTTTTTTTTTTAATGTTTTTTCCCAGGGAGGCTCACAGGGCCGCCCCCAAGCTGCAGACCAGTTTGAGGAAGGAGTCTTTGAAAATCCAAGGACACCCAGATACACAAAAAAGTCCAGAGCTGTCCATCTGTGCAGGGTGAGAGGGGTCAGCCCAGGGGATCCCGACTGGTCTCTGCGCCACCCTCACCACACCTATAGATGACTTTCTTTTGGAAACAGCCATGGGCCAAGTGTGGTGACTTTAATTCCAATCTTCTAGCCAAGGCTGGAGGACCTCTGTAAGTTCTAAGGTCAAAAACTTGACTACAAACTGAGTCCCAGGACAGCCAGAAATATGTTCTTCGAGTGGCCCGCAGCCACCGTGCTTCTAAGGAAGATGGCTTCAAGCTCCAGCTTTGGGGTGTCTGTATCTAGGGTCCCTCCCCTCTGGATCCTTCTGTTCCCAGAGGCTAAATACCCCCCGCCCACGCATGCTGGTGTGGGAAAGCCCGGTTCCCACGCAGCTGGATTCCCTGCTGCCCACAGGCGAACGCTCACATCCTTCCCTCTGGGAGAGTGAGAGAGGTCCCTGGTTAAGGCCAGCCCTTGTCCTAAAGGGACCTGAAGCTGGTGAGCTGCCTAACATCAGGCCCCACCACTGTCCTCACCCAGTGCCACCTCCTCGTGGGAACTGGACAAGCAGGGCCTTCTTAGACACACCTAGAATACTGAGGGGAGCACAAGATTCAAACCAGTTTCCTCTAGGCCGTGGCATCTGGCTGCAAGGCTTCCCCGGCATCCTGCTCCTGGGTCGTGTCTTCCTGATCTTCCTAGGGGCCACCACAGTAGGAATAGAGAGGCTAGGCCCGATTCCTATCGGAGGCAAGCTAAGTTAGGTTTAGTCTGTGAGACGACGCCTTGTGCCTTTGGCATCCTGTCCTGCCACTCACCTCTCGTCTGAGGTGAAGATTTTGTTTTTATTTGTTGGTTTGGGGTTTGTGATAGGGTCTCGTTCTGTAGCCCAGGCAGGTGTCAAATTCCTCAGACTCCACTGTAGGCCTGAAGGGTGGCTGAGATTAGAACCCTGCTACGCCGGGCCCACCCGCATCTCCATGCTAGAGATAACAAAACCGAGTCGATCGGAGTTAGGCAACTTGACCACACAGTAAGAAACTACGCGTGGGCAGGCAGGATGGCTCACGGAGTAGAGCCTGCACGGGCCTCAATTCAACCTCTGACCCCACAGGGAGGAAGGAGAGGATGACTACTAAGGATTGCCTTCTGACCGCCACATGTGGTAAAATGCATGCGCTCACACACGCACGTACACACACACACACACACACACACACACACTAATAAATAAATAATTTTTATTTTTTTGGTCATCTTTTGAGACAGGCTTTCCCTGTGGAGCCCTGGCTGTCTTAGAACTCAACTCTGTAGACCAGGCTGACCTCGAACTCAGAGATCCACCTGCCCCTACGTCTCACAGTGCTGGGATTAAAAGCGTGTGCCAGCACCATCCCCTGGCTGTGATTTTTTTAAAGCACGCGCATAATAATAAACAAATAACTTTGTAAAAAGGAGATCAGCCTGATGTGGCTCAGGCACCCTGGCTGGAGAAGCCGTCCTCTGACTCCACGCGTGTGGACTTGTGCACCATTGGAACCAGCGGGGAGAAGCGGGAAGGGAGGACACCAGTGCTCGGTTACAGCAGAGACACCCCTGAAAGGCTGCTGTCCTACCCAGTTCCCATTTTGCAACCGCTAATTCGTTTTATGGGTTTTTATTTTAATTACAGCTATCAGCCCAGAAGTTTACGACATTCGAACAGTGGAGTTGTTTGTTGACGGAAACATCTGCTCCGGGTCTTATCAGCTGTGGCGTGGATCTCGCCCCATTTCTTCTCTTTAAATTTACTGACTTGGACCTTACCTCACTGGAGGCAATGTGTGGATCCATGTAATGGGCTAATGGGCGTTCTTGCAAATGCAGGAAGAGTAATTCAGCTCCCCGGGTCACCATCATCTAATATCTGCCGAGGACCTCTGGCACACCAGCTCCCATTGTGACCCCAAATCCTTTGGGGTCTCTTCAGGCTTTTGTATACAGAAGGGGGTGCCTGTGACTTGCCAACTAATAATACTGCAGAGGCGATTGTGTTACTAGACTGTGAGGACATTTTTGCTGGGCTATCTCCGTCCCTGCAGGCGTTACAAAAACAAGCTGCTCAGCTGCTCGTGTGCGGAAGGCCCAGTGGCAAAGATACAAGGGCACCAGCTAGACGGCCAGTGTGGCAAAGACCCACAATCGCAGCGCTTGGGAAGACAAGGCAGATTCAGAGTGCAGGGCCATCCTTGGCTACACAGGAAGCCGAGGACAGAGACCTGAGAACTGATCTCATCTAAACAAAATGTAGTTATGCTAATAAAGTTCCAGCTAACACTAGACAAGAAACAGGCCCAGGGTGCAGAGTTAGAGGGAGGCTGACAGGAGCTGGGCGTGGTGACACACTCCCTCGATCCTAGTACTTGTGAGGCAGAGGCAGATGGATTTCTGTGTTTAAAGCCAGCCTGTTCTACATAGGGAGTTCCAGGGAAGTCAGAACTATGTAGAAAGCCACTGTCTTTTTTTGTTTGTTTGTTTGTTTGTTTTGTTTTTGTTTTTTGTTTTTCGAGACAGGGTTTCTCTGTGTAGTCCTGGCTGTCCTGGAACTCACTCTGTAGACCAGGCTGGCCTCGAACTCAGAAATTCGCCTGCCTCTGCCTCCCAAGTGCTGGGATTAAAGGCGTGCGCCACCACCGCCCAGCCTAGAAAGCCACTGTCTTAAACAAACCAAAGGAGCTCAGGATTTGGGGGAAGAAAACAAACAAAAGCCTAAAAGCCTGTACTGAATTCTACCTACAGTCCTGAGATTAGAAACTTCTCTTTCCCCAGAGGATATTATTATTATTATTATTATTATTATTATTAATTATTTTGAGACAGGTTGTCTTTTTGTAGCTGTGGCTGTCCAGGAACTAGCTGTAGACCAGGCTCACAGAGGAGATCCATATGCCTTTACCTCCCAGTGCAGGGATTAAAGGCGTGTGCCACCACCCAGCGCCCCAGTGGGTCTTTAGATAGGACTTCAGCCCAGGCCATAGCCTTGCAAGATACCTAACCCAGATTTCTTTCCTCCTCCTATTTATTTATAGGTATATTTATTTTATGCATAGGGGTGTTTCACCTGCATGTGCATATGTGTACCATGTGCATGCCTGGCACCTGTGGCGGTCACAAGAGGGCACTGGTTCCTACAGGAACCCGAGTCCAACCACTTCCTCCTTGAATTCCCAACTGACAATCAAAGCTAATCACTTCCCACTATGCTCCCACTGCACACCTACTAAGTGCCAAGCCTCCCGTTAAGGTGTAAGATGGACAATGCAGGATAGCATGCTTCCTGGAGGCCAGCAGTCTGATGACATCACTGGAGATACTGACCCACCCTGTCCACACAGGGCCAGGGCTCCTTGTCCTCATCATTTTTTTCAATAGGACCCACAGCAGCCGTGAAAGGTCTGTGTTTATGAAATGAATGCTTAAAGTGAGTTCCTGGCTGCCTGGCAAGGTGTTAGGAAAAATACAAATTTAAAAACATAGCCCCCTCCTCCCCCAGTCCTCCACACTACAAAACAAACAAATGAGCAAAAGCCACCAAGTTGCCGGGGCATCTGACTTAGTGATTCTTGTCTAAAGCTGATGTCAGGTTTACCTGTGCTGAGTGGAGGCTTTGGGGGCAGGGATGGGGTGCTGGGGTGCTGGGATTAAGCAGCAGCAGCAGGAGCAGCATGTGATGGTTTTGTGGGGGCTATAGCTGTATGTTGTAGTCAAAATGTCTGAGCTGGGGGTGAGGGGTATCCTGTGCCAGTGATCATAGATTTCAACATCTGATTGATCTGAACATTGGAGGGTTTTTTTTTGTTTGTTTGTTTTTTGTTTGTTTGTTTGTTTTTTGTTGTTGTTGTTGTTTTGTTTTGTTTTTTGGTTTTTTGAGACAGGGTTTTTCTGTGTAGTCCTGGCTGTCCTGGAACTCACTCTGTAGACCAGGCTGGCCTCGAAAGAAATCTGCCTGCCTCTGCCTCCCAAGTGCTGGGATTACAGGCGTGCGCCACCACGCCTGGCCTCATTGGAGGATTTTTGCAACAAGGTACAAACCCACGGCATACACTACTGGGCTTTATTGCCCTGAACCATGCTGTCCCCCGACTACCCGGGGCTCATTACTTAGGCTGTTCAATAACTGTTGATAGTCCCACCCAGTAGGACCTCAAGGAGTACAGCCATGGAAAACTGCCCACTCCACCCCCACTTCTGGCCGTCACGGGCAAACCCGTGGACCCCGTGTTCAGCTGTCTCCTTTCCCAAGAAAGGGGTCCGATGCATGGCCAGCACCCCCTGCTGTGGAGTCTGGAACTTGGCCAGGGTCGTCCGTGCCTCCTCAGTGGCTCGGTCGGGGAAGGGCTTTCTGCTGAGGCTCAGCCCGGCACCTGGGGCCTTCATTATCTCCGCTCAGAATTTCCAGGGCACTTGAGATCCTCCGTTGGAAAGCCCCCACCCAGCATCTGGGCTGCAAGGAGAAGCCTCCAGCACCTCTCCCTCTGACAAGGCTCCTGGAGCACTGCCGGGAGTGAAGCTCCCTTCTCTGGAACTTGTTTACTTCAGCTTGCAGCCTCTCCCCGGGGGCTGCAAGTGCAGGCGTGGCAATTTATATATGCTTGTTCCTACACTCCAGTCTGATGTCCCGTCTGCTGGGCAGAACCCATGTCTCCTTTTCATTGAGGATGAAGAGAAGTACCCCGGAACCGGATGGGAGCCGGGAGGGGGGGCGGGGGGGCGGGGGAGGCCACACAACTGCCTTTCCCGCCAGTCTGGGGTCTAGAACGTCCTTGAGTCTATGACCCCCATCCATTCACTTTCCTGTTGAATCCTTGAGATTTGGTGACTCCCAGCTTTGATCTGACCTCTAGGCCCAGGGTGGTGCTTTACTTACCCTCTGAGACTTGGCAGGACAGTCTAGAAGCACTGCCCGGCCACACACTCTGTTTCCTTGGGGCCCCTGGCTCCAGCACAGGATACGGACATGGGCTAACACACACTCCTCTGCAGGCGCAGCCGGCAGATTCTAGCAGGGGGGCGGGATTCACAAGCCAGGAGAGGGGAGAAAGGAAAGGAAGGAGGGGGAGAGGGAAGGAAAAGAAGGGAGGGAAACGGAGGGAATGGAGAACATTTTCTTCTCCATGATGGATTTTGAACCTAGGATTTTAAAGCTTGCGAGGTAAACACTCTGCTACTGAGCTGCATCCCAAACTCTCTTTTTATCTTTTTTCAAATTCTTTAAAGACTTATTTTATTTATAAGAGTACACGGAAAAAAAAAAAAAAAAAAAAAAGAGCCAGGCGGTGGTGGCTCACGCCTGTAATCCCAGGACTTGGGAGGCAGAGGCAGGCGGATCTCTGAGTTCGAGGCCAGCCTGGTCTATAGAGTTCCAGGACAGCCAGGGCTATACAGAGAAACCCTGTCTCAAAAACCACAAAAAAAAAAAAAAAAAAAAAAAAAAAAGTACGCGGTAAGCTGGGCGGAGGTGGTGGCACGCCTGTAATCCCAACACTCTGGGAGGCAGAGGTAGGCAGATTTCTGAGTTCAAGGCCAGCCTGGTCTACAGAGTGAGTTCCAGGACAGCCAAGGCTATACATAGAAACCCTGTCTCGAAAAAACCAAATCCAAAAAACAAAACAAACAAACAAACAAACAAACAAACAAAAAGAGTACACTGTATCTGTCTTCAGACACACACCAGAAGAGGGCATCAGATCTCATTACAGATGGTTGTGAGCCACCACGGGGTTGCTGGGAATTGAATCCAGGTCCCCTGGAAGAGCAGTAAGTACTCCTAACCACTGAGCCATCTCTCCAAGTCCTGTTTCATTGGTTTTATGGTTCCTTTTTTGTTTGTTTTTTGAGACAGGGTTTCTCTGTATAGTCCCGGCTATCCTGGAACTCACTCTGTAGACCAGGCTGGCCTCGAACTCAGAAATCCTCCTGCCTCCGCCTCCCAAGTGCTGGGATTAAAGGCGTGTGCCACCACCGGCCTTTTTTGTTTGTTTTTTTGTTTTTTTTCCCGAGGCAGGGTTTCTCTCTGTAGCTCTGGCTGTCCTGGAACTCACTTTGTAGACCAAGCTGGCCTCGAACTCAGAGATCCACCTGCCTCTGCCTCCCAAGTGCTGGGATTAAAGGTGTTCGCCACCACCGCCTGGCCGGTTTTATTGTTTCTTGAGACAGGACTTCTCTGTAGCTCTGACTGCCCTGGAACTCACACTGTAGACTAGATTGGCCTCGAACTCACAAAGATCAGTTTGCCTCTGCCTCCTGAGTGCTGGAATTAAAACACATGCACTGCCAGGCGTTGGTGGCACACACCTTTAATCCTAGCACTTTGGGAGGCAGAAGCAGGCAGATTTCTGAGTTTGAGGCCAGCCTGGTCTACAGAGTGAGTTCCAGGACTGCCAGGGCTACACAGAGAAACCCTGTGTCGAAAACAAAAACAAACAAACAAAAAAAAAAAACAAAAAACAAAAAACACATGCACTACTACCGCCTGGCTTTTTTGGGAGCTGGGAGTGGGGCAGGGCGAGGCGGAGAGTATGTGGACAGGATCTTGTATAGCTCTGGCTAGCCTTGAATTCCCAGTGTAGACCCAACCTGCCTCTGCCTCCCAAGTGCTAGAAGAGTGAATGTGTGTGCCGCCACGACCTGCCAAAACGCTTTTGGAAAAATCATTATGGTAAAAAAAGTTAAAACTTTTGGTGGTGGTGCACACCTTTGATCCCAGCACTTGGGAGGCAGAGGCAGACAGATCTGGAAAGGATAAAGGCTACAGGCTGGAAAAGGTCCCTAGCATACTCTCCCGCCTCCCCTCCTGCGGAGAAGCTGAGGCGAGGGTGGACACTGCTGCGCCAGCCCTGTACGCACTCATGTACACATGTGATGCTGTGTGTAATCCTGGCTCAACTCTGTGCGTGGGGCCACGTAGCGCGGGTTCGGATGGCTTGAACTGATTGGCTTAGAAGTTTGTGGTAGGCGGGTTCTGTTATAAGCCTATAAAATGCCAATAGGAGTTTGCCCGCATGGCTCACTCTTTTACCCTGCATGGTAAGACTGTGACCCCCAGAGCTCTGGAATTATAATCCCTCTTGCTATTTGCATCAAGACTGTTTCTCGTGTGTGATTGGGGTGCCGGCTTCCGAGGTGTGGGGTGCTGGGGTACCCCTGTTTTTCTTTCAGGTCTTACAATCTCTGTGAATTCAAAGCCAGCCTGTCTGCAGAGAAACCCTGTTTTGAAAAACCAAAAAAAGAAAAGAAAAGAAAAAAAAGAAAAAGAAAGAAAGAAAAGAAAAGAACAATTAGCCGGCAGTGGTGGCATACACTTGGGAGGCAGAGGCAGGCAGATTTCTGAGTTCGAGGCCAGCCTGGTTTACAAAGTGAGTTCCAGGACAGCCAGGGCCACACAGAGAAACCCTGTCTTGGGGGAAAAAAAAAAAGAAAAAAGAAAAGAAAAATTAAAACTCAAACCACAGAGTTACCCACAGAACCGTAAGGCAGCCTCGCTCCTCCGTCCCCGCACAGGTGACCATTTTTCTGCTGTTTTGCCACTTTTCCTGGTATTGTTAGAGTAGAAAGCTCCTGGTCACAAAAATAGAAGCTCTGGCCTGGGTGGAGACCTGCCATTCCAGTTGGGCTGGAATCGCTTGGCTGGGTGCCTTCTCCTGGGAAGGCAGGCTCACCTCCAGCCCTGTGGAGATAGCTGGAATAATTAGTCCTTGAGGAGATACTGTACTTCTCCCTCCGAATCCCAGCCCCTGTGCTGGAGCTTACAGGCCACACCCACTTATGGCTCTGACCACCTTGTAAACTTGTTTCTCTCTCTCTCTCTCTCTCCCTCCCTCCCTCCCTCCCTCCCTCCCTCCCTCCCCCCCCCAAGCACACTTTCACACTCTGCTCCCTCCCTAGGATTTTTGTCTCCCCTACCCCCCTCCTGCCAGGTGACTGCTTGTCCACCATGTATCTCTCTACCCTCGAAGCCAGCCTCTCCCTCCTTCTCTGCATTTTCCTCCTTCCAGCAGTGCTGGGGTTCACAGCAGGCTTGTCCTGGGGGGTTTTAAGGTTTAATAAAATTGTGTGTCCTTGTGTGTCCATGAGTCCAGTCTTAAATTACCTTATTAATGGGACCAAGAACCCCTAAGGGCACCCAGGGTTTCCCCTTTATCAATACAACCGCTCCCGTCAGAGGGAAATGGCTATGGAGTTGCACGTGCACACACAGTGAACAAAGGTATCTGTGCCTCGTGGCTGACACTGCTCTGGCCCTGACCTCTCCATACAAGAGGACATACAGCAAGAGAAAGCACACACACACACACACACACACACACACACACACACGCGCACTTATAATACTCTGTAGAGAGCAGTATTGGGGTGCTAGCCGTTTCACCCGGCACAACAGAGGCGAAGCTCATTGTTCCTCCAGGTCTACGAATTCCTGAGTTAAGCAGGTGACCCGCCCAGCTGCCTGAGCAGTGGAGCCAAGGCCCAACAAACAGCCAAACCAGTTCCCCGGAACACACCCTGGAATTTGGGGAAGGCTCTTGCCCCGCCTATATATATTTTGAGACCCTCATTAAACTTTGAGCATCGAACGGGAAATCCGTCTCCGCTCCCGGTTTCTCTCGCCGCTCTGCTCCCATGCCCAGCTTTCCTTCCAGGGGATCTGGTAACCCGCTCGAATGTGGCCGCGGGCGGCTACAGTACATGACACAACCTAATGAACTGATATTGGGGTGCGTGCCTGGAATCCCAGCTCTTGGGAGGCAGAGGCAGGAGAGACCTGGGAAGCAGAGCCATCCACACCTGTGCAATGTAGTTCCTGGGCCGACTGAGCGAGGTCCACGCAATAGAAGCTTAAAAATAAACGATAGGACGGAACGAACGCAATGGAAGCTGTGGTTCAAGTACATCTTTTATTCTCTGGTGGTGTGTGTGAGTGTGTGTGTGTGTGAGAGAGAGAGAGAGAGTGTGTGTGTGAGTGTGTGTGTGAGTGTGTGTATGTGAGGAGAGAGGGAAGGAAGGAAGGAGGGAGGGAGGATGGATGAGAGAAGAGATTGCAGTGCCTGAAGAGGCCTGAAGAGGGCACTATAAACCCAGGAGCTGGAGTTTTAACAGCAATACTGTGCTGCCCAAAAGGTGTGCTGGGAACCAAACCTCGGCCGCCAGGGAGAGCAGGCAGCACTCCTGACTGTTGTCTTCTCTTCAGACTTCTTTTTTGGAGACAGGGCCTAGGTTGGTCTCAAAGCATTGTAGCTGAGGATGAGTCCTGAATTCCTGATTCTCCTCTCAGAGTGGGGACTGAACCCATGGATGTGTGAACGGCAGCAAGCGTTCTGTCTGCGGAGTGCGCCGCGTCCCTGATGGGAGTGAACTCTGATGACAGTGTTCCCTTTCAGATGCAGGAATTAGGAGTTGGAGGAGTTCATTCTGGACAGGGTTGCGGGTCCTGCCATGTAGCTCAGACAGGCCGCAGATTTGTTACCACCTGCCTAGTTTTCCAGGCGGTAGGGCCACTGGCCTCTGTTCCTGTGTCTGGCCAGGATGAGATCTAAAATGTTCTGCCAGGAAGGAAAAACGAGACTTCATACAAGTTCAGCTTAAAACATAGCCGGAGCCAGGTGGTGGTGGAGAACGCCTGTAATCCCAGCACTCTGGGAGGCAAAAGTAGGTGGATTTCTGAGTTCGAGGCCAGCCTGGTCTACAGAGTAAGTTCCAGGACAGCCAGGGCTAAACAGAGAAACTCTATCTAAAAAAAAAAAAAAACACAAACCAAATCCAAAACAAAAACAATCAAACAAACAAAAACAACAACAACAAAACTTGGCCAGGCAGTGGTGGCGCACGCTTGTAATCCCAGCACTTGGGAGGCAGAGGCAGGTGGATTTCTGAGTTCAAGGCCAGCCTGGTCTACAGAATGAGTTCCAGGACAGCCAGGGCTACACACAGAGAAACCCTGTCTCAAAAAAAAAAAAGAAAAAAGAAAAAAAAAAAAAAAAAAGAAAAGAAAAGAAAAAGAAAAAACCCAACAAACAAACAAAAACAAAACAAAACAAAAACCAAAAACATGGTTGCACACGCCTGTAATCCCAGCACTTGGGAGGCAGAGGCAGGTGGATTTCTGAGTTCGAGGCCAGCCTGGTCTACAGAGTGAATTCCAGGACAGCTGGAGCTATACAGAAAAACTGTCTCGAAAAAAACCAAAACAAAAACAAAAACAAAAACAAAAAAACAAACAAAACAAAACTTAAAGGCTGGAGAGATGGCTCAGTGGTTAAGAGCACCGACTGCTCTTCTGGAGGTCCTGAGTTCAAATCCCAGCAAACACATGGTGGCTCACAACCATCTGTAACGAGATCTGGCGCCCTCTTCTAGAGTGTCTGAAGACAGCTACAGTGTACTTACATATAATAAATAAATAAATAAACCTTAAAAAAAATTAAAACTGACAGGCAGCTGGTAATTACCCAGCATTTGAGAGGCAGAGGCAGGGTGATCTCTGAGTTAGAGGCCAGCCTGGTCTGCTGGCCAAGCTCCAGGATTGCCAGGGCTACACAGGAGCTGGAGACTAGAGGATCTGAAGTTCAAGGACTCTCAAGACCCAGGGAGGCCTGGTCTTCTAGAGATCTAGGCTCAAAAAAACCATGTAGCTTGGCACTTGAGGTAAAGGCCCATCTCAGTGAGTTTAAAATCAGCCTGGTCTACATAGTGAGTCCCAGGTCAAATAGAGCTACGTACTGAGATCATGTCTCAAAATGTGCAAAACAAACAAACAAACAAGTAAAAGGACCCACAAAAAGTAAGTAGGGCGGGCTGGAGAGATGGCTCAGAGGTTAAGAGCACGGACTGCTCTTCCAGAGGTCCTGAGTTCAAATCCCAGCAACCACATGGTGGCTCACAACCATCTGTAAGGGGATTCAATACCCTCTTCTGGTGTGTCTGCTGACAGTGTAAGTGTACTAACATACATAAAGTAAATAAATCTTTTTTTTTTTTTTTAAAGTGGTAGGTAGGGCAGGAGAGGTGGTTCAGCAGTTAAGAACACTGTCTGCTCTGTGAAAGGGCCAGCCTGGGTCCCCAGCTCACACACTCCAACTCACGCCACCTGTAATCACAGCTCAGGAGAGCGTTCCCTTCCTAGTCTCCTTGGGCACCAGGCACACTGTGTAGATACATATGAAGGCAAAAACACCCATATACTTAAAATAAAGATAAAAATATCTTTAAAGAAAATGAAAAAATTAAACAAACAAACAAACAACAAAACTTGCTTCATAGTGACCATTGCTAAGTGACAGCAGTTCTGGGGTGACTCCACAATCTGCTCCCTACCTCCCCTCTCTTAGAGTGGCCCTGAAGAAACGAGTCCCCGAGCATTCTCTCCATGAATATCCCCTGGGGACACGTCAATAGGGAGTGCCTGGAAATACACAAATTACTCAGCTAAAGACAAACACCAAGTTCAAGGGACGCTCCAACCAGAAACAGAGCTGTGTTGAGAGCCAGGAGTTCTGGCACACTCACAGCTCTAATACGGTATTTTGGAGATAGACATGGGAGAAGCAGGAGTTCAAAGCCAGCCTGGACTACTTAATGTCACTAAACAAAAGGACCCCTGAGCAGGTATCAGAGGCACACTGGGAATAAAGCGAGGCTGGTCCTTGGAAGAAGGAAAGGTCCTGTCTTTGGACTCGTCCTTCTGTTTGCCCCCAAGATATGGCTTTGAGTTCACTGGCGGGAGACTGAGACTCCTGGGGACAGCTGTGTTTGGACTCAACACCATGAGGGCAGATTTGCTGCATACATTCGGGTTAAAGGGCAGAGACTCAAAAAATGTTGCTGTTCCCGTGGGAAAAGCACAGCCTATTCCAAGGCATCCCTCGCCGGGGCAGAGGGCTTCAGTTCTGGTGGAGTAGGGTTCGGAGATGGGGAGCGTGAAACCAAGTGGGCACGGGGCAGTCTGTGTCAGGGAGCGACACCAGGGTGCGGAGGACTTGCCATTCGAGCACGAAGATGAAGGAACAATCCCGGTGGCATATTTAGTAAAACAGATCAACAGGTTTCTAAAGGGAAATAAGTTGATAACCTTGATTTTGTGTGGCAATTTTTGTAACCCCAGTACTAGAAGGCTGAGGGAGGATTGAGACTTCAAGCCTATCACGGACTACATACTAAGATTCTTTGTCAAAAAAAAAAAAAAAAAAAAAAAAAAGTCAGAGTGTGGTAGCCCCCTTCGAATACTCTAGAACTAGAGGCCATAGGATCTCTGAGTTTGAGGCAAGCATGATATACAAAGAACGCCCCAGGACAGCAGGGGCTACATGGAGAAACCCTCACTCAAAGTATAAACAAACAAACACATAAAATATATAGAAGGGCATGGGGCCCTCAGGACCAGAGGCAGACAGGTCTGAGTTCAAGGTCACTTTTGTCTCTATATTTCCAGTTTCAGGCCAGCCACAGCTACATAAGGAGACACTGTCTCACTCAGCAAGACATTTATTTTAGGGTTTTTTGTTTTTGTTTTTGTTTTGTTTTGTTTTTGTTTTGGTTTGTTTGTTTTTGTTTTTTTGGTTTTTTCGAGACAGGGTTTCTCTGTGTAGCCCTGGCTGTCCTGGAACTCACTCTGTAGACCAGGCTGGACCAGGATTTCAAACTCAGAAATCTGCCTGCCTCTGCCTCCCAAGCACTGGGATTAAAGGCGTGTGCCACCACTGCCCGTAGTTTTATCATCAATTAAAGATATAGGCAAATTTGGGCTGGAGAGATTGCTCAGCAGTTAAAAGCACTGGCTGCACTTGTATTTCAGAGGACACAGGTTCGCGTCCCAGCACCCTCATGAAGGCTCACAAGCACCTGGAACTCCAGTTCGGGAAAGCCAGTTCCCTCTTCTGGTCTCCTTGGGCACCAGACCCTCGACGTGGACATGTATGCAGGTAAATCACACATACACATAAAGATATAAGCAAATTTTCTTACAGAGGTGAATATGCATATTGATTGATCTTACAGGAAAAGGTCTCGGGGACTGGAAAGACTGGCTAGAAGCAGGGTGTGGTGACACATGCCTTTACTCCCAGAACTCTGGAGGCAGAGTTACAGGCTCTCCTAGTCTATAGAGCTACCCTGGTCCAGGATAGCCAAGGCTCTATAATATGGGGGTGGAAGTGGGGTGGAGGCGGGGGTGGAGGCACTGGCTGGTCTTTCAGAGGATCCAGGTTTAGTTCCCAGCGCTAGAGATGCTTACAGCTGCTCACAACTGCAGTTCCAGTGGTTCTGATCCTCCCTTCTGGCTTCATTTAGTACAAGGCAGGCATGTAGTACATATCACGTTCATACACATAAAATAAAAATAACTTTAAAAAAGAACAGAAGTAGCCGGGCAGTGGTGGCTCACACCTTTAATCCCAGCACTTGGGAGGCAGAGGCAGGCGGATTTCTGAGTTTGAGGCCAGCCTGGTCTACAAAGTGAGTTCCAGGACAGCCAGGGCTACACAGAGAAACCCTGTCTCAAAAAAAAAAAAAAAAAAAGAAAGAGAGAGAGAGAGAGAGAGAGAGAGAGAGAGAAGAGAAGAGAAGAGAAGAGAAGAGAAGAGAAGAGAAGAGAAGAAAAGAAAAGAAAAGAAAAGAAAAGAAAAGAAAAGAAAAGAAAAGAAAGAAAAGAAAAGAAGTGTCAGGTGCATATGATTAAGATGTAACATAGCCGGGCAGTGGTGGCACATGCCTGTAATCCCAGCACTTGGGAGGCAGAGGCAGGCAGATTTCTGAGTTCAAGGCCAGCCTGGTCTACAGAGCGAGTTCCAGGACAGCCAGGGCAACACAAAGAAACCCTGTCTTGAAAAAACAAAAAACACAAAATAAAAAAACAAAAAAAGCCGGGCAGTGGTGGCACAGGCCTGTAATCCCAGCACTTGGGAGGCAGAGGCAGGCGGATTTCTGAGTTCGAGGCCAGCCTGGTCTACAGAGTGAGTTCCAGGAAAGCCAGGGCTACACAGAGAAACCCTGTCTCGAAAAACCAAAAACAAACAAACAAAAAACAAAAACAAAAACAAAAAAACCCAAAAGGTGTAACATGCAAGTATGAAAATATATATATAAAAAAAAAAGTGAGCCAGGCATGGTGGTGTACACCTTAAATTTCAGCACCTAAGAGGTATCTATCTATCTATCTATCATCTATCTATCTGTCTATCTATTTACCTATCTATTATCTATCATCTATCTAGCTACATATATATTTTTAATTATTAAAGGTTTTATAATTTATTTTGTTTTTATTCTATGTACATTGGTGTTCTGCAGGCATGTATGTCTGTATGACTGTGTGAGGGTGTCAGATCCCCTAGAGCTGGAATTACAGACAGCTATGTACTGCCATGTGTGTGCTGGGAATTGAACCCAGGTCCTTTGGAAGAACAGTGCTCTTAACCATGTATATTTATATATATATATATATATATATATATATATACACATATATGTATATGTATATATATATATGTATGTATGTATATATATATATCATATTGAACCCCATAAATATGTACAATCAGTGTCTGTGGTAGTTTGAATATGCTTGGCTCAAGGAGTGGCACTATTAGGAGATGTGGCCTTGTTGGAGTAGGTATAGCCTTGTTAGAGAAAGTGTGTCATTGTGAGCACAGGATTTAAGACCCTTGTCCTAGCTGCCTGGAAGCCAGTCTTCTCCCATTTGCCTTCGGAACAACATATAGAACTCTCAGATCTTCCAGCACCTTACCTGCCATGCTCCTGAGCCTTTGAATCTGTAATCCAGCCCCAATTAAATGTTATCCTTATAAGAGTTGCCTTGGTCATGGTATCTGTTCATAGCAGTAAAACCCTAAGACAACGTGCCCTTCCCCACCCCCCAGCCTTGAGTTGGCAAAAACCCCTCATGGCATTTGCATTTCTCTGCCAGAGCCTCTCCGAGATGACTACCTACTGAGCTTACTTTGCAAAAGAATCCAGCAAAACAGAACTCAGCTGAAACAAAGGATGGGTCTTTGCCTGTATAAACTCAGAGCTGAAAATTAAACTTTGAGGCTCCGCCTGAAAACTTTGTCTTGGCCTGTCCTGGAGCTCACTCTGTAGACCAGGCTGGCCTCGAACTCAGAAATCCGCCTGCCTCTGCCTCCCAAGTGCTAGGATTACAGGCGTGTGCCACCACCACCCGGCCCTTTTTTTTTTTTTTACATTTATTTATTGATTGTATGGATGAGTACACTGTTGCTGTCTTCAGACACACCAGAAGAGGGCATCAGATCCCATTACAGATGATTGTGAGCCACCATGTGGTTGCTGGGAATTGAACTCAGGACCTCTGGAAGAGCAGCCAGTGCTCTTAACCGCTGAGCCATCTTTCCAGCCCCTTGGCTCGTTATTTCTGTTGCCCACCTGTTTTTTCTATTCTAGTCCCGCTTTCCTTCCAGGTGAACCCGGCTCTCCATAGTCGCTGGCGGCTACGAGACAAGGTGTCCATTTGGATTTTTCTGGCGTGGCGCACAGCTCAACAATAGTTTACTTTGCAAACATGAGAACCAGGCAATATTGAAAAAAAAAAAAAAAAACCGAAAGTGAAAATTAAGTCTGAAAATACTGGATGCTTGCGAGCATGCGCATAGATATGGGTTCCGTTCTCTTGGCTTTGTCCTTGGAGACAATGCTGCTTGTAGCCCAGTCTGGCCTCGAACTTCCTATAGCTGAAGCTGACTTTGAACTCCTGATCCTCCAGCCTCTACCTGCCTGTGCCGCCTTGCCTACCAAAGTGGTCCTCTCAAAGGTGGTGTGCTGGGAGGAGGCAGCTTGGCAGGGCTTAGCAGTACCTCTTTAGGATACATGCGGGTAACACAGGCGGCTGCTCTGTATTACCAAGGCTGTGGAACAGGGGCTCGAGAGAAAGAGCTCCAGGAGATTTACCGGGGCATTTCCCTTTTGTCTGTAGGAAAAGGGCTGTGGGAGGGACACTGTCAGGAAACCAGGTTCAGTGAAATAAACGACCTCGACCTCGGCAGCTGGAGGTGGTCTACTCTGCCACGAACATGAACTAACAAGCCTTTCATGCCTCAGCCAGGGTAATTACAGAAGCCCGTGTCTGATAAAGAACAGGTTAGGACAGAGGCAGGCGGATTTCTGAGTTCGAGGCCAGCCTGGTCTACAGAGTGAGTTCCAGGACAGCCAGGACTATACAGAGAAACCCTGTCTCGAAAAAAAAACCACCAGATACTCCTGCAGAGGACCCAAATGCAGATCTCGGTGCTCGTGCTGGGTACCCCTCCATGCCTCTGCATTAGCTCCTGTCGCCAGGTTCCTGCACTGTTTGAGTTCCTGTCCTGACTTCCTTGGGTGAGGAACAGTGATGTGGAAGCAGAAGCCAAATGAACCCTTTCCTCCCCGAGTTGCTTAGGTCGTGATGCTTCATCACAGCGATAGGAACCTAATTAAGACAACATGTTTGCACACACAAGCCCTGGGTGACAGGCTATGGGGAGTCAAGCCCACAGCTGGGAAGACAGACTGCAGAGCCTGTATTGACACAAGAGCTAACAGGACTTTTAGACTGGAGAGAAGAAGGCTCTTCCCTTTCTAGATCTATAAATGCAGTCCAGGGCCTGGCAGACACTAAGCCTGTTCAGGACGTGCAGTAAGGAACTGGGTTCAGGCAAGGGGCGCCTGGGGCTGGTATTGCTCCACCTGGACTGCATTAATTATTGTTCAACAAAGATGTATCCATACACTGCTTCCCATAGTAAAGCCGGGCGGTGGTGGCGCACACCTTTAATTCCAGCACTTGGGAGGCAGAGGCAGGTAGATCTCCAAATTTGAAGGCAGCCTGGTCTACAGATCGAGTTCCAGGACAGCCAGGGCTATCCAGAGAAACTGTGTCCTGAAATACAAACAAAACAAGTCAAAACAACAAAAAGAAATTAAAGAGGTCAGGCACAGCCGCATCCATTGTAATCTTGGCATGCAGTAGGTTGAGGCAGGAGGATTATTCTGAGTTGAAGTTAAAGACCAGCCAGTATACATGTTAAGATCCTGGTATTTGCTTGGTTTTTGTTTTGTTTTGTTTTAAATAAGGCTAGGGAGATAGCTCAGTCAGTGAAGGACTTTAGTACAAGTATGGGACCTGAGTTTTGGTCACCAGCACCCTCATAAATCTCTATGTGTGGTGGCTTGCACTCGGAACCCCTCCTCTAAGGTGACAGCAAAAGATCTCTGGGGTTCACTGGACAGCCACTCTAGCTGAATCAGCGGCCCCGGGGCCCAGCTCAGTGCCTCTCAGCCTTCCTAACGCTCCCACCCTTTAATACAGTTCATCATAAAATTATTTTGCTACTGCTATGAATTATGATGAAAATATCCATGCTTTCCAGTCGTCCTAGGAGACCCCGGCGAAGGGGTGCTTTGACCTCTCCCCCACAAAGGAGTTGAGAGTCACAGGCTGAGCTGCCCTCCTGGTGTGCAGCTGGACTTTCAGCTACTTGAGTGGGTTCTTTCTCCTGCCACCCTTCTCCACCCTTACCACATTCAGCCCACCAATACCAGGAGGGAGAGGAAAAAAAAAACACAAAACCTAAGCCATCTCTCCAGCCTACATGTCCTTATTTTTAAAGAAACCAAATTTTTCACTACGCTAGTAAGAGGACCTATATCAAAAAATAAGACTGATGGCTTCTAAAGAAAGACTGACACAGACACACACACACACAGACACAAATATACACAGAGACATACACACACACATACACAGACACACACAGAGACACACAGAGACACACAGACACACACAGACACACACAGACAGACATATACACACAGACAGACACACACACACTTTTAAAATAGACTAGACTAAATAAATAAGGTTTGGGGATGTATGTCAGTTGATGGAATTCTTGGCTGTCAGCTTGGCTACATGTGGAATTAACTAAATCTCAAACCGGAGGGCACACCCGTGAGGGGCTTCTGCTCATATTGAAATGGGAAGATCCTCTTCTAATCTGCATGTTTGAGGTAGGAAGACACATCTTTAATCCAGATCTTTTGAGCTGGGAAAACTCACCTTTGACCTGGGCCACACCCTATGTAGGAAGTCTACACAGAGACAAGGAAGCAGCAAGCTCCTTGTTCTTCCCCGCTTGCCCGCCCCTCACGGCAAGTCCATCCCTGCGCTGGCATTAGAGCCGACTTCTTCAGGATTCCAGATGATCCTAAGGACCCGCGGAGACACCCAGCCTTGTGAACTGAGCAACTACTGGATTCTTGGACTTTCCATTGACAGCCAGGCAGCCAAGGGCAACAGATTGACTAATAGAACTTGCCTTTCACTGTGCCTCGTAAATTGGCATAATGGTACATGCTTGTATATCCCAGCATTCAGGAGGTAGAGGGGCTGGGCATGACAGTCACGCCTTTAATCCCAGCACTTGGGAGGCAGAGCCAGGTGAATCTCTGAATTTGAAACCAACATGGTCCACTTAGTGAGGGCCCAGAGAGGCCAGGGCACACAAACTCTGTCAAAAAAAAAAAAAAAAAAAAGGAGAGGAAGGCTCAGAAATTCAAGGTTATTTATGGATACATAGTCTTTAAGCAATAAAATAAAAAAGACGTCAGGGTTTGTGGCACTGGCCTAAAATCACTTTAGAGGCTGAGGTAAGAAGATTCCCAAGTTTGAGGCCAACCAAGGACCCTAAGAAACAAAACCAAACAAACAAAAAAATACTTTTAAAAGATACTGAAGGGCCGGGCGTGGTGGCACACGCCTGTAATCCCAGCACTTGGGAGGCAGAGGCAGGCGGATTTCTGAGTTCGAGGCCAGCCTAGTCTACAGAGTGAGTTCCAGGACAGCCAGAACTACACAGAGAAAACCCTGTCTCGAAAAACAAAACAAAACAAAACAAAAAGATACTGAAGGGATAAAAGGGACTTTCTCTTGTGAAGTTTGATTGGAAAGTTAAATAGATCAACAGATTAAATAGGAGAATGGGGAGGGGGATGTCTACGAAGGAGCCAAGCAGTTTCCAGACCAAGAGAACCCAGAAGTGTGGTACCTACCGGCTTAGAAGGATGCAGAAACTGATCTATTACACTCCTGCAGTGTAGACAATGGACACAGGGCAATGTAGACAATTTTGAAAGGGTAATTTTATTTTCTTCTGTATTTTATTTATATATTGTATAGGGGAGTGGTCAGGTGTGTAGGTGTGGACATACCACAACGTGTATGAGGAGGTCAGGGAACAACCTAGCAGGATTTCTTTCCTTCCATCCTCCACAGCCTGTGGATGGGGCTTCAGGCTATCTGGCTCAGCCCCAGGTATGCTGTGACACCATTCCTGAGGAGAGACTAACTACTTACTCCAGAGAGGGAACAGATGACAGAAAGGATATTACCATGTGTCTTAGTCAGGGTTTCTATTCCTGCACAAACATCATGACCAAGAAGCAAGTTGGGTAGAGCCGGGCGTGGTGGCGTACGCCTGTAATCCCAGCACTTGGGAGGCAGAGGCAGGTGGATTTCTGAGTTCGAGGCCAGCCTGGTCTCCAGAGTGAGTTCCAGGACAGCCAGGGCTACACAGAGAAACCCTGTCTCGAATAACAACAACAACAACAAAAAAAAAAAAAAAAAAAAAAAAGAAGAAGCAAGTTGGGGAGGAAAGGGTTTATTGAGCTTACACTTCCACATTGCAGTTCATCACTAAAGGAAGTCAGGACTGGAACTCAAGCAGGTCAGGAAACAGGAGCTGATGCAGAGGCCATGGAGGGATGTTCCTTACTGGCTTGCTTCCCCTGGCTTGCTCAGCCTGCTCTCTTATAGAACCCAAGAATACCAGCCCCGAGATGGTACCACCCACAAGGGGCCCTCCCCGACTTGATCACTAATTGAGAAAATGCCCCACAGCTGGATCTCATGGAGGCACTTCCCCAACTGAAGCTCCTTTTGCTATAATAACTCCAGCCTGTGTCAAGTTGACACACAAAACCAGCCAGTACACCATCCTAGTCCAAGTTGGTGAACCAATGGATTTTACTGGGGTTACTTACAGGACTGTGGGTGAGGGGTTATTCAGAGAAACTTGGATGATTCAAAGACAGCTATGTAATCCAAATCCCAGCATGGAAGCAAGCAGTAACTGGTCCCAGACCTTAGCACAAGTGACTCCATGATGGAAATGCCATTCAGGCCAGAAAACTCAACACACAGTACCACCTGTCAAAGGGAAAACGAAGAAATAACCCATCAAAGTCCATAGTTCTGGGAAAACCTCTGCTTTTGGCATCTATAGGTCTGCTTCTGACTAACTGTTCTTGTTAACTGAGTATGTCAATCCAGAACATGGTTTTTGTGCTTAAAGGTTCACCTAGAGAAAGGCTTGGTGTGGGGCCTGGAGAGATGGTTCAGCAGTTAAGAGCACTTGACTGCTCTTCTAGAGGTTCTGAGTTCAATTCCCAGAAACCCCATGGTGGCTCACAACCACCTCTAGTGGAAATCTGATGCCCTCTTTTGGTGTGTCTGAAGACAGAGACAGTGTACTCACATACATGAAATAAATAAATCTTTTTTAAAAAAAGGAGTGAGAGAGAAAGGCTTGAAGCTACGCTGAGATCCTGAACCCCCAAAGCAGTCACTGGCCAGCTAATAAAAACTTTCTATGGCTTAAACCCATGTTGGAGCAGAGCAGTCTTCTCTGGTGGATACTCCTCGACAAGGCTCAGAAAAGCTGGGCCTCTGGGGCTCACTGCTGGCTTTGCAGGCAGCTGGAGGCAGAGGTCTCTTCCAGGCAGCTTGGTCAGCCATTATTACTTATATAAACTTGGGGAGGGAGGAGCTTTGTGCCTCTGGTTAGGTTTGGGGGCTGCTGAGTTGTTCTCTCCTGAATTTTTCTTTAGAACTTCCTCATTCTTAACTAGCTTGGGAAATCTTCACAGTGGTAAGCCATTTCTCCAGCGCATAGTAATGTTTCTTTGTTTTGGTTTTTTTTTTTTTTTTTTTTTTTTTTTTTTGTAGTAATGGTTTTGAGGGGACTCAGTGGGACTTGCACAACACAACAAATCCGGGACAGTCAGCTGGGCCCCAGAACAACAATGGTTTGAGCATGAGCCTCGACAGGACTTAAACAGGGGACAATGGTGTGCTGACACACTTCAGACTCTCTTCCTGCCATATGAATCTAATTAATGGGAACTCAGGAAAGGGACCAAGGCAACTGTTTTCTTCCTTACAGATTCAGACTTCAGGCAAACGGGGAACACTGCACAAAGCCTGTCCCCGCACTGGGAGAAGGAGTCAACAAACCTTTCCCTAAGTCAGAGGGGCCTGGACGGTGGTGGGGGAGTCTAAAGCCCTCCGACAAGTCAAAGTATATCTTTGGAGTATCTGAGCTTGATTTAACGGCCCGGTCAAGGCCTAAGCAGGGGCGGTGGCCGCTGCAGAGAGAGCAAGAGTGGAATTTCACCCGGTGTGGCCATCTGCAAGCTGAGCATGGGAGGCGGAAGGAGAGAAGATTTCTATCAAAACGCAGACTCCAGGGCAGGAGGCCTTGCAGGCGCTCTGGGGATGAGGGGCATGGAGAGGGTGCCACGCCTCACCCCGCCCCCACTCCAGCCAGGGCATCTTAGCATTTATGTTTTCAATAGAACTTATAGCAGACTATTGTTTGGAACTAAGGTTCTGCAGCTGGTCCCAAGAGAAAAGGTTAAAGAAAGCCAAGTGAGGGGCCAGTATTGTGGGATTTTCCTATAATCCCAGCACTTGGGAGGCAGAAGTAGGAGGGTCATTTCAAGTTTAAGGCTAACCTGCTCTACACGGCAAGTGCCAGGCCTACACACCAAGATGCTCTCTGGGGCTGGATAGAAGGTGAAGGCGCTAAAGACGGAGCCTGATGACCTAAGATGGATCCCCGAGACCCACACAGTGGAAAGAAAGGAAAGATCTCTCACAAGAGACAAGATTGTCCTGACCTCCATACCTGTACACACACACACACACACACACACACACACACACATAAATATTTAGACTTGTTTGTTTGTTTGTTTGTTTTGAGACGGGGTTTCTCTGTGTAGCCCTGGCTGTCCTTGGACTTGCTCTGTAGAAGAGGCTAGCTGACCTCAAACTCAGAAATCCGCCTGCCTCTGTCTCCAGAGTGCTGGGATGAATGGTGTCCCACCCCACCACTGCCCTACCAAAATATTTCTTTTTCTTCTTTTCTTTCTCTTTTCCTGGCAGGCTCTCTCTATGTAGCCCTGGCTGTCCTGCAACTTGCTGTGTAAACCAGGCTAGCCTGAAATTCACTGCTCCCGAGAGCTACTACACCCAGCTCTTCCTTTCTTTCTGGCTCTCAGCACACTGTCTCTGGTGCTGTATTAGTTATTTTGTTGTTGTTGCTGTGATAAAACCGTGTGGCCTTACAGAAGGCAGGCTTATAGCTCCAGAAGGATAAATGTCCGTTACAGTGGGGTGGCCAGAGCAGGAAGCCGAGAGTTCTCAGCCTGCAGCAGGAAGCAAGAACATGAAGTGGGGGCTGGAGAGATGGCTCAGCAGTTAAGAGCACTGACTGTTCTTCTGAAGGTCCTGAGTTCAAATCCCAGCAACCACACGGTGGCTCACACCCATCTGTAAAGAGATCAGATGCCCTCTTCCGGTGCATCTGAAAAATGGCTACAGTGTACTTACATATAATAAATAAATAAATCTTCAAAAAAAAAAAAAAAAAGAACATGAAGTGGGATGTGGTGTTTTGAATGACGCCTCCACAGGCTTGTGTTTGAATACTTGGTGCCAGATGGTGGAACGGTTTGGGAAGGATCAGGAGGCGTCACGTTGATGGAAAAGGTGACTTACTAGGGGTGGACCTTGCTATTCCCAGTTAGCTCTCTCTGCCTGTGGGTCAGATGTAAGCTCTCGGCTACTGCCCCAGCCCCTTGTCTGCCTAGCCACCCGCCTGCCCCCTTGTCAGCATGATGGTCCTGGGCTCTAACCCTTTTAAACTGTGAGCTCCAAATTAAACATTTTTAAAAGAACTAAAATATGGGGTAAGGCTATAAACACTCAGGAGCCCCCAGGAGCCTTCCTCCTGCAAAGCTCCCCCTTCCAAAGGTCCCACCACCTCCCCCAAAAAAGCACCACCAACTGGAGCCCAGGGTTCGAGTCTTTCAGAGATAAATGTCCTTCAGGCCACTGCGGTGGGCTCCCGTACTCTTTCCTCCTCTCATCGTGCTTGTCTGTCACGCGGCTGATTAGCCTCCATGTTAGCTTAGCTGCCGACACACCTCGTCCACCTTGGAGCATTTCTTTTAAACTCTAAAAAAAAAATTAAAAAAAAAAATGTTCCTGGGGAGGGGTAAATATCCTTTAGGGCAGAATCAGGGGAATGCCAGCACTTGGGAGGCAGAGGCAGGCAAATTTCTGAGTTCCAGGATACCAGGGCTACACAGAGAAACCCTGTCTCGAAAACCAAAAAAAAAACGAAACAAACAAACAAACAAACAAACCAGGTTACAGTTCTGAGGGGGAAAGGCTTCTCCGTTCAAGTTTCGCAGTTCTGAAGGGAAAGGTACGGAGTAACACAAAGGGGCGCTGCAAAACAAACCTCACACAAGAGCCTCATTGAGAGAGACCCAGGAGGAACGGCTGCCTCGCTAAACTGAGTGAAAGGCAGGCAGAGATTTCCAGGGCAGGGATTGGTGGGATTTCAGGTCCTGAGCTTGAGCAGCTCAGTGATTGGTGGATTTTTTGAGCTCAGTGATTGGTGGGTTTTCAAAACCCAGAAGTGATCTTTCACTGAGCGATACCAGATCTCCCAGAGGCCTTGCTCGGTGAAGGCTGTTATGGGAGGGGAGATAAAGGGACACTAGGTACCCTAGTCAAGACCAGCTAGTCTAGGCCTGCTTTCCTGGCTGCCTGGGGACAAGCTGTCCTGTTGCAGGGAGGAAGTTCAACAGGTCTGGATACCCTTAGGAAACTTGTGGACATTAAAGAGAAGTGCATTTAGCTGGACCATTGGTGGTACGTGCCTTTAATCCCAGCACTTGGGAGGCAGAGGCAGGCAGATTTCTGATTTCAAGGCCAGCCTGCTCTACAGAGTGAGTTCCAGACAGCCAGGACTATACAGAGAAACCCTGTCTCAAAAAACAAAACAAAACAAAACAACAAAAACAACAAACAACAACAAAAAAGACAAAACAAAACAAAGGAGTGAATCTAGTGAATTGGCAAGTATCAGCTTCAGGGATATGAAACTTTTCACCAAAATGGGTCACCTTCAGCGTAGGGGTCTTGTTCAGGTGGCAGAGGGTCTTCCTAGGAGAAAGACAAGACCCTGGCTTTGAGCACTGCGCAAACTGGGCATGACTGCTCAAGGCTGTAATCTCAGCAGCTGGAAAGGTGGAGACAGGAGGAGGTGTTCTTGAACTTTGAACACTTACATAGTGATTTCCAGGCCATTTTGGAATACGAAAGACCCCCATCTCAAAATGTAAATAAACAGGGCTGGGAGATGGCTCACTGGCTAAAAGCGTTTGCTTGTTGAATCACAAGAACCCATGACTCCCAAAGGAGTCCCAAAAATTGTCCCTTGGCCTCCACATGAGCCTGAGAACACAGGTTTGCATTCATTCGATCACATTCATTTGTTCATTCATTCATTCATTCACGTGTGTGCATGCATGAGAGTACACCCACGGTGAATAGAATTAAGGATACTTATAATAATCAAATTTTCTCTTCCAGTTATTACTCAGTGAGAAAACCTATCTCCTGTCTCCCTCTTTTCTCTCTCCCTCCCTCTGTCTCCCTTCTCCCTCTCTCTGTCCCTTCCTCTCTCCCTCCCTCCCTCCCTCTGCACCCTCTCCCTCCTCTTCCCTTCTTCTTGGAAGCAGGCCATAACAGTGAGAATTTTATTATCATTTAAAAATGTTAAGTGTACAGGTGTTTTGCCTGCATGTGAGTCTGTGTACAACGTGTGCTTAGTGACTGTGGAGCCCAGAAGAGGGCATGAGACCCCCTAGCACCAGTTTTTTTGTTTGTTTGTTTGTTTGTTTTGTTTTGTTTTTTGTTTTGTTTTTTGTTTTGTTTTTTGTTTTTTTTTTTCCAAGAAAGGGTTTCTCTGTTGTAACCCTGGCTGTCCTGGAACTCACTCTGTAGGCTGGCCTCGAACTCAGAAATCCGCCTGCCTCTGCCTCCCAGAGTGCTGGGACTACCGGCGTGGGCCACCACTGCCCGGTCAGCTCCAGTATTAAAAACGGTGGTGATTCGCCCTGCCTGTGACGGGAATGAAAACCAGGTCCTCTGGAGAAGCAGCCGGTGTTCTCCACCCCAGAGACTTTTAATAATCATTGCAAAACTGATGAGCATGCCTGTTCCTCAAACCCAAACCTCAAGGACCGATCCTTCATTAATCCGTAAAGTTCCAGGCACGATGACTGACACCTTTAATCCAGCCGTGTCACCGAGGAGGCAGCCGTGTCACCTGGTCCACTGAGAGCCTGGACCCCTGAGTGAGTGAAGGCCAGCGGACACCAGGCGGGCGTGTGTGCTGTGATAGAGGCGCCCACAGGGCACCTATGACCCGCTCGGCGGTTTGTTAGTAAGCCTCAGCGTGCAAACATCCCGGAGGAGGAAGCGGCAATTAGGGACCAGTTGTTGTATGCACTGGCCACGCCCTTTCACTCACTTAGGAAAGCTTTGACAGCCTGAACTCTACAGGCAAAGCTTTGTTGGTTTTCTATGGGTCCCAGGCTTGGAGTCCTCCGCGCAGCTGAGCCCGTGTCAGTAACAGACTGCTCACTCGGGGCTTCCTCCTGTCCCTACAGAGAGGCAAGTCCCCCAAACTTGACCTTTGAGTTCAAGGTCAGTTTGGTCTATATATTGAGTTCCAGGCCAGCCAGAGTCACACTGAGACCCTGTCTTAAAGGGGCGAGGGGGGGGGTGTTGAGCGATGACTCAGCAGCTAAGACCACTAGTGCTATTCCCTAGGTCCTGAGTTCAAATCCCAGCAACCATATGGTTCTCACAACCATCTGTAATGGGATCTGATGCGCTTTTGTGGCATATGGGCATATATGTAGATAGAGCACTCATATACATAAAATACGCAATAAATTTTTTAAGAGAGAGAGAGAGAGAAGGAGAGAAGTAGGCCTGGTGTGGTGGCCTAATGCTTTAATCCCATCACTTGCAGACAGACATAGGATCTTATGTCTGGGTCTAGATATCAAGTCCCAAGCCAGCAAGACCTTGCATCCTGAAACTCTGTCTCAAAACACAGAGGACTGGAGATGCATCTCAATTAGCAGAATGCTTGTTTTGCGTGCGTGCTCAGATTCCTGGGTTTAGTGCCAAACAGCACATAAAAACTAGGTGAGCTGAGCAGTGGTGGTACACACCTTCCATCCCAGCATTCAAGAGGCAGAGGCAGGCAGATCTCTGAGTTCGAGGCTAGCCTGGTCTACAGCTCCAGTTCCAGGACAGCCAGGGTTACACAGAGAAGCCCTGTCTTATAAAAAACAAACAAACAAACAAAAAGAAAGAAAAAGAAAAAAGGAACCACAGACAAGGTGATGGACACCTGTGATCCCAGCACTCAGAAGGCAGCCGGCCAGCCAAGACTACAGTCAGACCTTAATTCAAAACAAACAAACAAAATTGCCCTCTAAGCATTTACACCGTGTGTGTTTAGTATTAGCATAATAAAAAAAAACCCAAAGCAAAGGTCAGAGGCATTATTTGTAACTTACTGTGCGTATTTCAAAAGAACAATCTGGCTAACAGTCAGAGATGACCGAAATAGACGGTTGCGTCACTGCCTGATTAAAACGGAAAAGCTGAAGGTTTTCCAAAAGGAAACAGGAGGAGGCGAGGAGTCTAGACTGACCCCTCAGATGTGTGTGTGTGTGTGTGTGTGTGTGTGTGTGAGAGAGAGAGAGAGAGAGAGAGAGAGAGAGAGAGAGAGATACCAAGCATCAGTGGGTGGGACCTTTCTGTGGACAATGTCCGAGTCTGGGCTTTTTAGTAGCCCAGCGGCTTGTGACCTGTGACTGGGAGGCTTTTCCCAGTGGACAAGTGCACAGTGAGAAAGTGCGTGGGGGCAGCTGCCTCGCGTGACTCTGCCTGTGCCCAAACAGCAAGAGTGCGTCATGCCTGATGCATTGCCAGGCAACGCAGTGTATCTGGGTGTGTCCCTCAGGGCTCTCTCCAGCTCGGTAGCTTTTGCACAGCCTGCTTTGCCGGTGTTCCAGGCTGGTAATGTCCTCCTGAGATAGCGAGCTCTCTCCTTCCCTCCTCCCGCTCTCCTCTTTCCTCGTCGGTACTAAAGATCGAAGCCAAGGCCTTTTGCTTGTTAGGCAAGTACCTACCACGAGCCACACCCCCGGCCTGGGCCGGCTCTCTCTCTGGGTCTTTGTGTGCAAGGCTTGTATTCTCTTACACTGCTACATCGGGAGGCTGTTACTGGAACTGGAACTTTCTATTCAGCCTCGGAAACGAGCCCTCCTTGAACCGGAAAGTTTGACTCTGGAGAACTCTAGTCACCTCTGCCTGCAGCTGACTTTAGAGAAAATGACTTATCCTCACAAGGTGCCTGGCCTGAGGGAGTGCGGTCCAACCTTTCTTTTGAAATTGCATGAGACCCGTTACCCACAAAGGAGGGTTTCTTTGCTTCGGCACCATGTCTGGCGATTTTTGTTCTGTTTTTAGGAATTTTAAAACTTTGGGGGGGGGAAACTTTGGGCTATGCGATTCCCATATGAAATAGCCAGAAAACTTTCTAAGGTTCTCTTGGGAGTTTTGTTCCATGTCGAATTTTGGTGGTTTATTTTTTGTACACTTTTGTTTAATGTGTATGTTTTGCCTGCACTGTCCAAAGAAGCCAGAAGAGGGCGTCAGATCCCCTGGAACTGGAGTTCCGGATTGGGAGCTACCAAGTGGTTGGGTGCAAAGATTCTAACCTGGGTTCCCCTGGAAGAGCAGCAAGTGTCCTTAACCACGGGCCCATCTCTCCAGACCCCCAGACCCCCATTTTGATTTTACTGTCAGCCTTGGCTACATAGCCAGTTTGGGGCTTGCATGAGATCCTGTCCCAAATAAATTGTCTTGGGGTGTGGGGCGGGCAGTTCAGTGTTGGTGAATTCGTCCTAAGTTGGATATTCAGAATTGAGAAAACGAACAAACAAACAAACCCAAAACAAAAACCTGGGGTTCAGCAAAATGGCTACCCAGTAAAGGAATAAACCACCATGCCTGACCAGGAGTTTGATCCCAGGGACAGACATGGTAAAGAGGAGAAAGGCGCGCTGTGGCACTCACCTATCTCCACTTAAGTAAAACACATCTTAAAAAAAAAAAAAAAATCTTAACCGCAGATGTGAAAACAGGGGTCCCGGTAAGGGGGCTGGGTCTGGGTCTCGGGAGTCTCCCCGGGCTGCACCCCCTGCTCGGGTGGGTGTCTCCAGGTCCCTGCTAGCAGGGCGGCGCTGCGGGGAAATTCCAGCAGGCAGCTCCTCCGCCTCCTTTCCCAGCGAGGCGGCCCCTGAGCACCGCCTCCATCCAGGCCGGCGGCCGAGCCGCTGCCACACCCGGGCTCCCAGGATAAATTTAGCTCCTCTATTCCGGTCTCTGCCCGGCCCTTGCCCTGGAGCCAACCGGTAGAAGCAGAAAGGAATAGGAGAAGAGATCGCAGCCTGAAAACCCCATCACCCTCACGGGCTTCGAAGCCCCGGTCCCAGTGCGCGCACACTACTCACTGATGGAAAAGCATTTGTCCCTCGGACATTTGTGGAGAGTCGGACACCTTAACGGAACGGGATGGGAGTCAGGGTCCCCCTTCACTGTACAGGGGAACTCCAGAGCACAAAGGCACAAAGTGCTGGGCATGGTGGCTTCATGCCTAGATCCTGGCTCTCGGGAGAAGAGACTGTGGCAAGGACCAGGCCAGACTGGGCTCCAGTGTGAGATTGTTTCAGAAAACTGAAAACAAAAAGTGGGTGTGGTGCCACACATCTGGAAGATTCTAGAACTGCCTCTGACACTCAGTCCTTCCTTGGAACCTGCCTCTCTTCCAGGTCCAGCCCAGGACTCACTCGGCCCACACGCACCTCTCTAGGCTTGGTGCAGGCAGTTTCTATCTTGTTTCCCAAGCTCCTTTTCTCTGAGGATTGAACCTAGAAACCTAAAGTAAGCTGGGTAAGCTCCAGCCCCCGCCCTGGATCTGGAATAGTTTATGATGAACCGCTTCTCACCTGAGGTCCGCCTATCTAAAAGCAGAGCTTCCAAAAATAAGCTAACTGTTGGATTGTGGGAGGAGCTCCCTGGTAGAACACTCGTCTGCTGGGCCATTCCTTCTGGTTGGGGACAGGGTCTCTGTTACAGAATGAGTGGCCACGGCTGGGGACAGATAGGGACTCAGGTCGCGCCCTAACGACACATTTCAACGCCAGAGCATTTCCTTCCGGATTTAGTGACAGAACAAAAGGAAGTCCTCAATGGGAGTACTTTAAAAATGCTCTTGGTGAGGAGCTGGGAGAGCCGGCCCAGTGCTTAAGAGCACTTGTTCTTCTTGCTAAGGGCACAGGTTCAATTCCCAGCACGCACGTGAAGGCTTACAACCGTTGGTAACTCCAGTTTCAGGAGATAAGCGTGTTCTAGCCCCCTTACGCACGCACGTGGCCCAAGTGCATGTACCTAAAAATAAACAAATGCATTTATAAATGTAAAATAAAATATTAATTTAAAATAATACAAATTTAAAATAAAAATAATACACAGGTGGAAACATCAAGTGGGTAGATATCAGGTCCAAAATAAACAAAGGTCTGGAATATGGACAAAGGTCCCTATGAGGACAACAGTACTCATGCTGGCTATGGCTGCTGGCATCCTGACTCTTCACACTCACACATCACACACACATTACACACAATACACACATACACAAACACACCACACATTACACACACATACTACGCATGACACATCACACATGACACACACACATATACCACACATTATATACACACACATCACACATACACAAACACAAACATGACATACATTACACACACTGACATACACTACACACAGCACGCACACACATGCACAGTCTTCCCTAATCCTGACACATGCAAACACAAACGTACCACACATGACACACACACACATACACAAACACACCACACATTATACACACACACACTACACATGACACACCACACACACATCACACATATACTACATGACATACACTATATACACCACACACACATGCATATACAGTCTGATACATGCTAACAGTGTGTAGTGTGACTTGTTCTTCCATTTAACAAAACCCAAGGAGGTTAAATCCTCTTCCTGTGCCGTTGTAAATAGCGTCAGAGACCTTTCCTCAGCCACCCAGTTAGAAAGCTGTGGGGCATAGCCAGGCGTGGTGGTGCACGCCTGTAATCCCAGCATTTGGGAGGAAGAGGCAGGCGGATTTCTGAGTTAGAGGCCAGCCTGGTCTACAGAATGAGTTCCAGGACTACACAGAGAAACCCTGTCTCAAAAATCCCCCCCTCCCAAAAAAAAGAAAGAAAGAAAGAAAGAAAGAAAGAAAGAAAGAAAAAGAAAGCTGTGGAGCTGGGTGCACAGCCTGGGAGCAGGCCGGGGAGGGAGGCCTGTTGCCCTGTCTGGAGGGAGCCTTACCAGAAGCCATCTGAGTGAGGTCCACAGCAAAGGAGACACAAAGCCCCCCTGGAAAAGAGACAGTCCAAACGTAGGCAACTCCAGGAGAGAGTGTAGCGGACTCTACAAGGAATGTGACCTGCCTGGGCTTAGGGGACTTTTTTTTTATAGCCAGAGTTTGAGAACCTTTCCCAAAGTTCCTGCCAGGCCGGGCGGCACACATCTTTAATCACTGCACTTGGGAGGCAGAGGCTGACAAATCTTTGTGAGTCCATTTGTGAGTTTGAGGCAAACCTGACCTACTGAGTGAGTTCCAGGCCAGCCAGGGCTACAAAGTGAGACCAGCTTCAAAAATAGGTAAATAAAACCAAATGCGATTAAACTGGCCGGGCAGTGGTGGCGCAAGCCTTTAATCCCAGCATTTGGGAGGCAGGGGCAGGCAGATTTCTGAGTTCGAGGCGAGCCTGGTCTACAGTGTGAGTTCCAGGACAGCCAGGGCTACACAGAGAAACCCTGTCTCTGAAAAATCAAAACAAACAAACAAATGCTTGTTTGGTTTGGTTTAGTCGTTTGTTTTCTGAGACAGGCTCTCACTATGTAGGAGTAGCTCTGGCCGTCCTGGAGCTCACGATGTAATTAATCCAGGCTGGCCTCGGCGTTCCAGAGATCTGCCTGCTTTGGCCTCCGAAGTGCTGGAATTAAAGGGATTAAAGGTGTATGCCACTATACCTGGCTATAAAAAAGTCCCCTAAGCCCAGGCAGGTCACATTCCTTGTCTGACTTCGCTCAGATGGCTTCTGGTAAGGCTCCCTCCAGACAGCGCCACAGGCCTCCCTCCCCGGCCTGCTCCCAGGCTGTGCTCCCAGCTCCACAGCTTTCTTCCTTCCTTCCTTCCTTCCTTCCTTCCTTCCTTCCTTTCTTTCTTTCTTTCTTTTTTTTTTTTTTGATTTTTGAGACAGGGTTTCTCTGTATAGCTCTGGCTGTCCTGGAACTCATTCTGTAGACCAGGCTGGCCTCAAACTCAGAAATCCACCTGCCTCTGCTTGAGGAACCCCCCTCTCTTGGTTAATGTGACAAGGAATGTTCAGCAACTAGGAGAGAGTCCTTAGGGTAACAGGGTTAGGAGGTGCGCTGTAGGCAGACTCCATTCGGTGTGGCTCGTTAGTCCGAAGGACACTCTGTATTGTGGAGGAGGAAAAGAAGGAAAAAGGTATTTAACAGGTTTGCCTAAATGTTGCATAGTCCTTCGGACTAACCAGCCACACAGAATGGAGTCTGCCTACAGTGCACCTCCTAACCCTGTTATCCTAAGGACTCTCTCCTAGTTGCTGAACATTACTTGTCACATTAACCAAGAGAGGGGGGTTCCTCAAGCAACCATGCTTAGGAAGAAAGTACAAGGGTGCAAAGGTCCGAAAAAGGTTGGATGATGGTGGGAGGGAGTTTTCCAGAAGCCTGCAGAGGGGGGTGTGGTCTTTTTAAATGCAAGAACTTTTGCAAGGATCCACCCTTTTCTACTAAAGCAGAATCAGGCGACTGCAGAGGGCCTTCAGCAGCAGAGACTAATAGGTCTCAGCACACACACACACACACACACACACACACACACACACACAATTACTAAAAAGTCTTTGGCCACGCAATGGTGCCACAAGACTTTACTCCCAGTACTTGGGAGATAGAGACAGACGGATCTCTGAGTTTCAGGTCAGCCTGGTCTACAGCCAGGACTACACAATTGTACTCAGAAACAACCAAACAAACAACAAAACAAAAAGAGAAGAAACTCAAAAGTTCGTTTGTATAAAGTCTTATATGGTGGGAAATATAAAAAGATTTGAATGCCTTGTCTAATCCCCGGGAGCCGAAGTGACAGGTCCCTGTGAGCTGTGTGTTCTCCAGTCTGATGATTGATGAACAGGCATCAGATTATTAATGGCTCTATTAAATTTCAGCCAAGCCTTTTCTTAGTCCTCAGAGTTTTCACAGGGCCTAGACTACGGCCCAGACTGGCTTCAAACTATTGACCATGTCCCGCCCTCATCCTCGAGAGTGCTAGAATTACAAGCTTGTACACACACACACACACACACACACACACACACACACACGCGCGCGCGCGCGCGCCTATAGCCCAGGCTAACCCTGTATTTATTATGTCCTTATGATGGGCTGCAACTCCCCTCATCTAGCACTACAACCCGTGCCATGGGGCTTTATTCTTTTTCTTTTTTTCTAGATTTTGTGTTAGGTGTGTCTGCATGAAAGCACACACAGGTAGGTGTGTGTGTGGGGGGGTGCGTGCTCGTGCACACAGGCTCCCATGAAGCCCAGGGGAGTGCATCAGATCTCCCATAAGAATGATCACAGGATGGCCGGGCGTGGTGGCACACGCCTGTAATCCCAGCACTTGGGAGGCAGAGGCAGGCGGATTTCTGAGTTCGAGGCCAACCTGGTCTACAGAGTGAGTGCCAGGACAGCCAAGGCTACACAGAGAAACCCTGTCTCGAAAAACCAAAACCAAAACCAAAAAAAAAAAAAAAAAAAAAAGAATGCTCGCAGGAGGCCAGGCGGCTTTAGCCCCTGAAACTGAACTCTGATCCTCACGACTGTGCAGCGAGCTGTCGGTTTGCTTGGCTGTTGTTTTGAGACGGGTTTTCTCTGTTTATCCTTGGCTGTCCTGGAACTCACTCTGTAGATCAGGCTGGCCTCAAACTCACAGAGATCCACCTGCCTCTGTCTCCCAGCACTTAGTCTCCCAAGTGCTGAGACTAAAGGCGTGTCCCACCACTGCCCAGTGCGCATCAAACCCTTCCTGCTGAGTCTTTTCTCCAGCCCAGCTGAGAATCCAACCCAGGACCTTGTGCATGCTGAACAGGCACTCGACCAGCTGACCCACACCCCCACCTTCAACTTTGTGGTTGTTTGAGGGATCCAACCCAAGACTTCACACATGCAGTGGTAGGATGAATAGATACAAGTCCCATAGTCTCATGTGATTAAATGTTTGATCATAGAGAGGGGCATGATTAGGAAGCGTGGCCTTGTCGGAATAGGCGTGGCCTTGTAGGAGAAAGTGTGTAACTAAGGGCTCAGACGCTCAAGCCTGGTCAGTGTTTCACTGTCTCTTCCCACTGCCCACAAAGAGCTCTCAGCACCTTCTCCAGCTCCCTGTCTGACTTCTGCTCCCCGACCCTTCTCGCCATGACAGAGATGGAGAAAACATCTAAACTGTGAGCCAGCCCCGATGAAACGTTCCCTTTATCAGAGTTGCCATGGTCATGGTTTCTCTCCATAGCAATAAAACCCTAACTAAGATGGATGCTGAGGCCTCTCTCCTAACCACTACACTGTACCACCAGATCTCACCATTTTCAAATCTGTTTCAGCACATCTGAATTTCACTCGAGACTTGCACCTGTAATCCTCTTTTGCAGCTCGATCTAGCGATCCACAGCTGTCTTAATCCCACCAGGTCAGAATAAGACCACTACCACAAACTTGAGCCAAATTTAAAGCAAGCCGTATTAAATACTGGCCAGGATAATGGACACTGGCCAGTTCTGTTCCCAGGATTCCCAGAGAATGGTCATGAATGATGTTAGTCCGGTGCTTATAAAGGCAAAGCCCACAAGACTACACACCTCCCCCCTTCATTCAACGGAGGGCAAGCATCCGACCTTCCTGCCCGTGTACCTCCCACCGAGGTGTAATCAAGCACAGCCTGTGCTGTTGGGGCAACCAACCTTGTTTACAGAGCAGAAAACATGTGACTTGTTATCTTAATTAAGCAACAGTCCCCTGCCTTTCAGGTCGTTATCTGTCCTTGGGTAAGTGGGGATTACTGGTTAGAGGCATTTCTGGTTTATAGATCTTTCACGAACAGTAATGTCAACTTAAAACATAACGTAAGCCCTTTTGCTTAAGAGCATTCTTTATGTTATTGCTACTGAGTGCAAAATCCAGTCTTGGGTCCAACTTTAAATTGTTCAACTAGGACTTAGGATGAAAGAGGCCAGTGCTAATGATTATTCTTGAAAGGGACAAGAAAACCAAGAAAGCCCAGGGTGGTCAAAGGTTAAAAGTTGTAAAATCTGGGCGAGGTGGGTAACTGAATCCTTTCAATACTTTTCTGAATTTTTAATTTTTTTTCCCTGTTGGACTAGATTTTATTCTGTGGTCCAAGCCTTGGGTCATCCTTTGTCTCAGCCTCACACGTGTTGGGATCACGGAGCAAGCCATTGGAAACTGCCGACACTTTAATTTCTTCCTAGGTTTTACTTGTTTCTTATTTATTTTTGTACGTGTGTGGTAGTGTATTTGTATGCACATGTGTGCACACTTGAATGTGGAAGCCAGAGACTGGTGCCAGTGGTTTTCCCGGTCCCCCTACATCTTACTTTTTTGGAGACAAGTTTTTCACCATCCCTAGATCTCCTAATTGGCTAGACTGGATGTCCCACAGGCCCCAAGGATTTGGCTGTCTCCCACGCCCCTCCTTACCTCTCGCCTTCTCCCCCAGCTGTGTTACAGATGTGTACCACCAATACCCAGCTTTTATGTGGGTGTTGGCAATCCAAATCCAATCGCTCATGCTCGTGTGGCATGCATTTTACTGACTGAGTTATTTCCCCGGCTCCTTAAACAACTTAAATTCAAATTTAATTCAGGGTCTTGCTACCATGCCCTGATTGGCCTTATCTCCTGAGTTTAAGTGATTCTTGGATCTCGGCCTCCCGAGCAGCTCTTACTAACAGAGTTCTAATAAGTCAGGGGTGGTGGTGTATGCCTGTAAATCTAGCACAAGAGAGACTGAGGCAGGAAAGTCAGGAGTTCAAGGCCAGCCTGGGCTGAAATAGTGACATTCTGTCTCAAAAGAAAGAGGGGCCCCAGCGAGGTGGCACAGGAGGTAAGGCCTCTGTGTGAGCTTGAGAACCTGACTTTCTTCCATCAGGCTGTGACATGAACACACACATGCACACGCATGCGCACAGAAAAGTGTACACACGGCTAATGATCTTTAATAATAATTGTTTTTGTTTTGATTGCTTTTCTTTTTTTTTTTTTTTTTTTTAGGAGGGGTGGGTCTCAAGACAGTTTCTCTGTATAGCCCTGGCTATCCTGCAAACTGCTCTGTAGACCAGGCTGGTCTTGAACTCAGAGATCCCCCTGCCTCTGCCTTCCTAGTGCTAGGATTGATTAAAGATGTGCACTAGCATGCCCAGCAATAATAATACATTTTCACACTGTAGCTGTCTTCAGACACACCAGAAGAGGGTGTCAGATCTCATTACAGATGGTTGTGAGCCACCATGTGGTTGCTGGGATTTGAACTCAGGACCTTTGGAAGAGCAGTCAGTGTTCTTAACCGCTGAGCCATCTCACCAGCCCATGATACATTTTCTAAAAAAGAAAATATAAAAACAAATTTTTTGTAACAAAGTATAACAAGACACACACACACACACACACACACACACACACACACACACACAAGCAATTACACTGAGAAAGAAAGCCCCAGTAGAAGCAGCTCTGGGCAGAGCAGAGCTATAGGCTCCTTGTTTTAAGATGTGTCAAAGGTCCTGAGGAGGAAGTCCCTCAAGCTGGTGTTCTTGACATCACCAGGTGAAAGATGAGGCCCCTGGGATATTTTCTGATCGCAGAGACTCACGGTCAGTGGCCTGATGTGAAATGACCCTGGACATCTGGGAGAAGAGCCCAGCCTGCCACCCTTGAATGGCTTTATCACCCAAAGGCTTGGAAGCACAGGGTAGAGCAGCCATTCATGCGTACAGACAGGCCTCCTTCCAGCGAGGCAGCGTCCAGGACAGAGGGTCAGTCTTCAGGACTTGCTCTGTCCCCTTAGGGCAATTCTGCATTAGACACAAAGGGCTGGAGTAGGGATGGCCCACTCCGAACTGCTGGGCTTCCAGGACTGCTGAAGTCTGTTCTCCAGGCCCCAATTCAGTGCCTTTAAGTCTTGTGTTATTCGTTAAAGGAATGTCAAGGCCCTTGTTAAAACACAAACTGTGGTTCAGTGGATTTGAGAGGGGATGGGACACTACATTGCTTTTTTTTTCTTTATTAATATTTGTCTTGTGTGTGTGTGTGTGTGTGTGTGTGCATGTACACGCACACACATGTGGAAGGTAAGAGGACAACCGCATCAGTTATTGACCCTTGCCTCACATCTTGCTTACAGTAGGTGCCTCTTGTTTGCCGCTGTCTGTGTGCTCCAGGTATGGTGATCCTTGAGCTTCTGGGAATTCCCCTGTCTCTGCCTTCCATCTTGCTGCCAAGTGCTCAGATTACAGACTTACCTAGCATGTGTGCTCAGCTTTTACTGGGGTCTGAATTCAAGCGTAGCCAGAGGTATCTGTCCTCGGTGAGCTATGCCCCTGTCCCCTGACATTTCTAACTAGTATCGGTGGAACGTGTGGGGCTCTCGGGCCACACTAGTCAGTTTGTGCCTAGAATATGACATCAAGAGCTCGTAATCTGTCCCTTCAGAGTGGCCTGTGAATGTGTATCAAGACGTGGGTACCCATCGGGCCATAATTGCCCTGACTTGTAATTCCAAGGTGGAAGACAAAAGAGGAAGAGGCAGAAGCATCTTCCAGGCCAACCAGCCCTGAACTGCAGTAAAATCCTGTCTGAAAAATAAATGCCCACACAAGGCTTAGCTGAAGGAAGCATGGCTTGACGGTGCTGGCTCAGCAGGAATGAGGACCTTAGTTTGAAACTCTGGCGCCCATGAGGAAGGCACATGCCAGCCATCCCACTGCAGGGGAAGCAGAATCAGAAAACCCAGGAGAGTCGCTGGCCAACCAGGCCAGCTGAAAAAGTAAATGTCAGGATCAGTAAAGATGTTTGTTTGTTTGTTTGTTTGTTTTTCAGAGACAGGGTTTCTCTGTGTAGCCCTGGCTCCTGGAACTTACTCTGTAGACCAGGCTGGTCTCAGATTCAGAAATCTGCTTGCCCCTGCCTCCCAAGTGCTGGGATTAAAGATGTGTGCCACCACCGCCAGGCAGTGGAGAGATGACTCAGTGATTAAGAGCACTGACTGCTCTTCCAGACGTCCTGAGTTCAATTCTCAGCAACCACATGGTGGCTCACAACCATCTGTAATGGGGATCCGATGCCCTCTTCTGACACTGACCTCTGGTTTCCACATGCACTAGTGTATCTCTCTCTCTCTCTCTCTCTCTCTCTCTCTCTCTCTCTCTCTCTCTCTCTCTCTCTCACACACACACACACACACACACACACACACACACACACACCAGGTAAAGGTTCGTTCTACCTTAATTTACTTCTCAGGATCACATGGTATCCTAGAAGGAGAGAATTAAGTCCTGTAGGTTGTCCTCAGACTTCCATGGGCTGGAGGCCTAGAACAGGCACCGAGCACACACGTGTACACACACACACACACACACACACACACACAGAGAAATAGTTTAAACTGGATGGTGCTGGGGCACGCCTTTCACCCCAGCATTCTGGGAGGCAGAGACAGGTGGATTGCTAGTCTATAGAGCAAGTTCAGGTCCCACAAACAGAGCTACACAGAGAAACCCTGTCTCTGAAAAACAAACAAACAAACAAAATACAAAAAAATACAGTTTAAAAAATACACTACATAGCAAGACAAAGGAAATGTAGCCAGCTGCCAGCCACAGCTGGACCAGTGAGTAAATCCTTAAAGCTCTTGTCCCTGCAGCTAAGAGGGGCAGGGGTTGGTGACAGGCTCACTAGCTGCTAATGCAAACCGCCTCTACCCTGCCCTCCATCCCTACCCCCAGAGCGAGTTTCTCATCAAAGCCTGGCACCACGGAGGGGTCCTGGTGGAGCAGAACAGCCCGCCCTCCCCTCCCTTCAAAGAAGTGCCTCAGCTGCCAAGACAAGCCTGAATTTCCCAACCTGCTCATAAAACCAGTTTCCCCAGGTTCTTGCAATACAGTTTCTATTCATTGGATATGCCTCCCCCATCTAGTTGAGCTATACACACTCTGTCCAAAAAAAAAAAAAAAAAAAAAAAATCTCTTTGTTAAGGGGCCCTCCTTTCTCCTGTACTAGGATAAGGAAGACAAACTTAACAGTAGATGTGGCATAAAGATAAATGTTAATGAAAAATATCATTAAATCAGGGCTGGGGACCCAGCACAGTTGGTAGAGTGCTTGTCTAGGCCACAGAACTCTTAGAGGCAGGAGGAAGACCAGTGTAGACTACAAGACACTCTGTCTTAGCCAGATGTGGCTCCAGCACTGTGGAAGCAGAGGCAAGCAGATTTCTGAGCCTGGTCTACAGAGTAAGTTCCAGGAAAATCAGGGCTACACAGAAAGACCTGTCTCTGATTAAAAAGAGAGAGAGAATGCCGTGCGGTGGTGGTGCACGCCTGTAATCCCAGCACTTGGGAGGCAGAGGCAGGCGGATTCTGAGTTTGAGGCCAGTCTGGTCTACAGAGTGAGTTCCAGGACAGCCAGGGCTATACAGAGAAACCTTGTCTCAGAAGAGAGAGAGAGAGAGAGAGAGAGAGAGAGAGAGAAGACACTGTCTCCAAAAATACCTTTTGACAGGGCCTGCTCCTGGCTCTGAGAACCATTGCAGCACCAGAAAAAAACAAAACTCATTGCTTTGTGTGGACTGGGCACAGACTGAGGCTCTTCAGGGACCAACATGAATGTATGGTTTTCTTTTTTTTTTTTTTTTTTTTTTTTTTGGTTTTTCGAGACAGGGTTTCCCTGTATAGCCCTGGCTGTCCTGGAACTAGCTCTGTAGACCAGGCTGGCCTCGAACTCAGAAATCCACCTGCCTCTGCCTCCCAAGTGCTGGGATTAAAGGTGTGCGCCACCACCGCCCGGCTATGTATGGTTTTCTTAATGGAACCAAGTACTTGACTCTGGCCCTCCTGTCCCGGTCCCTAACCCCCCACAATCCCTATCACTAAATTATTAAGCACCTGCTATGATGCATCTCCTCCAACCATCCCCCCAAATGCTGCCCGGGTTGGGTCTTCTTGTTTCGCTCCCCCTCCCCTTTTACAGTCCTAGAACTTAAACCCAGGACATCACACATGATAGACAGGTGTTCTACCACTGAGCCCAGGGCATTCACTCCTCCAAATTTTCCAGAACAACAGAAAGAATCAGGTGAGCAAACCGGCCAAGTCCCAAGCTCATCCATGTTTGAGTACTTGCTTTTACAAAACCTAACAAAAGGCAATTATCTAGACAGCTTTCCATAGCTAGGTAGAACGTTTGTTTTCATATCATAGGAAAACTTTGAGATGCTTATTAGAAAGTTCTGATTCGGGCGTGGTGGCGCACGCCTGTAATCCCAGCACTTGGGAGGCAGAGGCAGGCGGATTTCTGAGTTCGAGGCCAGCCTGGTCTACAGAGTGAGTTCCAGGACAGCCAGGGCTACATAGAGAAACCCTGTCTCAAAAAACCAAAAAAAAAAAAAAAAAAAAAAAAAAAAGAAAGTTCTGATTCAATAAAGAGAAACAAGATATTTCTGGTGAGACTTGAACTCTCAACTGGGTGGTGGCACATGCCTTTAATCCCAGCACTTGGGAGGTAGAGCCAGGCAGATTTCTGAATTCAGGCCAGCCTGGTCTACAGGACAGCCAGGGCTACACAGAGAAACCCTGTCTCGAAAAACAAAACAAAATAAAAACAAAAACAAAAAAGAAAGAAAAAAAAAAAAAAGACTTGAACTCTCATTTCTGCTTACATCTCCTTCCCGCCCTACTTTCAAAATTAAATTAGCATTAGGGTTTCTTTATATCAGCAAAGTGAGAATTCATAAATGTACATGACTTACTTTAATTGGGAATTAAAGGAAAAAAAATTTTTTTTTTGAGACAGGGTTTCTCTGTGTAGCCCTGGCTGTCCTGAACTCACTTTGTAGACCAGGCTGGCCTCGAACTCAGAAATCCACCTGCCTCTGCCTCCCAAGTGCTGGGATTACAGGCGTGCGCTACCACCACCCGGCTTCACTTTTTTCTTAAATTTTATGTGCAAGAGTGCTTTGCCTGCGTATGTGTAAATGTTAATGAATGCCCGCAGAGGCCAGAAGAGGGGGTCAGATCCCTTAGAAACTAGTTACAGGCGATTACACGTCAGCCACGTGGGTTCTAGGAACTGAACCCAGGTCTCTGAAGCAACAGCCAGTGCTCTTAACCTCTCAGTGCTCCATCTTTCAAGCCCCTCCCACGAAGCTCCTTTCCTGAGACAATATCTAGACCAACCAAAGTTGCATGAATACAAGAGACCCGATCTCAAAATGAAAACAAAAGCGGGGCCCATAAGATGGCAGGGTTAGTAAAGAAAGGTTCTTGGCAGAGCCACCACCAACCCTGAAAAACTGAGACCCCACAGGATGGCCAGTTCCCAAAAGCTATGTTCAAACCTCCAGATGGCACGTGAAAGCCTGTGCTAAATAATTGATGGGGGAAAATAGCATTGAGCCTTCATTTTGTTCTGAGTCATTGCCTTTTCGAGTTTGTTTGTTTGTTGAGACAGAATTCTCTGCGCAGCCCTGGCTGTCCTGTAATTCGTTCTGTAGACCAGGCTAGCCTTGAACTGAGAGATCCACCTGCCTCTGTCTCCCAAGTACTGGGATTAAAGGTGAATGGCACGCATTGTCTGGCTCCGTCTCTTTTTTAAAGTTCTGTTGTTGTTTAGAGACAGGGTTTCTCTGTGTAGCCCTGGCTGTCCTGCAACTTTCTCCGTAGACCAGGCTGGCCTCGAACTCAAGAAATCTGCCTGTCTCTGCCTTTGGGAGCTAATTTTAGACACACCTAAAGTTGCTTATCTTCTTCATCTTCCTATACAGCTGTCTTAGAGTTTCTATCACTTCATAAGACACCATGAAAAAAGCACCTTAGGGAGGAAAGGCTTTATTTGGCTCCTGCCTTCATATCAGTGCTCACCATCCAAGGAGGTAGATCAGGAACCCGAACAGCATAGGACCCTGGAGGCAGGAGCCCATGCAGGGGCCACGGCCTCGGAGGACACTGCTGACCGGCTTGCCCTCATGGCTTGCTCAACCTGCTCTCACATACACCTTCGGACCACCAGACCAGGAATGTGTGTGTGTGTGTGTGTGTGTGTGTGTGTGTGTGTGACGTGCTGTATTATAGACCAGGTTGTACTCAGACTCACCAAGATCTGCCTGCTCCTGCCTCCTCAGTGCTGGGATTACAGGAGTATCTCAATTATTTATTTTCAGACAAGCTCTCACCACATATGTCTGGCTGACCTGACTGTGCTTTCTAAACGTTTGTATTAATGGGGAGAAAAAAAAAAAAAAAAAAAAACCACCATACCAGCTAACTTTATCTTTTTTTTTGGGGGGGGGGCGGGGCGGTGAGACAGGGTTTGGACCACTCTCTGTAGACCAGGTTAGCCTCTAACTAAGAGATCCACCTGCCTGTGCCTGGGACTGTAAAGAAGCGTGTTCCCACTGCCTGACCATACCACTGAGCCATCCTTCTCCGGGCTGCTTTTCTTTCCTTTTTTAGAACATTTCTGTAAACTAGGGTTGGCTGACCCTGAACTCTCTTGCCTCCACTGCCAGAAAGAATACGTACAGGTTATGTTTAAAATGCTTTTTAAAATGGTTTGTTACCGCCCTCAGAGCAATGTCTTTTTTTTCTTTTTCTTTTTCTTTGTTTTTTCGAGACAGGGTTTCTCTGTGTAGTCCTGGCTGTCCTTGAACTCTGAAGACCAGGGTGGCCTCAAACTCAGAAATCCACCTGCCTCTGCCTCCCAGGTGCTGGGATTACAGGCGTGCGCCACCACGGGCTTGAGAAATGTCTCTTTAACAGGAAATGTATTTGTTTCTCAAAGGCATTCCCAAATCTGAAACAGCACCTTGTAAAGGGCTGGGTCAGTCTGGTAACCTCGATGCTTTGTGCACGGGAGTCTCGCATCTCGATGCAGGCATTTAACAAAGGGTTAAACTACCACCTCCGTGCTCAAGGGGACCGTGAAGGGTAGAGAACTAGGGAAGGAAGAGGAGCCATAGGCTGCCCCGCAGACGTGCGGGTCCCCGCAGGCTCTGAAACACTGTCAGCCGCGCCATTAAGAAGCAAGAGAGAAGATGGAGGATCCTCATCCTCCCAGCGCGACAAGCGCCTGCGCCCTGTGTACACGATGCGTCCCGCGAGGCCGTTAGAACAGGGAAAGGAAGGGAAGGGAGCGTAGGGCGGGACCAAGCCCGCGGTTCCGGCGAGCCCGGCTCCCGCGCCGAAAATCCGCTCCAGGTCGCTCACGACCTGAAGCCGCTCCACGGACCCCGGCCGCGCTCCGCGCTTTCCCTATAGCCCTTTGTGTCCCGCGCGCCTCTGGGAACGCGCGAACGCGCGCCTGAGCTGGGCGCCTGCGCAAAGAAAGGCACGCCCCCTAAACCGGGCGCTTGCGCAAAAGGAGGCGCATATCGGTCGCACGCCTGCGCAAAATAGGCGCGCCCCGCCCATACTTGAGGATGGGCGCCCTTTTCTGCCCCGCCCCTGCCCGCCATTTCGCGTTCGGTCGCCTCTCCTGGGCCGACGTTCGTGGCCTCTGTGTGATGGATGCCCGGAAGCCAGTACAACAAAGGCCGTAGTTGCTCGAGCTGCGCGGGCTGCGTGTCTTGCCGCTGCCCACGGCGCCCAAGTACGGGGGGGGGAAGTGGGCGATCGTGCACCCTCCGGCATGGGTTTGCTAATCAGCCCGTGCGTGCAGAACCTTAGCGCAGCCGCCTTCTCCTTAATGTCAAACCTCTAAGCCTCCACCCTCCTAACCTGAATGCACACCCAGGTCATATTTGCCCTCTTCTAAGTGTAGAAACTCACGGGCTTCTATATCGTGTGAATTAGTTTGGAGGATGTAGACCTAAGTGTGTCTACAGTTGCGTTTGCATCTCCTGGCTGTTTATAGATACCTGAATGCGGTCTGCACTCAACTTGTTTTTGAGCCTTGGGGAGCTGACTAGAGTCACCAGGACAAGCCCTCCCTATTCTGTGTCTGAGAAAAACTCCCGTTCGAGACATAGAATCCATCGTTCTTGATGAGTTAATATGCAAAACAACCACCCAGCTCCCATTCCTTGTGGGATTCTATTTTACCTTTCGAGACAAGGTCTCCCCTCATTGCCCAGATTGGCTTCTAACTCTTGAGCAACAGCCTGCCTCTGCATCCAAAGTGCTAAGATAATAGGCCTGTGTGCCACTACTAATGGTGTACCTCACATTTTATGTTTAAGCTTCTCTTTTGGGCACAGCTTTTGCACAGGGGGCATGCAGTGACATGGAGAGTGGCCCATGGGTAAATAGGCGATTAAGGATGTCTTAACGACCCTGTGAAGGAGGTGGGCTCTCTTAAAAGGACAAAAAATGTGTCCCAGCCAGGTGGTGGTGGCACACGCCTGTAATCCCAGCACTCTGGGAGGCAGAAGCAGGCGGATTTCTGAGTTCGAGGCCAGCCTGGTCTACAGAGTGAGTTCCAGGACAACCAGGGCTATACAGAGAAACCCTGTCTCGGAAAAACAAAACAAAACAAAACAATCCCCTCCCCCCCCCCCAAAATAAGTGTCCCAGAGGAAGCTCTATTCCGGGCTGTTGTCGCCTGGCCTCAGCCTGTCATCCTGGGAGGAAAGAGGATGTCACTCTCCCAAGAACTTATTTGGACTGAAGGAGTCTAAGGGGAGGCCCAGCAGGGGACAGCCATGGAATAGAGCGTATGTGGAGGAAGGACACGTGTTTGTAGTGTCCCCAGAGGAGAGAAGCCTCAGGGGGTGAACTGAGATCGCATGCACCCCTGACCAGCGTCCTTCTGGAGGAGTAGTAGGTAGCCCTGGGCCTTTGAGATCAGACACTAGCTTCCCCTGGGTCCCAGCAGCAACCTGCATTTAAGCAGCTGGAATGACCATTAATGCTTAGCCCTGGTCTTTATATAACCATGAATGCATCCCGCTGACACCTCCCAAGTGCTGAATTACACCACACCCAGGAAAGAGTCCATCCAGCAAACTGACGGGGGTGGGGTCACGTGCTTTGAAGTGCTGGCTGGAAGGCTGAGGCAGGCTGAGCTCCCGAGTTCAAGCCAGCCTGGTCTATAAAGACCTAACTTTTCACATACCGTCTAAGGACCTTCTTTCCACAGATATCCCCAATATATCCTGGAGCTCCTGGGTGAGTAGGTCTCAGGGACAGTACTCCACTCCAGGCTGTGTCAGTCACTTGCATCCACAGTGAAGGTTGCTCTTGTTTTTTGTTTTTTTAAAAGGTGAGTACACAATGTCTGTCTTCAGATACACCAGAAGGGGCATCAGATCCCCATTACAGATAGTGTGAGCCACCATGTGATTGCTGGGAATTGAACTCGGGACCTCTGGAAGAGCAGTCAGTCCTCTTAACTACTGAGCCATCTCTCCAGCCCTGTTCTTCCTTTTTTTTTTTTTTTTTTTTTCTTTAAGATTATTTCACATAGGCTGGGCGGTGATGGCGCATGCCTGTAATCCCAGCACTTGGGAGGCAGAGGCAGGGGGATTTCTGAGTTCAAGGACAGCCTGGTCTACAGAGTGAGTTCCAGGACAGCCAGGACTACTACACAGAGAAACCCTGTCTCAGAAAAACAAAAAACAAGCAAAGAAAAAAAGATTTTTTTGTTTTTTATTATTATTTTTCACATGTGCGTATGTTTTGCTTGCATGTATGTATGTGCATAACGTGCATGCCTAGGTGCTTGTGGAGGCCAGAAAAAGGCATCAGATCCCCCAGAACTGGAGTTACAGATGGTCGTGGGTCACCACGTGGGTGCTGGGAACTGAGGGCGGGTCCTCTGGCTAAGTAACAAGTGCTTCAAACTGCCGAGCTGCTCTCGGCTCTGTCCATCTCTACCTCCTTTAAAAAACAAACAACTTGGGCTGGAGAGATGGCTCAGCGGTTATTAGCACTGACTCTTCTTCCTAAAATCTTGAGTTCAAGCTGGGCGTGGTGGCGCACGCCTGTAATCCCAGCACTTGGGAGGCAGAGGCAGGCGGATTTCTGAGTTCAAGGCCAGCCTGGTCTATAGAGCAAGTTCCAGGATAGCCAGGACTACTACACAGAGAAACCCTGTCTCGAAAAACCAAAAAAAAAAAAAAAAAGATCTTGAGTTCAAATCCCAGCAACCACATGGTGGCTCATAACCATCCGTAATGAGATCTGATGCCCTCTTCTGGGGTATATGAAGACAGCTACAGTGTACTTACATATAATAAATAAATACAAAAAAAATTTTTTTGAGACAGGGTTTCTCTGTGTAGTCCTGGCTGTCCTGGAGTCCTGGAACTCACTCTGTAGACCAGGCTGGCCTCGAACTCAGAAATCTGCCTGCCTCTGCCAAAAAAAAAAAAAAAAAAAAAAAAGGAAAACATTCATTTACTCTGTGTGTCCCTGTAGAGTTCACCAGAACTCGCAGGCGTTGCTTCTCCTATATGGCGGGGCTAAGGGACTGAGTAGATTGGTAGGTGTGGAGGCAGGTTACCCAGGAGCCATTGTGCAGGGGTTTGTTTCCTTCAATTTTGGCTCCTCTTGTGGATGGATCCTTTTCTGTTACCAAGGTGCTTTGTTTTGTTTTTGTCTTTTTTCAACTTACCCTGTAGCCTACCAAGACTGTTCTGGAGCTTACCAAATACCTGGGTCTTGAACTCTTGGCAATTCTCCTGCCTTAGCATTCTAAATGCTGGGGTCCTAGGTGTAAGCCATCAAACCTGTCTGAACCGGCATGCCCAAAGCTTCCTTCAGAGGCTGGGCGTCTCCCCTGTCTGCCACATAGCTTCAAATGGTCACCTGCCTCAACCTTAGTGGCCAAGCGTGCAGGTCTCTGTCTCTGTACTGGTCAGGCAGAGCTCTGTGAGTTGTAGGCCAGCCTGGTCTATGTACTGAGTTCCAGGTCAAGTTAGGGCGGGTGGGGCATGAGTGAGTGGCATGTGCCTTCCACATAAAGGGATGGCTTGGTCCACGGACCGGCTCTGCTGGTCTTCTCACAGTTACCCGGGATTTGGGTGTGCTCCACAGCTTGTGTCGGGCGCCATGTTCCCAGGGCACCAGCTAGGAACTCGAGAGTCACCACAGATGTCCATCAGGGTGGGAGTATCCTCCTCAGGACAGCTGGGCGGCTCTGGGAGTTGAGCATTGACAGCCTAACGTCCTGCCAGCTGGCCGTGGTCCCTATGTCACTCAGGCATGGCATCAAGTAGGTTTTGCCACTGTTTGAATCCACCAAACAGGGCCAAAGGTTGGGCCCCCAGGAAGCCAAGTATGAAGCCTGCCTTATAAGCCCAATGGGGAGGTCAGTTGTGGGGGCTCACACCTTTAGTCCCAGAACTTGGGGGGCAGAGGCAGCTAGACCTCTGAGTTTGAGAGCAGCCTGGTGTACAGAGCAAGAGCCAGGAAATCCAAGGCCACACAAAGAAACCCTGTCGCTAAAGACCAAAATAAATAACTTAATTAAAAGGCCAATGGGAAGTAGGTTAGGTGGTCTCATCCCCCTTCCCCATCTTAAACCATGCAAAATTAGGTTTCGCGCTTTCTTTAAAGGCCTGGGTTATGTTACCCTCTGTGCCCACCACTCGCCCCCAGCATCAGTGTTTGGGCCTCTCCCCTTCCCCCAACTGAGCTACTGCGAGGGCCGAGGTTCTGTGCCCAGGACATCCCTGGCAAGAGCTCCTCTCGCCCCTAGAAGGAAACCGCAGAGACCTAGAAGGTGCCCCACAGCTGCCGCCAGCGTTTACATGTGAGGAAGAAAGGGTCCTTGCAGTGAGTGTTTGCTGAAAAATGAATGCTGCCTTGTCCCTGCAGGCTCCCTGAGAGCTTTGTGGCCGCGTGTGTGTGTGTGTGTGTGTGTGTGTGTGTGTGTGTAAGTAAATAATTTAATGGGAAACTCCGGAAGGCCGGCAGCCAGAGGGAGACTGGCCTCACCCAACAGAAGGCAGCTTATTTAATATTTCCTTAAACAGTGGAGGGGTGTGGGGTGCCTCACAGGCAAGGCAACCCTGAGAAATAACCCATGGCTCTGGACTCTGCCTCTGGGGGCTGCAGTGGCTGGATGGGCGTGGTTCCCTCGGGGGATTGTCTTCCAGGCCACCCTTAAGATACCTGCTCTGGCGATTTAGAGATCTGACGGGGGGGGGGGGGGAAGGGGGGGCGACTTGGTCGACCACACAGCTTATGAGCAAGGAATTTGCCAGGAGTGTCACTGGAGGACCACTGGCCTTCCTGAGGCCGGGCTGACCTCCGTACGCAGGCCTCTGGGAGACTCCTCCTAGGCCCGCCTCCTTAGCCTGGAGGGAGGGAAGGAAGAGAGGGAGCTGCTCTAGCCTCTGCCCTGAGGCTGCTAGCCAGGGACAGACACAAACATTTCCTTTTGTGGTGCCTCAGAGGGCTGGGGCTGCAGCCCAGGGCCTGAGAAGGACCTTATAGCGCGTAGCCCTGATGGTTGTAGTGACCTTGGCTTACGGAAGCAGAGGCCCCACCCATTGGGCCCTCACCCTATGTGCAGATAAAGGCCAGCCTGCTTGTTTCGTAAAGGCCTCACAGGTGGCTTCAGGAGGAAGTGCCCACTGCTTAGCCTGGCTCTCAAACCAACTTCTGCCTGTGTTGGGGGGTGTGTCTCTGAGACTGCAGGTCCCCAGTGAGGTGGGGGACGGGCTGCTAGGCGCCGCCCCGCCCTCTCAGGCCTGAGGCACCAGGCACAGAACAGAACCTCCTTTTTTAAGAGCCTTGGGTGCTGTTTTTGTCTACTGGGGGATACCAGGTGACCCTGGCAGGCAACCCTGGGATGGGAAGTGGGGCTGAGCGGATGGAGATGGGGTTGGTTCTGCTCCAGGACTGTGGCAGCTTCAGCCCTCGGCGCTTTTCACACCAGAGCCCAAAGCTGGCCGGACTGCCATCCCACAGCGAGGAACTGTCTGGCCACCGCAGGTTCCCTGTGCCTGTTCTGGGTATAGGACAGGGCCCCATGCAGCCCAGAGCCTAGCACTGGCCTGTGACTCTGATCTTCCTCTGTCTTCTATCTTAGTTCCTGGTGTTGCCCTCCCCAGCCAGTTGCCCAAGGCCAGGGTCTCTCCGGCCAGTGTGGTATCCCAGCACACTTGAATCTTCAATTTCTTCATTTACTGAAGGATTTTTTTTTTTTTCCTAGTCTGGACTAAACTCCTATTTAGTCCAGGCTGTCATTGAATGCGAGTACACTGTAGTTGTCTTCAGACACCCCAGAAGAGGACACCAGACCCCATTGCAGATGGTTGTGAGCCACCATGTGGTTGCTGGGATTTGAACTCAGGATCTCCGGAAGAGCAGCTAGTGCTCATAACTGCTGAGCCACCTCTCCAGCCCTTCCCCACCCCCACACGCGGGAGGCAAAGGCAGGTAGCTCTTCGTGGGTCCCACTAGCCCCGCCTACAGCACGAGTTCCAGGCCCCCCAGAACTAGAGACAAAGAGGCTGTGGTGTATCTTCCAAGACGGAAGCAAGCAAGGTTCTCAGGTGTGTCCTGAGACAGCAACACTGAAGTGAAGAGAGGAGCCCATGCTGTGCTCCCCACGGCCCGCCCCAGGACTCTCTCAGTAATCCATGGGCACAGCTGCAGCTTTAACTGCCCATCTCTTTAAAGTTTATTTTTTGATTTTCTTTTAGGATTTATTATTTTTATGTGTATGGGTGTTGCTATGAGTTTATGTGCTTTGTGTGTGTGCAGGTGCCCACACAAGCCCGAGGGCGCAGGAAACCCTGGAGCTGGAGGTCCTCCACAGGAGGAGTAAGTGCTCTGAACTTCTGAGCCCCCTTCCCAGCTCTTGTTTATTAGTGTAGCCCAGGCTAGCCTGGAACTTCTGAGCCCCCTTCCCAGCTCTTGTTTATTAGTGTAGCCCAGGCTAGCCTGGAACTCACTATGTAGATGAAGCTGGCCTTGAACTCAGGGATCTGCCTGCCTTGCCTCCTGATGGCTGTGATTTAAGTTGTGTGTCACCATCCCCATCCCCATCCCCAACCCCAACCCCCTTTTTCCCCTGGACATGGTTTTATATAGCCCAGATTGGCCTCAGACTTGCTTGTTATGTAGCGGAGGGTGGCCTGGAGCCCCGTACTCCCCTACCCCTCTCCCCAGGTCCTGGAGTTCTAGGAACTGATAGCAGCATACCCTGGGAACTTTCCGTTTAACCAAGTGCTGTGACTTAGGAATGTTCAGGCCTGGACTGAAGAGCGGGCCTTTCTGGGTGGACCCTTTAGAGGGCTAAGGTTGTAAGGGGCAAAGAAAGCTGGGGTGGGGCGTGCACTTGCTTAGCCTCCTCAGCAGGAGAGGCCTGGCTGAGGGGCTCTTCCCACCTCCCAAACTATGGCCCATAACTGATAATCAGTGGGACCTGACTTTGGCTGTTGGAGGCCCCTTAGGGCACCAGGCAGGTCTGAGCAGTGGTTGCCCTCCTTCCTAGTTGTACAGGTATGGGGTAGCTTACACACATGGCTCTCTTGGTCCATACATGGCCTCTTGGTCCCCTGACTTTGAAGTTCAAGTCACTCTTGCCCACAGCTTGTAGTTTGACACTATTTCTTTCTTTCTTTCTTTCTTTCTTTCTTTCTTTCTTTCTTTCTTTCTTTCTCTTTCTTTTTCTTTCTTTCTTTCTTTCTCTCTCTCTCTCTCTCTCTCTCTCTTTCTTTCTTTCTTTCTTTCTTTCTTTCTTTCTCTTCTTTCTCTCTCTCTCTCTCTCTCTCTCTCTTTCTTTCTTTCTTTCTTTCTTTCTTTCTTTCTTTCTTTCTTTCTTTCTTTCTGAGATAGGGTTTCTCTGTGTAGCCCTGGCTGTCCTGGAACTCACTTTGTAGACCAGGCTGGCCTCGAACTCAGAAATCCGCCTGCCTCTGCCTCCCAAGTGCTGGGATTAAAGGCGTGCGCCACCACCACCCGGCGGTCACTAACACTTTCTTGAACAGACTCGAGCTCCGCAGGATTCCTTGAACCTGTGGGCAAGGACACGGGGAGGGGGAGATCCACAAAGACTTTCTGGGAGAGAAGCTGTCCTCTCTGGAGAACCAGCCAGCTAGGCCCTGAGCCAGCACACCTCAGCCCAGTCCGGGTGTCAGAGGGAGCCCCAGGCAGGGCCCTGGGGGGTGGGGGACACTATTGGCTTCCATGTGGTATCATTGTGACAGCGAAACCCCAGAAGTCATCGAGGGCAGTGCAAGGCAGTGGAAAAGAACATTTTGAAGAGAGGCTCCAGGAGAACAGCTTTCCTGATCCTTAAGCTCCTTGCAAGGTTCCTTTGGGCCAAGGTCTGCCCTGGGGGAGGGTGGCTGGTTCAATCCAGTTCTGGAAGGACACCAATTCAGCTCCCACACTGATGGGCACAGGTGGTAGCTAAATCAGAGTCCACAATAGGCCATAGGCTTCTGGCCTGTCCCCCGGTCCCTAGCCCTGCAGACAAGATCCCTCTGCTGTCTCTTGGTCACCATCTTCCCCTAGCGGCTCTTGCTCAGGGAATCAGGGAATCGTGCAGTTCAGGCCTGGAGCTCAAAGGACTGCTGCACTCTTCCTGACCCCCAACGTCTGTATTCTCAGAGACCGGCTGCCTGAGTTCCAGAAGGACTCTATATGGACTCCCAAGGCCACCCTTGAGGTTGGGCTCTGGTCCTAGCTGTGTGGGTAACTCAGGCAATTCAGGGTGATGATAGTTAATGTGTAACTTTTCCATTCTGACAGAGCAGGACGCCTGAGCCGGGCTTGTTGGGAAGGACAAGTGCAGAGCCTGGGAGTGAAATGCGAATGTGGTCTCTCACGCAAACCGCGTGGGCTTCTCTTCTGACAAGGCCCAGCCACACCTGGGTGCCCAGACAAGTGTCTAATGACCTGAGAGTGTCCTCAGTAGAGGGCCAGGCGCAGGGCACTGGCCTTCAGGGGCATGTCTGTCTTTTGTTAAGTTCGGGCCGGTTCCCTGCTCACTGGAATTCAAGTAGGCCCCATGTCATCCTCGCCTGAGAGAAATACTTTCAGCCTGGGGTGTAGCTGGTTCTGTGGGTAGGATAGCTTGCTGGCACCCTCCCTAATTGGAACAGCAGTCAGGCAGGTGTTAACTGCTAAGTCTATAGGGCCCTTAGTAATTTATTGCAGGAAATTTATTTATTTATTGCAGGAGTAGGAGGGAGCCAAGCTTAGGACTCTGCATGGAAGACGCTAGACAGGGTTATCCCAGCACGGGGCCAGGCAGGCAGGCAGGCAGGCCACTGAGGCCCTGGGGAGCCCCAGATGTTGTCCCTTTCAGCTTGCTGCTTCCTAAAGGGTTAGTAGGAACACCAGAGGGGTTGAGAGGAGGAGGAGGAGGAGGAGGAGGAGGAGGAGCAAGGGGCTCCCCTGGGACTTCCTGGGGAACAGCCAGGGAGGGCCAGACCATCTGTTCCCCAGGCTTCAGGGACAAATTGGGCCAGGCAAGGGGCTCCCAAGTACCAGCCAGCGACACCACCTTTGTCTGAGCTTACAGAGGTAGCTACTTCCCAAGTGCCTAGAGGAAGAGATGACCCCAGAGCTCCTGTGCAGAGGAACCTTAGTAGAAGTCTGGGAGTGTATATGAACAGATCGGTACAAGCTCCATGCCAGGTGAGAAGAGGAGGTACCCAAGACACTGCAGCCCTGAGCCACCACCAAGGTCCCCCTCTCAGTCCACCTCTGCTGGGTATCCACACTGCCTGTGGGGAGTTCTCAGAACCTGCCATGGAGAGGGCAGGTTGTAAGGGACCCCTGCGGGCAGGGCTGGTGAGGTTGAGCTCTGCTCCGCCCCTACCAGCCCCACTCAAGGGCACCTGACGACTCTAACCTCCATGCTGTCTAAGCTTGTTGTCACCTGCAGCCACTCAGACCCCTCTTGTGTTGAGTAATGGAGGTGCCCCCCCACCCCCCCACCCCCGTCTCAGTAACTTCTCTCATAGCCACGCCATGAAGGTGATGTCAGCCACAATCTCTTCTTGCTCTCCGTTCTTGGGACACCTGGCCTTGTGTGTGTGTGTGTGTGTGTGTGTGTGTGAGTAAGCCCTCTACCACTGAGTGCTACTTTAGCCTTTCATCTCTACCCAGGTCCTGTTGTTTTGCTTTGCTTTGCTTTGAGACTAAGTCTCATGTTGTCCAAGCCGACTCATACTGTGTAGCCGAAGATGATCTTAAACTTCTGATTATCCTGCCACCATCTCCCAAATGCTGAGACTATAGACCTGTTCTACCGGGTCGGACTATGTGGTGCTAGGGAGTCAAGCCCAGACCTTCAGTTAAGCACGTCGCCTACCGAGCTGTACCCCCGGGTCTCTCTACCTAGGACTTTTGAGACAGGATCCAGTGATTCCTCCGCCCATCTCAATGGCAGTACAAGGCCAAAGAACCAAGGGTGAGCTCAGAGCTTCGGGGATCTGGGGGTCCCACTCACATGAGCATCCGGTGGGGGCACATTTGGAGGTGCCTGCTGCACGTTCTTTGTGATGCCAAGGCTCCTAAGAAAGTCACTCTCCCGGCCCTGGTTCCTTATTCAGAATCTTATGTCCCAAGGCTAGGGGGGCTGACAGCAGACGGGTTCCTGTTTCCACACACCCCTCCCCCACTCCTCTGACTGAAGGGGACGGAGGGCTCCCCCAGGTGGCCAAATATGCCAAGGCTGGAGGCTGGAGAGCTTGCTTCCAACTCCTGGCCCCTCACTCCCCTACGTAGGGGGGCTTACCAGAGCAGGCGGCCAGTCTGGACGTTAGGAAGTCAAGTCTGTGTGTTGTCTGCATGGAGCAAAGGAGGCAGCAGCTCAGGACTTGTGCATTGTTCTTAGACTAGGGAAACTAACTGCTGCCAGTCCCAGAGTTGTATGAATTGGCTGTGGGTCATAGGACACAGGGACATGGGCACGGGAAGCACAGGCAGAGCCCGGTGTGAATCCAAGGCTCTCATTCTTCGTTTGTATGGTTTTGGTGATTAAATCCTGGCTCTCACACATACTAGGCAAACACACTCCCACTGCACCATATCTCTAGACCTTTATTTTTATTTTTGTAAAGATTATGTTTATTTATTTATTTATATAAAATGTAAGTAGCTGTTTTCAGACACACCAGAAGAGGGCATCCGATCTCATTACAGGTGGCTGTGAGCCACCATGTGGTTGCTGGGATTTGAACTCAGGACCTCCAAAAGAGCAGTCAGTGCTCTTAACCTCTGAGCCATCTCTCCAGCCCTCTCTAGAGCTTTTTAAAGACTGTAGAGACAGGGTTTCTATTCAAGGCAGTCCTTGAATTAGTGATCCTTCTGCCTCAGAATCCCAAGTAGCTAGGATTACTGTACCACCAGCTATGGGCTCAGCTCTTTTCCTCCCTTCTCCCCCCCACCCCCCCTTTTTTAAAATAGGGTTTCATGCTACAGTCTAGGTTGACCTGGCCTGGAATTCACTTTGTAACCCAGGCTGACCTCGGACCCAGACCCTCTTACCGCAGCCTCAGTGCTGGGATTGGAGGCACGCACCACCACACCTGGCTCGACTTCCGTGTGCTCAGATGTCTCCGGCTAGCAAGCGAGGCAGCAGATAAAAGCGGGTGGCCTCCTGTGTAAGTCACAGCACTCCCAGAACCTGGCTCATACTTCCTCACAGAAAAACAGACAAAATCTCCAGAAGACCGGGCAGATGTCTAGACTCATAAATAAGGGCAATGACTTGAACTCCTTATCCTGGGAGCATGCCCAGCAGGTGCCCAGTGACAGGCTAGTCACACCTAACACATGGTAACTAAGGCCTGGGAGGGTAAGGGGGAAAGCCTCCCTCCCTCCGGCACCCGCAGGACGTATGTAAGAAGATGTAGGTCTTAGGTGTTTGGTTTTTCTAGACCCCCAGAACCAATGGCAAGCTATTGATCAATTCCAGGGACAGGCTCACAGTCTGCATCCAGCTTCCTGGCAGGGCGAGCCTCAGCATTCTCAGACTCAGGTTCCTGCCTGGTAACAGTCGCAGAGGCTGGGGACAGACGCATGGATGCTGGCTGGATCACACACAGCTCCACCCACATGAACATCTTCTGAAGGCGGAATCTGCTGCCGCCATCTGTTCCGTGCAGACACAGCCTCCTGTGCATGGGGAGCAGTTCACACAAGTACATATGTGCACAAGTGTGCCTGTGTCAGAGAGAGAGAGAGAGAGAGAGAGAGAGAGAGAGAGAGAGAGAGAGAGAGAGAGAGAGAGAGAGAGAGAGCGCTAGCTGAAAACCATGCTGGTCCAAGTTCCTGTAGGGCCACAGCCCTGGAATCTCCCCGCTGGTGAGCTGCAGACTGCTGGGTAACCTACCGTCCCTAACCCTGAGGCTGTCTTCTCAACTCAGGCTGGATTGCTAAGGCATGCAATGCTCATAATGACCACCAGGGGGCGGGTGAGCACTGGAAAAATCCGGTCAGTCCAGCCTCCATCCAAAACCCTTACTTCACTAGACCCCGTCTAAAAGCGCACTAACCCCAATTTTGTGTCAGAGAAGAAAGGTGGAGGAGGGTACTGGAGGGGAGAAGATGGCTAGGAGGCCGACAGGAAGCACTTACCTACAGACTGGAGAGATTGACGGACTTGGGGACTTAATTTTGGGTGTTTTGAAATAGTCATCCTTAGTCCATCCTGGCTTCAAGGATGGCCTCGAACTCCGGGTCCTCCGGTCTCTACCATCGAAATTCTTGGATCGCCAGAGTGCACCTCAGCACACAGCTCAGAGCATTTTATTAGAGAAGGGACAAGATCTAGCTTTCATTCCATCTCGGCTACAGTGTGGGTTAGGTAGTGTTGGAGCTCAAGCCATGGTTCGTTAACAGTCACCGCGGTACCTGGGAGAGCCGACAGAGAAGCATGGGGAGGTGTACTGGAGGGTCTGGGGGGCGGCGTTTCTGCCAGAGCTTGGAGCAGGAAGGAGAGAGCTGCGGGTGAGGCATGGTGTGTGTGCAGCTTCTAGACCTACCCTCAGAGTTCCCTAGAGAGGGGCCGAACACCCCCAGGGCTGAAGTAGTCCTTTCCTCTGCCCCACCCAATCCCGACGGCATGAAAATGGGGTGAGAAGAGGAACCCAACCCCTGGCTTCCCTCTGCTAGGGTTGAGGGGCTCAGGGATTATTCATGGGACTTGGCTTAGTTCTTACTGGCCTCTCTGATAAGGCCTGGCACCCTCTCCCTCAGAGAGATAGGTCAGGCTCCGAGGCCCACCCTGGGACGCTGCTGGGCTCTGGCGCATGCACCTGGGCTCTGGTAACATCTGCATCCCTGAGCACATGTGGCTTTCCTTTACCAAAGAATCCTCCTCGGGATCCTGCTTAATCTTCAGAGCAGCCTGGAACACAGCTCCTACCATCCCAGTCTCACAGCTGGGGACCCACCCGGCCCGTGGTGGCTTGTGTGTGGTCATACTGGCACATACACCTTAAGCATCGGGTAGCCTTCTCCTGGGGTTTAAAACAAAGTTTATTTTTTACAAATATTTACACATATGCACCCACCCCAGAGACCATGTTCAGAGGACAATTTCGGAGTCAGTTCTCTAATTTCATTACATACGTGAGTCCAGGAGATCTAACTCACCAAATTGAGTCTCCCTGGCCTTCTCCTCCTTTAAGGAGTTTTAGTACAAAGTTCCTCCCCGATCGACCTCCACCCCTGCACCATCAGGCAGGTGGCCAACTGTGGAGAAACTGCCTGCCTCTTGTGGATTATGATCCCTGTGCAAGAGGAATCTAGAGGACTGGTTAAGAGTCACCAACCCTGCAAGGTAACCCGACCCGAATGCAGCTTTAGGTTTCTACCGGGGAAGATGTGTGTGTGTGTGTGTGTACAGGGAGACGGGGGAAGCGGCAAGACGGGGCCCCGGGGCTCTGAAAGGATGGGGGTGGAGTGGGACGTGCCTGGGCAGAGAAGTGGGGACAAAGAGGGCCCCAGCACACCTGGCGGCCTGCAGCCCGCGCCCGCCAACCCAGATTCAAAGTGGAGCGGAGGCTGTGATTGGTGGCCGGGCCCCGAGCCCCACCCCTCTCACCTCTTAAGCATCTGGAAAAGGGGAACCTTGCTGCGAAAGGCCCCTCCTCATGTTCCTAACCGTCCTGCGGTGGCCTGGCTAGTAAATGAACCTAGTTCGCTCTTCCTCGTGCCTCAGCCCTGGCGGGGCTTCTGCGGGTAGAGCCCCATCACTACTCTCGAGTTGCAGGGCCATCCGGTCAGGCTTTGCTCACTTGACTTCCAGACCATGGCCGAGTCCTCCACTTCTTCGTCTTACCCCGACCCTCACTCTTTAAGTGATCCCTGTTCTCTGACCCTTCTCGCAATCCAGCCACCACCCTCGGGACAGCTCCCCGGGATCTGGTCTCTTTCCACGCGTGCACCCTGTCACTAGAGTGGCCGTCGAGCTGCCCCAGGAGGCGGGTGTCTGGGGCTCGCTACAGGAGTCCCTGACGCCCCCCCTCATGCAGCCGGGAGGAGAACGGGTAGTTCCGGTGCGTGGCTCTCCAGGCACCACAGGGAAGCAACCACAACGCCTGGGCAGACGCCCCCGCGGGTGCAGATGACCGCCTGCCGAGCAGGTCGGCACGGGGGGGGGGGGGCCTGGGCGCCGGGGACTTGCTGGGAGCTCAGATTTCGGCCTCGAGGGGCGGGGCTGGTGCCGAGGCCGCAACCAATCCTGTCTCGGCCCGGACTCCCGGCAGACGCCAATCACCGTTCGGCCAACCTCCTGCCCGCAGCGTCCTTTGTTCCCGGTGGCCGCCGCGGGTCTCCGGCCTTATGACTTCCGCCCGCGCGGACCAGGCCTTGTGCGATCGTAGCTGGGCCCGCTAGGGGGCCTCGTGGTCGCGCCGGCAGGCGGCCTGCTCGTGCCCTCGCACACCGTCGCCTCTGCCCCTAGCGGTTCCGCGGGGTCCGGACAAAGCGTTTTGGGAGGCGGGCTTTAGCTTGAGGCGGGGAGGCTGGGTGGCGGCGGCACGGAGGAGCACGGGACCTGGGCAGAGGTCCAGCTCTGGCTCCACCTTTCCTTCCTCTCCCTCAGCTGCGCTGCCCATGCTGCGGGGTTTCCCCCGTACACCGCTCTCATATCCATCCGCCTGCGAACTCCTGGCGGACTTTGGTGTGCATCCAGTGACGCTCCTGGAAGTCGCAGGTGCCTCTCGCAGGTCCCCTTTTGTCCAAGAGTCTAGGATATCCGTAAGGGACCCACGCAGTTACCTTGGCATAGGGATGAGCGCTCATGGCAGGGCCAACCCACAGTGGAGTCTCATAGGGTTTCCAAACCTCACCTTCCAACACCATCACTAACACAGCACTATTAGGCCTTGGTTCCTCCTGAGACTTGGTTCCTCTCACTGACTAAATTAGAGCCACAGTTTTCTTATCTGCAAAATGGGATCGATTACAGTGTTGCCAGCGTTATTACTTGTTTGGTTTTTCGTTTTGGAGACAGGGTTTCTGGGTGTAGCCCTGGCTGTCCTGGAACTCTCTCTGGAGACCAGGCTGACCTCGAACTCCACCTGTCTCTGCCTCCCGAGTGCTGGGATTAAAGGTGTGTACGGTTTGCCCCCACACATCTCTTGACCTGGCCTCATTCGGCCTCCTGTCCGCTACCTGGGCGTTGACCACGGGCTCCCTGCCGCATAGCCCTGACTGCCTTTCCTGTTTTAATCCCAGGCGGGTAGAATTACTTTTAAGCCTTTGACAGGGGTCTAGGGAGCAGCCGGTCATCCGGTCATCTCCACGTGTCTCCTTACAGAGATGTTGGGCATTGAGGGCAGTGAGGACCACAGACCCGGCGGCAGGTTGGCTCTGCAGACAGGCACTGGGGGAGGGGGGGCGGGGGGAGGGAAGTGATACCTGCTTTTCGCCAGTCGCCACCTTTTTGACTTTGCTTTGGTTTCTTGCCCTCTCTGGTTCCGATGGTGTTCCGGATGGATTAATATCACCAAATTGAAGGGAAACTTAGGACCAAGAACAACAGGGGCTGCCTCCCCTCCCTTTCATGGATTCCCCAGGGCTCTAGCTTCTAAGTCATCTTGTGGGGGGCGGTGGAATTGGAGGAGCCAGTTGGGAAGCTTTGCAGAGCGGAGCAGGGAGGGCGGAGAGGTTGACAAAAGAGGCCAGCTGCTGTTTGTACACAAGCCCTAAGTTGATAATGAGTGAAGGGGTGGGGGAAGGGACGGGGTGAGGGCTTGGCTGGGGCCTCGCCAGCTCAAGAGGCTGTTCAGAGGATGACTCGCACGCCCCCACCCCCTCCCCCACTCCCTGCTCTGGCCCAGTGCATAAATCTGCCTAGAACACGGTGCTGGAAAGCCTGGGGCTGGGTGATGGGTAATGAGCATCTGTAGCCAGAGTGCTGAGGCCTGGGAACAGCCACAAAGAGTAACGAAGGGGCCTCCCTCCGTCTTGAGCACAGGGTCCGTAAGGAGCTTGAGAGGGCAGAATGAACGGTCCTTGGACAGAGAGACTGGACGGCCCTAGAGGAGAACCCCGGAAGGGTTCATTCCGAGGCTCCTCTGGGTCAAAGGGGAAGAACTAGAGTTGGGGAGGCTAGGAGACTCCTGCTGGTACCCAAGCTGATAGCAATGCCAGGAAGGCCCCATGGTGACCACAGCTAAGGGCACAGGTAAACAAGCAAAGGAAGGCCAGAGGGGTCTGGGGGATGAGGAACAGGAAGGGACGATCCTGCCGCTGGCCACTTGCACATGCGCAATCCTGGAAGGGGCTCTCTTGGATCCCTACTTTGTGCCCTACACTGGCCCTGTCTTGATGACATACCTCGTGGGTAAAGATCTGTCTCGTGGCCATGTGGATCGGAGGGCACAGCAGCCAAGCTCAGCGTACATGGGCATGTGTTCCTACAGGCAGTGCATGTGCACACGCGCGTGCACTCCAGCTGTCACCTGTGCTGGCTTGGCAGAGCCCCTTGGAGCTGGGAGCTGCTGGTGCCAGGAGGAGCTAGCTGGCAGCTCCCTACAAGCCCCCTACCACCGCTCCCCGTTCCCTTGGATGCTGAAACCCTGAGGCAGCAACCACGCCAGGAGAGAGGCAGCCTGCAGCAGGCTGTAACGGCACGCAGGACCCCCGGGGTCCTTGGGCTTCTGTCCTCACTCCTGAGGCGCCAGAGCCCAGCTTTCTGGGGAGCAGCAGGAAGGACACCCCACTGGGAGGAAAAAGGAATCCCAAAGGGCAGGGCAGAGCAAGGGTGGGGGGTGGGGCGGCTGGGTAAGGAGGAAAGCGGGGAATTCGGCGAGGGAATTAAGGCGGACAGCCAGGAGCCGGAGGGGGAAGGAGCTGCACCTCACTTGGTAGAGTAGTTGCCTAGCGTGTGCAGAGCCCCGGGCTGGATTCCAGAGCCACATAAATTATCCTTGGTGGGACATGCCCGTGATCTCAGGATCGAGAGGCAAAGAGGTCAAGCTACACGGTAAGTTTTGAGGCCAGTTTGGGCTCCATGAAATTCAAACAAATAATAAACACATAAATAAGAAGAGGGGTGGGTGGAGGAGGAGGAGGATGGGGAAGAGAAGGAAGTGTGAGGTGAGGCCGCTGAGGGGCCTTGAGTACCTCCACCAGTGTATTCCAGTGGACCCCAGCAGGAATTCACAAGCTTGTGGCCTGTAACCATGCGTTCCATGGGAGTCAGTGGGCCATGGAGGATGCTGAACCAGGCCTGGAGAGCTGATGGGCAGGGCCGTAGATTGACGAAAGCTACAGGGCAATGCCGGGAGCTGATCCCCTGTCCCTTGGGAGGTTTGGATGCTGTCCTTGGTGTGGCCAGAGGTGGGCACCATTGCTTACTCCCCGCTCCTGGGCTAGGGAACAGTGGTGAGCATACCTTGGCTCTCGGTAATAGAGGGAGAGCCTCTGCCTGAGCAAGCGTGAGAGGACAGGAACATGGGTGTCGGAGCAGAAGCAGGCCACCCTAAGAACCTCCCGGTCCTGTGTGGCCAGGAGCTGATCCTCCCCCAGCTCAGGAAAACCACAGTCCTCCCCCCCCCCCCGCAGGTGTGTGCAGACACCGCTCGTTTTTAGAGCCCCTTTCCTTCCCAGGGTTTAGCTTCTTGAGTAGGGGCCTTCGAGAGCGCTGGGCTCTAGGTTGGAGATGACCAGGAAGAGCCTGAAGCTCGAGCCAAAGAAGAGGCCAGTCTGGTACCACCCGGTGGAAGGACCAGGCTGGCCCAGGCCCAGGGCCTTTCTCAGGCCACCCTCCCAAGTCCACAGAGGAGGCATTGATGGCATAAGAGGGACCAGAGGCTGTCACAGATGGCATGGCAGGATCAACACTGTGCCTGGGGAGCAGGGGGTTGAATGAAGCCCCAGGCCTCAGTGGGAAGGACCTATGACTCAGGTGTGTTTGTCAGAGGTTACCAATGACCTGGCATTTCAGGATTCAGGAGTTTGTGTTTAGGAGGTACAGGCAGGGTACCTGATAGGAAAGTTAGTCACAGTGGCAAATGCCTGTCTTTCTTTTTCTTTTCTTTCTTTCTTTTTTTTTTTTTTTTTTTTTTTTGTTGTTGTTTTTTGGATTTTTTGTTTGTTTGTTTTTGTTTTTTTCAAGACAGAGTTTCCCTAGATGGCCCTGGCTGTCCTGGAACTTACTCTGTAGACCAGGCTGGCCTCGAACTCTGAAATCTGCCTTCCTCTGCCTCCCAGAGTACTGGGCCACCACCGCCCAGCGCCTGTAATTCTTAATTGGACAGGAAGCTGAGGCAGGAGGTTTGAGAGTTTGAAGTCAACCTGGACTACTTAGAGAGACCTTATTTCAAAAAGCAAAATCCAAATAAGGAGCATGAAGCCCTCTTTCCTAGGATGTGGGTCCTGTGAGTCCCCCAAAGGAAATCCCCTACTGCCCAGACTTCAGCCCACCCCTGGCTGGCCGTGCTATCCACCTCTGGAGCCCACCCCTTGGCACACTATGGTGTTCCCACTTTCCCTTTCCCAACCTTCTGTTCTCTGTGCCCTGATCCCCCAGAGTGCCTTGCTCCACTGGCCTCCTGCTCCAGGCTTTCCCACCCCTCAAGTCTCAGTTCAGGCTGGCTTTCCCCGAGGAGACTCTGGGTTCTTGCAGGTAGCCTTAGAGCCTTAGCACACCATGGCCCCAAAGAGCATTATAAAACTTCATGGTGAGCCGGGCGTGGTGGCGCACACCTGTAATCCCAGCACTTGGGAGGCAGAGGCAGGCGGATATCTGAGTTCGAGGCCAGCCTGGTCTACAGCGAGTTCCAGGACAGCCAGGACTACACAGAGAAACCCTGTCTCGAAAAACAAACAAAAAAAAAAAAAAAAAAAAAACTTCATGGTGCCAGGCAGTGGTGGCACATGCCTTCAATGCCAGCACTTGGGAGGCAGAGGCAGGCAGATTTCTAAGTTTAAGGCCAGCCTGGTCTAGAGTGAGTTCCAGGACAGCCAGGGCTACACAGAGAAACCTTGTGTAAACAAAAAAAAACCCAAACAACTCCATGGTGGCTGTGCACAGTGATTTGCAAGGGTTCCGGGGGTGAGTTTGTTTTATCTCCCTCCCTTCCTTCCTTCCTTCCTTCCTTCCTTCCTTCCTCCCTCCCTCTATCTCTTTCTTTCTTTCTTTCTTTCTTTCTTTCTTTCTTTCTTTCTTTCTTTCTTTCTTTCTTTCCTTATTGGAGATAATGTCTCTCACTATGTGGCTCACCTGGAACTATGTAAACCATGCTGTCCTGATCTCACAGAGATCTACCTGCCCCTGCCCCTGCCCTTGCCCCTGCCCCCCACGTGCTGGGATTAAGTGTGTGCCACCACAGCCGGCTTCCTCCCTTTTCCCAAAAGACCCCAAATGAACTTGAGAATGGCTCTGGACAATGTCACTTCTCCCAGTCTCCCGCCCCTGCAGGGCCTGCCACCTCCCAACAAGCCCTGGAAGCTCTAGATTATGCCCCACCCCCACCCAGGTGGACCAATGTGGGCATGAACACTAATGAAGAGCTGAGCTCCCTCAGAGACCCGTGCATACAACACACGCATGCTCAGACAAGAGCAGGTGCAGATGTGCATATGCAAACAGTAAACACACCAGGCCCGCGGTGGCGCACACCTTTAATCCCGGCACTTGGGAGGCAGAGCAGGCAGATGTCTGAGTTCAAGACCAGCCTGTCTACAGAGTTCCAGGACAGCCAGGGCTACAAAGAAAACTCTTGTCTTGAAACAACAACAACAACAACAACAACAAAACAGAAGAGTAACCACGTCTGCAAGCGCTGCATGCATACATCACATATTAGTAAATTTGGATGTGCACAGAGATGCACACACATACGTACCACACAGCTTCCCCACACCCGAGACAAAGACCCAGTCACTGCCGGTAGCCCACCTCCTCCCCGCAGGAACTCCCCCGCGGCGCACGCACCCGGCCAGCCTTTCCTTGCCCTAAACTGCCCCTTCCTCCCTCCACGAGCTCCCAGACCCGCAGAGGGCGCTCGAGGCCCCTCCTACCCGGGCCCAGCCACAGCTGGGAGAGCACGTGGTTGCCACCTGCCCTCCCAAGCCGGTTCCCCTTTGTTCCCCAGGTCCCAGGAGGAGGCAGCCATGCCGGAGGAGCGCGGAGGAGCGCCCAGCCAGAGTCCTCCGGGCTCCGCTCAGTGCCTTTCAGCGCAGCTCTGGAGATGAACTAGGGGGCTGTGTGGGAGAGACCCAGAAGCAGGAGAGCAGCCCCCACAACGATGAAGTCACCGATCGCCCATTGCTTATTTGCAGCAGGATCACACAGCCCCCGAAGGCTGGGGGCCTCTCTCCCCTGGGAGGGACTCCTCCAAACATTGAGAGAAATCTAAGGGCAAGCCTCTCCAGCTGTTCTAACCCAGCAGCTGCTAATGAGGTCTTTGGTTCCTTAAGCAAAGTAAGCTATGACTGCTTACTGCCCTGCTAACCCAGGGTCAAGGATGTTATGCCTGACGGTCACAGGAACACTTCTACCATTTGGGAGACTCTAAAGTGAGTGACTGAATCTTCTGGGCCTTAGTTTGCTCAACCGTAAAATGGGTCTGCTCGATAGTTCCTGTCTTTCGGGTGGCCCTGAGGGCCATGAGGTGCCCAGGCCTGGGGGGCCCCTAGTGAATAGAAGTTAGGGACAGTCTCTAGTGCACTTCCTGTGAGCAGACTCCTTCTCTGGCTGATTTATGTCAGGTGTAGAGCCCTGCAGAGACTCACACCGCATGTGAAATCTAAACCACAGTACATGGATGGCGCTGGGGAACTCACCGGTGACGTCAGCAGAGGCCCTGGAGAGACCCTGGCTTTGTTTTCCAATTGATTTGTTTCTTTGGGGCTTCACTTTCAAGTCTTGCTAGGACCCAGTCCTCCAAACACCCTGTGTTCAAGGTTCCTCTTCTTCCTCCCACCAGGGCACCCCCACACCCCTTCCAGCTGTCTCCTCATGAAGGCCTTGCAGCTCAGGATACATGTCTCTTCCTCTTCTCTCCCAGCTCTTTCAATTACAGGGAGATCTCTCTTTCTCTCAAGGTTCTTCTGCTTCTCTAAGAGTCAAAAGTCTGTTGTGGGGAGCTGCTAGCTTCCCCCAAGCCCCCTGTCCACGGGTCAGCTGTGTGTGGGATTCGGCAGGGAGGGGCAGCTGCCGGCTGCTGTCTTCATTAGCTGCCCGGCTCCTCTTAAGTGAATTAGCTGGTCCTTAGGGAGCACAGGATGAAGGCCTGCAGGCTCCTGGCACTGCCAATGCGTCAATCACCACAGCCTCTGGCAGGGGCCGGCCCCAGCCCTCGCCCACTGGCCTGGCTGGCACTGGGCAGCAGGAAGCGGGTGCCTAGAACAGCCCTGGCCGCCCACCCACCTGTTCCCCGTCCTGTCAATCAGACTCTGGCTTCCATCTGCTAGTCCCTCCCACATGCTCACCACAGTCACCTCTGCCTGGCCCGGCCTGCCAGGTTCTATCTCCTGATCCCTTCAGTCTTTTGTCATTTAGGGGGGCCCAAGAGAAGTCACTTAGGTCCCTCCCTTCCTTCTGCATCATCTTGCCCTGGGACCCACTAACTGATCTTGATGAAAAATAGGGCTTCTGCTGGGACCTGGCCTCTAGCCCAGCCATCTTCTAGCACGGGAACCTCCTGATTCCTGGTGCAAAACACTTAACAGTCCATCATACTCCCCTCAGCGAACCCCCCTCCTCATTTCATTTTACTTGGCAGAAGGCATGTGCTCAGTAGCAGGAGCTGATGAAAGAGTGAATGAATGAATGAATGAATGAGTGCATGCCCTTCCCACCCACCACAGCAGTTGACACCTTTTCTCCAGCTCACACAACTTGCGTTTCAACATCTTCGCCTAGAAAGCTGGCCCCTGCTCCAGAGGGGAAGGCGCCCACTATCCGAGTCTGCCGATCTGATTCCTAAACATGGGTCCTGGTCCAAGAGCTGCTGGACGTGATCCCCTCCCCCAGCTGGTTCCGGGGTACCTTTCTGGTGCAGGGAACGGGGCACAGAGGCACCACCCCAGTGGCAACACGGTTCTTTGGGAGGGGGACTCCTACACATGTGTGCAATTTCCCCTGCATTGTTCTATAATCCTCGATGTGTTGTTCCCTAATTGGTCTCAAATGGCCCCATCCTAACGCACAGCATCTGCAGCTCTGTGCAGCTCGTTAAGCGCATCCTTCCTAGCCTCATCCCACCTTTACAGAAAGAGGAGAAGGCTAGAAGGTGGCTCCGTGGGTAAGAGTGCTTTCTGTGCCGGTGTCAGGACCTGAGTTTGAGTCTCAGCGTGCATGTAAAAAAGATGGGTGTGGCCACGCACAACCTGTGACTCCAGCCTAGCTCCAGGCTTAGAAAGAGGCCCTGTGTCAGGGGATGAGACAGAGGGTGAAGAGAACAGGATGTGTCCTCTTTTGGCCTCTGCGGTTATCCATACACACACACACACACACACACACACACACACACACGCACCCTGCTATCAGATTGCATCTCCACCCTTGAAGCCTTGAATTTACGCTGTCACTAAAACAGACTTTCAACCTTCAATCTTCCTGCCTCTACCTACCAAGCAACTGGATTCTGAGATTACAAACCTGAACCATTAGGCCTGGATTTATTTTTTTTTTTTTTCTTTTCAAGACAGGGTTTTGGCCGGGCAGTGGTGGCGCATGCCTGCAATCCCAGCACTTGGGAGGCAGAGGCAAGTGGATTTCTGAGTTCGAGGCCAGCCTGGTCTACAGAGTGAGTTCCAGGACAGCCAGGGCTATACAGAGAAACCCTGTCTCGAATTCCACCCCCCCCCCCAAAAAAAAAAAAACCAAAAAACAAAAAATCTCTATGTAACCCTGGCTATCCTGGAACACACTTTGTAGACCAGGCTGGCCTCGAACTCAGAAATCCGCCTGCCTCTGCCTCCCAAGTGCTGGGATTTAAGGCATGCACCACCACTGCCCGGCTATTTTTATTCTTTTGAGATGAGGTGTCTCCATGTTGTTCAATTCGGCCTGGAAATCCTGGGTTCAAGCGATTGATCCTCCTGCCTTCTGAAATAGGGGCTACAGGCATAAACCACTATGTCTAGATCTTCTAAAAAAATTTTTTTTAACTTTTCAAAATAACCTTTCATGTGCATATGCAGACTCCTGTGCCGTGCTCCCCCAGTAGGAGAGGGTGGCGCATATATCAAGGGCCACCTCAGGGACTGAGCTGTGACTGGGCCACTGGAGGGCTTCCAGGAGGAAATATCTTTCCCAAAGTGGCCCAGGAGATGAGGTCACTGCTCTGAACAGAACTACTCATCTTTGGGGCACAAGGGCTTAAGGTTTCAGGTGAATTGGGCTTAAAGGTCTCTTTGCACCTGTGCTGGCTGGTTTTGTGTGTCAAGTTGACACAAGCTGGAGTTATCACAGAGAAAAGAGCTTCCCTTGAGGAAGTGCCTCCACGAGATCCAGCTGTAAGGCATTTTTTTAATTAGTGATCAAGAGTGGGAAGGCCCCTTGTGGGTGGTGCCATCCCTGGGCTGGTAGTCCTGGGATCTATAAGAAAGCAAGCTGATCAAGCCAGGGGAAGCAAGATGGCCTCTTCATGGCCTCTGCATCAGCTCCTGCTTCCTGACCTGCCTGAGTTCCAGTCCTGACTTCCTTTGGTGATGAACAGCAGTGTGGAAGTGTAAGCTGAATAAACCCTTTCCTCCCCAGTTTTTTTGTGCAGGAATAGACACCCTAAGACAGCACTCCTTCTCCGAGGATCTAGTAGCTTAGGCACTGGAAGCTTCTGGGCCTCCCTGCCTCCACTTCGCAACCCTCACCCTACTACCCCTTGCTACTTCTCTTCACTCCTGTTCTCACTCCAGGCTGCCCACACCCCTTCTGGTTCCTTAAGTGAGGATTGTGGGTAGTTAAGGTTGCTGGAGCACACCTTTAATACCCGCATTCAGGAGGTGGAGGCAGAGGAATCTCTGTGAGTTCCCGGCCATGAGCCTGGTCTACATAGTGAGATTATGTCTCAAAAAAAAAAAAAAAAAAAAAGTTAGAAGGAGGCTGGGAATCTAGAGCACGCGCCTGGATTACACGGATGTGCTAACTGCACATCCACAGCTCAGACGTGATGGGAAACCGGAAGGCATCCTACTCCAGAGAAGGGATGGCGAGCCAGGTACGGCTCCTGCGTGCCTCCCCTGTCTGAGCTTTCTGGGCCCATACCAGGCCTGCCCCTACCAAGAGCTGACTGACACTCTTGCTCTTGGATTCTGTGAGGGCAAGCTCCTTCAACTACGGGGAGCCCGTGGGTAAGCAGGCAGGGCTGGGATATGACAGTCACTTTCCAGCTAGCGACTTCGCCATCACAGGCTTGATCTCCAACAGGCAGACCTCCGCTCCAGGTTCTTCTCACCAGCAGAGAGAGATGTAAGTTTGAGAACAGAAGCAGGGCTAATATCCATGTGCACAGATACACAGATAAAGTGTTCTTTTTTTTTTTTTTTTTTTTTTTTTTTGGTTTTTCGAGACAGGGTTTCTCTGTGTAGCCCTGGCTGTCCTGGAACTCACTCTGTAGACCAGGCTGGCCTCGAACTCAGAAATCCACCTGCCTCTGCCTTACAAGTGCTGGGATTAAAGGCGTGCACCCCCACTGCCTGGCAGATGAAGTGTTCTTAGAGTGTGTTTTGGGTGGGAATCTGGGGAGAAAGCTCAGGAAGCCAACAAACATGTCCAGCATCTGATGGAGCCTGGCTCGAGGCCCAGAGATGACTGAAGGTCCCTGAGAGGGGACCTAAGGCAGGGCCAGAAGCACCATGGAAGAGCAAAATGACCTCAGAGTACCAAACCACAGGGCCACAGTTTGAAAATAGGCTTGGTGTTAATAGGGTGTGCCTACAACCTAGGTGCTCAGAGGCAGAGGCAGGATTGCCGCAGTGAGTTCAAGACCAGCCTGTCTAACAGAACGAGACCCTATAGCAACAAGACAAAACTACAGTCCTGTGCACAATATTATAATGAATTAATAGTACCCACCACAGTCCTGAGACTTGAATGTCAAGAATGGTCATTACTGGGCTGGAGAGATGGCTCAGCGGTTAAGAGCATGAACTGCTCTTCCAAAGGTCCTGAGTTCAAATCCCAGCAACCACATGGTGGTTCACAACTATCTGTAAGAAGATCTGATGCCCTCTTCTGGTGTGTCTGAAGTCAGCTACAGTGTACTTACATATTAATAAATAAATAAATCTTTAAAAAAAAAGAACGGTCATTCCCACTGAGTTATTCATTAAGGTGCTTAGTTAGCCGGAGGTGACAGGGCTTGCGGAGAAGCCAGGGTCCTCCTCCATTCTGGAGAGCAGTTTTGCTCCCTCCCATCCTGTCTACGTTCCTCTTCACCTGGGCCCAGCTGGTGCACCCAGCTTCAGGGGCTCAGCTGCACACAAAGGCTTCCAAAGGCAGCTGGCCTTCAAGATGGTGGTGTGTCTTCTGCATTGCACTGGGGAATGTGTGATCCCTGCCAGGGTCGAGATCCTACTCCAGGGAGCCTGTTCTAGGAGCAAAGGGTAGCCAGCCGGCTGAGTAATAGGTTACTGGTTTGTTAGTCTGTGTGCATGAGGCCTCTGCTATGCCGTGGTAAGGTGTGTGTGTGCAGGTCAGAAGGCAGCTTTGGGGAGTCTGTCGTGGGTCCAACAGGACTCGAACTCAGATCATCACGTTGCACTTTTGCACACTGAGCCACTTTGCCAGCTTTCACTTATTCTTATTTTCTAGGTAGGGCTTTATGGAGCCCGGGCTGTCTGGGAGCTTGATAGGTAGCTGAAGATGGCCTTGGACTACTTCTTCCTCCTCCTCCTCCTCCTCCTCCTCCTCCTCCTCCTCCTCCTCCTCCTCCTCCTCCTCCTCCTCCTCCTCCTCCTCCTCCTCCTCCTCTTCTTCTTCTTCTTTGGTTTTTCAAGACAGGGTTTCTCTGTGTAGCCCCGGCTGTCCTGGAACTCGCTCTGTAGACCAGGCTGGCCTCAAACTCAGAAATCCACCTGCCTCTGCCTCCCAAGTGCTGGGATTACAGGCGTGCGCCACCACGCCCCGTGGTCTTGGACTTCTTATCCTCCTGTCTCTGCCTCCCACCTTTGGCTTCTCTGAAGGGTTGCTTGGGTCTAGCTGTTGGACTATTCAGATTGATGGCCCCACCCCTAGGAAATGGTCACAGGGACCATTGGATGCCCGAGTGTCCCCAAGCTTCTGTGGCTTGTTGGCAGTTTAAGACTGGGGAGCCGTCAATGACCCAGAGTTCATTGTGTGGGTAGAGTAGCTGGCCTCAGCCTCTCAGAGATCCTCCTTCTGCTTCTGTCTTCTGAGCCACCACAGCTCAGCCATAAATGTGTATACATGTGTATGAATGTATATAAATGTGTAGGAATGTGTGTGGGGCATGTTCTCACTCTGCACTGACCTGGAACTCACTATGTAGTCTCATTGGCCTCAAAATTTTGGCAACCCCTCTGCCTCAGTCTCCAAAGTGCTGCGATTATAGGCTTGATCCAACATGCCTGGCTCCTGGTCTTTCACTCACTCTTAAATAATGTACTTTACTGTCTCATGGAAAGTCCCCCGGAGGGCAAGAGAATTGTAACCAGGAAGTGGGGGCTGGAACACAGTCTAGTGATAGAAAACTTACTTCACATGCAACAGCCCTGGGCTCAGCACACACATGACCAAATGGGGAAGGGGATGGAGAAAGAGGAGGGGGGAGGGGAGAAAAGAACAGGAAGTGGATAGAAGGGGAGATAGGACAGAAGGAAGAAAGGGCTAGATGCTCCAAACTGCACTCAGGCAGGGGAATGCTGGGAAGGACATTAAGAATGGGACAACCGCCAGGCGTGGTGGCGCACGCCTGTAATCCCAGCAGAGGCAGGCGGATTTCTGAGTTCAAAGCCAGCCTGGTCTACAGAGTGAGTTCCAAGACAGCCAGGGCTATACAGAGAAGCCGGATGGTGGTGGCACACTCCTTTAATTCCAGCACTTGGGAAGCAGAGGCAGGCGGATTTCTGAGTTCGAGGCCAGCCTGGTCTACAGAGTGAGTTCCAGGACAGCCAGAACCACACAGGGAAACCCTGTCTCAAAAAAATAAAAAATAAAATAAAATAATGCCTGGGCCAGCCAGCCAGTTCAGGGCCCTGGGCGGCGGCTGAAGGGCACAGGATGACTCGTCTTCACCCCACCAGTGTCCCCCCGGCAGCCACATTTCCTCCTCTGTGAAATGGCGACACCTCTCCAGACTGGTGTGAAGCCAGAATGTTCTAACCTGTGTGAAAGTGCTCAGGTGTAAAGGGTTCCAGTTTGTTAGTTAATGACCACTTTCATTAACTTAGGCCTAGACTCTAAAATTTATGAAAATACTTAAAGGACAACAGAGGGAAAACCCCTAGAGAAGATGGACTGAGGAGGGCAGGGTAGGGTAGGGTGTGTGTGTGTGTGTGTGTGTGTGTGTTTGTGTGTGTGTGTGTGTGTGTGTGTGTGTGTGTAAGGCGTGTCAACCTTGGGGAGTCCCAGGGCCTTCAGCTGCAGCTCAAGACAGGTTTTGGCACAGGTTGGTGAAATGCAATTACCTGGTCGTAAGACCCAGAGGGTCTGGGAAGAAAAATGAGAAGGGGCTGGATTCAGGGCAGCTCAGCTGCAAAACACTGACCTGGCTTCTGTAAGGCCCTAGTTCCACAGTAATGGGGGGGGGGGTGGTAGAAAGAGAGAGAGAGACTGGAGTACTGAGCAGCGGTGACTATGACTCCCTTTCACTTTACCCTCTGGAGCTATTATTAACTTACTATTAACTTTCATTTGCTCAAGAACAAATGGAGATTCATGAAGATGGGCTTTTAAATTTCTTTCAAGACAGTGTCAAGCTCCTGGCTGTCCTGGAGCTCCCTCTGTAGATCAGAATGGCCTTGAACTCACAGAGCTCCTCCTGCTTCTGCTCTCCATGTGCTGGGATTACAGTGTGCCACCACACTTGACCAGTGCTGGACAGAGAACAGCTTTAGTTAGCCTAACAACTGATGGTAGATGCTACCCACTGTTTCGGGATGCCACGGAATGTCTCAAAGGACAATCGTGAGTTCTTTTATTTCTTAGTTGGTGTATTAGGGTTCTCTAGAGTCATAGAACTTATGGAATGTCTCTCTATTGAGGGAATTTGTTATGATGACTTACAGTCTGTAGTCTGACTAACCCAACAATGGGCAGCTGTGGCCGGAAGTCCAAGAATCTAGTAGTTGCTGAGTCCATGAGGCTAGTTGTTTCAGCTGGTCTTCTGTAGAATAAGGTTCCAACAGATGTGCTTGCAAGTAAGTGCAAGCAAGGAGTCTTCCTCTTCCAACATCCTAGTGTTGGCCTCCAGGGGAAGGTGTGGCCCAGACTGAAGGTGTGTGCCACTAAGCTTGGCTCTGGGACTTGTTTTGTCCAGGCTGTCCTTAAACTCAGAGATCTCCTTGCCTCAGTCTCCTGGGATTATTACCTTGCCTGGGCCTAAGATTTTCATGGCCACGATGCCTCAAGATCTCTATGTCAAGATCCAGGTCAGGCCGGGCCTGGTGGCGCACGCCTTTAATCCCAGCACTTGGGAGGCAGAGGCAGGCAGATTTCTGAGTTCGAGGCCAGCCTGGTCTACAGAGTGAGTTCCAGGACAGCCAGAGCTACACAGAGAAACCCTGTCTCGAAAAACCAAAAACAAAACAAAACAAACAAACAAACAAACAAAAAAACAAAAAACAAAAACAAAAAAAGATCCAGGTCAGAAACTTGTATCTCCCAGCCTCAAGATCTGGATCACAGGTGTGCTCTCCAATTCTGGATTATAGCTCATTTCAGATATAGTCAAGCTGACAACCAGGAATAGCTACCACAGTAGGCTCCTTTTTTCTTCTCTATCCTTTTTGAGACAGGGTCTGATAGCCCAGGCTGCCCTAGCACTTGCTAGGTTGCCTAGGCTAGCTTTGCACTTGTGATCCTATGACATCTACCTCCTGGGTGCTGAGATCACATGCATGTGCCAGCATTCCTAGATAGCTGATTGGTTCTGGTATGCTTTGGGTGACAATGACAAAGTGCCCTCGCCTTGTCTGTCACTCGGTGCCACTGCAAGAATCTTCCAGCTCAGGTTTCTGAGAAGCCTTCCTACCCCTCATCTCTCTCTCTCTCTCTCTCTCTCTCTCTCTCTCTTTTTTTTCTTTTTCGAGACAGGGTTTCTATGTATAGTCCTGGCTATCCTGGAACTCACTCTGTAGACCAGGCTGGCCTCGAACTCAGAAATCCGCCTGCCTCTGCCTCCCAAGTGCTGGGATTAAAGGCATGCGCCACCAACGCCTGGCAGCTACCCTTCATCTCTTAAGGAGTACCTACTAAGCTGGGCGTGGTGGCACACGCCTGTAATCCCAGCACTTGGGAGGCAGAGGCAGGCGGATTTCTGAGTTCGAGGCCAGCCTGGTCTACAGAGTGAGTTCCAGGATAGCCAGGACTACACAGAGAAACCCTGTCTCGAAAAATCAAAAAAAAAAAAAAAAAAAAAAAAAAAAGGAGTACCTACTATGGGCAAGGGCTTTGGTGAGAACAAAAGTTCTTACCAGGAGATCCCATCTTTGATGGGCAGGAGCGAGCAGGGCTGGAGCTAACAGAGGTCCTGAGTTCAATTTCCAGCAACCACACAATGGCTCACAACCATCTGTACAGCTACAGTGTACTCATATACATTAAAGAAATAAATAAATAAAAATAAAACAAAAGCCTTTTTTAAAAAAAGAATTATTTACTTTATTTTATGTACATGAGTAACTGTAGCTGTCTTCAGACACCCCAGAAGAGGGTATCAGACCCCATTACAGATGGTTGTGAGCCACCATGTGGTTGCTGGGATTTGAACTCAGGACCTCTGGAAGAGCAGTCAGTGCTCTTAACCACTGAGCCATTTCTCCAGCCCCACCAAAACAAAAAGTCTGAAGCTGGGCAGTGGTGGCACACGCCTTTAATCCCACCACTTGGGAGGCAGAGGCAGGCAGATTTCTGAGTTCGAGGCCAGCCTGGTCTACAGAGTGAGTTCCAGGACAGCCAGGGCTACACAGAGAAACCCTGTCTCAGAAAAAACAAAACAAAACAAAACAAAAAACAAAAACAAGGGCTGGAGAGATGGCTTAGCGGTTAAGAGCACTGACTGCTCTTCCGAAGGTCCTGAGTTCAATTCCCAGCAACCACATGGTGGCTCACAACCATCTGTGATGAGATCTGACTCCCTCTTCTGGGGTGTCTGAAGAGAGCTACAGTGTACTTACATATAATAAATAAATCTTAAAAAAAAAAAAAAAAAAAAAAAGAGTTCAAGGTCACCCTCAGGTTACTAACAAGCTAAAAGTCTGGAATTAAGTGTCCTTGCTCCAAGTTGGGCCAGCAAGGAACTGCGACCTTTCTACAGTTTATCCATTTTCCATGCCTTTAGGACAGAGCTAGACCCTGTAGCACCAAGGAGAGACACACCTGCATGTCTCCCCTCGCAGCTTGCCCTGCAGTCAGGGCTTGGCTAAGCCTTGTGTGTGCTTGCTGGGAAGCGCTCCTGGCCAGCCGAGGTCTGCTTTGGTCTTGTGAGTTCTCAAAGCTGGTGTCAGGCACAGTCCTAGTCATTGTGTGAGGGATATGGGGATCTGCTACGTCTGTTTCTGACCAGGCCTGCCCTTCCAGTCCCCAGCTCTTCCTTTTCTCACTCTTCCTCACTATGTGGCCCTGGCTGGCCTTGAACTTATGGTGAGCCTCCTTTTTCTTTTTCTTTTTTCTTTCTTTCTTTCTTTTTCTTTTTCTTTTTCTTCTTCTTCTTCTTCTTTTTTTTTTTTTTTTTTTTGGTTTTTTCGAGACAGGGTTTCTCTGTTTAGCCCTGGCTGTTCTGGAACTTACTCTATAGACCAGGCTGGCCTCGAACTCAGAAATCCGCCTGTCTCTGCCTCCCGGGTGCTGGGATTAAAGGCGTGCCACCACGCCCGGCTCTATTTTCTCTTTTGTTACTCCACAGCACCCTGGGAAGGGGATTTAGTGACACCCCAAGCCCAACTCTTCCCTTTACTCAGCGAACTTGAGTGGCTTGCCTTTTCTTTCCCCAGTGTTTTGAGACTATCCAACAATCCCATCCTACAGCCCAGATTCTCCTGGAATTCTGGAATTCACTTAGCAGCTCATGCTGGCATAGAAACATTGGCAATCCTCTCATCTCAGCCTCTTCAGTGCTAAAATAATAGGCATGAGCTTCTGTGCTCGACCAGAACTTTTTGTGCTGAGGATGGTCCTGGGTATTGAATCCAGGGCTTTATGCTTGCTAGAGGGATGTTCTTCCCACTGAGTCTGAATAATCTTCAGTCTAAATAACAATTTCCTTTTATTTTTTGGATGTGTTCTGAGGTGTTTAAGTGCACATGTGTGGAGACCAGAGGTTGCTATCAGGTATCTTTCTCAATCACTTTAGGAGGCAGGATCTCCTGCTGGCCTCGCTAGCCGATTTGCTCCAGGGATCTCCTGTCTCTGCCTCTCTAGTGTGGCCACTCCTACCCAATATTTATTTACAAGGGTGCTAGAAATCTAACTCTGGTCCTCAGGTTTGTATAGCAAGCATTTTATCCACTGAAGCTCCCCAGTCCTCAAAAGATAATTTCCTCGTGAAACTTAGCTGTTGTATGAGGCAAAGGTCTACACCAGGTGGGGGAACACAACCAGACCTGTGCTGTTTCTGCCCCATGGACTATATCTACAGAGGGGCTGTCACTGCCAGGAATCCCCTCTCATTCCAGCTGGGAACCAGGTGACCAAAGGCAGAGAGCTGCTTGGAACCTTTGTCAATCAAGCCTGGAAATGAGTCCTTCGGTCCTCCCGCTGGCCCAGAATGGAGGCAGAGACAGAGGTGAGGCCTGGCCAGGAGGGCTCTGAGGAGTCCTGAGTTTCCCAAGGATCCAAAAGCATTAGGTAACCTGAACTAAACTAAACTAGGACTAGTCCCCCACCTCTGTGGTGTATCGAGTCCTTCTGTATGTTTGTGAATGTGTACGCTGGGAGGCTAAGCCCAGACATTGACAGTGGGTGTCTCCTCCGATAACTCTCCACTTTATGAAATTGGGTCTTTCACTGAATTTGGAACTCACTGATTAGGCCAGGCTGGCTGGCCAGTGACCCCGAAGGATCTGCCTGTCTCTGTCGGATACGGCCTTGCCCCAGCTTCTGTGTGGGTTCTGGGAATCTGTATTTAGATTGTCCATGCTTGCACGGCAGGCGATTCGCTCACTGAGTGTCTCCTTAGCCCCTCTTCCTCTTAGCATTTTGTGTGTATGGGTGTTTTGCCTGCTTGTACCACACGCATGCGTGCTGCTCATGGAAGCTGGAAGCAGAAGAGGGTGTCAGATCTCCTGGGACTGGAGTTACAGATGGCTGTGGGCTGCCATGTAGGTGCTAGGAATCAAACCCTTGTCCACTCTGTCAGTATGGCTGCTGACACTCTCTCCTGGCTGTCCTAGAACTCTCTCTATAGACCAGGCTGGCCTTGGGCTTGGAGATTCGTCTGCCTCTGTCTTCTGAGTGCTGGAATTAAAGGTGTGCACCAAGTCCAGTGGTCCTAACAGTTGATTATCTCTCCGGTCCTTACTCAGCCTTATTGAGCATAGTGTGATTTCTGAAAAATGTTCTGGAACATACCTTATTGTAGCTGTCCGGCAGTTGAGAAGCAATGCCTTATTACCCTGAAAAAAAAATTTTTTTTTTGAGGCAGTGTCTCACTATGTGTTTCTGTTTTGTTTTGTTTTGTTTTGTTTTCTTTTTCTTTTTTGTTTTTTCGAGACAGGGTTTCTCTGTGTAGCCCTGGCTATCCTGGAACTCACTCTGTAGACCAGGCTGGCCTCGAACTCAGAAATCCTCCTGCCTCTACCTCCCAAGTGCTGGGATTACAGGCATGCGCCACCACTCCCAGCTTTCATTATGTGTTTCTGAATGGCCTGCTTCAAAGTCACGGGAATCCTTCTGCCTCGAGTGCTGAGATTAATGGTGTATAACACCACACCTGACTCATCCTGAAAATTTTAAATGAGGTTGACTTGAATACTTTGGGGATCTAATATATATATATATGTTGGTCAAATATTTCATGCCTCAGAGCAGTGTGGTTCTGTGAATGATCGGCAGGGTTGCGACAGCCATGCTATTCTCTCCCTAGGAAGTAAGCCAGATTCTTCTCTGTTTACCAAAGTATGGATGATGAGAGTTTGCCAGAAGCCATGTGTTCCAGAAGCAATTGTAGGTGACCTTCCATGCCACCTTAACAGAGGATACTGCAACCAGAGAGAGGCCAGTAAATGGCGGCTGAGGGATGGCAGGGTCAGGCTCAGATGTGAGGCAGCTCTCTCCTCGGACTTCTTATGGGCGGTGCACGCCATCTTCCTAGAGACAGTGATGCTTGCCTGACTGTTTTCCCTCCAGACCATGGCTGGAGGAGACTGATCTGCTGGGACCTGCTCAGAGGACCTTGCTGTGTGGGAAAGTGTGGGAACATCTTGTCTCCCAGACCCTAGCACTTCTGGGTGACCTCCTCGATAGCCCCCTCCTTGGGGCTCCTGCTGTGCTCCCAAGTTGGGTGGTGTGGCAGAAAGGCAGAAAGGCATAAATGCGGAGTCTCTGCTGAATTTAGGGTCCCACAGGAACCTAGCTTCCTGTCAGATGCAGCAGCTCACCGGTCTTTGCAGGTGGTTATCCAGGTATGTACCAGCTCAGGAGCTCCTGCAACCAGCATCTTCCTGTGCCATCTCGTGGTGAGGCTGGGCCCACCCACTTACCAATGTAACCAGAGCTTAAGCAAAAAAGCACACACAAACTCCGATATGCAAATAGGTGCACCAGGCACTGGGACGCAGGGAAGGTGATCAGGAAGTCACAGGCAGCAGAAGATTCCTGGAGTCTCTGCATGGTGCACGTGCAGGGAAGGATGGCAGGGAAGCACTCTTACCCCCGGGGGTCACGGCCACCGCCTCTGCATGCTCACCTACCCTCAGTTGGCTCCTGCCAGTGCCGGGCTCTGCAGGCTTTGGCACTGGTTTTGAGAACAGGCCTCAAATGTCAAGGAGACATTCCCCACCCTCTCCCGGCTGCTAAGGAGACTCCCAGGGTGGTCAGACCTGTGTGAGTACCAGGAGTCAGGCCTCTACCCCAGCTCCCCAGGGAGGACAGCGAGGGCGGGCAGGCCCGGGCCTGCTAGGGAGACTGGCATGGGGGTGGGGGTGCTCTTACACAATCCTGACACAGGCAAGGCAAGGCGGGAGGGTTGAAAGGCAGCTGGCGGCTCCCCAGCCTCGGCCGCCTGAGCTAGGAAACCACAGCCCGAACGGAACTCCAGGGGTTCTGAGGAGCGGGAAGGCAGGCGTGTCTGAGGCCTGTTCCACTGTGGCTACTTCCCAGACTCCATCATTCCTCAGAAGCCAAAGGCGCTGCCAACCATGCTGGGCACTGAATCCCGGGCTTCAGAAACTCTGAAGACATCGTCCTCATTGGCCACCGAACATGAGAGAAATCTGCTGAGAACGGTGTTCCTTTTGCCAGAGTCCTGCGAATGTCCTTACATCAACACGCTTACAGATAGATGGCGATGGGAAGGCAGCAGCCCGAGAGCCTGCTCCCCAGAATGTGCTGGGCTGCTATCCGCTCTTTCTGAACATCTACTTCTTCCGTTCACTGTTAAGCCATGCCTGGATTTTAGAGGTGAGAAAGTGGATCACCTGGTTTTACACAAACAGGAAACAGCATGGCTCAGGCTGAGTCCAGGCAGCGTTGATACATGCAAGGATTATATATAATGATTTACATATGGCTGTGATATGTAACCCATTATATACATATGCATATACATATATGTGTGTACCACCACTGCACAGACCACAAATATATACTTTGTTTTGTTTTTGTTTTTTTGTTTGTTTTTTGAGACAGGGTTTCTCTGTATAGCCCTGGCTGTCCTGGAACTCACTCTGTAGACCAGGCTGGCCTCGAACTCAGAAATCCACCTGCCTCTGCCTCCCAAGTACTGGGATTAAAGGCATGTGTCACCACTGCCCAGCTTACTTGTCTTGGAAAATTATACCAACCAAACAAAAATTACATGTATCTGTTTATGTGGGGAGGAGGTCATACACATGGAGGTCAGCAGACATCTTGTGGGAGTGGCTCTCTCCTACCATATAGACCCCAGAGACTGAGCTCAGACCTCAGGCCTGGCAGCAACTTTATCTTGGGCACCACTTCAGCAGCCCCCAAATCTGATCCAGCTCCCAAATATATACTTCATGTCATGTTTTAGGTAGGAGGCAGAGTTGTGAGGTAATCAATCAGGAATACATATGTTGGAGATTTCTTAGAAGCCAGCCTAGGCTGCAGGCTTCTGGCACCCATAGGGCCAGGTCGGTTAAGTAAATCAGGCCTGCTGGGGAATGTGTAAAGCAATGAGATGTGCCCAGGAAGATTCCCTAAAGATGAACTTGCCCCGAGGCCATCTGGACCAGCTGCACTGAACATATCTTTAAGGCAGGCCCAGAACATCCTCGATCTGGTTGAACTGAGCTAGAGGAAGAACTGTGGCCTGTTAGGGCTCACTAGCTTGTTTGGAGAGATTTGGGTAACATCATGGAAGGGCCTTACTTCCTGCCTCTGCCTCTGGAGCAGCCAAAGGCCTAAGATACATGGATGAGTGGAAGTGCAGACAGTAAGACCAGCCCTCTCAGAAACGGCTGAAGAGGAAGATCAACCTGTTAAGGAAAGAAAGGGACTCTTAGCCCCAATATCTGCAGCAGCTCCTGGCTGTGAGACTCCTGTGGCCAGATAGCCGGCCCAGAGGTGACTTCTGTTCCTGGTCTCCTCACCCATACTAGGATAGCCAGAGCTCTGACCGTGGTTTTTTGATAACTCTAAGTCCCTTTCAATAACCTCTGTTTTGTTTGCTTGTTTGTTTTTTGCATGCGCCAAACACTGTCATGAATACAGCAGGAGGTCGGTAAGCTTAGCTTGAATTTAGGTGGTGGGTGCTTCTACAACCAGAGGCTTGAGCCTTCCTCCCTTCTAGTAGAGGCAGGGGAACGCACAAGACTAGATAAAGCAGTTCTTCGAGGGAAATTCATACTTATCCAGCTTCTCACTGATTGCCACCTTGCCTCCATCAGCTCTCCCAATCCAGAACCTGGTCCCTTTTTAGCTGTGAACTCAGAAACCACAACTGCTAAGATGTGGGTGGTATAGGCCAGGCTCTTTGTGCATCTGGGTTTTGTAGATGGAACAGTCCCCTAGGGAATATCGGGAGCTTAATGGATAAGGCCCAGGTAGAAAGCATCCTTTTTCCCGTTTATACTTATGCACAGTCGCTCCCTATCGCCTGCACAAAAAGGGTCTTGGCAGCTGCAGCTCAAAGGCTCTTCCCTGTTTAAGGTGAGTGGCTCCATATCCTCGCCACAGTAAAGGCCGCTGGCGGGGTGGGGCAGAGCTCGGACTGCGGGACAGTTTGCGCAACCTGGGGCGCTGGGGCGCGATAACCATCTCCAGCCATTAGTGTGCTCAGGGAAGAGCCGGACCCCGCGAGCGTACACCCCTCTGTTGTCAGGGGCTGCGGCGACAGGAGCAAGCACTGGACAACGGGAGTGAGCGCAGGCCAAAGGGCGGCGGCAAAGCATTCTCCTTAAAGGAAAAGCTCGCAGAGGCCCGGAAGGCTGGCGGCGGGACTGGCACGTGCGCGCGGGGATGCGGGCCGGCCACGTGCGGCTCGCAGGCAGATCCCGGGTCCAACTACAACAGTTTCCCGACACTGCACCTCCCTCTCCACTCCTCAAGCTCAGTATAGGGGCCTCCTGGTGAGGATGGGCCCACGCGCCCGAGGGAAACGATCAGGGCAGTTCAACCTTCTTGCCTCGACCTCAAACTCTATGGAACTTGGCATCCGTCCGTATTCCCCGATTCACGACTCCGGGTTTTCCTCACTCCCGATTCCGCGGCCCCCAGGAGATAGACAGCAGGAATGACCAATGACAGGGCGCAAAGCGTCAACTTTGTGTTCGCCCGCCACTCTCAGCCAGTGTGTGCGGGTTTCTCCAAAGTCCCGCCTTCCGTGTGGGGCGCCCCCTTCTGGCAACACACGGTCGGCCGCTGTCGGCCGCCATCTTGAGTGTGGCGAAGGTCGGACCACGGGATCCGTTTATGGCAATTCTGGTCTGTTTTCTCACAGGAAAAATTTCTTAGTTCGACAGCCAAGTGAGACAGCGCTAAAAATGGAATAATCTAGTATTCTGAAGTTGTTCGTGTGAGCCGGACCGCCATGTCACGCCATGCTTGCCGAGTCCAACGCCATCTTGAGTGTGGCGTCTTCATGGTTTTTCTTTTCTCAAAGCTCCGCGTGGTACCTTAAATGGCTCAAGTTTGAAGGAATTCCCGCAAGGACTAGTCCTAATGGCCGAGGAGACAAGTTTCTCCCAGCTGCACAGTGTTCATATGCCCACTGGAGCCTGCAAAAATGTTAAGGGGAAAGGGGTAAACTCGATGGCCGGGCGGGGGCTCTGACATGTTAAGAGGCTGTCGCGACAGCCGTGACCTCTTCCAGCAGACGCGGACCAGAGAGCCCTGAGGCGCGAAACCGCTTTGTGGCCTGAGGCCCAAGGACTGTCCCCCTCGAGGACACCGGGCATCAAATCCCTCCTCGCATGAGTCCCCTAAGTGTGCAGGGCGCGAGGCCCACTCCTGAGACGACCCTGGACGGCGGGACAGTGGTGGGCGGCGGGGGTCACTAGTGTAATCGAGGCGGCGGGAAAGGAGGATGGGGCGGAAAGTGCGAGTCACAGTGCCCGTTGCGGGCTTACATTCGCTTTTTTCGCTTGAACTGGGACAACTTGGTCGTAGGTGCGGGCCGGTGTCGGGCGCGGGAACCACGCGGGCCACCGCCCGGGGCAAGCGCCGCCCAGCGCTCTTCCCTTCCCCCTCGCGGGCAGTCCTCCCGCTCCCCCTCTTCCCTCCCCCTCCTTCCGAGCAGCCGCCGGAGGGGGGAGGGCGGGGGCTGGGCGGGCGGCTTTGCCGCGCTTTGCTTTTCTGCGTCAGAAGCCTGAGCAAAACAGCTGCGGGAGCGCGCACGCGCGCGAGCCCCCTCCCCGGCGGTGCGAGACCGAACAAACTAAAGAGTCTGAATGACAGTGCGGCGGGGGACTGCGCAGCGCGCGCCAAGCCAAGGCACTGCCGCTTTAAGCTCACTTGCCCATTGTTCGGAATTGACCCAATGAGAAAACGCCCGCTCCCTGTATTCAGCCAATAGCGTGGAGACTAGGGTGGTGGAGCACCGCCCACTAATCTATATTAAAGCTTCTAGCGCCGCGTGAGTCCCCCACTGGCTGCTCCGAAAAGCCATCTTTGCATTGTTCCCGGGTCGTGCTCCGCGCTCACTGCAGCCACCTTCGCCGCCCACCGCCTCCTCCTGCGCGGACTCCGGCAGCTCTCTCGCCAGAGTCCTCGAACTCCACTCGTTCCTTACTCGTTGCATCGGACCACCGGCGTGCCCCACCATGTCAGACGCGGCAGTGGACACCAGCTCCGAGATCACCACCAAGGTGAGGCTGGACGCCGCCCGCCCCCTCGGGGTCTGCGCGCCGTCTCCCGGCGCCGCGTCGGGCGCGTGGTTGGAGGATTCGGGAAAGCATCACGCAGACGCTTCCCGAGAGGACCTCGCCACCCTCCAGCAGCGCGATGGCCCCGGGCACCACTCTTTGTCTGCGGGGGAGGGGGCGCGAAGCGGCGCGGGCATTCGTGCTGCCGTCGGGAGCTGGCCAATGGCCTGGGGTCGGCGCGGAACTCGGGGACGAAAACAGGGAGGGCCTGGCCGCAGATTCTCGAAACTTGTTTGCGAATCGTTTGAGTGCTATCGGGGCTGGGGTCGCGGGGCCGCGGCGCACGGAAATAACTTTGAAACTCCGGCGCGTCGGCAGTCGGAAGTGTGGGGGGCGCGTGTGCGGCGCCGGCGGGCTGCGGGCGCCGGCGGCCGAGCTGCTCTTTGTTAGGCGCCTGGGTTCGCGCCCTATAGCGGGCCGGCAGCCGCTTATCCGGAATGACGCGGACAGGGCGGCGTGCTGCGCCGTGGTGATTTTGGCCGAGACGCCTAAGGGCTGGTGGGCAGCCACGGGCCAGCATGGGTGGTCGTGGGCCGGCCGTGGAGACTGCGAGCTCCGGCGGCGGCGGACCTCGTACCACCGGTGGTCATTGGTGACGGTGGTTGGGCCCGGGCGGCGAGCCCACGCGATAGAGGGGGAGGAAATAGAAAGTGAAGCGGCCACACGGCGGGGCGCCCCCCACGGCTACCCTGCTGCGGTGGAGCCGCGGCGGCCGAGGATCCCGCGCGGACTCGCCGCCCTGGCTAGAGTCCTGAGGCAGCGGCTCGCTCGCCCAGGAGTGTTCTCCACCCTCACGAGCCTTATTCGGCTCGGGCTTTTTGCTTTCAAACACTTCGATGTTCGCGCCCGGTTCATCCTACAGCGGGAACTCGACGCGTGTCACCTTGTTTCCTTAAACGTCCGTGGTGCGGCGTCTCGGCCGACTCGGCCCCGTGCTGAGCGGCTCGAGAGCGCACTCTGGAGCGGTGCCCAGCGGCCCCTTTAGACAGACTGCAGGCGGCATGGCCCACCCCCCGGCCTCGGCGGGAGTTTCTCTCAGGTGAATTCCCGCGAGGTTCAACGCTTCTGGGGAGTGCGCCCCCGACGGTCTCGAGGGTCGGAGCCGAGAAGCTCCGAATCCCCGGTGGCCTGCCGGGGGACGTTGCGCGCCAAAATCGGAGCCGGAAGCGGCGTGCTGACCCTCACGGGCACGATCCCCGGGGGCAGCACGTAGCTATCTCCAGCGGGTGAGTGCGCTCACCTAGATGAAAGCAGACCTCGGGTCTCCAGGGCACAGGGCGCACTTGGCGCCCCGGGCCACGTGCTCTTTGCGCGCGGTGCGTGCTGAGGCTCGCGCGCGTAGTTGGCTGGGAGAGTTGTGCGCCTGCGCGCCGCTGCTACCCCGCCCCCACTCGCTCCCCCGGGCTTCGGCCGCCAGGGGGCGGAAGCGGGTGCAGTGCGGTTCTAGGTAGGCCTCCCGTGGGCGCGAACCCACCGTGCCGGCAGGTTGCCCGGCGGAGGGCCGGGAATTAGCCGCACCGTGTGCCAGGGCCCCAGGTGGGCCGACCGTTCAGCCACGGTGGTGAAAAATTACTCAGCGGTCCGGCCCCAGATTCGCACACAGCTTCCAGAGTGCTAGTTTACTTGCTTTGGGCTATGGAGGCCGGGAGGCCTCGGACCAAGTATGACCGGGGTGACTTGAAGGGGTGTTTGTGGGTGCCCAGGCCCTCCCGACCCCCATCCGGATTCTCCCATCCATCCCTGAGCGAACGGCCATCGTTTGGCTCCTCCCCTGCTACCTTATTTATTTATGGCACACGGCCACCGCCTTCCAAGAAGGGCTTCTGAGGGGTGGAGCTCCCTCTAGCTGGAAACAGGCGGCAAAGGGCGTGCAGGTAAGGGCGACGGTTCCCGAGCTTGTCTGCCTGGCCTGGCGGGTTTGCTGCTGTGGCACCATATGGTAGCGGAGAGCCTGACACTTGAGTTTGCCTGGTTTTGATGTGAAGATGGAAATCGTAGGGTTGGGACTATAGCACAGGCCTTGCTTCTGACGTTTCTCCAGGGTGGTCAAGTGGCCAGTGACTCAACAGTTGTCCTGTGGGTCAGCTTTGTCTGATTCTCTGCACTCTGGCTGATGGGCCCTCCGTGATTGTGAATACTAACGGGCTTGCTCTTCCTTCTGAAGGACTTGAAGGAGAAGAAGGAAGTTGTGGAGGAGGCAGAGAATGGAAGAGATGCACCTGCCAATGGGAACGCTGTGAGTGTCCGAGTAGCTGGGGCTTCTGTTCCAGGTTCTACTCTTTCAGTTTTCAGCGTAGTTTAGGATGGTTGAGGATGTTGGCCCAGGCAAGTTCCTTGCCTGGTTTTAGTTTGGGAGGTGATATGTATGGTAGTTGTGTGGTGTGGGCGTTTCTTTCGGGGAGGGGCAGGTGCACTAGACCTGGCCTGCTCTGGAGCTGGCTAATGGCAGATGTGTTTTTTGTTAAAGCAAAATGAGGAAAATGGGGAGCAGGAGGCTGACAATGAGGTAGATGAAGAAGAGGAAGAAGGTGGGGAGGAAGAGGAGGAGGAGGAAGAAGGTGACGGTGAGTAGTCTTGTTTTCTCAGGTTCCTTTCCTGGCCTTTACTTCCAGAAGGGAGAGGTTGGGCTTCTGGGCAGTGGACCACTTTGAATTTCGGTGTACCCCACCCTCCTGTTGGGACAGCTCTTAAAATATTTAAGAGTTGTTGTCTGACCTGTCTACTCTGGCTGGGAGACAGTTTAGGGCCAGTGGTGGCAGCCACCATGGGAGGGCAGTGGTTTATTGTCCTTGATTCTCCAGGTGAGGAAGAGGATGGAGATGAAGATGAGGAGGCTGAGGCTCCTACGGGCAAGCGGGTAGCTGAGGACGACGAGGTAGGTGTGGTGCCTTTTCCTGGGGTGCACAAAGGCTTTTGGGGGTCATTCTGGAAAATGGCAGAAAGGTTCTTAGTGGAACACCCCAGCTTTGGTTCCTTCCTGCCAGGTTGGGAGGGTTCTGGAATGGTGGGCCCAGGCCAGCCAAGCTGACTGATGTTGTTCTGCAGGATGATGATGTTGACACCAAGAAGCAGAAGACTGATGAGGATGACTAGACAGCAAAAGGAAAAGCTAACCTTACGCACCGTGACCTATTCACCCTCCACTTCCCGTCTCAGAATTTAAACGTGGTCACCTTCGAGTAGAGAAGCAGGCCCCGCCCGCCCATAGCGGGCAGTGCCACCCACAGATGACATGCGCTCTCCACCCCACCAAAACCACAACATGAATTGGCAACACGGGAGGGAAAAAAGAACCAGAACTTCCCAGGCCCTGCTTTTTTTCTTAAAAATACTTTAAAAGGAAAATTTGTTTGTATTTTTTATTTACATTTTATATTTTTGTACATATTGTTAGGGGTCAGCCATTTTTAATGATAACGGGTGACCAAACCAGCCTTCAGAGCGTTTTCTCTGTCCTACTTAAGACTTTACTTGTGGTGTGACCATGTTCATTATAATCTCAAAGGAGAAAAAAAAAACCTTGTAAAAAAAACAAAAACAACAACAAAAAAACAATCTTATTCCGAGCATTCCAGTAACTTTTTTTGTGTATGTACCTAGCTGTACTATAAGTAGTTGGTTTGTATGAGATGGTTAAAAAGGCCAAAGATAAAAAGTTTTTTTTCCTTTTTTTTTTTTTTTTTTGTCTATGAAGTTGCTGTTTATTTTTTTGGCCTGTTTGATGTATGTGTGAAACAATGTCCAACAATAAACCGGAATTTTATTTTGCTGAGTTGTTCTAACAATGGTGTCTCAAAGCCTGTTTTTTTCTGTGTACCTAGTTTAAGATGGGGTCCCCTCTATCCCCAGAACCTCCTGATGATTTGTGTGCCACCAAACCCGTTTTTCTGGGGAGAGGGTAGTAGTGGAATTGGATAGTATGTTTAGGGAAGGTTTAGGACAAAACTGCACTTAACCACAGAACATTGGGAGAGTGTTGTGACACTAACATCTCTTCCTTGGACTTAGACCACCAGTACCAGGCATAAACTGGAGAGATGTGCTGTATACAGACAGAGCCCTTGGTGGCACGCACCAAGTTCTCTTGTGCCACGTTGCAAGTCCATGTAGTTAGTATACTGTTCAGTGGTTCCTGGTCTCAGCTTGCCAGCCAATCCTGTGGGTCCTATACTGACCTGGGCAGGCTCTGGCTTTATACAGTGGGTACTCAAGTTGGTTAGTCACTGCATGAGGGTAGGCAATTCGGTCTCTAGACTGTAAGAAGAGCATCCTGTAGGCGGTGCTGTGCCAGAATCCCCACAATTTATGGGTGTGTGTGTGGGGGGGAGGGCTGTAGAGGCTACAGGCTGGGCTGTGAATATCCGCAGCTTTCCTAATTTGCTCAACCCCAGGGATTTCAGGGATTGGGTGGACCAGAGGGAATGGAGACTGAAGAACCGGCTTTCAGAAGTACTCGGTTACACAGTTGGGCAGTCAGTCTGGGCAGAGTTCCCAGGACTGCATAGATTATAAGTAGGACCGGAAATGGGTGTAGTAGCATGGCAGTGGTGCTGCATGCCTTCAACTGGGAGGCAGAGGTAGGATGAGGCCAGCCTGGTCTACAGTTCTAGAACAGCCAAGGCTATGCAGAAACCTGTTTCAAAACACAAATCAAAACCCTGAACCCCACTAAAGACAAGGGAAACCTGGGAAGGGAGGTGGGGAAATGAGGTGAAACAGTGCACAGGGAAGAGGAAAGGCTGGGGGAAATGGGTAGAGAAATGGGTACATATAAAGGCACCATCCCCACCCCCTACTTGGGGAAGCCTGACTACATCTTGCTTCCTTGGGAAGTTACAACCTCCTGTGAGTGTAACTTTAGTCCTGTATATCGGCTGGGCTGCTCAGACTCGGGGATGGATCACCCTGGTCAGAGCCTGGGGCTTCAGTACCAACCTGTGCCTGGTCATCTCTGCTGGCTCCTCCAGAAAAGAAACAACTACCTATCGTCTCGGACAGTTGGTCAGCCTTGGGGTGTTCCCTGAAACACCAGGGTCTGGCAATGGGAGGTCTCTAAAGCAGGGGAGGAGCTGTGAGCTCCACTTGTAACAGCTGTGCATGGAGCTAGGAGCAGCCAATCCTTTTCTCCGAAGCTTGAGCCATGTAGACAATATAGACTTGGTAGCCGTGTAAATAGGCAGCCGGTAAGTGATTCCTGCTGGGCCTTAGTCTTCCGAAGAATGGGACAATAGCATGAAGGCTCACTTCCTGATGGCTTCCTAGCACCCTGAGACACCCGGATCCTAAGCCTACATCCTATTCAAGCTGTTGAGTCATTTCTCTAGCGATTAGTTCTGGGAACTACCACCCTTAGTGAAATATATTTTCACCTGGTCCCTAGCCTAGCACACAATGAACTGCTTGGGGACATTTCCAAATGGTTTAGGGTCACCAAGATCCTACTGCTGGCATTTCCGATGCCCAGAAAGGGACTCAAGATTCGTGAGCAATAGGCGCCCTCTGGTGGTTACAGGGCTGTAGAGACACAAGATTTGTTAAGTTTAGAAAGGAGCCCTTCCAAGGGGCTGGGTCCTCTTGTGCAGGCAGTGTGGAGTTAGTGTCGTGTCCTATGCTATCTCCTCAGGACAGCCAATCCTAAGGACCTGGTTCTTTATTTTTCTGGAGGGAAGACCTTCCTCAGATGCAGAGCTGAAATCCTAAGAGATTCCTCTGGTGTTACAGGTCCTGAGTGGCCGGCCGTCTAGGCATGGCAGTTACATCATTCCATGTTGCCAGCTTGCTGCCGGTGGTCTGTGTGTACAGTGCCCTCCTGGGGTAAAGCCACCTTTGTCTGGATTGTCAATCCCTATGTCCTAGAAATGGGCCAGTGGTCCCCTCCTAGTGTACCCCCCCTGCCCCCCACATGGAGATAGAAGCCCCGTGCCGTTTTTTGTTTTGTTTTTGTTTTTGAGACAGGGTTTTTCTATGTAGCCCTGGCTGTCCTGGAACTCACTCTGTAGACCAGGCTGGCCTCGAACTCAGAAATCCGCCTGCCTCTGCCTCCCAAGTGCTGGGATTACAGGCATGCGCCACCACCGCTGCCGGCCTCTGTACCCAGTTTTATTTGGAGCTTCTCTCTCTGGTCTGGTCTGGTCTCACAGGCCTGGTCAACTCTGACAAACATATACAGCAGCCTAGTCCTGATACAGTGTATCCCAGTTTTGTACCGTGGCCAACTTGTCCTCACCACAAGACTAGGGCCAGCCAGGAAAGGGTGCAAGGTGTCACCTGAGACCCTCTTCTCAGGATACTGTAGTCTTGGCTGGACTTGGAGGAATTATAGATGTGCAGCTTGGGAAATAGCTGAAAGGCTTTCAGGCCGTCTGATCCACTGTGCTCGTGTGCTGGGTGAGTGGTAGACGAGTGCATTACTCAGAGAAAATGCTACCAGCCGATGGCTGCTGTGGGTCCATGACATCCTCAGCATAAGAGACCCAGCCTGGAGCAAGCACGCGCAGAGGCACTCTTCACCAAAACTGCTCCCATAGTAACAAGGAGTGCTAGCTGGCCACTTGAGACTTCATCCTGAGAGTGGTGAGAACTGCCTGAAATAGTGTGTTTGCTTTTCCTCCAGGAGAAGGTTCCCCTTATAACTCTCAGGCCAGACTGAGGTAGGACGTTAGACTTGGTCCTGTCTGCACTGAGTGATTCAATATATGACCCAAGACACCAAATCAGAGGAGCTTTGATTCCACTCCCCCAATGTCCCCCCCCCCCCCAGATAGGGTTTCTCTGTGTAGCCCTGGCTGTCCTGGAAACTCACTCTAGACCAGGCTGGCCTTGAACTCAGAAATCTGCCTGCCTCTGCCTCCCAAGTGCTGGGATTCAAGGCATGTGCCACCATTGCTCTGCAAGTCCTGGGTTCTTAATTAAAATGTGTGTGTGTGTGTGTGTGTGTGTGTGTGTGTGTATGTATGTATGTATGTTTTGCCTGTATTTAAGTGTGTGCACTATTTGTCTGTAGTACCCCTAGAGACCAGAAGAGGGCATTAGAATTTTCCCAGAACTGGAGTTACAGATGGTTGTTAACTGAGCATCCAATCCTGTCCTCTGGAAAAGCAGCAGCCGGCGCTCTCAACCACTGAGCCATCTCTGCCTATCCAACTTATTTATTTTTAAACAGTAGTTTTTATTTTATTCTTTTTTAAAAAATATTGATTTTTTTTTTTAAGCTGGGCGGTGGTGGCAAACGCCTTTTTTTTTTTTTTTTTTTTTTTTTTTTTTTTTTTTGGTTTTTTGAGACAGGGTTTCTCTGTGTGGTCCTGGCCTGTCCTGGAACTCACTCTGTAGACCAGGCTGGCCTTGAACTCAGAAATCCGCCTGCTTCTGCCTACCAAGTGCTGGGATTACAGGCATGTGCCATCACACCTGGCACTTTTTTTTATTTTTTATTTTATTTTATTTCTTTTAGATTTATTTATTGGGGCTGGTGAGATGGCTCAGTGATTAAGAGCACTGGCTGTTCTTCCAAAGGTCAATTCCCAGCACCCACATGGTGGCTCATGACCATATATAAAGGGATCCTCCGATGCCCTCCTCTGGCATGTAGGTGTACATGCAGACAGAACATTCATACTTTAAAAACCACCGAGCCGTCTCTCTACATCACATTCCTTTCTTTTGAAACAGGGTCTCTCTCTCTCTCTCTCTCTCTCTCTCTCTCTCTCTCTCTCTCGGCCCTGGCTGGCCTGAAATTCACAGAAGCCCAACTGGCTCTATTTCTGTTTTTTAATATGTATGAATGTTTTGTCTGTCTGTCTGTACACGTATGTTTAGGCCTGGTGCCGACAGAGGTCAGAAGAGACTGTTGAATCCCTGAAACTGGAGTTATAGATGATTGTGAGCCACCATAGATGGGTGGGTCTTGGGACCTGAACCCAGGTCCTCTGCAAGAACGACAGTTGCTCTTAGCCATCTCTCTGATCTTCAAAAGCCACATCTTAGCAGAATTCTGGTCCCGGTCAAATCCTTCCCAACAGATGGGTGTGGCCCGAGCCCGCCCTGGCCCACCTCGTACCCTGTCTCTAGCTTCCTTCCTTGCGGTGTTAGTTCCGCTCTGTAGAGGGCGCCCTGTCACGCAGCTAACTCGGTGGCTTGGCTGGGGAGGCTCCCAGGGAAGAGAGTCCCCTCACCATGCTCAGGGAGCCTGAGGGAGCCCGAAGTCCGCCTGAAGAAGGCACACCCGGGAACCGTAGAGGAGAGCCATCCTGGTTTTTGAAGTGACAGGAACAGGAAAAGTTTTGTTTTGAACTTGCAAGGGGCCCACTGGGCCTTTAACTGCCCAAGAGTGCTGAGTCTCCAAGAAGCCTTAACGTGTAGCTCTCTAAATTTATTTGACCTGGATTTTCTTTTTCAATAGAGCCCATTAACATACTGAAGGACATTGGTGTCCCAAAAAAGCTGATCTTGCAGAGCACAGACCCTCTCCAGGGCTCAGGGAGCGTGTGCTGACATAGGCAGGAGGTGGGTTCCTGCGGGAACTGGTTCTGCAGTCAGTCCAGACCCTTTTTAGGCTGCAGATTTTGGTCCCAGGCAGTCTGGGTTGTGCTTAGCAGGAAGAGGAGCCCATGTGCCCTTGACTAGGGGTGTGGCTGTCACCAGCAGGTTGGCAAGGCAGGGTGGGGGTGGGGTGGGGGAACGGCAAAGCCTGGGAACTAGTGGAGACCTACCCCAACCATCTGTATTAAGGTCCAAAAATATACTGGTCAGAGGGGTTCAGGTCTGTAATCCCATACCCACGAGGCTGAAGCAGGAGGATCGTTATGAATTTCAGGTCATACTGGGCTATATGGTAGTGCCTACCATAATATAAAAATAAAACACCACCAAAAGAAGAACCCCACATATTCTTTTTTTTTCTTCTTTTTAAATTTGTTTATTATAGAGCCGGGCGTGGTGGTGCACGCCTGTAATCCCAACACTTGGGAGGCAGAGGCAGGCGGATTTCTGAGTTCAAGGCCAGCCTGGTCTACAGAGTGAGTTCCAGGATAGCCAGGACTACACACACACACACACACAAAATTATTATATGTATATGAGCACACTATAGCTGTCTTCAGACACACCAGAAAAGGGCACCAGATCCCATTGCAGATGGGTGTGAGCCACCATGTGGTTGCTGGGATTTGAACTCAGGTCCTCTAGAAGAGCAGTCAGTGCTCTTAACCGCTGAGCCATCTCTCCAGCACCCTGCCCCCAACATATTCTTAAACGCATTTTATTTAATTAGTTGTGTGTGGGCATGCACTTGGGTGCACACATGGAGGTGCATGTGCCAAGGAATCATGTGTGGGTCGGAGGAAAACTTGTGGGAATGGGTCCCATGGATCAAACGCAGGCCGTCAGGCTTGGCAGCAAGCACCACAGACTTATTCTTTACCAAGAAATTGCACTCCCAGGAAACCATGTTAGGGACAGCAGAACTGTTGGGGCGGGCACTAGACTCAAAGATGTCTGGAGTGTCTGAAGACAGCTACAGAGTGTACTTACATATAATACATAAATATTAAAAAAAAAAAAAAAAGAAAGATTGCTTTGAATGACCTCAACCCTGACAGTCCAGAAACAACGCTGGGAACTCTGTTGAGTTTTGGGTTGGCTTTGTTCTTTCTTTTTCTTTTCTTTTCTTTTCTTTTCTTTTCTTTTCTTTTCTTTTCTTTTCTTTTCTTTTCTTTTCTTTTCTCCTTTTTTCCTCTTCTCTTCTCTTCTCTTCTCTTCTCTTCTCTTCTCTTCTCTTCTCTTCTCTTCTCTTCTCTTCTCTTCTCTTCTCTTCTCTTCTCTTCTCTTCATTTCTTTTCTGTGTACAAATGCTTTTCCTGCCAGGTATGTCTGGGCATCATGTGCATGCAGTGCTCTCAGAGGCCACAAAAGGGAGGCAGATACTCTAAAAATGGAGTCAGCCACCAAGTAGGTGCTAAGAATTGACTCGGAGGCCGGGCGGTGGTGGCGCACGCCTGTAATCCCAGCACTTGGGAGGCAAAGGCAGGCGCATTTCTGAGTTCGAGGCCAGCCTGGTCTACAGAGAGAGTTCCAGGACAGCCAGGGCTACACAGAAAAACCCTGTCTCAAAAAATCAAAAATAAACAAACAAACAAACATAAACTGGGTTGAGGGAGCAGGAAGAAAATAAAGACGTGTGTGTGTGTGTGTGTGTGTGTGTGTGTGTGTGTACGTACACATGAGCGTGCATGTGTGTATAAAATCGTCAAATAGTTAAATCATCAAAGGAAAAAAAGACTACTCAGGAGCAACTCACAGTGTGCTGAGACGCTGAGACAGTGTTCTTGGGACATAAAAGAATTTTCAGGGAAGGCAAAGGGTCAGATGCAGCCTAGAAGCAAGAAGCCTGGGAGTTGCCACCAGAGGGAGACAGAGGGGAGGTAGCAGCTTTGGAGAGTAAGGAAGACACTTCCAGGAAACCTGAAATAGAGAGGGACTGAGTGGAAGGTGATGCAATGAAGCCAAGGCCTCCCTCCGCCTCCCTCCCTCTTCCCCTCTTCCCTCGCTTCTCTCTCCCTCCCTCCCTCTCTCTCTCTCTCTCTCTCTCTCTCTCTCTCTCTCTCACGCACACGCACACGCACACGCACACGCACATGAAATGTATATATGTATATATGTATGTATCTCTCCTGTATGTATAGGCCCCACATGCGGGCCTAGTACTTGTGGAGACCAGAAGTAGGGGTCTGATTCCCTGGAACTGGAATTACGGATGGTTGCGAGCTGCCGTATGGATGATGGGAAGTGAATCTTAGTCTGAGCCATCTCTCCAGCTTGCTTATTTTTGTGCTTATTTTTAGATTGATTTATTCTAATATGTGTGAATGTTTTCCTGCGTATATATGTATGGTCGCCATGTCGGTGCCTGGTCCTCATGGAGGTCAGAAGAGGGCACAGGATCTCCCCAAAAAGGAGTTACAGACACTAACTACAGTGGCCATGTGGGCTCTGGGAACTGAACTGAAGTCCTTGCAAGAGCAATCGGTAGCCGGGTGTGGTGGCGCACGCCTGTAATCCCAGCACTTGGGAGGCAGAGGCAGGTGGATTTCTGAGTTCGAGGCCAGCCTGGTCTACAGAGTGAGTTCCAGGACAGCCAAGACCACACAGAGAAACCCTGTCTCAAAAACAAAAAAACAAAAACAACAACAACAACAACAAAAAACCAAACCAAAACAAAACAAAAAAACAAAAGCAAGAGCAATCAGTGCTCCTAACTGCCAAGCCATCTCTACAGTGCCCGTAGTTTTTAAATGCTGTGTGCGTGAGTGTGGGTACCCGTGGAGTGCAGAGGCATCAGATACCCTGAGCTGAGTTTAGGCAAATGTGAGGAGGCCAGGGCTGGTGCTGGGGACAGAACAGGGGCTCCTCTGCAGGAGCATTACTCTATTTTAACTGCTAAGCCATCTCTCCAATCCTCTTATTTTCAAACATACATTTAGAGCTGGGGCTGTCACTCACTATTAGAACACACGCTTAGCATGTCTAAGGCTCATCCCTAGTGCCTTAAAAATAAAACCAACCTTGCAAACAATTTGTGGACCCAGTGAGGAGCACAAAAAGGCTTTCTTGATTTTGCTGGTCCTTAGGAACATCTCTTCCTACAAGCCCCCAGCTTATGAAAACCGTTTGTCACACCCTCTTCCCACTGATGTGGTTTAGTCAAGACAGCCTCTTATGGATACATACAGTCTCCGAGTGTGACCTGAATGTGACATATCCATGCGAGGCACACGCAGTGTCAGATACATTCCCCCACCTTGGAAGAACATGCAGAGGCCTTAAGATGACTCGTCAGTTAAGGTTGCCTGCTGTCAACCCTCACAACCTAAGCTCAAGCCCTGAACGCAGCTAGTGGAAGGCATTCTCCGGCTCCCTCCAGTTACTTTCTGGCCTCCGTCCACCCTGGTGCACACACACAGTATAAATATGTAAAACTTAAAAAGAACAATTCCCAGCTGGTGTGGTAGCTGCCCCTGTATGAGGGAGAGAAGCTGAGTCAGGAGGATGGTAAGTTTGAGGCTAGCCTTGTCTACATAGTGAGGCCTGCCCCCCCTCCCCAGACAGTGTTTCTCCGTGTAGCCCTGACTCTTCTAGAACTCACTTTGTAGGCCAGGCTGGCCTTGGACTCAAAAGATCTGTTTGCCTCTGCCTCCTTTTCCCCACACCCTCCACTCCAATTTTTAAAAGGGCTCAAGATATTGGCAAGTAACACAATGGGGAGAAAGACAAGAGGGCTTATTGCATGGAACATGGCAAACCTGTGCTGAATTTTCTCCAAAGAAATCTGTTCTCACCCAAATCTGCCCAAGGCTGTGTGGCCTGAGATTCCCTCCTCTCCTCAGGGATCCAAGCTAATTCTTGCCTTCAGTTTGCACAGGATGGAAGTGGGTCTGCCTCTTCCTTGTGGCACACTGCTCAGAGACCTGGGTTTGCCTGGGGCTGTCTTTATTATACTTGTGTCTCTAGCAGTTCGATGGCTGCACCCGCATGCCCCAGCGTAGCCTATAGACGGCAGACACAGGTCCCCGGGGTGTTTCCTTTTCCCTGCAGTGTTGGGCATCGAAGCCTTGGACTCTACCATTGAGCACAGCCCCAGCCTTGGGTGCTTGCGTCATACTTCTGGAATCACAATCTCTGGGGACCTGAGCAAGTACCTAATAATTTTTGAAAACCAGTGGCCACGTACTGTGCCAGGCTTCGTCTACACGTTTCTTCTAATATACTTGCAGAGGTTTCAGTGTCTAGAGAGTACTCAGGCCTTCAGGCAACTGGGCATCAGTTCCAGCTCCAGCCTGCACTTACCCTATAAAAGCTGACCTGGGGTCTATAACTAGCTCCAGGGCGCTCTGACATCTCTGGCCTCCTGTGCAGAAACCCACACAGGTGGTTAACAATTACAATGAATCTCAGGCTGATGACCGACCTAGGGGTCATCACAGCTGTACTGTCCCTGTCGGTGCCAACTCTCTCCCCTCTCCCAAGCCCCCAGCATCCTGCTATCCTTGTTGACTCAAACTTCATGGCTTGGCTCAGTGTCTCCATCGCAGTTTCAGGATCCCTGTTTCTTTTTTTCCCTTTTCTTTTCTTTTCTTTCTTTCTTTTTTGGATTTGGCTTTTTTGAGACAGGGTTTCTCTGTGTAGCCCTGGCTGTCCTGGAACTCACTCTGTAGACCAGGCTGGCCTCGAACTCAGAAAGTCGCCTGCCTCTGCCTCTCAGAGTGCTGGGATTACAGGCGTGTGCCACCACCGCCCGGCTAGGGTACCTGCTTCTTAAACACATGTATTCTACCCCAGAGAGAGGGATGGCTTCAAAGAATGACTGAGAGATAATTCCTTTTCTGTTTTTCTCAGAGAAGCTAGCAAAAAAAGAAAAAAAAATCAACTTGAATGTTTTTGCCTCTGAGAGAAAGGAGAGGCTTTTTAAATTTTATTTATTTATTTATTTATTTATTTATTTATTTATTAGTCAGGGTCAGGGTCTCATGTAGCCCAAGCTGGCCTCAAATTGGCTATGGAGTTGAGGATGACCCTGAACTGATGATATTCCTGCCATCGTCCCCCAGGTGTTAGGTAAGCCATCATGCCTGCTCTGAGGAAGGCTTTTCCAAGCAATACTTTCCCCATAGCCATGTGTCCAGCATTCGTGAGTGCTGCCTGAATGAGTTCTGGGGAGCACATATGGTTTGGGAAAACAGAAGATAGTCTACATGGAGAAGAGATATGACTTCAAGAAGACAAAAGGAAACCTTCATCCAGTTCCATTTCCCCCCACCTTTGTGTGTGCGTGTGTGAGTGTGTGTGTGTGTCAGAGAGTAGGTCTCATGTTCCTGGGTAGTCTGTAGCTGGAGCTAGCCTTCCCATCTCCCCCTCTGGAGTGCTGGGGTTACAGGTGTGTGCCACTACACCCAGCTCTGCTCCTAGCCCCACCCCCTGGTTTCTCTAATTTACTTTTGGATATTAAAAAGTTTTCTATGGTTGGTATGTAGCTTGGTTGATACAGTGCTTCTCTAATATGCACAAAGCTCTGGGTTTTGACCTCAGTTGCCTCAAAGTATCACACACCTGTAATTCAAGTATTGAGAAGGTAGAAATAGGATCAGGGCCGGGCGGTGGTGGCACACGCCTTTAATCCCAGCACTTGGGAGGAAGAGGCAGGCAGATTCCGGAGTTTGAGGCCAGCCTGGTCTACAGAGTGAGTTCCAGGACAGCCAGGGCTACACAGAGAAACCCTGTCTCAAAAAACAAAAACAAAACAAAACAAAACAAAAACACAAATTTCCCAAGATAACACGACAAGGAGAATTTTCACAGAAAATTGGTGCTGGGATACTTAGAACGTATAGTATCTTCTCCTTACCCAGAGCCATGGGGAGGTACACAATGGACTCCAGAGGAGGGTGGGAGCCTGGGAGCCAGGCTAGACCAAAGGGCCAGGCCTCCCATTCTGGTCACGATAACTTGAAGTTGCTGTTATTTTGTGAAGGACAGTGAATGGACTCTGGCCCAGAGGTGGGCCCCTATCAAAAAGCATCCCGTGTGGATTTCTGTGTCAGATAGACCAAGGAGCACTGCCGAAGGACTGTGCTCCCCAGGCTCCTCCTCGCCATCGATCACTCTCTTCTGATGTCCAGAAGCAGCAGTGGAGGCATTTGGGGACAAAAGCTATCAGTCTATTTCTGGAGGGAACCATAGCTGTAATCCTATGACGTGAGAGAGAAATATCTTCCTTCATGAAGATAGGTCCACAGTCCAGATAAAAAGGAGAGATGGAGGCAGTGGCATGCTAAAGACTGTAGGAATATTTTAATGCTTTAATTACATTATGTAATAATAATATCATAGTCTATTTTACAAGTTACAGGTATGAGAATGTATGAAATAGAAGTGGTAGGAAAAACCTAAATGGGTCAGAAAGGTAAATTTTTTTCAAAATTGGAGGCCAAAGAAAGCCTGTAGGGCTGAAGGAGGAGGCGGGGCAGGTGGCAGGGCAGGCGCAAGGGTGGCTCCTGGTACAGGGATGTTCCCATGTGGCACCGGGAAGGAGCGGAGGCTTATTCCCTGCCCTTGGCTGGGGTTGGGAGTTTAGTCTCGTCAGTGAAGATGGAGGTTGGAGAAAAGCCACTGGCCGCCTCTTCAGAGCCGGTTGGTGTCCTGGCGCACAGGTGGGTTCTGTGTTGAAGGAGTCAGCTGGAGAATCAAAGTCAGATGTGCAGAGGAACAAGAACAGCTTCCTCCTGCCCCCGGTCCAAATTCTTGGAAGTGCACACAAGTTCTCTCAAACATAGAAAAGCCTCACTTTGGATGTGCTGACGAGAAGATCGTCGTCAAAGAATTTTGTCTCTATGATGACGTTGCCCCTGTGAGAGAGAACCGAGAGGGTAAAGACAGTGAGTGCCACAGGCCAAGGCGCCCTGTCCACAGACGGTGTCCATTTGGGTGCTCTGGGCTGGGCACATGGACACCTGGAGCCTTAGCTTGGGTCATTATAGTCCTTGGTCAGAGCCTGGTATGGTGGTGTACATCACCCCAATATCCCCAAGGTCAAGGCGGGAGGACCTGAGTTCAAGGTTACTCTGGACTATATAGTGAGGTTCTATCTCACAGGAGAGCAAAGCCAGGCACAGTGGGGCACACCTTTAGGCCCAGCACTAGAGGGGAAGAGGCAGGCAGAGCTCTGTGATTTCAGGTCAACCGAGTCTACATGGTGAGTTCCAGGCCAGCCAGGGCTGCAAAGTTAGACCCTGTCTCAAAAACAGAAACAAAGCAAGGCAAACACAATGAAAGTGTCGTCTACACGGGTTAGAGTCTCGCAGGGTTAAACTCATGACACTTGTTTGTTCTCGAGTGAAAAAGTGAGAAATAAGAGCACACTTCGTCTTGGCACACTGACGTCTTTGCAGAGTGCTTTGCAGCAGACCTCCTGGAGACCTCCGGCTCGGTTCCTAATGGATGGTTGCAGATCCTGGGCTGACCGCAGGAAGGCAGCTTTTTCTGCAACACTTGAGTAAAGCAGCCAGCTAGGGTGTGCCCGGCCTGGTTTCGGGTAGTGGTACCCTGCTCTTCCCTTGTGAACAATCCCTCTTTTAGTGCCTGGGTCAGCTGAGTGACAGCCCCTCTCCTCATGCCGTCAAACACCCCTATGCCCACCAAAGCAGCCTCCTCTGCTACTCCTTGAGGAAGACAGATGTATGTCTTTTCCAAGCTGCCCACGTCTCTGCTCCATCTAACTTGGTTCTATTTGCCAGGATTTGATTCTGTTGTTTGTAACCAAGGAGCCCTAAGCGAGGCACCTGTCCAGTGAGGACAGGGATTACTTTCCTCGTTAGATGGTTATCTCCGTGGCTCATTCTGTTTTCTTTTTCCTTTTCTGGTTGTGCCAGAAAATGAGCCTAGGCCCTTGTGCATGCCAGGCAAGGACACCACTGAGCCATAAACGGCAGCTCCCATTTATAAAGGGGACTACTGTTGCCATACCAAACCCCTTTGAGGGCTTAAAAAATATTTTATTTTAAAAAATAATTATTTTGGGGCTGGAGAGATGGCTCAGTGGCTAAGAGTACTTGGAAAAGACTGCTCTTCCAGAGGTCCTGAGTTCAAATTCCAGCAACCACATGGTGGCTCACAACCATCCGTAATGAGACCTCACGCCCTCTTCTGGTGTGTCTGAAGAGAGCTACAGTGTACTTATATATAAAACAACAAATAAATCTTTAAAAAAATAATTATTTTAAGGCTGGGTGTGGTGGAACATGCCAGCACTTGGGAGGCAGAGGCAGAGGCAGGCAGATCTCTGTGAGTTTGAGGCCAGCCTGGTCTACAGAGTGAGTTCCAGGACAGTCAGGACTACATAGAGATCTTGTCTCAAAAAAAAAAAATTAAAAATAAAAACATATTGTATGTGTATGGATGTTTGCCTGCATGTAAATGTGTGTAGCACACATGTGCCTGGTGCCTGTGGAGGCTGGAGGAGGGTGTCAGGTCCCATGGAACTGGAGCTACAGAGAGTTGAGAATTGCCTTCCTCTGGAGGAGCATCCAGTACTCTTAACTGGAGAGCATCTCTCCAGCCCTTCTGCAGCTCTTTAATCCCCTTGGTGTGGCTTTCAGGGAGGAGCTCCTGCATGAACTAGTGTTACACAGTTAGATGTAGGTCTTCACGTTTTAGGCAACACTAATACTGAGACTTTCTTTTGGCAGTGTAGGTCATAGAACTCTCCTATGCTAGCAAGCTCTCTACCACTGAGATACAACACCAGACCTACTGAAACGTTTGAAAGACTATCTTGTCCCAAGAGAAAAAGGTTAAGTGGCAGTTACTGACAATGTTTACATTTTAATTTTATTATTATTACTGTGTATCTGTGTGTTAGTGCAGGAGCATAAAGTGTGTGCCCTGGTACATGTGTATAGGTCAAAGGACAACTTTCAGAGACCATTCTCTCCTTCTAGTTCGGGTTCCAGGGAAGCAGGTCTATGTTGGGACATCCGGCCAACCCTTGACAGTTTCCGACAAACGAACTGTTCTTGGACCTCAGCGATAAAATTATAGGCCAGTCTCTGAAGAGCTATGTCCACCATTATCCTGAGTTAAGGGGGACCAGACAACGTACAGAGCTCAGGGAGAGAGCGAAGTCTCTAGACTTGACGTTTATTTTGTGCTGGTTCCCTTTCACATTGTCACTTTTTTTTTTTTTTTTTTTTTTTTTTTTTTTTGAGACAGGGTTTCCCTGTATAGCCCTGGCTGTCCTGGCACTCACTCTGTAGACCAGGCTGGCCTCGAACTCAGAAATCCGCCTGCCTCTGCCTCCCAAGTGCTGGGATTACAGGCGTGTGCCACCACCGCCTGGCTGTCACTTTTTTTTTTTAACCTTCATTATATCCTCGAAAGTAAGGCTCAGCAAGATAAGACATTATTTCCGAGGAGACAAGTAGTCAGGGTGAACTGGAAATCTAAAATGTCGTCTAAAGTTTTTGATCCTGTTAATTTTCACGGACAAAAGTCAGCCACCGTGACACACCAGTGGGTACTCTTTGTTCTTTCTAGTTCTCTGCCTGCGAGGAGGACCTGGAGTCCCACCCGCCTGAAAGCCTGTCCTGAGATACACTCTGAAACCTCCTGGGCCCTCACTCACGTTAGGACGCTGGCAGGCATCATCTGGGACTCAGGCGCTGCTTCTATCAAGGACTGCCAGGTGTTTGTGGAGTTAGGGATCACAAAGCCAAACTCGAAGAACCACTCTGAAGGAAGAAGGAAAAGCCAGTGAGCAGGTGCTACCTGTGGGCATGGGGGAACTGTAGGCTGTGTCCCTCCACCCTACAGTGGGCTCTTCCTATCCAGAACCATGAAAGAAACCAGAGAGACACACGCAAGGACACAGGGGCATTCACAGACTATCTTCTAATTTGTGCCACAGGCTGGATTCTTTTCTTTTTTTCCCTTTTTTCTTTTTTTGGTTTTTCTTTCTTTCTTTCTTTTCCTTTTTTTTTTCTTTTTTTTCAAGACAGGGTTTCTCTGTGTAGCCCTGGCTGTCCTGGAACTCACTCTGTAGACCAGGCTGGCCTCGAACTCAGAAATCCGCCTGCCTCTGCCTCCCAAGTGCTGGGATTACAGGCGTGTGCCACCACGCCCGGCTCTTTTTTGGTTTTTCAAGACAGGGTTTCTCTGTGTAGCTCTGGCTGTCCTGGAACTCACTTGCATACCAGGCTGGCCTCAGACTCACAGAGATCCACCTGCTTCTACCTCCTGAGTGCTAAGATTAAAGGCATGCACAACTATACCCAGGGCACACAGGACTGTTCCTTATGGGGTCTAATAGACAAAGATCAGGGAGGAGGGCACATCAGAAGCAGCATTTCCCTAGGAATAGCAAGCTCTGCAGTAAAACAGAAGTAGGTAGCGCTCCAGTGCCTACATGTTCTCTTACATTTTGAGAGCTCAATTCAGAATCCTTACCAGTCAGAGCTTATGATGTATAGATACAGCTCTATACTATACATCATAACTGCTTCTTCCAAGATCACATTGTAGGGGCTGGAGAGACGGCTCAGCAGTTAAGAGCACCTACTGCTCTTCCAGAGGTCCTGAGTTCAATTCCCAGCAACCATATGGTGGCTCACAACCATCTGTTATGGGATCTGATGCCCTCTTCTGGTGTGTCTGAAGACAGTAACAGTATACTCATATACATAAAATAAATAAATCTTTAACAAAAAAATCACATTGTAACACCACATCAGGCACGGGCACAGGGACGGGCATACAATCTTCCAGTTCAGAGAGCTCAGAGTCCCTTTTGTGCCCAGCCTTGTCTTGGTTCGTTTTTTTTTTTTTTTTTTTTTGGTTTTTCGAGACAGGGTTTCTCTGTGTAGCCCTGGCTGTCCTGGAACTCACTCTGTAGACCAGGCTGGCCTCGAACTCGGAAATCCGCCTGCCTCTGCCTCCCAAGTGCTGGGATTACAGGCGTGCGCCACCACGCCCGGCTTCTTGGTTCGTTTTTTGCTGGGGTCCCCCAGTGTTGTAGAATGTAGAGACCATCAGTGATAAGGCCAGTGTTCTCAGAGCACTGCCCAGCCTGCTGTCCTACCCTCCTGCACGCCGCTCCAGGCACCCGGGGAGCAGAATACCTTCTAGGCATTGTCCTTTGAAGTAAACTTTTTGTTCCAGGCGGAATTTTTCCATTTGCTCTGCTGAAGAAAAGTTCAGTTCTCGAGACACTGCCTTGCACTTGAGGATTTTCTTGGGCACACGGGCTGATGAGAGAGAGAGAGAGAGAGAGAGAGAGAGAGAGAGAGAGAGAGAGAGAGAGAGAGAGAGAGAGAGAGAGAGAGAGAGAGATTGGTACCTTTCTAAATGAGAACCACTAATACAACACTTGAGGATCCTGGGAGTTCCTTTGGCTGCCTTGGAGAATTTGTTTCGATAATTAGCTTCCATTAAATGCCTTGGTAACTGCATTACAGCCAGGCTGAAGGCAAAGGGATCTAATTGGTCAAAACATGTGACTCGTTGTCAAGGAACACCAGATTAGGTGTCTCCACAGGCCTCACCTCGCTGCTTTTGGCTGTGAACATCCTCTCTCTATGCAGGTGGTCAGTGCCTTCTTTATGTTCTGATTCCTTGAAATGGTTTACCTTTCCTTTTTTTTCCTCCAGAAAGATAAAAATAAAAATTTTCTTCTGGAAAAAGTTGAAATCTTATAACTTCCTTTCTCTTTCCTCTTTTGAGACAAGGTTTCATGTGGCCCAGATTGGCTTTAAATTAACTATATAGCTGAGGCTGGCCGTGAACTCCTGATCTTTCTGTCTCAACCTGCAAAGTGCTGGGATTACAGGAGTATGCCATCACATCCAGATCTGGGGATGGTCCAGAGCTAAGGTGACTTGGGGAGTGAGAGAAGGAAACGTAAAAATGGAACAAGAAGTGTTCTCTCAGTCCACCCACAGGGCTCACCTGTCTAGTAGCTGTGTGCTTACTTTAGCTCCTCGATGCCAGGCTCTGTTCTGGCATTGGGCATAGTTTGTACACTCAAAGGGCTGCAAAGTACCTTCATGTTCCACACCAGGGACAGACAGGTCTTCTGTTCCTTGCCAGAGTATCTTCCCTGTTTCAGCATCCCGAAGGTTCATCCAATTTCTGATCAAGTCTGATTAAGGAAAACTGAGGCTCTAAGAGCAATCGTGACTGTGCAGGGCAGGGGTCTCAACTCTGCTCCCACCAATTCTTGCTTATTTTGAAACAAGTCTGTTAAATAAATCAGTGCCGTGAAAGCAGCTAAGTATATGTAGGAGAGTCCAAAAGACATGCATAGGAGGAGGCAGAGGGCACCCCAGACATTCTACCTACATCATGATAGGTGAGATCTCAGAGACAGGGACTGGGATGCAGTTCAGTGGTAGAGGGCTTGCTTAGCAGTTTCATGGCCCTTCTTAAACCCCAGCATGGCAGAAGGAAAGAACTCAAAGGCGGCAACTAGAACTGGTAGCAAGGGCGAGAAGAAAGAAGAGTGAAGTGCCGGGCGTGGTGGTGCACGCCTGTAATTCCGGCACGTGGGAGGCAGAGGCAGGGGGATTTCTGAATTCAAGGCCAGTGTAGTTTACAGAGTGAGTTCCAGGATAGCCAGGGCTACACAGAGAAACCCTGTCTTGAAGCCAGCTTCCCCCCTCAAAAAAAAAAAAAAAAAAAAAAAAGAGTGAAAAAAAATCTAAATATGTCAAAGAAGTCTCATCAGAAAAAAAAAAAAAAGGTAAAAATATAACAGGTGAGATATCAGGGTACCGCCAAATGACTGAGCCATACAGATATGGTCCATGAGCCTCGCTCACTATGGCAGAGCTCTCCCAGAGCTCTTTAGTGTGAGGAGACAGCGAGGACTGGCGAGACCATCCAGCATGTGAAAGTGCTGGCTGCAGGAGCCTGACAACCTGAGCTTGACCCTGGATCTCACAGTGGAAGTGCAGAGCAGATGCCCAGGAGATGTTCTCTGACCTCTCTGCCCTCTACAAAAATACTCTGGCACATGTACACCCAGAGAGAGACACACAGGTACACACACAACTCTGCCAAGAATCATCAGAAATCAAGACATTTACTATGAAAACAAATAAAAACAACTAAGAGAAAAAAAACAGACTACAGATCAAGATGCAAACTTTTAAAAAAGAATATTAAGCCGGGCGTGGTGGCGCACGCCTGTAATCCCAGCACTCGGGAGGCAGAGGCAGGCGGATTTCTGAGTTCGAGGCCAGCCTGGTCTACAGAGTGAGTTCCAGGACAGCCAGAGCTACACAGAGAAACCCTGTCTTGAAAAACCAAAAAAAAAAAAAAAAAAAAAAAAAAATAATAATAATAAAGAGATATTATGAGAGATGGCTCAGTGGTTAAGACTATTGTTACTTTTGTTGGCGGTCCAGAGTTAAGCTTACAGAATTCATGTGAGGTGGTTCACAATTGCCAGTATCTTCAGCTCCAGGTGATCTAATGCTCTCTTCTGGCCGCAGAGGGTGCCCGAAGCCATGTGTACACACACACACACACACACACACACACACACACACACACATGCAATATAAGTAACACATACATAAGCAACCTTAAAAATGAGAAAGACATGCTGTAACCCAAATGCCAGCTGTGCTGTAATGACAAGTTCTCTGTTAGTTGCTTCTTTGTGGTTCATGGCTACTACAGTTTAAGGGGTAACCACCTGAATATCTCTTTTAGTAAAAAATGGCTTCTAACTTACATATTTATATTTTGTATGTTCTGTGTTTGATACAATAAATAAGATAGTAGGTAGCACATCCAGAGAACAATAAAGACCTCTAGAAAAAACAAGTTTTGGTACCAGAATCAAGAAATCTAATGTAAAGGCTAGAAGAAAATTGAAGAAAGATCTTAATGAAAATTAAAAAGAAAGTAAAGGCTAGAAAATAGATGAGTAAAGACACAAAAAGGGCCTGGCGAGCTGGCTCGGGGGTGGGGGGTGTAGAGAGGCTTGCCGCCAAGCCTAATGGCCTGAGTTCAACCCCTGGGACACATGCAGAAGGAGAGAGCTGACTCCTGTAAGCTGTCCTCTTAATTTCCCCATCAAGTGCACATCCCAACCTCACAGACATAAAACATAAATAAATGGAGATAAAAAATATGAGAGCCGAGCAGTGGTGGTGCATGACTTTAATCCCAACACTTGGGAGGCAGAAGCAGGTGGATCTCTTGAGTTTTGGGCCAGCCTGGTCTGCAGGGTGAGTTCCAGGAAAGACAGGGCTACAGAGAAACCGAGTTTTGAAAAATTGAAAAAAAAAAAAAAAAGATATGAGAATTAGAGAAGAGTCTAAGAGGCCTAAGATCCAAAAGCAGGAATGACACAGATGCCAGACACTGTGGTAAAGACCTGTAATGCCAGTACTTGTAAGAGAAATCAGATGTTCAAGGTGACTTTACCTACTGAATGTGAGGACTGCTTGTGCTAAATTGTGAGTTAGAGGGTAGTATGAGTTTATTTTTCCCCAAAACAACATAGTAATTCAATGCAATCCCCATCAAAATCCCAACTCAATTCTTCATAGATCTAGAAAGAGCAATTCTCAAATTCATCTGGAGCAACAAAAAACCCAGGATAGCTAAAACTATTCTCAACAATAAAAGGACTTCTGGGGGAATCAATATCCCTGACCTCAAGCAGTACTACAGAGCAATTGTGTTAAAAACTGCATGGTATTGGTATAGCAACAGGCAAACAGATCAATGGAACAGGATTGAAGACCCAGAAATTAACCCACAGACTTATGGTCACTTGATCTTTGATAAAGGAGCCACAACCATCCGATGGAATAAAGATAGCCTTTTCAACAAATGGTGCTGGTTCAACTGGAGGACAACATGCAGAAGAATGCGAATTGACCCACTCTTATCTCTTTGCTCTAAGATCAACTCCAAGTGGATCAAGGACCTCCACATAAAACCAGACACACTGAAACTATTGGAAAAGAAACTTGGGAAGACCCTGGAGGACTTGGGCACAGGGGAAAAGTTCCTGAACAGAACACCAATAGCGTATGCACTAAGATCAAGAATCGACAAATGGGACCTCATAAAATTACAAAGTTTCTGCAAAGCAAAGGACACTGTCCGAAGGACAAAACGGCAACCAACAAAGTGGGAAAAGATCTTCACCAACCCCACATCCGACAGAGGGCTAATATCCAAAGCTTTTTTCTTTTAAAAATGATTGATAAAAAAAAAAGATTGACAAAGAAAATTATTGCTATAAGCAAACAAACAAAAAGATGTAAAGGAATATCGTGAGAAGCGGCCAAGCAGCTGAGGAGGCTTACATGTGCCTTTTTTCTATTTGGCAACAAAGGCCATGCCACTCCCTCCTCTGAGAGGCTCTGACTGCGCTGCCCCTCAGCCGTGAGGAGAGGTGGACCTCTCCTCTCCCGCGTACAGCTGAGGCATGCACATGGCCCACGCTTGGACACTGGAGACCTTAGTTCTGGGGTCCTGAAACTGGCATTGCACGAGCACTTGAGGAAGAGCTTTCTGTGTGAGCTTGCACACATACCAACTTGCCCGTCCCTGCTCCACAATCCCTGACTCGCAGGCAGCTAAGGCCTTTCGGCAGATCTTTGCCACTGTCCTCCACTGTTTGACTTGAGGTCAGCTGAGGCCCCTGCAGAACACACTGCTGTACACCACATGGGTGACAGGGTGACATTCACCTGGAGAAGGTCTACATTTTGCTGTTACACAGAAGATAAGCTTGGGCTGTCCAGCAGGCGGTTTTTTGAGTAATTAGGCCAGGAGCCAGTTATGCATGCCTTTTTCCTCTGGGTATGTGAGTCCTAACCAGCCCTCTGCAGTGCCTGACCAGGCTTGGGCCACCGAGTTCTTTACCTATTCGGTTCACTTCCTCTGCTCTCCATTTCAAGTTAGTTAACTAATCTATTGTTCTGGGGATAGAATCCAGGGCTTTTCACGTGCTAAGTGAAACTCTTCAACTAAGTTAAACTTCTACCCTTTATTTTAAGAAACTGAATTTAAATGCAATTTCCACATATAAACTTCTACTTAGGTCATAGCACTGGATTTTAAGTACTAAAACTGCCTACCTATCCTTGCATATGTAAGGGAAAACTTCTCCATCTTGGATGGGGGACAGCTGACACTGTTGCCCTGTCAACCAACTCTGAGCTCAGATTTGGTCCAGATGCCTTAAGCTCCAGATTTTTAGAAGACATTGTCCTTGTTGGCCTGCTCTGCAAAGGCCTCTCAAGACTTCATAGTAAGTCCCATGTGCCCACTGCAGCAATGTGCACATCAGACTGGAAGTTAAAAGGCAAGACCAAACACAAATGCAGTTATCTCCACAATCCCTGACTCGCAGGCAGCTAAGGCATTCTCAGCAAAGCAACGGCTAGAAAAAGCCTTAAAGAGACAGTCTCAGTTCAAGCTGCATCTGGATGAGAAAATGCCCCTGGCCCTTGTCAGCAAGAAAACTCAGGGATATTTTTCTATTACTTTAGAAAAAGATTTATTTCTATTACTTTAAAGCTATGTGTATCTCTCAACAACTAAGAAAAAAGAGGTCATGAGAGCGAGTCGGAGAGGGAAAGCACATGGAGGGGTTGGAAGAACGGAGGTGGTGCTGGGGAATGGTGTAATTATATTATAATGCCAAGAAGTAAGATTATGTGTATGTGTGTGGGTATCCTCGGAAACCTAAGGTCTCTCTGCTGGGCTAGAGCTAGAGGTGGTTGTGAGCTGCCTGATGTGGCCTGTGCTCTTAATGTCTGAGCGATCTCCCCAACCCCTTGTTTTATTATTATTATTATTATTATTATTATTATTATTATTATTAATTTTTTATTTTTTTTATTTTTCGAGACAGGGTTTCTCTCTGTAGTCCTGGCTGGCTGTCCTGGAACTCACTCTGTAGACCAGGCTGGCCTCGAACTCAGAAATCCGCCTGCCTCTGCCTCCCAAGTGCTGGGATTACAGGCATGCGCCACCACTGCCCAGCCTTTATTATTTTTTTATTTTATTTTATTATTATTATTATTTTTGTTTTGTTTTTTTTGAGACAGGGTTTCTCTGTGTAGTCCTGGCTGTCCTGGAACTCACTCTGTAGACCAGGCTGGCCTTGAACTCAGAAATCCGCCTGCCTCTGCCTCCCAAGTGCTGGGATTACAGGAGTGTGCCACTACGCCTGGCTTTATTATTTTTTTAATTTTTAATTTTTTGGTTTTCCTAGACAGGATTTCTCTGTGTAGCCCTGGCTAGCCTGGAATTCACTCTATAGACCAGGCTGGCCTCAAATCCAGAAATCTGCCTGCCTCTCCCTCCCAAATGCTGGGATTAAAGGCATGTGCCACCACTGCCCGGCCAACTTTTTTTTTGTTTTGTTTTTTCAAGACAGGGTTTCTCTGTGTAGTACTAGCTGTCCTGGAACTCACTCTGTAGACCAGGCTGGCCTCGAACTCAGAAATCTGCCTGCCTCTGCCTCCCAAGTGCTGGGATTACAGGCGTGCGCCACCATTCCCGGCCAACCCTTTGTTTTTAATTAGGTATATGTGTGTGGTTTTGTGTGGGCCTATGCATACAAGAGCAGGTGCCCAGAGAGGTCAAAAGACACACTGACTGTCACAGAACAGGACATACAGGTGACTCACAACTGCCTATAGCTTCAGTGCCAGGGAATATGCCACCTTTTTCTGGTCTTCACAGACACTGTACACACACTGTGCACACACATACATGAAGGCAAACACTCAAAGATATAGAAAAAGTGTCTTGGTTGTCTCAACAACTTCAAGTTCTTTAATGTACCCTAATCTGAAAACTGCCAATGTACAGATCATGTGTTTCATTCCACAGTGATAGGGAGTTGTCATACTTTAGATGACATGAGAGCAAATACAAGAGTGTCCCATCCGAGGGTGGTGGGGTGGAAGTGACTAAGGCTCCTTCAGGTTCTGTAGCTTTAAGAGTGACAGATGAGGGCCGGGCGTGGTGGCACATGCCTGTAATCCCAGCATTTGGGAGGTAGAGGCAGGCAGATTTCTGAGTTCGAGGCCAGCCTGGTCTACAGAGTGAGTTCCAGGACAGCCAGGGCTACATAGAGAAACCTTGTCTCGGAAAAACCAAAAAAAAAAAAGAGTGACAGATGAGGCTGGGGCTCAGTGGTGGGCTGGCTTCTCATTGTCCTGGGGTCTCTGGGTTCATTCTAAGAATTGAGGGAGGAACAGACAGGCAGACAGGGATGGAACTACCCCCCAAAAAACTGACTGACAGGCCTGCAATCTCAGCATGCGGGAGGATGAAACATGATAGATTGTGAGGCCTTGTCTCAAAAAACAAAACCGAAAACAAAACCAAAACATCTTTACTTTAGCAGCTTTCTGTTAAGCAGGATTTCCAGAGGAAAAAGAGACCTGAGTTTTGAGGCTCAAAGGTCAAGTCAATTCCAATCTAGAGTGAGGATTAGGCCGGCAGGCTTTAACGGAGGGGGTGCTGGACACTATTTATAAACACCACGCTCTGGGTCAGCCAGGTCATCTCCTGTATAAAGGCTCCTTGGTGCCTGTGAGGAGGATGAACAGAGGAAGTCTCTCTTGGAGGAGAGCCCTTCTTGGTATTAGGACTCCCGCATTAGACCAGGTAAAATGCCCTCACATGCAAAAGTACCAATAGCTTTAAAAGTAAGCTTCAGGGTTGGTGGAGGTGCTTGCCATGAAACTTGATGAGATCCATCCCCGGTACACAAATGGTGGAAAGAGAGAAGCCACTTCCATGAGTTGTCCTCTGACTGTCACATGTAAGCTGTGGCAAACACATGCTCCCTCCTCCAATACTCACGAACACGCTCACACACCCAATAAATAAAAACAACAACAAAAAATAAGTTTCAAGATAAAATAATAAGCTTCAGAGAAAAGTTAAAGCTTGCAAAATATTAAGCCTCCAGAAAGATAAAAAAATAAAGCAAATAACAAGAAAAGGAGGCTCTTAGCTCAAAGGGAAGGCTTTTATCAAACGTGTGTGTGTGTGTGTGTGTGTGTGTGTGTGTGTGTGTGTGTTAGGGAGCCTATGGGGGGCTGGACAGGTGGCTCAGTGGCTAGGTAAGAGAACTCCTGCTCTTGCTGAGGGCCCGGGCTCCAGAACTCACACGGCAGCTCACAAACACTGTGACTTCAGTTCAGGTGACCCAAAGCACTCTTTGGCCTCCACAGAGGCATGGGCACCGGGGCATGTGGTGCACATACATACTTGCAGAAACAACACTCATGCATAAAATAAGTAAGTAAGCAAACAAACAAATAAAAGATTTAGATGAGCTAATAGAGGAGCTGGAGCTGGAGCCGAAGTGACATATAGAAGACAGTGGTGGAGGAAGGGAGCCAGGCGCAAAGGGAGAACCTAGGGACTGGGAGAAAGCACAGTGCTTCTCAATCTGTGAGTCTCAACCCCTTTGGGGTTGAATGACCCTTTCACTGGGGTCCCATATCAGATATCCTGTATATCAGATATTTACATGATGATGTTATTTTGCAGTAGCAAAATAACAGTTATGAAGTATCAATGAAAATAATTTTATGGTTGGGGTCACAACAACAGGAGGAGCTGTATTAAAAGGTTGCAGCTGCCGGGCGGTGGTGGCTCACGCCTTTAATCCCAGCACTTGGGAGGCAGAGGCAGGTGGATTTCTGAGTTCGAGGCCAGCCTGGTCTACAGAGTGAGTTCCAGGACAGCCGGAGCTACACAGAGAAACCCTGTCTTGAAACCCCCCACCCCCCACCCCCCACCCCCCCAAAAAAAAGAAAAAAAAAGTTGCAGCTTTAGGGAGGTTGAGAACCACTGAGTTAGAGGAATGGGTACCAGGTCCATTTCTTTGAGAGATGTGAATGAAGGAAATAAGCTAAAAGAGGCAAAATGGCCACAGGCATTTTGCGATGAACACACTGATTCTAGGAGTCTTAGTTTTAAATGAAAATGGTCACATCAATTTCTATATAATAAACAGATTGACTGAACATGCCAGGACCTCACACGGCAGTTGAAGAGGAAAGAATGAGAGAAACCAGGGAAAGGGAAAAGAATAAAGAGAGAGAGAGAGAGTGAAGAAACCAGAAAGAGAAAAAGAAAAGAAACAAGACACACACACACACACACACACACACACACACACCCACCAAGGAAGATGCAACAGAAGGAGTGGGGGTATGGGAGGCTGGGTCTAGAAACACCTGTCTACAGCTCGGATGGAGACAGGGCAGGACAGAGGAGAACAAAAGGAAGTCTGCAGACTGGCAGTCACAGTTTCATGTAATTTACCTTGTGCCACTTTTTTTTTTTTTTTTTTAATCCTTGCTAGGCAGACTAATCTGGCCTCAAACTTAACGATGATCCTCCTACCTCTGTCTCCAGAGTGCTGGGGTTATAAGTATGAACCATAACACCCAGCTAGAATTTCAATAGTAAGCAATCTTGCTTAAATCTATTTGAAATGATCACTGGAGAGACAGCTCAGCAGGGAACACTGGTAATTCTTCCGGATCTGTGGTTCAATTTTCAGCACCTACCTAGTTACTACAATTCTCTGTAACTTCAGTTCTAGGGGACTGAATCCTTCTTCTGGCCTCTGTGGGCATTGGGCATGCAAGCAGTACACAGACATCCATGTGGGCAAAAATCCTTATACACACAGAATTTTTTTAAAAAAGAGAAAATGTTTATATAAAATGTCTCAAGCCTTTATTTGGGTCAGGAAGGCCCAGATGGAGACCACAGGGCATGCTACTGTACAGTCATAAGGAAGATCCGAGAGAGTAGAACACCTGCCGCCCAGATTAAGAGGTGAGGACGAACATTTAAGCAGCCGAGTCTCAGGCTGTAAGTAACCAACAACAGAAACCAGGGCCTTGAAGGCTGGGCCAGGATCACATGGAATGCTTAAGAAAGCATCAAAAAATTATATATGATGCAAGTGTGGGATATAAGTATTTAGGATTAAAAACTCCCCAAAGAGTTTTGAGCAGGAATAGTATGCTACTCCTTCAATCCTAGCAGAAACAGGAGGATCTCTGTGAGTTAAGCCAGCCTGGTCTACATAGCAGGTTCCAGGACAGCCAGAGTTACACAAGAGAGACTGTATTAAATCTGCCTGTGATGTCAGCTCTAGGCAATCCAACAGGCAACAACACACACACACATACACATGAATGAAAATGACAGTAATAATAAAAAAAAAACAACAATACTCAGCTGAGCAGTGGTGGCGCACGCCTGGAATCCCAGCACTCTGGGAGGCAGAGGCAGGCGGATTTCTGAGTTCGAGGCCAGCCTGGTCTACAGAGTGAGTTCCAGCACAGCCAGGGCTATACAGAGAAACCCTGTCTCGAAAAACCAAATCCAAAAAACCAAAAAAACCAACCAACCAACCAACCAACCAACCAAACAAACAAACAAACAAACAAAAAAAGCCAATACTCAACCAACCAATCAACCAAACTCCCTCCGACAAGGAGATAACATCAATTATTTTCAAATTTTCTACCATCACACATTGCCTTATTCTGTCTTCCTGACATTTTGTTGGGGGGGGGCAAGAGAGTAGAAAATGAAAGGCTCTTGCTATGTAGTCCTGACTAGCCCAGAATGAGCTAGGTAGGTCAGGTTAGCCTTGAGTTTGTGACAACTGCCTCATGAGTGCTGAGATAATAAGCAGCTACCAACATACCTGCTTTCTCTCCAGCTTTTAATAAGAGAAAAGCAACGGAAAGGTGACTTGAGTGCTTGGCTTTGGCTTTGTGCTTCTGTCCCTTGCAATGCCCAAAGAACCTACTATGGCCCTTTATGCTGCTCATGTATTAATTTCCATCCTGTCTCTCATTCTCATCTACAGAAGAATACAGATAAGAACTACTTCTTGGAGCTGAAGAGGTAGATCGGCATTTAAGAGCATGGAGAGGACCAGAATTCACCAGAATTTAGTAGCTAGCATCGAATTGGGTGGCTTACAACTGCCTATGATTTTAGCTCCAGGGGATCCAACAGGTACAGGCTCACACAAATACACAGTACTGGAAATAATGATAAAAATGAAAACTCTCTTTTTGGGTGTGAGAAAGGGGGGTGATGACAACATTAGGCAGCCTTTACCTTCTGAGTGCCTAAATTAGATCTCTCTCTCTCTCTCTCTCTCTCTCTCTCTCTCTCTCTCTCTCTCTCTCTCACACACACACACACACACACACACACACACACACACACGCCCTGGGTATTTTACATTTGATGGCTCCTGTAGTTTTAGTATTTCAAACAAAACAGCTTTAATTCCTTATAATTTGTAGATTTTTTTCACCTTGAATTCTGCACTAAAAGCTTTTTTGGGGGGAGGGGATGGAAGGGTGATCACAAAGACATAATGACTGTGGAGCTGGGGGTCACTTAGTGGTGCTTACCTACGTAGCACATGCCTTCCTACCAACTTACTTATCTATGCACTTCACCGTGACCAAACCCCAAACCATCTACAATGATTATTTTCTGCTGCTGGCATTTGTCCCTAAACTAGTCGGGACATCCTCTTCTTGCTGGACATGCCGACTCACGCCTTTAATCCCATACTTGGAAGGCAGAGGCAGACAGGAGGAGGACGTGAGTTTGTGGCCAGCCTTGCCTGTGTAAAAAGAGACTATTTATTTTCTATTGTATTTCTTCTTCTTCTTTTTTTTTTTTATTTTTTTTTATTTTTGGTTTTTTCGAGACAGGGTTTCTCTGTATAGCCCTGGCTGTCCTGGGATTCACTCTGTAGACCAGGCTGGCCTCGAACTCAGAAATCCACCTGCCTCTGCCTCCCAGAGTGCTGAGATTACAGGCTTGCGCCACCACTGCTGGCTTCTATTGTATTTCTAAATTCCTAATTCTTTTCTTCCAAACTAGCCCACTGTTTCTCAAAAAGCTGCTTTGACCTCGTTAAAAACCTTGCTTTCCAATGGGCGGTGATGATGCACACCTTTAATCCCAACTCCAACACTTGGGAGGCAGAAGCAGATGGATCACTGGCTGTTTTCCCCAAAATTAGATACCCAATCCTTACTCAGCTGCTCACAAGCATCTGTAACCCCAATCCCAGGGGATCTTCTGGTCTCCATGGGTACTAGGTAAGCACATGGTGTATAGACATACATGTAGGCCAAATACTCACACATAAAATAATAAAAGCTACCATTTTTCTAAGGAAAGAAAATAATCAAAACAAAAGCGAAATGAAAATACTGGACCAGTAAGACAGCTCAGTGTGTAAAGGTGCCAATGGCCAAGCCTGGTGACCTGAGTTGAATCACTGGAACCAACATGGAGGAAGGAAAGAACTGACTCCTTCGAGTTGTCCTCTGACCTTCCCACACATACTATGGCATGCAAACTGCCCCACCCCAATAAATATAAAAACGGAAAAAAAGCAACTCTCTGGGCAATGAGTAAATATAAGTACAACTTGCTGCCTTTGTATTCTAAGGCACTATACTAGAGATGGGTCCAAACCAGGAGCATGAGGTTAGTTTTTCTCCTTAAATATCTCTAACAGATTTAAAGCAACAAAGATTTTATTTCTGTCTTGTGTATGAGTGTTTCGCCTGTGTGTATGTAAGCGTGCCAAGAGAAGCGTGTAAGGTGCCCGATAGGGCAGAAGAGGGTGTCGAAGCCCTTGGAACTGGAGTTACAGACAGCCCTAAACCTCCATGTGGGTTCTGGGAACAGAACCTGGGTCCTCTGGAAGAGTAGCCAGTGCTCTTAACCTGAGGCATCTCTCCATCCCATCTTTATTTCTTACATTAGTCTGTGGTCCCATCAAATTCAAAGGCTAAAACTTTGACTCCTAATATGATAGTGCTAGGTGATTAGGTCATGAGAGTGGTACACCCATGAGTGGGTTTTGGTCCTTATAAAGGGACCCCAGAGAACTCTCCCTGTCCTTCCACCATGTGAAGACCCAAACTGAGAGAGTGCAATCTAAAAGAAATCAACTATTCTGGTACTGTCTTAGAGCTCTGGCTTCCAGAACAGCAGATACTTCATTGTGTATAAGACACCCTATCTGTGGTACTTCATTATAGTAGCCTGAATCTATGAAAGATTCTCAATGTACCTTAACTGCTTTTTTTTTTTTTCATTTTTGTGTGTGGGTATGCATGATAGACATGTCACGGGTATTAGTTTTGTCCTATTACACTGGCATTGGGGAACTCAAAGTTGTTCTCTAATATGCATGTATCTGAACACACACACACACACACACACAATCTCTAAAAGCTTTCTCATTATATTTGCTTATCCTGTGCGTTTATGTGTAAGTGCTATGCTGCATGTGAGGAAGCCAGAGGACAACTGATGGAAGGAGTTTTAGTTTTCCCCTCCTGGCACGTGAGTCCTAGGAAATGGACTGAACTCAGGTCATCAGGGTTGGCAGCAAGTGCCTTCACTCACTGAGCCACCTTACCTGCCCTAACCCTCCTATGGAACTGTAATTATGGGTGGTTAGGAGTTGCCAAACCTGGCTCTTCTGCAAAAGTAGCAAATATTCTTAACTGATGAGCCAGCTTTCTAGAACCATGTTTAAAACATATATATATATATATATATATATATATATATACACACACACACACACACACACACACATATACATACATACATACATACATACATATTTTTTTCTCTCTCTCTCTGTGTATGTGTGCCTATGTGAGCACCACACACCAGAAGAGGCCAGAAGACAGCAGAGGATCCCCTGGAGGCAAAGCTATAGGTGTCAGTCAGTTGCCTGACATGAGTGCTAGGAACTGAACTCAAATTCTCTGCAAGTTCAGTATGTGCCTTAACTGCTGAGCTATCTCTCCAGCTCCTAGGTCATAACTTCTAAAACTTATGCCCTATTTAAAACATTTACATTATATTTATTTGATTTGTATATGTGTGTGGGTACTCATGTGGAGTCCAATGAGCTGTGGAAGTTGGTTCTCCTTGTTCTACAATGTGGTTTCTGGGAACTGAATTCTGGTCAGGCTTGATAGCAAGTACTTTTACCCACTGAGCCATCTTGGTGGCCCAATTATGCCCTAGTAAGAAGCATTATTCTGAGCCAGGTGTGGTGGTATTTGCCTCTAATCCCAGTATGTGGGAGGCTGAGGCAGGGTTATTTGTTTAGAGATGGCCTGGGCTACATTTCAAATCCAAGGTTGGTCTGTCTTCTATATATTATGTCTCAGGAAGCAGGGCTGGAGATGCAGCTCACTTGTCAGTGTTCTTGCCTCTGTGTGGCTAGCTTTTATGTCAGTTTCAACAAGCTAGAGGCATCTGAGAGGAAGAACCTCAACTGAGAGGATGCCTCCATGAGATAGGGCTGTAGGGCATTTTCTTAATTAGTGATTAATCGGGGAGGACCCAGCCCATTGTGGGTGGGGCAACCCTGGGCAGTGGTCCTGGGTTCTATAAGAAAGGCTGAAGCCTTAAGAGCAAACTAGTAAGCAGGACCCTTTTGTGGCCTCTGTATCAGCTCCTGCCTCCAGGTCCCTGCCCTGCTCTGCCTTCTTTCAGTGAGAACTGTGTGATGTGTAAGTGTAAGCTAAATAAATCCTTTCTTCCCAAGCTGCTTTTGGTTACGGTGCCTCATCACAGCAATAGTAATCTGAAACCAGAAACTGGTACCAGGATTATGAGCTGTTGTTGTGACAGACCCGGCATGTTGTTTTTGGGAGGATTGCGGAAGACTTTGGAAAACTGGGCTAGAACAGCCACTGAGTATTGAAGAGTGCAGTGGGCTGTTCTGTAGAAGTTTGGAAGAAAGTGTTGAGAGAAATGAAAACAAGGGCTGGTTTGTGGCAGTTTGGGAGTCTCTGGGAGACTCTTAACAGGCCATTTGCTAGATTCTGGCTAATGGGAACTGAAGAACCAGTTGTGATCAATAGGAGATCAGCGCCACTGATGTGAAGCCTTTGCTTTACTGGGACAACTGATGCTGGTCAGCTGGTGCTGAGAAATTAGCCGTGATTAAGGCCAGCATCATCAGGTAAAATCTGGGGATTGTTGCCTCAGGGTCAACACACATAAGCTGTGATTTTAAACCTTGTACTGGTAGCTGAACTTAGTAATGTGTAAGAGTGGTCCTGGTTTGGAAGGTCTTAAGGGGTCATGAAGAGCCCCTGAAGCTTGGCACTCTGAGAGGCCATTGGAGAAGGTGCAGCCTTAGAAGCAGTTGGAACCCCAGGACTGAAGGGGTCATGCAGAGAACTTGAATCATGGCCGAGAAGAGAGCCCAGACGCAGCAGAAGACCCCAGTACTTTGGAGATGCCAGCACCACAGGAGGACCATCAAGAAGGGCTGCAGTGGAGTGGAGCCAGAGAAGTGACCCAGGCCCTGTGGAGGAGCCCAAAGGATAGTGAATCACATACACTGCAATTATTTACACTGCTGGAATTGGTTTTGCTTTGTTCAGATTGTGCCCTGGTTCTCTCTTGGAATAAGAAAGTATTTAAATATTTTTGGTTTAACATGAGCCCACAGTTGAGAGATTTTGAATTCTTAAAGAGACTTTGTATTTTTAGATTTTTGAATATTTAAAAAAAAACTGGACTTTAAGTGTTTGAATTTCTTTTCTTTTTCTTTCTTTTCTTTTTTTCTTCCAAGACAAGGTTTCTTTGTATAGCCTTGGCTGTCCTGGAACTCATTCTGTAGACCAGGCTGGCCTTGAACTCAGCAATCTGCCTACCTCTGCCTCCCAAGTGCTGTAATTAAAAGTTTGTGCCACCACTGCCCATGCTTGAATTTTTAAAAGGTTGGAATGTCTTATATTGTGGTAATGGTAACATTAATATGAGATCTTGGAGACAAGAAAGGAAAGGTTATATCTTAATAACCTTGTGTGTCAAGCTGACAAGGGGTCAACTGTGCTAGTTTTTAATTTGACCCAAGCTAGAGGCACCTGGGAGGAGGAACCTCAGTTCAGAAATGCCTCCAAAAGATGGGTCTAGAGGGAAACTGTAGGGCATTTTCCTCCTCCTCATAATGTGCATGAATGTTTTGTCTACATGTATGTATGTGTACCATACGTGTGCCTTAGAGATCAAAAGAGGGTTTCAGATCCCCTGGATCAGAGGGTTGTGAACTACCTTGTGGGTCCTTGGAATTGAATCCTGGCCCTCTGTAAGAGCAACAAGTGCTCTCAACCTTTTAAGCACTGAGCCAACTCTACAGCTCCTGTAGGACATTTTCTTTTTCTTTTTTCTTTTTTTTTGGGGGGGGGTTGAGACTGGGTTTCTCTGTGTAGTCCTGGCTGTCCTGGAACTCACTCTGTAGACTAGGCTGGCCTCGAACTCAGAAATCCACCTGCCTCTGCCTCCCAAGTGCTGGGGACATTTTCTTAATTACCGCCGCTGGGCAGGTGGTCTTAGGTTCTATAAGTAGTAGGCTGGGCATGCTGTGAGGAGCAAGCCAGTAAGCAATGCCTCTCAATGGCCTCTGCATCAGGTCCTGACTCCAGGTTTTTGCTGTCTTGAGATCCTGCTCTGCCTTCTTCAATGATAAACTGTGATGTGGAAGTGAAGGTTAGACAAACCCTTTCCACTGCAAGTTGCTTTGGTCGTGGTGCTTTATCATAGCAAGACTCACCCTGAGATAACCACCCGGACAGGCCCTGGAGCTGATCATTGGCAGTTCAGAACAGGCAGCATAGATACTGAATTCCTCAGCACAAGTAACCTTTACAACACCTCTGCCTTCCACACTGCTTCTTTTTTTTTAAAGACAGGGTTTCTCTGTGTAGCCTTGGCTGTTCTGGAACTCTTTGTACACCAGGCTGGCCTCGGACTCAGATCAGCCTGCCTCTGCTTCCCAAGTGCTGCTGAGGTTAAAGGTGTGTGCCTCCACCACTCCCTGGCCTTTTCACTCCATACTTAAAGCCCCTTCCCATCTGATTTCTTCATTGAGTTGCATTTTATCCCTTTTAAGCAATAGAATCTAAATTGCATCACTGCTTACAGAGCACCCTTTATGTTAAGCACACTTTTACTTTAAGTATCTCCTCTTGCAGCAAGATAAAACAATCCATATCTAAAATCACTTTCAGTATAACACTGTGTGACCAAGAGAATCTGCAGTTCTATGGTAACTTAATGATAGCTAGCAAAGGTGGCCTCTGTCAATTTGTCACCATTATTTTTCCCTGCCTTAAGTTAGAGTCACAGGGGAGGCCTAAGGAGCTGGTTGCTTTTGATTGGTAACAACAGCAGAGGCTGTGGATTCCCTCCCCTGCTCTTCCCCTGGAAACAGAGCAAGCCAAATAGCAGAGCAACCCAAGTAATCTGACACGCCCTGAATCCCGTGGTTGCTACTTGGCAACCGAGGAATGATCACTCAGATAAAGGAGAGCACATTCTGTAGATCTGGCTTGGCAAGGAGGTGTACCAAGTTCCTCTCACACTTTACTCAACGTCTAGCTCCCTCCCTCCTCACTTAACTCGTTCACTTAAAAGATCTGATGGAAGCCAAGCCTGGCTCTTCGGCTCTGTAAGCACTCTAACTCCACCACTAGGCTACTTCCCAGCCCTAAGACAGCAGTCAGCTCCTGTGTGACTCTAGTGACTGCCTGGCTCTGATAATACTCCATGGTGACAGACATGATCAATATGGATCTCTTTACATTTGAAGCATACCGGTCAATACACTATTATTTTTGCAGCTTCCTTTAAATTCAACATACTTTAAAAATGAAGTTTAAAGATGAAGTGGCAGAGAAAGCTGCTGGATGTTGTAGTACATAACCTATGAATCTCAGCTGAGGAGACTACAAGGCAAAAGGATTACATGTTCTAAGCCAGCCTGAGTTACACAAAGAGACTGTGTCAAGATAAAAGCTGGCTGGAGAGATGGCTCAGGGGGTAATGAATGGTTCTATGAAAGTCTGGCGACCCAAGTTTGGTCCCTAGAAATCACAGAAATGTAGGAGGAGAGATCCAACTCTATTATAAATTGGTCCTCAGACCTCTACAAGTATGTCCTATTGGTGCACATGTGCATGTACACACACACTCACACACAAATGTAATTTTAAAAATTATGCCAGGTATGCTGGCAAATGCCTTTATTTCTAATGATCCAGAGGCACAGTTGTGGATCTTTGAGTTTTGAGGCCAGCCTGGTTTACATAGCAAGTTTCAGGACAGTCCAGGTGACATAGTGAGACTCTGCCTCAAAAAAAAAAAAAAAATCAAGCTAACCAAATGACAAGAAAGAATCTTCTAACTGGAGAGGGCTGAGAGGTTAAGAGCACTGCTATTCTCCTAAATGACCTAGGTTTGGCTCCCAGGACCTATATATACATGGCAACCCACAACCACCTGTAACTCCAATTTTGAGGGATTGACACCGTCTTCTAGCCTTCATGGGCACCAGGCAGGCATGTGGTGTGTAGTCACACACACACAAGCAAAAGACCCATACACATGAAAAAAAAGAACAACTCTTTCCAAGGAGCAGATATTTATGTAATACCTGAGTACATAGCTTTAATTTTGAAAATACTTCAGGAACTAAAATAAAAAAAACCTGTACATTGAAACCATAAAGTCAAGTCAAATAAAACTTGAGAAAAACGTTTATCCTATGACAGCCAAGGGGTCAGTATATTACTGTAAGAACACTTACACATGAAGGAACACAAAGACTGGAATGATTACCAGGCAAAGCACAGAGGAGATGCAATCTCACCTGCTGCAGTGAGGGTGGGCAGGTGCAGCCGGACAGTGAGCTGGCGAGGCAGGGTTCACCTTAATGGAAGTCTTTCTGATGGGCAGTAGCTGTGGGGAGAGGTATCAGAAACGACTGTGGCCTGGAGAAGCTGGCACGTGAGGGTACAGGACGCTTATGGCTGGAATAGTTATGATCATTGCTAAACTGTCCTCAAGGTGTCCTGCCTGCTGAGTGAGAGTAAGATTCTTTTGGTGCAGAACTTGATCTTTAAATACTTTGGCTGTTGCACACCCCCCCTGTGACCTGCATTCCTGGACAGCCTGCCTTCCTGGACAGTTACCATGTCCTGATGTTTCTCCCACTGAAATGGTGGTTACATTTCCATGTCACCACTAGGTTTTGGCAAGAATGTCACTGCTTTTGTTCCTTCATATTTTTCCTCTACATGTCAACCCAGTGCCACCAGAGTCATCTTTTTTTAACTCTCTTTTACCTAATGCTAGTTCCCTGTTCAGAACCTCTCAGTGCACCCCCTGCCCCTTTCTCTAGATCAAGTCTAGTAGGTCAACACCCTTGACAAGGTGGTTTCTACCTCAGCTTGAAAACCATCTGCTCTAGCTAAGGAGGGTTAACAATTAACCAGTATCTCTCTTTCTCCATGTGAGTTTCCTAATCCTTTTTATCCTTTCCTAGTGGGCATTTCTCACCCTTCCTGTCTCTCTATTAATTTGTATTCCAGTGTTCCATTGTGTTCAGCTCTGCTGCCTCTCTTCCATCAGATAGAACAAAAAGTGAAGTCTTCAGCTAGGGGTACAATCACGGCTCTGTCATTTAAAAGTTTTGTGATTTAACTTCATTTAACAATTAAGATTATCACTGTGTGTGAGTTCATTGTATGTATTGGGGAGCAGACAAGAGGACAACTGTACAGAGGGCCCTCCTCCCACTGTTGTGAGGGTTACGGGGATTGAACTTGGGTTGCCAGGCTTTTCCCAACTGCCTTTTTACCCACTGAGTATCTCACCAGTTCCAGGACTTGTTAAAACAAAATTTGTAAAAAAATCTTACATGTATGACTGTTTTGCCAGTAGGAGTCTACACCACACATGTGTCTGAGAAAATTCATCAGATCACTTGTTTTTTTTTTTTTTGTTTTTTTTCGAGACAGGGTTTCTTTGTGTAGTCCTGGCTGTCCTGGAACTCACTCTGTAGACCAGGCTGGCCTCGAACTCAGAAATCCGCCTGCCTCTGCCTCCCAAGTGCTGGGATTACAGGCGTGCGCCATCACGCCCGGCCATCAGATCACTTGGAACTGGAGTTAGTGATGGCTGTGAGCCACCATGTGGGTGCTGAGAACCAAACCCAGGTCTTCTGCAAGAGCAACAAGTTCCCTTAACCACTGCGCCTCCTCTCCAGTTCCTTAGCTTCTTGGTGCTGTTTGCCTAAACTCTAAAACGTAATACTTACATGACTTTTGCAAAAGTTAAAGTTCAATACAGTAAAGCTAACGAGAGCCTGGGGATGCACGCAGCTCAGGAGCAGAGCGCGCACACGCCTACTCAGTGTGTGCTGGGCCTCGGGCTTCAGCTCAGGACTGCACTGCACCAAACAAAACTAGGAAAACCCAGGACAGAAAAACTCACTCACGTTGTACTGACACAAAGCCTTTCTTATTGGCTTGTACAGTTATTTTCTCTATATTTAACAGATGCTGTCCCAAATGTTGCATTAGTGAATGACAAAAACAAAACTCTGCTGGGTCTTCTTATTACCTTTAAATTCTGGATGAGATTCTGAGTTCGAGGCCAGCCTGGTCTACAGAGTGAGTTCCAGGACAGCCAGGGCTACACAGAGAAACCCTGTCTCGAAAAACCAAAAAAAAAAAAAAAAAAAAATTCTGGATGAGAAAGCTAAGTTTTGAGATATTACCTACATTTTACCTACTATTAAAAATCTCATTAACTAGTGGAACAAAGATGAAGGTGGGTTGGTTTATTTTTAAGATTGAAAGTGTTCTTTCTATGAATTAACGTCAGACAATCCTAATGGGCCAGTTCTTCTGTTCTTCCCCTCCAAGGTTTCCCCAGGGAGAGCCGAGCACCGTCACCAGCTCTGGTTCCAACATCACTCCCGAGACACCAGAACTGAGGTTTTCCTCCAGGGAGTGCCACTAGCCTCTGCCTTTCAGAAAGCATCCTGGAAACCCGTGCTTTGTTATAAGAAAGATCAGGGTCAAGAATGAAACCCAAGTTTCTATCAGCAAAAAGCTCTTTATCCTTTCAATTTTCTGAGGCACAAGGGACAAACTCTTGTTAGAGCCACAGCTCTCCCCAGAGTTACATTTAAAGGAACAAACCTCAAGAACTGGGCAGACAAACATTAAAGGGCACAGGCCAGACAGGCTTTACTCTGTGTTCTTGATCTGAGCTGGGTGCAGACAATGTAACTACATGCATCTAAACTTCTTGAAATGAACATGAAATTAAACTGTTATTGATAAGCCGGGCGTGGTGGCGCACGCCTTTAATCCCAGCACTTGGGAGGCAGAGGCAGGTGGATTTCTGAGTTCGAGGCCAGCCTGGTCTACCGAGAGAGTTCCAGGACGGACAGGACTACACAGAGAAACCCTGTCTCGAAAAACCAAAAAACAAACAAACTGTTATTGATAATATATCTATATTCATTAATTGATTTCCAGTCAGCAATCATTATCTAGGAATATATAGATATATATTTATAAGCATGCAGGCCTGTCTGTCTGTCTGTCTATGTATGTCTTACTATGTAACTCTGGCTGGGCTGGCTTGGAGTTCACCTTATGTCAACAGCAGGATGGCCTTGACTTTTCAGAAATCTGCCTGCATCTGCCTCCTCAGTGTTGAGATAAAAGACACACACTATCACACCCAGTTTAAGTATCTATAATTTCCAACTTTGGAATAAGTGTGGTAAAACATGTTTTCTTAGCTAAACCTCTTAAAATGTTTGGTTGAAATCTGAAGAAGCCTTCCAAAACAGTCAACCAAAAGAAAGGCCTGTGCCTCCAACCCCTGCAAGACCTGTTTAGAAAAGAAAAAAAGACAAACTCTAAGCAGGGCTGTGAGCTGCACACCTTTAATCCTGGCTCTCAGGGAGGCAGAGGCCAGCCTGATCTACAGATGGAATTCCAGGGCAGTCAGGGATAGACAAAAACCTTGTCTCAACCAACCAACCAACCAACCAAGCAACCAATCAATAGAAGTAAAAATTGAATTTCAAAGTTTTGATAGAATTTTGCAAGTTCACAATAATTTTCTTCTATTTTTCCTCTTGACCTCCAGAGTACTTATCTATTTTACAGTTTAAACCCTTACTGGTATAAAACCATGATTGGTATTTTAAAAAGGTAGCATTAATTCAGATTTGAAATCGACCAAGCCATGTTGTACTAAAACAAGATTAATTGAGCATTTCATTCATCTAGCATTTACTAAATGGTCATGAATGTTGGGTTCAGGCTCTGCTGTGGTTCTCAGAGTCTCCTCCAGGTAGAGAACCTATCAGGTAGGAGAATAATTATACTGTGCTGTGAGAAGCCTGATCTGTAAGAGATGCTTGTACAAAGTGCCATGGTTGGCTCGCCCTTGAGGAGGCCTTGTGAGATAAGATATCTATCAGTGTCTAACAAATGCAGAGTGTCTGCTCACTAACCTGTATCCCCTTTCAGTCCTCTGCCATACCCAGGTGTCTCCTTTCTTCCTCATTTGCATACCTGGACAAGATAGCCAAGCTGATAGGGCTACAGTTTCAGGTAAAGACAAACTCGGACCAAAACCACTCAAGGAAGCTCACATCTTGTCCATATTTTATACTATTGGGATAGCTCCAGAAATCTTTCTGCATTGAGATATAAGATCTTAAGATCTTTCCTTGAAAAAGGGGGTGGGGGTTTAGAAGAGGAAGAGGGCGGAAGCAGCCAGGCATATGGCGGCTCATGTTTGAGTGCAGAACTCCAGAGGTTGAGGCAAGAAGGCTGTTGTGAATTTAAGGCTGGCATGGATAATAAATTCTGGTCAGTCTGAGCTACACGGTGAGACCACGTTCGAACCCACGTTCACACCCTTCCCCAAACCCCTGAATAAGCTAGTTGCCAGCTGTGGTGAACCATGCTCTCAAGAAGCTAAGGCAGGAGGGAGGGCCAGTGAGACTGCACAGTGGTTAAGTGCGTGAGTCTAAAGGCCTGAGTTTGATCCCAAGAACCCATGTGGAAAGGTGGAGGGAACTGATTGTCACAGGTGTGCTGTGACACCCCCCTCCCACAGTGCGCATAATGTGCCCTTGAGCACACACAATAAAATGATTTTTTTTTCTGGAACTGTACATTTCTGAGAAGCTTGTCTGCAGTTTTGGAGGGCGGAACCTGGGTCTTATACATACTGCACCAGTGCGCTACATGCCCACCTCAGAATGACTGTTTCCTTGTCTTCTCCCTCTTCTTTCTCCTCCCCTTTTGGCTTTTCAAGACGGGGTTTCTCTGTGTAGCCCTGTATGTCCTAGAACTCAACTCAACTTGTGCCAGAGCTCTATGCACGCTAGGCAAGCACTCTATCACTGAGCTGCTCTCCCCAGGGGCTTTGATGGTCTTGGGTCACCATGTAGCTCAGCCAACCACAAACTGTCAAGGTTTTCAAGATGTTCCACTTGGAATTTTCTAGCTTTCTATATAAGAATCAGAATTGTGAAATACTCGTTGAACACAATTCCAACTAAACTAAGGACTTAAAAGGAAACATCAAAAACATAATTCCCTTCAGTGGCATACTGAACAGAGCCATTAACAATTCCTGGGCTGCAGTACTTGTCTAGGGTGTATCAAGCCCTACATTCAATCCCTAGTACTGCAAACTGCAACAAAACAAAATCCTCTAACTCAAACCTTTGCTGCACGTGGCAGAGCATACCTAAAACCCCTGCAGGTGACATAGAAAATTGGGAGTCCAAGGACACCCTTGGTTACATAGCAAATCTGAAGCCTGCCTGGGTCATATGACACTTGTTTCAACTATTTGACAAATACCAATAGTTCAACCTTGGCTGCCTGTTATGATCAGAGCTTTCAAACTCCCACTCGAGCCAATCAAATTACAATCTATGGAGGTGGGACTCAGGCATCACTGGTTTTCAAGATTCACTGTGTAGGCGCTGGAGAGATGCTCAGTGATTGAGAGCGCTTACTGCTCTCAAAGAGGACCTTGGTTAATGCCTCTTCTGACCTCAACAGGCTCTTGCACTTACGTGGGCTATATAAAATATACATATACATGTATATTCTGGCACATATACATACAATAAACATAAATATTAGCTGGGTGGTGGCGGTACAGCCTGGTCTACAGAGTGAGTTCTGAGAGAGCCAGTGCTACACAGAGAAACCCTGTCTTGGAAAACAACAACAAAAACCAAACTAAATGTGTGTGTGTGTATGTGTATAAAAGACTCCCCATATGATTCTATTGAAAGCCAGGCTGGAAACTACTAGTTGGCAGAAGCTTTTCTTTCTTTCTTTCTTTCTTTCTTTCTTTCTTTCTTTCTTTCTTTCTCTCTCTCTCTCTCTCTCTCTCTCTCTCTCTCTTTCTTTCTTTCTTTCTTCCTTTCTTCCTTTCTTTTTTCAATACAGGGTTTCTCTATGTAGCCTTGGCTGTCCTGGAACTCACTCTGTAGTCCAGGCTGGCCTTGAACTCAGAAATCCGCCTCTGCCTCCCAAGTGCTGGGATTAAAGGCGTGCACCACCACCACCCGGCTGGCAGGAGTTTTTCATTCCCTGAGCAAAGGTAGTTTCTAGTAGGGCTAAAATCCCCGGGTTACTGGGGATTGACCTCAGGGTCTCCAGGATGCTAGACAGGTATTTTCCCATTGAGCTAGCACCCTTATCCATTTTCTAGTCTCTTAAGCCAGGGATCTCCCTAAGTTTTCAAAGCAGTTGTAAGTATGCTATCAGGCTCAGTTAGGCCTGGCTTCCTTAAACTCTCATGCTCAGACAAACCACAAATTTCTGGGTCTGAGCTACGAATGTCATTCTGTATTTCTAACTAGTTCCCAAGTGAGGCCAAAGCTAATACCCAGAAGCCAAATTCTGAGTAGCCCTGTGATTTTGGAAGGAAAACTATCTTAAAGAACAGAGAGAAAAGTATTCCGGTGACTGAAGTCCATATACTACAGTGCTAGATAGTTAGGGAGGCCATGACAGATAATCGAGTGAGACTGTGAATAATACACTTTTCTAGGAAGGGAGGCTTCAGGATCAGAAGAGTTTAGAGTGGTTTATTTTTCTGAGGGAGAGTAGAGACAAGCCACTGTGGTTTTTGCAGTTGTGTGTACAAAGGAGGGCAAGCTGGCCCAGGGAGGAGAGATGGGCAGTGAGGAAAATGATCACATGTCTAAGAACATAGAAAAAGCAAGCCCTTGGCTACAGAGCTGGCAAGGCATAGAGAAATACTAGCAGGAGGCCTGCAGGAATCTCTTCCCTGTCAGAAATGCTTTAGGGAACCAGTCGAGTTACTAAACTGAAGATGGGCTAGACTACCAGCCATCACTCCCTCCTGAGGATACGAGAGACTCAGGGGTATAAGTCTCCCCTGGTAGTGCTTGGGAACTAACAACAAACTTGCCCAGATACCTCTCTTTTGCGTGCAGAGAGAACACCCAGAAGCTTAAATGTGGGGTCCCTTGGCAGCTTCCAGGCATCACCCTCCTGTGACTTTCTAACCTTTTAGATGTACTGCACTAGACTGTAACAAACTAAGAAAAAAAAAAACAAAAAAAACTCTGCCCACTCCCTGGGCTTTTCCACGGAAATTAGAAATGCTTAACATATACTCATAGAACAACAAATAACATAAAAATGGTAATGAGTTAACCAGAAAGTATTTATTTCTCTAATTTCTAAAACAACTAAGAAAACTTCTGAAAAAAAAAATCCAGAGAAATTACATAACATGGTTAGCATGGTTTTATGTTATCAAAAAGTCCTGATTGAATGGGTCATGCCTAAGCAAATTTCTGTTTAAATGAACAGAAGAAACTGAAAATGAGAAGGAATTCTGTTATGAGGTGATCCGTCCTATACAAGGATGATAAGAATCCTTGGCAGAAACGGACATCTTTCAAGTTCCTATTTATACTGTATAAATGGTGGCTAAAAGGTGCAAGTGCCAGCTAATGTTCTGTAAGCTTTATCCACGTTTATGAGAGTCCCCCTCACAATCCTGTGAAGCAGGCAGTATTATGATCCCTATTCTGATTAGCAACTTTCCATTCCAAGATGAAAGTTCAAAGGTTTCAAAACCAGTAAGTGGTAAAGTCTTACATAATTTTTGGTGGCAGGGTTTTCTGTAGCTTAGGGTGGCCTTGAATTTCTGATGCTTCTGCATCTACTTCCCAAAGCGCTTGGATTATAGGTACAAACCACTAGACCCTGTTTTAGATGGCGCTGTAGACTGAACCCAGGGTTTCATTCATGCTAGATAAACACTTCATTAACTAACCCAGGAGCTTAGTTCTACAGTTGGCTTTCCACTGCCTGATTCCAATCGCTATGCTCTTAGCATCTATGACACTACCAGCTTCCTGCATGCCGTTTGTCCCAGAGAGAGAAACTATAGTACAGAATCTACTGCAGCTGAGAAACAGCACAGGTGGCATTTAGATAAACAAGTCTGTCTACACTGAGTACCCCAGGGAAGAGAGTGCAGCTGCAGGGTCCCAGGTCCCTGGGTGAAGACAAGTCACCAAGTCTAGGGAAACAAGGTGAGAAATGCAAGCAGGCTACTAGATGGGAACAGGCTTCTGTCCCTTTCTAAAACTGTTCTCTGTGATATGCTTAATAGAGAACATGAAATTACTGAAACCATACAGATTCATACATGCAACAAAGATTCTACTCACGATAACAAAACTTCCGTATTATAAGCTATATTTAAATATTTGAGCTTAAATATTTCAAAATAATGATCTCCTTTGAGTACTGTTGTGTTTGATGATTAAGAAGTAGTTTTCAGCCGGGCGTGGTGGCGCACACCTGTAATCCCAGCACTTGGGAGGCAGAGGCAGGCGGATTTCTGAGTTCGAGGCCAGCCTGGTCTACAGAGTGAGTTCCAGGACAGCCAGGACTACACAGAGAAACCCTGTCTCGGAAAAACAAAAAACAAACAAACAAGAAGTAGTTTTCTTGCTTTTCTATACCCTGAGTGAGACCATGAGCTTATATTATTTCAGGGGTATTCAAGAATTTACAATTTCATTTTTAAACTGAAGATTTAATGTTGTAAAGTCACCTGAAATTACCTTAATTGATTTGGAGGTTTGCTTTTAACAAAGATTTTGGTAAAAAGACCTCTTACCTCATTTGGATCATGTTACAAGATAAAGAGGAGATCAGAAAATCTCAGGAGGAAAGCATCTGGCAAAATGGGTCATGTTACATTGGCTCCACGAGGGGCTCAGTACCCGAAATCAAGCCTGGCCAATCATAGGTCTGCTCTAGAGAGCTGGTTCATATAAGCAAGTGGGATCCTTTTTTGCACTAAAAGTACTAAAGACCAAAACTGTTTCTTAAGAATCTATACAGGGAAAGACTGATTGTATCTGCCTTGCTAAGAGAGTCGGAAGGATGATAAGAACAAGGAGGACCCTGCGGGACAACAGTCTGCAATCTGCACCTTCTCAGTCATTTCCAAGTCCACATATTCACCCACTGTCCTGCTGGCCACCTACTGTAACCATGGAGTGGTGGAGGATAAGAAGTTAAAAAAAAAAAAAAAAGAAGAAGTTAAAAAAATCATATTTTTCTCTAGCTTAAAGTGTCACTGTTTCTAGGCAATAGAAAAAAAACTTTTCTCCTCTTGTCTGTCTCATATCTAAGGAACACATATAGTTCAGGTTTTGTAAGTAGGTCGAGGGCATATTAATTAAAAACATTTATTTTGTGCATGCGCGCATATGTAGAGAGGTTGGAGGACAATCTACTAAAGTCAGTTCTCTCCATTCGCTCTGCAGACCCCAGGGACTGAACTCAAGGTGTCAAACTTGGCAGCAGATCTTTTTTTTTTTTTTTTTTTTTTGGTTTTTTGAGACAGGGTTTCTCTGCGTAGCCCTGGCTGTCCTGGAACTCACTCTGTAGACCAGGCTGGCCTCGAACTCAGAAATCCGCCTGCCTCTGCCTCCCAAGTGCTGGGATTAAAGGCGTGTGCCACCACCGCCTGGCTGGCAGCAGATCTTTTACCTGTTAACCCATCATGATAGCCATAAAAGAGAATTTTTTTTTTTTTTTTGGTTTTTTTTGAGACAGGGTTTCTCTGTGTAGTCCTGGCTGTCCTGGAACTCACTCTGTAGACCAGGCTGGCCTCGAACTCAGAAATCCGCCTGCCTCTGCCTCCCAAGTGCTGGGATTACAGGCGTGCGCCACCATGCCCGGCCTGAGAATTTTATTTTTTTGAGACAAGTTTCTCTATAGTCTTGGCTGTCCTGGAACTTACTATGTATGCAGACCAGGCTGTATTCAACCTCATAGAAATTGCCTATCTTGGTTTCCCAAGTCCTGGGATTAAAGGCATGTGCCACCATGTCAGAATGTTTTTCAAAAACAAATAGATAAAAAGGCAACAGAGGACACAATACGATAGGAGGTATTACCAGTAAGAGAGATGACAGTTTGGCAGGGAATAGAAAATCACAGGCAACAGGTTAGTAGGTTAATGAGCTGCTTTAAACCAGGGCTTAAAAAGTCAGGGTAAAAAATGACTTTTACTGCTGGGCTCAGGCTCAGCCATACACTCCAGTCTCCAGAGTGCTGTCTGTCCCAGTGTCCCACTGACCCTGGCCAACTGTTTTACTACACTGTAGAACGTGTGTACACAGTGCACTGTATACATTTGAGTTTGTACATCAAATTCCACCCAGGTTTACTGATCATCTTAGCACTCAACACAAGAGACTCAAATATGTGCTGAAGCACAAGTGAACATCACAGAGCAAGTCAGAAGGTTGATGGGAACTCTCCTTCAGGTTAACAACCAGAAAGCAAGGGCTATTTAAGAGTGTCTAAGAAGCAGACCAGGGGGGGCTGTTCACTCGGGGATCAGCGAGTTGCAGAAGGGGAAAATTAGACTGGTGCTCTGCAAAATAACCAGCAAAGGGGGTGGGAGAGATGGCTTAGCAGTTAAGAGTGAATACTGCTTTGCAGAGAACCAGAGTTCAATTTCCAGCACACACATCAGACACACAACCGCCTATAAATCTAGCTCCAAAGAGCATCTGGCTTTTTTGAGTGCCTGTGTGTACACACACACACACACACACACACACACACACAAATCTAAAAAAAAAAAATACCCCCAAAACCTTGACTACCCACTGTCTCTAAGGAGAACAGCTAAATCAGCTGAAGGTAGGTGAAACACATCAGAACTTAAAAGCCTTTTCTGTATTAGGCCTGAATTCATGACTTGGCAGAGTACTTGTACATTATATATGGCATGTGGCTCTGAGTAATTTCAAGGTAAGTAGATTTTTTTTTTCCAGGCAAAATGGCTGACTAAGCATACAATGACATATGCTAATGTCCACCATTGCAGACCAAAGCAGAACGAGGCAAAGCTTCTATACCAAGGTCACTGGCATAAAGAAAAGCTCTGTGCTCATTCCTTTGGGGTGGGAGCAGCTACAGTACCCTGGCAGTGAACAAAGGCCCGTTCTATTTGGCTACATCCTGAGCATTTCCATTACAGCAGTGCTTTCCTTTGCTCTGGATTCCCACTTTCTGGTTGTGCTGTTTTCTTCTCTACCTGAACCTCTTTGCTGGGATACCTGCTATGTCAGTACCTCATGCTGCTGCTGCCTGAGGTTTGCTATACAGGACAGATTCTTTTAATATTTTTTTTGAATTATTTTACTCTATGTGTACTGGTATTTTGATTGCATGTATGTCTGTGCACTGTGTACACTCCTGGTATAGTGCCTGAAGACAGAAAAGGGGTCAGATGATCTAGAACTGAAGGTACAGACAGTTGTAAGGCCATGTGTGGGAGCTGAGAACTGAATCCAGGTCCTCTATTAAAACAGTCTGTGCTCTTAACCACTAAGCCATCTCTCCAGGCCCCATCCCCACTTCTGAAAAAATTTCAGAGTTCCTTCATTTACTGTGTGTGCACATGTATGTGTAGACACAAATACACATGTACACATAGAGTTAGAGGATAACTTGTGAGACTCAGTTATGTCCTTCCTCTGTTGGGCTCCTGGGGGATCAAGCTCAGATGGCTAGTCTTGGTAGTAAGTGCCTTAAATTACTGTGTCATCTTTCTGGCCACCTCTTAGTACATTCTTGAAAGCCAATTCTAATTGACATATAATGAAGCCAACTTCTCTACTCAATAATTTCCCAGCAATGTTCCCACTTATAGGAGACATGGTGAGAAAATATAAATGGGTCCCTGAGAACCCAGACTTCAACATCCATGAAACTGAATATGCTGTAACAAATGGTGGTATCACTGTGAAATAATACTCTGGCTCTGGCAAAGCTGCTGTGCTTGGAAAAGACAATCTAAATCCAGACTGGCCTGGGAAACAGTGCAGGCAAGTAACTTAGTAATGAGAAAGAGATCACCACTTGAAACATAACACAGGCGTCTCATTAGCCAAGTCAGACAACGAAACAAACATTTCTTTTTCTACAGTCCACGACTGTACTGACCTACAGTTAAGCACCTGAAACTGGCATCAGACAAGCCAGAAGAGACACATCAGAAAGATTCTTAGAGACCAGCTTTGCCTTGTTTGTATACCAGCACCTCCTGATGGAAGAGATAACATAGTGCCCCCTTTCAGGGGCATGCTCCCCAAAGACTATTTCTTTCACCTTATTTGAAGGCAAAGAATTATGTTCTTGAATGCCACCAAAATCTATATTCACTGATTCTTTTCTTTCTTTCTTTTTCTTTTCTTTTTGTTGTTGTTTGAAGTGGGTTTTTTTTTTTGTTGTTGTTGTTGTTTTCCCTGAAACAGGGTTTTCTGTATAGCCCTGGCTGTCCTGAAACTCAGAAATCTGCCTGTCTCTGCCTCCCAAGTGCTGGGATTAAAGGTGTGTGCCACCACTGCCAGGCTTATTTAGTGATTCTTGAACTTTACCTAATTAAAAATAAAAGAGTGCTATAGTTCTGAAAGGGGCATCAATATCCTTAAATTATAATCCTTAAAAAAGGTAAAAGGGCTGATCAGTAGTGAGACACGCCTTTAATCTCAGCATATAGGAGGCAGAGGCAGGTAGCTCTCAATGAGTTCAAGGCCAGCCTGGTCTACAGAGCAAGTTCCAGGACAGACTACACAAAAAACCCATCTCCCAAATACGAAACATAAAAAATAAAATATAATACCAAAAGGACTGAGCTCACAGTTGTAATCTGCACTTAGGAGTCTTATCTTGCCAAATAAATAAATAAATAAATAAATAAATAAATAAATAAGAAATGGAGGTTCTGCAGATCTGTTTTCACTGCAAGACAATTACTTCTCAGCCTGACGAACAGAGAGGCTTCCAGAGGTCTAAGACAGTATAAAAGAAAATCGTTGAGTCTCTGGCCTTTTTGGAATCCTGAGACATGAAACATAAATTTGCAAAAGCAATTCTAAACTTTAGAGCAAAGCTAAATAAATGACTGTAATAACAACAGCAGGCACATTACATTTGAAGAGCTACGGTTTTTAAAGTGGGATGGCATAATTTCATAATATTCTTGCAAGTCAAATGGAGTAAGCATAATCTGTGCTACTCTATGTAATAAATGATGCACATACAGTTGGACAACTGAGAAAGTGACTTTGATTGAACCCCTCTTGATTTCTTCAGTGCTGGGGGAGGAATATCTGGCCTCAGTCAGCTTGGGCTAGGGCTTGACCACTGAACTTCACAGCCACCCATCCACCCACCTACCCACCAGTCACATAACCTTACTAAAGATACCTCCTAAACTTGGTTTTCTGTCATCAGATTTCTTGAATAAGATATTTGCTGACTTTATTTTCTCTATTGATCCTCTAATATTGGCATAGTTCATCTTGTTTCCTTAGACATTACTCTTATGTGTAATTTGTCACAGACTGTCAGTACAGTGTCATACATTCACTGAGTGACAGTTCCACTGCAGCCCTCTCAGGCCCTTTGATCCCTATGCCCCTTTGCTCGGCTCCAGCCCGCGCCTGAAAGGTTCCTCTGCACTGTGCTTGCCACTGTTTTGCTGTTACTCCCCTGAATCTAGAGACTAGACTCCTTAACACCTACTCATCTTTCAAGACTCTATTTAGATGACAACTCTGAAGCCTTCCACAACGCCCTCAGCAATAATCATTCTGCCTCTCTACTGCACTTAGGGTAATGCGATGCACTTACCACGCTGTATTCTAACTGTTAGTCTTCCTGTGTCTCTTATACAAGTCTTGAGGAGGTCAAAGGTTGGTTTCAAGCCTATTTTCAATCACTTCACCTTATTTTTCCAGGCAGGATTTTTCGATATAGCCCTGGCTGTCCTGGAATTCTCTATGTAAACTAGACTGGCCTTGAACTCACAGAAATCTACCTGCCTCTGCCTCCAAAATGCTGGAATCAAAGGGTTTTGCCATTTTGCCTAGCTAATTTATTATTATTTTCTTTTAAAAGACATTCTCTTACTAAACTTTCTAGAGTTCATTAACTAGCTAGGAATCAAGACTTATACCTTTCTTCTTTTTTTGTGAGGGGGGGGCAGCATTTGAGGTAGGGTTTCTCTGTGTCGCCCTGGCTGTCCTGGAACTAGCTTTTTAATTCGGAGATCCACTTGTTTCTGCCTCCTGAGTGCTAAGACTAAAGGCATGCGCCACCTCTGCCTGGTCCACAAATAGATTTTATCTGATACTTTTCAGATGTTTAAAGAAGATTCCAGAGGGAAGTGGAAATAACTGGACCTATGCATAGGTGGTCTTTTTTTTTTTTTAAAGATTTTTTTAAAGATTTATTTATTATTACATGTAAGTACACTGCTGCTCTCTTCAGACACACCAGAAGAGGGCGTCAGATCTCATTACGGATGGTTGTGAGCCACCATGTGGTTGCTGGGATTTGAACTCAGGACCTCTGGAAGAGCAGTCAGTGCTCTTAACAGCTGAGCCATCTCACCAGCCCAAGGTGGTCTTCTAAATACTACCACTACACACTCATTTTGTGTGCTGTGGTCTAAGGGGATCATGTTAGTCATTCTTTCTCATTTATGAGGTAGTCTGGGCTACTCATTTGAAGACTACTTCCTTGTGGGATATATTCTGTGAGTAACTTTGCTGTAAAAACCTAATGGCCCAGCCGGGCAGTGGTGGCACACGCCTTTAGTCCTAGCACTTGGGAGGTAGAGGCAGGTGGATTTCTGAGTTTGAGGTCAGCTTGGTCTACAGAGTTCCAGGACAGCCAGGGCTACACAGAACCCTGTCTTGAAAAAACCAAAAAACAAAACAAAATAAGACAAAACAAAACAAAACAAAAAAACAAAAAAACCACAACAACAAAACAAAACAAAACCCCCAAAACCTAATGGCCCATAATGCTGTGCTTCTTAGCTCTGAGTAACAAGCTCTTCTACATGATCATGATCAAAGTTGTTAACTGTGTTCCTGTGATAGATAAGCTGTTTCTTTACTACAGACTATGTTTAAAATGGAAACAAAAAAAGTGAAATCAAGATTATAGCCATTTGGGTCTGGAGAGATGGCTCAGTAGCTGAGAGTGCTGACTGTTCTCCAGAGGACCAGGCTTCAACCTCCAGTGCCCACATGGCAGAGACCAGCGGCCTGGAGCTATGGCTTCAGGGGACCTGACATACTCTTCTGACCTCCAGAGGTGACATGTAGGAGTACTTTCATATATAACCAGGCATGCGTATGTACACACAATGAAATAAAATATCAAAAAATATATATCTATTTGCAATTTAAATACTTTCTGAGAAGTCTCTTTCTCCCCTTCTAGGTGACTAATTGTTAAAAAACTTCTTTCTTATCCCAGGCTGCCCCCTGAATTTAAGATATGAGGAAAAATGAAAACCAATATATAGGATGTAAGTACAATAGAAAAGTGTAATTCTCAAATGAAATATGAATGGGGGCTGAAGAGATGGCTCAGTGGTTAAGAACACTGCTGCTCTTCCAGAGGACCCAGGCTTGGTTCCTAGCACCAATATTAAGTGGCTCACAGCTGCCTCTAACTCCAGTTTGAGGGGATTGGACACCCCCTTCTGGACTCTGAGGGCACCAGATACACACAGTGTGCATACATACATGTAGGTACTCACACATATACATAAATATAAATAATCTTAAAAACAAGAAGGAATTCTTATGGCTGGGCAAATAGCTCAGTTGGTAAAGTGCTTGTCTGGCAAGCATGTAAGAACCAAGTCTGATCCTGGAACCCACACAAAAGAGCTAGGCATGGTGGCACAGGCTTGCAATACAAGTACTGGGAAGAAGGAAATCGGTGTCTCCTGACCACCTAACCTAGGCTAACTGATGAGTTCTAGATCCTGTCTCAAATAAGGTAGACCACTTGATATTGGTGCTTGAGAATCAATCAACTCCTTAGACTGACCTCTGGCTACTACTTGTATTCACAGCCACGTGCACCTAAAGGCATTGCCTTATGTTTTAGAGGATATTAGCACTAGTGTTATTACTTTTTTAAAATTTTTTTAAGATTTATTTTTATGTATGTGAGTATACTGTCACTGTCTTTAGACACATCAGAAGAGGACTTCGAATCCCATTACCTTGTGGACCACCATGTGGGTTCTGGGAATTGAACTCAGGACCTCCAGAAGAGCAGTCAGTGCTCTTAACCACTGAGCCATCTCTCCAGCCCCTACTTTTTTCTTTTTGAGATAGGGTTTCCTGCAACCCATTGTGACCTTGAATTCAATATATAGCTGAGATAACCTTCCTCCCCCCCCCACCCCCAGGGTTTCTCTGTGTAGCCCTGGCTGTCCTGGAACTCACTCTGTAGACCAGGCTGGCATCGAACTCAGAAATCTGCCTGCCTCTGCCTCCCAAGTGCTGGGACTAAAGGCGTGCGCCACCACTACCACCACCCGGCTGCTGGATAACCTTGAACTTCTGATCCTCCTGCCTTTGCTTCCTAAGTGCTGGGACCTTCAACTGGCTTATATGTACAGAAAATCAAGTTAGGGCTTCACGCACACACTAGGCAAGCACTCAATTAGCTGAGTTACATCCCCAGTTCCCTACTATTATTATTCATAATTATGAATAGACTGAATAACTCCAGTTATTCTTTATTACTGACTACATGCTGAGTACTATGTTAAACTTAAATCTCATCTAATTCTTTTTTTTTTTTTTTTTTGGTTTTTCAAGACAGGGTTTCTCTGTGTAGCCCTGGCTGTCCTGGAACTCACTCTGTAGACCAGGCTGGCCTCGAACTCAGAAATCCGCCTGCCTCTGCCTCCCAAGTGCTGGGATTAAAGGCATGCGCCACCACTGCCTCATCTAATTCTTGGATCAAGACCTAAGGTAATCCCCATTAGCAGTTGTGTCTTTTTTTAAAAATTTTCTTCCTATCTTCTTTTTCCTGAGGCAGGGTTTCTCTGTGTAGCCCTGACTATCTTGGAACTCATTCTGTAGACCAGGCTGGCCTTGAATTTACAGAGATCTGCCTGCCTCTGCCTCCAGAGTGCTGGGATTATAGGCCTGTGCCACCATCACCCAGTGATGAAATTTCATTTAATTTTTGTAACAATCCTCTGGGGATATGAGTTATGGAAACTGGGGCACGATGAGTATGAGTGTTGTGTTGAAGGTCATAAGGCTGCAGGTAGCAAGTCTGAACCTGCAGTCTTACAGCCTGTTCCATTTGCCAGAGCAGTCACATACAAAATTTTGATAAATGTCAAATACTCTCTATAGAGGCTCCACATACACACATAAGAGAGCAAATTAGTGCTCCTCTTCCTCCAAAATGGCTCATTACTGTTCAATTAAGAAGACAGTTTTAATAAGTCTGAATATGTCTTCATTTATTTATTGGTCTTTCCTTTGGAAGTATTCAATATATTCTTTTACTAATTTAAGTCAAATGTTTATTTTAATTTATATTCTATCTGAACATTATATTAACTTCTAGAATATAAATAAATGGAGATAATTAACAACAACAACAACAGCAACAACAACAACAAAAACCTATTGGGCATGGCTCTTTAATCCTAGCATTCATGAGGCAGATGCAGGAGGCTTTCTGTGAATTCAAGGCCAGCCTAGTTTACATAGTGAGTTCCAGGACAGCCAGGGCTATGCAGAGAGATCCTGTCTCAAAACAAAAACAAAAGTAAAAACTTCGAGGCCAGCCTGGTCTACAGAGTGAGTTCCAGGACAGCCAGGGCTACACAGAGAAACCCTGTCTCGAAAACAAACAAACAAACAAAAAAAACCCCCAAAAAACAAAAACAAAAGATAATGAGATAATAAAACATTGTCTCTGACAGTCTGCTTTTTTTTTTTTTAACATTACTTAAGTTTGTATGTGTATTGGTGTGTGCATGTGCACACACACATACACATGGAAGTTAGTGGAAAACTTATTGAAGATCATTTTTTTCTACCAAATGGGTCCTGGGGCTTGAGCTCTGGTTTGGCAGCACTTAGACACCTCACTGCCCCCGTATTTTTTTTAAAACATTTATTTATTTATTTTATGTATATGAGTACATCATTGCTCTCTTCAGACACACCAGAAGAGAGGATCAGATACCATTACAGATGGTTGTGAGCCACCATGTGGTTGTTGGGAATTGAACTCAGGACCTCTGGAAGAACAGTCAGTGCTCTTAACTGCTGAGCCATCTCTCCAGCCCCTACTGCCCCCATATTAACTTATTAAGGTATACAGTTATACCAATGAAAAAATTACCCAAGTAGGTAAAATATGTGAGAAACCTAGTGCTAGAGAGTTCTATGGAGAGCTAGGCTGTAGTCTCAGCCATTTGGGATGCTTAAGGGGGTGGGATGTCTTATGTTAAGGAATTTGATACTAGCCTGGAAAACAGACTCAGTCTCAAACAAAACGTACTATGATAAATGTATATCCATGAAAGCAATCAACAGAACCTATCTTTGGAAATTATAAACGTGGTAAGTTAAGTAAAATCATTTCAAAACAATTCTCTAAGATTTATAAAAGCAAGTAATAGAAGACATTAGCTAAATTAGCAAACTACACTCAATATATTAAAATACTGTAATAAATTTTAACAGCAAAATAAAACACCATTAAAAAGTAACAGTAATAAAGACTGAACCTAGGTGAATGCCTGCTTTTTATTAGCCTCTTCTTATTTTAAATTTTTACTTTGAAACCAAGTTGCCCTGGAAGGCCTTGAACTTAGCTGGGATTACAGGCCTGAACCACAATACCTATCTAGTAACATCATGTTAAAGACATTCATTCTAAGCAGAATTAAAGGGGGTGGGGATTGTCCATTCATTTTGCAGACTTCCAGGACAGAATACCTTGTGCATAATGGTCACCCAACAGACCTTTGTTAAGTTAAATAAAATGATCAAATCCAAAATCTATGCAGAAGAAATCACATTTGTCCTACCCCCAAGATATTTATAATTTTCATTTACAATTAGGAAATGTTATTCTGTTAACAAACAGAGAAATAGAAGAGTCTTAATGTGTATGAATTGAAAACAGATAAGGAGGGATGGATGGAGATGCTAAGAGAACAAAGTCCTGTTTATAAGTAACACAGCCAATACAAAGCTTTACATGGATTCTCTTAGATAAATCATGATTTAAAATCATTCATGATTATTAGATGTCTATGATGGACATGGGGCAAAGCTTCCTGTGAGTAGTAGAAGGGATACAAATATTTATTTGGGACTTTATGACTTTATAGATACATACTCATGGCAATTGCACTGAAACAATATTAAAGCATACTAGGTGGTTACCCTTAAGCATGTACAGACATGGGCAAGAAATAAATCAATGAAACAATATCCTAAAAGTAAACTCCTGTCTTATGGAAACTGTTACATGACAAAGACAATATTCCAAAACAATGGAAGCAGGGCGGTCTACATAGCTAGTAAACGTTCCTGGGGCAGCTGGCTTTCCAAACAGCGCATTCCTACCACGCACTGTAAGTATGAATGCATTTCAGAGGATTAAAGGGTTAAGTACTGAAAATAAGAAACAGGGTATTTGGTTAATCTCAGGATAAGAGAGATCACCAGCTCCTTATACTACAACAACAACAACAATAGCCACAATACCCTCTCCTGTAAAGCCCCCCAAATTGGATTAAGACTCAAAATAGGTAAAGTATTTATACGAACTGAACCAGAGTATACTAGGGAGATTTTCCTTAAAGTATTTTTTTAAAAATATATTTCCCTTTATTTTATGTGCACTGGTGCTTTGTCTGCATTTATGTCTACGTGAGAGTGTTAGATCTTGGAGTTACAGAAAGCTGTGAGCTGCCATATGGATGCTGGGATTTGAACCTGGGTCCTTTGGAAGAGCAGTCAGTGCCTTTAACTGCTGAGCCATCTCTCTAGCCCCAAGATTTTCTTAAATAAGACGAAAATGCAAAGGCCAAATGGAAGATATATATAAAGTTAAAAAGGAGCTAAGCCAGGCATGCTGGCACAGGCCTGAAATTCCAGCTTCATGGGAGGGTGAAGAGCAAAGATCACTAGTTCAAGGCTTGCTGGGGCTACAGAGTGAGTTCAAGGCTGGTCTGGGCTACTCAGTGTGACTCTGTCTCAAAGTAAAAATTGTAAAAAACGATTGAGCTGTCTTCAGTGGTGTAGCCACTCATGTGGAGCCTTCCTCTGGTGTGTGAGTAACTCAAGCATGCCCACTGGACGGCCATGGTTAACCCAGTGAGTGAGTCACAAAAAAGGGAAAGTAAAACAAAAAGACATGATAGTGGTGTGGAGACTTGACAGGGACAGCAAGGGAAAGAGAAAGGGATGAGTGTGACCGGAATGGATTATATACATGCGGGGTTTTGCCAGAGGATAAACAAACAGGTAAAAGGAAAGCTGGGGTACAGCTGGGCAGGCTGTTAGCCTACCAAGTGATTCGCACCTAGCTTCACTCTCTAGTGCTACCAAAACCCAAAAACCTCCAAACTGAAACCATAGAAAAGGCTTTAAACAGTATACTATGACAAAACAGTCACAATAGACGTGTTAGGCAAGGAGCTAATATGAAAAAAAAATTAACAAATAGTTCAAAGAAGAAAATTGAGAAATATGAAATTTGCAACTGCCAAGACATAAGGCTCACTGGGCATCAGGTGCTTTTCCAAAGGTTTAGATATCAATTCATTTCATGTTTCGATAGAACTATAAAGACAGGTGCTGTTAGTCCTATTTTCTCCCTAAGAAGATTGAGGCAGAGGGTTAGAGGAACTGTCCCAGGAACACAGGACTAGCATGCAAGGCAGTCAGAGTAGCTCCCCACTTCAGTACAGTTTCCCCTCTCTTTCTGAGACAGTCCCTCACTATATAGCCCTCGATTGCCTAGAATTTGCTATATAAACCAGGTAAGCTAAGCCGGCTTTGAACTCAGATCTGTCTGTCTCCATCTCCTAAGCGCTGGAGTTAAAAGGCATGTGCCACCGCCACCTAGCTAGTTTAGCACTAACTATGCTTTAACTATGCTATGTATAGAACAGAACATATAACTATTTCTCCAGAGTGGGGGATGCAGAAATATAAATTATAATTTATCATTTTCTTTTCAATGAAATAAGATTTTCAAAAAGTCAACATGCAAAACTGAGTACTATTGGTGGGAAAATATAATGGTGCCTTTTTTTTTTTTAATGGTAGTGTGTTATTTTGAATGAGCATGGTTTGCAGAAGCTCATATATTTGAATGTTTGGTTACTCCCCAGTTTGTGGAATTGTTTGGGGAGGATGAGGAGGTGTGGCCTTGTTGGAGGAGGTGTGTCACTGGGAACTGGCCTTTGAGCTTTCAAAAACCCTCAATGCTCCCAGTCAGCAGTTTGGGCCTAGTGTTTTGTGCATCCGGTGTGAGCTCCAGTGCCATGTCTGTCTGCCTGCTGCCATGCTCCCCAACATGGCCATCATAGTCTCTAACCTCCTAAAACCATAAATCCCCCTTTTCTCTAAGTTCCTTCCTTGGTCACAGTGTCTCACCATAGCAACAGAAAAGTAATTAAGGAAGTAGTAAATATAATTTTTTTTTTTTTTTTTTTTTTTTTTTTTTGTTTTTTTTTTTTTGGTTTTTCGAGACAGGGTTTCTCTGTGTAGCCCTGGCTGTCCTGGAACTCACTTTGTAGACCAGGCTGGCCTTGAACTCAGAAATCCGCCTGCCTCTACCTCCCAAGTGCTGGGATTACAGGCGTGCGCCACCACCGCCCGGCGGCAATTTTTTTTTTTTTTTACAAACTGAAAAGTTCAGAAAAAAAATTATCCAACAGAAAGTGGTAAGTGATCAGGTTGTTTCTAACATAAAATTATCTTTTTTTTTTTTTTAAATGGGAGTGGTAAACCATCTAGTTCCTGTTTTCTTTCTCTTTTAAAAACTTATTACTTATGTATATGTGTGTGTGTACATGAGTATATGCACCACATATATGCAGGTGCCCCAGGAGGAAAGAAGGTGTTAGATCCTTGGAATTCAGTTAACCGAATGCCTGGTGTGGGTGCTGGGAATCAAACTTGGGTCCTCTACAGGAGCAATTAAAGAACATCCTTAAGTTCCTAACTACTGAGCTGTATCTCCAGCCCCATTTTCCTTCTTTTTGACAAAGGACACCGGAGGATGAGCACCTATCCCTCCTATGCTAACTTCTATGTGGCTGTTTCCCTGTGCTGTATAATTTAATCAACCCAGGTCAAGCTTTCCCTGAAAGCCTGTTTCCTGAAGCACTAACATCATTACTTAAGTGGCTGATTCACACACACACACTCTTCTCTTTCTTTTTGGTTTTTTTAAGACAAGGTTTCTCTGTGTTGTCCTAGCTGTCCTGGAACTTGATTTGCAGACCAGGCTGGCCTCAGACTCACAGAGATCCACCAGCCTCTGCTTTCTGAGTGCTGGGATTAAAGGTGTGTGCCACCACATCCAGCTTAATAGTATGTTCTATATTTGCCCCTTAGCCTCTATCTCAACAGGTTCATGTCAGGAGTAAAAGTGACAAAGTCAGCTGGGCGGTGGTGGCGCACGCCTGTAATCCCAGCATTTAGGAGGCAGAGGCAGGTGGATTTCTGAGTTCGAGGCTAGCCTGGTCTACAAAGTGAGTTCCAGGACAGCCAGGACTACACAGAGAAACCTTGTCTCGAAAAATCAAAAAAAAAAAAAAAAAAAAAAAAAAGTGACAAAGTCTAAGCCTTCCTGCTGTACTTGTTTATTCCAAACAGACAGGTAGCTACAGAAGAGTCTGTTATTAAACTTCACTATCGAAAGCCACTGAGGGTTTATCAAGAATGGCAGTATGTAAGGAGATACCACCTTCTGTTTTTACAAAGCACAGCAGGGGCAATTCATCTCCCAATCCCTGCCGAGCTGCAGAGAGCTGTTTCTTTACTTCTCAATGCACTTTACTTGCTCACCCTCAAAAACAAACCCCACAAAACCTCGGTATAGTTTTCACCTGAAGGGTTTTCATTTTGCACCAAAACTTCCTGTGTTGTTTCTTCTCCCTGGTGCTGCGGAAGCCCATGGCCTCATTTATGTTTCCAGTCTACTCATCTGCCCTGGTCACACTGTAGTGCGTGGGTTTTTTCTTTTTTGGAGTCAGGGTCTCACTCTGTAGCCTACACTGGTCTTGCACACACGACAGCCTCTTGCTCCAGTCACCAAGTGCTAGGATTATAACCATGATTTATCATGCCTTGCTATGCATTCAAGAATTTATGATCACCTTGGTTTCTAACCATAGCAAAGCAATTAAATATTGGAAGATGTGAAACAGGTTCTGAGAAGATGCAACAGGTTGCTCAGAGCACCAGTTTAGGGAAGCCTAAACCGCCACCGGGAGGCAGAAGCTCAGTAAATGATGGTTACACTGTACAGAGGGGAGGCACTTAGGAATATTCTACACTGTACAGTAGAGACGAAGGTCAGCAAAACATAAAACTGGAATATATTTCATCTGCATTTTATGGTCCATCAAAATAGTCCATCAAAACACAGAGTTTCTAGCACGAGGTGCTGGCCACACCCTGAGTCCTAACACTTCCAGCACTCAGGAGGCAGAGGTAGAGGCAGAGGCAGAGGCAGGTAGATCTCTATTTGCGGCCAGCCTGGTCTACACATCAAGTTCTGGGTCAGCCAGAGCTAGAGTATGACCCTGTCTTCAGAACAAAACAAATGCTTCGAAGTTCCCTTACTATACAGAGGTTGCAAAAGTCACAGTACAGCTGCAACAGGCCTGAGGTAATGGTTTCTCGGCCCCCCCCCCCCCCCCCCCCCCCCGCCGCTTCACTTTCTTCCTTTTTGAGGCAGGGTCTCCTATAACTCAGGCTGGCCTTGAACTCTATGAAGCTATGAGAATGACCTGAATTCTTGATCCCCCTGTTTCCATCTCCCAAGTACTGGGACAACAGGCATTCAACACCAAGTCGACCGAAACAATGAATTCTGATATCCGTAGGTGTCCCCAACACAATCAAGTAATTGTGAACAGCTCCACCAAAATAAAGCATTAACCATAGCAATGCCAAAGAACAAAGACAGTTTTGCTGGGAGTCAGGTCAAAACCAAAGTATTTCAAGGCATCTCACACACCTATCTCTCAGCTCGCTGTAAAGAGAACCTGAGAGGTTGAGAAAAGTGACCATCTGATGCTCCAAAAGCCAAGAAAGTGTTAAGATAGGTCAGTCTTGAATTCCTTTTTCCTTACCTCTCCACTATTCCAGCCCTAGAAGAAGCCACAAGTGAGGAAGAAAAGTTGTGGAAACAAGATGGGTGTGTGTGTGTGGTTGGGGTGAGATGGGATACAGTTATCCCACACTTACAAGGTCACTTTCTCCTGCTCCCACCATGGGCTTCCCGCCAAAGATGCCCCTAGGCAGGCCAGGAGGCCAGCTTGCTGCACTCCCTCAGCCTCTGCATGGGGACTGCAGCCCCCTCCTAGCCTCCAGGCCTTCAGGAGCCCAATTTCTGATGGGAACACTTCTCCCTGCAGCCAGGTCCTGGGTCCTGGGTCCTGGGTCCTGGGTCTCCTCCACCTCCATCCTCCCCCAGACTCTGTCAACGTCCCCTTCCTCCCTCAGGGTGCCCCTGTGCCTGCCTCCCGTTCGCAGTCCCTGCCGGGGGCCGGCACACCGTTCCTATCCTGCCCCCTCTCGTAGCCCTTCTTCCCGGGTGCCCACCGGGCGCCCCTGCCAAAGCCTGTCTCCTTAGAGCCACGGCCTCCTCCCAGCCCCGCCCCTGCTCCCGGGCGGATACAGTTTGAAGCCTCTCAGGATATCCCTGGCCCGCTCGTCCTTGGCTGACATGATGCGGCGCCTGCCGCCTGCGGCCCTCCCACGCTGGCTCCGCGGGGCCTCGCAGACGGTACCCAGGAACCGAAGACAGCCGCAGCCCGGCCGGACACCTCAGGTGAGCAGCGGTGGCGGCCAGACCCGAACCGGCCTCTCCCTCCCCTCAGCTCCCGCTCCTGATCCCTTCTCCTTCCCTCTAGTCGTGGAGCTCCCGCCTTAAAACCAATGGCAAGCCAGCCTTGGCGATTGGCATCTTGAATAGCCAATAGCAACGCTCAGCGGCTTCGCTCGGGGACGGAGAGCGTCAGTGGGAAAGGCCCTCTTGGAGGAGTCCCGGAGGACAGTATTTTCTTTCGTGTTGTTGCCTAGAGTTTGTCCCAGAGGAGCGGTGGCTTGAAATCTTCAGAGACTTTTGAGAAGCCTGCTCCTGTCGCCCAGCACACTAGTGGTCTAAGACTATGGCAGGCTGCACTGTACAAGGTGGTAGAAACTACATTTCCCAGCATCCCAGAGAGCAGGGCGATCCCAGCGCACCACTAGAGGCCGGGGACTACAAATCCCAGCGTACTATGCGTTCCGTCTTTTTAACTTAGGTTCCAGTGTGCCGAGCAGTGTGCGCATATTTGGAATCCTCCTATGAGGTTGGGTTTTGAATCCTGTAACTTGAAACCCAGCAGGAGGGCCCTCTTTTACCTTGGAGATCTGACAGCCCACCGACAGTTAACTTCTGTTTACATGGAACTCAGGAGTCTGCAAACCATGGTAAGACTGCAAACAACTAACAAAACCAGATTAAGCCATGGGAGATAATAGAACAAAATGACTTCCTCAAATAGTGCTAGTTTATTAGTCTGGGGTGCATTTTTACTTGTTTTGCAGGGTTTATGTTGTATTTTTTGCTTTGGACTGGGAGAACTAAAGATTGTATACTCAATGTCAGTACAGAAAAGAATTTGCCAATCCAATCTCTTTATCTTTTGATTTTAAATATGAGGAAATAGAGGCCCGGTGAGGCAGACACTGGCCACAGAGCACAGCAAGTTGACACAGTTAAAATCTGGCTTTACATCTACTGACCTGCTGTGTAGTATCTACACTACTCTAGGGAGGTCATATTTTTAGAAGCATGACAATGTGATTGTTTTTCTCCTTAATGAATAGTTTTCTGAACTAGTGTTGAAACACCCAGAGAATAGGAAAGCATTTATTTGGTGGATTTCCTGAAAGGAGCTAGTATGACAGTTCTTTATCCTCAGTCTAGATAGGTCTTGCTATTTTGACTTGCTTTTTTGACAGTCAAGTTGGCATTTAAGGTTTTTGTTTTTTGTTGTTGTTGTTGTTGTTTATTGTTTTTTTTCCCAGAAAGTAGGTAAAGTTGGTTTACCCCTCTGTTGCCTTGGAGACACCGTGTCCTTCCTGTCCTTCTTTCCTCATATTTCCCACTCCACCCATTTGATCACCCATCCATTTTTGTTTGTTTGTTTTTCTTCCAAGTAATTCAGCGAACCTTGTTTTGGGTTTTTGGTTTTGGTCAGGTACTGAGTTAAATGAAAGACATACCACTGTTATTTGGAAGATAACTCTTTAGGGAGATAAGGAGGCTCAAGATGGAGTTGATAAATGACATAAAAGAAATAACCTCAGAATGCCACAGAGGATTACTTCTTGGCCTTTTAGTCTAGATCAAGTAGAGAATGCCTTAGAGGTTCTGATGAAGTGACTTTAACAGCTGGCAAAACTTTCATGGTGGAAATGACATTTTAACTTAAAGCAGTGGTTCTCAAACTGTGGGTCCAAAACCCCTTTGGCAAACCTCTATCTCCAAAAAAATTACATTATGATCCATACAGTAGAAACATTCCAGTTCTGAAGTAGCACTGAAAATAGTTTTCTGGTTGGGGGTCATCACAGCATGACAACCTGTATTAAAGAGTCACAGCATTAGGAGGGTTGAGAACCACTTAAAGGAATTTGATTTTTCCCCCACGTTAACTTTTTTTATCCTGTTATCTTTGATAATAGGATGTGCCATACATTCAGTGAGAGAAGATATGTACACCCATCAGTACCACCCAAATCAAGAAGTAGAACATTCCCAGCACCCATTATGCCCTTTCTCAATCAGTAATGCATCCTCATATCTGGAGGTAATCAACCTGTTTCCTGGTTTTATGGCTATTAAGATATTTTGTCTGTGTTTGAATTTGTATGTGGATTTCACATAAATGTGATTATGCAGTGTGAACAGTGTATCGCTTGCCTGTGTTTGTGCCATTTTTCTTGTTGGCAAGCTGTGTGTGCAGTCACAGCTCATCTCTTAGAGAGATGGGGATCTGAGTTTTATCATGAACAGATACATTATGAAGTGAGCATTCTCGTATGCTTCCTTTTGTGGACACATTGCACAGATTTTAGGAAAAGAGTTGTTAGCCTTGTAGAATATATGTATGGTCAGTGATAGTGCTAGTTTTTAAAAGGGATCATAGAACTGAAGCTTTTTTGCCTGCTGGGTTGGAAAGTTCTAGTTGCTGCTCATTCTTGTTGACCCTGTGTATTTGTCATACGCCTTTTTAATTTTAGTCATTCTGGCTAAATGTGGTATTTCATTTTTTGTTTTTTTGTTTTTTATTTGTTTTGAGACAGAGTTTCTCTGTGTAGCCCTGGCTGCCCTGGAACTCACTGTAGACCAGGCTGTCCTGGAATTCAGAAATCCACCTGCCTCTACCTCTCAAGTGCTGGGATTAAAGGTATGCACCATACTGCTAGGTGGTATTTCGTAAAAGTATGCATTTCTACTTTTCTGATGCAGTCCACCTTAACTGCCTATTTGAATGGTCTTTTTGTCAACGTGACTGTTTGAGGCTTTTGCCCACTATTGAAATTTTGTTTATGTAGTCTTACTGATTCCTTTTTCTGACATTTACTTTGCAAATATATTTTCCAAGGGTGTGGCATGTCTTTATCTCTTACTTGTGTCTTTTGGTATGGAAATTAATCTTTTTGTTGTTGTATCCTTGTTAGGGATTGAACCCAGAACCTTGCCTATGCTAGGCAAGAGCTTTACCACACCACTACAGCCCATTCCCAGTACAGAATAAAAAAAAGTTTTAGATTTATTTATTTTATTTTATGGGCATGAGTGTTATGCTTGCATGTGTGTATGTGTACCTTATGTGTGTGCTTGGTTTTCTTGGAGGTCTGAAGAGGGTGTCAGATACTTTGGAAATGGAGTTATGGATGGCTGTAAACTGTGGGGCATGTGCTGGGAACTGAACCTGGGTGTTTTACTTAACTGCTGCACCATCTTTCTAGTTCCATTTTATTTGTTTTTAATTTATTCTTTTTAGTTTTTTTGAGACATTGTTTCCATGTGTAGCCTTGGCTGTCCTGGAACTCACTCTGCAGACCAGGCTGGCCTAGAACTCATATCTACCAGTCTCTGCCTCCTGAGTGCTGAATTCAAAGGTGTGTGATTAATTTTTTTTTTTTTTTTGAGACAGGGTTTCTCTGTGTAGCCCCGGCTGTCCTGGAACTCACTCTGTAGACCAGGCTGGCCTCGAACTCTGCCTCCCAAGTGCTGGGATCAAAGGCGTGCGCCACCACTACCCGATGCAGAAATGATTAATTTTAATGTATACAATAGTCTTAAAAAAACCTTAATCTGCTCTTTTCATTGAATTTAAGGAACCATTGAGTGTATGGTTAATAGAATTTTTTTTTTGATTTTTTGGATTTGTTTTTTTTCAAGACAGGGTTTCTCTGTATAGCCCTGGCTGTCCTGGAACTCACTCTGTAGACCAGGCTGGACTCAAACCCAGAAATCCACCTGCCTCTGCCTCCCAAGTGCTGGGATTACAGGCATGTGCCACCACCGCCCGGCGGTTAATAGAATTTTCACAAGAAAATAGAGAAGGACATTTTTTATTTTTATTTTTATTTTTTGTAAAAGGATGGGAGGAGGGAGAGTAGAAAAATCTGCCTGTATTTGCCTCCCAAGTGCTGGGATTAAAGGCATGTGCACCACCACTTGGCATAATAGATGATATTTAAAAACTTATTTATTTTATGTGTATGCATGCTTTGCCTGCATGTATGATTGTGTACCATGTGCATGTCTGGTGTCTGTAGAGGCCAGAAGAGCGTCCCAGATTTCCTGGAACTGGAATTACAGATGTTGTGAGCTGCTATGTAGGTGCTGGGATTTGAACCTAGGTACTCTAGAAGAGCAGCCAATGCTCTCATACAGTCTCTAGACCTAATTAAAAAAAATGGTTTGATGCTAGCCTCCTTCATTCTAAGTAAAAAGGGTCTTTCCCATGTCTTCAGGATCTTAAAGTCTGTGGCATAGCTCTGAAGAAATCTGCTTAATTATGAAATTCTTGGCATAGCTTTGCTATCTTCCCAGGGTACAAATGCAATACCATGAAAGACATTTTGCTTACCAAACCATTGTTGGTCCAACTCAACTGCTTAATTTTTTTTTTTCTCGAGACAGGGTTTCTCTGTGTAGCCCTGGCTGTCCTGGAACTCACTCTGGAGACCGGAGACCAGGCTGGCCTTGAACTCAGAAATCCGCCTGCCTCAGCCTCCTGAGTTCTGGGATTACAGGTGTGTGCCACCACGCCCGGCTTATGTTTTTTGTTTTTAATTAAGACTTTTTTTTATATGTATGGGTGTTCTGCCTGCATGTATTTTTGTGTACCATATGGTTCCTGAAAGTCAGAAAGAGGGCGTTGGATCCCCTGGAACTAGAGTTACCGACAGTTGAAAGCCACCATGTGGGTGCTGGGAATTGAACTCAGGTTCTCTGGAAGAACAGCCAGTGCTCTTAACATCCGAGCCACCCCTCTAGGCCCAGCAACTGCTTACAATTTTAAAGAAAGATTTATTTATTTATTTTTTTAATGTGTATGAGTGTTCTTGAGACCCATCAGCTGCTTAAATTTTTTGGGTTTTTTTTTTTTTTTTTGATTTGTTTTTTTTTTCGAGACAGGGTTTCTCTGTATAGCCCTGGGTGTCCTGGAACTCACTCTGTAGACCAGGCTGGCCTCGAACTCAGAAATCGGCCTGCCTCTGCCTCCCAAGTGCTGGGATTACAGGTGTGGGCCACCACTGCCCGGCTCAGCTGCTTAAAATTTAAAGAGATTTACTTGTTTTTCATTTGTATGTGTGTGCTTGAGTGTATGTATGTGCATCGTGTGAATGCTGTGTATGAGGAGGTCAGAAGGCAGCATTAGATTTCTCTGGAATTGGACTTCTAGATTGGTGTGAGCTACCAAGTGGCTGCTGAGAAACACGACCCGAGCCCTCTGCAGCAGTACAGGCTCTTCCCTGCTGAGCCACCTCTCCAGTCTCCATCTGTTTGTAAACATTTACAGAGTAGTGGTTAAGAATATTGTGTTTTGGCTTCAGAGAGCCCGGATTCCAACATTGCCTTTTAACTGACTTAGACTATTAGCATTAGTTAGCATACCCTGAAAGTGAGAATATTTTATATAGGTCATAGTTTTATAAGAACCTGGCAAGATAAATATGAACAACGGGCACATAGAATAGTTTACTAAGTAGTGTCGTCTTTAGGCTTACTGTTTTTTCAGAACCCCACGGGAGCCGCACTTGCCTGAGGGCACACTTGTAGGGAAAGTTCAGCCAAAGGGGTGGGGTTTTCGCCCAGGATTGTGGCTACTGTTTGGGCCCTAGAGTCACCAAGGGCACATTCCTCTCCTCAGGCCTCGCGTTTTACGTGCCTTGCCTCCTAGTTCTAGAGCTGCAACACTGAGGAGACCCTCTTCTTCCTTCTCAGCCTCAATCTAGGTGGGAGGTGGCGAAAGCAGAGCCGGAACATTGTGTAGGCGGAACTCGAGTGCAGCAGTGGGAGGCTTCCGGGGGAACAACACCGGTGACGGGTCGGCGGAGACAAAAAAGTGCCGGACGCCGGGCCGATCATGGAAGCTTGACAACCTGCAGGCAGTCTCTGGGAGGCCGAGACATCGGCGAAGAGAACAGAGAGTCGGCGGGGACAGGTAGGGGAGAGCAAGAGGGCAGGTCGCACTGGTCTTGGCTGGACTTCCAGCTTCGTTCCGGCAGGCGTTTCCAAGAAAGCCGATGACCATGCCGCCCCGCCCCCGTTGCAGGACGCCTGGAGGCTCCTTACTCTGCTGGTGGCTAGGATCAAGAACACCAGTCCTGACGTCCACTCTAGCTGGCGACTGTCACCTTCCACGCGGTGGCTGCCCTCGGTCTGCCCCTTCCGGTAGAGGCTGTTGCCTTTGACCCTTTTTGATCCTTCAGAATAGCGTCCTCCCGAGATGGGAATTCACCCCCACTCCGTCCCTATCCGCCTCCTTGAAGAGCCTCTCATTTCAGGAGAAAACGTTGATCATCATCTTATTCTATCCATTCACTATCCCCACTTGCTTTGCTCTTGAAGTTGAGATCTTCTCCCCATCATCCCATCCCCATTTCTTTCCCACCCTACTTCTGCTTAGTATCTTGGCTGAAAGTCACATCTGTTTTCTTAGATGTGTCTGCTTGAGATGGGAGCCAGGTTTTGTTCTTCCTTTTCTTAGTCTCCTGTCTTCTCACCTCTCTTTTTCTCCTTTCCTCCTCCTCTCCTCCGCCCATTCCTCAGCTTTAGTCCTACCCTCCCCCCCTTTGTTTTCTAGCACTTCTCTTTTTCCATTTCTGACAGGACTTTCTTAGGTGACCCTAAGTGAGGCAATATACTTACTTTTCCTAATATCCTGAAAGGGCTGTGCATAACTCCACAAGAAAAGTGTCTTTTGCACCAAACTATTCCTTGACATGCTTTTTTGCATCAATCACTCACACCCCCATTTCTTTCATTTTGTCACATTCTTTCAGTGTGTATTATTTCTGGAAGACAGGACTTATGTGGGATTCCTTTAGAGTCCATACACACTCAGCATTTATTTGTATTACACAATCGAGGAACTCTTTTGTACGTAATACAACAGACGACGTAATACAGAAGACGACAGTATAGTATATGCATTGGGGGTTGGAGAGTTGGTTCTATAGTTAAGAGTGTGGGCTGCTCTTCTAAGGGACCCGAGTTTGATTCCCAACACCCACATGATGGCTCCAACCATCTGTAACTCCAGACTCTGGAGATCTGATGCCCTCTCTGCCTTTCTTAGATACCACACACACACATATTGCCCATTCATACATGCAGATAAAAATGCTCTCATAGATTAACTATAAAATAATATCTGCATTGCTTCCTTATATCCTGTTATAAAGATTTTGTACAAGTTCTGGAGTCATGTTTGTTAAAATGTCTGAATCATCAGGGGGTCAAATAGATGCATTTCCTGATTTAAACAGAATGTATTTTCTAGATTTGAATTCTCATTGCTTAAGCTTGTAAATAGTTTTACCATTTTCCTTTGCTTAAATGACATTTAATTACTGGGCAATCTAGTGCCTTCTATGATATGCTAAGCATCTCTTTATTGTAGAGCCCTCTAGATGGAGCTTTTGATTAAATGAAGTGTGGCTCTTGCCTTCACTCTGTTTCTGATGTATTCCTGCCTGTAGGTGGGATTCTAATGAGACAAAAATTGCCTCTGAGCATGGGCAATATTCTTCATCTCTTAACCCACACCTCTGAGTGCGGTAGATACACAGCATACAGAAAGAAACTCCTTTGTGTCCTGGTCAGCTTTATGGACTTAGAAGGTGATACTTCTGAGGTGACAGATAGGGAAGTGTACTTTAGAATTGAGGGCAGAATATCTTTCACTCCAGCCTCAATTCTGTTCATCTCACAAAGTGGCTATTGTATCTGAATTCAGGAGTTGTTTTTGTGAAAATTTTGAGGTTAAAGTATCCTTGTGTCTGAACCAGCTTAAATTCACACTTTGGAAAGGAGAAGGTAGTAGATGACTGACCTATTTTCCTTTTGGACAGATCTCAAGACCAGAGAATGGCAGGTGAACAGAAACCCTCAAGTAACCTCTTGGAGCAGTTTATTTTATTAGCCAAAGGTACAAGTGGCTCAGCCCTCACCACTCTCATAAGCCAGGTGCTGGAGGCTCCTGGGGTTTATGTTTTTGGAGAACTGCTGGAGTTGGCCAATGTCCAGGAGGTAAGAGTAGTTTTCAGACAGTTTCTCTATCTCCTCTGTGCTGTGCTCATTTGATTCCAGGTTTGAGTCTCTAGGTTTCCAGCTAATTTCAACGTGAAGCCTTGAGGATTTGTTTGGTATCCTGTGAATGGAAAGATGGGGATTGGTGGGTCTGTGGCGGAGATCAAGGATAATGTCTTAGAGTTCTTTTATTCAGTGTTTCCCTTGAACTTGGATCAATTGGATTGAGTTGTTAGTTGTCCAAAAGATAGTAGGGAAGTCTGATTTTGACAAAAAGTAATGTTCTAAGTGTTTGATTGTTACAGTCTTTGGTCATTGTACATTAGTAATCAGGTAGAACAAAGAGATGCAAAGCAATTTATGCTTCCCAGCCCCCACTTGTCACTTAGACACTTGAGTTTGCTTTATTTGTGTTGAGGAAATTGCAGACATCTATATCCACTGGAGGGAGTTCCCAGGAGATTTCAATGTGTCGGTTGGGCAGGCTCTCTTCCCTTTACCATCACAGGCTTCTGCCTATGTAGGATGGCACTGGCTGTATCCATGACCACTGTCTACTGATCTAGGCCAAGGTACTTCTTGTTAATCATTTGTAGGATGCTGCTGAGGATGGCCCTGGCATTCTTGGTGGTGGTGATCTGTATATAGGACGTGGTTGGCCTCTGTTAGGAAGTTCACTTTGGGCCACAATGACACGGTTGCCATCTGCAATCTCAGAGCCAGTTTTAACCTGAGGTGTGGGTTCAGATTGTTGGACTCAGTACTATATGTCTGCTTATTTCTTTTGATTGGGAAATTAGAGTTCTGTGACCACTTCAGATATCATCTTCTTATGATGCCTAAAGATGGGAACGGAGCCACTTAAAAATTTTGGATCTTGTCTATGTTGTGGCCTTAAACTTAGTACGTAGCTGAAAATGATGTTGAACTTCCAGTGTTCCTGTCTGCATATATTTCAGGTTCTAGGATTATAGGCATGCACCACTGCATCTGGTTTTATTAGGTGTTGGTGACTGAACCTGGGCATCATGCATGCATGATAGGCAAGCACTGTACCAGTGAGCCACATTCCCAGCCAGCCTGATTTTTATTTTATTTATTTTTATTATTTTTATTTTTTTAAAAAGATTTATTTGTTTTATGTATGTAGATACACTGTAGCTGTCTTCAGACACCCCAGAAGAGGGCATCAGTCATCAGATCCCATTATAGATGTTTGTGAGTCTCCATGTGGCTGTTGGGATTTGAACTCAGGACCTCTGGAAGAGCAGTCAGTGCTCTTAACTGCTGGGCCATCTCTTCAGCCCCCAGATTTTTATTTTGTTAATTCTAAGTTTTTTTTTTTTTTTTTTTTTTTGGTTTTTCGAGACAGGGTTTTTCTGTGTAGCCCTGGCTGTCCTGGAACTCATTCTGTAGACCAGGCTGGCCTTGAACTCAAGAAATCCGCCTGCCTCTGCCTCCCAAGTGCTGGGATTAAAGGCGTGCGCCACCACTGCCCGCCAATTCTAAGTTTTTATTCATTGTCATTCCTGCTTGTCACAGGGTGGTCTGTGACGGTAAGGTCTGCTGTGCTTACCCTTGCTTCTCTGAGCTGAGTACCCAGCCTGACACGTAGCAGACTGTCAGTAAAAATTTGATAATTCTTTGAGGAAGATTTGTGAATTAGGCTTATTTTTTTGAGATTGAGTCTTGTGTTTCCTAGGTTGGCCTTGGTCCTGGCCCTCCTGCCACCACCTGCCGTCTGCTGGGATTGCAGGAGTCTGTCACTGCTTGGTTCAGCTCATTTTCCAATAGAAAAGATGATCAGTGTTTCTTCAGATTCTAGAAAAATATGAATGAACATAACATGCCAAGTAGTTGTTTTTGTGATTGTTGAAAATTGGCTAAGAAGAAATAGGTGAGCTGGGCGGTGGTGCCGCACACCTTTAATCCCAGCACTTGGGAGGCAGAGGCAGGCGGATTTCTGAGTTCGAGGCCAGCCTGGTCTACAGAGTGAGTTCCAGGACAGCCAGGGCTACACAGAGAAACCCTGCCTCGAAAAATCAAAAAAAAAAAAAAAAAAAAAAAAAAAAAAAGAAATAGGTGAAAGCAGGCTGGCAAGACCTTACTGACTTAGGCAACCAGACAACTTTTGGAGTGTTTGCACTAGAGAAAATAGTCTACTCCAACTAACTGTAATTATCTATGTGAAAAGTAGGTCTTTTCAGTGGTCTTTACTGGATCTCTTTCACTCCGATCCTGGACTTGAGGAAGCTCATGATCACTTGAGAGGGAGCTTGAGGCACATAGGATGCTAACACATTCACACTAGTGCTTACTGGGGTGTAGCAAATCACCTTTATCTGTGTATGGTTTGTGTTTTTCCTGTTTTGAGTCAGGAATAAGCTAGTTGCTTTTCAGTGTTCTGAAATTATGGATGTAATTGTTGGAACTTTTTTTTAGATAGCTAAAATTAAACAGTGTTGATTCTGTCTTGCGTTATGGTGTTTGGTAAGTCGGAAGAGGTGTCGTGTGCATGTGTTACTGAGGATTGAACCCACAGTCTTCTGCATGCTAAGCAGGTGCCATGCCTCTGAACTGCATCCAAGCCCTCTTACTTTTATTTTGAGACAGGGTCTTTCTAAGTTTCCCAAGGTGGTTTGTGCCTCTTCTGTAGCTCAGACTAGACCTAAGTTGGTGATTCCATTCTTTAGCTTCATAAGCAGCAGGGATCCTGGCCTCTGTGACGTGACTCAGTTGCACTTTGCATTTTTCCCGTTGATGTCTTTTGCTATCAGCATCAAAGATGTAATTTAGTAAACATTTTTATTTGGCTCAGACTAATAATTCTGTTACAGTATAGTTTTCTGTCACACCTTCCATTGTGCTAATATTTCCATGGTTTATAGTTCATATATAGCACCAAAACTTGGAACTAGCCATACAGTTTGTTCAGATGTGATTGATAGTAGGTGTCAACATATTAAGTTTGGGGCTGGCAAGATGGCCCAGTGGCTAAAGGTGCCGTATAAACCTGAGGACCAGAGTTTGATCTGAGAACCTTCATAAAGGTTGGAGAAGAAAACAGACTTCACAAAGTTGTCTGCGACTCTGCACATGTGCACTGCATACATGAGCACAGATACACATCATACACTCATCCTGCAACAACGATAAAACAAATAAGCAAAAATCATACAGAGTTGGTATATAGACAGGATCACCACACTCTTGTTTTCTCTTTGAGACAGGTCTTATTTTCAAGTAGTCCAGGCTGGTTTTGAACTCAGTATGTAGCTGTGGGTGGCTTTGAACTCCTGATCCTCTTGTATCCACCTCCTGAGGAATTACAGGCATGAGCTGCCATGTCCAGTTTATGCAGCGCTGGGACTGAACCTCCTAGCTCCAAGTGCAGGATAGGCGAAGAGATTGTCCCAGCCATCAGTATTTGCTCTAAGGCAGGGGAGATCTGAGAAGACGTGAACTGCCTCTTTCATAAATCCTTGTGGTGGAGTGAACTCAAAGCAAAGGGACAGAGAGGGAGGGAAGGAGGAGGCTACTGCAGCATCCTATAGGCTGTGCAAAATGTCTTCCTGAGGAAGGAAGATTCACTTTTAAACTTAAATAATCTTGTTTAGTTTTTCTCCAAGAATCAGAATTGGAAAGGATCTTAGAGACTACCTAATCAAAGAGTACAGAAAAAACGGCCATGACATCTTTGGCATTTGGTCACCTGTCCTCCACTAGAATATTGTTGTGGTTGGTGTAAATTTGTTGTGTGGTGAACTGAATTGAACTTTTCTTTCCTCAGCTTGCAGAAGGCGCTAATGCTGCATATTTGCAGTTGCTGAACTTGTTTGCCTATGGTACATACCCAGATTACATAGGTGAGTTGGTTAAGACCCTTTAGAAGACTTGTCTTAACTGTTGGAGCTGTTTGTAGGTTGGTTGAGGTTTGGGTTATAATGTGTGAGTGTGGGCAGGGTAGCCAGGTGTTGACTTCATCTTCTGTGCTCCAAAGGTAACTTTATAAAAGCATTTCCCTGATAACTGTTTAATTTCCTAGGTGTAAAATAGGGAGTGTGTGTGTGTGTGTGTGTGTGTGTGTGTGTGTGCGCGCGCGCGCACATGTTTTTTCCCAAATTAGTGCCTTGAGAACATTTGTCTTCATATCAAGTGTTTGTAGAGCATTCAAAAGTAATGTGTTTTTCTGTTTTTATTTTTGTTTTTGTTTTTTATTGAGATGGGTTTTATATAGCCCTGGCCAGCATGGAACTCACTATATAGAACAGGCTGACCTTGAACTCACAGAGATATCCCCATCTCTGCTTCCTAAGCTGGAAATAAATGTATGCCTTACCACACCTGTCAGTTTGATGTTTTAAACATTATCAGAATTTTTTTTTTTTTTCCAGAGACAGGGTTTCTCTGTGTAGTCCTGGCTGTCCTGGAACTCACTCTGTAGACCAGGCTGGCCTCAAACTCAGAAATCCGCCTGCCTCTGCCTCCCAAGTACTGGGATTAAAGGCGTGCGCCACCACAGCCGCCCGGCCAGAATTTTTATTTTTTTGACGGGTGGTGGTGAGATGGCTCAGCAGGTAAAGGCACCTGGGATGAAGCCTCCATGACAACTTGAGTTCAATCCCTGGGACCCACATGGTGGAGAGAACTGACTCCTACAGGTTGTCCTCTGAGCTCTAAAGCATGCACGTGTACACACACACACACACACACACACTCACTTTTTTTTTTTTTTTGCTTTGTTGACCGGGTTATGTGTAGCACAGGGTGGTCTTGAAGTCAAAACTTCCCCACTTCATTCTTTGGAGTGCTGAGATTATAAGGATGACCCATAATTCCCCACTAGAACGTTACCAAAGTAAGGTTCCATGCTGAAGAAAACTGGAAAAGAATAAGACACAGACCATGATGCTATCGTTAGACTGTGATACTAGGTGTTTTTCTCCTAAGCTCATGTTTTGTGTGATATAGATGTAATTAGATGGTGTATGCAATTCATACCTTGCCTTTTCCAGGCCAGAAAATATTTCCAATCCATATTTTCAAATTTATATTTCTAAGTCAGAGTCTTGCTGTGTTGCTTAGGCTGACTTCAGACTCTGGCTGTCGTGGGCCCCCCCCCCCCCCCCACTGCACTTCCCCTGCTTCCCGCAAGGTGTCCTAGCTGCTCTCACTCTCACTGCTTAATGAGCATGGACCACGGAACTGCATTCCTAGCCCATGTGAATGTTTTTAGTTCTCTTAGTTTTTGTTAAAGTTTTCATACAATATATTTTAATCATATTCTTTTCTCTCCATCTTGTCCCAGATCCTTCCCACCTCCCTACACACCTAACTTCATGGTTTTTTTCTCTTTCTTAAAAAGAAAACAATGAAAATAAAAAACAAAGTGAAAAACAAGAACAAAGTAAAACTCTCACAAAACCCACGGAGTCCATCCTGCATTGCTGTGCTCTGCTGGCATGGAAGCTGTCCTGGGGGGCTGCCGGTAGACTAGACCCAGTGCCGCTCCACTGGGGAGAACTCATTGTCCCTTTCCAGCAGGTGTCAGCTACACATAGCTTCTTAGGGGCGCGACCTTGTGTCCATTCCCCTTCTCTGTGTTGGGATGCTGTTTGGTTTGAGCCTCTGCAGGTTTCCTGTGTGCTGTCACAGCTGCTAAGCTCAGTTGAGCATCCATCCTGTTACACCTGCGTGATACTGTTCCTTGGAGTCGCCTGCCACTGCTGGTTCTTAAAATCATTCTACCTTGCTGCTGGTGGTGGTGGTGCACACCTTTAATCCCAGCACTTGGGAGGCAGAGGCGGGTGGATCTCCAAGTTTGAGGCCAGCCTGGTCTACAGGGCAGTTCCCAGGACAGCCAGGGCCATACAGAGAAACCCTGTCTTGAAAAACAAAAAACAAAAACAAAAGGAGTCTTTCCACCTCCTCTTCTGCATAGATTCAGAGCCTTCAGGGGTGGACTTTGATGAAGATGTACTCTTTAGGGCTGCGTGCTCAAAATTCTCTCTCTTTGTGCGTTGTCCTGTTGTGGCTCTCTCTGTTAATTACCATCTCCTGCAACAGGCTTCTCTGATGAGGATATTGAATGGTTTTAGATCATAATCTGAGATCAGGAGTGGGCTGGCCCGGTGGCTCAGCAGGGAGTAGCATTGCTGCTCAAGACTTGGGAGTGGAAGGGAGGGAGGGAAGAACTGACTGTTGTTCCTGACCTCCACATCCACGTGCACAGGACAGCATGAGTGTGCACGCGCATATTGTACACACCTGCACAAATAGATTAGATATTCAGAAACAATAAATAGTTGGGAGTGAGGGACTTACCTATCCGAAAGTTACCTTTATTTTTAGCTCATTTTTCTGTTTGTCTTAGTTTCACTTCCCTTTCCTTTTGTCTCCTCCTCCTTTCACCCTCTTTGATAGTAAGAGTGGCCTGCTCCTCAGGGCTCCCTCTTCTTCTTTCCTTGGCATTTCTTCCTAGCTCACGTTCTGGGGTGCTGTTAGTGAACAGCTTGCCACTTCCAGGTACACGCCGTGTTTTTGCGCTGCTCTTTGTTCTGCTGTTTGTGAGGCAGCACTGAGCGGACTCTGGAGGAGACTGCCTGCGTTAGAGTCTAGCTCTGCCTCTGCTAGCTGTGTGTCTCTCAGATTACATGGTCATGTGAACCTCAGTTTCCCTATCCATGAAATGAGAGTAATTGTATAAGTCTCTCTTTAGGCTAAATATTTCCAGAGTTTAGAACTTTGTGGACTTTAAAAGGTAACATGGGGCCGGAGAGATAGCAGTTAAGAGCACATGCTTCTTCCTCAGAGGACTGGAGTGCCCTTCCTAGAAGATAGCAGCCATAGCAGGCAGCTTGATGCCACCTCTGACTCCAGTTCCGGGCTCTAATGCTTCTGGTCTCTGAGGGCCCCTGGACACATGTGCAGACACCCACACACAGACATACACACAGAATTGAAAGTAATAAGAAATATTCTTAAAGAAAGGTAATGTGGTGTATGTACCTTTTTATGTAACATTCTCATGGGATATAGGCAATAGTTGTAGTTAAACATATCCATAATTTCTCCACAAAACAAGTGGATATTCACAAGTAGGATTAGAAAAAAACCTACCCTCAGTTCAAGGTAGGAATTGCCACTAGATTTCAACATAATGCTTAGAAAAAGACTCCTCTGGGCGGTGGTGGCGCATGCCTTTAACCCCAGCAGAAGCCAGTGTGCCACACAGGCTGGTGGTGTGCTCTGTGTTACCAGGCAGAGTGGGCAGCTTTGTGCTGAGCTCTGTTTTGTTTTGTTTTGTTTTGTTTTGTTTTGTTTTGTTTTGTTTTGTTTTAAGACAGGGTCTCCTTCTCTAGCCTGTTAGCCTTAAGTTCAGATCTGTCCCACTCTGGTTCCCAAGTGCCAACAGGTGGACCTCTGAGTTCAAAGCCTTTCTGATCTATAGAGTGAGTTCTGGGACAGCCAGGGCTACTCAGAGAAACCCTGTCTTGAACAATAAACAAAAAAAGTTGAGTTTTTGAAATCCAGAATTGTGGTTATGAGGTTGAGGACATTTGAAATCTGTCTGGAGAGTGGCTGTGAGGTGAGCTGCATGTGCGCGTGTGTGCGTGTGAGAGAGAGTGTGTGTGTGTGTGTGTGTGTGTGTGTGTGTGTGAGAGAGAGAGAGAGAGAGAGAGAGAGAGAGAGAGAGAGAGAGAAAGCTGGCTGTGAGGTGAGCTGTGTGTGTGTGTGTGTGTGTGTGTGTGTGTGTGTGTGAGAGAGAGAGAGAGAGAGAGAGAGAGAGAGAGAGAGAAAGCTGGCTGTGAGGTGAGCTGTGTGTGTGTGTGTGTGTGTGTGTGTGTGTGAGAGAGAGAGAGAGAGAGAGAGCGAGAGAGAGCTGGCTGTAAGGTGAGCTCTGCGTGTGTGTGTGTGTGTGTGTGTGTGTGAGAGAGAGAGAGAGAGAGAGAGAGAGAGAGAGAGAGCTGGCTGTGAGGTGAGCTCTGCGTGTGTGTGTGTGTGTGTGTGTGTGTGTGTGTGTGTGTATGAGAGAGAGAGAGAGAGAGCTGGCTGTGAGGTGAGCTCTGCGTGTGTGTGTGTGTGTGTGTGTGTGTGTGTGTGTGTGTGTGTGAGTGATCTGGCTGTGAGGTGAGCTGCATGTGCGTGTGAGTGATCTGGCTGTGCTGATGTATGTAGCTGCTACTGTGGTCATCAATGTCAGTACAAAAAGTTCTACTCATCCCCAAGGTTCATCTCAAACTCTTCTCCCATGAAACCTTTTTGTTTTTTGTATCTCCCAATTGAGATCGTATTTGTTTGCTTTCTCTGTCCCTTTTTCTTCTCTTCCTTTTTCTTTTTGTCTTCCTTGTCCTCTGCCTGTCCTGGTCGTTTTACCTTTGTATTTATAGCTATCGCAACATATGATTGTAAGATTGAGACTGGGCACGGAGGGTCATGCCTTTAATGTCGGCTTAAAGCAGGTGGATGAGGAGGTCAAGGTCACCCCGAGTTACATAAGACCCATCAATCCCTTTATCCAAGCCACACTAACCGACGACAGGTCCCGGGGTTATCGACTTGTGTCACACTTGGAGTTGTGTGGTACAGCCCCTGTCAAGCCCAGAGTCGTATTCATCCTTGACTCCCTGTATGCCATGTGTGCATTGCACTTGCTGTGCTCAGGGAAGGTGTGTTGAACTTAACAGAGCTTCAGAAGGGACAGCACCAGTGTCCGTTAAGACAGTTGGCTGTGTTCTGTTTGCTCATGCCTGGCTTTGATCCTGAACTCCCAAGCCTGCCCTCTGGAAGCACATGATCTTCCAGAGAAGGTAGGGCTGCTGATGGCGGGCTGCTGGGTGAGCGAGGGAGCGTGTGGGCTAGTGTGCAGTCATGACAGTGATCCACGAGGAGATTTTGTGGGGGAGTTGATGAGTTTATCATAAAAATAAATCCTAATTTTATTTTGTGTCTTGATTCTTGTGGTGGGTGGGACTGAACAGCCAACAAGGAGAGCCTGCCGGAACTGAGTGCGGCTCAGCAGAGCAAGCTGAAGCACCTCACCGTCGTGAGCTTGGCGTCGAGGATGAAGGTACGGTCCGGCCATCCCGTCGTCCTCGGGCCCCACGCAGGGGTAGAACGTGCAGCTAGCCGTATCCTGAGTGCTTGAAGTGTACTTGGCAGATAGAAAGAGGACTAAAACCTGTGGACAGTCACTCCCTGTTCTGTTTTGGAAAAGCAAGCCGGCAGTGATGAATTGGTTCAGCATGTCTCGGTTCTGGCGTGCTGTGGAAGTTCACGCAGGGAAAGCACTTTGCCATTCTAAGAGGGGCCTGCTACTTAAGTGCTTTTAAAGGATGCATCTTTTTATCTGGGCGGTGGGGGTGCACACCTTTCACCCCAGCACTCAGGAGGCAGAGGCAGAGGCAGAGGCAGGTGGACCCCTGTAAGTTCCAGGCCAGCTTGGTCTACAGACTAAGTTCATACATCTTCATATAGCAAGTGTCTGTTTTTGACTGTTTTTGTTAAGGTGATAGAGACTCTCACTATGTAAGCACAGGCTATCCTCAACTCACTGGGTGGCACAGGTTGACCTCACAGTCATGGCAGGGTTACAGGTGTACACAGCACACCTGTCAGAAGTAAGGCTTCTTTCAGCTGGTTCTTTCTAGCAACTTCGAACCTCCTAGTGCACAAGTCACCATACTTGTGCAGGAGGAGAGACTGCTGTGTTGGGCCCGGTGGACTTTGGCTTATTTTGTGATTCCAGGGATTGAATACCAGGCTTGTGCATGTTAGGGAAATACCCTTTATCCCCGAGCTACAACCGAGAGGTAGATTTCCAATCTTTGTGATTTCCTTGTGATTTTCAGGGTTAATTTGCATTTTGCCTCATCTGCTCACTTTGTTTTTATTAATTTTCATATGCTAACACTAGGTCCTAGCCTGTAAGATTCATGACACACTTGCAGGTTCTCTGCCCAGCGTAGCTTACAACTTTTTTTTTTCCCCCGAGACAGGGTTTCTCTGTATAGCCCCAGCTGTCCTGGAACTCACTCTGTAGACCAGGCTGGCCTTGAACTCAGAAATCCGCCTGCCTCTGCCTCCCAAGTGCTGGGATTACAGGCGAGTGCCACCACGCCCGGCTAGTTTACAACTTTTAACAATGAGGGGGCAGACTCCATTTTTGTGCTCCCCTCTGCTCCCCTCTGTGTTCCCCTCTGCTCCCCTCTGTCTTCCCCTCTGCTCCCCTCTGTCCTCCCCACTGTTCCCTCTGCTCCCCTCTGTGCTCCCCTCTGCTCCCCTCACCTCTATTCTCACTTCTCTTGTCTGCCTCTGCTTATGTATCCATTTTATTTCTAAACTAGTACTGACAGCTCAGGGATTGCAGATGTAGGTAGGTTAGTAGACAGTCTGGTTTTTTTTTTTTTTTTTAACATTTTTTTCTTTTTTCTTTTTTTCAAGATTTATTTATTTTATGAGTACACTGTAGCTGTCTTCAAACACACCAGAAGAGGGCATCAGAGATCCCATTACAGATAGCTGTGAGCCACCATATGGTTGCTGAGAATTGAACTCAAGACCTCTGGAAGAGCAGTCAGGGCTCTTAACTGCTGAGCCATCTCTCCAGCCCTGTTCTGTTCTTTTTAGTCATTGGTACAGGCCTGTTGTTGTAGATATTGGTTGCAAGAGTTTGAGAAACAAGCACACACTTCAGGATAACCTGTGATTGGTTCTTGTTGTTTTTGTGTGTGTTCTGTTCTGTTTTGCCATGCTCTTCTGGGTAAACTATTCAGTGGCCTTGTTTGAGGCTTGCAACCATTCAGCATTTTATGCAAAGTCTGCAAGCTTCCAGAAGGTGGCAGTGCAGCACATACGGAGTGTTTCTCTGCCCTGTGGAAGGCCAGTTTGGCATCTGCAAGAGTGTGGATGTGGCAGCTGAGAGCCAGGTGAAATCCAGGGCATAGAGAACTGGAAAGGCACCTCCTTGGGTGCTGCAGGATCTTGTTGGATGCCACAGGTTCCACAGTTTGCCTGTCTCCTATTATCTCAGGTATTGGTGATTACCACTGGGCTGCATCGTGTAAGCACAGAGAGTCTCTGTTATTGTCTGTGTGGGTAATACTTGAACAATATTTTTCAATGCTCACCAGCTGTCATATGACCTATCCACAGTGTATCCCCTACTCTGTGCTGCTGAAGGACCTGGAGATGAGGAATCTCAGGGAGCTAGAGGACCTTATCATTGAGGCTGTCTACACTGACATCATCCAGGGCAAGCTGGACCAGCGGAATCAACTCCTGGAAGTGGATTTCTGCATTGGCCGTGACATCCGGAAGAAAGACATCAATAACATTGTCAAGACCTTGCATGAGTGGTGAGGCTGGGAGATGGAGGGAGGGTCTAGTGTGTCCTTTGTGCTTCTCTCTGCAGCACTGTGACCTTCGGAAATGGGTGTGGGACAGCCAAAGCTGGGGTCTTTGGACACTGAGACAGAGAGTGGGGCTGATTTGTGATTACAGCTGTGTGGCATTAGGAAGCCTGGAAGGATGCCTGGTGCCTGGCTTGTAAAATTGACTTTAAATGCAGCTGGGCTGTTTAACAGTGGGCTGTAAAATATTCCTGTGGAGTTAGATAGAGTCTCTGCATTCTGGCTGTGTGGTGCTAAATCTGCACCTTCTAAACATAAACTAAGTTCAGGAAGTTAGTGTTTGTCAGTAATGTGTTGATCTGGTTAGTGCTAGTGAGACATTGTGAGCGATATAACCGTGAATGGGCTTTTGTGATCTGGAACACCAAGGCATAGAATATTTGACAGTTGAGCCAGCCGGGTGTAGGTACATGCCTGTAACCCCAATCCTAGCACTTAGGATGCTGAGGCAGAAGGAATATGAGTTGGAGAATTTATCTCTTTATCCTCCCCTCCAATGAATAAATGAATTTAGTGAAAAGAATGAGACTTTTGAGTATATTCTTATTTTAGTGTAATTTGATGCTCGTAAAAGTGACTTCATGTTCTATGAGGATTAGTTATGAACTATCTAAGTGATTTGGAGCTTTTGAAACCAGAGGAGGAAGTTTTGAGGGAGAGAGCATTATTGAGAGTGAGGAGCTTGTTCCCACATAGGCGTGTGACATGCTGTATGCCATTGGGCGGGGTGGGCAGCTTTGTGCCGAGAGATAGGGAAACTTGCTTTTGTTGTTGTTGCTGTTGTTTCTCCAAACAGGCCTTGTTCTCTAGCCCAGGCTTGCCTGGATCTAACTATAACCATGCATTCCAGGTTTGCCTTAAAGTCAAGATTTGTCCGACTGCCTCCCAAGTGCTACCACACCCAGGTGTTTTTTATATATATATATAATATATATGTGTGTGTGTATATATATATATATATATTATATTTATAAATGATATACCATTTATATATAAATTATATATGTATCTGTATGTATGTATGTATGTATATAAAAGGCATCTTGCTTACATGTATAGAAGTGTGCTGTGTGTTTATCTGGTGCATAGAGGTCAGAAGAGGGCATCAGATTCCCTGGAACTGGAGTTATGGATGATCGTGAGCTAGTGTGTGGATGCTGGAAACTGAACTTGGGCCCTGGGTAAGAGTAGCAAGTGTCCTAACCACTGAGCCATCTTTTCAGCCACTAGAAGAGAATCTCAGAGCTCCTATTTATATGTTAAGAGGGGACTGGAAAAGAATTATTGTCCTGAGAAAGTTAAACATGGCAAAATGTTGGACATATTGAATAGTAGTGGGCAGTATGTGAATTTTCATCTTATTGATTTTCAAAACCTTTTCTATTTTATGAGACAGGGTCTCATTCTGTAGACCTGGCTGGTATCAAGCAGACTAACCTTGAACTCAGAGATCTGTTTGCTTCTGCCTCTGCTTCATGAGTGCTGGGATTAAAGGCATGTGTCACCAAGCCCAGGGAGAAGTGGTTGTTAACCAGGAGATAACTTCAAATTCTGAGGAAAATGGCAATCTCTAAAATAGAACATTTATATTCTCTTTTGTAGAAAGGGGTCAGTCATCTTGTAGTTCATCCCTCCTTCAGTCTTAGTCTGTAAAACTGTTTCTTACGGGCTGCAAAGATAGAAGTTAGAGCTGTATTCCAAGACGCTGCCCACAGCCCTGTGCACCCCGAGCCTGTGTTACACATTTAGATGACCTTGTTTGGAAGGAGGGAGGGGACTGATGACCACCTGGAAGGGGGGATGGTAAGGGAAGTCCCGTAAAGTAATGGAAGGGTTTGGGAGGGAATCCCTGGGCTTCCCTGCGGCTCAGGGCTGGCTTTTCATTGCAGGTGCGACGGCTGTGAGGCCGTTCTCTTGGGCATTGAACAGCAGGTTCTGAGAGCCAACCAGTACAAAGAGAACCACCACCGGACTCAGCAGCAGGTGGAAGCCGAGGTAAAGAGAGCGGAAACTTCTGTTCCTCTCCTCAGGGTGTGCCTAGGAACTGGTGTGCAGTGTCTTCGTGTTCGTCATCACTTTGGAGTGAATGTAACAAACTGCCCGTGAGCACGCTTTGGGTTTAGCACTGGAATGTAGGGAGTTAGCAGAGAGTGAGCAGGCTTAGTGCAGAATGCATACATCTTAGTGCAGAATGCATACATCTATCTTAGTGCAGAATGCATACATCTATCTTAGTGCAGAATGCATACATCTTAGTGCAGAATGCATACATCTATCTTAGTGCAGAATGCATACATCTATCTTAGTGCAGAATGCATACATCTTAGTGCAGAATGCATACATCTATCTTAGTGCAGAATGCATACATCTATCTTAGTGCAGAATGCATACATCTTAGTGCAGAATGCATACATCTATCTTAGTGCAGAATGCATACATCTATCTTAGTGCAGAATGCATACATCTATCTTAGTGCAGAATGCATACATCTTAGTGCAGAATGCATACATCTTAGTGCAGAATGCATACATCTATCTTAGTGCAGAATGCATACATCTTAGTGCAGAATGCATACATCTTAGTGCAGAATGCATACATCTTAGTGCAGAATGCATACATCTTAGTGCAGAATGCATACATCTATCTTAGTGCAGAATGCATACATCTTAGTGCAGAATGCATACATCTTAGTGCAGAATGCATACATCTTAGTGTAGAATGCATGCATCTTAGTGCAGAATGCATACATCTTAGTGTAGAATGCATACATCTTAGTGCAGAATGCATACATCTTAGTGCAGAATGCATACATCTTAGTGCAGAATGCATACATCTTAGTGCAGAATGCATACATCTATCTTAGTGCAGAATGCATACATCTTAGTGCAGAATGCATACATCTATCTTAGTGCAGAATGCATACATCTTAGTGCAGAATGCATACATTTTAGTGCAGAATACATACATCTTAGTGCAGAATGCATACATCTTCACGTTCAGATTATGCTGCAGCCTCTGAGGAAAAGAAATATTGGGGCTGCGTTTTAAAGCTAGAAGGGAGCTGGAGAGACGGCTCGGCGGCTAAGTGGACTTGCTGCTTTTACAGAGGACTTGGGTCTGGCTCTCAGCACTCACATGGCAGCTCACAAAATCTTAAATAAATATGCGGAAAAGGACACCTCTGCCATGTCAGTTACAATTGCACATTACCTACCTGCTGCCTAGAACAGTTAGAGCAGGCTGATGAGGCAGAGGGCAGGGCGCACGCCTTCGCTGACTGTCTGGAACCGAGCGTGAGCAGGTGCTGGTCTCCTGACCGAGCCGTACTTCAGGGCCTGACTGTATGCTCATCTGAGTACAACGCCTCTCTGCAGAGGCCATTGTGTCATACCTTCCTGTGTTGTTGCTTCTGTTATGCTGGGCCCACATTATAACCATTTTCTCTCTCTCTCTCTCTCTCTCTCTCTCTCTCTCTCTCTCTCTCTTTTTTTTTTTTTTTTTTTTTTGGTTTTTTTGAGACAAGGTTTCTCTGTGTAGTCCTGGCTGTCCTGGAACTCATTCTGTAGACCAGGCTGGCCTCGAACTCAGAAATCCACCTGCCTCTGCCTCCCAAGTGCTGGGATTACAGGCATTCACCACCATGCCCAGCTATAACCATTTTCTCAATTGAGTATGTGAGATACATTTTTCCCCATTTGTCTTTGAATTACATTGTTGTTCTCAGAGGGGAGAAACTTAGATGTTTTCCTTCCAAGTCTTGGAACAACAATTTGCTGGTGAGTTGTGCCTTCCAGAGCCTCCCTCTGAGTTCAGTCAGCCCTATGACAAACTGCCTGAGAAGTTGTTCATATTATCCTTTTATAGAAAACCATTATTAAGTATAGTTCAGTGTACCTGGGGAGACGTAATGCAGCAGTGGCCTTCCCAGGCTCTGCGGCAGGGGCTTGCGGCACCGCAGACCCTTCGTCACGTTTGCTTTTGGAGTCTGTTTCTCTTTAGATTTGAATGTGCCTGTGTCTGGTGTTTTGTGGGATGTTAATATATAGCTATTGTTACACATTCACAAAATAGGCTGTGTTCCACCCAACTTAGGTAATAGAACAAGAGTAAGTTATTTTTTTATTGTGTATAAAATCCCTCAGGAGTTAAGATGTTACAGTGTGCTAAAAACATGTTTCCTGGGTACCTCGCAGAGAGAAATTCTCATCATCTCTCATGTCTCTGTAGTATTTCCTGTGGGCTTGATTTCTGTATGCTTTTTTTTTTTCTTTTGCTTACTTTTCAAAACAGCCCAGGCCCAGGCAGGTTTCAAGGCTTTGTACCTTCTACTTCAGCCTCTGGAGTGCTGGGACTGTCTTATCCATCAGCATACCTGTCTGTCTCCCACGCATGTCCTGTCTTCTCCTGTCCCCTCCCCACAGGCACCTTCCCACCCTGGGGAGCTCTGTGTCTCTTGCTCGTCTTTAGGGTTTCTAACATTGCCAAGTTACAGGTTTGTTAGCAGGTGCAGCCCACTGGAACGATCCTGGCCCTGTGCTTTGAAGAGCTCTGCAAACCCTAGGTTACGTGGGTGAGAGAGGTGGAGCAGAGTTGGCGATAAGCCAGTTCTCTGAAGAAGGAAGTCAGAGGGCCCTGGTCAGATTTATATGGAAGAAGACACATTTGCAGGAGTACTTGTTATCAAATGGGTGGGGTGGGAGGGACTAGATACCTTGAAATCTTTGAGGCCAAAAAAGGTTTGACTGGTAGACCTACCTGGGCGGGCAGCCTGAGTCCTGGATGTGGGTATCTGTACTCAATCCTGTACTGCCTGGCAGAAGCACTAGTTGTCATTGTCTGTTTTTCTGTTCGTTGTCTATCTGTCTCTCTCCGTGTGTGTGTGTGTGTGTGTGTGTGTGTGTGTGTGTGTATTTGTGTGTCCAGGTAGATAGGTCTGTAGATGCATGTGGATGCCAGAGAACTATCTCAGGTGTCATTCCTTGGATACTCTACTTTTTTTTGAAACTGGGTCTCTCGTTGGTCTGGACCTCTCCAAGTAGGCTGGCCAGTGAAGCCCAGGGATCTGCCTGGGGTTATAAATGTTGTCCTGGCTAGCCTGGAACACACTGTGTAGACCAGGCTGGCCTTGAATTCACAGAGAACCTCCTGTCCATCTCCCAGTATTAGGATAAAAGGTATGTGCCACCATGGCTGGCCAAAGTCATTTAAAAAAGAGATTTTACTTTTTTTTTCTTTTGGTTTTTTCTAGACAGGGTTTTTCTGTTTGGCATTGGCTGTCCTAGAACTCAGTCTGTAGGCCAGACTGACCTTGAACTTGTAGAGAAGCCTTCCAAGTACCGGGATTAAAGGCATGCCTGACTTACTTTACTTACGTGTATATCGTGTGTCTGTGAGTCTGTGCTACATGTATTTGGGTGCCTAAGGAGTCAGAAGACGATGTCAGATCCCTCCCAGCTGTGGGAGGTTGTGAGTTGTCAGATGCGGGTGCTGGGAACTAAACTGGGTTCCTCTACAAGATCAAAAAGTGCCCTTAACTGCTGAGCTGTCTCTTCAATTCCAATCTGAAGAAATTTTTGAACATTAGTAAAAACTATCCCGGAATCTTTCACAAAATCCTGAAAAACATTGAAACATTTCGGGTGCAGGTCATTTACTATACTGGATGGTCAATGATACTGATTCAGTATAAAACATACGTCCATTTTGATGTGGAAATCTCACTTGGGCAGCAGATCCCCCACGGTGGAGGATGCTCCTGCAGTGTGCAGCCGAGAATGGTAGGCTCTTTATTCTAAGTTGTAGGCTCTTTATACTAGTACAAAACACTAGTTCTTAAACTATAAACACACAGGCTGGGGAGGTGGCTCAGCAGCAGGCAAGAGAGCTTACTGCTCTTCCAGAGGACTCAGATTCAGGTCACAGTACCCCGGGTGGCTCTCCAGGGAGCCGTTGCCCTCCTCTGGCCTCTGGAGCCATCTTTCCAGCTCCTGGTTCCATGTTTTAGTGAACTCATTTCCACTTATCTATGAGCAGCCTGGTTGTCTTCCTCTGGGTTTTTGAATATCACTTCAGATTTTGTTGTAGAGGGGTTGGGCTGCTTCTCTGGGTGGTCCTTATACTTAGAACAGGACTCAGTGAGTTTCAGGTATGAACTGGTAGGTCACACAAGTTTGTTTCTCCTTCCAGGTTAGCAACATTAAGAAGACACTCAAAGCAACAGCGTCCTCCTCAGCTCAGGAAATGGAGCAGCAGCTGGCTGAGCGGGAGTGCCCTCCCCATGCTGAGCAGAGGCAGCCCACTAAGAAGATGTCCAAAGTGAAAGGTCTGGTCTCCAGCCGCCACTAGGGCTGGCTGGGGCAGCTGGCACTCAGCAGGCCTGGGTCAGGTCGGGAGGGGACACCCAAGGCCTATTTCCGTCCCTCTCTAACTGCAGTGAGTTCCAGATCTGCCCGCCCTCACCAGTGCGTCCCCATCCATTGGTACCATTGCGGAAGATGATTGCTCCTCCCTTGCCTCCCTTCCTAGTTGCTCCCTTCAGACTCAGGGGCTCAACGGATGCCATCCTCACAGGGTCCAACACTGCCCGGCTTCCCTGCAGGGGTCCTTGTCTCTGTGATGGGCTACCTCCCTCCCCGTTGTTGTTTTGCGCCCTGTCATTTTGTCAGGCTGGTCCTAAGCTGGAGACAGTTTACCCAGCCCCGAGATGACTGTGGAGTGGCTCCTCTCTGAGTGAAGAGGGGCCTTGCTTCTCCAGCCCCAAGCACCACAGTACCCACAATGGTGCAAGTGTCTCGAGCCAGGTAGCCACGTTGTTCCCTCTCCTGCCTTACCCCTGTTGGCAGTGCCAGTTGAGGCCATGGAGGGATGTGGTGCTGGGCTATGTTTACTAAACCTTTGGGTTTTCAGCCTCTTAAGCCCAGCCAGGATCTCTCATCAAGTTGGGGCTCTGGGCTGACTCACCCCTGGTGTCTGATACCAGTGGAGGGTGCTTGGGTGTGTGGGCAGCAGCAGGTGTTTCTCCTCGCTTGGGATCCTCTGCTGGCTGCTCTTCCTGCTGTCTCTGACTGCTCAGCCTTGCTCGCCTGAGATCTTTCATGCCTCCGGGCTGCCCCTGGGGTAGGAGTGGTGGTGCCGAAGCCCCTCAGACTGGTGAAGGGACCATTGCTGCTACTTTCTCCTTCCTTCCCGCCCCTCCTTGGCTTGTGACCCAGAGCCCTCTGATGACATCAGTACTCCACTCCTGGCCACAGAAAAGGACTTGACTAGACTTTCTGAACTTGAACAGTTTCAGGTTATATTTTAATTTTTTTTTTTTGTACAGGTTGATTCTAATACATTTCAACATGCTTTTTTCTCCCTTTGTGTCAATATTTGTTATAGTCTAATTGCCAGGGATTTCTCACTTAGTTGGAGGGTATATCTTTGTAGGTGGGTGGGATTATGTGTGTGCGTGGGGGGGGGCTGGGGTTAGTGAGGGAGGTGGTTGGGTGTGTGTATCTGTGTGTGTCTGTGTGTGTGTGTCTCTGTGTGTGTGTGTCTCTCTCTGTGTGTGTATTTTGTTTCCTAAGGGGAGATGGAGGCCCTGTACTGATTTAAACCTCATTGAGTTTGAAAAAGCACATTTTAGGGAAAAAAAAAGAAGAAAAAAATGTAGATTTGACATCTGCCATTGTGGAATATGGGGTTGTACAGGTGGTGGGTTTGGAGGGCAGTATTTTGGGTAGTTCAGAGAAATGTGATGCTCTTTTAGTGGCATGGTTAAAAAGTGGTTTGATCCAGTGTTGAAGTACTCTTGTGTTCCTTTTATGCTAGTCCATATGCCCATATAACACTGTGCCTAACCATAGGTTAAGTTTGATTCCCAAAGTGTGTTTGGTGACTCCCCAGGTCGCACGCTATGTGGAAGAGGGGTTCTGTTATTAAATAAATGTGCACTCCCTGCATCCCATATCCTCACTGAAGTGCATTACTAAGGTCTTGGAGGCATCTTGGGGATGAAGCCCATGCCCACATTGATTTCACTACTAGATCTTTGAGGGTATTGATACATTTTGGGTAAGTTTTGATAAAAAGGTACGTTTCAAGACCCCTAAGGGATGTAACCCACTTCCCAGCCTTATAGATGTTTCCCCCACGGCTCTCAAGACCCTTCCCCATGGCTCTCAAGACCCTTCCCCCACGGCTCTCAAGACCCCGCCCAACAGGGACACACTGAGCAAGGCACTGTTGGTCCTCTTTTCCCCAGCTGGAAAGTTAATTTTGAATTTTTCTTTCTCAGACAGGGTTTCTCTGTGTAGCCCTGGCTGTCCTGGAATATTCACTCTAGACCAGGCTGGCCTCGAACCCTGAGATCCACCTGAGAGCATTGGCCAGGAAAATACAACTATCCCTCCGCTCCGTTGTTCTTACTGTGATAGGAGATTCTGTGTGAGTTCACTTTCTCTCCCTGGGCCGATTTTTCTTCTCCCCACCATTTCTTACACTTCTGCGTCTTCCATCTCCAGTGTCTTCTTGACACCGCCCATCTTTTCTCTCTCTGCTCCCTCCTCCTCAGCACCTGCGTCTGCACAGCCGCTTCTGTCCTTCCTCTGCCTCTCCTTCTTCATCAAGGACACTGTTGCCCCCGGCTTCTGAGCAGCCAGCACTGATGATCGCTCTCTCAGCTTTCCCGGCATTGATAACCCAGGCCTTTCCTGAGTTTCCCTGCCAGCTTCCAAAGTTCTTTTGGGATGTGTTAGTTGCTTTCTGTTGCTATGACAAAAATAATTTGAGAAAATTGGAAGGTTCAGTGAAAGGTTCCTGGTCTCCACTGTCTCTGGGCCGTGGTGGGGCAGAGCATCATGGTGGAGCTGAACTGCCTATTTGTAGGCAGCTGTGAAGAAACTGAAAGGAAGGGCCTGGGACAAGATGTCCCTTCCCCTCCAGCCAGGTTCCGCCTCACAGCATTTCCTCCACCCTGGACCAAACCACAAGCGTTCAGGGAGGAGAGCACATTACAGATCCCAACTCTGACACGGACTCCTTCGTCTGTGCTTGCTGGGGTCCCTGTGACTTCCCTTTGCTGGCACATGTCCTCTATAGGTCGTGTGGCTCGTTCCCATGACTCCAGTCTCTCCTCCAACCCCAGCTCGCCATCTGCGGCTGCTCAGCGTGAGAAGCACAGCCAGTTGGCCATCCCCTGCGTGTTGTCAATAAATGGTGTCACCCATCCAAGTTTCCTGTGGTTGCCATAACAAAAGACCTCAGGCCATGTGTCTTAAACAACAGAATCAATTTCCTCCCAGTTCTGGAGGCTGCGAGTCCAGGGTCATTGTGTTGGCAAGATCAATTTTTCCCAAGGCCTGCGTCCTTTGCAGACGGTTGTCCTCATGTCTTCTCTGTCCTCACAAGACCTTTTCTCTGTGTATACAGATGGAGTTCTTCTTTCATGATCTCATTTAACTTCTCAAAGGTCCCATTTTAAAATACACTCACAACGAGGGGGGGGGTGCTGGGGGGGGAGGCCTCCAAAATGAATTTAGGTACAAGTCCATAATAGTCCTTACCTGACTGAGAACTTGAGGTTTATCCTTAACGCATTCCTGTACTGTATTTGGCTCAGCCACACCTTGAGTTGCATCCTTACTGTTTGAACCGGTCCTTTTCCTGCCTCCCTTGCTATCTCAGGACTGTGCAAGCTGTCCCGCCAGCATCCTTTGCGGTGTCCATTGTGTGCTAGGATGCAGCCACGGCCAGAACATAAAGGATTGCAGAAGCAGAAGGAAGCCAACTATGGTGCTTGATACTTGTAATCCCTGCACTCAAAATGGTGCAGGAGACTAGCTTAGAGCTATCCTGGGTTACATGATGAGCTCCAGGCCAGCCTGGGCTACAAGTATGAGCCTTCTCAAAACAACATCATAGTAGATGGAAAGGTTGTAGATGAGAAGTAAACTGCCAAGTCAAAAGTACAAATCAAAGCTTTTTAAAATATATAAAACAAAAAGGAAAAATACCCATCAAACCAATGAAAGACAGATGAGCAAAGACGACCACAAAGGCTTAGGACCATTAGTTTAAATGCCAGTTCAAGTTAACAGTGTTCTGGGAAGAGGTGGATGATCGTAATTTATTCATAAGATAAGGCAATCGAGAAATTAAAGTTAGGGAAAGCTGCTGGTGCTCAAGCTCCATCCTGGACATACACACAGTCCTGACTCTCAAATTGTTCTCTGACCACCGTGAGCCTCCACTGCATGCAGGCCTGCACTTGGGCACACATGCCCTCTAAGAGTACTTAAAAAAAAAAAAAAAAAAAAAGCCAGGCTTGCCGGGTGGTGGTGGCGCATGCCTTTAATCCCAGCACTTGGGAGGCAGAGGCAGGCGGATTTCTGAGTTTGAGGCCAGCCTGGTCTACAAAGTGAGTTCCAGGACAGCTAGGGCTACACACAGAAACCCTGTCTCGAAAAACAAAAACAACAACAACAAAAAGTCAGGCTTAGTGGAACACACCTCTAATTCCAGCACTTGGAAGGCCAGTGGATCTCTGAGTTCGAGCCCAGTCTAGTCTACATGCAAGCAGACATTTTATTTCCATATTTATTGTTATATGTGAGTACAGTGTAGCTGTCTTCAGACACCCCAGAAGAGGGCGTCAGATCTCATTACAGATGGTTGTTAGCCACCATGTGGTTGCTGGGATTTGAACTCAGGACCTTTGGAAGGCCAGTGGATCTCTGAGTTCGAGCCCAGTCTAGTCTACATGCAAGCAGACATTTTAACAATCCTCCCCTGAGAGCTGGAATGCAGCTCACTTTGCATAGTGAGCATTCACATACTAGTTGGTCGACCTGAGAAAGCTTAAGTACCACTCACTGAGAGATGAGGCCCTGGTGAACGCTTCCTGGCAAAGGCAAGTGGTTCTGGCAATTACTGTAATCCCTGGTAAAGCTGTACCCTAAAGCTCCAGGGAACCTCAGAAGCCACTGCCACCCACCCTCACCAGACTGCTCAGATTCAGGACAGCCTTGTATGCCAAGCACCTCACAGGCTACTGCAGGTACAGACACAGCGTACTGCAGATACACACAGACACAGCGTACTGCAGATACACACAGACACAGGGTACTGCAGATACAGACACAGGGTACTATGGATACACACAGACACAGGGTACTGCAGATACAGACACAGGGTACTACAGATACAGACACAGGGTACTGCAGATACAGACACAGGGTACTGCAGATACAGACACAGGGTACTGCGGATACACACAGACACAGGGTACTGCGGATACACACAGACACAGGGTACTGCGGATACACACAGACACAGGGTACTGCGGATACACACAGACACAGGGTACTGCGGATACACACAGACACAGGGTACTGCGGATACACACAGACACAGGGTACTGCAGATACAGACACAGGGTACTGCGGAGACACACAGACACAGGGTACTGCAGATACAGACACAGGGTACTGCGGATACACACAGACACAGGGTACTGCAGATACAGACACAGGGTACTGTGGATACACACAGACACAGGGTACTGAGGATACACACAGGCACAGGGTGCTGAGGATACACACAGACACAGGGTACTGCGGATACACAGGGTACTGTGAACACAGATACAGGGTACTGTGGATGTAGATACAGAGAGGAAATTGTAATATGATGCTGAGTGCCAGGGCAGGGAAGTAGCTCACTGACAGTGCAAACCCAAACAAGAAAAGTAAAGACCATAGGCACACCTGCATGAGGGCTCTGGGCTCCTGCTCATTTATTTTTCAAAAAGTTTTAAAATTTTTTAAAAGATTTATGTATACAGCATTCTGGCTGTGGACCAGAAGAGGGCACCAGATCTCATTATAGATGGTTATAAACCACCATGGGGTTGCTGGGAATTGAACCGAGGACTTCTGGAAGAACAGACAGTGCTTTTAACCATGAGCCATCTCTCCATGCCTCATGTTCATTTATTACTAAGGGTTTCACTAATTCCCTTGCATCCTTAACTGACTAGGTGATTAAAAAAAAATTAAAATTCCTAAGTGAGTCCTACTACTAAAACCCAGCAAGAGTTTTTCTTAGCAACACCCATGTTCATTGGTCAGTGGGATGGGTCAGCAGGTAAATACACTTACTATGCAGGCCTTGATAACCTAAATTTAATCCCACACATAATGTGGAAGGAGAGAGTCGATCCCAAAATGTTATCCTCTGATGTCTGTGGTGTACAAACACATTGTTCATACATCCTCAATAGTAACCTCAACTTGTTCATGGGTATGGATGAAAATAGTTAGAGAAAGCTAGGCACATATGTCTCATATGACACATCCTAAACCTAAGGATACTTCTTTGGATGATAAAATCCCAATGTATTTGAATCCAATGGACATTCTCTTTCAGTAAAAACACTAAAGGCCTTCCCAGTCAAAGTGGTGGCCTTGATGTACTTCTGACATAATGAATCCCAGTCTTGGACAGTGACTAATGTTATTACAAAGATATCTCTCCTCCCCTCCCCTCTCTCCTCCCCTCTCCCCTCCCCTCCCCTCCCCTCCCCTCTTCCCTCCCCTCCCCTCCCCTCCCCTCCCCTCCTCTCCTCTTCTCTTCTCTGAGTTGCTGTGGCCCCTGGAAGATGCTTTGCCCATTTGTGTTGCTTTGGTGCACTTTGCTGTGCCTGGCTTGTCCTTCCTGATTTCCCTGGCAAGCACTCATTCACAAAGCCGACTTGTTGAGGGGACCCACTTCTCTGCACCTTGCTTTGCTCCTGTTACCTGCATTGCCCTCTTGGAATTACTTGGCCCCTCTGCAGAGTGTGGCTCTTGGAAAGCAGACTATGTCTGCAGTACCCTCTATCTTTGTCTGCAGTGAGGTGCGTGGCATACAAGGCTGTCCTGAATCTGAGCAGTCTGGTGAGGGTGGGTGGCAGTGGCTTCTGAGGTTCGCTGGAGCTTTAGGGTACAGCTTTACCAGGGATTACAGTAATTGCCAGAACCACTTGCCTTTGCCAGGAAGCGTTCACCAGGGCCTCATCTCTCAGCGAGTGATGGTACTTAGGCTTTCTCAGGTCGACCAACTAGTATGTGAATGCTCACCGTGCAGTAGTGAGCAGCATTTCAGCTCTCAGGGGAGGATTGTTAAAATGTCTGCTTACTAATGAGAACACAAAACGTTGCACATAGCGTGGTGAAACTGGACTTATACCCAGGTATCTTAACTAGGGTTTTACTGCTGTGAACAGATGCTATGACCAAGGAACTCTTATAAAGGACATCATTTAATTGGGGCTGGCCTGCAGGTTCAGAGGTTCAGTTCAGAGGTCCAGACAGCATGGCGCAGGAGGAGCTGAGAGTTCCACCTCCTGTCCCAGGCAGCTAGGATAAGGGTCTTAAAGCCCACGCCCACAGTGACACACCTACTCCAACAAGGCTACACCTCCCAATAGTGCCACTCCCTGGACCAAGCATATATAAACCATCACACCAGGTATGCTCTGGGCTCAGGCTTTAACTACATTTCTGTGGGGTTTGAAGTCCTGTGCTGAGCCTCTGGGAAACTGTCGATGGTGGGGTCAAGGCCTGGGCTTAGGCCTTGAGTATAGCCAAGCTAAGCAGTTGTCAGCCAGGCTTTTCATACATCTCTTTGTATTTTAAAAAGATTTATTTATTTATTATATGTAAGTACACTGTAGCTGTCTTCAGACACTATAGAAGAGGGCGTCAGATCTTACGGATGGTTATGAGCTACCATGTGGTTGCTGGAATTTGAACGCAGGACCTTCAGAAGAGTAATCGGTGCTCTTAACACTTCCACACCACACTGAAGGGAGGCAGGGCAGGAGCTGAAGCAGAGGCCGTGGAGGCGTGCTGTTTAATAGACTTGCTCCTCATGGCTTGCCCAGCCTTCTTGGAGAACTCAGGACTACCCACTGTAGACTGGATACTCCCATATCAATCACTAATTAAGAAAATGCTCCTGAGGCAGCAGCTTCACCAGTGACTTTTCTGGCCTCTCATGAGGCCAAGCCTCAGCCGTTCTTCATGACCTCTTTATGCCTTCAAAACAAGTACCATCTGGGAGTCATACCTGTTACCAAGTTTGGCCATCAGCTCAAGCACAACCTTGGCACGGAACACAGCTTCTGTGCACTCACCAAAGACACTTCCCAGAAGATTTCATCTCAATGCTTTGAATCCTGGGCAGCCTCCAGAGCTCCAAGCTGCCTGTAGCGGCAGACACAGGCCTTACCTCTCACAGCGAGGCAGTTCATCTATTGAGCAGTCCCGCCAGGCGCCCCCTCCTTTCCAGTTCCTGCCCATCAAAGATGGGATCTCCTGGTACGAAGTTTTGCTCTCACCAAAGCCCTTGCCCCTGCAGATAGATACTCCTTAGGAGATGAGGCGTAGGAAGGCTTCTCAGACACCTGAGCTGGAAGATTCTTGCAGTGGCACCGAGTGACAGACAAGGCGAGGGCACTTTGTCATTGTCACCCAAAGCATACCAGAACCAATCAGCTATCTAGGAATGCTGGCACATGCATGTGAGCTCAGCACCCAGGAGGTAGATGTCATAGGATCACAAGTGCAAAGCTAGCCTAGGCAACCTAGCAAGTGCTAGGCCAGCCTGGGCTATCAGACCCTGTCTCAAAAAGGATAGAGAAGTAAAAAGGAGCCTACTAAGAAATAAATGAGCACTTGATTGTCCTTTGGTATCCGGATTCCATGCCATCTGGAAACAGTGGGTAGCATCTACCATCAGTTGTCAGGCTAACTAAAGCTGTTCTCTCTTCTACACTGGTCAAGTGTGGTGGCACACTGTAATCCCAGCACACGGAGGGCAGAAGCAGGAGGAGCTCTGTGAGTTTAATGCCATTCTGATCTACAAGGGAGCTCCAGGACAGAGTGTAGAGAGAGTAAACAAGTTATCACAGCCCCAGGGTTGAAAGGAAAGAGTCACAGTCAACGCAGCCTAATGCACCACGGATAAAAAACAACCCTCCCCCTCCTCCCATTACTGTGGAACTAGGGCCTTGCAGAAGCCAGGTCAGTGCTTTGCAGCTGAGCCGCCCTGAATCCAGCCCCTTCTCATTTTTCTTCCCAGACCCTCTGGGTCATATGACCAGGTAATTGCATTTCATTGACCTGTGCCAAAACCTCAGTCTTGAGCTGCAGCTGAGGCCCTGGGACTCCCCAAGGTTGACACGCCTTACACACACACACATACACACACACACACACACACACACACCCTTCCTTTCTCAGTACAGCTCCATTAGGGTTTTCCCCTCTATTGTCCTTTATGTTTTTAGGATGTTGTTTCTTTTGTTTGTTTGTTTTCTAAGACAGGATTTCTCTGGGTAGCCCTGACTGTCCTGAAACTCCCTCTGTAGACCAGGCTAGCCTTGAATGTACAGAAATCCACCTGTATCAGTCTCCTCTAAGAGGAGGGATTAAAGGCATGCGCCACCACTACCCGCTGCTAGTCTCTTCTTAATCGCTGTTAATAACAAGGTCAGCTCCAGCTAACCAGCATCAAATGTCCCAGTAAGGCAAGGGTTGCACTTCAGTGACATGGGTCTCTTGTTAATCACATCTAATTAATACATATATATATATATAATTTATATAATACAATAATATATATAAATATAAATTTTATATAAAATATGAAATTGCATTTCTTCTTGTTGACTTCTTCTCTAACTCATTTTGCCATTAGGGTTATTTAAAAACCGTCGTCTCAAGTACTACAAATGGCCAGCAGAGGTCAGCAGTATACCATAATGCCCTGGGCTAGACTTGGAGGCTAACAGTGTGTTCTGGGCAAATCTTGAGCCTGGGTTTAGAAGTCCAGAATATATGATAAACGTCTCTAAATTGGAGTCTATGGTGTGGTTAGGTGCACAGAGATGACTCTGAAAGGTCAAGAGACCAGTGAGATGGCTCAGCAGTCAAAGCACTTGCTATCAGTTTAGACAGCCTAAGCTCCCTCCTGAGACCCACGGGGCAGAAGGAGAGAACCAACTCTTACATTGTCCTCTAATATCCATATGCACACAGCGGTGCACCTGCATGTGTGTGTGTGTGTGTGTGTGTGTGTGTGTGTGTGCGTGCGCACACGCACACACGCGCACGCCAGCTTTCGCAGGCTCTCTCTCTCTCTCTCTCTCTTTCTCTCTCTCTCTCTCTCTCACACACACACACACACACACACACACACACACACACGAAATGTAAAAAAAAACAAAACAGCCAAGGCTGGAGAGATAAATGAATCCTCAGAGGAATCCAAGATCCCTTCGCTGGAAGTCACTTCTCACGGCCCAGACTGATGGCAGAGCACTGTGTGTGAGTGCGGTTTCATCTCATCTAGATGTGAGTGACTCCTCACACATGCCCGTTTGCCCATCTACTCCACCAGCCTGGCCAGAGCCTCTGACAAGGGACTTGCTGGTACTTCTCAGTATACTGTGGCTGGCCTGATAACCTGCTGGGCTCTGGTGATGCCAAGTACTTCTACGTGCTAAGTCACTTCCCTGCTGTCTTAGTCGGGGTCGCTGTTGCGGTGATGAAAACTTTACGACCAAAGAAACTTGGGGAGGAAAGAGTTTTTTCAGCTCACACTTCCGCAGCACTGTTCGTCATTGCAGGAAACCAGGACGGGAGCTCAAACAAGGCAGGAGCGCGGAGGCAGGGGCTGGGGCAGAGGTGCTGCTTACTGGCTAGCTTCCCCTGGCTTGCTCAGCCGCTTTCTTACAGAACCCAAGATCGTCAGCCCAGGGGTGGTCCGTGCCCCTTCCCATCAATCACTAATTAAGAACATGTCCTGCAGCTTCTAGAGGCATCCTCAGTTGTTTCCTCCTTTGAGATAACTCTGGTTTATGAGTCAGGTTGAGCACACCCACTTTATAGCTTTGTCACCCAAACGAGTCAGCTTCAAAAATACGCCTTTAGCTTTTTTTAAAAAACTAACTAATTAATAATTTTTTTGATTTTTCAAGACAGTGTTTCTCTGTATGGCCCTGGCTCTCCTGGAACTCACTCTGTAGGCCTTGAAATCCTCCTGCCTCTGCCTTCCAAGTGCTGGGATTAAAGGTATGCACCACCACTGCCCTGCTTTTTCCTTTTTTCTTTCTTTTCTTTTCTTTTCTTCTTTTTTTTTAAAGATGTATTATGTACACAGTGTTCTGCTGGCATACCAGAAGAGGGCACCAGATGAGCCACCATGTAGTTACTAGGATTTGAACTCAGGACCTCTGGAAGAGCAGTCAGTGCTCTTAACCGCTGAGCCATCCCTCCATCTTTTCCCTCCTCAATGCCCAGGCTCTTCCTTTTGCATGTCTACTGCAGAACTTCTCTCCACTGGATTTTGCTGGCTGTCTCTCTTGGGTTGTCTGCCACTCCTCTATATTCTGCACTTGCTACTCAGTGTCAGCGGATGGAGACGCTCTGTTAGGCTGTAGGAGATGGTGCCTTCCTTCATGGGGCCCACGATGTCCAGCTGCCTATCCTTGTGCTTGTGGTGCCCATCACAGCATTGAGAGCAGCAAAGTGGCGTGGGGCAGGTGTTCATTGTCCCCGAGATGCAGATTTGACTGCACTTTAACTTTGTCATCCAGTCAGCAGGCCTCAGGAAAACAAGCCGAGAGTGTTGACCAGATGGTAGCGTTAGCAAGGCCGCAGGGATCTTACACAAGTAACGGAAGGAACCGCAGCAGCCCCTGCCGGTGACGGCGCTCGAGTCTTGCCATTTCTTCTTCATTAGTTTGCTGAAATCCCTTATCTGTAGATACTCCTTTCCGTCTGCTGTGAGTCTGTCCAGTGGTGCAGGAGCAGGATAACCACACGGACAATTTAAAAAGAGCATTGTCCACTACAGACATTTTCTGTATCATAGTAACAATTATAATTAATTGTATAATATATTTAAATTATTTAGTGGGTTTTAATGTATTATTATTGTTACTATGGTCAAAGCTTAAATTGTCCTAGCCTGGGCCAGTGGGAGTTTCTTTGGGCTCTCTCCTGAGTTCTTTGGGCCTGAACCCAGTCGGGTACGATGGTTCTCTCCTGTCATACAGGGCCAAGATGTCCCTGGCTCCTTTTTGAGTATTTTGTTCAGACTTGCAGGCTTGGGATACGGTCTAGTGGATACTGTGTCTGGCATGCAAGCATGATGAACTGAATTTGGATCCCTGGGACCCATGTAAAGCCGTGTCTGTCATCCCAGTCCCCCGTGGGGTGATGGATGCAGAGACAGGAGGATCCCAGGAAGCTCACCAGGCAGCTAGCCTATGGTATGCAGTGTCAAGCAAGAGACTTACACTCAAGCTTGTCTCTTACTTCCACCCATGTACCATGCCACATGCATGTCTACACTTACTCGAACATACACATCACACACATAAGATTTTACAACAAAGAAAAAGCAGACCTATAGTAATAGACATCTCATGAAGTCACGCTGATTTTTCAGTTCAAAATGTAGTATTATGGACTTTTTTGAGACAGTCTTACTCTGTAGCCTGGGCTAGCGTCACGCTATGGTCAGTGCTCTGCCGTAACTTCCTGTATGCTGAGATTATAGGCATGCATCGTCATATCTGGATAACACTATCGATTTTACTTTAATCCTTTAAATATTGCATCTATCTATTTTTTCTTCCTTCAAGAATCCTGATCTTGAAGACACAGGGCAGTAGTAAAAATAAATTTACGTGCAGTTGACAGAGTAACAGTCTTTTAAAAAATTTTATTTATTTTTTATATGTGAGTACACTGTAGCTGGCTGCAGACACCCCAGAAGAAGGCATCATATCTCATTACAGATGTTTGTGAGCCACCATGTGGTTGTTGAGACTTGAACTCAGGACCTTCCAAAGAGCAGTCAGTGCTCTTAACTGCTGAGCCATCTCTCCAGCCTCAGAGTAACAGTCTTAATGCTTCTCCATCAGAGTAAGTGGTAGAGCAGGTCCCTGTGACACTGTCAGAGTTTGCTGTGCTGGGGTACCCATTCTTACCTTTGAAGCCTCAAGCTGTTTTTGACAGGTCCCTGTGTGTTTAATGTTTTCTAACACTTGATGTCACTATGGTTTTGGCTGAGGATGAGTCTTACATGCTTCAGAAAGATCTCACAGACACAATATTCTGAGTCCTGAGACATGTTAGCACTTTGTATGAAAGGTCATTTTCCTAGATATCAAATATTTGATTCATATTTAACTCCCTGCATTGATTAGTTTTAATTTAATTAATTGATTTATTGTTTGAGACAGGGTTTGATTGTGGCATTTTGGATAGTCTGAAACTCACTGAGTAGACTAGATTGGTCTTGAACTCACAGAGATCCACCTGCCTTTGCCTCCTGAGTGCTGGGGTTAAAGGCATGTGCCACTGTGCCTGCCTGTGCTAGTCAGTACTTACTGTCAACATGACACAAACCTAGGGTCACCTGGCAAGAGGGGACCTCAGTTGAGGAACTGCACAGATGGTGCAGTGGCCACGTCTGTGGAGAACTGCTGATTGATGTGGAAGGGTCCAGCCTGCTGTGGCCAGTGCCATCCCTGGACTGGTGGTCCTGGGCTCTGTAAGAGAATGATCCAAAGAGCAAGACTGTATGCCGTTTTACAGCACAGACTGTGCTTCAGTTCCTCGAGTTCCTGTGCTGACTTCCCTTAGTAATGGATTAGGACCTGAGGTGTAAGCCAGATAACCCCCTTCTCTCCCATCCTGCTTTCAGTCATGGTGTTTCTCAAGGACAGAGAGCAATGAGTACGCTCCTTAGGCACGCTTCGCTGAATTGTTCTGCTGCACAGCCATGGAGCCCATCTTGGGAGCCCAATTTAAAACCTTGAATACAAAAACAAGTCTGGAGCCTGTCCGCGTTCCTTTGGAGGACACTTGCTATTTCTCCTCTTGTTTCTTCAATCTTTTCACCCAATGCCACACAGTAAATTTCTCTTTTTTTTTTTAAATTTTTTTTATTTTCTATATTCTTTGTTTACATTCCAAAGGCTTTCCCCTTTCCCAGTTACCCCCCACCATATGTCCCATAATTCCTCTCCCCCCCATGCTATTCCCCACTCTTCCCCCCCCCCACGATTTCTCTGTTCTGGGTCTACAATACTGGATCCAATCTTTACAGGCCCAGGGTCCTCTCCTTTTTTTCTTCTTGAGAGTCATTTGACTTGCTAATTGTGCCTTGAGTATTTAGGGCTTCTGGGCTCATTAATATCCACTTATCAGTGATAGTAAATTTCTTAAACCATAGCTTGGTGTTTTGGGTAATTTTGGGGTGTTTTTGGTAATATTTTGGGTAATTTTCTCAGGCATTAATGTATTCAGTATAGCTCCGAGTATGTTGTTCAGTAAAGACAAATCATTTGCCTGCAGGCCTGATATTCAGCTGTCAGTAGAGGGTGCTGTTGGAACACGGAAATGGACAGATTTGCTTTGCTCTATAATAGTGGTTCTCAACCTTCCTAATGCCTTGACCCTTTAATACAATTCCTCATGTCATGGTGACTCCCAACCCATGAAATTATTTCCATTGTTAGTTCATAACTGTATTTTTGCTACTGTTGTGAATCATAATGCAAACATCTGTGTTTTCCGATGGTCTTAGTCGACCCCGTGAAAGGGTTGTTCAACCCTCAAATGGGTGGCACACAGGTTGAGAATCGCTGCTGTAGTAGTGCTCCTGCAGTAGTCCCTTTGGCAGTGCCTGGTGGCCAGCGAGCAGCTCATGGCACGTGAACAGCTGCTCTTAATATCCTGTCCCAGGAGGCTGCAGAAACCTCAGCCACTTCACCATTCCTCTTCAAGGTCTTGATCTTAGTGCTGGGGCATGGAGACTTTCTTAGGGCCGGCCTCAGCCGCAGAGGCAGAGGTGTCTCATTTACTGCTGCTCTTTCTAGCCATGCTTCATCACTCCCGTCCGTCAGGGCGAGCAGTCCAATGTGTAACTTTCCCCTTCATGGTGCTTTGTGATTTCTCTCTCCTCAATGGGTCCTGAGAAATGTGCAATAGTCCCCTCGCCCCCACGTGTCTGTGTCTACATGTGTGTAAAGATGCATATGGGGGCCAGATGACAATCTCTTGTGTTCCTCAGGAAACCTGTCCAATTTATTTTAAGGCAGGCCTCTCACTGGTCTGCAGCTTGCCATATAGGCTAGGATCCCAGAGGTCCCAGAGATCCACTGGTCTTCTCTCGACTGCATTGGGATTTCAGGCATATGCACCGCCCCTGTCTTGTGTGTGTGCTCATACATGTGGGTACATGTACACATGTGTGTATGTGGAGGCCAGAGGTTGACCTCAGGTGTCTACAACATGTTTATTATTAATGAAATTCGTGTGTGCATGTGTGTATATGTGTACATGCATGTGCATGGCATGGAGCATGTATGGAGATCAGAGGACAACTTGCAGAAGTCTGTTCTCTCCCACCATCATGTGGATTCCAGATCTCAATCTCAGGCTGTCGGGCTTGACAGTAAGGGCCCCTGCCTACTGAGCCTCCCCTAGCCCCATAACTTACTTTTTGGGACAGGATCTCTCACTGAGCCTGGGGCTCACTGATTGGCTAGGTTGGGCAGTTCACAAACCCCGTGGATCCTCCTCTCTCTGCCCTGTTATTACAGGCTAAAGGGAACCTTATATGCCCTCAGCCCTCAGTCACACCCACCCCTAAACCCTTTTTTATTTGACATAGGTTGTCATATAGCCCAGGCTGGTCTCAAGCTTATTATGAAGTTAAGAATAACCTTCGACTCCTGATCCTCCTGCCTCTCTGCTTCCCAAAGCCTAGGACTATATGTCTGTCAGGTAAGGTTAATTTGTCTTACAGTGTTAGGATTTGAATCCCGGGCCTCATGCATCTAGGCAGCCGGCTTATTGCTGGGCGGTATCCCAGCCCGGTTTTGGTAGTACTGGCAATGGAACCTGGAGCACGGCACCCGCCAGACAGATGCTCAGCCTTCTCCTTCTCCCTGATTTGAAAAAAAAAAAAAAAGACACCGTGATCTGTATCTTACAGACATTTTCAATGATATTTGAATTTATATTCCTCTTTTTAAAAAAATATAAAATCAGTTTTGTTCAATTTTAGAAGTAGGTGGTTGAGGAAGGTTTTCTAACTTTATATCCTTCTCCTGTTTCCTCTAGTGTCAAACAAAACAAAACAAAACAAAACACCCTGCTATGATATACTGTAGCAATAATAAAAAAATTCAAGCTGTCATAAGATCACATTCAATATCCTTGCATTTTACACATGTTTAAATAAATTAAAATTAAAAAATAAATGTAATTTAAATTTAAATTAAGAAACATAACAACAAAATTATAATCCTTAGAGTTAGGTATGGTGGTGCATGTCTTTTTTTCCCAGCATTGGGAGGCAGAGACAGGCAAAGCTCTTGAGTTTCAACCTGGTCTACATAATGAGACTCCATCTCAAAAATAAAATATCGCATTGCTTAGAAAACAAACAGGAGGGCTGGAGAGTTGGCTCAGCAATTCAAAGCATTGGCTGTTTTCCCAGAAGACCCAAGTTTCATTGCCAGCACCGACAGACACGGTGGCTCACAGTCGCCCTGACTCCGGTCCCAGGGCAATCTGAGCCCTCTTTCTTTCACTTCCATGGGTGCTGCATGCATAAGATACATGGACATGTGCTGGAAAGATTCCCATACACCTAAAATATAAATAAGAAAATATTTGGAAAAGAAATGAGACAGAATTATAAATCATAATCTACATAGAATATTGCCAAATTTTAAAGATTTGAATGAGTAGAAAGATGTCTATTGATCACTGATAGAACAATTTAATGTTATTAAAATAATGATAATTACCAAACTATTGATTCAGTACAAATCCTGGCAGAATTCTTGTTGTCTCCTTTGCAGACATTGGCAGGCTGACCATGAAAATCATATGGAAAACCAGAGAGCCCTATTACAGCTAAAATAATCTTGGGACTAAGAAGACATAGGAAAGACTTCTGCTTCCAGGCTCTAAGACACTCGGGGTGATAGTGGTGTAAGGTGATGTCATCATTGTGTCCCTCATGGCGGTGACAAGAATCACCTGAGGAAACAGCTGAGAGGCTCGGTTTTGCTCACAGTCTCAGGACTTGTGGCTCCTCCTCGGCCTGTTGGATTCTGAGCCCGCGGTGCGGCTGCCATCACTGAGAGAAGAGGCCGCTAGCTCACGGCAGACCAGCAGAGCAAGGGCACTGAAGACTGGTCATCATCCCCAGAGAAGTCCTACGGCCCCACTTCCCGTTATGGTCTACTTTCTGAAATTTTCAGAACCTCCAATGGCTCTACCAGCCGGGGACCAAGCATTCAAGACACAAGCCTATGGGGACATTTCCTAGTCAAGCCATAACTTTCTGCTTTGTCCCCTCCCCAAACTCACTGACATCCCGTGCATCAGGATGTGCGCCGACAAACACATCTGGTGCATTTCAAGGGGCCCCAAAAGCTCAATGGGTCCCAACCTTGCCCAATCTTAACCTTGTCCAAATTGTAAGTTTCTTCTGAGGTTAAAGGCTGAGCCTCTGTAAAATACAAAGCTTGTATTCCCAAGCTACAGTGTCACAGAGCAATATAGCATGGAAATCTCCCAGAGCATGGCTGAGACCCAGAGAGCCAGCGCCGAGTTCCCTTCCTCCATGTCTGGGTTCACATGTCATGGTCAGCTCCAACAGGTACAGGCAGCCATTTTTAACCGTGTGGCTCTCCCTGAGCTGGCACCACTCTGTGACTCTATCGCATATCCCTGGCGGCTTCAAACGCGCTGCAGACTCCATTTCATCTTTATTACCCTCATCGCTTCATCCATAGCCCCCTCAGGAGATTTTGCAAGGATTTCAACCTATTGCGTTATGGGGCCTCCCAGACGTTTTGAAAAACTCCTCTGGAAACCTCCAGGACCCCATGCTTTTTCACTGTGTAAGATCAGCATCACATGGACCTGAGATGAGCACATCAACCCCTTCACCCCAAATGCTAATATAGTTGGCTGTTTTGTCGAGAAACGCTGCTGCCAGAGGAACTGGGGAAAGCCCTGGCCCCAGATTCTGTGAATTGCTTTCTCTGGGACTGACTGGAGTTTGGTAAAGCAGTCCGTAAATAGGTTGTCTGAGGAGACGGGAAGGGGGCAAGGGGCTCTGATGGATGTCCAGCTAATGGCAAGAGTCAGCACAGATGCACATTCTGGGCCAGCTTTCTCCAAGGGTTGAGGACTACAGAGGCACTCCCAGATTTGTCATGGTCCATGGCCCTCTGAGCTGCACCTCAGTCCCCAGCAGGATGATCATCAATCATTCTAGGACACCAGATAGCACATCCAGAGGCCTTCCTCTACATTATCAAGTGGGTTTTCAGCAACTGCCTCAACACAGTTACTGGGTGGCCAGCCCCTCTTTTTTTTTCCCCCTCAAGAGGCAGCTAGGAGAGGGTTAAATTCTGTGCAGAGTTGCTTACTCAGAGACATTAGTCAGCCCGACACTCCATGACCTCATAAAAATGCAAACACCCTTTTCCTCAGCCATATGTAATCCCCAAAAAACAATTAACCTGGCCTCAATCGTAATTTATATAGGGATATAATACCCTACTTATGTTTTCACACCGTCATCAAAAACTTCTCTCATCTTTGTCACTAAATGATACCTGCAAGTACTTGGCTTCCTTTTAGGGCCCCCAGATATGAGCAGCAGAGGCTGGTACTGCAAAGCCATGCATGACTGCTAGCCCAGCTTCTCCGAATGCTGGGGCTAGGCTCTGGCCCTCCCTTCCTTTCCAGCAAGCTGCATGAGTTGTAACACTCAGGCCGCACAGTGGGAGCAAAGGCAGGACGTCTGGGATGAGGACTTGCACACACCGGCTCCAGAAGCCTTTCCACTGCAGGGAAGGGTTGTTCCTCTATGTGCTGGGGGCATGAATGTGAGCTTGAGTCCTCTTTCCCTAAGGCATGGGACAGACAGCTTCTTGTCACAGTGACAGAATAATTGACAAAGGAAACTTAAGGATACACACACACACACACACACACACACACACACACACGTGCGCGCGTGTGTGAAAATAGCATCTCACATGTAGCCTTGGCTTGATGGACTCAGACTCACATGGATCTGCTTCCTCTGCCTCCCAAGTGCTGAGATAAGGTGTGAGTCATCACTTCCAGCCTTGCTTCCTCCTCCTCCTCCTCCTCCTCTTCCTCCTCCTCCTCCTCCTCCTCCTCCTCCTCCTCTTCAGTTTCTTTTGGCTCATGGTTGAAGAGGATTTAACCAGCCGCGGGGAAGGCGTGGCTGTGGCAGGCTCACGGTGATTGCGACTGCAATCCTTACTTACCACGACACACTTCATGAGTGGTCCCAACCAGGCTCCCAAGGGTCCATAAGCCCCTACGGCAGGGCCACCAACCAGGTACCGAGTGTTCAAACACAGGAGCCTTTTGGGGACATTCCACATTCAACCCACAGTAATTAGAGACTTCTTCGTTCCAGGGAAGCATTTGTTATTTCTTTTTTCTAGGATTTGTACTTAAAGGCTTGGAGTGTAGCTTGCTAGAGTGCTGGCCCAGCAGTCATGGAGCCCTTGGCTTGATCCCTAGCGTCATGCAAATAGGGTGTGGCAGTTCACATCCAAAGCTATAGCACTGGGAAGATGGGGGCAAGACCAGAAGTTCAAGGTCACCTTTGGCCAAATAAGGTGTTTGAGGCCAGCCTGGGATATGTGAGACAAATCTAAAAGAATTATCCTTGGGGCTGAAAAGATAGCCCAGTGGTTAAGAGGCTCTGGGGACTCTTCCAGAGGACCTGGGCTTGTTCCCCAGCCCTTACCTGGTGGACCACCTGAGGATCCAGTCCTAGGGGATCTAATGCTCTCCTTTGGTCACTGTAGGCACTAGGAACACACGTGGTACACGTACATATATAAACACGTGCAGGCAAACCACTCACACACAGAAAATGAATAAATAAAACTTTTAAAAGTTATTTTATATAAACACCTAGAAGTGGCTGGCACAGTCTGTTGGCTAGTTTTATGTCAGCTTGACTCAGCCTAGAGTCATCTGAGAGGAGAGAACTAAGAGCATCTTCCTAAGGTCGTGAGAGCAAGCCTCTGGAGCATTTTCTCAGTGATTGATGTGGGAGCGAGGGCCCAGCCCATTTGGGGTGGGGATCATACTTGGGTGGGTGGTCCTGAGCTCTACAAGAAACCTGGGAGCAAGCCAGTAAGCAGCACCTTCCACAGCCTCTGCATCCGCTCCTGCCTGCGGGGTCCTGCCCTCTTCCTGTCCTGACTTGCTTTGATGATGAGCAGTGCTATAGAAGTATAAGCCAAATAAATCCTTTCTTTCCCAGCTTGCTTTGGTCATGGTGTTTCATCACAGCAATAGGAACCCTGACTAAGACATGGGTGTTTGCATAGTGAATTAATTAGAGCATCCCTTCTTTTTGGAATGTGGAGTTCCCCTGGACTGTTTACATCCCAGCACCAAATGCCCAGCCACCCAACCAGAGTGGGCGGAGCTACTGAGGTGCTGCAGCCTTGCTCCTGCTTTCCCCCTAGTCCCTACTGGGACAGAAGGCAGGTGAGACTGTGGGGCAGGAAGAGACCTTCCCCTTTCAGAGCAGGACAGTCTGGAATGTGGACGGAGGTCTCTCCACAGACCTTGGGGGCACTGGTGGAATTCGAGGGATGGAGGGACGAACCTGGGCTGAGAGTCTGGTCTTCTGAGAGCCCTCTTGGCTGCTCATGTTCCTTGTCCCTCCACAGGTCATTTGTCTGCTTATTCAGAGACTGGATCTCCAGGCTGTCCTTGAATTCTGATTCCCAGGTTCTGGGGTTACAGGCATGAGCTACCAGGCCTTCAGTCTTTTGGTGCCTATAGATTTTTCAGTTGTCATCAGAACTAGGAACAAAAGTGTGACATCCGCGCTATGGGGTGTGGGGGTTGGTGGTCCATTAGGCTCTTGCTTGGAACAGTAAGATACTGGGATTTTCCTACCCAGATATTGATGGTAGTGTGTCAGTTTGGGTCCCTATAAAAATGAAAGCCTGCCTTGGAGGGCAGTGAATGTGAAGTGGTTCTGTGATGAGTGACCATGCTGAATTGATCATTAAAACCCTCCAGGTCAGGTGCATGAGCACAAGCACACATGTGCACATGTATACACACACACACACACACACACACACATACCACACCCCCACACACATACCATACACACACAACACACAAATATACCAGACATGCACAGACACACGTGTGCACACACACATACCACACCCACACGTGTGCACGTGCACACACACACACCCACACACACACTTACCGGACACACACAACACACAAATATATCACACACACGGACATATGTGCACACACACATGTGCACACACACACAGCACACACACATACCAGATACACACAGATACACATACACATACAGACAGTCAGGTGCGCACACTCCTTATCAGTCCAGGATTGGAGCTAGCATTCTCTTAGCAACCATCAACCCCTATAATTTTGTTACTTGCTCAGATAAAGACTGTTTTCTAAAATGATTTCATTTCCATATTAAATCATTAAGAGCATTACAAAGCAGAAAACAATGTGGGATTTAGACAGATAGTTTTGTTGTTTGTTTATTTTCCTTTCTGTGTTGCTGGCCTCCAACTCAGTATTTCCTTCACCCAGGCTCCTGGATGCTGGGATTGTGGTGGGAGCCAGCATACCTGCTTAGATACATTTCAAGTGGCTTTTGAACTCCTTTATTATTGGCTAAGGACAGTCACTTGCACCAGCACATCCGGCTTAGGTTTTTGAGATAGGGCCTGAAATCTGCAGCTCACGATAGCCTGGCGCTTCTGCCTCCACCTCCTGAGCACCCGGATTGCAGGTGTGGTACTGGGGATCAAACTCAGTCAGTGTGCGCTAGGAAAGTGAAGTTCTGTCAACCGAGCTACGTCCCCAGCCCGAGTACTCTGCTTTGAATGGTAAAGCTGGGCCTGCTAAGATGGCTTGGCAGGTATGAACACATGTGCAGGCCTGACAGGTTAGATCTTAGGGACCCTTGCAAAAGGGGGAACATCTTCTTAACATTGTCCTGAGTGCCACATGGCATGCACGCACACACACACACACACACACACACACACACACACAAACACACACACACACAAACACACACACATACTTATATACACATATCCCTGCATCATAAACATACCTGCATATACACACAGCACACACATGTTCACAAACATTCATATATACATATGTATAAATACATACATACCTGCATAACATGCCTCTGCATCCACACACACACCCTTGCATACACACACACCCTTGCACCCACACACACCACTACATACACACACCCCCTACATACACACACACCACTGTATACACATACCCCACTGCATACACACACACCACTGCATGCACACACACCACTGCAGACACCCACACCCCCTGAATCCACACCCCCCTGCATATACACACACCCCTTCGTACACACACACCAAATAAGTGAATAAATGAAAAAACTTCTTTCTTCAGAGAACCTCAGCCTCACTGGGGAACTGTACCCTGTTGACCAAGCCTGTAGCACAGACACCTGTCCCTCTTTGGTACCAAAAGAGGTAGAAGAATCATCAAACAGGCTGGGCTTGGTGGTGCATAACACCTTTAGTCTCAGCACTTGGGAGGCAGAGACAGAGGCAGAGGCAGGTGGATGGATCTTTGAGTTTTAGGCCAGCCAAGGCTACATAGTGAGACCCTGTCTAAAAAAAAAAGAATCAAACAGGTAAGTTTTTTTTTTTAAACAGGTAAGTTATTGAATGTCTCCCGTTTACTGTCCCTCCAAGGGTCTGCTAATATGAACTGAAAGTAGACAAAATAACACGAGGAAAGTCATGCAAATGTGTTTAACTCACAAGGGGAAAATCACAGGACAGTGGGTGCCCCGCATAATCAAGTAGGGCTCAATACCTTCCTTCATAAGGCAGAGGAAGGCGGGGAGTGCAGGTAATTTCGAGGGATAGTAAATGATTTTAGGGAAGATGAATAGACACGGGAGGCAGAAATTAGCTTGTAAATGATTCTCTGGAAATTTGAAGGAGCCCCAGAGAGAGATAATATCTTGTAAATGATTCTCTTTGGAATTGGAATGAGCTGGAGGGACTAAAATGATTCTCTTTAGAATTGGAATGAGCTAGAAGAACAGATAATATATTGTGACAAAGTCCAGTCCAGGTGTGCCATTACTGAGCCTTCTTTTCTGTGAGCTGGGGAGGTCTCGTGGAGAGGCGGGAGGAAGCTGGGTTCTCTTTGGGGGGTACAGCATGAATGACCGTTCTGTGCGGAAAGAGGTTACTTTTGTAGCCACAGTACGAAGGTCATAAACTGATACATTTACCAAAAGCACTGGTGGTGTCAGATAGACGGACCACAGCAAAGCAGCTAAATCCCTCTTCCCCTCTCCCACCCTCTCCACCTCCTCTGGTCTCCAACCTCCCTCCATTTCTGCATTCCTCCCTTCTCCCTTCTCCTGGCTTCTTCTCTTCTTTCTTTCTCAAATAAGGTTTGGCTGTGTAGCCCAAGCTAGCCTCAAACGTCAGCGCCTCCCGCCTTAGGCTTCCAATTGTGGGTAGTAGGTAGGGAGCATGTGGAGTCCCAATGGCACTTTGTTGCTTTGGAGTTGGCAGAGGCTAGCTCAGTGATGCCTTCTGAGAGGCTAGCTGAGGTCTGCGAAGCTCAGCGATCTAGTCTGCTCAGATTGTGTAGTCACTGGGTGGCAGGCTAGACCCAGAGGCATACCATTTGGGCTTTTGGCTGCAACATTCCGTTATCGATGGACCTAAGTGTTTGCTCAAAAGCCAAGATGAGAGGCGGTAGAAAGATAATCAGGTTGTTCAAACATCCTGGGAAGATGGAGGAGTTAGTGCATCTGCTGCACGCCACATCTTAAGACATCCGTCTATGAAAGGGCTTTTATAGTCACGGGGAGGAGCTGTGTGTGTGTGTGTGGGGCATCGGACAGAGAGACCTCCGCTGGATGGGGTTGTGCCCTTCAGCCAGCTGTTTCCAGTTAACCTTGACCTCAGGGGTAAGTAGTTCCCATAGTTCTTTGGGTTATTGCTAAGCTACTTCAAGTTAAACCTCTCTACAATTTCTGTGCTCTGTGTTAGTTGACTCATAGAACTGAAGATCAGGAGGGGCGTTACACATTCGCATGCTGGCGTCATCAGAGGGTGCCAGATGTTCTGGGTTCTGTAAATCTAGAGAATGATTACTTAGTAGTTAACACCTTAACCATTTAGGTGCAGCCTTTCTCTAGAATTTAGGTTGCTGGGCAAGTGGGGTGGCGGGTGCCAAAGGAGAAATCACAGAGGAGTGGCCACTATTAAACACTCTCGCCATAATCCGTGTTACTCAGCCAAGATCAAACAGCCGGAAGTGTCTTTAAGGGAGCTGCAGTGTGTTTGAGAGCTCCAGTGTCACACGGCTGCTTCCTGTGCCAGGGCTCGTGGGTTGGGGAGAGGTCCTCAGAATGGCAGTCCAGAGGCAGCGTGGAGCCTTTAAGGAGCTGAGGGACGGCTCCGCAGTAGGAAGCAGTCTTCCAGAGGACCCAGATCCCATTCCTAGCATCCACATGGGGCCTCAAGACTGCGGGCTCTTTGAAGGCACTGCAGAGACATACACGCTGGGCGATGGTGGCGCACGCCTTTAATCCCAGCACTTGGGAGGCAGAGGCAGGTGGTTTTCTGAGTTCAAGGCCAGCCTGGTCTACAGAGAGTTCCGGGACAGCCAGGACTACGCAGAGAAACCCTGTCTCGAAAAACCAAAACAAAACAAAAAACCCAAAAAACTAAAACAGTATATACACATAAAATAAAAATAAAGGTTAAAAACATGAAAGAAGGAAGGAAGGAAGGAAGGAAGAAAGAGAGAGCCTAGCCTGAGTTCTCTGATCTGAGGAGAATGACACTGGGCCCCAAATATGTCTGCTATCTTGCTTTGTTGTATTCAGAGGTGATGTGTGGCGTGGGGTGGGACTTCTTGCAAAAAACCCCTGCTGTTTGGATTTTTAGCCTCTAAAACTATTAGCAGAATAAACATTTTTTCTTTATAAAGTTAGGCTGTATCAGGAGTAAAAAAAATAGTTAACTGAAGTTCTCAGAGTAAAGAGGGGTGCTTACCTCAAAGCATCTACAAGGCTGGTTGACCGAGAACTTCAGCGTCTGGAGTGGAAGCCGACTGCTGCCTCTGCGTGCTGGGATTGAAGGCTGCACCACCTCGGGGCGGGGCAGAGTGGTTTTTTTGTTTTTGTTTTTGTTTTTGTTTTTGTTTTTGCATTGACCCTGTGATGAAAACAGAGCTGACCTGGGGGACTTAAGGAGCAAGTCTCTGGAGAGCATCGAGGGCTCTCCCTGGCTCTTCTCAGACATTTCCAGGATCAGTCCAGAAAATCCTATTCCTCGGAGGCGGGGAGCCATTTTGACATGGTGCATTAACTCTTTGGCTTACCAGTTTCTACAAATTCTACACGATTACAAGGAAGTAATCATGACATGGTAAACGCTCAATGCCCAGTTAGAATCAACAGACCGTCGCCGGAGCCGGTAGATAACCAACAAGTTCACCGCATGTCATGGCGTTCTTGGCCTCAATATGGTCTTGAGAAAGAAAGGGTCGTGTGAGGTTCATTCTGAGGACACTGATGTGTAGCAGGGAAGCTGCTGGACGTGAGGCCCGGGCGCTGTCCCTCCTCAGGCCCTGCTGGGGCCTCTCTTCAGGGCAACTCTGCTTTCTTCCTCTTTTGTGTTTTTTCCTAACATTTATTTGGGAATACTTTAGAGATCTATTTTTATTATTTTTAATTATGTGAACGTATCTGCATCTGCATGTGGGCATGTGCACATAAGTCTCAGCTCCCCTGGAGCTAGAGCGATAGACAGTTGTGAACTCTCTGATGTGGGATTTGAGAACTGAACTCGCGTCCTCTGCAAGAGCCGTACCTGCTCTTAACTGCCGAGCCATCTCTCCAGCCTCCTACAGTGTGTGTGTGTGTGTGTGTGGTGTGTGTGTGTGTGTGTGTGTACATTCCAGGGCATGCATGGAGAGGTCAGAGGACAACTTTTGTGAGTTACTTCTCTCCTTCCACCTCGTGAGTCCCACGTTTAACCTCTGAGCTATCTCTCTAGCCCCAGCGCCGCTTTCTTTGTGGCCCTGCAGCTGACACCTCCCTGCTCCTGGCAGCCTTTGTGCGAAGACCCCAGCACCTATGTCCTCTTTGTCCTTGCCAAGGGTGTGACCCCAGACTCATTTCTGCAGCTCTGTGCTGTCTGCTTCTTGATCTCCTCTTGATTCTTCTCTTCCATCTCGCTGTGGGACAGAGGCAAAATGAACATTCATTGAAACATCATCCGAAGGCAAAACCAAAAGTGCTTTTAAATTCTTTTAAAACCATTCCATAAAATACCCGTTGTCTGTCAGCTCTGCACCTAGCGGAAGCATGAGTCTGGCTCATCTGCACATTTGCTAAAACCATCAGGCTGGTCATTCAGAGAAACTGGAAAAGAATCTGAAAAATGCTAAGTGTTGGCAAGACAGCAACTGACTGTCGAAAGGACTGGAGAAGTCCGCGTCGGCCGACCGGTTCTTCTTTGAGACCTTACAGATTTGGACTACTGTTACATAAAGAGGATGTCAGAAGAAGGCTCAAGCGGCCTTTCAGAGTGAGACTTGAAGAATATACAGCGTTTTAAAAGATATTCCCTGAGATGGTGTTTGGGAAACCAGTGTCCTGGCTAAGTCTGCTAAGGTGGCCATTTGGCAACTAACTGAGAAAGATGGGTGTTCACGGAAGGGCCGCCCCTGACTGGACGGTCCGTCTGCCTCTTCTCGGCCTCCTCTCGGCCCATCCCTCCCCTGCACACCCACTCTTGCTTTCAGCCTTGGATCCAAGCCCCTCAGAGCCCAGCCCTCCACGGCCTCACCAGGCTCCGTTCTCTTCTCGAGAGCTCCAGGCAGTCCCGCATTCATTCCAAACTCTTCCACAGAGTCACTTGCCTGTCTGGGCTCAGCTGGACTCACTGGTCACCGAGGCCTGAGGACCATCTGCAGAGGTGTGGAGTGGTCTCTCGGTGTGACACGGCCCTGACTGTCTCCTTCCCTTTCTTCCCAACCTTCAGTCATGACCTACACCCCCCAGATCTCTGTCACCTAGCTCTCTGTGGGGAGCACGCTCCTCTGTTCTGCCAGGGTGCTTTAATCCTCCCTACAGGGTGCTTTGGTCCTCCCTACAGGGTGCTTTAGTCCTCCCTGCAGTACTCTGTGGCACTCACATGTGTTCATTTGCTTAAGGCTTGCCTTCCCTATCTGGGAGGAAGATTCTTTGTCCTTCTTGCTGCTCTGACCATAGTTTCCACAGGCCGTGTATCTAGCAGGTCCTTGCTGAACGACTGGTATAGCGTCTAGCCACAGCTCAGAAAACAGAGCGCTGGGAGGTGGCTGTTCCCTCCCTGCCTTCTTTGCAGCCACCCATACCCTGACCCTAGTCTAGCCCAAATATCCGACACTTCCTCAGGAGGGAGGATGGATTACAACTCATTGTGTTTTCACAGATGCACTTCAGAATTATTTAGACAACTTTCCCTAAAAGTTTGCTGACTTTGTTTGTTTGAAGCAGGGTCTCACATAACCTAGGCTGGCCTGGTGTATAGGAGGGTAACCCTGAACTTCTGGTCTACCTTCGTTTTCCGAGTGCCGGAGTTATGGGGGCGTGCCGTTTTGTCTGTTTATGTGGTGCTGGGAATGGAGAGCAGGGTTTCTTACGGTACACAGCACTAACCAAGCTACAGCCTCCACCGTCTACCTGTCTTATATTTTCTCAGTATTCCTAAGAGGAAAGCAACCGATTTATGAATACTTATTTCCATTTAACTTTAATTTTTATTTTTCTTGAGATGTCTCAGGGGGTTGCCCTGGTTGGCCTGGTGAGGCCCCACCTGCCTCAGCCTTGTGGATGAGTGTGCTCACGTGAGTGTGCTCACCTTGCTCAACTTGAGAAGTTTTCACTTCACGGAATGAGATTGGTCTCAGCAAATGGCATCTCCTTCCTCTCCTCCGGCCCTGACTTGTCTTCAGCTGTTTCCCATTGCACTGGGCGGAGTGGATCCTTTCTTAAATAAACCTTTCATTAGGGGAGACATTCGGGACTGCACAGAATATTTTAAGAACACAACCATGAAAGTGACACATCTCTGCTTCTGGGATGCTGCCAGTGCAGTACTTAGAGGAGATTCATCGCTCCCAGGGCTTACATTAAGAAGGGAAAAAAAGAGAAACCATAAATCAAGCCCATGCCTGATGAACCTTGTTCCCTTTAAGCTGCAAACCAAGAGAAAGGAGAAAAAGGAAGTAATAAATTTAAACAAAATGGAGGAAGAGGGAGTTGATAAACTTAATCGTCGGCACCTGGAGGAAGTGACCTTTGTGCAGCGTGGGGCAGTATGGGACAGAGGTGGGAGGACAGGGTCCTCCAGGCATCCAGGTTCTCCCTTTTATATATCTGGGGGCAGATGGCTTTGGAGAATGGGGCTTCTGTTGACCCTGTGGCCACCCACTGGCGTGGACTTCAGACTGGAGTTCTTGCCCCCAGCCAGTTTCTGAGACATATTTGGAGAGAAGAGCATGCTCAAAGCCAGGAGTGCACCCCAACACCCCAGCACCCCAGCAATGGAGAAGGCAGGGCTGGGAACTTGGGAGAGGAGCAAAACCTCATAAGTCCCCCCCACCCCCCGTACTTTTCAAGTCCACTGTTGTGACACTGATTTGATTTTTTGTTTTTGTTTTTTTCCCTTCTAGTATTTAGTCAAATTCCTTTTAGAATTCTGTGCTGATGGAGAAAAAGGCAAGTCCATGGTTTTGTCTGTTCTCAGGCCAGAGCACTTGAGGATGAGGGAGGTAGGCTGGGCTATAGGTGACCAGTGGGGACTCGCTGCTTGGGCTGGACCCACAAGGCTTTTGGGGTCAGCTGCCTGTAGGGTTTAATATTACGCTCATTTGAAGGGAAAACTCCCTCACAGGCAGTGAAAAAAATTAATAAGCCATTAGCTAAATTCTAAAAAGGAGCAAATGCAAATTAATATACTCTAGAAGAAGGAATGAGCTAATGCAAAATATGTTTTACAAGCAAATGAGAGGACTGGATTCTCAGCAGTCTGCTTGTATGTTTTTGTAACAAAATGGAAATTAATATCTTCCCGGGGACTCATCATCTATTCCTCCCAAGTCAATGTAATCTGCAGTGATTGTTTTTAATAGAGAAAAAAAAGCACCCAGCTGCTCTTTTGAGCAAGCCAGCAGGACATCTTGGAGCAGATCTGGGCTCTGCATAAAGACCCTGGGTGGCCTCTTTGTTTTATTGTAGAAGGAAGGCCAGCTCCTCTTCTTTAGATGAGGGTCAGTGTAGACCAAGCATAGCAGGTGCTAGCCTCCCTGGTGAGCAGAGATCTGGAGCAAGTAGACCACAGCCCCCTGGAAAGAAACAATAGAGACCCACAGCCTCTTCTCCCTGAGTCCGGGGCCAGGAGACCTGCAGGGTCATCCAGAAGGCCCTGGCCAAGGTCTCCTGGTTGAAAGGACTGTGCTGTTCCTGGCGGAAGCTAACGTGTTCTGGGGACATGGCCACCTTGGTGGTGTGGGGTTAGGTCAGTCATAGAGGTGAGAGAGTCCTAGGGTCTAAAAGAGAGGAAGTTCTGAGCGCGCTCCAGCAGAGGCAGCACAGCAGAGGGCCGCAGGGATACAGCCGTGAAGCTAGCGATAGGGGCAAAGGGAGAGACAAAGGTGGGAGCCCATTCCCGTAGTCTCCAAGTTTGGAGACCTTGTCAAGGTTAAGCCTCCAGATGGCAGGAATGGACTTCCTGGTGCTTGAACTTGTGACTTGGTATTAAGTCCCGGGGATGCAAATGTGGCACCTTGTACTGTCAGCTGGTATAGCAACTCAAGGACCTTCCTCCGCGTGAACTTAGCACTGAGTGTTAACTTCCAGTACTTTGCAAAATCAAAATATTCCGGGCAGCTCTCAGACAAATAGACATGACAGATGGACATGCATGTGAACACACACACACACACACACACACACACACACACACACACACACGAAAATTTTCAAGAGCTGTGCATACCACACTGCTCACATTCCATTGGCTGGAATTCAATCACATGGCTGCACACCTGACAGCAAAGGAGGCTGGGAAATGAAGTCCGACAACAATCAGGGAGTAAGATGGTTCCTGAAGAGGAAAAGAACTTGTGACTCTAGGGGAGGAAAAATTCTTTCCCTTCTACCCTTCTAGCTTCTCTCTGTGGTTTAGATTGTCAGGAGATAGATTAACGACAGAAAGACAAGCAAGAGGTTAAGAGGTGGACCCTGAACACTAAATGGGTCACACAGGTGAGTACGACTCATGTGCTCTTAGACAGTGGAGTCTATGTGCTCAACTTACAAGGGAAAAGGGAAGAGACAGGCACGGAGGGGAACGCAGGTGGCCTTTTGGAAAACTAAATGATTCCTGTGCTGGCTAGTTTTTTTGCTTTTTTGTTTGTCAACGTGACACAAACTAGAGTCATTCTAGAAGAGGGCCATCGACTGAGAAGATGCCCTCACCACACTGACCATGGGCAAGTTTGAATCGTGGATGATATGGGTAGGCCTGAAAGGATAAGGTTGCAGGCTAGGAATCCCCCGTGCCTGAGTCTTGGGTGACCCCCAAAGGAGCAGAGGTTCAGCCCACTCTTTGTTGGCCTGGAAGTGTGCGCACGTCATACCCACCTCCAGGGTCCGGCTGAGAACCTTGGGCTGGGAGTGTCCCTGATGTCTTTTCCCGTCTTGCCTCCGCTGAGTGGCTATGGCGAGGACAAGAGCGGCTGGGGCTGGCAGAATCACCGCAGGGTCTGCGGGGCTCATGCCTGGGGGCACTCACGTCCCCAACACCTACTGCTAGTTGGGGAGGGTGGGCTTTGAATATGTAATCCTGGCCCTGTAACAGGAAATGCGTAATGGGACTTACACATGTAACGCTGTGCATAACCCTGGTGCGACCTTGTGCGTGGCGGTCATGTAAGTGGAAATGACTTAACTAGTTCATCCGGCCTCTGTGGGAGGCTGATTGGCTCTCAGAGAGCCTGGGCTCGGATGGTTTAAACTGATTGGCTTGGAAGCTATGGAGTGGCTTGTATAGGCAGGCTTTGCTGTAAATCTATAAAAGCAGTCGTGTTTCTGCACCTGGTGTTCTCTGTCCTCTACCCCACCTGGGAGGTGGCCGGGGCCCCAGAGCTCTGGAATTAAAAAACCTCTTGCTTTTTGCATCAAGACTGTTTCTCATGAGTGATTGGGGTGACAGCTTCTGAGACGTGGGGTGCTGGGGTGCCCCTGTTTTTTTTCTTTCGGGTCTTATAGGCCTACCCACTGAGAATAGTGCCACTTTTGAGTGGAGGGTCCTGGATGGCATAAGGACGCAGGCTGAGCAGGCCAGGGGAGTCGTTAGTAAGCTGTGCCCCCTCATAGAACCCTGCGGGCCTCTCTGTTTTACTGTGGAGGAAAGCCAGTTGCTGCATCAGTTCCTGCTGCCAGGTTCCTGCCATCATCATCATCATCATCATCATCATCATCATCATCATCATTTTTATTCTGGGTTTTTTTTTTGGATTTGGTTTTTTTGAGACAGGGTTTCTCGTATAGCCCTGGCTGTCCTGGAACTCACTCTGTAGACAAGGCTGGCCTAGAACTCAGAAATCTGTCTGCCTCTGCCTCCCAGAGTGCTGGGATTACAGGCATGCGCCACCACCACCCAGCAGGTTCCTGCCTTCTTGACTTCATGTTCTGACTTCCTAGAAGACTACAAGCTGTAAAATAAAACAAGTCCATTCCTCCCCATGTTTGCTGTTGGAAAAGAATATCCACTTTTCGAGCATGAGCAGCCCTAGGACCAGGTATCCCAGTCATTGTTCAGAGATGACCTGGGAGCCAGGCGCTGGTGGTGCATGTCTTTAATTCTAGCATTCAAGAGGCAGAGGTAGGCAGATCTCTGGGGCAGCCTGGTCTACATAGTGAGTTCCAGGACAGCCATAGCTGCATAGTGGGACTCTGCTCACAACAACAACAACAACAACAACAACAACAACAACCCCAAACCAATACCCAAACGGAAACCAAGGCTATTCCCTCCCTGTTCTGCCATATTTGGAACCCTCAGAGAATATGATTGGTTTGGCGACTTTTCATTTTCTTTTCATATGAAGCTTTCAGAGATTAGATGCTGTGGAAGGGTTGTACAGAACATAGAAACGGGAAAGAGGTTGCCTCCTTGAGAAAGAATGGAGGGTGTGGACCCTTCCTGTAGATTAGGACTCCCTGCTGCTCCTGGAGGATACAGTGTCCAGTGCAGTCCCCTAATTTCCCCAAAGTCATAGGGCTGTTAAATGTCAGAGGCTAGTTTCAAATTCAGGTCTGCGACTCCAAAGCCAGGACTTAGTTCTCAGTCCTGTATAATATGCTGGCTTTTCAAAGATAACTGTGGGAGGGCCAGGAGGGTGGAAAGGAATTCTTTGGCTATAACCAAATATAACCAGAATCGTGGAAAGGAGAAAAGTGTTTTTTGATTACCCTCATAGTCGACACATTTCTAAAGCCCCCACAGAACAGGTATCTATCCTGGAAACCAGCAGAAGCCCTCACGTGGCGGGTGATATGAGGAGTGAACCCCGTACGTTATCACCTGGGGTTGTGAAATGTGTGAACTGTACATGAGGAAGTTAAGGGAATGAGGTGAGGTCATCATAAAATGGCGGAAGGAAGGCCCTCAAATGAGAGCCAGCTGTTCTCAGGCCGCACACCTGGCCCCACACTCGGGCCAGTCCGCATGAGAGATGAGTCTGGAATGGATTACAAACCATCCCAGAACCCACAGGAAATGTGAGGCTCTGGCCAGGTAGGAGTTACAGTAGGAAGGCAACATTAGCTTCCATCCAAACTCTGCCTAGCTCACAGTGCAGAGACCCTCAGGGTCTGAAAGACTGTCTGCCTCTTTGTTTTACTCTATGTGTTTAGAAACGTGTCTTCTTTTAGTATCTTCCTCCCCTTCCCTCTCACTGTTACTTCCTGCCCCAAGCACCTGAAAAACAGTCCCACTTTCTCTTGTTTATGACTCTCAAGTATTTGTCCTAAGTCCCTAGAGAGAATTTTGCAAAAGGACCGGAGGGTGGAATCCCAACCAAGACGACCTGGCTTGAGTTCCCATTCTAATTCTTTTGTTGTTGTTGTTGTTTTCGAGACAGGGTTTCTCTGTGTAGCCCTGGCTGTCCTGGTATTCACTTTGTAGACCAGGCTGGCCTCGAACTCAGAAATCTGCCTGCCTCTGCCTCCCAAGTGCTGGGATTAAAGGCATGCGCTACTACTGCCCAGTTCCCATTCTAATTCTTGCCTGCTATGTGATCTAGCTCCTGTCCCTGTAAGATGGTGTTAAGGATAGCAAATACTTCACAGATAGGCATGGTAGCTCACGCCTACCATACCAGCACTGAAAAGCAGAGATGGGAGAGTTACTACAGGTTTAGGGCCAGCCTGGGTTGTAAGGTGAAATTCTGTCTCAAAACAATCAAAGCACACCACCCAAAAACCCACACAATACACATAACCAAAACAAACAAACAAACAAACAAACACCCTGCCAAAGAACAAAGCAAAACCTCCAGAGAAACCACTTAACGTGAGTTCTGTCAGGATTAAGTGAGATGATTAATTTTTGGAGTAGTGCCTGGCGTGTGGTAAATGCTAGATAAAGACATCTTATTTGTATTGTGATGTAAGAGACAGGAGAGAATTTCAAGACATTTTGGATTAAAAACCTTAATAATTTTGATGCCGCTGGTGGCTTATGCCTTTAATCCCAGCACTTAGGAGGCAGAGGCAGGAGGATCTCTGTGAGTTTGAGACCAGTCTGGTCTACAGAGTAAGTTCCAGAACAGCCAGGGCTACACAGACAAACCCCATCTCAAAAACCCTCAGACAGACAAAACAAAACAAAACGAAACAAACAAACTCCAAAACAAACCCAAAAAATGTTAGCAATTTTGGCTGTTCCAGGGAAAGGCGTGGATGGGCGTGTCATGGCCTTGCAGGTGCTCCTGTTGCTACATCACTTTGGGTCTGAGTCTCCCTGTGGGCACCATGGAGCAAAGGGAGCTGTGAATTGTCGTCTCCTCTGCTGCACTTAATGTAGTGATTGTCGTGCTTTCATTTCCTTTGCTGTGATCTAACAATTGGAGTAAAGATAGTATAAGAGAGGAAAGGTTTTATTTCAACTTGTGGCTTACAGTTCATCACTGAGGGAAGTCAGGGCAGGTCTATTGTTCCTAGCCAAGAAGCTATTCACAAATGATACCTTCTGGGAGAGGAAAATCAATGTTCTTCGGTGGAGTGACACTGGCGTATCAACCTCCCTCCAGAACAGGCCCATGCTCAGGAGCAGACGGCTAACACAGATCAGACACCATGGTTTTTAGTGGCTAGTTTTTCATGTTCCTGTTATATTTATTTTTAAATGGAGAACATGAAATTGGGTACGTAGGGAAACAGGGAAAGTCTCACAGGAATTGAAGGAGGGGCAAGAATATGATAAAATATACTGAATGAAATTCTCAAAGATTAGCAAAAAATAAACAAAAACAAAAAACCCAAAACCCAAACCAACCAACCAACCAACCAACCAACCAACCAACCAACCAACCAGAAAATACCACCCCAAACTATAATCTTTCAATTCACTGTCCTTAAGGGCTCATGTAAATATCATAATCACATAACATAAATAACATAAAACACAATACAACTTTTAAAGTCCTTGAGTCTTTAAAAAATTTCAGCATTGAGGGATGTCAGGACATGAATGAGCTCAAGCAGGAACTTAAAGCAGAAACCATGGATAACGGTGCTTTCTGGCTTTCTCATGAACTCCTGCTTAGTTAGCCACCGTATGCATACCAGAACCCCTGTCCAGGGAATGGTGCCACCCACAGTGGGCTAGACCCTCCTACATCCGTTAACAGTCAAGACAGCCTCCCCCAGAATGTGGACAGGCCAGTCTGGTTTGGATAATCTCCACTGATTGTTCTTTCTCGGGTGACTCTGGCCTGGGTCAAGTTGACAGTTAAAGCTACCTATGACAGTGTTCTGCCATTCGTCACGGGCACTAGTTGGCCTGTGGCCATTAGACAGCCATTCCCTTTTAAAAAGAGTTCTTGAAATCTTTTTTGGGGGGATTTTCCTTTCTCCATATTGAGAACAGCCTCAATTTGGCAAGCAGGAGATGAAGTCCAGCTTCTTAGCTGAAGAACTCAGAAGGAACTTCCAAGCCCATCATGGACCCTCAGGCCTGCTTGGGTCCCAGGACCTGAATTCTATGTACCAGGCTGTCCTGTGACTCGGAACTATGAGAAATAGAGACAGGACGCAGAGGGAAAGTGTTACTGCATTGCGCAGCCCTGCCCTGTTCTCCGTGACCCGCCTTCTGCCTTCCCATCAGCCTCTGTGGCCCAGTAGTCTTCCTCTCTGTTCAGCTGCTCACAGGGTCTTGTTTGAGGCCGAAGACTATTGATCTACTGAGAGCTGTTCAGTTTCGCAGCTCTGACAGTGAACTGGAGAGCTGAAGACCATTATCATTTCAAAATAGTGTCTGCTCCGCTGATAGAACCCAGATGCAAGGTTGTGAAAAAATGAAAAGGCCACAGAATTCTGTATTCTGATTAAATATACTTTTAATTAGGTTGTTTTTTTAAAAGATTTATTTATTTGTTATATGTAAGTACACTAGTAGCTGTCTTCAGACACACCAGAAGAGGGCATCAGATCTCATTATGGATGGTTGTGAGTCATCATGTGGTTGCTGGGAATTGAACTCAGGACCTTTGGAAGAGCAGTCAGTGCTCCCAACCACTGAGCCGTCTCTCCAGCCCCACATTAAGTGTTCTTGCACATGCATGTTCTCTCTCTCTCACACACATACATGTAAATGTGCGTGCTTGTGGGGGCCGGAGGACAACTTATGGGAGGAAGTATGTTTTCTGCTTCCATTATGGGAATCTGAGGTACCGCACTCAGATAGCTTGATGGCAAGTGCCTTTACCCACAGATTCTTGTTGCTGGTCCTGTATTCTGATTCTTACTAACCTGACCAGCTAGCTAAAAACTCCGCATGTCACACAGTCCTGGCTAGGAAACACTACCCATCAGAGTGGAGGATACTGGCTAATAGAACAGAAGTGTATCACACTATGTTGCCACTTTCAAACTATAGACTGACACTGTCGGGTTTTGTGGTAATCAGTGGTGTCTTCTAATGTTATAGTCGTGACCTCCACGGCAGCACTTGGCGGCACCCTCCCCTGGAGTAGGTGTGTGCATCTGCTCTGTGGGTCCCAGGCTTGGCGCTCTGGTTTGGCCCCATAGAATAAGGGCAGAAACAACAGTGTCTCAAATGCTTGTCTATCACTCCACGTATGTGCTGCTGCTGCCGCCGCTGCTCCTCAGCTCTCTCTATTCCCTGTGGGAAGAACACCCCCACCCCCAGGAGCCAGAGGCACTTGCTGAAGAACTAAACTGAGCCCCGGCCAGCAGGCACGCCTGTGCGTGTGACAGCAACGATTGCTGCTGTCTTTGGAGACCCAGTGGGACCCAGTGGGACTGGGACTCATGTGCTCTTCTCAAGTGTAACTGAATGGTCACGATGAAAAGTACAGGAAGGTGTTCACACTGCCCCCCTTCCCCCACCCCCCCCACCCCCGGGCCTGCTCAAACCCACCTTACGGTTTGTCTTATTTTATAAGGCTGTGTGTGTAAGGTGTGCATTCCGTTTTCACTTTCAGTGCAGTGAGTTACACGCGATGGGCACCACTTCACCATTGGGTGGATTTTGTATTCAGTGATTCTGCCCAACTGTGGACTGATAGAAGCACTTTGAGCAGCACTAGAGGTAAGCTGGGAGAGTCTATGCGTTAGGGACATTAAATGCCTCCAACAGATTTTTCAACTTATAATGGTTTCACTGGGACAAAACCTCACATCAGCTTGGGGAGACTTTATGTGGCTCCAGATATCCTGCACACTGTTATCTAACAAGCCTCTTAAATCACCCTTCCCCAGGGCCTGCTTTATTAAGTTCACTCTCCTCCACTCTGCAGAGAAGGCGTCTGCCTTCACCTGCGGCCCAGTCACTCCTCAGCCTCTCCTCCCCCCTTCCCTGGACGAGCCTTCCACACCAGGCACTCCTTTAAAGATTCTTCTAGGTTTATTAGCTTTTATTGTATGTGTATGAGTGCTATTTTACATGTATGTATGTATGTATGTATGTATGTATGTATGTATGTAAACCACAAGAATGCCTGGCACCTGGAGAGACAGAAGAGAGCATCAGATCCCTGGAACTGAAGTTACTGAGGGTGTGAGCCACCATGTGGACGCCAGGAACTGAACCTGGGCCGCTACAGAAGCGACAAGTGTTCTTAACTGGTGAGCCATCTGCCCTGACTCTACACACTTCTAAAACCGCGTGTAAATTTCTGTTCTGATCCCTTTTCTCCATCAAAGTTCTGAACTTCATAAAGATCACTAACCTTCTTCCCCAACACAAGCTGCAGGCGAGGCACGGCTCGCGGGTACTCTTGAGTTCACGCTTCTCTCGCCGCTCCACCACGGTCCTCCTGCCGCATCCCATCCACCCGGCTCTTGAATGGTTCAGACCTACCCCCTTCTCACTCACGTCTTTCCAACATGCAGATCTGGCTGCCCTGGACCGTCTGCAGACCACCTCTGAGCATCTTCGTCGGGTTAATAAGGCTTAGTTGACTCTTGGCAGAAGACAAGTTGATGGGGGGGAAGGGACCAAGACCTCAAAGGGGGCACAGAGACAAAAGCAAACGCCAGGCAGCCTTCGGGCCAGGCTTGTTGACTGAACCCGAGAGCTGCTGAGGGGGGTCCAGGAGGGTCCTGTCGTAATACCTGCTGGCCGTGATATCTTGAGGTTATGCCAGGTGGCATTCAAGAACTCACGAACATGCTCAAAGGAGTTAGGGAGACTTCCCGTGTAACAGTGGTAAAGGACATAGGCCACCTGATTTTCTGTCCGGTGGTTTGCTCAAAGTATTTTACTGAATAAGACTTTCCCTTACTGGCAAGACCAGCGTAGAAATGGACTGCTCAAGTAATGCAGGAAGCCCTCTCGAGGCCAATGCTGTTACTGACGCCCCAACTTAGACCGTCAAAACCACCACCGGAAACCTGAACGCTGGAGACCACAGCCTCTGATTCAGCAGACGGGGCCTGCAGCCCTCCAGGGCCCAAAGCCAGAGAATGTGCCGGAGGAGAGTTTTATTGCAAAAACCTAAATTTAACCAGCTGGAACTCTTTTTAAACAATCATCCTATTCATATATTTAAAATAAATTGTGCATCTTTTAGCAGGCAGTCAGCGGATCGTTATTAAGACAGAAGATGGGACAGAGTGTTCTTGGCTGGGCTAATCCAGGCTCCCAGGCTCCCTTCAGAACTGCTCACCATGTGGTAAAAGCATTTATGAAGGTAAATGTGTTTCAGGTCTGACAGATTAGGGGCCTGCATACCTGCACAGCAAGTGGCTGCCAGTCATCTGAGTGGCACACACCGAAGCCTTTCCAAACTGACATCATTGTCTCCTGACATTTACCAGGTGCCCTCGGTGTGTGTGTGTGTGTGTGTGTGTGTGGGACATGGACATTAGAGAGAACAGCTTCGGAGGACTCTGTGGATTCACCAAAACCTCTTGGCCCAAAACATTAAACTCCCTCATAAAGCTACAATAGTTAAAACTGTGTGAAATGGTTACACACTCTTTCCAATAGCTTCAGTGTCTCGGTGACTAGGCTTTGGAATACATAGGGAAGCAGTTATCTATAACGAGGGAAAGTACTCACTAAAGACTAACAAACCATGGAAACTTGTGACTTATTTTACAGCGAAAACACACACCAGCTTGGGAATGGATACGGAGAAATAACCGCGTGTCATCCCCTGACAATCGAGCCCAAGACTGACGCCGAATGGATCAATCTCGCTGAATGTTGGGGAAAATATCTTGAATAAAATATTGACAAATCTGACTCAGGGCACTAAGTCAAAGCAATTAGAGGAATACAACAGTAGCTAAAACTGTAAAGAAGCTTGCTTGCAATTTATTGTATTTTTTAAAAAAAGATTTATTTTATGCCCGTGGGTACACTGTCGCTGTCTTCAGACACACCAGAAGAGGGCATTGGATCCCATTACAAATGGTTGTGAGCCATGGTGCGGTTGCTGGGGATTGAACTCAGGACCTCTGGAAGAGCAGTCGGTGCTCCTAACCACTGAGCCATCTCTCCAGCCCAATTTCTTGTATTTAGTAGGATATTCATTATGTAATTATCGTCGATGTGCCTTGGATTTTACTACATACGTCAACCGAGGAACCCATGGAAGTACAGATTCTGATCAAAGATGTCTGAGATGGGACCAGTTTGCATCTTTTCAGCAAGTGTCTGGTGGCTGCCGCCGCCGCTGCTTCCGCCGCTGGCAAATAATCCCAGTAGCTGGAGATGCAGACTGTGAAGACACAGACCTGTCCTCCATGCAGACCTGGCCCCTCCGCGCAGACCCAGCCCTACTCAATATCATTTCTCGATATCTAATTCTATAGAAATAGAAATTATTTCTATCAAGAGCTCAGTGTAATTTTTTGTTTGTTTTGTGACACTGAGGCTTGAACTCAGGACTTTGAGGCAATTGTTCTACTGGTGAGGTACATCCTCAGCCCCACAGTGCAATTTAAATAAATGTAGAAATAGTTTATAGTTCACCCTGAAAATTTTAAGTACAAAAAAGCCAGTTTTGGAAATATCAATGAAGTAAGGATGAGGATCGTCAGATATTTTAAATGGAGACAATTTACATAAAGTCAAGTGATTTATTAAGAGGGTACATGCACTTCTGTAGCCACCACCCAAGTAAGAATGTAGGAATTTCCATCTACAAAGATAGCTCCTGTGCAGGGTTGTTGTCAATATTCCTGCAAACCTCTGGGTATCCCATGAGTAGTCCTGACCTAGGCTGCATATATTTTATTTTTACTACTACTACTACTACTACTACTACTACTACTACTACTATTACTACTATTATTGTGTGTTTGAGTGTTTGCCTGCATGTGTGTTTGTGCAGCACACACACACTTGGTACACACTGATGCCAGAAGAGGGCGCCAGACCGCCTGCAACTGTAGTTAACCGATGGTTGAAGTGCCACGCAGATGCTAAGGACTGAATCTGGGTTCTCTGAGAGAGCAGCCTTAACTGCTGAGCCATCTCTCCAGCCCCTGGTCTAGAAGCATTGGCCCTACATTAAAACTACCAAAAACAGCAACAATAAATCTAGGGGGAAAAATAGAATATCCAAATTTGTTGTGCAAAAAGCAAGTCCCTGTTATGGTTTGGATGTCCCCAACTTGAGGGTTGCAATCTTAGTCCCCTAGTTTGCATGTTGGGACGTGGTTAGGGTTAGAGAATTTCATGAGAATGAGGTCTGCAGGTTGGTACTGGTAGCGGCTGTGGTGGTAAGCCCCTTTAGTCCCAGTGCTTAGGCAGAGGCAAGTGGATTTCTGTGTGTTTAAAACCAGCCTGGTCTACATAGTGAGACCCTGTCTTAAAAACAAAAACAAACAAACAAACAAACAAACAAACAAGAAGAAAGCTCAGAATCAACATATGCTTGCTCTGCTGTGCCAATCCTGAAAGTGCCCTGACTCACCTTAGATGTCTAGTCTCCAGTACCAAGAGCTAAATAGATATTATTGTTTTTATTGTTGTTTTCTTTGGATTTTTTTTTCGAGACAGGGTTTCTCTGTGTAGTCCTGCCTGTCCTGGAACTCACTCTGTAGACCAGGCTGACCTTGAACTCAGAAATCCACCTGCCTCTGCCTCCCAAGTGCTGGGATTACAGGCATGCGCCACCACCGCCCGGCTGGATTTTTTTTTTTTTTTTGGGAAGACAGGGTCTCACTCTGTAGACCAGGCTAGCCTTTAAATTGAGGTGACCTTTCAGCCTTGGCCTCCTGAGTGCCGGGATTACATCTATGCATCACTACACTGGTTGAGATCCATTCTGGACTAATTCTCTACTCAGCAACAAAAAACAAACTAAAACACATTCATACATGTAATCTTTAGGGGGCACGGTCTTGCATGGTATTATATAAAAGGTTGTAAATTGTCACCATCTGTCTTAACAGTAATTCTGTGTCAGGGGAAGGCGAGGTGTTGTTTTTGATTATGCAAGGAAGGAGTTTGTAGGAGTCAGTCAAGGGGTGTGGCAAGATCAGCATGTACTGGTGCTAACGTGACGCGCTGTCATCCCAGGGAAAGAAATCTCCTGCTGCAGGGCTCTTCCGCCTTTTTTTTTTTTTTTTTGGTTTTTCGAGACAGGGTTTCTCTGTGTAACCCTGGCTGTCCTAGAACTCACTTTGTAGACCAGGCTGGCCTTGAACTCAGAAATCCGCCTGCCTCTGCCTCCCAAGTGCTGGGATTAAAGGGGTGCGCCACCACCGCCCGGCCTTTCGCCTTGTTTTAAAGGAAACATTAAATCAATTTAAGGTAAGACAAAATTCATGTATTAGATATTTAAAGGTGATATGGCTTCCTTATATCACTTCTGCAAGGAAGCTGTCAGGTATAACACAGAAGATATTTTATTACATTTAAGTTTTGTTGAGAAGTTATTATCTTTAATTGTGTGTATGTGTAGTGTGTGTGTGTGTGTGTGTGTAGTGTGTGCATGTGTGTCTGCAGTGTTTGATCTTCTGGAGCTAGAGCTGCAGGTGATCGTGAACCACCTGCGGTGGATGCTGGGAACTGAACTCAGGTCCTCTGCACCAACCTCAGTGGTTAGTATGTGCCCCTAACCACTGAGCCACCTCTCCAGCCTACACTTCCCTCTTTTAACAAACACAAATACCTACTACACGACAGGTACTTTCCTAGCCACTGCAGCTACAGAGATGAGTAAACCATTTAAAATGTAAATTTTAAGATAATTTATGTGCACGGGTGTTTTGCCCGCATGTTATGTCTGTGCGCTGCTTAATTGCTGAGCCATCTCTCCAGCCCTTAATCTTATTTTTGACACATAATAAAATAATGCTTGTGCTAGATGAAATCTCAGATATATGACTCTACAGCCGATGTTTGATATAAGCCAGCAGATAATTTAATAAACATGCATTATGATTTAATGTACACAAGCGTGTTTACTATCTCTGCTTGAAAATTAAATTGAAGATTACGGATATGTCAGGGTATTCTGTTAGAAACTGAGTTTGTGTTTTATTTCTTTTCTAGGAAATACTTCAGGTTGTTTAGTAGGGCAGCCTACTTGCCTTAGCACGGTGGGAAGGCTCACCCTGTGCTCGGGGTTGTGGTATTAGTAACTGTTGGGGGGAGGACGGCCACAAAGACTGAGCTTTGAGGAACAAATGTGACAGTGGCAGGGCCTCAGTAAGGTGCTTAAACCTTCTGGTGGCAAAGGTTTAAGAGAAAAGACTTGGACAGCCTCTTTGAGGTTGAGAATGCCTGACAATAGCCAAGGACCCTCCTTGTGGGACTTTGAGATGCTGGCCCAAGAGCCACCTGATTCTCAAAGATGGCTGCCCACGTGGGTATGGAGGCTCAGAGGCCACTGGAGGAGCCTACCAGAGCGTGTGGCTCCCCAGGGGCTTAACATGCTGTGCCTACCCGCTGTGCCCTGACTGCTGATGCAGGACAATGGTCATCTGGCTCCCGGAGCAGTGACGGTCCACTCTGGCACTTGAGAGTCGAGGGTCCCATGAAGGGAAACATGTAAGAAGAAATGGTGGGGACTCATCATGTGTCCACTGTGTAGGTGCCAGGCAAATAGGAAGACTGGCTAATTATCAATTGCATACATTTAAATTTTTAATTAAAATTAATTTTATTTAAAGTTAACTTTAATTAGTTAGTGTGTGTGTGTGTGTGTGTGTGCGCGCGTGCGCGCGCGCGCGCGCAAGAGAGTGAGAGAGCCAGAGAAAATGCACACCGTGGCATGCTTGTGGGCGTCAGAGGACAACACTCAGGACTTGGCTTTCCCATTTTACCGTGTTAGTCTGGGCATTGAACTGTGGTGTGGTTTGGCTTACGTCCTGAGCCACCTCACTGGTGCATGTACATACCATGGTGCATGTATATGATTGAGGGGTTGTCTAGACTGTGCTAATGTGGGTGACATGGGCAGAATTCGAACTGAGCACCAACGTTCACCCAGCATTTCCCTCGAAGAAATACTAGGTGATTCTAGATCCGGTCAAGTTAACAACATTAACTCTCACTGGTCAGCTTCAAAAATACAATGAAGACCATGAAATCTGATTCTCCTGCCTCCACCTCCTGTTGGGTGTGAATCATGCTCTAGAAGCAAGGTCAGGGTGTGAGATTCAGGCCTGTCCTTGGTCCCCCCAGGCAGGTGATGGGATTTACATCCGAGCAAACTCACCTCTCCAGGTTGACTGTCAGATGTGTCCTGTGTTAACCCCACACTTCTTCCTCAGCCCGCCTCGGATGACTCTTGGCCTTGGACATCTTGTCTTTCCCTCCGTGGCTGCACAATTTCCCCTGTCCTCATCCCCAATCTCTCTGGAGTAAGGTGAATCTTCCCTTTTAACTTAGAACCACTAGGCAGCTTGGATGACTGTCCCCTTCTGTGACAACCATTGGTGTCTGCTGTGAGGTATCAAAGAAACCCAGGACAAATGGCTAACTGAGGTGACTATAAACATATCAACGTGGACACCGGCCCCCGGGTTCTTGGCAGCACAAGAACCTGTTAGAATCATCATGGCTGGCATACCCTGCCTGCTTCCCTAAACCTCGCCAGCTCTGGACTTCCCTCCCCCCAGGTTCTCTGATTCCAACATAACCCAGCCAGCCATCTTGGCTGCACAGCCTCCTGGTTCTCTTGGTTTCCCTGTCTCTCTTTGCTCCTTCTCTGCTCTCTTTGTCTCTTGCTTCCTCTGGTTCAGTGTGCTGGCCTGTTCTGTCTGGAACATTCCAGATGTCTAGCTGAGCAGTCCCTCACATCTACGATAAATCTCTCCTCAGCCACATCTCTGCACAGTCATGTCCTTATTTTTCATTCATATGCCACCTATGTTCTCAAATCTCACATTTTCCAGGTGATTTTCTCCACAAAGACAGCTACGTTCCCAAGAGACCCTTTACCCCCTGCTGAGGCAGCAAGGCCAACTTCCCTTCCCTTTCAACAACGTCAAATATTTGAAAAAGTCTGACTACACAAGGGCAAGTTATTTTTTCTAGTTGTTCATTTAGCTGGCACTGATAACATTCACAGGCATTTCCAATGTGTCTCTAGGGCTGTAGTTGGAGGTTTGCTGGTGACGTCAGAGGTCAAAAGGCTCACACCCTGACCCTCAAGGGTAGTAGAACAGGGTCCACACCCAGTAGCAGCAGAAGAGCAAACCACGTTAGACACTGCAGAAATCTATGGGAGTGGTTTGCATGGGAAGTGATATATTCGTAGATTCTAGAATCAGGACACAGACTTCTGGGAGCTAATCTTCTGCCTCCAAGTCATGGTTGGGCTGCTGGGGACTCTGGCACATTGCCAGGAACAGTAGGGCTGTTCATAATCACTCTAGTCAGCTGCATTGGAGACCCAGATCTTGGAGGGGCTCTGTGATCAATCGCCCCAACTGTGGATGTTACTAGAATCTAGATGTTATTAGTTTGTAGACTCCGTAGATGTCTCAGGAGGCCCCATAGCTATGGGACCCTGCCTGAAGGAGAGGCTGAGACTTTCCAGGCTTGCCCAAGGGAACAAGGCAAGTTGATCAAGGCCAGCATCTGTCTGTTGGCACGTTTCCCAGGGTTCTGTGGGGTTGAGAGCCCCTGGGTTATGGTGAGGTGTCTGTAGACAAAGCTCATACACGTGAGTGAAGAGCTGGGTCGCATGGGTAGGTCTGCTTGACCAAGATGTCCAGTGCCCGCCTTCCTGTCAAGGAGCAAGCTGTGCCTTAGCACACCCGAGTCCATATAATTCAAGAAGAACAAAATCTACATGGTTCTGAAACTCAGAAGTCTCAGATGGACTGAGGTAGGTTTATCATAGTGACAGAGTCTGGTCTCTGTTTATCATCATGACACAGACCATCTCTGAGATAGTGCCTTGGTCATCATATCCTTTAGAAGAGAAGAAAGCTGTATCCTCAAGGAGAGCCCAAGCTTCCGTGGAAATCCCTTTAGAATTCTATCCACGAAAGTAGATTTCTCATAACCTGAATGATACCCAAAGGTCCCACTTCCTAACACATTAATTTTGGGTGACATACTCAGACCACAGCAGGCCAGAAACCTTCAAGTCGATGTTGAGGTGTAGCAAATGATTGTTCATTGATTTCCCAGCATGCACTTTGGTGCCAGGATACACATCAATGCCTGTCTACATCACTGAATTTGATGACCCATTCCAAGAGTCTTTTTTAGTAATGGCAGCATCAGAGTCTCCTAGGCACTTTTTTTCTTTTTGTTTCTAGGAATTTATTTTAGAAATTCCCTCAGGCCCATATCAGACTGTCCAGATTAGAAATGTGGTGGCAACAAACGGGCTTAAAAGCAAATTTGAATGTTATCTGTGTGCTAGCTAGAGGACCAGACCGGAACCTTTGTAATCCCATGCAGTCCTGCCACCTTACCACCAGAGGGCGCCATCAGGCTGTGGTTCACCTGCCATTGCCTGCTTTCAGGTTCCTTCAAGGCCGGCCTGTCTGCCACAGGTATCATCAGGATTGCTAATGTCTGAGGGATGACAAGCTGGAAAATGACAATGTGTTTGGACTATGGCACACCGCTGGTCTAGTCCTTGCTCCACCGTGGAACTGGTGTGTTTCTCTGGCAGTAGAACCTCCTTGGCAGCGCTTATTTTGTTTGAAATAGAAAAAAAAAAAATAAAGGAAAACAAAACAACAAAAAAATCATGGGATCAGAAATAGACATGGTGTCCTGCTAGAAGACGGGGTTCTGTGAAGGATGGGGCAGCGTGTTCCCCTGCGTCCTTTGTTTTCCGACAGCCCCCGCTTCCCTCCGCTGTGGGAGGGCCCCCTGCTCTGAAGACCTCTTCCTTCCCTTCCTCGGCCCTTCCCTCCCTCCAAACCCTTCCCCGTTAAAATCCAAACACGGTATAACTGACATCTAATAAGAGCACCCATTGGGGGTGTTTGATGTGTTTCAAGTCTGACGGATTTTGACAAACGTGGACACCACCCCACTGACTTATTTTAAAAATCAGTATAGCTTTCCTTATACTGAATTTATAATCCTTGTGTGATAGGCAAGATTATTCAGGTAAATGAGACAGCGCTATAACAGCAGGAGGCATTGTAAATTGCTCACATAATATTGAAGACAAAATATTTTTCAATATCATGCAAAGAAATATTGGTCAGACTCTAACCGCAGCCCATCAGCTCACTCCCAGAAGCAACACCTGCCGCAGATAGCTTTGCATTGGGTGCTTAAGGACGAGTAGTTTGACCTAATAAAAATTTAAAATACATACTCAGTGCCAGTCACAGAATTCTTGGTGTCTCGGAATTTTGCAGTTCTTCTGGCTGACTACGGCAGGCCGTGGTGGACCCTTGGGTGTATTGGGGTCAGCCAGGCAGTGTGGTGAGGTGCACAGTCCCAGCCCCAGCAATGGCTGGGTTACAAGTGTTTAGAACTAGGAGGACCAGGATGTCTACAGGCATGGCTGGCGGGTCTGAGGGATGCAGGTTTGGGCAGCAGGTTGGAATGATAGATTTCTTCCTTCCTGCGCAAACACTGCACTGGGCTGCTGTTTTAGTACACAGAGCCTGGAGTGTGTCTCCGGAAGTGGGTTCTGGGCAGGGCAGCTCAGTTGGTGAAGTGCTTGTCTCACAAGCATGAGGTTCTGAGTTCAGTCCCCCAGAACTCACATAAGAAAACCAGAGAGCAGCAAGTGCCTGTAATCTCAGGGCTGGAGAGGTGGAGACAGGGGGATCCCTGGGGCTTGCTGGCCAGTCACAGAGGGTGAGGAGAGGGAGGAGGGTTGGGAGGGGAGAGAGGGATAGAGAAGGAGAGGGAGGAGAGGGGGAGGGGAGAGAGGGGTAGAGAAGGAGGGGGAGGGGAGGGGGAGGGGAGAGAGGGATAGAGAAGGAGGGGGAGGGGAGGGAAAAGGGGGAAAGGAGGGAGAGGGGAGATGAAATGGGAGGGAGAGGGAGGGGGGAAAGAGGGAGGGGGAAGGGAAAGTCATCCCACCCTCTCTTTCCTGGACCTGAGTTTTCTTGTCTGAGACACTCGGAACCAAGAGGACGTTTGCAGAACGCTGCCAGGGACCCCCGTGACTGTACAGGTCATTCTTCCTGCCCACAGGGCTTTGTGGGGGATTTTTTATGAGTATATGAAAGGTCAGATTAAGTTTTTAGAACTGACTGAAGATCGCATCCGTTAAATCCTATGTTGTTTAGGTTAATGTACCGTTTTCGAGGAGCTGGCTGTGACCACGGTGCTTTATTTACTCAGCAAGGATTCACAGAGCCTGTAAAATGCCCTGGGCCTAGATGCTAGGCGTTCATTGTGAACAGTCAAAACCCCGCCGCCTGGCATTCCCACAAACTGGCACAGAACACACTATGACAGAGTAACGGGAAACCAGCCTGACCTGGTCTGTTGACACTCGGAACCAAGAGGACGTTTGCAGAACGCTGCCAGGGACCCCCGTGACTGTACAGGTCATTCTTCCTGCCCACAGGGCTTTGTGGGGGATTTTTTATGAGTATATGAAAGGTCAGATTAAGTTTTTAGAACTGACTGAAGATCGCATCCGTTAAATCCTATGTTGTTTAGGTTAATGTACCGTTTTCGAGGAGCTGGCTGTGACCACGGTGCTTTATTTACTCAGCAAGGATTCACAGAGCCTGTAAAATGCCCTGGGCCTAGATGCTAGGCGTTCATTGTGAACAGTCAAAACCCCGCCGCCTGGCATTTCCACAAACTGGCACAGAACACACTATGACAGAGTAACGGGAAACCAGGGCCACAGACGGTGACACCATGACAGCCTCTAGATGTGGCGGCTCAGGTCTGACAGAGAGATGGCGTTTGACTGAGATCTGAATGGAACATGTTGGTGGACTGGTCTGTGGCAAGACACTCGGGACTGGGCACTTTATGAAAAAAAATGAGGTTTATGTTATGTCTGTCTATCTATCTATCTATCTATCTATCTATCTATCTATCTATCTATCTATCATCTATCATCTATCCACAGAGTCTCACAGAGCCAAAGAAGATCTTGAATTCTTGATCCTTTGGCCTTGCCTCCCAAGAGCTGGGATTTCAGTCTTACCCACCACACCGAGTGTGCCAACCGACAAGAACCGTCGGGGCAGCTGCTCCCGCGCAGCCCTCTGCCTGACGGGCATCCTGTCCCGTGATGGATAAAGAAACTGCAGCTCACATGCGGGGTATCTGCTCCACTGTGTGACCCCCAAGTGTTGGTCTTGAGAGCAAAAGGTCGCAGAGACAGTCTCGGCAGGAAGAGGACAGAGCGGCAGTACAGCTGGGACGCGGAGAACGCCATGCCCCAGGGCCATCAGCCCAGGGGACGGACAACGCGGGGAGTAAGCGGCAGTTGTGTTGTTTCTGACCAGGAAGGAGCACACACAGAGGAAAGCCAGAGCCCACAAAGGCCCTTCTTTCCCAGCTCTCTCCTCTTGTTTTCTCCTTCCCTTTTAAAAAGAAAAGTCTTACTATGTAGCCCAGGCTGACCTCAAACTCATAAAAATCCTCCTGCCTCAGCTTCACAAGTGCTGAGATTACAAATACACACTGCTCTACCCAGGCCCAGCCTCTTTCTTTATATATAAACCTTCCCACCTGCTGCCCGGGACAGTCCTTGTTGCTGACGCCACCTCTAGGGACCTAGTCACTTCGGATTCAGTTGCTGGTGAGAGAATGTGGCCTTTTGTCCCTTCTGTCAGCTGCCCGCTGTAGTCACTTCAGGACTTTGACCCCGGTGTGAAGCAGCCGGCCCTCCTCTTATCAGAGACATTTTGGAGTTCAGTAGACTACCTTGGCTCTGCCCTGTGGGAGGGCCTTCTGCACCTGGGAGACGACTGCTCTTCAGCTGTCTGCTTGCAGCCATTGCTAAGCCCGAGGCCTTTGTAGGAGCAAGAATGGTGGGCAATGGTGGCTGGGGTGGAAGGACCTTTCAAAGGACAGCGATAAGGACCTGAAGAGGAAGGAGAGGGTGGCTGGGTGGTCTGCACTCTCCCCCATGCCCCACCTCCCGCTATAGGGGTCTGACTTGAGGGGCTGAAGGCTGGGAACAGTACCAGGAGAGATGTTTATAGACACCGTGGACTTGGCCCAACAGTACTGCCTTGGCCGTGTGAGATCAGAGCGGTCCCAGCCCTAGCCTCAGGCTGGGCACCAAGAAGGCTGTGATGGCTCCACAGAAGAGCATAGTCCCTGAAGCACACTGACTGCAGACAGCGGCCAGTGTCCCCTGAGAGGCCGGAGAGCTATCAACTGTCAGGCTGGAAGGAAAGGAGAGCGTGTGGTGTGGGTTTGTCTTGTCTAGAGGTGCAGTGCTTGCTGGATGACAAGATGGTACCATGTGCACGCACACGTGCGTGCGTGTGTGTGTGTGTGTGTGTGTGTGTATGTGTATGTGTGTGTATGAGTGTGTGTGAGTTTGTGTGTATATGTGTGAGTTTGTGTGTGTGTGTGTGTATGTGAGAAAAGGACTCACTGATGTGTTCTTGCTAATTAGTCTGGTCAATAAAGCTGCTGTACTATACCCTTCAATGCTCTCAGGTCGCTGTCAAGGGAGCACCACAGGTCGCCATCTAGGGAGCACCACAGGTCTCCATCCAGGGAGCACCACTACCACACCATCTCTCAGAGGCTGTCTCCTGGCCTCTGAGAGATGCTAGGAACAGGCTGCCCCTCGAGGTGTGGTCCACTCACCTGTACCTGGAGCTGTGGGAACTCCCACATGTGAACAAGATCAAACACCATGCAGGCTGGGGCTTGATATGTAACTTTGTGTAGTTTTCCCACTTACAGAACCCACGTTCAGTGAATTGTTTTCCAGTCTTGTCTTGGCATCATAGACATCACCACAGTCACATTTAGCTCATCTTTCATTTCCCCCACCAAAGAAATTCTGATTCCAGCCTCAGCCCTCCTGCACGCCAGCCCAGCCGGCGGCTGCTGTGCCCTGTACGGGTTTGGCTAACCTGGCCTTTTATGCACTAGAGTTGTAGACTGTACAGACTTATTCTGCCTCCTCTCACTTATCCTGATGCCCTCAAGGTTTATCTATGCTATATATAAACCATTGCTTTCGTTTAATTGCAAATAATTGTTCCTTTGTATGGACACAACACATTTTTTTTTATCTGTTCTCCGGGATGGTTGCTTGGATTCTTTTCTAAGTTCATATTTATGAGTGCTGCTGCTGTGGATGTTTACACGTGTGCATTCACGTTAAAGGTCCTCCCAGAAATACACAGGGATTTAAAAAGTTGTAGGTGCCCCAAGTGTGTGCTCCTGAGGTAATATTCATCACAGGTGGCGAACATCCTCAAATGTGTCACTACAATTCTAGCCATGGGGAAGAAGGCCTGTCTTCCCCAGTCTTCACGGATCCCAGGAGAGGCCTGATGCCAGCCCTGACAGGAGTAGGACACTGCTATGCTTTGAGTCTGAGGTAGGTTCATTTGTTTGAATCTTTGGTATCGCTGGTGGTGCTGTCTTGGGAGGTGGGGCCTAGCTGCAGGAAGTAAGTCACCAGTAGGCGGGGTGAAGGGTCTCACGCCTCTTGACCCACTGAGATATGAGAAAGCAATAGCATGCTCCTGCTACCACGTTCCTGCTGTGACGGACTGACTGTGTCTCCTGAAACCTCGAGCCAGAATAAATCCTCCTCCAATTGCTTCTGCTATTTACATCATATAGTTGGTTACTGTGGTGAGGAAGGCAACTGATCCAGTGCGAGGAGAGGCCCTCGTGTGTCGCTCATGCTGCGTGTGATGCATCTACAAGACGGTCTCTGGGCCTGGGAGGAAGCACGCCTGTAGGTCTGGATGCAAGACTGACTTATGTGCGTATGTGTGTCTTATAACTTTAATATTATGGAAGCACTTTACTATCAATACTAGTGCATACATGAGTGACTATATTTGTGTTTACTGCTGGGGACATGAACCCAGAATTTAGGCATCATTATCTAAAGTCACACAAAGGAGCCCCACATTCTCTCTTGCTGCAGTAACTGTTCAGAGGCTCCACTGGCGTGCGTCCGGAGTCTCTGCCGCAGCGTGCCTGCCAGGACTCTCTCGGCTCCTGGACAGAGTTCAGACCAGCGTTGGGTCCTGTAGTGCCAGTGCCATGGGATGAACTAGTTTGGAGGGTCCTTGATCTTTTCCAGAGACATCACGACCCATGGTGCCCATCAAGTGTGGAGCAGCTTTTCTGGGCCCTCTGTCAAGACAGGACATCTGGGAACCTTATTCACACCCTGTTCACATGTCCAGGGCCCCTCAGCAGGCGTGCTAAGGGCAGTGAATATTTTGATTTGGTTCTATGGGCAGAGGAACAATCGAAAGTCACTGAGTATTCCTCTCAGGAATGCAGTGTGGACCTGTTCCTCTATGCTGACTGGGACAATGTGAATCACCCGCACTGCTACAGTCTGAATGTGTCCCCCAAGGTTCCTGTGTTGGAAATATTGTCCTTGTTGCAGCAGAGTTGAAGGTAGGACTTTTAGGGCGGAGCTGGGTCAGACATACCTCACCCTCTTGAATTCACACATAACTTTATGGGTGAATGGGTCATTTTACAAAAGGATTTGTTTCTTTTTGACTTTATATGTGTGAGAGTTTGCTTGTATGTATGCATGTATACCATATGCATACCTGGTGGCATCGAGGGCTGAAGTGGGTGTTGGGTCCCTTGGAACTGGAGTTGCAGGTGGTTGTGAACCTTCATGTTCGTGCTAGAAACTAAACCCAGGTCCTCGGCAAGAGTGGCAAGTGCCCTTAACCACTGAGCCATCTCTCGTGCCCTTGAGTGGGTTATTGGAGAAGGGGTCTGCAATAAAAAGGGCTCTCTCTAACACAGTTGCTCTGTCTCACCGCGGGAAGTCCTCTGCTGTGTTGTAAATGCAACCTGAAGAATCAGCACGAGGTGCCAAGCAGGTGCCACCCAATGGCCAGCAACGTGAACTTTGAGCTTAACAGAGCTTATTCTTTATAAAGTGTGTGGTTTTGTATGTGTTGTTAGAGCAAAAATAGATTAAGATATTCAGTTGTGCAAACACACACAAAGGGAGAGAGTATGTGTGAGTATGTGTTGTGTGTGTGTGTGTGTGTATGTGTGTGTGTGTATGTGTGTGTGTGTGTATGTGTGTGTGTGTGTGTGTGTGTGTGTGTGTGTGTTCTGGGCTTGACTATCATGGAAAAATGTAGTAGTGGTTAAGAAGTCAGCCCTAGAGTAGGCAGGTAGTGTCTGCAAATGGGAAGGGTAGGTGACCACTTGATATAAGTGGGAAGCCAAGCAAAATGCTGAACGACTCTGAGGGGAGGTGTGGCAGGCCCAGCTGGCCTAGTTAGGGAGAGCCTTTTATTCTCCCCCAAAGGGAGAAGACGCAGGAGAGGGAGAAGACACAGGAGAGGGAGAAGACACAGGAGAAGGAGAAGACACAGGAGAAGGAGAAGACACAGGAGAAGGAGAAGACACAGGAGAAGGAGAAGATGCAGGAGAAGGAGAAGACGCAGGAGAAGGAGAAGATGCAGGAGAAGGAGAAGATGCAGGAGAAGGAGAAGATGCAGGAGAAGGCGAGGGGGAGAAAGCAAAGGGGCTGACTTTATTGTTTCTTTTCCAAAGGAGCCTGAAGTTACTGTCTGTGATCTTGACTTTGATAATAATGTAAATATGAATTTAATAAGTCTCATCAAAAACATTACAGAGCCGCTGACAGCTAAGAATAAGAAGTCTGCCTGCAAGCCCCTGCAGGAGATGAAAGCGGAGTGGCAGCCCTGGGGGAGAGTTCTGTGAAAAACTGGGAGGAAAACAAGGAGGCTTGAAAGCAGATTCTGCACCTCAAATGAGAAAGTCAGCTTAAGCGATCAATCGGATGATTAGGCCTCTCCATTGGAAGACAGTCGCTCTACTTCTATGTATCTTGATCTGATACATTACAGATACATTTACATTAAAAAGGCACACACAAAGAGGGAAAGAATTAAAGCCTGCAGAAAACTATCATGCACAACTAAAAATAGGACAGGAAGTGTGACGCACACCTGTGATTGATTCTAGCCCTTGGGAAGTGGAGGCAGGAAGATCAGGAGTTGAGGGCGGCTTCAGTGTCAGTGAGTTTGAGGCCAACCTGGGCTACATGAGACCCTGGCTCAAAACAAACAATCCCCTAACCCTCCCCTCCCAAATCCCCACGCAATGAAGCAAGGTGAGATTAAAGGAAGGCAGAGGCAGGGGTGGAGGGGATCGATATGAATTCAAGGCCAGCCTGGTCTACATGTCCAGGGCCAGGCTAGCGAAGATAACATAAGGAGATCTCTCAAAAATTATAGGATAAGATAGATCTGATAATGTCGATTTCAGAGAAAAAATGGAATTGAGAGTTAGGGTAGGTCTGGGCACGAGAGGCTCAGAACAAGAGGGTCTTCCTGTGGTGACTGCCTCCAGAGGCAGACAAGACACAATTCTGCTTAAATTTTGTTGTTGTTGTATTTGGTTTTGGAGACAAGAGTATTGCTATGTATTTCAGGCTGGCTTAAAGTTCACTCTGAAGATCAGGCTGGCCTTGAATTTACGATAATCCTCCAGCCTCAGACTCTCAAATGCTGGGATTCTAGGTATGTATCAGGAAGTGCAGCCTGATGCTTTGGCATTTTTTCAGTCTGTAAGAGATGGGAATTATTTGTTACCATATCACAACTTTGGATATCCTTTCCAATACACATGTTAATATCAAATTTTCATTGCTGAATATTATTAACATTAAAACATGAGTCTAAATAGGGAAATAAACCCAAAGTCCCAGTTTATTTTTCCCAACATCATTATTAATCTTTCAGTAAATCCAAAATAGTGCAAAAAGATTGAGACATGCAATACAGAAGACGAAACTCGCCAGACATTTGTAGAATCCTCATGTTGTGTAAGCATGCATTACTCTTCTTTTCAGAGCATCCATCTACCGTCACACAATCAAAGAAAACACAGAGGTGAGGTGGGAAATCTGTAAGTTCTGAGACTATACACAATCAGCTTAAAAACGTGAAGGAAACCAAAGTCACAACTGGGTAGGGTAAGGCTGTGAGGCTGCCACAGGCCAAAATTTTGGGCCTTATTCAGTAGTAAGGCTTCGACCAAGCACATAGATAAAGGCCTGGAGACCGTGCTGCGAGTGGTGGTTGGTGGGGATTGACAAGCACAGCCGTCAGGGCTTGTCTAGGTTGGCCTGGCCTCTGGGTGGGCCTCGATCATCTGAACTGAACTGGTTGGGGCGGGAAGACCCATCCTAATTGCTGAACAAATAGAAGGGTGCCTGCCACTCCGCTCTCTCTGCTTCCTGTCTGTGGATCCGCGGACCGGCTGCTTTAGGCTCCCTGCCACGGAGGTCTGCCCTGGAAACCGTGGGCCAGCCAGAACAGACGCTTTCTTAGATTGCTTTCATTAGTTACGTTATTGCAGTCTCTGTCACGGACCCAGTGACTCAGTGGGAGCTTCCACTCCCTGGAGGAGGAGGAAAAGGGGGAAGAAGAGGAAGAGAAGGAGGAGAAAGGTGAAGAGGAGGAGGGGGAAGAGGAGAGACATGGGTTAGTGTACCTGCGTCACCATGCGGTACCCCGAGTCATGCCGCAGTGAAGCAGGAGCGCCCCGAATGGTGTTATCTCTATGCTCCAGGCTTTCCAGATCCTGGAGCAGTGAGCTAAATAAATCTCTGTTCTTCGTAGACGACCTGCTCAGGTGCTTTGCTGTAGGGATAGAAAATGCATTTACCCACCCTGACCAATACTCTTTCCCAGTATGGACGACCCCGTCTGCCGTCCTGCCTGGGAGCTCTTCTCAAGGCTCTGATTGTGTCCAGACACCGCGTCCTTGCGGATTACTCCCATGGTCTCCTGTCCAGCACAACCCTTTCTCTTGCTGTGTGCAGTGTGACAGGAGAAAGCACCGGGAACCACGTGACTGGGACCCGGCAGTACCTCACCCTGTCCCAGCACCTTATCACTCCCATGTCTCCACACCACACTAGGGGTGCCACATCCTCAGAGTCAAATCAAGTGGGTTTGAGGGTCTCTCTTCCAGGTATTTTGGGACCCCGAGGTTGGGTTCTTGGGCCTACCTCTGCTGTTAGCAGCAGTGTACCCGGGACCAGGGAAACTTGGGAATGTCTCCATTGTGTACCCCGACTCCTTTCATATTTGAGGACTTCAACAGAGGACTTTCTAAACGTGTTGAAACTTTGATCCATGTCTCTCTGTAGATAAGATGCATGCATGCCTCTCTCTCTCTCTCTCTCTCTCTCTCTCTCTCTCTCTCTCTCTCTCTCTCTCTCTGTGTGTGTGTGTGTGTGTGTGTGTGTATACCTATGCATGCACTGTGAGGCCTCAGAATATGTTAGGTGTTCCACTCTACCATTATAAAGTTTGGTGAGGATCTCTCACTGAACCGGGGCTAGACTGCCAGCCAGCAAACCCGTGATTCTCTGCCTCAGTTCCCCACAGTGCCAGGGTTACAAGTCTGAGTGACATCATGCCTGGCCTTTTATGTGGGTGCTGGATACAGTGACCCCAGGCCTTGTGTGGCAAGTGCTCTTCCCCCAGCCCTGCAGATGGGTTTCAAGGGTCTGATCTTTGACTCTCCTGGAAGTCTGTGTGGATACCATATCTCATGTGCTCTGTGTGTTCCCATCCCGAGACCTTCTACAAAGGGTGTCCTCGGGGACACAGGAGGCCCCAGGCCTTCTAGAACCTGGCACTTTCTGTTTCTCTGCTGTGCTTTGGACTGCCTCACTCAATTGGCCCTGCACAGAGGTGTGTAACCCTGCCAAGGGCCCCTCCTTGTCCCAGAGGATCAGGACTCTAGTCAGCCCCATCTCTGGGGCCACGGTTCCAGATAGCGGCAGTTACCGTCCCCCATGTGGGAGACGAGGTGCAGGTCTCCAGGCAGCATGAGAGGAGATGCTGGGAACCAGGAAGGAGACAAGACCCAGAAGGGAGGCCTGAAGGTCCTGGGCCGTACCGCTGAGGACGGCCCCAGCCTCCCAAGCTTTCTGAGGGTCTGCCAGCCCTCCCCGCTTCCTAGCAGAGCTCCCAGTCAGGGATGGCCCATCTCTGTTGGTTGCTAAGGAGACAGACTCAGGACCTCTTGTTTGCATCGGTTACTTTTCTCCCTGCTTTGACAAAAGAGCAGCCAAGGGCAACTTGAGAAAGAAGATCTTTTTTCGGCTCACAGTTCGAAGGCGCGGTCACTTATGGAGGGGGAGACGGGATGGCGTTATGGCTGCAGTCAGGAAGCAGCGAGAGATGGGCGTGGGCTCTCACTCCCCTTTCTCCCGAAAGCTTTTTTAAATTGTGTGTGTGTGTGTGTGTGTGTGTGTGTGTGTGTATGTGTGTGTGTGTTTCTGGGTATGTGCATGTGCCCGAGGAGGTGAGAAGGCTGTCAGATCCCCTGGATCTGGGGTTACAGGTAGTGAGCCACCGAACACAGGCATTAAGATTCAAACTTGAGTCCGCTGCGGGAATAATACACGCCCTTAACCACTGAGCCGTCCGTCCAGGTCCTTTCTCATTTCTGCTCCATCTGAAACCCCAGCCTGTGGGTTGATTATCCCATCTCAGTTAACCAACCTAGAAACTCGCTCACAGACATGCCTGGAGGGGAATTTCCTGAGCAGGTCTATAATAGATCCTGTTAAATTGACATTAACCATCACAGAAGAGCAGTTACCTAGTGACATCCAGGACCCAAGCCAAGAGATTGAGGGTCTGGTCTCACTGATGGGGGTTGATATTGCCAACTGTGGGCCTTGCTTATACATGGAATACGGGCAGTCTAGGAGGACTGTATTTGTAAGAGTCCTCATCGGTCCTGGCTGCCCCAGGGATGACCAATGGAAAATTCCTTTTGTCTCCAGTTCCCTGAATCACAGATGTTCTGACTCCTTTGCCTGGGCTTTGAGAAGCACCTGCCTCAGCACCAGCAGAGCCACAGTATGACCATCTGCCTAGCTCTTGTCTCCAAGGCTCGGCCTATGCCCCTGCCTCCTCTGGTGCAAAGAGGTGCCCCATTTGCATTGCAAGTTGAGGTACAGGTGAGGCCTGAATCCCTCCCTCGCACCGGCACTGGTACTGGATTTCCAGACATAGATGTGGGAACGAGACGGAGGAAGGAAGGCATTCAAGACTGGTCATTTGGCCTCCAGGAAGGGATTGGGAATGTCCCCTAGGGTCCTGGAAATTAGGAGGTCCTGGAAATTCCCCAGCTGGTTGTTGTGTTGGCCAGATCTGTGAGAGCCTGCTGCTGCAGGGGCACCTGGGAGCGGAGAAGGTTGGGGGCCTGGGTGGCTGCAGGAAGACCGGGTCTTACCAGGTACTCCTCCGGTGACACCTGTCTCCTGGAACTCTTCTGCTAGGCCTGCTGACCCCCTGGCACGGGGCCATACACATTCCCAACCCACCTGGTGTCATGGTGTCACCAAGAGGTTTTTATCTTATTTATTTATTTATTTTTCTCTGCTAGGTCTTGTTCTATAGCCCTGGCTGTCCTGGAACGTATTCTGTCCACTAGGCTGGACTTGATCTTGTGGCAATTCTCCTGCCTACCAGGGTACTGGGGATACAGAAATGTGCCACCACCCCATTCAATTGCAAGAGGCTCTTTGTGACCCTTCTTGTCTTTGATGGGGGGTCAGGTGTCAGGGAAACCTTCACAGCTGTGTCACTGACTGGAGGATGTGGTGAGATTACCACTGAATTATTTAAAAGTTTCCCGCTGATTTCAAGAAAAGAGATTCTAGTCTAAATCATATTCATAAATTCCAAATCATTATTCGTAATTTCACACCCAAAGCTTGGGCACTGTTGTGGTTCTCAGGCGCCTCACAAAGCGCTCCCCACGGCGCATGCGTGAAATCTGGCCATTCCTGACTCAGAGGTGTGTGGCCCGAGGTACCATCTGGGCACCGCAGTGCTTGTGGGGTGAAGGGGGGCTGCCCACCCAAGGCTTTGGAAGCATTTCTATGAAAGAAGCCTCTGGACGGTAACTTGAAGATACCCCGAGGCATACAGACACATCACCCTCAAGACAGAGGGCAAATTCGGAGCCCTCTCATAGCAGAGAGAAGATGGGGTGGAACTGGGGGGCTCTAAAGAAGCTACACCGACTCCGGTTCAGCTCTTGACATCAGACACCCAGACATTGGAGCAGGGCTGGCGGTCACCGTGCAGTGGTCCACGCGGCTGTCCAGTCCTGAGAGACTAACTTCCGGAGTGAGCAGTGGGCGGGCCAGCGGCCTGCATCTTACTTGGAACAGATCAGAGCTGGGAACCTGACTGACAGATCTATTCGGAGGCAAAGGCCTTGTCTCCTTCTCTGCTCAGCCTAATTTTTGAAATAAGCAATGAATAAATAAAGACAATTTTCAAGATGTTCATGGAATGGCTTTTTTTTTTTTTAACATTTTTTTCAACTAGTTAGGACAAAAACATTACAATGGTTGGCTTCTTTCATTTAGTTACATAAATAAAATTTTTATAAATATCTCTTTATAAACAATATAAATAGCTTTACAACATAAATACATTTATGCATGACGTGAATTTACAAACAGCAATGTTTTACAGCTAGCTGGTTTTGTCAGTCACTTTAAAAACTGTCCCTTGTCATCAAGTCAGTGTGGGAGTGTGTGTCTCATGTATATAATATATATAATATATAACTTTTTATTTTTCATTTTCAAAAAAAAAAAACCCAAACAATAAAATCGTACCCTCCCCTCCCCAAATAATAATAAAACAGCTGGTGTCGTGTATTGCCAGTACCAGGAGGAAAAAAATAAAAAGAAATGTAAAAGCCACATTGCGTTGGAGGTGTTTCCAGATGCTGAAGGCTGATGACCAAGGATGACCTCAGTGCACAGAGCAGTTCCCAATCCTGAAACACAAAGTGGACAGGGGACACTCAGTTCCGGCCTCTTAATTGGAAAATCCATCCCATGGGGTAGCTGAGGAACCTCTCCCCCCCTTTTCTTACAGTAGCGCAGGGTAGAGCATGCGTGCCTTTGATCTGCAGCCCTTGATTGGCACTGGCTGGACCAGAACAGGTGGAACCATAATATTTGCCAGAGCTGAGCCCCTCCCCTAAGACTTAACTACAGGCTTTGCTCTCGGCAATGGCTGAGAATAAGGAAGGGGGGAGGGCGAGACCCTTTCCAGATCATTTTGCAATAACACAAACCCTCAGGGCAGCTAGTTTCATCTGGTCTCATGTCTGCTTGGCTTTGTAGGGACAGAGAAGAGGAGACTATCTCAGGGGGAAGGTGTCCTATTCTGGACTCACATCCTCCATCTGATCTGACTTCCTGGATGGCCCCAAGGAGCTTTGAGCTCACCTATAAAGTGGATAATAGCCACCTCCCGCAGCCGGCGCTACGATTTAACAAAGGGCCACACATTAAGCATCTACCCTGTCTGGGTCACAGTTTCTAAGCAGCAAAGAGCACTTCCTCTCCTAGCCAGCTCTGTCTTGGAAATGGGTTGCTCCCAGGTCCCTCCTGCAGCAGCTGGTGGTGTCTGCCACCGGCTTGGGCTAATGCACAGCTTTGCTGCGCTGGTGGGTTTGAAGGATGAGTAAGCCGATGAACGCTGTACTCGGTCCCTACTAGTAGTGGCTGCATGAGTACTCCCCGTGTTCAGAAAACCCGCAGACACGCAGGGCCCTCCTAAAGGACGTCACTCACAAAGGGGCCTGGCTCTCGTGGTCTGGGCCATTCTCCCTAACTCGAGTCTCTGACTGTTTCACGGCTGGTGCTCCTAGGGCCAGAGGCTAAGTGTCCATTGAGGTCTTGGCCACACCCGAGTCTCTGTCAGTAGTATAATCAAAACCTATAACCATCAGCGACAGTCATTATGATGGTGCTTGGAGCCAACGTCAACTTCTGAGTGGAGAAATGGGCAGAGCCTAGGTTTTCATCAGCACAAAGGACGCACCTCCCACTCTTCCATAAGACCAAGTGGGTGCTCTCCGCTGGTCAGCCCCACCGGGAGGCTTCAGGTTGGAAGGGTGATCTATCCTCTCACTGGGGCTGGGATAGAGAAGGCCGAGGCTGTTCCTCTATGCCAAGAGCACTTCCAGGAGGCTGCAGACCTCCTCTGGTCGAAGGAGGTGGAGGAGCCTGAATTGTCTTGATTTTCCCTCAACATTCTCACTACTCTGTGCCCACAGATACCTATAGCACCTTCAGGGAAGCACGGCCCAGGTGATCACCCGGAGGGTAAGCAGCGTTGGCTTGGACTCTAAAGTCCTTTCTTGGCACATACACTGCAAACTGAAGACCCAAGTCCTCAGACTCCATCTCGGGTATTCATATGGAAGAGAGCAAAGGACACCATGATGCAGCTTCAAGGCCTGTCCATAAGTACTAGGATCACCGCTCTCCCCGAGTAGAGGAGAGAACTAATACCTCTGTAGAACTGGGGTGAAACACGCAGCCTGTTCAAGACTGGGTGCAGAGAGGAGAGAGGGCCAGCTGAGATTTAGAGCCAGGGGCACTTGGCAGAGCCCCTGAACTGGGGGATGTGTTTCTCTTGTCAGTGACCAATATTTCTAAGATCCCTTGTGGGCTCCTGAGGGTCTATCCCATAAGTCATAAATTAATATGGGGACACAAAAAGTACACAGAGAACTGGACCTCTGCAAAGGTCTCTCACGATGTTAAAAAAAAAAGGCTCCTACAATGTGATGAGGGGGCGTTCCTATTCCCCACTGGGAAAAGACTGGCCACTGGTCAGTCTTCCTGGGTCGGCGAGAGCAGCCTCCTCACCCCTGGGGTGTGGTAGAGGAAGAGGCAGAGCCAAGGACCAGCAGAGGCCTGACTGTCAAGCACTTATCTAAGAAGGGTGTGTCCCTTCACATCATCAGGCATGGAGAGCAGAAGGAAGCCAGGAAGGACCCAGCAGCCTCTGATGGGGGTGCTGGGAAGATGGAGGTTTCCCATCTCAGTGGAGGCCTGAGGAGCACCACAAGGCTGGTAACACTGAGCCTGAAGTTAGGACAAGAAATAAGCAAGTCCCTTTGCCTCTCTCTTGAAACAGGGTCACAACCCTAAGGTTCATCTCGAAAGCCCCGGGGCTGCAGCATCAGGACCCTGGATAGACCAGTTTGCCCACAGTTGAGTTGAGAGCCGGGGTAAGATTCAGAATGCCTCCGGCAGAAGGGTGCCCTGCTGCTGCCCACAGAGCTTCTTCTCTCTACCATGAGGGGCAGGCATATCTGCATGCCTGCTTCACCTGAGGGACAACAGCCTCCGAAAAGCATCCTGGCACTTGATCGCCGGGCTGCTGGCACAGGGCTGGTGGTACATCTTTCCCTCGCTCTTTCCAGGATCTCTCTGACAATTTTCCAGTTGGCTAGCTGGCCAGTGGTCAGTGGAGGGTTTGGAGGCTGGGTTTGCATAAGCCTGTCTCTACTTTTCTAGAGGAAGCCAGATGGAGTATTCTAAGGCTGAACCGGGTCTTTGACCTGGCCCATGTTCTTATTTGGGGTGGGGATGGGGCTGGGGGTGGGGTGAGGGATATGTGAGATAGTAGGCAAATGTCTGGGTTACACTTGATTCCATGCCCAAATCGGTTCGGGGAAGGTCACGGAGCAGAGGGAACAGGGAGGAAACCAAAGAATCTACGAAGGGCAGTGATAGAGCTTGGTTCTCTTTGCAGAGCTCGGCGAGCGAGGAGCTACCGATGGTGTTACTTACCGCCGCCAGGGGTCGCTGCACTAACATCCCAGACCGCTCATGGAGCCGATCCGGTCCAGCTTGAGGCCAAAGCAGCCTTTGGACAAACCCTTCTTGTTGCCGCCTTTGTATTTGCGCGCGTTGGGGTGCTCGTGCAGAAGGCGGGCCCAAGCTGCCCGGGACTTGGTGTCCACTCGAAGGTCCCGGAGCAGTCGCGATCGGTCTCCCTTGAGATTAGCTCCCCCACCGCCTGGAGTTTTGTCACCCTTTTTCTGATTGCCACCAGCTGCCTGGGAATCTGCCAGTTCCTCCCCTGGCGGGGTTCTCGGGACCTGCCGGAGAAAAGGAGAAAAGAGTGGACAGGTGAAAGAGTGCACCGATGTGATGTAGCACAGATGACTTTTACGGGGCCCGGAGTGGCGTGGCCCTCCTCAGCCATGAGCGTGCCTCCACCGAGGCGGGACAGCTGAGTCCGGCAACCACCTGCCACGCAGCCTTCGTGCCTGCTCCTCCCGGGAGCCCCTTGCTCTTCCTGTGCCGCTGGTCCTGCTGGGCACATTGGGACACGGGAGATGTGCATGTGTCGACATTCTCCCGAGACTGGGGAATAAACCCGAGAAGTCCCTGCTTTGAGAGAGCAAGTCCGAGGGGGTCTGCCTTTCGGGGCTCTCTGCTCCATGCTGCGCACCGCATCCTTCCACGCCCCTCACAAGCCCAGCATCCCCGCGACAGCACCCACCTTCGGTGGTGTCCCGGGCTTGGCTTCGGAGGGCCGGAGTGAGAGTAGCGCGAGCAGCAGGGCACAGGCGATCAGCTGGGAGAGGTGCATGGTGCCGACGGGACGGAGGGTGCAGACGGTCTGCAGCCGGGACGGCCGGTGAGCAGTCCGACAGGCGGATGCGGAGCAGGATTGCCAAGCGAGCACGGGTCCTACTGCTGTGCGGCGCCGGCTGGGTGCGCTCTGAGTCCGTGGCTCGGCTGGAGCCTTTATAATCCAACCTGCCGCTGATGTCATCTTCCCGCCCACCGCGCCGCCAGGGCCAATGGCACAGCGCACGAGGCCGAATCGACGGCTGGGAGGGGGCCGCGGGGGCTCCCTCTTCTGCTCCCACCCACATCCCAACTCCGAAGGAGCCCGCGGTTCAACCCGCTGCGCTCAAAGCCACAAAGCAGCGCGCAGAAGAGAACTCCTTTTGTAGAATGCGCTCGCCCTAGCACTCAGGCTTCTAAGAGTCCAGTGCGCTGTGAATCCGGGGGAAACTCGCGATGCGCACTGCTCCTGATACGTGTCTGTACTCCTTTTGCAGGTGCAAAGGCTTAGAAGAAATGTCCCTTATGCAAAGTTACACAGGCTGAAAGTTGAGGCGGCCCCAAATCCACGCAGACCGCTCTGTTTCCAAACTCTCCACAGATGCTTGATGCGTGGTAGCCAGGGTGGAAGGGCTGACCATGTCTGGATGGCCTTACACTGGGGCGGCAAAGGATGGGGTTGAGAGATCCCAGTGGTAGGTGCAGGGAGAGCTTGCTTGTTGTAGCTGCAAAGGAGACTTGTAAGTTTCGGGTACCCATCAGTACCCACGAATGAAAGGATGCCATCAATCCACGAGTGTGAGGCAGGAGTACCCACGAGTGAAAGGATGCCATCAAACCACGAGTGTGAGGCATGCTGGGAGGTTAGGAGGCAGGTGATGTCCACTTCAGTATCCTGAACACCATAAGAAACTATATATAGGCAGTTCTGGGTTTTACCTAGCCCCAAGTCTTGACAGGCCACAGCCATTGAGTTTGGGGCTGTAGTTGCCTTCTTACTATAGGGACTGGACCTTATTTCTGCAGCACACAGTTTCTCTCCTTGACCTGGAATCTTCTTGGTTCCTCAGACTCTAGGGAGCCCTGCAATTTAGCAGCCGCAAGAGAGCTTGGAGTTCCAAGAATGGAGTGCTGGGCAGGAGTTTGTGTCACTTCTGCTGAGCAGGACTCAGGCTTGAGCGAGGGCAATGAACAGTGGCAGGGTCCCTGTGGTCCCGTGGAGCAGAGCCAGGGGGAGGGGACGAGAGGCAGGAGCCAGAGTTAGCTTTTTACAGAGAAAGGGAACTGGAAAGAGAGGGTCACGGGAAGACTGCCTGGCCGACGTGGGTCTGGAGAACCGAGTGCTTCTGGAGGAGACAGAGGAAGCACCTTCCACCTCATTCTTCCTTGTCCCTTCCCACCACGCACCCCGAAGACCCAATGAGAACCACGAGCTCCTTCTAGCCTTTCGTTTGGGAAACGACTCACCAGTGAGGTTTGAGTTGTCTGCATAGTGCCGGGAGAAAGGTCTAGACATCAATTTCAAGGCCGTTGTCAGTTCTGGAAGGTTGGTGGTTCATCTCCATGCTGCTCCTCCCTCCTTGGCCTTTCTGTGTTACTACATATGAAACGACAACTCGCGTGTTGCTGAGGAGAGAGAATCAAGGAGATGAGAGTGAGGTCTTCAGCTGCTCCATGGACTCTCTTGCCTAAGGGACAGGAGGGTCCCGACCAAGCTTTGAGACAGCAGCTGTGTCTTATAAGGTCCCTTATTAAGGATAAGTTGAGAATGTTCAGTCCTGATAGCTACTTTCCAAATGACTACAGAAGGCTTTCTTTCTTCCTGTCTTGTATGTCCTGGGCATATTTGGTAATGGGCTGGTAACTAGGTCTTCTTCAGGAGTTTTGAGGCTTTGTAAAGCTGATATCCTTGGTCTTGTGGGGGACAACTACTCCTGCACTACAATCTCCATCTCTTCAAGGAAAAAAATTAAGTTTTATTTATTTGTGTGTGTGTGTGTGTGTGTGTGTGTGTGTGTTGCAGGCGTGTGTGAACTGTGATGTACTTTGGTGTGTGTGTGTGTGTGTGTGTGTGTGTGGTGCAGGCATGTGTGAACTGTGATGTACTTTGGGGTGTGAGTGTGTGTGTGTGTGTGTGTGTGGTGCAGGCGTGTGTGAACTGTGATGTACTTTTGTGTGTGAGTGTGTATGTGTGTGTATGGGGCAGGCATGTGCGAACTGTGATGTACTTTTGTGTGTGTGTGTGTGTGTGTGTGTGTGTGTATGGTGTAGGCATGTGTGAACTGTGATGTACTTTGGGGTGTGAGTGTGTGTGTGGTGCAGGCATGTGTGTACTATGAAGTACTTTGGTGTGTGTGTGTGTGTGTGTGTGTGTGTGTTATGTGGTGCAGGCATGTGTGAACTGTGATGTACTGTGGTGTGTGTGTGTGTGTGTGTGTGTGTGTGTATGGGGCAGGCATGTGTGAACTGTGATGTACTGTGGTGTATGTGTGGATGTCTGAGGACAGCTTGCAGGAGTCAATTCTCTTCTTCCGTCATGTGAACCCTGGGGATAGAACTCAGGCTTCCTGGGGGCAAGCACCTTCACACAGTGAGCCATTTTGCTGGTCCTTCAGGGGAGTCTTCTGGTGACCCGCAGCTCCTGATCCCCGAGTGTAGTCATTTATGGGAGATTCTGGATGACTTAACTTTGGGCTGGGCTCTCCTGTTGCCTCTGCTGAACCTTCTCCTTTGCTGGGGCAGGAACTGGTGGGCGGAGGGTCCGGGCGTGGGCTGTAGGGATGCTGGAGCAGGGAGGCAATGGACACACACGTGCTCAGAGACGGAAGGTGTCCTGCTCCTCGTGGCGTCCTTCCTGGGCCTAGACTTGGGATCTTAGCTCCCTTTGTCTGGGAAGTCTGCTTCTGCTCCCTTTGGCTCCAGGAACCCAGTGGAGCTGATGAGCGGTGCTCCAGCCTCCTGAGCAGCGTGAATGAACTGGTCAGGCACTGAACTGACTTCAGTACTGAAGTTTTCCCGGGGGCTGGAGACATAGCTCCGCCATTAAGGCCACATACTGCTCTTGCGGGGAACCTAAGATAGATTGCTATTCCTCATGGGGGGGGGGAACCTCACAACCTCTGACACTCCAGCTCCAGGGGTTCGGGTGTCTCCTTCTGACCTCTTCAGGCAACTATACTTACGTGCACATACCCACACAGACACAGACTTCATGTGCACAGTTAAAAATAAATCTAAAAATACTGACAGACTAAAGTCTTCAACTCCCCCTGACTCAAAGGAAGGAAAAGGGGCCCTTGGGGCTCAAGGGATTAGCAGTTTATAGGACATCTGACCATTCGTCATTCATGACTGTCCCGTATACCTACAGGGCTGCCCTTCAACCTACACAGTAGACACTGAGTTCCTTCCCAGCACAGGGGAAGGCCACAAAATAAACGCTGGCTTCATCAGTTGGGAAACGTGATGACGGAGATGGCCATGTCAGGAGGACTTTTTCTCTCAATCCGAGCCAACAGGAAAGGCTTTCCAGAGAAGTCTGAACTGGGCATATAACACAGGGGAATAAAAGGGGGTCAGAGTGACCTCCTTGGGGTAACTGGAGGATGAGGGCTCAGATGTACTGTCTAAGAAACATACAGACAACAACAAAACCTAATCAAACGAGAAGCTTGCTGAAAGGACAACGCTGGGGAGCCGAGACAGCCAGGAAGCCCGTGGAGGTACAGAGCCAAGAAGGGGGAGGTTAGAGGGTGGGGTGCCCAGAGACACAGGCCTGGGGGAGAGTCAGTTCTGGGGCCCAAACCAGTGCCCGTGCAAGAGGTGACAGAGGGTTGTCTTCATAAAGTCACTGTGCACATAGGGTGGGGAGGTAGGTAGGCCTGGGGGTGCAAGAGAGGGCAGAGGAAGAGGTACTGGTCGGGAGAGGGCCGGAAAGAGCAGGGAGCGGCGGCAGTCAGATCAAAGCTGAATGAACTATGCCAACCGTCAAAGCTCAGGCAGCGAGTAGGGCCCGGCCAACACCCTTCTCTCTCTCCTGGGTCTTTGAAAGGCAGGGGTCTGAGAAAGAAGACCCCCTCCTCATGACCCCAGTTTCCCCCTTTTCCTTTCCAAAAAGGAGAAGGGAAAGCGTGCCCGTTACAGAGGACCTTCTGGGACAGCCACTGTCCAGCCGGGATGGAAAGCCTAAGAGGTCGCATTGTGAAAGGTGCTTCCGGGAGCCCGAGGGGAGGGCCGCTGCGACAGAACCGTGCCCGCGTGAACAGGTGGTAGGCAGGGGCTACTGGCAGCGATGCCCCCTCCTGGCCCCGGGGTAGCAGGGGTGGATTCTCAAGCCCTCAGAGGAGAGAGCACTGCTGAGAAGCCCATCTGTTTTCTCTGCAATTATTTCATCCCGGGGCCCCCTTCCAGCTGCATAACTTCGCAGAGAGGACACTAAACAGGCTGGGAGCTGTTGTTGGGGAGGCCAGGCAGGGAAATTGCAGCGGGATCCCAGCCAGATCTCATCATTGTGCAGGGCCTTCGGTTTCACCACCTGTAATTGGGAAAAGGCCGTCCTTGCCTCCTGGACAGGGGCAGAGGGAATCTGGCTGAGGCAGCAGGAAGCAGCTGAGGCATATGGGGGATCTGACTGTTACCGCTCGCTCGCTCGCTCGCTCGCTCGCACGTATGCACTCTTTCAGGCGGTGGGGCCCAACATGATGAATGGGATTGCTTGATAGCGCACAGCCGTGGGGGACACGGAGGCTTGGCTAGGTCTCCTTGGACCTGGCACCTCCCCCAAGAGGCCTGCACCTAAGGGCCTGCCCTGTAGGAGAGGAGGTAGAGGCCAAGAAAACGTCATCAGGCATCCTTTGTAGGCCAGAAATTCCAGGAAAGATGTGAGTCTTTTCCTGACCCTAGGACACCCCCACCTGACAAGGCAGCTGCCCCTCTTCCCCTTTCCCAGAGGCCCTGCCAGCACCTGCTCCAGATGGCCTCCAACCCCAATGTCCTACGCAGGCCCATGACGTCAGAGTTTATCCCTCTCCACCCGTCTTTTCTTTTCCTCGTATAAAGAAAAGATAGGTCCTTAACGATAGATTCAGTTCCTTTGAGGGAATGACTGCCCCTCGTCTGGCTGCCAGCAGGCAGGTGAGGGGGCAGGGCTGAGGCTTGATCCTCCTCCCCCCGCCCCCCCAGAAAGTGTTCAGAGTAAGGGAGATGCCGTCCCTCGCAGCAGAGCCAGGCTCAGCACCCCAGGGATGAGAAGCCGGCACCAGATGTTTGAGTCTGCTGCCAGGCCATTGCCCTGGGGACGAGGTCTTGCCTTGGCTGGGCTGTGGTAAAATTCTGGGTCTATGCAGCTTTCCAAGGAGTGAGCCACACTCTTCAGCTGCTGTGAGGACCTTTGTGACGGGCCCCCTTCTTAGTTTAGACCCACAGGGAGGTTCCTGTTATCTGATCTTAGAGAGAATGTTTCAGATTTTCTGGAGGCTGCAGTCTTTAAGGGGGTTCCTTCTGGAGGACAGAAAGGGGCTCCAAGTGTCTTCTGGAAGCTCCTGAAAATGGCCCCCTTCGCGGATAGACTCATGAGATGGGGTGGCCAGGATCTTCAGGTCACAGGTTCCGTGAAGGAACCGTGTCCCTGGGTTTCCTAATCCTGAAAGTTCTCTGTAGATGTTTGCCCGGTGTGATCACGCACTGCCCCTGGCCAGTGGTCAGTTTCTAGAACTAGAACTGGCCAAAGACACACGACCATGCCAAGTGCTCGTAAAACTGGAAGGAACATATTACTTGTAATCCCAGATTCACAGGGATTGGAAAATACCTTAAAAGTGCATACGTTGCTTGAAAAAACAAACAAACAAAAACAAAAAAACCAACCGCAGCGACTGTGTGAATTGTCTCTGGGTTGAATGAGCAGCATTATATAACAACCTGTGCCTGCCTTATGTGCTAGTGTGGGCTTGGCAAGCAGGAGCGACCTTCCCCCGAGTCAACAGCCTCTGTGCCGTACAGAAATATTTCTAAGAGAAAGCCATGGCTCACTGGGCTTGGAACGTCTTCTCTAGCAGCTGATTTGGGGTCTTGGTCGCCATGGAGGTGGTGAAGGGCAGACACAGTCCCGTGGATTGGACATCAGCCTTGGCCTGCTGAAGAAGCCTGAATGCCAAGAGGTAGCTTTCCCAGGTGTCCTTGAAGACTACTCTTAGGTGTGTAACCCGAAATAGGACTGTCTCATCCCTCGTTTCCAATTAGCTGCTGTGCTATTAAAGGAGCCAGCCCAAGGGGAAATGCCTGTCACATGGCCAGAGCAGTTCCTGAGGCGGAGAGAACCTGCCAGTAGCATCTGCTCCCTTGTGTTAAGGTTGTCATCAATGCAAATATTCTCATAACTTGTCGCTAACGGCTCCGTGGTGGTTCTCCTTGGACCTGCTTTGTGGGCTGACTGTGGGAGGGACATCCCCAAGCTCCCCTGACTGCGTAATACCTTTTTAATATATCTTTTTTTCTATGTCACGCTCAAGGTAAGTTTCTTTTGCTTACATAGATCCCCAAATAGCCCCCCAGGGACCATACCTTCAGCCCTATGATTTCATCCATGGGCTAATGCATCTGCCAGAATGCTTAGATCTTCACAGGTAAAGGTGAAGACACCTGGAAGGGCCCTGTTTGTCCTCACACAGCAGGGAGTCGCTGGGCAGAGGGGATGATACTCAGAGAAGCAAAAATTGGGTGAACCATGTTGCTTCTCTCTAGAACCGCAGCCTGAATCACATGGACACTGTTCGGGGATAGGGTCTAGGCTGCCTCCAGAACGAGATGCTTCCTGAATCGGTTCCTGGAGAGTTGGGGGAAATGAGTGTGATGAATACTCACAGGCATGATTCACAGAGCTGACTATTTCTGACTTTGGAACCTTCTTATCCCATTAGCTCATTTCTCTGAGCTCAGAGAAATATCCAGACAAGGAAATCCAGGAGCTGAGTGGTAACTGAGGCAGGAGGGACTCTGAACCTCCAAGTGGAGCCGCCCCTGCCCCTGGAAGTAGTCTGCAAGAAATGTGGACTCTGAGGGGCCAAGCATCAGCCCCTTCACCAGTGAAAGACTGCAGAGCAGGGGCAGCAGAAAACCTGGGGCGGAGGATGGAGCTGCCCACGGGAGTCTTCAAGAAGCATCACCACTTGGAGGGTGAACAGCCATTGATTTGGTTTCTAACCATGTCTGCGATGGACAGGAACGTTCTTCTGAGCCCCAAGGCTGTGTCCCCGTCTCCAACTATGTCTGCTGCTTTCCGTGTGGTTCTCCCCTGCTGGGGAAATGCATTTGTCCCCTGGTTAAGTACTCACAGCAGTGGGACTTAGTTGTCTGGACATGTCACTGCCACATCCCCATTTACCACCGAGTCTCTCTTCTCTTATTCTGCCATCTTTTCAGGGGACCGTCACATCTATTTCAATAGGCTCAGGTCCCCAGGCTGGCTACCAGATGGTGGGTGTTTAGCAAACGCTCGGTGACTGAGGAGCAGCACTCCGCCGTGCCTCAGAAGGAGAGAGGCAACCTCTGCTCGTGCAGTGGGGAAGTCTGGCTAAGCCACCCACCGGCTAACCCATTTTGCAGAAGGGGCTGGGAAGGTCCCAACCAATGTCCAGATCTGCCTTCAGTCATGGCTAGGGCCTCATTCCTGTCTAGGCCTTGCTGGCAAGCTGGCTGATATCCAGTCAGTCGTGGGGACAGGCTAGGGACTGAGGCTCTGCCTCTCTTCTAGAACATCTGCTGGGAGGACAGCTGTCTCCACCTTGTGCAGAGCAGCTCCAGTGGGATGGTGGTGTGTGGCCTGGGCATAGTTCTTCTGCCACCAGTGGCCATTTTGGGGGAAGAGGTAACCTCAAGGTTCTGGGGCCCTTGTCACATCTGTCAGCAGTGATTTCTCTGGGACTTTCTTTTCACTCTTTTCTAGTTAGCTTCTGGGAGGTCTGGGAAGGTCAGGGCTGGACTCTTTGGGAATGCCGTGGCCATAGTGTTAAGACATGGCCTCTGGCGTCAGAAAAGCAACCTTCACTGTGGATTAGTGGGTGCCAGGCCACCTGGGCATGGGAGGTGGCCTCTGAGACTCCAGTGCCATGGGTGCCCCTTCAGGAGTACTGGCCTTGCCTTGGGCTCCCAGTGAGGCATGTGGTGGGGTTCCTGGGCCTCAGAACCAGTGAAGGACCCAACTTGGACCTACTTGAAGAAACCATTCCTCAACACTGGCCATCTGAGATCGCAGCTGCTCTATCTTGAGAAACTTCAAAGAAGCGGAGTTCTCACAGTTCATCACCCCATTCCCAATGCCTTCCTGGGTTGACACTTCTCTGCAGGAGAACTCAGAACTCTGCCTCAAAGCTGTCACGGAGTCCGGGACTGAGACAAGAGGGACCCAAAGGAGACAGAGGCTCGGACAGGGCGGGGCTCTGTGTCTGGGAGGGGTCTGCCTGCTCTCAGTGGCTGAGCAGCTTCCAGAGGAGGCAGGGTGGGGTCAGAGAACATGCCCAAGCCCTCAGAATGGAGGATCACCTCACACAGTTCTCTGGTATAGAACTATAGAGTGGGCAGCAGTGGGGCTGGGTCTCTTAGGTCTGGGGATGGGGAAGGTGCAGGCAGCTGACCCTCAGAGGACTTTCCTCTGAAGCTCTGAGCTCATGGGCACGAGCACAGAGCTGGTGGTGACAGGAAAAGAATGGCAAGTGTTCGCCGGGGACCGAGAGCCTTGGGCCTTTCACATGAGCTCACGCGATAAGACATGCTCAGGCTCTGCATGCCAGGAGTCTGGCACAGCTGCCGGGACTGGCCCTGCGGCCCCCATCCCACACCCACCTCTCTCACATTCTTGGAAACTTGAGGGTGAGCCCAAGGAACCCAGCTTGGAAACGGTGTGAGCAATGGTGAACCTGGGTGGATGGAGTTCTGGCTGAGAGTGGACGGCAGGAGACTCGGGGTCAGAGGTCACTGATAGCTCAGGGCTGCTGAGTCAGAGTGGGCTATTTATTTCATGGTCTTTCCCCCAACCCCTCCTAAGGGCATGTCATTTGTGGGGTTAGGGTATAGGACTACAGTGTAGGATATTGGTAAGGGCTAGAGTTGTCTTCTATGGTTTCTAAAGACTTTCTTAAATCTTTTGAAAATCAGATTATACTTGTCATTGCTGTGGTTGTTAGTATGTGACTCTTCCCCCCACCCCCACCCCCCGCACCCCCCACCCCGGACAGAGTCTCATATTATAGCCCAGGCTGGCCTGACACTCACTAAGTAGCTGAGGCTGCCTTCAGATTCTCAAATGTTCTCTTCCTTTAGACTTCTGGGTGCTGGGGTTACGAGTGCGAGCCACTGCATCTGACTCAGATTATTAATTTTTTTTAACCACTTAATGTTTTTATTCAGAAAATATTTTTCATGCAATATATTTGATCATAGTCTTTTCCTTCCTCCAAGTCCTTCCGGATTCTCCTCCCCAGCTCTATATCCATTCAACTTCATTTCTCTCTCTCTCTCTCTCTCTCTCTCTCTCTCTCTCTCTCTCTCTCTAAAACAACAAACAAAAAACCCTCAGTGTTATCATTTCTCATGTTTTCTGTGACACTTTCTTCCACTCTACCAAGATCAAATGTAGATTCCATTCTTGTGTTTTCTACATTTCATTTACCTTTGTTGCTTGCTTGTGTGGCCAGTTGATTTACATCTTTGTCCCTGGATCCATCTGTCCCTGGGGGGCTGAAGTCTGGTCTGAGTTGCTCCTGTCTGTCCTGTTGTCCCTGGATCCAACTGTCCCCGGGGGGTCTGGGGTCTGGCCTGCTTTGCTCCTGTCCCTTAACTCCCAGCCTGCACGGGCGAGTCTACTACAGAGACTCTAAGTGTGGGCCATAAAGTGGCTTCCGTTCTGGCGAATCTGACATTTCTATTTCAATGATACAGAGAGGAAACTGAGCTCAGGAATGGTTCAGGTATGAATAAACTTTCCAGGTGGGACCAGAAACCCAAGGGTCTGTCTGCTCTGATGCTCCCTCCTTGTTCCCACACCCAAGTCTCTGTAGAACATGTGAGCATGCAACGTCTACATTCTTCCATTGTGGTTTTACAAGCATAGTTGTGTGAGTGTGTGTCCATGGATGTAGTTAGCTTCAACCTGTCTGGAATGTTCTGTGGTAAGTAGAAAGTAAAGATCTATTTGCTGTTTGTATCCTGCTGTGACTTATTTCCCAGGTCAGTGGGGTGGCGACTCTTCCTCTCATTGTCTGAGGTTTACTTGAATCATGAAATATTTAACTTAGATGTGTTCACATATGCCACGCAGAAGTTGCTTTTCTGTTGTGTTGCTTTCAATAGGATCTCATATATCTCTGACGGCTGTGAACTGACTACGTAAACCAGGATGACCTTGAATTTTTAGTCCTCCTGCCTCTAGCCCTCCAGAGTCCTGGGACTACAGGTGTGTACTCCCACAGCTGGCTTCTACCATAAAGTTTTGACAATTGCTATTTATGTCCCATAGATTTTTCAGGCATTTCCCCTGGTTTTGCCTAAAGAATTTTCCTGAAAACTGTTTTTTTTTCTTCCATATAAATGTTATAACTTTATAAACTTTTATAGAATTAAATTTAATTTTAACTAGTCATATTTTATTTTCATTTAAACTCTTATAATAGCTGGTTTTATTTATTTATATTTAATTTTGCTGCCTTGTGGTCAGAGACTAACCTATAATACCTGTAGGATATGAATATTACTCTCATTTCTTTGTGCTTGAACATAAGCCCTTGAATTAGTGAGCGAAAGAAACCCAATTCTAACTACAAGGGTCTTTATTAGTACCTAGGACCTTCTGGGTGGTGGAAAAATTCCCCTGTAGAGCTTATGGGTTGGGGCTGAGAATTAAGGAGACACCTGAAGTGGGTCATGTGGAGACAGGTATTTATACCCCAAATGAGTAACTTGGGGGGCAGAGTGGGCTTGTACAGTGATGGCGACCCTGCTCTCTGCTGCTCTCCCCGTGTTGTCCCAGGCCTGTGAGACCTCGCTCTGTGTTCTAGGGGATTTGAGAAGAGGGGCTGGTGCGATGCACTAGAGGAAGTAGGAGGGGGCTGTGGAGATGCTCTCCTTCCCTCAAACCTGGTGGGGTGCCTAAGCCTTTCTGGATGAAAGGCTTTTGATACACACTGACACACTACCCCGCCCCCACCTTGTGACCTTGGGGCTCTCCCTAGCAGCACGGAGCGCCCCTTCCTTGTGTCTCATCAGCACTGGGTGTGACAATCCTTTTGAGTTTACCAACCCAGTAAAAAAGCTTCCCACGGGTTCTGTGGAGGCGATGGTAACACGTGTGTGTTTATTTTTCTTTTATTCTTCTTAAAAAAAAAAAAAAACAACCCTTCAGTTTCCAGTAAGTGTTCACATACACCCACTGGCCATTTGCCGATCTTCACTGATAACTGTTTCATTGATCATCGTTTTACTGATAACCATTTTATACCTATCACCCTTCTTCCACTGAGGTATATTTTTTTAACTGGTTTGTAAGTTATTCATCTACAGAGAAGATGGTCTCCATGGTTTCTTGCATGTCAAAATGCCCCCAGTTTTTGCTTTAGCTTTTAAAAATTCATGTGAAAGCCATATGGAAATTTCTATTTTTAATGTAGTCAAATCCATCATTTAAAAATCTTTTCTAGCTTTGGAGTAATTTTTAGAAAAAGCCTTTCTCCTCACCCCTCAAAACTAAATAAACACACACTTATTTTTTCAGTACTTTTATGGACTAGTTTTTGCATGTTGATGTGTATCTATGTCTTTATTTCAGACCCATCTGGTATGAGGATAGGGATACAGATTTATTTATTTTTCTTTTTTCCCCCCTTTTTTCCTCCTTCCCTTTCTCCCTCTTGCTCCGGTCCCACTAGCTCCAGCCCATAGGAGCTAGTCCTTTATTTGTTCTCATTACGGATGGTGGTGAGCCACCATGTGGTTACTGGGGTTTGAACTCATGACCTCCAGAAGAGCAGTTGGTGCTCTTAAGTGCTGAGCCATCTCACCAGCCCCTAACAACTTTATTTTTCACCATGGAAAAGTTGAAAGCAGGTGCTTTTAATCAGCTATCAGGATCATTTTTTTTTAAATCCAAGTTAAATGTTGAACACCCAAATTTAGACAAATAAGACTTCCTGGTACAAACTTTGCTCTCAGACATAATGATTAAATGCTTAAGTTTCATTCATCCATTCATTTAACTGCAGAAAGTTAAACACAGAAAGACTTATTAACAAACAAGCAAACCAACCAACCAACCAAACAAACAAAGAGATTGCTTTTCAGTCGTCTTCCCCTCACTTAGGCTTGACCATTCAAGCCTCCACATGTTCTCGGAGGTGACTTTGTCCGGGATTGAGTATGCTTAGCAGATAGAGTCTGGGGATTGGAGTTAAGAGGGATGAACATTTGGTCCACAAAAAGGTGAGATCCAGTCAGTCACCCACAATGCAATTTCACCAGAAGGAGGGGTGGTACCCAACAGTTCCCTCCAAAGCAGATTAGCTGATTTTATGTGATCAATACCACAGGCTCTGTATTTATAACAAAAAATAGTTTATTCTGCTCTTTCACCGGTATCTTGGAAACTGAAAATCAAAGGGCTGATTATAAGATCCTTTTGCTGTGATGGTCAGAGAAGCAGGGGGCAGGGGGGAGACAGAGAAAGAGAAAGACAGAGACAGAGATAGAGGGAGACAGAGACAGGCAGAGAGAAGGACAAAGAGAGATAGACAGCAACACAAAGAGACAGAGAGGGACAGACAGACGTAGGCAGAGACAGACAAACAGAAACAGAGACAGAGGAGGCAGAGAGAAGAGGAGGGGAAGGATAGAGGGAGAGAACTTCTGGTCTTCAGCCTTCAAAGAATTGTATTACACACACACACACACACACACACACACACACACACACACGGACATTTGTATGTGTGTGTGCATGTGTAAGTGCCACAGCACTTCTGTTGGTATAGAGGACAATGTGCTGAATTTTGTCCTCTTCTATTAGGTGGGTCAAGGGACAGAACTGTGGTCATTGCCTGGGCAGCAAGTGCCTTCACCCCCTGAGCTATCTCAGATGGCTTTCCTCTAGCCCTTACCTGTTTGTTTTTCTGTGTATACCCTCACCCCCAGTGCTGGGGACCAAATCCACATTCTTGCACTAACAAATGCTCTGTTGTGAAGCTAAATCCCCACCCCTTGCTTGCCTTTTGTAACTGCCAATAGTACACTCATGAGAATGGTGCCCTGGGATCTAACCGCCTTCCATTAAGCCCCAACTCCCAACACTGTTACACAGGACATCAAGTTTCTAGCACAGGTTTTTGGGGAAACATATCCAAACCTCAGCAGGACCCAACCATTCACAGATCCAAGCTTGGGTAGAAGTCCCCTTAGCTCTATAGCAACACGGTATATGAAAGACCACATGTTTCTATCTTTTTTCAGGTCAAATGTGGCTCAGCCTTTAGCTGTCTTGTCTTAGAATGATTGTCTTTGCCTTTTGATTCCAAAGAAGGAATTTTGAATCCAAGATTGAGGCAACTCAAAAGATTTAACTAGGGGAATTTAATGACAGGACTTACTCCCATAGTAAAAAGAGATATAAGAGACAGAAGCAGAGGACTTCCAGTAAAATAAGTGACCTGCTGGGCATGACCTTTAGCCCCTGACAGGACATGGTCAGGTAGGGAAGAGGATGAAGAGAATGAATGGGAAGTATGTGAAGAATTACGGACCAATGCAGAAGCTTATGGGAGTCCCAGGAGGGCCTCCAGGCTGGGCTCAACACTGAGGTCTCGGCACCCTGGTCTAGGGGACCCATCTGCCTCGGGGATGAGCTCACTCATGGTGTGACCATGGAGCCATCTGGTATCATGGGCAATGCTGCTGGCCTGACCACGTGGGGACTGGAAGGCACTGCTTTCCCACCTGTTTTGGGGATGGTGGTGGCCTCCCCTTCCCCCTCTCTGAGATCACTGAGGGGGAAGCTGGTTTGTGGTAGGGATCTAGAGCAATAACAAAGTGCGTCTGGAGCACTTTCTGGGACTGGGCTCCCATGGTTTGTCCCAGGCTCAGCAGAGCAGGGGGCTAAGCGATGTTGGCCTTTGGCGCTTCAGGGCCATAGGAGCCAAAGCTAGTGCACAGCAGGTGATAGATACTTAGACACAGGTGAGGGCCTGGAGACAGGGTGTCCAGGGAGTGGGTGGGGGCCTGGGGTCTGTGAGTCTAGGGAAAGGGTGAGGTTTCAGAGCAGGTGTCTGGATAGTGGGTGAGTCTTAAGAATGGGTAGGCTTCAGACAGTGGACGAGTGTCTGGAGAGGTCGGAGGGAGTGGATGAGAGACCGGGAGAACCAACTTAGAGAAGAAGCCTTGGAAGGCCGCTTACAATGTGTCCTCCATGGCAGGGCCGGAAGCTACAGGGGGTGAAGGAATTCCTTTTGCTTAGTCATGACTCTCTATCAGTGACTAAGCAGGATGATATGAGAACTATGAAATCCATTCTGAGCGGAGCATCTGCTGCCTCAGAAGACCTTCTCAGGTCCCTCCGCCATCTCTTGGGGTTGTCAGATAGGGATCAAGCTACCAGCATATGTGTGATCCCTTTGGGGACCAACCACTGCGTCACTTTGTGAAAAGTATCATCACAGGACTAACTAGTGAGGAGGGACTCATGGGAGGACCATCAGAAGGGACAGTTGAATTAACTGAGTATTGACAATAATATCTGCATTACGTATTAGGTTGTTCTTGAACTGTTACCGATTTATTTAATCATGGTAGCTTTGTTATAATTATTTTTCAGTGCCAGGGATTGAACCTTGGACCTTAAACCTGGTAGGCAGTCACTCTACCACTGAGGCTACATGCCCAGCCAGTCCTGGTAGCTATTTTTACCTCCATTTTACAAATGAAGAAACTGAGACACATTGCAGTTGAGGAACTTGCCCAGGGCCAGTCACATAGGTAGAGTCTGTGGAAACTGGATTCAAACCCAGGGAATTCATTCAGAGTCCGTATTCATTAATCAAACTTCTATGTTATTTGCATCTGGGAGCTTTACAAAGATGTCTCAAATGTCTGCTGCATACACCGAGGCCTCCTGGAAAACCAAACCTTCTCATGAAACTCCAACAGTCCCCAAGGATCACCCCACTCCTGCTGAAAGTCACACTGTGGTACCTCATGGCTCAAGTTAGGTTCCCTCCCAAGACAGAGAAAGCAGTGACGTGGTGGTCAGAGCACAGCAGACAGATTGTCCCACACACTGTTGTCTGTAGCCACGTCTTAGCTGCTGCTTCCTAGGACAGCTGGAGAACCACAAGGCAAATCTCATGTATTCAGATATGAGTGTGTTTAATCCACGGACCATCTGTTGAGAAGGAGGGGAGGAGCTAGTTCTCTTGAGGGGTGTCTTCAGAGGATCCTAAGGTATATGAATAGGCAGGAAACTCCCTTCCTTCCTTCCTTCCTTCCTTCCTTCCTTCCTTCCTTCCTTCCTTTCTTCCTTCCTTCCTTCCTTCCTCCCTTCCTTCCTTCCTTGCTTCTCTTTCTCTCTTTCTCCCCCTTCTTTCTTCCTTTCTTCCCTCCCTCCCTTTTCCCCTTCCTTCTTTCCTTCCTAATTTCCTTCCTTCTCTTTGTTTTCCCCCTTTCCTCCCTCCCTCCCTCCCTCCCTCCCTTCTTTCTTTCTTTCTTTCTTTCTTTCTTTCTTTCTTTCTTTCTCTCTTTCTCTCTTTCTTTCCTTCTTTCTCTTTCTTTTCCAAAGCAGGGTTTCTCTGTGTATCCCTGTATTCCTAGTTGTCCTGAAACCCACTCTCAGACCAGCCTGGCCTCAAACTAAATGATTTGCCTGCCCCTGCCTCCCAAATGTTGGGATTAAAGGTGTGCACTCGCCCTGCAAAACATTCTTAATAGAATTCAGCATAGCCTGCCTCTGGCTCCTTAAGAGCATCATCTCCATATTTGGTGGGGTGGGGGGTTAGGGAGTAGGGACAGGAGGGGAGGGGTCTACCTCAGGATGGTAGGAGATAGGTTCATCTGCCATCTCAGTCAAGAGTGTTCACTAACACCCTGTAATCATTTTTATCACTCCCAAAGAGGAGGAGGTCATCATCGTGCCAGTGCAGACCACACTCCTAACTTTGTGTCAGGACCTTCCAGCACGGGGGTGGGATTGGGGGGGGTTAAGCCTAAATAAAAGCTTAGCCAAGAATTAGCTATGAGGAGTAGCCCATATACTTTTGAAAGGTGCCCAAAAGCCAGGCGTCTCATTCACCAATGGCTCTAAAACGAGATTATAAAATGCTTCGAACTTTGGTATGTTTTCCCTTGTTACAAGTGTACATTTTTGACCTTTGTAGTTTGGTTTAAAGTGAAAGGTGCAGTTTAAAGAAAATACTCCGTTACATCCACACCATTTGTTAGGTTTTTTTTCTTCCCTATTTAGACGTTCACTTTCTCACACTATGTTGAAAAGTTTACCTTATGAAACTGAGCCCTATTTATTGCTTTGTCTCTTAGTTTTGACCACAATTTTTGACTCATTATGGCTTTGAAATCTATTTGGCCGCCTAGGAATGCCCCCCCCAAAGCTAATAATTTTTTACTTTTTCAGGATCTTCCTTCTCTTTTCAGAAGAACTTTAGAGTAAGTTCTCCAAGTTTTCAAAGTATCATCTATGGTCTTATCAACTTTATATACTGATAAGAAAATGTGAGATCATATCAATATTGAATTTCCCCTTTAAGAAACAAAGTAGTTTTGAAATTTCATGGTATATATTCTCTACAACCTAATGACTCCTGAAAAACACACACACACACAAAACCTGACCCTCCATTTTTTTGGGAATTAGAAATACATGCAGATAGCCAATTAATAAAAGTTAAGCTATATTTGTCCTTGGAGATGCAAAAAGTGTATTATCAAACTGACTTACAGTGTTGATGGATAAAGAAATAGATCAGAAAGATAGGGCAGGAGTCGAGAGCTGAACCAGGTTTGCAGAGTCAGGTCCCTGGGATCCGGATCATCTGGATTGGAGGACAGACCTAAAATGATAATAGCACATTGTTTAAGTCAAGAGCAAACACACACATAATAAGAAGGTGCTCTTTGTACAGAGAAGCCAGGCTGCCTGCCTGTGGGCGCCCCCCAGCTATATCTGGCCCTCCCTGCCCACTGGCCTCTGTCACCTGTCACAGCACCTGGTGGTGAAGGTGTGGGAGTTTCCTCTTTAAGACTCCCACAGCCGATTCAGGAGACAACCTGAAGCCCTGGGAGCTGCTTTGGGGATGTCTTGGGTCCTCAGGACCATGTGCTTTGCAGCCAGGCTTCCACAGTTCTTCTGGAGATCTGCCTAGTCCAGTTCAGCTGACTTGTCCAAGCCCATCCTGTATCCAGTGCCAGGATCGAAGTGAAGTAGTCTCTCTGTTCAAGGCTTCCTGAGTCCCTGAACCCCGAGATTTGATCGTGAGAGGAGCTGGTTAGAATTCAGCCTCCTCATGAAGTTGACAGTTTGGGGACAGCACTGACCCTTTCTTATCAGGGGGCTAGCCTCCTGGTAGCAGAAGGGACCAAAGGCCTGAATCCCAGAGCATCACCTCTGGCTGTTGATCAGTCAACACATTTGGCCTTGGCCACCTCCTAAAACTCATCCAGCCCTCAGAAGGTGCCCTCTCAATGTGCTGGGTAGCCAAGGAGAATCTTTCGTTAGGAAAATCATGTGGGCTTGGGCTCAGACAGACGTATTCTAGACTGAAAGTTTTCTCTTTTCTGCAGACAGGAGTGTGTGTGGCTAGTGGGGGAAGTCATCACCCAGTATTGTATTTTGAGTAGTTCGCCGGCTGACAACGATGACCTCACTGAATGAGACGTGTGACTTCATTGTCCTCATTGTTCTTCCGTGGCGGCAGAAGGCTTGTTACCCACAATGTTGAGGCGGGACGTCTACGTTTTTAGACGTCTATGTTTTTTTTTTTTTTCACTGCTTCTGGCCAGATGACTCTGGGGAATATGAGATTTGAGTGACAATTTGAGGTGATAGAAAGTTCCAGGCTTTGGCCTCAGGGTGACACAAAGGGTTAGTTCTGTGGAGGAGTTTCCTCACAGTAGGAGGAGATGACATGGGGCATTCTAGAATCTAGGACAACAGGGGGAAAAAAAAAACCTATCCAAAGCAGAAATGTGCAGAGAGGACCAAGATGCAGGTTCTAGAGAGACATGTAGTGGATCTTGGGAACGGGCCTCACTGGGCTGGTTTACCACGGCCACCGTTATACTCACGCCTCAGTGGATGACCTTAGGTATGTCATTGCAGTCATTCTAAGTCAACTGTCACTGTTCTTGTTTTACAGATAAGGCACTGAGGCTTGATTCAGGAGCACTGCGGTCAGGGAGTCAAGACAGGATTGGTCCGGTTCTGAGCCACTGTACCTTTTGAATGGTGTGTGTGTGTGTGTGTGTGTGTGTGTGTGTGTAGGGGCTACAGGTCAGCCTTGGGTGTCCTTCCTTGGGAGCTGTCCTCCTTGTTTCTTTGGAGAAAGGGTTTCACTAGGGCCTAGAACTCACCAAGGGAGACTGGCCAACAGGCTTCAGAAAGCCTTCGGTCTCTGCTTCCCCAGCACGGGGATTACAAGTCTGTGAAACCACATCCTACTTTTCCCCCTGTGGGTTCTGGGGAGCAGGGTTATCCACTCACGTGTGTGCTAAGCCCTTACTAACTAAGCTATGTCCCAGTCCACGAGGTTACGTTTGAAACGCCCCAAACCTGCTTGGTTTCAGTTTTCATTTTTCAAAAGCGGTGCTCTACACACAGCCTGATTCCCTGGCTGCCCCCTTCCTTCCTGTGGATTAAAATAAAAATTAGCCCAAAACAAACAAGAAATTACTTCCAGCAAGGATGATAAGAAGTAGCTAATGTGATGTTTTATTTCATTTAAGATTTTGATTTTTAATTGAAGTATAAAAATCGTAATGTATGGTGTAAATGATGTTTTGAATGGTACACACATTGTAGAAAGGCTAAATCAAGCTAACGAATATACCTATTGTCTTAAGTACCTATTTAGTTGTGAGAAGATTTGAATTCTCTTAGCCACTTTCTATTGTATAATCTACTGTTATTCACTGTAGTCACTGTGGTATCCAACAGGTCTCTGAAACTTCTATCATTTATCATCTATCTACCTATCATCTATCTATCTATCTATCTATCTATCTATCTATCTATCTTCTGAGGTAGGGTCTCATTGGTGCCCATGCTGACCTGTAGCTCACTGTGCAGTTAAGGCTGACCTTGAAACCCCGAGTTTCCTGCTTTAGCCTCACCAGCGATAGATCTATCTATACATCTTGCAAGTCCATTGAAATGTTGTATCTCTCAGGGAAAAAAACACAAACAACTTTTCAATACAACCCTCGGTAGCCACCACACTTTTCTATTTCTGCTTTCTCAGATCCGGATGTAAGTGAGCTCAGGGGCTGTTTGCTTCTCAGAGTCTCTTTTTTCTTACTTGGCCCGATGCCCTTTCAGTGAATGCATGCTACTACAAGTAACAGGATTCCCTTCTTATGAAGCGGTCTGCATGGCAGCCCATTACATCTTTATGGTTTGGATGTGAAGTTGCCCTTCTCCGCAAGAGACTCCTGAGACAGAAGCTCGATCCCTGACTCAGGGAGTGTTCAGAGCTGGGCCTTTCAGGAATGAGCTTTGACAATGGATTAATCTCTTGATTGATTCTTAATTCAGTGGAATTATTGGGAGGCAGTGACAGGTAGGTGTAGAAATGTAGAAAGTGGGTCACTGGGGGTGACTAGAAAGGTAAACCTTGACTTTGGCTCCTTCTAACTCCACTCATACGATTACTACCCCGTACACACACACACACACACACACACACACACACACACACACACACGAGTTTCCTTTATGCAGTTTCCAATGATAGACAATATTGGCTCCATATTTTGGCTGTTGTAAACAGCATTGCAGTAAACACGGGAAAGCAGATGTCTCTGACACACTGATTTCATTTCCTTTGGATAGATATGCAGAAGTGGAATTTCTGGATCATAATGTAGATCAGTGTATAATTTTTTGAGAAAATTCCAGGTTTTCCACAATGGCTGAATTGATTTACGTTCCCACACCAATGTTTAAGGGCTCTCTTTTCTCCACACGCTGGCCAACCCTTCGCTCTTGCCTTTGTGCTAATCGGCATTGTAACAGCTATGAGGTAATCTTACTGTGGTTTTAATTTGCAACTTGACACTTTTTTTTTTTGAGAGAGAGAAGTTCTCATGTATCCCAGGTCGGCCTTGAACTCATTATACAGCTGAGGATGACCTCGAGTTTCTGACCCTCCCACCTCCACCTCCCAAGTGCTTGAGGTTACAAGTATGTGTCACCATGTCTGGCTACATTATGCCATTCTGTTAGGAGACTTTAGGAATAAATAGAATTGAAGGCCTTAGTAGACAACTAATTCATAACGGAAAGAACAGATATACTCTGGAGAACTTATACATCTAGGATCCAGATGTTAAAACATATGTAGTAATCATACAAATATAATTAAAAGGTCTTGACAGACGGCTCAGTGGCTAAGAATACTTGAGAGGACCCTGGTTGGGTTCCCAGCACCACAGGGCAGTGTACATTGTAATTCCCGTTCCAGGGCATCTGACACCTTCTTCTGGTCTCTGCAGGTGCTAGACACAAAGGTGGTGCCCAGACATACATGCAGGCAAGACACACATGCCTATAAGATAAAAAATTAATTAAAAAATTAAAAAGCCAAATGTAGTTAGAGCAACAGTTCAATCATGACTAAAAGGCATTCTTTTCAATCACTAGTTTTTAAAAGTGTAGTGCCCAATTTCGACAAAAATGTGGTGTTTTGTAGTAGCATTCAATTGGTGCAATGTACATTTGATATAGGTCAATTGCCATATAAATATTTATTTTTGTGATTAATAAATCTGTCTATGAAAATGGTTCAAATGAAGTTTAACAAAATACACTGATATAATTACCTCATTACTCATGATGTTGAGACTAAATGTAGTTACTATATACAAATTTAACTACTGTACAATTTTTTATAAAATGATTATTTCTAAAGGAAAAATGTAATGCATGTGAAAGATTGTTATATGTATGCTCTTAAATATTGTTTATGACAGCAAATATATGGAATAACCTATATGTCTAATAGTATAAAATAATTTCTTTTAAACAACTAATAAAAAATAAATACCACATTGGAAAACTAATGATATATAATGTTGTTGTATAATGGTTTCCTCTGAGATTAAGACATTCCAGCTCATCTCACAAGGAAGCTCCTGAAGTAGGAAAGTAAACAACTCAAGAGAGTTTCAGGAAGTCCCTGAAACTCAACAGATTCCCTAGGCTCCTCCCTGCCAGAGTAAGCAATAAAAGACGATAGTTCTCAGATGAAGCAAAGGTGAGCAGCCGAGAAGATTTTAGATCAGAACAGTTATGTGGAAGAAACCAGCTGAGCTGTCTGGAAGAGGTTTAGACCACAGTCACTCAGAAAGGACACTGTTCAACCTGTTGAGCTGCCTGTAGGTTGGGCGGTGAGCTCCAGGTACCCAGTTTGTGAGCTGTCACCCATGCTGGGGTGGGTTTTGGTGATATAGTCATCTGCCTCTATAAGTGACCCCTTAGCCACACTCTTATAAGTGACCCCAATAAAACTCATTGGTTCACCAAGTTGGACTTTGGTGGTGCCTGTACATTGGTCTCTTGTGGGATCCCTATCTGGGCTGAGCAGACATGTGTGTTGCATCTTTCCGGGAACAGTTTTGTCACACGACAGATGTATATGTTTTAACTTGATGCTATAGAATTTTACTGTGGACATATATGTGCAAATGTTTTAAAATTTTGATTAAGTGATTATTTTAAGGTCTTAAAATATATCCCATTGGGAGACACACTTCTCCACTTATGCACTTGCTGTAAGACCAGTCGTTGTGGCTGTGCCAGGTAACCAGACATGCAAAAGACTGAAGGTGAATCCTTAACTTCACAGTGCATAAAACAAAAGGAAGAAAGAAATCTACCTAGCTCTAAATCAAGAATCAAAATTGTTACATGAAACTCTTAAAGGAAACACTTGGATGTGAATAGTTGTAGTGGCTATTCCTGGTTGTCAACTTGACTATATGTGGAATGAACTACAATCTAGAATTGGAAGGCTCACCTATGATCCTAATTTGGAGGCTCAGAGATATAAGTTTCTGACCTGGACTTAGCATGGAGATCTTGAAGCATGGATTCCAGTCAAGGTCATCTGGGATTAAAGGTGTGGAGCCATACACCTTTAATTCCAGACTTCAAGTTCATCTGGGATTAAAGGTGTACACCTTTAATCTGGGCTACACCTTCTACTGGAGACATATATAAGGACATTGAAAGAAGCAAGACTGATTCTTCCTTGCCGGCTTGCTTCGTGGGACTGAGCAACTGCAAGATCCTTGGACTTCCATCCACAGCTGCTGCTGACTACTGTTGGGGAGTTGGACTACAGACTGTAAGTCATCGACAAATTCCCTAACTACATAGAGACTGCCCATACGATCTGTGACTCTAGAGAACCCAGACTAATACAATAGTTATGACTTCAAATTAAGCAGCAGATTCTAGGTTTGATACTGAAACACAAGTGACCCAAGAAAACAGATAATTTAGATGTCACCAGGAAAAAAAAGGAACCAAAGGAGACTATTAAGATAGTGAAAAGCTTCTCCACAGATTGGGATCAGATATTTGAAAAGAGCCTAATATCTAGGATATAGAAATCTTTCAATCCAATGCAAAAGGTACTAAATAATGAGCAAATGTCTAGAAGAGGCGAATGTCTTCAAAGGAGGTTCACAAATGGTTGGTGAATGAGCTCAGGAGAAGAGGGAAGGCAGAGATAACACTGTGCTAGATGACGCTCAGAATTGCTGCAAAAAACCACGAGGACTGGTGAGATGACTGGGCAGTTAAGTTCATATTTGCAGTTCAACTTGATGACCCGAGTCCAAGGTCCAACATGGTGGAAGGGAAGAACTGGTCTCAAATTGTTCTCTGGCTTCGCGGGTAAAGACACTCGCAATGTTAGCCTGGTGAAGTAAGTTCAAGTCTGGGATCTCTGCAAAGAGGCACGGAGATGGTGAGAACCAATTCTAGAAAGTTTTTCTCTGTACATGGCATCCACATGTACCCAGAATGCACTTTTACACAATAACAATGAATAAGTACCAGCTTAAAAAAATAAAACATATTGTTATATGTAAAAAAATTATAATGCTTATACATAGGAACATAAAATAGTGCAGTTTATTTAATACAACCTACACAACTCAGAAATTCCACTACTCAGGGCATACCCAAAAGAATTGAAAACTCTTTCTATGCAAATATATGTATATCAATGTACACAGTACATTGTTTGTAATTATCAAAAAGTAATTAATAGATAAACAAAATGTGTATATCCCCACAATTCAGCCATAAAAAATAAAGTAGACCCAAGTTATGGTATGAGCAAACATTGAAAGTATTAATTATGCTAAGTGAAAAATGCCAGCCAAGGGATCACACAACGTATGATTCTATCTGTGGCAAAGTCCAAGAGAGAAAAGTCTAGAGAGAAACTAGATTGGCAGTTGCTTTGAGCTTCAGAGAAGGGCAGATAACGGGGAGTGACTGTCACGGTACAGGGCTTCTTTTTGGTGTGACGGAGAATGTTGTCACGTTTAGCTATTTTTTCTTCAGCATGTCTATTATTATCTCAGTCACTGTGGCGATTATTACGCAATACGACTACACTAAGAAGCACTGGATCGTACACTTTAAAATGATGAATTTGTAAGCCGGGCGTTGGTGGCACACGCCTTTAATCCCAGCACTTGGGAGGCAGAGGCAGGCGGATTTCTGAGTTCGAGGCCAGCCTGGTCTTCAGAGTGAGCTCCAGGACAGCCAGGACTACACAGAGAAACCCTGTCTCGAAAAACCAAAAAAAAAAAAAAAATGATGAATTTGTGATACATAAATTGTACATCAACCAAAAATTTCAGAAAAACAATATTCCAAATGTACACATCTGTCTATCAGCTACTTTTCTCTTTGTAGGGATATAAGAAGGTTAGGGAGGGAAGAGTTTGTTCTGGCTTGTGGTTATAGGGCAGTCATGGTGGGGAAGGTCTGGTAGCAGGAACATGAGGCTCACATTGCATCCATAGCCGGGAAGCAGAGAGTTGAATGCGGGGGCCCAGCTCCCTCTCTCCTCCTCCTCTTATTCTCATGGAGACCACAGTCCATGGAACGGCTCTGCACACATTCAGGACGACTCTTCACCTTAGCCAACTCTCTCTGAAACATTCTCACAGACAATTCTCACAGTCAGATTGTCAATCAAGATTAGCTACTATGTGTAGTGACAATTTTGGAATTTTGGTTTCTTAAAAAAAAATCAAACCTCAGACATATTATAGGAATATGTTTTAATCCCGGGGACGTGGGACTGCTTCAGATTGTCCACAGCAGCTGACTGTGATTTGCCCCGTGTTCTAGCAGGTGTAGGATGTTGCCAGCTGCAGACAGGCTCTGTGATTGTGTATTTGGAATTCCAGGGGTTTTTCAGAGGGTATATAAATGCTAGGGCCTCAAGAGATGGGGTGGGCTGTGGTTGGCTGCTGGCTTGGTTGTTGTTGGTGCTGTTGGTTGTGATTTATTAAGTAGTCATGCACAAAGAAGAAACATCAACGGGAAGAAATTAGATATCCTGACAGTGAAGATCGAACTTGCCCCAAGGAACTCAACCCCTAACCTGCAGAAAGTAGTCTAATGATAATGTTGGCCCCTTTCCTGCCCCTGACTTTATTCAGGAACCTCTTTCCCTTTTCTACATAGTAGAAAAGGAATAGGGATCTCTTTCCTCTCCCCCTTTCTCTCCTATTTAGTATTAGGGGGTTAAAAGGGAGGAAGAAAAGGTGTGGAGAAGGGTGGACTAGGAAGAACAAAGTAGCCAAAGTCCACACAACCATGTCTGTCTGCGCTTGTCCACTGAAGAAAAACGCTGTGCCGTGTGAGTGTCAGTCACATGGGAGCTCGACAGCCACATGGTGGGGAGGAGAGCTCCAGAGAGAGCAGAAGCCTAAAGTACCGTGAAAAGCATACTTGGGCTTTGGCCAGCTTCTGAAAGACACAGGGGAAGGGGTGGGGGTGGGGGCAGAGAGGAGGAAAAGTTGCAGACTGATGGGCTGGCAGACCCAGACCCAGCTGAATGCCATGGTGACTCACGGGGGTGGGGGGTGGGGTGGGGGGTGGGGGTGGAGGGTGGTGGGGGGTGGTGGGGGGTGGTGGTGGTGCACTGGGCAGAAGGAACTCTCTGTAATGAAGTGGTGTGTGTGTGTGTGTGTGTGTGTGTGTGTGTGTTTGAGATAAGGTCTCACCATATAGCCCTGGCTGTCCTGGAACTCACTATGTAGACCAGGCTGGCTTCGAACTCACAGATCACCTGGCTCTCTTTCCCAAGTGCTGGGATTAAAGGCATATGCCACTCTACTTCCTGTAGCAAAGTTTTAAAACCTCATTTTGCATGTTAAATATTCTTTTTTTCCCCTAATCTGTTTCATTTTATATTTATTACTCTTCCTTTAAACTTGCGTCTTTTAAAAAAGCTTAGATGTAGATCTCATTGTTTCGTTCTTTCTAGTGACTGTAGTAGTTAAAGCTGTAAACATTTCTCGAACACAGCTTTAACTGTGTGCCTGGTATAATTTTTGTTTTTCAAATATGGAGGCATACGACTCGGGTGCTCCCTTCCGGGACATTTCTTCCACTTGCGTCTTGTCACGTGAGTGCGCATGGCACCTGGCACTAACTCCATTGTATTGCAGTCTAACCGAGAGTGAACATATCTGAGCTTGATATCATCTACTAAGAATAGCTTTGTTTTCAAAACCGTAATTATTTTTTTGTAATGGCATAATTGTTACTAAAATAATGATGGTCATTTTTTTTTGGGGGGGGAGCTTCACTTCCCAGCATGTTCTCCTGTGGGGAAGCCTCTCCCAATAGCTTTCTGCAGCGGAGGAAGCTGAGGCAAGGCACTGAGGTGTGGGGACTTGCTGGTGATTCTGCAGTGGGGCTGCATCGAAGCCTGTGTTTGAGGCTCGTGAATGAAGTATTGTGGGGAACCGATGCCAACATGCCCCAACAGCACCCTCCCCTTGTTGGTGCTCCTTCTCTTGAAACCCTGCAGGGCAGGGCTGCCCTTGGCCAAAAGGCATGCTCTTTTCTTCCAGTTTCCCTGCTCCACAGAGCACTAGGTGACCTGTTGTCCTTGGTCCTCCCTCCGGCTTTGGCTGAAGAAGAAATGCTCCCTTGGGGGTGGGTGGGTGGTAGCTTCTCATGCACACTGACCTCTAGGGGGTCTCCTTCCGTGCACTGGGCATGCCAAGGTGTGCTGGAATCCTGGGAGGAAAATGGCTTTCACAGTCAAGCCAGCACATGTGATGCTCGCTATTGTATAAGTGTGGTTTATCTGAGCCAACTTCTCACCCCCCCTCTCTTTTGAAAATACATATTTTATAAGATGCATAGATGTGAATTTTGTTTTTAAATCCAGTCTGTGATTCTTTTTTTTTTAAGTAGAATTTTGTCCATTTACATGTAATCTTAAAATTGTTATAATTGTGTTATCCGATATTTTCTCAGTTCATAAAATTCTTGGCTTTCTTCTAAACTTAATACAGGGTTTCTAACAGAGCTGGTTTTGAGATTCATTTAGAGATCAGATGTAATGTTTCTGAACCTAACTTCCTGGGGCTTTACTCAGTGTCTTCAATTATCTGAACTAAAACATCCCGTGTTCATTTTTCATACATATTTTAGCTCAACAGCATTTTCTCTCCTATACATAGATTTAAGTTTTTGAAGACTTACTTCTACAAATCCTCCTTAATCAGACTATCTTGGCTTGCTATGAAAAATTTCCTCAGTTAAAAAATTATATTTGCCTGTGTTCTTGTGTTCACGTGTGTGTGTGTGTGTGTGTGTGTGTGTGTGTGTGTGTGTTGTACAGGCATGCGTGTGATAGGATAACTTGTAATAAGTGGTTCTCACCACCATGTGAGTCCTGATAATCAAACTCAGGTTTTGAGGCTTGGTGGAAAATGCTTTAAACCCATCGAGCCATCTTGTGGCTCGCCGGTAAGACATTTTAAGATCTGGTCATTACATTTTTCTCATGCCCATACATCATACACTACTCTTCACACTCAGATGTGGATATCTGTGGAGAGGTCAGGCTACTTTGGATCTCATGTTTTCTACCTCTGCTCATTCCATATCCCTCTACCCTGAGAAGACACATACACACTCTCATCCTTAAGCCATTATAATCAAGTTGTGATAACGCTAATGGGTGAGTTTGGTTCCAGACTCAGCTGACTGGACCCCTAACCCAATTCAAAGGTTGATTTCAGACAATCAGGTGTTTTCTGTGTAGAATACTAGAATGAAGAAGAGACAGTATTGTTGAATGGAAAGGGAAACTAATTCTTCATTTATAGTTCCCTTCTTTGCCACCCCCCCAATACACACTGCCCTACAAGGCTTCCTCTGTATGTGATCACAAAACAGCTGGTGTTCCATTTGTTAGAAGTGCCAAAAAAGGGTTGGCAAGCTATGTGGCCTGCTATGGAAATATAAATGCTACCCTGCTGTTGGGACCACCATCCACCAGTCATATTACACTCTGGAGCGTGGCTACTCTTTAGAATAACTTTTTATTGAAAGATAATAGTGTATATTTACTATGTGTTGGGCACCATTATAAATGTTTTACATTTACTATGTCATTTAAATCGTTTATAGTAACATTATAGTTGTCATACATGGTACTATAAGCATCCACATTCGATGGTTCTCAATCTTCCTAATGCTGAGACCTCTTAGTGTAGTTCCTCGTGTTATGGTGACCCCCCCAACCATACAATTAGTTTCATTGCTACTTCCTATCTGTAATTTTGCTACTGTTGATGAATTGTGATGTAAATATCCAACATGCAATCTCCAAAGGGGTCTTGACCCACAGGTTGAGCACCACTGTTCTAGAGGGAAGGGAAACATTGGTCACTAGTTCAAGACCATCCAGTGAGTGAGTGGCTCCCAGTGAGCAGCTAGGGGAGCTGGATTTAACCCAGCAGTTTGGCTCCCCCTGCTGTAAGGGCTGTGATGTGTTGCTGTGCTTTATGTCATTTCTCTCTCCTTCAGGTGTAACAGTTATTAGATACCCCTTGGAGTTGGTGAGACATGTCCAAGATTGGAAGAGACCTTTCAGAATCTAAAGAGATGCATAAGACAGAGACGGGAGAAAGATAAAACACAATGCTGAGGAGATAAAGACAAAGGTTCTTTGTTTTGAGACTAGTTTTCACTGTGTAGCCCAGGCTGGGCTCAAACCCCCCAAAGTAGAGTACATGGGCTGAGAAAAAAGAGGAGCAATAAGAAGTGCTAAAAAGCTAATAGTAAGCCGGGCAGTGGTGGTGCACGCCTTTAATCCCAGCACTTGGGAGGCAGAGGCAGGCGGATTTCTGAGTTCAAGGCCGGCCTGGTCTACGAGTGAGTTCCAGGACAGCCAGGACTACACAGAGAAACCCTGTCTCGAAAAACCAAAAAAAAAAAAAAAAAAAAAAAAAAAAAAAGCTAATAGTAAGAGACTGTCTAAGAAGAACAATATACTGAAGAAGCTATGAGAAAATTGGGTTCAGTGGGTAGAAAGTACCTGCTGTGCGAGCCAGACTACTCGAGTTTTATTATTCTGAGAACCCATGTAAAAAGCTGGGTGTACATCTGTCATCCTAGCACCCCTAAGCTGAGACAGGAGCATCCGCCAGCTTCTGGGCCAGCTAAGCTAGAGTATGAAGCATCATTTAGACATAAGAGAGACTCTTGTCTCACCAAGGTGGAGCGATGAGAGAACCAACTCCCGAAACTTTCCTCTTAGACACACACACACACACACGCACGCACGCACGCACGCACGCACGCACGCACGCACGCACACGCACACATACCAGTGTGCATATACACAAGTTAAAAAAATGATAAGTTGTCAGTTAAAATAATTTGAAAGAGGACTGGAGAGATGGCTCAGCAATTAAGAGCACTGACTGTCCTTCCAGAGATCCTGAGTTCAATTCCCAGCAACCACATAGTGGCTCACAATCATCTATAACAGGATCTGATGCCGTCTTCTGGTGTGTCTGAAGAGATTAGCAGTGTACTCACATACATAAAATAGATAAATCTTAAAAAAATTAGAAAGAAATCTTATTTATTTTTTTCATTTTCTTTCTATCTTATGTTTATGGGTATTTTGCCTGCATGTGTGTCAGCACTATGTGCATGCAGTACCCACAGATGTCAGAAGAATGTGTCAGATCCCCATGGGTCTGGAGCTACAGACCGTTGGGAGCCAGCCCAAGAGTGCTGAGAACTTGGGTCCTCTGGAAGAGCAGCCGCTGCTTTTAACTGTTGAGCCATCTCTCTAGCAAAATTTAAACGGTAAAAAATGGTAAAAAGAGAAAACAATAGTAAAACAATAAGGCCCAAGAATTTTTAAAAAAATATGTTCTAGTAGGATTCATATTCTAAAAGGAAAAGAGAAACTAAATACTAGGAAGAAAAAAGAAACCCAAGCATTTATATAAAGTAAAACAAGAGCAAAACCAGAATACAGGCTTCCAGTTGGAAACAGTGGTCTGGGTGGGGGTGGGTGCCTTGGGGAGGAGGCTGGGCCAGGTAGTGAGCTGGTGAGACATCCTTCTTGCTCACCCACAGCTGGCCTATGCACTCCGGCCACCTCTATGGTCTTTATGAGCTGAAGTCTCCCTAGACTCCCCCAGGCCAGCAAGCCTCACTTTACTTTGCTTCTTGGAATGCTTTCAGTTCTCACCCTATTTCACACTCCTCTCATGATCCTTTACTTCCTGTGTGAAGAGATCAGCACACACAGCAGTTAGATCACGCTGCTGAATGAACTGATCCTGCCTTATCTTCCTGGAGTTCCTGTGGTGTTTGGTTTGGTCGCCACACTCCTCTCACCCACTTACTCCCATGCATGTGTATATACACCCTGCCTCTGTGGCCTGGGTTTGTCTTTGAGGCTGCAACACTTTTTTTTAAAAATTGATTCCAGGTTGCTTAGTAACTATTCTCTTCCCTGTCTCCGATGCCAATGGAATTGAGCGGGATGAAAAAAAGATAACTTCTGGGACCAGCTGATGGCAGAATGTGCTAAGATGTGGTGACAGGGAACGTGAAGTCAGCGACAACTCCTTCATGCCTGCCGTTGTGACTGGGTGGATGTTAACACAGAATCCTGAGTAGAGGAAATGGTGGTTAATAATCAAGATGAACTAACCCTGGAAAGCTCTGAGACAACAGCAGCTCCTTATAAGTCCTTAACTCATCAGTGAAGTATGGTATAATAGCAAGGTCATGGATTCCAAATTCATATTCTGAAAACTAGCCTAAGGGTCATAGGAGGTGGGGCTTTGGAAGGTGATTGCAACACAAGGGCGAAGCCATCAATGGGATTGGTATTTTTATGAGAATCTAGAAAGCCAACTAGTTCTTTTCCTGCCTGATCAGGACAAGGCAGGAAACAGGAAGTTGGTCCCGACCAGACAATCTGCAAGCACTTAGAGTTCTTAGAGTTCACAATTTTAGGAATTGTGTAAATTTCTGTTGTTTAAGGGTCCCAGCTTTTGGCACGTTGTTATAGCAGATAAGACTAAGACGTAGACACAGTGCCTCCTCAAATCAAATTGGCTGTAGGCTCTTTTCATATCCCAGCAGGGAATGGGAGTTGTGGTCCTACTCATGTGCTGGGTCTTCGGAGACATTTCTCAAAGCATTTTGCATCATTAATGGACTATCAGTCACTAGGAGACCAAACATACATGAGGTTGACGGGCAGAGCAAATTAGGCCTTCCCATTATGACACTACTGACGTCCCACAGAAACCCAACTAAATGGAGCCGAATGAATCACCAGACCCTTCCCCAGAATACACTATAAAGTATACCAACTCATGCCCCTTTTTTTTTTTTCTGAGACAGGGTTTCTCTGTATAGCCCTGGCTGTCCTGGAACTCACTCTGTAGACCAGGCTGGCCTTGAATTCAGAAATCTGCCTGCCTCTGCCTCCCAAGTGCTGGGATTAAAGGTGTGCGCCACCACCACCCGGCCAACTCATGCCTTTGGGTCTTTTCTTCTCTAGATCACAAGGAGGCTTTATACCTGTTATTCACCAAACAAGTGGTGTGGCTTACTTTTACCAAACCATCATTACTTCCTGGTCCTGGTTTGCTGTATTATATCTAGGCCTTTGTTATAGAATGAATGTCTGTGTTCTTCCCCACCTCTCCAACACCTAATGAGATGGTATTGGGAGGCAGAGTCATTGATAGATGATTAAGTCATGGGCTTAATTTGTTCCATGGGTGGAACATTCTCCTTGTGATAGATTTTAGAGTCTGTATTTTCTGCCTTGTGGGGATACGGCACAATCAGTCAGGGTCTGTGACTTAATCTGGGTTTCCCAGCCTCTGCTCACAGACCACTCAGTCTCTGGTATTTCACTTCAGCAGTCAGAATAGATTGACAGCTCTCTTGACAGCGTGGCTCCCACATTCCTCAGCCACATTTAAAACATTTTCCTTGATTTACTTTCATGGACAGTGGTTAAACCAATCATGAAAAGATTCACAGTTTCCCACAGGAGATCATTATTTTTTGGAAGAGCTTAAGGACACCCTTGTTCTAGGAACCAGAGAGGCGTGCAGAGCAAGGCTTTTAGTCCCCATCCACTACAAAGTGTGCTATGGTCTTCCTTCAGCTCACATGAGGAAGACAAGCTCACTACACTTAGAAGTAAGTCCTGGTAGTACGCCCACTCAGCCTTCACGCCAGTTAGCACACTTTTTGCTGGATGTTCAGTCAAAATGAGGTCTTGGACACTAATGATCTTGGCTCTCCTTTCCTTGTCCTTGCCATTCTAGTCCTTTCATTTTTGGTTTTCTTAGTTCACCTCCACCTCTCACTCCCCTCCTTTTTTTTTTTTTTTTTTTTGTTTTTGTTTTTGTTTCAATCCTTTGTTCTCTGTCTCTTCTGGCTTTCCCCATCCCTGTCTCCACTGGCCTGCTTCCTATTCATAGAATGCCTGAGCCTCTGCCATTTATTCTCTGCAGTTTGAATAGGCAAGTTTTGCTTACACAGAAGTTTGGCTGAGGTTCTGGAAGGATCTGAGGAGGAGCAAGAAAAAAAATAAAATAAAGAATCCCCAGGCTCATTCCTTAAGCATACATGGAAGTTATACAAAGGGGCTTCTTTTTTTTTTTTTACTTGTAAATTTCGTATTTATTATAACAAAAGTTATGACATGTCCATTTGGGCACTCTGCTTCCATAGAACTCTGGATGTGTAGATGGTCTAAGGGACTCTATACAGTCATGCTGATTGTGGCAGCAGGAAGGGGCACAATTAAAAAGTGTCTGGAAAAGGTTCTGGGTTCCCGAGAGCAGGGCCACATCATCTGCAGAGAAACACGCTGCACTGGCCCACGCTGACGCTGAGCTGGGTGGGGGTGGGGCGGGGAGGCTCTCCAGAGCGAGTAAGGAGTCGGTTATTTAGGCTGTGTCCTTATGCAAGACTAGACTACAAACACTTTAAGCTTCACTAAGTAACACTGAGATATTTACAATAGAAATTTCTCAATCAACTGTTCTCTCAGAGAAAATTAGTGAGTCCCAGTGACTTAAGTCACCTGACAGAATAAAGCAACTCCTAGGAGTTAGTCTCCATATTCTACAAATGTCTATCATTTTCAAGACAAAAAAAAAAAAAAAAAAAAAAAAAAAAAAAAGAAAAAGAAAAAGAAAAAAAAAGAGGCTTTCCCCACAAAGAAATACACAATTACAATATTATTAAATCATTCAGCAATGGTAACTTGCTGTGCTTTCCAAACAAAACAACAAAAAGCCATTTTTAAAAATATTACATTATCATTAACTGTTTCTCTAATATATTAAACCTTTTGTTACAAAGGGGTTTCTTAAGGCAGTAAGAAATTCATACGTTTTCCACATCTTTTCTTGATTGAACACGGAGAAAAACGTAGCGGCCTCCTTCACTAGAAGTGGACCCCATTCCCTACTCTGACATTGTAGTATTGAATTTTGATTATTCTATTGGCATCTCTAGACCCATGATCTCCACAACAGTTGGTAGCTATGACCAGCCCCTCACTGACGTGTTTTCCTTTTTCATACTTCTCTGGATACTCTTAGGGTTTCCTTCTCTGTGGTTCACAGAGTCCTCAAGTTTTCAATTCTTACCCACTTGCCTGTCGGGGCCATGATGCCTTCCGGTAGCCTTAACACCACATTTCCAGGCATTCCATGGCGTGACACACTTTTCCCTTCCCTTCCACTTAGTTGAGGTCTCCTTGCTCTTCCCTTTTCTTGCCTAGGCAAGCCTTTCTTGTGCAGGCTTTACAGCTTCCTTCGCTCATCTGAGCTAGCCGAACACTGTCCTTACCAGCCTGCACGTAACAACAATGCGCCTAGCCCTGTACAGTTGTCCAGTGAAGGAGTGGTGGGCCATTGAATGAATGAATGAATGAATGATGAATAAGACTGGGTAACAAGGAAGGTGCTGGCGCTGGTGCCGACAGCATCCAAAAGTCTGGAGGCACTTGCAAGGTGACACCGGCTGGGTGGTGGGTTTAAGATACAGATAGCGCAAGAGGGACCCCAGGCAAAAAGGCTGCCGTCGGCTAGCCGGGAGCCGCCCACGCAGGATGAGCGTCGCACCGCCCCTCCATTCAGTCCCGTGGTCCTGCAGCGACCACCGCCTCCACCGTCCACTAGCCCCGCGCTTCGTTCTTGGCCCAAGTCGGCCACCGTCGCTCTCGGAACGCTCGCTCGTGACCCGGAAGCGCATTCTCCCTAGCAACTGCGGGTCTGCGGCGGCGCCGGCCTCCGGGGAGCGACGGTGAGGCTCCTGCCCCCTCCCCCTGCGCACGCCCCGGCCGTCCGGCCTGGCCTTCCCTCCGCGCCGCGCTCCGCGGCCCGGACCGTGCGTCCTCGCCTCACGGGGCGCCCGGCCCCGGCGCCTCTGGTAGCCTTCCGCCGGCCCCGGCCGGGCCTCGGGCTCCTCACACTCTGCGGGCCCTTCCTTTTTGTAGTGCAGTTCAATGAGAGAGGAGGGAGACGGGATTGGAGCCGGTGCCTGGGAAGACGCGGCTTCCGAGGCTTGGGTCACCTGGGGACGTGTTCGTGTTCTCGTGGGTCCTGATGGAGGCTGACAGGCTTGCGGCGCCTCGGGAGTGATGAGCGGCAGCACTTGCTGATGGCCCGAGCTTTCCAAAGTGCTACACTTTATCCGGTCTCTGTACACTTTGAACTGACCATTTCCCCGGGAGGGAGTTAGCTTTCCAGTTTTGAATGAGCTGTGGGTAGTATATTGTATCTATCACCAACTGTTGTTGAGTGCCAGTTTTGTACAGAAGGAACGTCCTGGGACCTGACTAATCTTGGGAAAGATTGCAAGTAAATTTTACTCCGTTAAATAGGGGCAGGTGTAAATATATCTCTTATTAACACTTCGAAAGATAATAGTGGCACCGAAAACGTCCTTTGAGTTTGGACAAGTGGCACTAAGAAGACCCTTAGGCATTGCTGTTCTTAATAGAATGATGGAATGAAAACAGAGGTGTGGACTATTTGCAGAACTATTTAGGAATAAAATGCGGGAGCCATTGAAAATGGTATCATTTAGTTTCAGTACTAAGCACCTGTAGTGTTACTGCACTTGATATAAGTTTTAGAAGATATACGAGGTTGTACACATCCCACCATTGGGAAAACAAGATGTCATTTGGTTAAATACAGTCAATGTGGTAGGCATTCAGTGCTGTGTAGTAGGTGAGGGGGGGGAGGAATCAGCGTAGGCTGGTACTTTCAGGAAGATGTTTAAGGAGGAATAGTTGATTTGCCTCCAAGGAGAGGTGGATTATGTATTGGAGGGGACTGAGTAAACTAAATTTTTTTTTTTAAATATTCTTTAGGGTTTGGGAAACATTTCCATGTGGTGTTCTTTATTTCTTATTTAAAATTCTAAAGTCACTCTGATCCATTTCTTTTAAAACACACCATACACAAATCTCTCTGGTCAGAGTTTTTCCTGTTCGAGATCAGAAAGATCCTGCCCCTTCAAGATCTTTTGCTACTGCAGTCAGTCTTACTTTTTATGTAAAACACAACCGTTTAAGTAGGGTTACTATTTAATACTTAAGACTTAAGAGTCTTGTGAAATTTTTGCTCTTTGATATTCTGGAGTGTTTCATATGTAGCAGGCACTGTGTCAGGAGATAGCCAAAACAATGGTTACTCAGCAACCAATTGCTATGCTTTATGGTGTGCCCCCCAACCCCGTGTGTGTGTGTGTGTGTGTGTGTGTGTGTGTGTGTGTGTGTAGCTTATTAGTCTTTGATGCTCTGCTTGACTTAAGCTGCTGGAAGACCTCAGCAGTCCTACAGCAGGCGTTGCACTTGGCTGTGGAGTTGAGAATGAATGTGGATGGGAGCTCTGTCTTTAGCAGATGATATTAAGCTGCAGTTGTGATGTCTTAAGGGAAGTCCCAAATGAGACCTATGAATGGAGGTATTCAGGGTGCATAGGGAAGGACGCGCTTCAGTGTCACTGAAGGTAGCAGGGCAGAGACCTGTGCTGGCAGGGGACAGAAGGGTCAGCTTTAGAGAGGGAGCTGGGGGTCCGTGGAACAATCTGGTAGGACAAAGGGCTGGAGCAGTGGGGTGGGGCCGGATTCTGCTGGACCTAGTAGGCAAGCTGAATTTTTCTTTGTGCTTTGAATAAAGAGAAGCCTCTATGGAAGGTTTCACTTAGGGACTTAGGCTGTGTGTTGGGCGGGGATGACACAGTATGTTTGTGTCTGAATAGTATGCTTTGTGTTTCTACCACTGGTTAGCAATTGTTTGCTCATTCCTTGTTCTTCAACTTGCTCCCTATACTTTATTTTGTAAATTTTAATAAAAAAATATAAATTTACATCTATTTGTGTGTGTGTGTGTGTGTGTGTGTGTGTGTGTGTGTGTATGTAGGCCTATGGGTCTCTGGGGATTGAACTCAGGTGGTCAGGCTTTGTGACAAATGCACCCTGAGCCATCTCATTGCCTCTCTCGTGCTTTATTATAGTCTGAGAAGTCCCCAGGTCCTGCTTGCAAGATGTATTCAGTTTTCTTTTATTTGGGAAAAAGAATTGGGGCTGTAGAGATGGTTCAGCTCTTAAGGGCTAGACGTCTAACCAAAAATATAAAAAAGGTCATTATGGTTAGTTGGTTAGAAGTAATTTTAATCAGTTCTACTGCTTGGGAACCAGTTTTGTGTCTTTTTTTTTTTTTTAAACTCTCTCTTTTAAAGTGTAGTAAACCAAATAATATAAAACCTACTGTCAGGTTGGAAATTAGCTTAGTCGGTGAAGGGTTTGCAGCACACAAGGACCTGAGACCCATATCCCAAGCATCCATGTAAAATGCATACCTGGTGGCATCTGCTTGTAGTGGCTGTGCTCAGGATACAGAAGGATCCTTGTGCTTTGCTGTAATCTGTGAACCCCAGGTCACAATGAGAGACTAGCTCAGAACAAACCCAACCCAACCAAACCCAACCCAACCCAACCAAACCAAACCAAACCCTGCACCCTTCCAGATGAAAACCAAGATAGACAGCTTCTGAGGAATAAGTTAAGGTTGGCTTCTTGGTTTTCAGGTGCCTGCACCCAAACACATATGCCTAATCATTTTCAAGTGTTTAGTTCAGTGGGGGGTAACGTTTTAATGAAACGTAGCATATTTCTAGAGAATCTGTTCTCTTCTTGCATGCTCTTGGCAACCACCGTTCTGCTCTCTGTTGTCGTAATGTTGGCTCCTTTGTTTAGGTGAGTGGACTTGTGCCTTGCCCCTACTGTCTGTCCTCTGTCACTCAGCTCAAAGCCAGCAGTTCTTAAATACTCAGCTAGTCTCCGGGCTTCATTCACAGAGTCTGGGGCGAAAGAGTTTTTGTTTTTTTTAAATCTTCTGTTTGGTTTGCCAGTAATGTAGGGAGCACTGATGAATTGGGAATGGTCCCTTTCCTTCAGTTTTCTGTTAACATTGTATGCAGCTGTCATCAGTATTTATTAGTGTTTCTATATGGTTTGGAGTGCCATTGTGGGAAGGTGGTGGTTGTTTGACTAAAGTCTGGATTCTTTAATGGAAAGTATTTATGATACCTGTTTCTTTTTGAATGAACTTTGATTGTGCCTTTTATTGACTTTATTAGTCGTCTGTGTTGTTGGGTTTACATGCATACTGGTGTTCTTGGTCCCCTTTTTCTATGTGTTGTCAACCCCAGTGCACCTTCCATTATTTGTAAGCATCTTTAAAAAATAGAATCGGGGCTGGAGAGCTGGCTCAGTGGTTAAGAGCACTGACTGCTCTTCCAGAGGTCCTGAGTTTGATTCCCAGCAACCACATGGTGGCTCACAACCATCTATAATGGGACCCGATGTCCTCTTCTGCTGTGTCTGAAGACAGTGACAGTGTACTTGCATACATAAAATAAATAAATCTTAAAAAAAAAAAAAAGAATCAGATCGCTTCTCAGCCTTTTGGCTAAGATCAAGTGTAAAAAATAGAATCAGTTATCCCCCCTCCCCCGCCGTTTTCATATAAGTGTATGGTGTATATGTGGTGTGTGTGTGTGTGTGTGTGTGTATTTGTGGACACGTGTTAGGGTGAGGCCTGCGGTTGACATGGGGAATCATCCTGTATAGATTTTCTGCCTTAATATTGAGGTGGGGGTCTCATTGAAATTCGGAGATCACTGATGTGACTAGTCTTGCAGTCTGGCTTGCTCTGGGAATCCCTTGTCTCTTCCTTCATGACTTGAAATACAGGCAAGCTGCCACACCCACCCAGCATTGTATAGGCTCTTGGAATCTGAACCCATGTCCCCAGGCTTGCTTGCCCGGCAAGGGTTTTAACCACTGAACTATCTCTTCAGCCCGGAATCAGATGTATGTATGTATGTATGTATGCATGTATGTATGTCTCAACCTACCCCCCCTCCACCTCCACCAAAAAGCCAAACCTCTTTCTAGTTACACATGCATTGAGTTAATTTTCTCTTCATTCCTCTGCTAATCTCATATTTGCATCTATTATGATTTTATTTCTATTTTAGGGACTTCCTTTAAAGTTTCTATTAATGGGGACTTGTTGGTGATTGTTTTAGCTTTTGTATGTCTGAAAAAGGTATTTTATTTGCTTTAGAAAAATATTTGTTAAGTAATGAATTTTAGATTTGTTTCCCCCATCAATCACTTAAAAGATGTTGATTTATTGTTTTCTGTCTCACTTGTTTCTGATAAGAAAGCAGCCAAGATTCTTTGTTTTCTGGTCCATAGTATGTGTTTTTGCTTTAAAGATATTCTCTTTAAACTGGTTCAACCAAATTGATATGTGTTTGTATAGTTTTCTTTATGTTCCTTGTGTTTGGTATCATTGAACTTCTTGGCTTTTGAGTTAATAGTTTTCATCAATTTTGTAAAGTATTTGACTATCATTTTTCCCAATGTTTTCTTTCCTATTCTTCTCCCTTGTAGATTTTGATTAATTGCAATAATGTTGCACGAGGTGGCTCTGCAGCTCGCTGATACTCTGTTAATTTCTTTCTTTGGATTCATGTTTTTGCCCATTGCTTTGTCTTCGAGTTCATCAGCCTTTTCCTTGTGCAGTATATATGCTGTTACTAGTGCAGTCATCCTGTGATTCTATGGCATGTTATTAAAGACATTCATATTTTCAATCTCAGACACCATAGTTTTAAACTTTTGTGTTGGTGTGTATGTGTGTGCATGTGCCCACATGCCATAGCATGTTTGTAGAGCTCAGAGACAACTGTGGAATCAGCTCTCTTTCTATCTTTATGTGGTTCCTGGGGTGGAGCTCAGATTGTTAGGCTGATGTGGCTGGTGCTGCCTGGCTTGCCACCATCTCATAGGCCCAGGTGCCATAGTTTTTAACCTCTAGGGGTCTTATTTGGATCTTCTGAATAGAGTAGAGCCTTAATAGTTGCCGCGGCCACGCCCTTTGTTGTTTGTTATTCCAGGGCACTTCCAAGCCCAGAGCCTTTCTTTACATTCTCTCTCCTGAACCCGCACCTCTATTAATTAAATAAAACGCACACTAGGTGATAATCTCCTTATTTTGTATGTCTAGGAGCTGAAGCTTAAGAAACTTGGGAGTTTGTTTTGGTTAAAGTCAGATAGCTAATGGTTCAAATTTCAGTTTAGTTTGCTCTAGCCATGTAACTTGGTTCTAGCAAGACAGACAAATATAGAAATAAAACAGGAGATGAGTAGGAAAGATTACCAAAACATAGCATAGCTGGCAGGGCCATGCTGTTCATAAAAGATTTCCAAAGTTGTAGGAAGCATTTGGGATGGGCTTTGGAAGTTAGGAATTTTGCAGGCCTCTAATGTGCATGCAGGAAGCATCTGTGGATGTGTGTGTATAGGTGGGCAGGAGGGGCAAGGAGAGTGTATTGCAGTGCATGGGCTTGGCGGACGGGGCATGTGTTTGGCTGAATTGGTGTGACTATGAAAGCAGATGACAAAGGAGTTGGACTGAATTGTACGTGGTTTTTTTTTTTTTTTTTTTTTTTTTTTTTTTGGTCTAACTTCAAAACAGCCTTTTGTATGTCTCTAGCTACTGTATGAATCTGATCCAGGCAGGTATCTTTTAAAATCTGCCTTCATTACTTAGTACAGTCTTACACATAATTAATTCAAAGGTTATTGATTGATTGATAGAGTGTTTTCTTACTGTTACTTAGTTACTTTATTAGTGCTTGTGATTGAATTGTTTATTGTATGAGAAGTCTTAAATCTTGTGTTCATAAAATTCCTTCCAAAGAAGTCAGCATACCTTATGCTGATTCATTTATTAATTATCTCAGCAGTTAATTTACTATACCCAAGAGTATCCCACTATCTTAGCAACTTGGATATAGCTTCAACTGTAGTCATTGGGTAGCTGTTTTTGGTTTTGTTTTTCAAGACTGGGTTTCTCTATGTAGCCTTGACTGTCCTGGAACTTACTCTATAGACCAGGCTGGCCTCATCTCAGAGATCTGTCTGCCTCTGCCTCCTGAGTGCTGGGATTAAAGGTGTGCACCACCACTTCCCGGCTTTATTTTTTTCATTAATAATTGAGAAAATTTAAGTGTGTGATTTTTTTCTTTGCATTTATATCTATGCACCATGTGTGTGCAGTGCCCTCAAGAAGCAAGAAGAGGGAATTAGATCCCTAGAATCCTAGCTACAGATAGTTGTGAGTCACCATGTGGGTGCTGGGAATTAAAAGCAGATCTGGTAGAGCAGCCAGTTCTTGAAAAACAAGACAAAGAAACAATTGAAATTACATTTTAACTTTAGTGAGAATGCTACAAAAGTATACCATAAGCATTATTCTTACTGTTTTTGGTGGTTATACATTTTAAGAGATTTATTTATTTTATATGTATGTATAAGTATTTCCCTGAATGTTTGTTTGTGCATCAGGTGTGTATAGTGCCTGTGGAGGCTTAAAGGATGTCAGGTCCCCTGTAACTGAAGTTACAGATGGTTGTGATCCACTATATGGGTGCTGGGAATTGAACCGAGGTCCTTCAGAAGAGCAGCCAGTGCTCTTTGTTGCAGAGCCATCTGTTCATCTCTTCCATCAGATCTTTGGAGGCTTGAGGTCTTCCACTGTTCTTCATGGTCCTTCTATCTCTGCTATCCCCACTAGGGTTAAAATGCATGCATCTGGACCCAACTTTTTTTTTGTTCCCCATATGGGTCCTAGGGATTGGAACTCAGTTGCTCATGGTTGCAACTTAGATACTTTACTGATATAATATCTTCCCAATCCAAGTTTTCCATCTTCTGTGTGCTGGAATAGGTTTTTGTTGTTGTTGTTGTTTATTTGTTTTAAACTTTATTTATTTAATGTATGAGTGTTCTGCTGTGTATACATCTGTCTGCCTGAAGAGGGCATCATATCCCACTATGGATGGTTGTGAACCACCATGTGGTTGCTGGAATTGAACTCATGACCTCTGGAAGAGCAACCAGTGCTCTTAACCTCTGAGCCATCTCACCAGTCTGTGTTGGAATAGTTTTAACACAGCAAACAGGATATTTGACATCGCATGTGTTTGAGATAGACTATGTATTCAATACTTACTATTTTCATCTTTTGCCATGAAATCTGTTGCTTTTCTTCCTGGTCAGGTTTGATGGCAAGTAGGGGAGTAGCTTGAAGATGGAAATAATTTCCTTCACTTGTATAGCTAGCCAATGTTTAGAATCATGTAATGAGAAATCCTTTATCTGTTGAGGGATAACTTCAGCACACGTTAAAAAAAAATCTGCATTTGTTTTTTTATTGTATCTTTAAGCATCTTTTAACAGTGACTATTAGTAAGGTTATTTGAAAACTAATTTAAAAAGTAGTTGCTCTTCTATTTAGACTTTGATCTGTTTTTAATGATGAGGCCCTGCTATGTGATTTTTTTTTCTTATGTATTTAGACTTTCTTGTCTTTTTTGGAAAAGTTGTTGAGAGTGAGGTTTTCACTGGATCTCCTGAACCTGGTTATGGTGATAGATTAATTTGCTGATCTAGCAGAATACAATATAACAAAGTGTAATTGTCTCTCATTTTCTTTTCTATTTTAGATTTGTGTGTGTGTGTGTGTGTGTGTGTGTGTGTGTGTGTTTGTGAGCACGCGCGCACTTGTACTTGCTTGTGCTTGTGTTTCTGTTCACCACGTGCATGCTTCGTGTCCATGGAGGTCAGAAGAGGGTGATGGGTCCTCTAGACCTGGTATTATAGATGATTGTGAGCTATTTTGTGGGTGCTGGGCACTAAACTCGGGTCCTCTGCAAGAGTAACAAGTGTTCTTAACTGCTGAGCCTTTTGTTTCTGTAGCTCCGAGAGCCTGGAAGATGGTGCTGATGTTTAAGTACCTTATATGGAACACTGTATTTTGATATGACCTGTGCATATCCTTTTGAAATCACCTCTAGGTTAGTTTTAGTATCTAACAGAATTCTTGTATTGTTTAGGGAATAATGACAAGAAAAAAGTAATGCATATTCAGCAACATTTTCTTGGTTCTTTTCCATCTGTATTGGTTAAATCCACCAAGGTTGAATCTGTGGATTTGGAGGGTCCAGTGTACCACTGAATGGTTTATACAACAGAAATGTAGTGCTCAAAGGTCTGGAAGCCAGAGGCTTGGCATCCAGGTGTTGGTAGAGTTGATTCATGAAGGCAATGAAGAAACTGTTCCATCCTTCCCCCTCTTAGCTTCTGGAGGTTGCTGGCAGTCTCTGGCATTCTTTGGCTTTTAGACACACCATTTTGATGTCTGCCTTAACGTCACATGATGTTATCTCTGGGAGTGTGTCTGTGTTCAAAATTTTCCTTTTTATAAAGACAACAGTCATTGGGTATGCCCCCACTCTTACATGATGTCATTTTAACTAATTACTTCTTCAGAAACCAAATAAAGTTATGTGATGAGAAGCTTCAGGTTTAGGACTTTAACATATATTGTATTAGTCAGCTGTTACTGTAACACAATATCTGAGATGACTAATCTATTTTGGCTTGCAGTTTTGGAGATCCAGTTTGTGATGAACTATATAGCTCCGTTGCTTTGGGCCTGTGGTGGGGTCACATGATAGTGGGTGTGCATGGGTATGCCATGACCAGAGAACAAAGGAAAGAAGCAGAAAGAGGCTAGGATTCCATTACCCCCTTCCAGGGCTCAACACCAAGAACATAAGATCCTTTCCTAGGCCTTTCTTCTTAAAGGTTCTGCCATTTCCTAATGACACAAGGCTCCTTGGGAGACATTCAAGAGTATAGTCATAGTACTCTCCTCGCTCCTGAAAACAGGGCAGCTCCTGGTGGGTCTAGGTGGGTAGTGCTTTAGAAGCCCTATATAGTCTGAGACTGAGACTGATGTGAGAGACTCATGACTAGGAATGGTTGGATTAAATGTGGTTTTGCTATGCACTGATTTTCATTGACTGAGAACCTGAAATTTGTCAGAGAGAGAAGCCTCACAAAGATAGATGTTTCTGAGGCCCGAGGAAGAGTCTCCCAGAGTTGATGAAAAGGAGTCTAAGCTCCTGGAAAAGAATAGAGGTTCAGAGTTAAGGAAGAAACCATAGATCCTCACTTCTGAGAACTGGCTTAAGCTCGCTCAAAGTACAGTTGTCTTCAGTATCCATGGGGTCTATATGTAATGATTCAAATAACAGCAGATCAAAGTCATCAGAGTTTGCACTGGAGCAGGTGTGGGCTCTAACTCTGCCATCAATACATGATTTGCACAGGATTTATGTTGAATATAAAGATAATTCTTTCACATGCAAGTATGCATGTGTTTAAATGTATTTCTCTTTGTGTGCATGTGTGCATGTGCATGCATGTGCACATATATGCATGTTTATGTGGTGGCTAGAGGACAACCTCTGGTATACACAGGGAGGCCACCCATCTCCTTGGAGATCATCTCTTATAGGTCTGGAACTCAGCAATCAGGCTAGTCTGGCTGTTCAGTGAGTGTCAGAGATAGATCCTTTGTCTGTGCCTCACATGATGGGATTACAAGTGCCAGCTAGTATGCCTGCTCTTGTTCCTTGGGTTCTGGGGTTGAGCTCAGTTGCTTGTGCTTGTAGAATAAGTGTTTTACTGACTGAACCACCTCTTCCCTATCAAAGATAGTTTAAAGTATATAGAAAGATGGGCATAGACACAGATACAGTGTCATTTAATATAAAGGACTTAGTCATCTTTGGATTTTGGTATACACGAAGGTATTCCTACTTCCAAGTAGGAAGACTATGTTTAATGCCTTGAGAGACTGGGAACCATTTTGAATCTATTTTAGAATCTTTAACTTCTAAAGTAAAGAAGTAGTAGAGACTGAAAACTGGAAATCACTGAAGAGTGAGGATGTGCTTATATGGGAGAACTGGCGATTACTGTTTTGCTAGAGATGGGTGTTAACATCCAGTGGAAACAGCCTGTGAGCTGAGCAAGGAGAGACAGAAATACAAATGGAGGTTTTTTTTTTTTTTTTTTTTTTTTAGATTTACTTATTTATTTTATGTATATGAGTACACTGTAGCTATACAGATGGTTGTGAGTCATGATGTGGTTGCTGGGAATTGAACTCAGGACCTCTGCTTGCTCTGGCCCCACTCACTCTGGCCCGCTCGCTCCGACCCTGCTCAAATGGAGTTCTTTATAGAGTTTCTAATTGACCACTAAAAGTTTTTGAATTAACTTCTAGAGTTTTGCTACAAACATTCTTTCTGGGCTATAAGTAAAAAACTTTTTATATATTGTATTTGGATACCACTAAACAACTCCAATGCTTTTTCTGGTGATTGTGTTGGATTTTCTAGGTAGATTCCATTCATAATTGATTATTCTAAAATGCTGTTTATATTACTTTTTATGTAGCAATAGCTAGCTTCTTCAGAATGGCATTGAGTAACAAGCACCATATCCATTTTCTGTTCTTAAGCTATTTGGAATGCCTTTACTACTTTTGTTATTTCTGTTTCTATTTTTTTTAAACCTTTTTTGGCTTCATGAGACAGGATCTCTCTGTGTAATCCTTGCTGTCCTGGAACTCACTATATAGATAGACCAGGCAGACCTCGAACTCATGGAGATCCCCCTGCCTCTGCTTCCCAAGTCCTGGGATTAAAGGCATATACCACCACATCTGGCTACTTTTTTTCTTTTTTTTTTTTTTTTTTTTTTTTTTTTGAGACAGGGTTTCTCTGTGTAGCCTTGGCTGTCCTGGAACTCACTCTGTAGACCAGGCTGGCCTCGAACTCAGAAATCCGCCTGCCTCTGCCTCCCAAGTGCTGGGATTACAGGCATGCGCCACCACGCCCGGCACTTTTTTTCTTTTTAAACTTTCTTTTTGAGTTAAACCTATAGTTTGAGATATTTGTTGACTTACATACAGTTGTAAGAAATAATAGAGAGAGAGAGCCCAACTGTCCTTCACTCAGTTCTCTCTAGAATAACTGTAGTATATTATTATAACCGGGGCATCTCAGCCACTATCTCCTGTATTGCCACGTGTTGGTGCCTTGTATTGGTGTTTTTCCAGTTTCACATGTACTTACTAGAGATTGTGTGAGCTCTATATCTGTGGGTTCGTATGATCACCACCACCACCGTAGAGCTGCAGAAGAATCTGTCACAGAGGTCTTTCTCATTATCCTTTCATAGCCTCCTCAGTCATGTCTGCCTCTACCCAGCCTGGGTGCCACTCAGCCCTTCTCTACAGTTTTGTCGTTTCAGGGGTACTGCATAATGGAGTCATATAGTATATAACTGGGATTTCTTTCTCCTGGTATCATTCCCTTAAGCTTTGGTGGTGTGTATCAGTAGTTTGTACCTTTTCATTGCTGAGTAGGATTCTGCAACATGCCTGATCATTCTGACTGTTCTGCTTTTGGCTGTTTGAATAAAGCTGCTGTGAGCATTTATGTGCAAACATAAATGTTCATTTCTCTAGCATAAAGTGCACATGCATTTAGATCTTCCCATGGCTAATGTTCTGTTTCTGCTCTGTCTGCCTTTCTTTATGCATGCATGTACTACAGTTTTCTCCCTTAAATGCATGTGAGTAAATTACATAAACCATTACCTCCAAATATTTCAGTGAGTGAGTGTGATAATAAAGACATTTTCTTACATGTGCACAAACATTATTAGTTTAATTTAACTTGGATATTACTTCTGTCAGGTCCACTGTCTCCTATTCATCAACTGGTACTAAGGTCTCCTTTAGTATCTTGTTTCTCTTTTCCTGTTTTAGTATCGTATGTTATCTTATGGACAAATTGGTACAGCTTTACAAGGAACATTTTATTTTTACTGGCTCATATGGGTGATGGAACCAAGACAAAGAAAGGTGAGGTCCTTTGTCTGAGTCACAGTTTCTAAGAGGTAAGAGGCTAGACTCAACTCTGGTGTTCTGACTCTCAAGGTCTCTTAGCCATGGAGCTGTGTGATCTTTCATTAACTATTAGCTCATAGCAGCAATGTTTGGCCTTCCAGAAACTAATGTTTTGATTTTCTTACGTTGTTGGCATAAACAAGCATCACTGTTTTTGTTTGAGAGTATTCCAATCATTTTGTGATGACTAGATATTTTATCTCTTTCAAATAGAGCTAACACTGATCCTGTTTTGCACCTGATTAGTGTCTACTGCAGGAAGTAGTGAGTATTTGAAATGAAGCTTTGGGCATTTGGGAGTTGAGGAGCCCTAATTTCCCCTCTTTTAAGTTTATTTATTTACTTTACATCCCAATTGCTACCCCCTATTCCCAGTCTCCCCACAGTCCTTTCCTCTGTCTCCCCTCCCCATCTCCTCACACTGGGTACCCTCCCACCCTGGCACATCAAGTAGGCTAGGCCAGACAAGGCTTACCAGCTAGAAGAACATATCCCACAGAAAGCTTTAGGGATAGTCCCTGCTCAGGTTGTTCTGGACCTGCATGAAGACTGAGCTGCACATCAGCTACGTATGAGCGGGGAGGCCTAGGTCCAGCCCGTGTATGCTCTTTAGTTGGTGGTTCAGTCTCTGAGAGCCTCCAAGGGTCCAGGTTAGTTGACTCTGTTGGTCTTCCTGTGGAGTTCCTATCTCCTTTGGGGCCCTCAGTTCTTTCTCTACCTCTTCTGTAAGAGTCCTTAAGCTCTATCCAATGTTTGGCTGTGACAAGTCTGCATCCACCTGTATTAGCTGCTGGGTTGAGCCACTCAGAGGACAGCTATGCTAAGTTCCTGTCTGTGGCATAACAGTATCATTACTAGTGTTGGGGTGGTGCTTGCCCATGGCATGGATCTCTAGTTGGGCCAGTTATTGCCTGGCCTTTCCTCAGTCTCTCCATTCCCTGCCCCTGTATTTCTTGTAGGCAGGGTAAATTTGGGGTTGAAAGTTTTGTGGGTGGCTTTGTGTCCCTATTGATCATTGGATATATTCTTTATTTACATTTCAAATGTTATCCCCTTTCCCAATTTCCCCACCTCCTGGGTAGCCCCTATCCAATCCTCCTTCACCCTACTTCTATGAGGGTGTTCCTCCACCCATCCCCCTCCCACCTCCCTGCCCTCGAATTCCCTACAATGGGAGCCTTCATAGGACCAAGGACCTCTCTTCCCCCAATGCCTGACAAGGCAGTCCTCTGCTACATATGCAGCTGGAGCCATGTGTACCCCTTGGTTGATGGATTAGTTCCTGGGAGCTCTGGGGGTTCTGGTTGGTTGATATTGTTGTTCTTCCTATGAGGTTGCAAACCCCTTCAGCTCCTTCAGTCCTTTCTCTGACACCTCCATTGGGGACCCTGCCCTCAGTCCAATGGTTGCCTGTGAGCATCCACCAGGGCATTTCAGGAGACAGCCATATCAGGCTCCTTTCAGCATGCATTTCTTGGCATCCACGATAGTGTTGGGGTTTGGTGACTGTATATGGGATGAATCCCCAGGTGGGACAGTGTCTGGATGGTCTTCCCTTCAGTCTTTTCTCTACACTTTATCTCCCTATCTGCTCCTGTGAGTATTTTGTTGCGCTTCTCAGGAGAACCGAATTACCCACACTTTGGTCTTCATTCTTCTTGAGCTTTATGTGGACTGTGGAGTATCTTGTTTAGCTTGTTTGGGTCTTGTGGAGTGCCTGGTCTCTGCACTTTAGGTCATTTAAGGATTATTTCTTTCAGGATGTCCTTTAGTGCTCTGCTCAGTTTTTACTTTCTCAAAGAAAGAGTTTCCCTCTCCTTGGAGGAAGGCAGTTTTGTAATCTCTATCTTTTCCAGGCTTCTTTGGAGGCCCTCCTCTTTTGTAGTACCATCATTTGCATGTGTGTAGGCTTGCCAAGCTTGTAGTTGTGAGAACTGTTATATTTTGGTTTCTTCACATCTGCTTTAGTGGACTGTGTGCCAAGGCTCTGTATGATTGCAGCTTTTATATTTAACACATCCAGAGGCAGCAAGATCTTAGTGATGCAGCTTCTTCAATGACGAGTTGAATGCTTGCAACCTGAAGATTTAAAGTACTCACCTGAGTTTCTGAGCTTTAGAACTGGCCTGTGCTCTGACTCCTGCTTACAGTATTTGCACAAGCACTGGCTTGCTTCCCTGGGTTCCCAAGCTATGGTTTATTCTGTCTCCCAAGATAGAGAGGCCCTAGGTGGGTCATAGTTGTACTTCAGTAATTTTGGGATTGTTTCAGTTATTTGCTTGTATTTATTTATTTGAATTTTACTGTTTCTCTGCATGTACCTAACATTGTTAAGTACTAAATTCATGGGATGGTTCTTATGAATGATGGTATTACCAATGAGGTGGCTTGGGTTATTTCTATTTCTGGGTGGAAATTGAATGTAGACAAAGGGTGGCTGTCTTGGAGGTTGCGGGCCCTTGAGTGCTAAGAACCTATGGGTTAGGCTAATATAATAGGCTTATCATTCTAAATCCTGAAGAATAGAGGCCTATAGGCTCGTAGCTCTAGAGGTCAGAAACTTGCAGTCCTAGATGCTTAGGTTGGGGATTTACTGTTCTGAGCATTGACTGTTAGTGGTGCTACACTCTGACCAGAAACCACAGTGGCTAGGTGTTATAGTTCTTGAACCCCGAGTGTCTGGACCCATTGCTTCTATGGACTCTTAGTCCTTAGGGCTTGGCAGTTTTCGGAATTATTCTAATTCTTATTTTTGTTTCTTTACAACCTTCTGTCTCTCACAGTTTTGGGTTTCTGATTCCTCTCATCTTCTAATACCATCCTCTGTGATCTCAGGGACCCAACTCCCTGCAGCGCTTTGGTCCTCACTAGCTTTCTGTAAGTTGCCTGTTTGTGCAGATAACACTACCTCCTCTTTGCCCTATCAGTTCAGTACCATGTTTTTACTACAAAGTCACAAGTGGGCAAGAAAAGACCAGTGGAAGAAGCCTTCTCAAAAAGGTGTCTCTTAGTTGATTACCAAGTAATCTGTACAGTCTGGTTATATAGTCAGGAGGGCATATGTGTAGTATGTAAGTGAATCACTTACATAGGATAGTGTCCAGTTCCAGTGAGCATAGGCCCTGCACAGGGACAGGCTTTGCATGTTTACTTGCTTCTTGCTGAGTTACTGAGGAGTGACTTGAGTGAGAATAGCTTCAAGGTTATCTAAAGGTTACTGAATCTTGCCTTGACTGGATTGATGCCTTCCAAGGTCAGTGCAGGCTATCAGGGGCAGTTGTGAGGGGAGCAAGGCCTCCTGGAGCCAGAGTTGTGGCTTTCACTGCAGTGTTCCTGGCAACTGGTGCCTTCTCAGAGCGATAAAGTGTCTGAAGTGGCTGGGTTGTCTTGAGGTCAGTCTACCAGTTGTTAGAAAGGAGGCTGCCAAGCTGATGCTTCCCTACTCCAAGGATCCAAGTGCACCTTCTCCACTTCTCATCAAAGCCTTGAATGGGCCACTCCCAGAAGTTTCAGCGGTTTGCTCATGTACGGGAAAAGGGGCATTTATAATAGACTTAAAACTCAACCCAAAACTGGTGTTCTTGAAGCATTTAGCAGTCCTTGAAAGCAGTTAGCAGGCTTAACATGCCCAGCCCCTGTCCCAGGGTCCTACAGAGTTTAGTCCCTTTGATGTCAGTGGTAGCTACAGACCATAGGGTCACTGTCTTCTAAATAACATTGAAAAGTGCAAATGTAGACATTTTCTTCACAGAAATGGGGGCTAGAATTAGAGTTGGATTTACTGGGCCTCAGATCCTTCACTACAAGGTGAACAGACCAGATGTGGGGCTGGCAGGCTGGCTTAGGGGCCGTTGAGCTGCATCTCACTGTATGTTTGAATTTAATACCTCAGGCCTTTTAATGGCTAGATTTCATGTTCTGCAGTCCTCTATATTTCCTGAACTACATATTTTTTTCTCTGACTTTGGGTAGATTTAAAGGTAGATGTTTGTGACTTTATGTCTTCTTCTAGGAGTGCTGCCTAAGATAAGATACAAACCTCATGTTGTAGGCCAGAATGTGGCTAACTCCGTAGGTAGTAAATTCCAGATGTTTGTAGTGGCAGATATGAGAGTGTTATATATTGTTATAGCAACACTTTACCAAGGACAAAGTAATGATATAACTAACCTTAACAAAGCCAACTTTTGTTAAAATACTAACTCACAGAAGCCTGCTTGATAGTAATATCATGTGTAAAATTTAAAGAATGTTTTGACAAACACTGACATTTTATTTGAAATTATATGAAACTAGGGAAAGGTAGTTTCAATTTTTGTATGTTTTAGTCATTTTGTTCAAAAGATTGTAGGTTATGAAAGTCACATATTTTTTCCAAATTGCCATGGTAAAATTGGCCATGTAGGCTGGCTTTGCAGTTCTGTTTATGTCTTATTACTTTTTAGATGATGGAAGTGATTACTATTGAAATGATGTGTATGGATGGTAGATGAGTTAATTTTCAGCTCTCAGTAAGTAGCTGCTTTTCTAACACACTATGGAATTTGAATTGTTCCTATGTTAGTCTTAGTCTTGTCTTAAAAATTTATGACTTATGTACATAAAGGCCTTTAATGCACCTCTCTCTCTCTCTCTCTCTCTCTCTCTCTCTCTCTCTCTCTCTCTCTGTGTGTGTGTGTGTGTGTGTGTGTGTGTGTGTGTGTATAAAATGGAGGACCATCTTGTGTCATCCTAGGGCATAGGGTTGTCTGGAATTTTCCAGTTAGTCTAGGCTGACTGACCAGTGAGCCTCAGGGATCCTCCTGTCTCAGCCTCTCTATCACTGGGATTACCCATGTGCTTTGCCATGCCTGGCATTTTTATTTACTTTTTGGGCATTGAGCACAGGTCTCTGTGCTTACAGAATAAATACTTTACTGATGAAACAACCCTCCCGGAGCCTAATAGCTGTAGTTGTCACTGAGTTGATTGCTAAGTAGGATACTTTGACATCATGTCTGGGCATGATAGAATAGCCTATCATCCAAGCTACTCAGGAGTCTGCAGCAGGAGGATTGCAGTTCAAGGCCAGCCATCATGGGCAACTAAGGGACAAACAAAACAAACAAAATAATGGAAGGAAAAAAAAGGGATTGATAATATAGTTCAGTAGTAGAGTGCTTATCTAGTAGGCATGAGGCCTTGAGTTAAATAGTGCCACAAAGACAGACAGACAGACAGACAGAGAATTTTGACTTTGTAACCCATAACTAAGAGTTTTAAAAAGGAGATTAAAGAATTTTCTTATTAGTTTAATGTAATTTAATATGTGTGTGCTTGTTCAGGTATAGATGAGAGATATTAGGTATTAGTTGGTAGTTGCTGAACTTGATAGTGAATATATAGACAACCATCAAAATATTTCCTACCTTTCCCCTTCTTTTCTTGGCATTCACTTTGTAGACATGATATAGATCTTATGTTGCTCTCACTTTGTAGCCTAGGCTGTCCTGGATCTCATTATGTAGCCCAGGCTGCCAAACTTACAGCAGTCTTCCTTAATCAGCCTCTCAAGTGGTGGGATTATAAGCATGAGCCACCATGCCTGGCATAAATATGTTTTTATTTAAATTTAAATTATTTTTTTATATATGTATCGTATCTTTGTTAGGGTTTCTACTTCTAGGATAAAACATCATGACCAAAAACAACCCGAGGAGGAAAGGGTTATTTTGCTTATATTTCCTGTAAGTGTAAGGATTGCCACAGTTCTGAAAATTCTTTTTTTCTCAGGAAGAATGACTTGATCAGTAGGTGACTATTTATTTTGTGCTCTTATTTCCATACTCTTTGGGTTTTAACCTTGCCTTAGATATGTTAGTGCTCTGTAATAGAGTATAGGACCTGTCTAGTATAGATCAAACCCTTAAAGTTTTTGTTTCTAACTTCTCAACACAAATAAAAGACAGAGCTAGACTGGGGAAGTAGAATAAGAGAAAGAAGAGGCATTGCTAGCTGGGGCATATAGTTACATGCAATTTTTAAAATTTCTATGAAAAATTCACCCATAGAAATAGAGTCCAGTTTATTGACCCCCTATTATAGATCCTCAAAAGTTAATACTTGGGGTACATTTACCTTACACATCTTTTAAGTTTATCTTCCATTTGCTGACATACTACAAAAATCCCTGACATCATTTATACACATTCTCTCCCTCTCTCTCCCTCTCTCTCCTTCTCTCTCTCTCTCTCTCTCTCTCTCTCTCTCTCTCCTCTCTCTCTCTGTAATGTGAATATTTTCATATAGGTAGTGATCCCCCTTTGGCCTTATGTTTTGTGCCTAGAAGGATATGCAATGAGACATTCACATAGTGGACTTAGCTCTGTATTGCTTTCTTTAAGAGGTGTTTCTTAACCCCCACAGATAAAGGTAGGGGCCTCTTTGCCTGCCGTGTTCACTGGCCATGTGTTCAGGGCCTAATCAGTTTGCACTGTGAGTCCCATGAAAGCAGGCACGCTCTGGTCCTGCTCATCACTCTCTGTCCAGGGTCTGAAGAAGGCATGGCTTTTAGCAGTAAATGTCTGTCTATAAACTCAAAATTAATAAATGGTTCCAATTTATTGCTTGATATCTTGTAACTATTATTTTCCGATTTCTATCCCGAAATCTTGCTTTTCTTAAGATCTTCAGTGAACAGCTGAGTTAGCAGAAAGTACTGGGTTGTTGTCCCTTTCAGGACATTTAATCTTTTAAACCCTCAAAATATTTTGTAAAATATAAATGAGTAAAGTCATTTCTGATCCACTTAAGAGGCTGTGTTTCCCTGACAGTACTCTCATTTGAGATCACTTTTATTTGGGCTTACAACTAATAAATCTGTTTTGGTTTATGTGAGGCAGGATAGAATGATTTTGTAGCCCACTTGTCCTTTAGTCGATTATCTGAATAATTTAAATTAATGCATCATACATTCCATGCTGGGCTTCTTAAAATTGTTATATTGGCAGTTGTTGGGCATATTGGTTAGCATGATAAAAATATAATTCACTAAAGCAGATATGACTCTAAAGATGGGTTCTTTAAAAAAAAGTCACATGGGGTAGGAGGTGTGGCTCAGTAGTAAAGAGTACCTGCTGCTCTTCCAGAGAACCTTGGTTCAATTCCTAGTACTCCTATTGCAACTCACAACTGCAGGGAGACTGACACTTTCTTCTGGTATCTGCAGGCACCAGGTATGCAGACAGTGCACAGTCATACATTCAGGCAAAGCACATACTCATCAAATTAAAAATGTAGAATTACAAGGGCATAGTGTGCAGTGGTCCTAGGTTTGCTATTCAGCACTGGAAGATAGGAAGGAAGGAAGGAAGGAAGGAAGGAAGGAAGGAAGGAAGGAAGGAAGGAAGGATTGGAGAATTGTAGACCTACAGGAGGACTTAAGATTGGGGGCCGATGAGATGGCTCAGGGGCAATGGCACTTTCTGCTAAGCCTGATAGCCTGAGTTCAGTCCCTGGGACCCATATGGTAGAAGGAGAGGACTGACACCTCTAGGTTGTGCTTTGACTCTTTTTGACTTCCACACACATGTTGTGATACAAGTGTATACACACATATGCACCATACACCCCCCCAAACACACAGACAGACAGACAGACACACACACACACACACACACACACACACACACACACAGAGGCATGTGTGCACTAAGTTGGGGGGAGAATGGTACATAGAGGAGGACAATTCACTAAAGTGCTTCCTTATCATCAGTGGGCCTGACATTCCCCAGAGCATATGTAAGCAAAGTGGGCTTTTGGGGTGTATTCCTTATAATTCCAGTGTCGGCGAGGTGTTTCCCTGGGGTTCTCTAGCTAGGCAGCTTTGGAAACTTGGTAAGTTCTAGGCCTTGAGAAACCTTGTCTCCAAAACAGCTGAGCAGATCTTCTGAGGAGATACATCTGAATTTCAGGTGTGCATTTACACACAAACAGGTTTGAACACTCAAGAATGGTACCAACAATTACTCTGGACTTTTTTAAATATCACATTTCCCAATGCTAACATTTTCCCACATTCTCTTTGATATTCCCTCTTGTCTCACTTCTCCCTTATTTTAGCTGCTTGAAAATCAATAATAGAAACTCAAGCCATTGGGTTTTTTTAATTTAACATAATCATTGCATAATTAACCAAAATTGGGAAATCAGGACTGATATATATCTATATATCTATATCATACACATATATATACATGTGTGTATACATATACATCATACACATATATACACACTGTGTGTGTATATATATATATATATATATACATATATATACATATATATATATATTTGACCATGTATAATTCTTATAGTCTTCTATTCATGTTCATGATAGCATTGAATTTACTGTGTAGCTGGTAGCTGAGGCCTGAAATTTGAAGCAATCAATTCTCCTGCCTCAGTTTCTTGAGAATTAAAACAATTTTGAAATTTGTTAAATTATTTTTTTATTTTTTATATTATTTATTTACATTCCAAATGATTTTCCCTTTCCCAGTTCCCCCCTCCCCATAAGTCCCATAAGCCCTCTTTCCTCCACCCAATCAACCCTCTCCTACTTCTCTGTCCTGGTACTCCCCTACAATGCTGGATCAAGCCTTTCCAGGACCAGGGACCTCTCCTTCCTTCTTGGGAATCATTTGATATGTGAATTGTGTCTTGGGTATTGTGATGGTTTGTATATGATTGGCCCAGGAAGTGAACCTATTAGGAGGTGTGGCCTTGTTGGAGTAGGTGTGTCACTGTGGGTGTGGGCTTAAGGCCCTCACCCTGGCTGCCTGGAAGTCAGTCTTCTACTAGCAGCCTTCAGATGAAGATGTAGAACTCTCAGCTCCTCCTGTACCATGCCTGCCTGGATGCTGCCATGTTTTTGCCTTGATGACAATGGACTGAACCTCTGATCCTGTAAGCCAGCCCCAATTAAATGTTGTCTTTTATAAAACTTGCATTGGTCATGGTGTCTGTTCACAGCAATGGAAACCCTAAGACAGAAGTTGGTACCAGGGACTGGGGTATTGCTGTGATAGGCACGACCATGCTTTTGTTTGGAAGAATGTGGATTTTGGGACTTTGGATTTGGAAAGCCACAGAATCCTTTAAGTGGGGCTTAATGGGCCAGACTAGTAGGAATATGGAAGACAGTGGTGCTGAGGGTCATTTGAACTGTGTAGGCCTGATGGCCCAAGAGGTTTCAGTGAAGAAGAACTTTAATATGTGGCTGAGAGACTGTTTTTGTCATGTTTTGGTGAAGAACATGGCTGCTTTTTGCCATTGCCTGAAGAGACTGCCTTGGGCTAAGGTAAAGAGATTTATATTAACTGCATCTGCAAAGGAAGTCTCAAAAAAGCCCAACAAAGACTTTGTTCTCTGGTTAAGTCTGATGAAGAGAATTTTGAACAAACATAGCAAGCTGAGAAAGGAAAAGTACAAAATATATAGTTTGAGTATTAAAGGGACTCCAGGAAATGAAATCGAGCTAAATTCAAGGATATTAAATTGAATTAAAGGAGTGGTAACCTTGGGGGCAAGATTCACCCAGTTAACTTTAGGTCCAGACATGGTAGTACAAGCCTTTAATCCCAGGAGGCAAAGATAAGCAGATCTCTGAGTTCAAGGCCAGCCTAGAACAGAGCAAATTCTAGGTAAAGAAAAACTTAAATCTAGGCTTGGTGGACCACACCTTTAATCTCAGTGTTTAGGAGACAGGCATGCAGATCTCTTGAGTTCAAAGTCAGTTTATGGAGCAAGATTTAGGACAGCCAACTTAGGCAGTGAAGGAGCTGGGAAAAAGGAAGCTAGTGATAAAATAAAAGAACAAGGGGGCCAATGTTCCAGCTCCTACAAGCAGAACTCAGCAGAGACACAGATAAGCCATGTGTCTGGCTTTATATTCAAGAGAAGAAGGAGACTACTGGGACAATTGATGCTGGTTAGCTGGAGCTAAGAAATTAGTGGTGGTGGGGAAACTGGGAAAGGGGAAAGCCTTTGGAATGTAAACATAGAATATAGAAAATAAAAATTAAATTAAAAAAAAAAAAAGAAAGAGTTGATGCAGCTGGCCGGCCACTGAGCATGTAAAATGGAAAAAAAAAAAAAAAAAAAAAAAAAAAAAAAAAAAAAAAAAGAAAGAAAAAAAAGAAAAAAAAAGAAATTAGTGGTGATTAAGAAAAGACCAGTATCACTGAGGTGAAATCCTCTGGGGAGTATTTTCTGAGAGCACAAAGAAGCTATGTTTCAGAGATAGCCAAGGTTGTACTTCATGCTGCAGCTGTACTTGGTAATGTGTAAGAATCATCCAGGTGGTACTGGTTTTGAAGGCTTGAAGGTGTCATGAAGAACAGCTGAGGCTTGGTACTGTGAGAGGCCATGGAAGGCCACTGGTGAAAGTGTACCCTCAGTTGTAATTGACAGCCCAGGACTGAAGGGGTCATGCAAAGAAGTTGAGGCTTGGTACCATGAAGAGAGCCTATGAGAGGCTTTGGTGAAGCATAGTTGCAGGGGAAGACCCTAGCATATTGGAGATGGCAGTACCATGGGATGACCACCAAGAACAGCAGTGGCAGTGGAGTGGATCAACCTGAACTTAGAGTACTACAGAGAGTAGAGCAGGAGAAGTGACACCAGCTCTTTGGAGATGCACAGAAGATCATGTGTGGATCTCAGACATTGGAACAAGAAGCTGTGAAGCTGAAATTGACTTGGGGACCCCAAGATGTTAAAGATGCCAGAGCCACAGGATGCCTGCCAAGGAAAGCTGCTATCAGGGAGTGGAACAAGCCCAGGAGAAAGAACCTAGTTGCAGTCAACAAGGATGAAAAAGGAGTTGGATATCTGAAGACTGCTTTGCCATCAGACATGGAGATGCAGAGTTTGGGCTTTGCCCAGCTGGTTTCCTGTCTTGCTTGGAGGATTACAGTTAAGTGATTGAATGAATCTCAGAAGAGACCTTGAACTTTGGACTTTTAACACTGTTGAGACTGCTATAGACTACAGGGACTTTTGAAGTTGGACTAAATGCATTTTGTATTATGCTATGTTTAAGTATGGCCCCCATAGACTCATGCTTGAACAAGCCTATGGGGGCCAGGGAGTGGAATGTGATGGTTTGTATATGATTGGCCCAGGAAGTGAACCTATTAGGAGGTGTGGCCTTGTTGGAGTAGGTGTGTCACTGTGGGTGTGGGCTTAAGGCCCTCACCCTGGCTGCCTGGAAGTCAGTCTTCTACTAGCAGCCTTCAGATGAAGATGTAGAACTCTCAGCTCCTCCTGTACCATGCCTGCCTGGATGCTGCCATGTTTTTGCCTTGATGACAATGGACTGAACCTCTGAGCCTATAAGCCAGCCCCAATTAAATGTTGTCTTTTATAAAACTTGCATTGGTCATGATGTCTGTTCACAGCAATGGAAACCCTAACTAAGACAGGTATTCAGAGCTTCTGAGCTAATATCCACTTATCAGTGACTGCATTCCATGTGTGTTCTTTTGTGATTTGGATACCTCACTTAGGATATTTTCCAGATCCAACCAATGCCTAAGAATTTCATGAGTTCATTGTTTTTAATAGCTGAGTAGTATTCCATTGTGTAAATATACCACATTTTCTGTATCCATTCCTCCATTGAGGGACATCTGGGTTCTTTTCAGCTTCTGGCTATTATAAATAAGGCTGCTATGAACATAGTGGAGCATGTGTCCTTATTGCATGCTGGAGAATCCTTTGGGTATATGCCCAGGAGTGGCATAGCAGGATCCTCTGGAAGCATCATGCTCAGTTTTCTGAGAAACCACCAGACTGATTTCCAGAGTGGTTGTACCATCTTGCATTTCCACCAGCAGTGGAAGAGCATTCCTCTTTCTCCATATCCTCGCCAACACCTGTCCTGAGTTTTTAACCTTAGCCATTTTGACTGGTGTGAGGTGAAATCTCAGGGTTGTTTTGATTTGCATTTCCCTAATGACTAATGATGCTGAACATTTCTTAAGGTGCTTCTCAGCCATTCAAAGTTCTTCAGGTAAAAATTCTTTGTTTAGCTCTGTACCCCATTTTTTAATAGGGTTATTTGGCTCTCTGGAGTCTACCTTCTTGAGTTCTTTGTACATATTGGATATTAGCCCTCTGTCAGATGTAGGGTTGGTGAAGATCTTTTCCCAATTTGTTGGTTGCCATTTTGTCCGCTTGACAGTGTGCTTTGCCTTACAGAAACTTTGTAATTTTATGAGGTTCCATTAGTCAATTCTTGATTTTAAGCTAATTCTTGAGCATAAGCTATTGGTGTTCTGTTCAGGAAATATGTAAACAGGACCCTACATTTTGCTACTTACAGGAAACATACCTCAGTGTCAAAGACAAACACTACCTCAGAGTAAAAGGCTGGAAAACAATTTTACAAGCAAATGGTCTTAGGAAACAAGCCGGAGTAGCCATTCTAATATCAGATAAAATTGACTTTCAACCTAAAAATCATCAAAAGAGACACGGAAGGACACTTCTTACTGGTCAAGGGAAAAATCCACCAAGAAGAACTCTTCATTCTGAACATCTATGCTTCAAATGCAAGGGCACCCTCATTCGTAAAAGAAACTTTACTAAAGCTCAAAGCACACATTGCACCTAACACACTCCACTCTCCTCAATGGACAGATCAAGAAAACAGAAACTAAACAGGGACACAGTGAAACTAATTGAAGCATTGGACCAATTGGATTTAACATATATATAGAACATTTCATCCTAAAGCAACAGAATATACCCTTTTCTCAGCACCTCATGGTACCTTCTCCAAAATCGACCATATAATTGGACACAAGACAGACCTCAACAAATATAAGAAGATCAAACTGATCCCATGCCTCCTATCAGATCACTATGGAATAAGAGTGGTCTTCAATAGCAACAAAAACAACAGAAAGCCCACATACACATGGAGGCTGAACAATACTCAATGATGCCTTGGCCGAAGAAGAAATAAAGAAATCAAAGACTTTTTAGAATTTAATGAAAATGAAGGCACAACATACCCAAATCTATGGAACACAATGAAAGCAGTGCTAAGAGGAAAACTCATAGCCCTGAGTGCCTCCAAAAAGAAACTGGAGAGAGCATACACTAGCAGCTTAATGGCATACCTTAAAAGCCCTGGAACAAAAAGAAGCTAATTCACCCAGGAGGAGTAGAAGACAGGAAATCATCAAACTCAAGGCTGAAATCAATCAAGTAGAAACAAAGAGAACCATACAAACAATCAACAAAACCAGGAGCTGGTTCTTTGAGAAAATCAACAAGATAGATAAACCCTTAGCCAGACTAACCAAAGGGCACAGAGACAGTATCCAAATTAACAAAATTAGAAACGAAAAGGGAGATATAACAGAAACTGAGGAAACGATTATTTTGAAGTAAGTCTGTCATTTGGATTCTACTAGTTCTTCAAAAGGGACATTTCCCAGTGGGACAGCTCTTGGTGGTGTTTGATTCTTTCTCACCAGTCCCTTCCTGTTCTCACCTTGCCTTCTGCTCCCTGCTGTGTACCAACCCATCCTGCCATCTCAAGTCATTTCAGGACCAGGCGCATCTTTTCCCCCTGAGGCCAGACAAGGCAGCCTAAGTAGGGGAACATGGTCCACTCCTTTTTGAGATGGAGATCCTGAAGGGGACACATGGTAGGTGATTTGTACATGTACAGTGGCCTACTATAGACTGTTCTTGGTTGTTAAAACAATTCAAATCCTACTTGTAACATGAATGATAACTTTATTATAGGCATCCAGTTCTTATATAAAAACTATGTCCAGTTTAGAGCAGATCAAATAACATGAACAGAATGAAGTAGAAGCAACAGAACTTACTGTGTCCACAGGGACCTCCGATTTTGCAGTTTTTAGGAAGTCACTTTAGTGTATCTGTGGTTACTTTGTTTAAAGAAATAAAAGGCAAAACTCAACATTTTTAGCAGAAAAGTTAACATTTTGAAGAGTGAGACAGGTGAGATTGTTCACTGGGTAATGATGATTGCTGGAAAACCATAACCTGGGTCTGAGAGTCAGAAGCCACATGGTTGAAGGAGAACTGACTCTGAATGTCCTTGGACATTCGCACAGTGCATGGCACATTCTCATCCTTCCAAAACATAAACAAATAAATGTAAAAAAATTAAAATTAACAAGTGAAGTGAAAATGCTAGTCTTAAGAAAGTAATTGAAATTAGGATGTTAACAATGGGTTTACTAGAAGATTAGATAAAGCTGACAGGAGAGTTACTGAAGTGGTAAACGTCAGAGAAAAGAGGGTATTCAACACTGAAGAGCTTGAGAGGTAGAGAGACATTAAGGAAATCAAGATTATAATAGAGCTGAAATGGGCAGAAGTAATATTTGAAAAAAAATGATGGAAACTTCTCTCAAACTGATGAAAGTTATCAAGCAACAGAATCAAGATATTGTATTGACCCCCAAGTAGAATGAAAAGAAATTCATCCCTTGAATATGGTTTAAGTCTGCAGAAACCAAAGAGAAAACATTTCCAAAGTGCTAGGGACGGGACGGGATGGACGGTGTGCTTTCAAAAAATTAAGAGAGACACAGCTGACTCGTTGATAGACACAGAGTCTATAAGACCAGGCGATGATATCTTAGGCTCTGACTTGAGAACTCTCAATCTGCCAAAAGCTGCCAAAAATCTATGAGAACAGACTGCATACAGATATCTCACTCTTGTCCAAAAGACATGACTAGTGGTGGTCACACTGGACAACACAGATATGCAAATACCCATCACTGCAGAAGACCCTGTCTTCTTAAAGATATTTCCCAATGCAAGGCAGCTGGGGATGTGGCTCAGTGGCGTTCGTGTGGCCCGTGTTCCACTGGGCTTCAGTCAGCACAGAAAGCAGAGGTTGGGGAGAGTGTCTGGGTCACATTCTGCCCTTGGTTTGACTTTAGATAAAGTTGGCAAATTCCTACAGGAAAATAAACTCAGAATACTCTATTATAAGAAAGTTTTAAAATTCAAACTGTTTTATATGTTGTAAAGATTTTTAAATGATATTTTTATTTTGCTTTGGTATGAACTGCATAGAATGATATTTTAAATTTTTTTCTGAAAGTTTAAAATATAGGTTTTTTTTTCTTTCAGATTTGATAGAATTAAACGAAGCCATTTTGTCCTTTGGTTTTTGTATATTTTTAGTAGAAGATTTTAAATTATCAACATAGTTTCTTTTTATATACCTAGACTTTCTATTTCTTCTTGAGTCAGTTGCAGTAATATGTATCGTTCTAGTAATTTCCTACTTCATGTAAGTTTTCTAATTACACCTAATTATTTATTTTTATTTTTTATAATCCTTTTAATTTCCACAAGGTTTGTAGGGGTGCCTCTGTCTTAATCCTGTTCTGTGGTCACCCTGTGGGAATAGGATGGACCTTCGCCTAAGTAACAGGTGGGGTATCTGTCTATACTGAAAACACTCCACAGTCCCAGAGGACTTGAGAGAGGAGACCCTGGAGTCGGAGAGTCAGCACCTGTTAAACTAACGGGGTATGATTTGGCTTTTGTAATACCTCAGGAGTCTGAGGATAGTTTCTGTGGGCTCCCTGACTTGAGAAGGTCACCCTTTGTGGCCACACATGGATGTTCCTATAACTTGTTCAGTTGTGGTTTCAAAGGGTAGAGGAGGTAAAGTTTAAAATAAGTCAGTGGAATGAAGTGCTTTCACAGGCCTCAGTTTTGGAATGAAATAATTTTTCTTCAGTTTTCTTTTCTGGGTTAGACATCTTGGCTGGTGTATGTCTAGGTTTATTACATTTCTTCTGTAAGCTGTGTCTGCTCATGAGCTTCTCTAGTGAGCTCTTCATTTCAGTTGCTGTTTGCTACCCTGGGACTTCCATCTAATTCATTTAAAAATATCTATCTTTCTCTGTTGATATTCTGTCATTGTCACTATACTTAAATTATCATTTCTTTCGGCAGATTTTTAATAGCTGCTTTGATGCCCTATTTGGGTAAATTATAAACCCAGGATCCTTCAGAGATGGCATTAGAGAAATCTGCGATCTTTCCTCTCTTTAGTTTACTTTCTTGATTCTTTGCATGCCTTTGAGTTTTGTTGATAGCAGCCTGTTCTCGGCTTCCCCTTTCTCCTCTTGAAGTTGGAAGTGGCCCCTTTTCCTTTTTCTGTTTCCTTTTCCTCTCCTCTCCTCTCCTCTCCTCTCCTCTCCTCTCCTCTCCTCTCCTCTCCTCTCCTCTCCTCTCCTCTCCTCTCCTCTCCTCTCCTCTCCTCTCCTCTCCTCTCCTCTCCTCCCCTCCCCTCCCCTCCCCTCCCCTCCCCTCCCCTCCCCTCCTCTCCTCTCCTCTCCTTCTCTTCTTCTCTTCTTTTTTCTTTGCAACTTGGCTGAGTTAATTTCAGTCTTTTTCTCCTGAAGTGTGAGTATGAGGATGTTTGCTCTTCTACCCTGCCGGCATCCCCCCAGCCTGATTTTGTAGTAATTACCTTGCTGAGCATGTATTAATGGCTGCCACCCTTTTGTAGGTGGTTCCTCTGAGGCTCTGGAGCACATTTCCTCGTTCTTGTTTGCTGATCCGCACTGCGTGTTCCTTCTGTGTTTGTAAGGCTTCCCGCTCCTGCAGTGGTGAGCAGCACCTGCGGCCTCTTCCTCCTGTCCTTCATGGTCGCGCTTATTGTTCTAGTTTTGTGTATGCACAGACTCTCAACCCTGGGAGAAAGCTGCCCCTCCCTCCTTTCCCTTCTCTCTTTTTGTGTTTTTTCTCTTCTACTCTCCTACTCTGTAGCTTCCCTTCCTCCTACTCTTTTTTTTTTTTTAAAGATTTATTTATTTATTTATTCATTTATTATATGTAAGTGCACTGTAGCTGTCTTCAGACACACCAGAAGAAGGCGTGAGATCCTGTTACAGATGGTTGTGAGCCACCATGTGGTTGCTGGGATTTGAACTTGGGACCTTTGGAAAAGCAGTCAGTGCTCTTAACTGCTGAGCCATCTCTCCAGCCCCCTCCTACTCTTTCTTTTTTGCTTTTTTTTTTTTTTTTTAGAACTTGACGTGTATTTATTTTTTGAAATATTAACAAGGTGGCCTACCATAAGTAGTATTTTTTTTTTTACAAGTCCTTTTCTATTTCCACTTTAGTGGGCTTTCAAATGACTCTTTCTTTTTTTTTTTTTTAAGATTTTTTCTTTATTTTCTATATTCTTTGTTTACATTCCAAAGGCTTTCCCCTTTCCCAGTTTCCCCCTCACCATAGGTCCCATAAGTCCTCTTCACTCCACCCATTCCCCAATCACCACCCCCCCCCCCAATTTCTCTGTTCTGATACTCTCCTACAAATCTGGATCCAGTCTTTTCAGGACCAGGGTCCTTTCCTTCCTTCTTCTTGGGAATCTTTTGATTTGCTAATTGTGCCTTGAGTATTCAGAGCTTTTGGGCTCATTAATATCCACTTATCAGTGATTACATTTCATGTGTATTCTTTTGTGATTGGGTTAACTCACTTAGGATGATATTTTCCAGATCCAACCATTTGCCTACAAATTGCATGAATTCATTATTTTTAATTGCTGAGTAGTATTCCATTGTATAAATATACCACATTTTCTGTATCCATCCCTAAAAGAGGGTCTCTCTGTGTTGATTTAGCTGAGCCCAGCCTTCTCTGCCTCAGCCTGCTGAGCATTGCTGTTGACTGCAGGCTTGGACCACCACGCCACAGCCGCGGTTAGGTTAGCCTGGGGTCCTTGGATGGCAGGTTCTGCCATCACACCTTTTTTTTTTTTTAATTTTAATTTTAATTTAATTTAATTTTGTTTTATTTTTTAGTTTTTTAGACCTGATTTCATGTGGATCAGGCTTGGCTTGAATTTGTTGTGTGGCTGAGGAGGACCTACCTTAAATTGATTCCTCTGCCTCTTCTTCCTGATGTGTGTTTTTAGTCAATATCTAGATCTTTACATTATTTCAGTAGTTTTGTATAATTTTATTGTTTTTATTCTGGGGGAGTATTTGCCAAATTCCTTCTTTGACCATTTTGGTTTATTCTCTCTCCATATCTCCCTTCTGTGCCCCCAGCTCCAATTTCACCTTCTTTCATTTTAAACATACTTGATTCAAACTGCACTTCTCTGTATATGCTATGAAGTAGGAAGCCACTGGATTTCTTTGTAAAGTAGCTTAGTGCTGCATGTTGATTAACCTGTGTGCTTGCCACTGATGAGTAAGAGAGTTGGCGTTGCTTTGCGTCCAGTGAGCTCCGTGGTCTTCCCTTCCACACCCTTATTACTGCGTCCAGTGAGCTCCGTGGTCCTCCCCCTCCACACCCTTATTACTGCGTCCAGTGAGCTCCGTGGTCTTCCCCCTCCACACCCTTATTACTGCGTCCAGTGAGCTCCGTGGTCTTCCCCCTCCACACCCTTATTACTGCGTCCAGTGAGCTCCGTGGTCCTCCCCCTCCACACCCTTATTACTGCGTCCAGTGAGCTCCGTGGTCCTCCCCCTCCACACCCTTATTACTGCGTCCAGTGAGCTCCGTGGTCCTCCCCCTCCACACCCTTATTACTGCGTCCAGTGAGCTCCGTGGTCTTCCCCCTCCACACCCTTATTACTGCGTCCAGTGAGCTCCGTGGTCCTCCCCCTCCACACCCTTATTACTGCGTCCAGTGAGCTCCGTGGTCCTCCCCCTCCACACCCTTATTACTGCGTCCAGTGAGCTCCGTGGTCCTCCCCCTCCACACCCTTATTACTGCGTCCAGTGAGCTTCGTGGTCCTCCCCCTCCACACCCTTATTACTGCGTCCAGTGAGCTCCGTGGTCCTCCCCCTCCACACCCTTATTACTGCGTCCAGTGAGCTCCGTGGTCCTCCCCCTCCACACCCTTATTACTGCGTCCAGTGAGCTCCGTGGTCCTCCCCCTCCACACCCTTATTACTGCGTCCAGTGAGCTCCGTGGTCCTCCCCCTCCACACCTTCATTACTGCGTCAGTTTTAACCTTTACTTTTAGGTTCCTGTCAGCGCCTCAGCTCCACCGAGTTCAGCTTGTCATTAAACTTCTTGTGCCTTTCTTCCCTTCATTGCACAGCTTCATGAGTCCATCTGCCCTTGAGGTGTATCATTGGTACCCTGTGGGGTCTCCCACTTTCAGGTATTGCCCTGGGTAACCCGGTTTGTCCTTGGCTCCCTTTCACCTCCTGTATTGCATACTAGTGTGTGTTTGTTGTAACTTGCCTACTGTTCCAATAGGCTGAATTTAATTCAGGGTTTTGAGCCTCTGTTGCGCTTTGTGCATTGTGCTAGGTTTAGAGGCTAGAGGGTCTCAAGATATCACTCCATGTGCTCATGAGCTGTCTTCAGATTACTTTCTCAAGTGTAGTGCCTTTCCCCCCATTCCTTGCCATGCCTGCCCTTTGATACCATGTGCTGTGTTGGCTGCTACTGCCTGTTCCTTCCTAGCCCGCGGCCGGCTCTTAGACTGCCGTGCCCATGGTGAGGGCCCTTCTAGGCATTGGGCAGTGAGTCACTGTTTCTCATCTGGAAATTGTCCTGTTCCTTTAGTTTGTCAGGGCAGCATCTAGGGTTTCTCCAGAGTTCGTGAGCTGTCACAACAATGTGATAAGGACGGCAAATCCATCTGTTTAGTCATCTTTTCCTTAGCAACATGTATAGTCAGTTTTTCCTTGCTGCTTTCTGGTGCTTTGGTACTCATAGGTGAGTTTTTGACTCTAGTTGTCTGGCTTATTCTTGCCAATTTTGTTGCCTAAATTCAGTGTTCTCTTCCTGCTCTTTGCTGACTTTTAACAAATGCGGCTTCCCTGAATGACCTGCTCCATCTGTTGTCTTGCTGTTTGTTTGTTGAGACTCACATAATCTGGTTATGTAAGAAATGGGGTTTCTCAGGCCCACGTTCTAGGCACTGTGGGGAGTCACTGGGGTGCAAAGATGAACCAACAAAATGTCTGTTTTTCTGAGGTAGAAGTGACAGGAATCCAGTTTCTGCAGCAAGGAAAAGTACAGATGCTGTTGATACTTGAATTGGGTCTCTGTATCTCACGTGCTTTAACTGGTAGTGCCTCCATTTAATCTTGAATTTCTTGCTGCATCCTGGTGGGTATTCAGGGACCTGTCTTATTGTTCTCTCGCTGTATGGAGACACCATGACCATGGCAACTCATAGAATAGAAAACATTTAAATAGGGGCTTGCTTATAACTTCAGAGGCTTAAGTTGGTAAAATCATGTTGGGGAGCATGGTGGCCTATAGGCAGGTGCTGGAGCTACATCTTGATCAGTAGGCAGAGAGAGAGAGAGAGAGAGAGAGAGAGAGAGAGAGAGAGAGAGAGAGACAGAGACACTGACTAGGCCTGGTATGGGCTTTTGAAATCTCAAAACCCACCTCTAGTTGCACACTTTCATACTTTCTCCAGTAAGCCCTCACCTCTTCATCCTTCTAATCCTATCAAAGAGCTCAAATATGAGCCCGTGGGGGCCATTCTCATTCAAGCCACCACGGAGCCCATTCTCACTTCTGGCTCTTGTTTTCTAATATTAGTTTGCAGCAGCCTCTCACTCTACCCGGGCTACTGCTCAGACTCACTATTGGGAACCAGTTCTGATCATGAATCTTAATTTGGAAACTTTCCTTGTTTTCTTATTACTTGACTCTGTTAGCTCTTTTCCTATGTCTTATTTTTATGCTTCTTTTGTTATTGTTTGTTTATTTTGTTGTTATTTTTATATTTCCTTCCTACTTCTTCCTTTTTGCATTTGTAATGCTGCCCTAACTGAACTGATTTATCTGGAGTGCTTGCTCAGACATTGCCCAGGGCCATGTGGCCTATCTTGATGCTTCATGGGAATGCAAAGGTTGCTTGAGTATTCCTTATTTTACTGCCGTCTCTGCTACAGTGGATGGGCCCTTGCTATCCATTCTTGACCATGTTGGCTTGCTTCTTTATCTAATGGCTAGGTGATGTCTCATTATAGATTATGTTTCACTTTTTCTAGTGTTTGTTCGATTATTCCACATGGACATGAAGTACCTCAAATAGAAGTCATCATTTTTTCTAGCATTAGGCTAGTCATAACTCCCAGTCCTATCACTTGGAACCTATTTAGTTTCCATGTTTTAGGACTTCCTGGTTTCCAGGGGAGTCACTCGAGCTGCAGAGGACCTTGTCAGAGGCCTCTGTTGTCAGTGTCCACTTGTATAGCTTCAGTTCTAGCCCTTCCTGTTGTCCTGACTCATCTGTTTCTCCACAAGGTGCAGGTGCTAGTCTTCATTCAATTCTGACTTCTGTGCCAAGAAGATTCTTCTTAAAACAACTTTGGTCTATTGTTCTCTCTGCTCATTCATGCTTCAGAAACTCCCTGGTGCCTTTGAAACCCCGGCTTGTTTTCTAGACCTTCCAACTTGTTTTAATTTCCTTGCCACTGCCTTCTTCCATATAGGCAGGACTCTAGCCAAATGGAATTAATGTTGCAAGAATATGCCTGTGTTTTCTGTTTGCATCCTGATTTTTTGTTTCCTTTTGCCAGAAGTATGCTTTCTTCACTTCCTAATGTCTTAGTTCTTTCTTAAAAACTTTCCCAAGATTCTCTTAGATTTCCTGATCTGGATACACTCTTTCCTTCCCATATATAGTTACAATTTGAAAACCATGATGCTATCACTTCCTGATGTATATTACTATGACCATATGACTTTTTAAATCTAATGCCCCTTTCTCTTTCATTGTGCTATGTACATATTTGTTAAAATAATGAGAGAATGAATACATGTCTGTATTAACCCTCAGGCAGCCCAGATTCCTCTCTTCTTTTCCTATCCATATTCTATTTCTGTGAGGATGTCTGCATTTGGATTAACTTTATCTTACAATCACTTTGTTGTATCACCAAGTGGCCTGTTAACCTTTATCTTTGTCGTTCTCTTCTTTGAGTTAATAACAGTTTCAGTTTAAAGAAAACTTTGATCATTTGGTAAGGCTTGTATGAGGGAAATTTGAGGAATAGAAGATATGGTTCAAAATGACACGTTGATTCGTTTTGTTGAGAAATGATTGTCTAGTAGGATTTGGTAGTTTGTAAGTATAGATTTAACTCTAGGTTGGTGGCCAGTAGAGTGAGAAGTACAAGTTGTGGTGGTGTGTTTACTGTCCAGGTGGTGGTCAGGGCCCAGCAGTAGGGTCACATATTGTTGGGCTTTCAAACCTACTCCATTACAGCTTTTCGAGTCTCCCATGCTATACAGAATTGCCTACTTTCTTATTTTCTACCTCATTGCTCCATTAATGGAAACTTTTATTTGAAGTGCTCCAAAGGAGCACTGTAGTGTATCTGTGAGTGTGTAGACCTTGGATAGAAATGCAGCACAGATTGTATAACTTTCCAGGTGAATGCCACATTGCTTTTGCCATGTCTCAGTACTACATTTCTAAGGGGACAAAGAAAACCATAGGTTCTCTAGTTATCAGTTTCTTTTCGATTTTAGCTCGTGACAACTGAGCTGCTCAAGGCAGGAAGAACTCTGAGCTGAATAGAATCTGGAGAGAAGAGGCCACCTTGGAACCAGTAATGAACCATCCTGACTACAAGCAGAACCTTCGGTCTCCGGGGACCCCCAGAGGTATAGAAAAGAAAGTAAAGCTTGTCTTGGCAACTAGAGACTTGAAATACAAATGGACCGGGGGTGGAGATGGAGGGAGTTCTTTGGACTGAGGGAGACTAATTATTTTAATGAACTTAAATATTTCACCCATGTTATTTATTCTAGAATTAGACATGCTCTTATGGTTTTAGTTGATTGTTGAACAGCCATTTTATTTCTTCCAGAAATGTGACAGTTTTTTAATAATTCATATTTTTAAAGGTTTGTATCTGCAAATAGCAAAGTATACCAGACCCATTATTCAGATTTTGCTCCATGCATACTGCAGCAGTCACTTAGGACTCACCCACTTCATTTATGCTGTCTTACATGTTCTTTCCTTTTTGTGGCTGTTTGAAATCATCACTGGAAAGGTTCATTCATTCTCTCGCTGGCCTTTGGAAGTAACAAGAGCAACAACAAAAGACAGTGACATCATAACACCCCCAGTTAAAAAAAACTAGAGATGTGTAACTGAGGGAGGGTTGATTGCTGCCTCATGTTTCTAGGTGTGTCCTCTGTGGTTGGCCCGAATGCTGTTGGTGCTTCGCCAGGTGACAAAAAGTCAAAGAACAAGTCCATGCGAGGGAAGAAAAAGAGCATATTTGAAACCTACATGTCCAAGGAGGATGTTTCAGAAGGCCTGAAGAGAGGAACGCTTATCCAGGTGCTTAAAGCTTACAGGCTCTTTAACCCTTGAATATATGGAAGGTCAGCAGTCTTGTTTATTAAACTTTTCCCAGTTCTGTGCTGTGTGCTCTGACATGGTGCTGGGTTTGTGCTTCTTAGATCTATAGCATGTGTAGGTGGTAAGTACTGCTAGACTCTCACAGGCAAACCTTTGAGAGACGAGAAGAGAGAGCCTTCATAGCTCATGTCAGGGTTGCCTAGGGTTGTTGTATTGGGAGAGATCTGTATAAGCCAGACTGGGGATTGGTGCAATTGAACAAATAAGTATAAGGAAATGAGCTTTCCAAGAGAAGCAGCCAGTATGAGCTGTTAAAACAGAGTAGGTAGTGGGGTTTGATATGCCAGTCACTGAACAGTGTGCCTGAAGCACATGAAGGGTGGGGGGGAATGGGTAAGGTTGTAGAGGAAACAGTAAACAGTATTTATTGAATGCTTTGCAATTTGCATAATCTGTTCCCAGGCTATTCATTGCTGTGGCTGAACAGATGTTCTTTGAGCATCTCTCTTTGAGCCAGGAATACTTCCTGTTAGGAGAGTGCTGCAGGGTGAGCTTGTGAAACCGGATGGGCTAAGGCAGCTTCAGTGTGCTCCTGACATCCAAGGCAGCTAGTAGGTAACAAGGCAAGAAGGGAGCAGGAGCGTGCCTTCTTTGAATTAAGAATGTTTCATAATTCTTGGGTAGAAATGTTACCATGTTGTACCTGACTCAATTAAAATTATTGTGTGAGTGGTGGGGCTCTCAGTGAAGTGCTCAACACACAAGCGTGAGAACTAAACTGAGTCCCCAGCGCTCACACAGAGGCTGCGAGGACTGTTGCGAGGAACAGAGAGTGCGGGTGTCCTGGGGCTCGCTAGCTACCTGCGTAGCTCCAGGTTTACTGATAAGGAGAGTTATTGAGGAAAACACTATGTGGACTGCTGACTTCTTTACACCCATGTCTACACATCTACACACATGTAAAAACACAAATCTATGAATACGTACAATGCTGTCTGAGTCCCATCTTCTCTCATTCTGAAAACTCAGACTTAGTTGTGTTTGGGGTGGAAGATTCATCCAAACAACAGATATCAGCTTCTCTGGTTTTATCATCTTTCTATAGTTCCTGTGTCTATAGGACATGTAATTGAGGTAGACTCTGGAGCACATCACTAATTTTTCACAAATCAGTTGGTCCTTTTGATTTATGCATACCATTGTTTTTATTTCTCCTGGATGGCTCCGACAAGGCTTTCTTAAGAGACTAGAAACTGCATTTGCTTGCTTCTCAGTGCATTCGTTATCTTCACTTCACCCTTCTTGCTCCTGTCTGAGGTCTTGATGTGCCTTTCACTGTTGTTTCCTGCCACCCTTTCCAGAATGTCCTTTGTTCTGATTATCTTGGACTTCCAGATTTTTCCTCTAAAACCTATGCTTGCTTGGTGTGGTAACTTGTGCTGATAGTCCCAGTACTCGGGAGGCAGAAGCAGGTAGATTTTGGTGATTTTTGAGGCTAGCCTGATCTATATAGTAAGTTTTATAGTGAGACCTTTTCTCACAAGACCAAAATCTAAATCACCACCACCATCTTCATCGTCGTCGTTGTTGTCGTCATTGTCATCATCATCATCATCAGCTGCAGCAGCGACATCAACAACAAACCAACATGAAACTAAGTGCAGGACTCACTTGGCTAGACTCTGCTTTTGCTGTCCTGGAGCTTGAGTTGTTTCCTCTCATCAAAGTGTAGCAATCACGCTTTCCCTGCCAGTCCCTGAGCAGTCTGTACTTAGATGTCATCCTCACATTTTCTAGGCTCAATTGGGTGTTACTGCCTTCATGAAGTCAGCTTTGTTCTCTACATGTTAAACCCTTACCTTTGTTTGGCTTTTATGTCCCCAAATTGATTTTTTACTTCCTTACTGCATGGCCACGTGTATTGTATGTGGTAGTCCAACTCTGGGGCTTGGCCAGTGCGTACTAACTTATGCTGAATAAGTATTTCTTTTGCTGGGTGAATAAAGATCTAGATACTGCCTTTTGAAGAAGAGTGAGGGGAACTGTAGTTGTTAGAACTTGAGAGAAAACCAGCTTTGTTATAGAAGCACACCTTTACGAGACAGGGTTGGAGCAGTGTCATGCAATAGTATTAGTTTTTGCTTCTTTTTAATTTTTGCATTTGAAGTGACTTTTTGCTGGAATTAACACAAAAGATCTGATCAATATAACAGTTCACATTCCCAGAAGTTTATAAGTGATTCCTCCTGGCCTATGACATCATAAACCTCTACAGCCAGAGGCTCTCTCCCCCTCTACCCCCCACATGTGAGAACAGTTGTTCTCTGCAGATGGGGTGAGGAATGGGTTCCAGATATGAGGTCACCATGAGAATATACAACATTGTAAATAAGATTTTCATAGGGAGAGAAACAGAGTACATCTGCTTTTGGATAAAAACTTTCCGTGTGTAGCTGACTGGGTAAGGTAAAAATCTAGACAAAAAGTGGTATTTTTAATGCCATTGAAGAAAATTAAACATATCAAATATACTTAGAAATGTCTGTCAACTTTTGTGCTCAAATATAAGTATGTCATAACCATCCTCTTCCTCACCATGAGAGAAGTCTTGTACTGAAAAATATTAGGGATCTTAAATATCAGTGGAATAATACAGTATTAGTCAATGCCTTGACAAAAGTTTCAGATTTCATTGTTTTGTAGGAAAGAGGAGAGCACAGTGACTAAAGAAACCTCTGTTCTGTATTTGTAAGTGAATAGCAATAAATATACTTCAGTACATGTAGTTTTCTCTATAACCAAGCTCTCACATCAGTGTGACATTACTCTGCATAGGAGCAGTATTGCTTGGTTGTTATGGGAAGTGCTGTGAGAGACGAGAGCCTGGAGGGAGGTCCAGTGTAAGGGATACTGAGTGACATGGGCAAAGAGATGCTAGAATCGGCTCCTTCAGAATCCAGATTAGGCACTGACTAATAGAAGTCCAGAATGAGCCTCAGAGGTGCTGAAGGCGAAATGTCAGATTTCTGTTGGAATAAAATATTGGTGAGATTTTTTTTAAAGATTTATTTATTTATTATTATACTAAGTATACTGTAGCTGTCTTCAGACAGACCAGAAGAGGGAGTCAGATCCCATTACAGATGGTTGTGAGCCACCATGTGGTTTCTGGGATTCGAACTCGGGACCTTTGGGAGAGCAGTCAGTGCTCTTAATTGCTGAGCCATCTCTCCAGCCCCGAGATGTTGTTTTTGACCTCTGAAGAGGCCTATCCCAGGACAAAGGGCATGATAGTCTCATCATTTCCAGGAATTATATTCTTTGCTAAAATTAGATTTGGCTCAGTGGTTAGGAGCACTGGCTGCCCTTCCAGAGGACCCAGGTTCAATTCCTAGCACACATATAGCAGCTCACAACAGTCTGTAACTCCAGTCCCAGAGTATCTGCTCTCTTTGGCTTCTGAAAGCACTTCATGCACATGATGCACAGAAATACGGGCAGAACACCCACACACATAAAGGAAAAAAATAATTGAGGTCAGCTTGGGTGAATATTGAAGAGCAGAACAGTAGAGGTGACATTATGATGGAATGCCTAGGAAGAGAGGCAGCATTCAGAGTTCTGACACCAGAACAAAGGGGTACCGTCAACTCTGCAGATATTAGGTAACTAATGAACTGAAGAATCATTTTTGACAGCCTAGTGAATGTCAAGCATTTGGGAATGAGCAATAGAAAAGTCACTGGGGTAGATGCAGATATTTGCACCCAACCAATGGACAGAAGCTGCTGATCCTTATGGTTGAATTAGGGAAAGGTGGAAGAAGCTGAGGAAGAGGTCAACCCTGTAGGAGGACCAGCAATCTCAATTAATCTGGACCCTTGAGATCAAACACTAGACCACCAAACAGGCAGCATATACCAGCTAATATGAGGCCCCCAACACATATACAGCAGAGGATTGCCAGGTTTGTGTTAATTCAGAGAGGATGTACCTAACACTCAAGAGACTGGAGGGCCCAGTGAATTTAGAGGGCAGTAGGGGTGAGGGATGAGGGACAGGGACATCCTCGTGGAGACAGGGGGCTGGAGAGGAGGTATAGGATGTGGAACAGTTGGGGTGGGAGTGGATGTGTGTGTGTGTGTGTGTGTGTGTGTGTGTGTGTATGTGGATAAAATCTGTAGTGCATAACAATAAAAAATAGGGGCTGGAGAGCTGGTTCAAATGTTAAGAGCACTGACTACTCTTTCAGAGGTCCTGAGTTCAAGTTCCAGCAACCACATGGTGGCTCACAACCATCTATAATAGATGTCCTCTTCTGGTGTGTCTGAAGATAGCAGCAGTGTATTCATATAAATAAATAAATCTTAAATTAAAACAAGAAAATCACTTGGGTGCTAGGCAAAAATAATTGTAATAATGAAGGAAATTGTAGGCTGGATCATTGTTCTGAGAGAAAGAGGAGAGAGAATAGATAGAAGGAACCACTGCACATCCTGTGGCTAGGGAAGTCTCTGTGAGATCATCCTGTGGGTGAGACCTAAAGGGCAAGAGTGAGTAGCCATCTTCAGCTTTGGGAAGGATTATAGGTAAAGAGACCAGCAAGCAGAACACAAGGAGAAGACTTGATGGTTTTGAGGATTCAAAGGAAGCAGCCTTTTGAGACATAATGGAGTAAAGGTTGAGTTAGGCAGAAGCCAAGTCCTTTAGGGACTTAGACTATATTAGGAACTTGGATTTTGCCAAGAACCAGCCTTGGCTTAGAAAGGGGTTCCTGAGAGAAGGGGTGTTTGAGAGTGGCAGAAAAACAAAACAAAACAAAACAAAACAAAAAAACAAAAACAAAAACAAAGTCAATCTTGGGATGCAGACTGGCAACCTGTGCTATTTACAAATCAGTCCAGTCATTTACTCCAGGTTCCCTTTGATTATCCCAGGAATCAGCATTCCATGACCACCCTTGATTCTTAGAAGACAGCAAGTACACCTTTCTTTAACATTGCAGAGGAATTCAGAGATCTGCCTGTCTTTGTAAGCACAAACAATACATTTAGCTGGGTGGGGTCTCACCCTGAGATTACCATTCAGACCATGCCTGCACCTAAATTTGCTCTGTTCCAGGTTGATCTTGAAATCAGGAATTTGCCTGCCTTTGTATCTTTCTCACAAGCTGGGTTATAGCACTTATAGCACAACTGCCTCTGATTTTTTTTTTGTTTTGTTTTTATTTCTTTTAGTTCTGTGAATCTCCTTATATTATTCATAGTGTGTCCTTATGAACACATGTTTTCAGAGTTCTTTCCCATAACCTTAAGGACTGTCTTGAAGGTCACAACATTTACCATTTTTGTTAAGGATATAGACACACGCTTGCCTCCTGGACTGTCTCTGATTATCTTGGAGTCATTAACCTTGGCAGAGAGGACATTCCCTGGAAGGAGGAATCTAAAGTAAAATATACAAATAAGCCATACACCTAGCAACTGTCAACAATCCAGAGGCCTAGGCCCTGCTGCCTCTGTTCCAGGGATGGGAAACCATGTCACACTGTCCTTAAACATGGCCATGCAGGCCTTGGCAGATATCATGCACAGAACAATGGCAAGTCATCAAAGGGTGCTAAGCAGGTAACACACAGCCCATTTCACAACTTAGAAATGTTTCTTTGGCTGTGGGGAAATGAGTAGACTTGAATGGATCCTGGAAGTCCACTTAGAAAACCACCAAAATCCACCAGATAAGAAAATACTGTGGCATGAAAAGAGGGCAAAGGAATGCAGTGAGGACGGAAGTGCATGCACGTGGAGCCTGAGTGGGCACCGTGCTATTGAGACACCGTGCTAGTGTGTGCATGTGGAGCCTGAGCGGGCACTGTGCTAGTGAGACACCGTGCTAGCGCATGCATGTGCAGCTTGAGCAGACACCATGCTAGTAGTGTGTGCATGTGGACAAGGAGGCAAAGGAGGAACCGAGGCTATCCCTTCGCATCTGAGTGGATCAGGTGAAGACCTGATCTTGCTGTTAGTTAAGGTAAGGAAGACAGAATTGAAGATGTGTGCATTTGGGAGGGTGTAAATGTGTAAAGGGCCCTGGCGATGCCTATAACACAGAGGCAGTGGAGCCTGGATTCTGGAACCAGATTTTCTAGACTTATCTTCTTAGTGCCTTAGTCACCTTGTCTATATCAAAAGAAGAAAACAGTAGTAGCTAAGTCAAATTAGCTAATTTAATTTAAATTAGTTCTTAAAAATGCATGCTCTTAAAAGTGCATGGTCCATATTCTACACATATGAACAGTTAGAGATTGTTTTTAATTAGTGTCTGGCACATCTGTAATTCAACTGAGGTGATTGCTGCCCTGTGAAGATAGCTGTCTGTGGTTGTATGTTTTAAGATTATTTCTCAAGAAAATCTGGAAAAATATTTTTATGTGTAAAATTCCTGTGTTTTAAGTCTTTCTAACATAGTGTAAGCCAGCTAAAATGTATTTGTGATTGCCAAGTTAGACTAAGTAGACCATTTGTGTGTTATTTTTCTGCAGTGCCATTCTGGTCCTTGGGTATAGGCAAAGAGAAGACAGATAGTTGGGGGTGGGGTGGGGGGCGTGCCGGTTGAGAGATAGGACTTATTAATTGTGTGTAGGAGGAATTGGGGACCTAGGGCTCAAAGTTTCTGAGGCTAAGAGATAATGGCAGGCAAAAACTACTAGTTGGGCAAGGAAGTTAGTAACCATAGTTGAAGGACAGTGATTGGTAAATATCTGGGCTGTGACATGGAGGTCTTAGTGAAATTGAAGTATTACTGGAATTCCCATGGTATATGGGATGGAAGTACAGCGAACTCCAATTAGAAAAAGTGATGCAGGAGTGCTGAGCGCCTCTCCTGCTGCACCTCTTCTGCCCCGCCCCTTTCCTTCACCTTTGCTCTTCCCTTAGGACTGTGCTAGCCCAAAGTGTGCTATAGCTGTAACCATACAGCATTCCACACGTTTTCTTTCTCTAGGACTAAGCTTAGTTATTGTTCAGTGCCCTATGTGGTCTTTTGTGGGTTTGACCACAATCAATATCAAATATCAATACAAATCGCTAAGGACTGAGTGATTATTTGTGATAATGGTATGTTAAGATGTATACCATGGCATGGAAAATTGTAATTTAAACACCTGTGAAAGAAAGAAATTATTTTCCATTTAATCTTATGCCTTCACCTATCTTGTGAATTCTGTGCTTTTGAGTCATTCCTTTTAGTGGGAAATGTTCTTTAAACACTTTCTCAAGTTATCCTTTGAGTTGTGTTGGTAGGAAAACAGCTTCTTGCCTGCACGTGTTTCAGTGGCCTGCGAGTGCAGCTGGACTCCGGGGGAGGTTACAGCTGCCTGAGAAAGACCCACAGCCCCCTCCTGAACCCCTGTGCATAAATAGAAGTAGACCCTGCCTTGGTGCTGGAGTCATATGAAGTTGAAGGCAGACTGGGTGACCTAGCTGTGGGGGCCAGCATTGACATTTGCATTAAGAGCTCTTAGGAACCATCTTGAATTATTAACTCATTCGGCTCTGCAGAGGAGCCAGAGTGAAACATGTACATATAGTTCCTGGAGGCTAAGAATCCAGTTAGAAACCAGCTTGAAAAATGGTCCCAGAAACATGGCATTGTTCAGAGGCCATGGAACTGAGAGAGCCAACTAGGCATACTCTCCAGACAGACAGCCTGCTTAGAGTCAAGGCTTAAACGTGAAGATGAGTAGCTGTCATGTCCTGCTCTACTCCGAGTGCCCGTATTTCCTGCCTGTGTCCATCAGAGCAGGCAGCAGTCTCAGCTGTCAGTGTGGAAACCTGGTGTTTCCTGTACCAGCCTTAATTCTCATACCTCTCATTTGTTTTCTGAATCAAATTGTTAAGAACTTTTCATCAGAGAATAACATACATAGGAAAAATCATAAATATCCAGCTAGTAGGTTTTTCAGAGATCTTTGTTTTGTTTTGTTTTAAAGGGTGTATTGAGAATCAATCCAAAGAAGTTTCATGAAGCCTTCATTCCTTCTCCGGTAAGTTTATTAACTTTATAATAAACTTAATGTCATATTGAATATTTTAGATGTGCTCTGAACTTGAAATCATATACCTTGACTAAAAAGCAGAATAGTAAAACAAAATTGAGAATAGGCAAAGATTTGTTTCAAATTTAAATAAATAAAATTTGTTCACTACCCCTTCTGCCAGTCTTAAAGTCAAATGCCAAATGAGAGGGATGACATTTGTTCTGAGGCTGCAGAAAGCAGCTGGGCCTTCGAGACTACCCGCCAGCCCGTGTAACTGGATGCTCTCGGTTTATAGCTGAAAAGGATTTATAGGTTTTTCCACTGATTTAGGTTAATCTTTCCTAAACAAATATGCTATCTACTTTCATTCTACTGCATGAGCTAATCTGAACATTTGTCCAAAAATAATGTGTAATGCTTTTCTGTCTGTTTCTCACTTCACTTTTGTGCAGGTGATCGGCCTTTGATCAAGGCACTTTAGGTTTTTTTTTAGGCTGTTTCTTGTATTCATGACTTGTCTCAAGAGCTTCTCTCTGGTTAAAGTAGTCTTTCATTGATAAGTAGCTAGCAGCAGGCCTGTGCAGAAGGCTGTACCCGAAGCTGGGAGAGCACTATTATTGAGCTCCTGGCCTAACTTTTCCAGGATGTTGTAATGGATAGCTACTTTTTTTTTTTTTAAAGTGGAAGAGACCATAGGGGTAAACTTCTGCTTAGAGAAATATGACACAGATATTTCAGTTAACATATTTTATTAGCTACATGGCAAGTTTAATAACATTGCCATGTTGTTCATAGGTAATTCTGTTATTACTGTTATTGTTACTACTACTACTACTACTACTACTACTACTACTATTACTACCATCACTACTACTACTACTACTACTACTACTACTACTACTACTGGAGCCTTATCATCTTTTTTCAAGCTTTGCTCAGTTTCTTTTTCTCTTTCTCATCAGAAATCAAGGGTTCATATTTACTTCCAATTTCAAGACTTGCTGTTCCATTAGGGAAAAAGCATCTTTTATGTTTTCATACTGTTTTCTCTAAATCATAGTCTTTTCCTCGGACAAAACATATCTGTATTATGACTTGTAAAGTAACAACTTTGAGGTGGTATTTCACCTTGGGAACCATCCTGCTATGTAGAGAAGTGTGTAGAGTTTGTTTACATGCATGTTAGATTCTAAAGTTTGCTCATACGATGAAGGTCACATGCAAGAAGGTGCAAAATCATCAAACTCAGGGCTGAAATCAATCAAGTTGAAACAAAGAGAACCATACAAAGAATCAACAAAACCAGGAGCTGGTTCTTTGAGAAAATCAACAAGATAGATAAACCCCCTAGCCAGACTTACCAAAGGGCACAGAGACAGTATTCAAATTAACAAAATTAGAAATGAAAAGGGAGATATAACAACAGAAAATGAGGAAATTCAAAAAATCATCAGATCCTACTACAAAAGCCTATACTCAACACAACTGGAGAATCTGGAGGAAATGGACAATTTCCTAGACAGATACCAAATTCCAAAATTAAACCAGGATCAAATAGATCGTCTAAACAGACCCATAACCCCCAAAGAAATAGAAAGGGTCATAGAAAGTCTTCCAACCAAAAAAAGCACAGGACCAGATGGTTTTAGTGCAGAATTCTATCAGACCTTCAAAGAAGTTCTGATACCAATATTCTTCAAACTATTCCACAAAATAGAAACAGAAGGAACACTACCCAACTCATTCTATGAAGTCACAATTACCCTGATACCAAAACCACACAAAGATCCAACTAAGAAAGAGAACTACAGGCCAATTTCTCTTATGAATATCGATGCAAAAATACTAAATAAAATACTAGCCAACCGAATCCAAGAACACATCAAAACGATCATTCACCATGATCAAGTTGGCTTCATCCCAGGAATGCAGGGATGGTTCAATATATGGAAATCCATCAACGTAATCCACTACATAAACAAACTCAAAGAAAAAAACCACATGGTCATCTCATTGGATGCTATGTGTCATCTTAGAGTCAAGATTAGCTGTCTCAGTAGGCTCTGTCTAACCAACATTTTTCATATTAGAAAGGTTAGCTTTGTAATTTTTTTTGTAGCATTCTAGTTGGAGGAGTTTAATTAAGTTAGGAGTCCTCGTGTATGAAAAACAGTGATTTTTAAGCATGAAAATCCCACTTGATAGAGTAAGGAATTCATTCCATGAAGTATCTATGAACTGACCAGCGTTCAGACCTCTCATCTACTCTGTATGTGGATGTTTGCCTCGCTGGCTGGAAGGATAAGGGGGACTGTAGCAGTTTGAAATTTTTACTATAGCTTTTATTTTTCCTAAGTGTCCAGTCTTGAGTTCCCTGAAGTTAAATCCATGTTAGGTTAGCACTTAACAAATGTGAAGCCTAGAACTAAGGTACAGTTTCAAATATATAGAAGGTTATGAATCCGGGGGGAGACCTATTATTTCACTAATAGAGGAGACTCTGACCATCATGGCATTCTTATATTGTCTTCCTTCATTGTCTTTTTTTTTTAAAGTTAGGTATTTCTACACTCCTTTTATTTTTCTATGGATGTTCATCATTCACTTCCTGTCTCCCTCATCCCCCACGCATATTTAGATATTTCTTCTGCTGTTCTTTCTAATGGATAAGGTGAGTCTTCTAGCATCCAAATGAAAAGTTGAATTATGTGTAGCCTCAGAATCCAGTTAAGAGGGATAGTATTGAACAGTTTCTAAGTTTAGGATCTTCTGTTTTGTTTTTTAAGACAAGATTTCTCTGCAAAGCCCTGGTTGCCCTGGAACTTGCTTTGTAGGCCAGTCTGACCCCTCAGAACTCAGGAGATATGCCTGCTTTTGCCTCCAGAGTACAGGGATTAAAGGTGCCACCATCACCTGGCTTAAGTTTAGTATCTTTAAAATGACAGGCTTGGCTGTAGATATAGGCTTCTGAGTGAACTGAAGATGATACACTAGCTAGGGGTTGTCCTAGATTCTACTCATTCTCTCTTCTTGGTTCTTTAAGACAGTAATGTTGAAGTCTAGTCATCTAATCTTTTAATTTCTGAGCTGCCAAAGGATGAGTCCAGCTGCTTGTTGAGGAGACTTTGTATTGCTGATGTTTTGATACATGAATGGGTTAGGATGACCTCTGAGCAGCTCTCTTCATTGGAGGGAGGTTCATAAGATCAGGGTGCTTTAAATGCATTGCAGAAGGCAACAGTTGGTGGTGATGGGTCACACTTGTGTTGATCATGGTCTATTTACCAGTCATTTCTGTTTCTCGAGAAGCTCATCACAGGGTCGAACTGCCTTAATTCTTTGTGGCTAACACGGTAGCCGTTCCTTAGGGACGAGGGTGGGGTCAGATTTGGCAGAGTATAGGGCCACAGCTGCCAGCCATCACTAGACTGGAAATTGAATAAAAAAAATCTGTTTTAAAATATCTCAAATTTGTTTGTAACTGGGAACTATAAAACATGCTAAGTGGTTAGAATCTTCCTCCTGTTTTTTTTTTTTTTCTTCCTGAGGTGAGGTTGGCGATTTTGGAATGCCCATTTTTTTTTTTTTTTTGGAATGCCCATTTTAACTAACTAGAATTTTATAGTACTCAAGTTATTTGAATGTTAAATATTAACAGTATAGAGTGTCTGTATTACAAAAGTGACTTTCCAGACACCTTTGCTATCAGCTCCTGTAAGGAACCCAACATTTAACTTGTCTTTTATTCTCTGGAAAGGAACAGGATGATTTAGAAGACTAAAGAAGAGCACATGTTTGTTGAGACATTTTTCTCTTGGCCTCTGATTCCCAAAAGCTTGTTTGTCCTTAGCTATTTCTTGCATTTAAGTGATTTTATCAAGAACATCCTGGCACCCATTACATTTTGAAGTAGATGCCCGGTGAGTTTGCTGGGCACCACACCGTTTACGGTGGGGCCCTTCTGGCTGTGAGACTGAGCACGCCTGAGGTGTCAGTGCTTCGTGCTCATGGGCTAGAGCTTCCCATGCTCTGACAGCAGGACGTAGGCGCTTCCAAGAGGCTTCATCAATCTTAGTTTATTTTCATTTAAAATTTCATATAGGAGTACCTTATTTAAATTATTTCCTTTCCCTCTCATTTCTCCAATTCCTCCTCAGTCTCCTCACTACTCCTCAAATACATAACCTTACATGTTTGTATGTACATATGTGCATGTATAGACTCATATGTTTGTATATGTATATAAATGCATAAATATAACCTGCTGAGTCAATGTGGTGCTGTGTATGTGTGTAGAGTGTTGGGTAACCAATTAAGATGTTCATTGAAGGGGAAGGCTGATTCTCTCTCTCCCGCCAGTCATTAAGTTGCCCTGTATCTGAAGTATGTGATATCTTCAGTCAGTAGGATTGACTTTTAAGTTCTGGGAGGCAATTTAGGGCAACAGCAATGGCATATGTTATTTTGAGAGTCTTTTGGACTCTCTTGACCAACAACTTGAAAGGAGTTTTCCTGTTTTCTGGCACTGGAGTTTTAAATGTGATTCCTTATGGAAGCATATATTTTTTTTGTTTACTTAAAATTACATATAATTGTAAATGTTTACATGTGTATCTGTTAAATTACTATTAAGTTCTTGTTCCTTTCATCTCTCTCTCTGCTTTCTTTGGGGCTTTTCTTTTTCCATTCTAAAGCTAAAAAGGATAACATAAGAATATTTTTTTGTTTTATTAATCAGTCTACAGTCTTAGTTTTTCTTTATGTGCTTTCCTTTGTTTTTGCCTGCCTTTAGTAGAGCTCTTTAAGTATTTGGTGACTTTAGCTTCTGGGTTTGAATTGGTCATTATTGTTTTAATCAAAGAGACTTAGTTCCCTTTAGATTTGTTTTAAGTTATGGAGTAGTGTTCTTGTTAAGTTAGCAACAGATTTAGAGTATAAACACTTTTAAGGAAATAAGTTTTGGCTCCAGGCCTTGGTAACTTGACTGTTCTTTTATTTCTCCCTCCAACTTAGGATGGTGATCGGGACATTTTTATTGATGGAGTTGTTGCTCGTAATAGAGCCTTAAATGGGGACCTTGTGGTTGTAAAACTGCTTCCTGAGGACCAGTGGAAGGTGAGCTTGAATTCCTTCTTTCTAATCATTTTCTTCATAGGGTATTGTGCATTCCACGATGTACTTAGGCGTCGTGTGTGTGTGTGTGTGTGTGTGTGTGTGTGTGTGTGTTTTGGTTATCGGCCCCTTGGACCTCAAGGTAAAACTGAGTTTTGCCTCTGAATAAGGCTATTGAATGGGATTTGATCTCTCCCCCCTGTCCCCTCTCTCTCTCTTCAGTCCATCTACCTTGCTACCTTGTCAGGTCCTTGCACTATTTTTTGATATTCTTTTTGATAAGAAAAACGCTTGTAGGGTCTTGTCAAGTGTGAAATAATTTATTAATTTCTTATGCTGTGGTAGTTGGAACAACAAATCCACATTTGGATCCAGGCTCAATGAGCACATTGAGCCTGGATCTAGAGGTCTGTTTTTGTGACTGCCCATACTGCTAGAGCTAGTTAAGCAGCAAAGGGTTTGGCAAAACAGGTAGCATCCCTGCAGTAGGTACAGGCCAGGCTTTGAAGATGAAACTTACTGTTTTTCTTTTACAGTTAGTATGTAAAAATGGAAGAAATCAAACCAGAAACTGGCTATTGTTTGAACATTGACTATATTGGGGACAAGTTACATGTTACAGGGAGCCAGTATGGAAGCTGAGCCTTGTCCGTGAGAGTTGAGGAGGAGAGAAGTTGGCATGTGAAGATAGAATAGACAGGAGTGAAGGTAGCTGTGAGACAGGGGAGCTGCAAACAGCGGTTACATCTTGTATTTAAGCAAAATGACTGTGATGTTATTAGCTGAAATGGAGGACAGTGAGGAAAAGCATGTATTACTGTAAACATCACTAGTTTTTCCTGGTTTTATTAATATTTTCCTTTTTGGATATATTATTGAAAAAAACTTCAGCAACCTAGATGGTCTCACTTACTGGCAAACCCTGCTAAACATTTAAAGAAGAAATAGTCCTTGTCTTACAAAAGGAGCTACCCTTTTTCCTTCATTCTAAGAGACCACCATTGTGAAATATCAGAGTAAGAAACAACATAAAAGACCTAAAGATGAAGACCTCTCAGAAACACAGGTGAACAAGTATCCAACAGATTATTAGCAAAGAGACTCTAGGAGCATGTACTCAAAAGAGAACATGAGTACATGGCACTTGGCCTAGAAATGCAAAGTTGGCTTAACGTTGACAAGCAATCTCTATAGCCCGCCCTTTAACCACATAAGTCTTATACTTTATTTCAACCAAGTATCAGTCTGGATACATAGAAAATGTATTTGACAAGATTCCATAACTGATCATGATAAAAGTCCTAGTACTGAAGAGCCTAGGGGAGGAGGACCCTGAGTTTGGGCTATAGGGTAAGACTCTGTTCTACCCTCTTGCTTCTTCTCAGTTTTGAAGGCAGAACTCTCTGCCACTAAGAATGACATTGCTCTAATGTCTTCTACATGTTCTCTGTGTTCTCAGTTCATGACATAACTATACCTGGTTTGCTGCAAATTTTTATCACGAACAGTTACGGGATGGGATGTAGGTGTCTGCCACCAAGCCTGCCTCCCTGCATTGCTTAAGGGTTCAAGCCAGTGCCAAAAGGAGCTAGGAGAGAACTGTCTTATGATCATGTATGTATGTATGTATGTATGTATGTGTATATATACATATATATGTATGTGTACATATGTGTGTGTGTATATCTTTTGTTTTTATTCTTCTCTCATACAATACATCCTAATTGCTGCCTCCCTTCTATTCCCTCCTCCAACCATTTCTTGGATGTCCAAGGTCTGGAAACTAGATGACTTAGCGACCTAGGGTAGAACCAAACCCTACTTACAAAGATTATTTTATTATCTAACTACATGGTTTTCTCTGTAGAAAGTCCTAATGAATCTGTTGAAAAAGATGCTAGAAGTGAGTTATCAAGATTGAAGAACTGAAGGTTTACATAAAAAATCATTTATTTGTAATTCTACATGTTGGCAATGAAAAACAGGAAATTAAAAATTACTGAAAATGCCATTTATAATAGGATAAAGATATGACACAATTAGGGAACTTGAGAAACTTGAGCAAAAATATAAGCAGTGTACATTAAAACTATAAATAATAAGTAGAGAAATGAAGAATTTGGGGAATGGGGAGAAATAGAAAAGAGTTGATATTTTTAGGATTCCAGTTCTACCCAAACAGATCAAACGGATTCCGTGCGCTGCCCTCTTCCAATATCAGCAGTCTCTTTAAAGGATTTACAGGCAGCTTTTCAGGTTTATGTGGAAGAGTCAAACAAAGCAAAAATGGAGATTTCAAGACCTTTGTTAGGCTCTTGTAAGCAGAGCCATCTAGGCTGCTGGAATTAAGGTACACAAGAAGGTAGGATAGGGACCAGCAAAAGAGGGAAAGAGAAGTTAGAAATAACTCAGATCCAAATGTTTATGTAAAAATACCAATTTGCTAGAAGAAAACTAAGTCAAAAATTTTAGATTTCCAGATTTTAGACATCAAATTTGGCCAATATTTCTTAAGTATAACAAAAGAAATTACAAAGTATAAAAAAGTAAATTTGATTATGTCAAAATCATACACTTTGTTGTTCTAGATCCGCTGTTTGAAATAAAACAAGATAGGTCATAGATAAGGGTAAAGATTTCAAAAAACATTTTGTGACTATGAACTTTTATTTAGAATATGAAGAAATATTAATTCAATTATAACCCAATTACAAAATGCATTAAATGTTTAACAGCTTTACTAAAGATATATGATGGTAAATATGGGGAAAGTATTCAACATATTTCAGAACTCATCACTTTGTACTTTTAGTATATGTAGCTTATTATGTGTTAGCTTTACCTCATTAATATCGTAGAAAGTACTGAAAATAAAGTTCTTTGCAAAAATGAGTTTGGAGTTCCAGGAAGAGATTGAAACTAGGCATGTATTTTTGGGAGTCATGAGCATATACATGTGTTTATAGCAACAGTGGCAGTAGGATTATGTAGAGTCACAGCTAAAGAAGGGGAGAATCTTGAATCCTAAGTTTTTGTGTGAGCCACCATTTAGAGGTTAGGTGAGGACAGCATCGCGAAGCCCACATACCTGTCATATGGGGACAAAACCATGAGGGCCAGTGTATGCCTGCTATAGCTACAGGGCTAGTCCAGTTTGAGTACATAGTGGACTATTCTCTAGGAACCTCCTCTAGAACCATCTCTAGGTACAGTGAGATGGAGTCAAAGAACTCAGGCTCTTGTGGTCCATTCTCTGTGCAGAGAAGAGAGTATAATTTTGTTGTGTGTGGTTTTTGAGAGTCTTTTTGGGTAGTCCAGATTGACTTCAAAGTTGTTGTCTTCCTTCCTCAACACTCTTATTAGTCCTAGGATTATAGACATGTGCCTTTGAATATACCTTGTTTGTTTCTACTAATCTCTCTTGGCTGGCAGGATTGAGCTTAGTGGAGAGTCAGCAAGAAAGAGTAGAGTGTGAGTAGTTTTTGTCCCCAGGGATATAAGGAGCAGCTGAGCCCAAAGAGGCCAGAATGAGAGACATTTGATGCAAGGATCTACCTAGTGTAAGCTGAAATGTGCTTAATAGTCCTCCACTGTAGGGCTGCCATGTTTAAAACAAGGCAGTACCAAAGTTCTGGAAACACAGAAGGCTGTTTATGCTCTCAGTTGCTCCTCTCTGAATTCTTCAGCAGTAAGTATTGTGGAGGATAGTTTTCCAGGGCTTAGAATGAGCTGTGGCATCTTGCAAGTCAAAAGAATAAGAGTCCCTGACCCTTGAGTGCTGAGCACTAGCCTCAGTCATTGAGTTGTTCGTGCAGCATAGACAAACCTCTGACTTACAGGGGCCAGAGGCCTCTGGAGCCCCAGGCCTGAGGAGATGGCCCTCAGCAGAGAAGCTCGGGGAGCTGAGAACTGTTATTTCTTTTTCTTTTTTTCTTTTTCTTTTTCTTTTTTTTCTTTTTCTTTTTCTTTTTCTTTTTCTTTTTCTTTTTCTTTTTCTTTTTCTTTTCCTTTTTCTTTTTCTTTTTTCTTTTTTGGTTTTTTTGAGACAGGGTTTTTCTATGTAGCCCTGTCTATCCTGGAACTCACTCTGAAGACCAGACTGACCTCAAATTCAGAAATCTGCCTGTCTCTGCCTCCCAAGTGCTGGGATTAAAGGTGTGTGCCACCACTGCCCGGCTGAGAACTGTTATTTCTTGTCTTTGAGAAAGAAGGAGGTGGGAATGTCAGGCCTTAGACCTGGGCCTGTCTTTAGCTTACAAATTATTTATCTGGAGATTTTGATAAATACAAATTCTAATTCAGTAAGGCCTAGGTGGTGCCCCAAATTGTGCATTTCTAATAAGTTCCCAAGCCATGTTGGCTCTCTTTTTTCGGGAGTCACACCTTGAGTAAAAGATTTACTCTGTGGAGCAAGAAGGAAAGTAAAGAGAGATAGGTGTTCTGGCCCTTGGACCTGAGCTCTTTCTGGTGTGGGAAGATGGTTGAGTGAGTAGTGTGTCTATTAACAGTTGCAGCTGGGCCATTGAGCCGCAGGCTAGATCTTTGTGCCCTCTGTCTATGAAAAGAGATGGACACGGACAGTCACAGGCTTGATTGGTAAGGAGCATCCCCTTCTGGCAATTGTTGCCAAGGGCTGGTGTATGGCCGGAGGGGCTACACTCTTGAGGGGCAGTTGATGTGCATGTAATTCTTTAAGAAGTTTGAGATTTGGAGGCCACTCTGGCTGTTTACTGTGTGTCTGTGGAGTTCCCAAGCGTCTTCACGGGGCTGCTGATGCTGGCTTGGTTCTTTTCAGATCAGCCCCATTAGGCCTATCTCTTAGGCCTCACTAGTCTGTGGATTTCCTAGCCTCTCAGTTTGAAGGGCTTGGAGGTCTATTTGCTGTGACCTAGCTGTGACAGTTAGTGGTGACAGAATCAAACTAGAGAGAGGAGAACATTTGGACCGTCACTAGAAATTGTGTATATGTATAAATATGTATAATGTAGGCACCTCAAAACATGCTGGCCAGTTGTATTACAGGTTTGTTAGTATAGATCCACGTTGTTATTAAAAGGGATCTCTAGTTAGTAGTGTAAGTAAAGTAAATTAATTGGCTTATTTGTCTTTGCTTCTTTATGCTTGCTGTGTTCACTCTCTTGGGTATGTAAACTACAGTGCCTTTAGGGTTTTAGAGAAAAACAACAGTTCTTTTAGTTATAGTTGTAAATAGTCAATTTATTTCACAGCATGCTTTTTGGCAAAATAGATAGCTATAAAAGTATCAAGCTGTGAGACAATAATAAAACATAATTTGCTCTTACATAACAATTTTAATTTCAGAATTCTTTCAAATTTTTAGTGTTTGTATATAAGAGACATCTACTGAAGGATGTTTGAGGGACAGATGATAGTTTCTTTACTTTGCCAGTTGCGGAACTAAGATACTGTGAAAGTGTGTGGTTTGAACAGAGTTTTGAGCAGAGTCAGGGGTAGAATCAGGATCTCTTGACCTGGGGCCCTTCTTCCTTAGGTGTTCCAACGGGTGCTGATGGTGGGAGTTGTGTCCAAGCATTGGTCCTGTTTCTTCTTGGAGCTGCACTGGATAACCAGCAGCTTCTCCCATTCATTCTGCCCTGGGCTAGATCCTGGAGATATAAACAGAATAGGTCCCAGGTTTACCCTGAGGGAGCTTGTGGGCTGGTTAGAAGGGGATGGAAAGAATTATGGTAAGGTTTACAGCATGGAAAGAAATACATCATTATTAGAGCAGCAAACTCTGAGACAGCAGGGATGATGGCAGAAAAGGTTACATTAGAATTCAGGTTGGAGGGATGAGAGCTTTTGCTTTGTTTTATTCAAGAATGAGAATGATTTGTCAGGAGAGGGTTATGGAAACATCAGGTTTCAGATAACATGTGGGTTGAAGTATTGGCTAAATGAAGTCCCTTTACTGACTCTCCCAGAGTTGTTGAAGAAGAGCGGGGTTTACCTGCTCTTAAGACCCTCCCCTCTGTAGGACCAGTGTCCCTGGCAGTTCATACAGTTCCCTGAGATACTGCTTCAATTAAAAATGTTTGCTGGGGTTGGGGAGATCAGTTTAATTGGTAATATGCTTGTTACACAAGCCTGAAGACCTGAGTTTGACTCCTCAATATCCAAACAAAACAAAACAACAAAACAAAACAAAACAAAACAGGTACATCAGTGCACCTTGGTAACCCCAGTGCTGTGGGATGGGGTGGGGTGATGGCAGCAGAGACAGAGGTGTCAGAGACTTGTTGTCCAGCTTGTCTAGCTGAATGTTGAACTCCAGCTTCAGCTAAAGGACCTGTTTCAAAAAGTAAGGTAGAGGGATGTGTGGTAGTGCCCTTCCATAACCTAGCACTTGGGAAGCAGAGGTGGGCTGACCTTTTGAATTTGAGGCTAGCCTGTTCTGCAGAGTGAGTTGCTAGACAGCTAAAGCTACATAGACATTGTCTCCAAACACCAACACCACCAACAACCACATGATGAGGCAGAAAGGGCTAGGGGAAGACATCTTTTTTTCTTTTTTAAAGATGTATTTATTTTATTTTTTATATGAGTAACTGTCTTCAAACATACCAGAAGAAGGCATCAGATCCCATTACAGATGGTTGTGAGTCACCATGTGGTTGATGGAAATTGAACTCAGGACCTCTAGAATAGCAGTCAGTGCTCTTAACCACTGAGCCATCTCTCCTGCCCAGAAAGTAAGAAAAGCCACTATGTTTCACCTGGTTTTGAACCGGGGACTTCTCGAACATTAGGTGAGCATGATGATCACTACACTACGGAAACACCCTAGGGGAAGACATCTGACATTGACCTTTGTCTTCCACATTAGTGCCCACCAGCAGGTCCACTAGCCCACACATGTGTATAACACACACACACACACACACACACACACACACACGTATTTGTTTGCTGGTGTTTTGATTTTTTCTGTAGTTCTTCTGTTTCTTCTCATCCTTTTCTCAATTTAAAATATTCATCCTTCATAACTATTATTCAGTCTTACCCTTCATCTTTTGTGCATATGTGATGTGATGTGATGTGATGTGATGTGATGTGATGTGTGTATGTGTGTGTGTGTGTGTGTGTGTCTGTCTGTCTGTCTGTGTCTATCTGTGGTGGGGTACATGTGAGGTCAGTAGACAAGCTCAGGTTTTGGTTCTCGCCTTTCTGCCTTGTTTGAGTTGGGGTCTCTTCACCACTGTGAGCCTGGTTGGCTGGCTGGTGAGCCTATGGAGGTTCTCTCGACTCTGACTCCTGACTTCCATCCTTCTGAAGAATTTCCATGGAGTTACAGATGCTTATGTAACTGAGACCAACTTTTTAAATCTTTACGTTAGAATTATGTTTTTTGGATTCTGAATCCAGGTTGTCAGGTTTGCACAGTAAACACTTTTATACACTGAGTTATATCCCGGGCTTTCTGTCCATCTTTTAAACAATAAAAAATATATCCTGTTATTTTCCATCTCTTAATACTCCAGTATATTATACTATAAGAAACATATATAAACCTGGCGATTGTGAATTTTGTTATGTATGCTCTAGTAGCAATTAGTGTGTTTTGCATCTCATTTAGTAATTCTACCTCAGTTTTATGAATGCAAAAAATGGGGCTTACAGAGCTTAATGTAATTAATTAATAATAATATAACTAAGGAGTAAATTGGGTTCAGATTTATGTTTCCTGATTTTATTATCTCATTCATATTTGCTAATCCAGTAATAATCAATGAAGGAGTTATTTGATCTGTAGATGGGTATATCTGTACCATAGAATTTGCTTAGATTTAGAAAAAAAAAACCATATGTTTTAGCATTAGATAGCCTTAAGTTGCCACCATGAATAATGAAGTAGACTTTATCAGTTACAATGTCTGAAGCCTAGTGTCAGCCTCAGGGATTTAGGGAAGACTACTTAGCGCTCCTGTAGCTGTGTGGACTGGGAGGTGCAGTGGGCTCCCAGGGTTGTGTGGAGCCAGGAGTTGGTGATGGGCTTCAGAGCCTTAGCACCAGGTTCCTGACAGCCGGCCTGATAGTGACCCTAAAGGAAGAGCCATGGTACACTGGCCAGAGCAATAAAAGGGTGATGGACCTAGATGCTGTCCCGGCTCAGGGAGAGCAGAGGGCAAGCGACACAGTACAGATTTTCAAGGAGCAAATAGGTAGTTGTGGAGAGGTAGCACTCCAGAGATGCGGCCCTTGAGTCTTAGTGCCGGTCACCCGAATTGGAGCACAGGGGGGCACACATAGGGACAATGGTCCAGAGCAGAAGGAGAATTCTGAGAGGCAGAATTCTGGGAGTTTTTGGTTACAGTAAAGGATGCTTGGTTCTAAAGGATGGTTTTGAAAGGAAGCCTTCCACGAGCTTGACTGGGAACTGAGGTGAGCAGCTTAGCAGATAGAGCCGTAATAGTCAGCTGTGGGAAAACTAGAGTCAAGGAGGCTGACAAGATGGTGTTAACATTAGACTCAGTCAGAGAACTCAGTGGGAAACAGCTTCACTGAAAGAGAGCGAGTTCAAGTGAAGGTTTTGCTCACTGGGACTTAGCCTTTGCATTCTTTTGACTGAATTTTAAAAGTGTGCTAAGTTAGGCTGGGGTCTGCTTGATATGTTGATAGGGACTGATCCACTTAGTTATCACGAATCATCTCATGTATTGTTGGTCCCTTGCATTGGTGCGAGAGGGCACGTGGGAGGAAACCAGGCAGCTATTGTGCTGGCTAAGTCTAGATCCCTCTCAAGACACCAGTGGGTCCCTCAGCTTACAGTGAAACACAGTGTAACTATGGACAGCCACTGCACATTGGCCAGCATGTCTGCTGTGCGCTAAGCAAGCTTACTTTTGTGCAGGGGTAGTGATGCTTAAGCTGCTAGAGCTTGCTTGAATGTTTTTAAGAGAAGATTGGCTCAGAAAGGAACAGCTTGACTTTGAAAGAATAAAGGAAGTACTGATAGGAGTGCTGCTCTTGTTCTAAATTAAACAAATACAAAAATCAAAGTGTACATTTAATCCCTAATTTTCAGTGGCTGTTCCAAACCTTTTCAGGGTCACAAGACTTTGGACCAGTACAGTAAATTGTTTCCTTTGACAATCAACATTTACTTCAAGCGATTGTTTGAAAGTTTTGTCTTCCAAGTTCTTCTTTAAATATGCACCCATCATGCTAGATTATATTTAATCCAATCTCTTATATAACCACTATCGTTTTGGATTGTTGTCAATTCCAATGGAATTAGAATTTCTTAGAACTGTTTGCTTTCTTGGCCTGCATGGTGGTCCCAGAAAGGACTTGGAAGGTACTTGATAATGGAGGGAAGGTTTTGGGAACCTCCACCTGGAGTGGGATGGAGGGTAGCTATATCTACTCCCACGATCAGGGTTTCCTCAGATTCTTATGTACACAAACCTATTTTTAACAGTCATCTTTTCTCCTTCAGTGTTGCCAACTCTAGGCTCAAATGCTTCAGGTTCTTGCCTGTTTTAAACATGTCTTTAGATCTCTGTAATTCAGGTTGAAATGTCTGAAATAAAGAATGTATCATTTAAGGATAGAGCAGTTTATTTGTGCTGGAAAACTCCCAATTAATATTTTAGGATTATATGTTAAAAATGAATTTCATTCCTCCTTAATTCCATGGAGATGGTTTGGCAAAATATATATTCATTGCAGTGAATGAGTTAATGTAGATAAGATATGGCAAAAATGACAAATGAGTGCTCCAAAATGTCAGATATTTATTACTGTTATTTCTAGAAATGAAAACTATAAAGCCATACTATGGCCAAGATCACATAGTTCAAATGTATTATTTGTAGCTCTTCAGTTTGCTACTGATAACAATTGTGCATAGGGGATATAAAATATTGGGGTCTTAGACTATTTGACTATGTGTGGGATAGTATGATTTATGTCTTACTGATACTCTTCTCCAGTAAGATCCTCCAGTCTTTTTGCTTTGCATTATCTTTACTCCAGAGCCTAGACTAGATGGAACTGTGGACATATATTCCTCTTGCCATGTACTCCTATGGCAGAAGGAAGCCAACATTTAAAATACCTGGTCTAGAAATGGTGGAGTCCTTTCTGCTTGTTTGTCAGAATGGCTCTACCTAACCAGAAGAGGAACAAGAGGTTCAGTCCTCCCAAGAGTGTGTAGGCAGGGGTAGCAGGATCTATTTGCCAAATGGTGTTTGTGGCTGTCACACTGGATTAATTATACTCATTATATGTTGCATGCTGAGTAGCCATTTGAAAAATATATGCCAGTGCTCGTGGGATTAGCTTCTATACCACTTACTGCAATTCATTCCAATTAATGAAAACGGAATTCAGAAGTAGCTGAAAGTGATCCAGATGGTCTTCAAGGTCACCCTTGGTTAGGTAATCAGGATTTAAAGAACATTCTGTGAAACAAAGTAATTTTGTTGTTTTTCAAATTAAGTTGATAGTGCAATAGTATAGTTTTAATAAGTAGGAAGCTAAAAATGTTATATTTTTAAAAACTATACTGGGATTTATCTGTAATATTTACAAACCATAACAGTATCTCTAAGGGTATAATACTGCTGCCTCCTACTGTTGTTCAGATTCTCTTTTTTATTTTAAGACAACAGGTCTACCTTATCCAGTAATGATAGAGGACATGCGCACATACATGCATGTGAGTTCGTGCGCACACACACACACACACACACACACAGACACATACACATACACACAGACACACATACACACACACAGACACACACTACTGTCTTATGAACCTAGGTAATATATACCAGGCAGAAATATTTTGTACAATGGGCTATTGAGAAAACAGTGGTAGAATTGGAGAGCCACATATATTTTAGTGCTTTGAAACTTATAATGCAAGAGATGAGATAAAGCTGGTAAATAAAATGTGAGGAGTGGTGTCACATCTTGAAATGTCTTGCTGTGTAAGCAAGTCTAATATTAACATGTAAGCACTGGAAAATCCATAGACTTTTCTGGAGAGTGCATAGTCACAATTGCATAGTAAACTATTCTGGCTGGTTGGGTGCATGACTTAAAGGGAAGGGGGAAAGATGGTGGGAGATTGATGGGAACATTGTTTAGAGAGCCTTAAGGAGGGATGGTGAGCCACAATGGCACTGAAGAAAGGAGGAGTTGAGCTTAGGCTTGAGTAAATCTGGTGATTGGATATAGTAACCAAAGTAGAAGGCAGAAACTAGGATGAGTCCAATTCTTCGTGCTTAGGTGAATGAGGGGATAGCATTATTTGCTTGGTAGGATCTAGAAAAGGAAGCAGGCTCAGAGACTAAGGCAGGAAGAATTCATTTCATCTTGCGTTTGACAGGCATAGGAACATATACATTTGTAAAGCCAGAAGGTAACTGTCTTAGGATTTAGAGCTAAGGTATGAAACTTTGACTAGAAGTAGATATTTGGTGGATCTCAGTAGCTTCATTAAATGGAGATTTTATGAAGAGATAGTAGGAGATTTTATGAAAAGAAGTTTGGAACCTGAAGAGTACTGAAGCATAGTACATCTGCAGGGAAGAACATCCAGTGAAGGGGAGTGAAAGCCAGGGCAGAAAGACACATGAGAGCATGTGGTCCTGGGAACGAGGACAGGGACATCTGAAGGAGGGATGCAGAGAAAGAAATCTTCCTAGGAAGTTAGTTTTGGTTAATATGAGACATCTGTGATATTGATTGTTGGAGCAGTTTTGGTGGAGTAAGAAGGCAGGAACCAAAGCACCTTTAGTCAAGGAGTGCATATGAAGACCCAGCAAGACCAGTGATCTCAGAATAAGGGCAGGTAGCTGATGGGCACTTGTTGTTTTGAGATGGAAGTAAGTTAAATATGGTGTTTTAAGTTGGGATTCTTGCTCAGGTAGCCTATGTGAAAAATGTGCAATTTTGGTTTCATTATTTATATTTTAATTAGGAAAATCTCAGCAGGGATCCAAAGCTAGGGTTTGAGAACAGAGCAATGAGAATAGAGATAGAATGTGAGAAACTGGAAGAGGCTGGTGAGCAGAGGACTCGATCCGCAGGACTGAAGGCAGACACAGGAGCAAGCCGAGGAAGCCAGGAAGGGTTTCAGAAGTAAATGCACCCAGGGCAGTTGGCCAGGATAAGGAAGCTATCTCAGTGAACAATTTTGGGAAGTATAGGAACTTTGTACAGGAGGAGTTGACAAACTTCTGGAAAAGGCTAGATAGCAAACATTTTAGACCATGGCCCTTCCAGATTGAGCACAGCTTCTTTGCTGTTTTTATTTCTGTATGTAGATGAACATGAATGGCTGTGTTTCAACACAGCTTATAGAAATTACAGGATTTGGGCTTGCAGTTGTAGTTTCCAGCTCTGTTGTAGAAGTTTTAATTATACCTTATGAAGGAGCTTGCTTCTCCCCTATAAAGAACCTGGTGAGCCTGAATACAGGTTTCTTTTTCTCATTTTTAAAATGTATGTAGACTATGCTAGAAAATATCTGACTCTTAGATCTGTTCCAAAATCTACTAATTCAACATTGGATACTCTTGAGTATTTAGATTGTAAGTTAGAAAATATTAAGAAGTCTTTGTTTCTGTAGGTTCTTAGGAATTAGTTGTCTGGGTTCTGTATTCTCCCCCTTTTCTTGTATTTTCTCTTTAAGGCGAGAACATTTAGTTTAAAGTCAATTAAGAATTCTAGGGGGCGAAGTTTGTTGTGGCTGTGCAGCTTGAATAGTTCTCTGTGTCCTACTCTGAGCTGTTGGGTGCTGTGAGGGGACCTCAGGGAAGCTCTGAAATTGAGACATGGCTACAATTGGGAAGACTGTCATATTGAAGAATACTGTCAAAGTTTTAGAAGATATGGGAGCTAATCATGTATCCAACAACTTTGCTGAAAGTGTTTATCGGTTCAAACACTGGGAGTAACTGGGATCAGTGAGACCCAGGCATGCAGGAACTCTGCCAGACCAGTTGCACGGGTTCCTTCTCGTCTGTCTGGGCTGGTGCCCTGAGCAGACTTGGGTGCAAACTCTGCAGCCAGTTCCGTAACACCCAGAGGAAACTCCACTCTCAGGTGCTTTTACATACCCAGGATCCCAGGATCTCGGGATTCCCAGGAGCTTGGTCACACCAGGATCTCAGGATCCCAGAGGCATCTTGACTCCCAGGAGCTCAGACACACCCAGGATCTCAGGATCCCAGGATTCCAGAATCATAGGATCACAGAGACAGCTTGACTCTGAGTTCTGACACAACCAGGATCACAGCAAAGACAGGCTCCAGTCAGATATAGCGAGGCCAGGTAGCACTAGAGATAACCAGATGAATGGAGACAAGCAAAAGTAAGAACATAAGCAACAGAAAACAAGGTTACTTGGCATCACCAGAACCCAATTCTTCCACCATAGCAAGTCCTGGATACACCATCACACCAGAGAAGCAAGATTCGGGTCTAAAATCACTTCTCATGATGATGATGATGATGATGATGATGATGATGATGATGATGATGATGATGATAGAGGACTTTAAGGACAGCCTTCTGTGCACAGCCCACCAGGAGAAAGTGATCTCCCAGTAGCGCTTTCACTTCTGAGTATGGAGGTGAGATCTCCACCTTCTCTGTGGAGGGTAACAGCTAGGAGCACACAAGGCATATGATCAGTGGAGAGGCTGGGACGGAAGTCTTCCCACCACCATTTGCACCAGGGCGGTGGGATACTCCACAGCCTTCTGTGCACAGCCAACCAGGAAAGAGTGATCTCCCAGCAGTGCTTTCACTTCTGAGCGTGGACGTGAGATCTCTACCTTCTCTCTGGAGGAGAACAGCTAGGAGTGCACAGGGCATATGATCAGTGGAGCTGCTGGGACTTAGAGGTTTTCAGGCTGCCATTTGTACCAGGGAGCCAGGCAGCTCCACAGCCTTCTGTGCACAGACCCTGCCAGAAGAGAGTTGGTCTCCCAAGAGTACGGACACAGGCTTATAGGCCCACAGGAGGGACAAGCTCTGGCCAGAGACTGCAAGACCAACTAGCACCAGAGATAACCAGATGGCAAAAGGCAAGCACAAGAACCCTACCAAGTGAAACCAAGGCCACATGGCAGCATCGAAGCCCAGTTCTTCCACTACAGCAAGTCCCGGATACCCCAACACACTGGAAAAGCAAGAGGTGGATTTAAAATCATATCTCATGATGCTGATAGATGGCTTCAAGAAGGACTTAAATAATTAATTCCCTTAAAGAAATACAGGCTGAGCCAGGCAGTGGTGGCGCACACCTTTAATCCCAGTACTTGGGAGGCAGAGGCAGGCGGATTTCTGAGTTCGAGATCAGCCTGGTTTACAAAGTGAGTTCCAGGACAGCCAGGAAACCCTGTCTCGAACACACACACACACACATACACACACACACACACACACACACACACACACAGAATGAGAGAGAGAGACAGAGAGAGAGAGAGACAGAGACAGAGAGAGAGAGAGAGAGAGAGAGAGAGAGAGAGAGACAGAGAGAGAGAGAGAGACAGAGAGAGAGAGACAGAGAGAAAAACAGGATAATGTTGGTCAACAGGTAAGCCCTTAAAGAGGAAACACAAAAATCCCTTAAAGAAATATAGGAGATTATGGGTCAACAGGCAGAAGCCCAAAAAGAGGAAACAAAAAAAATCCCTTAAAGAATTAGAGGAAAACACAAACCATCAAGTGAAGGAACTGAACAAAACCATCCAGGATCTAAAAGTGGAAGTAGAAACTAAAAAAAATCACAAAGTGATTTTCTAACTGGAGATAGAAAACCTTGGAAAGAAATCAGGAGTCATAGATGCAAGCATCAACAACAGAATACAACAGATAGAAGAAAGAATCTCAGATGCTTTTGAGACTGTGTTACCTCACTTAGTATGATGTTCTCCAGCTCCATCCATTTCTCTAAGAATTTCATGAATTCATTGTTTCTAATGGCTGAGTAGTACTCCATTGTGTATATATACCACATTTTTTGTATCCATTCTTCCGTTGAGGGACATCTGGGTTCTTTCCAGCTTCTGGCTATTATAAATAGGGCTGCTATGAACATAGTGGAGCATGTATCCTTATTGCATGCTGAGGAATCTTCTGGGTATATGCCCAGGAGTGGTATGGCTGGGTCCTCTGGAAGTATCGTGTCCAGTTTTGTGAGGAACCGCCAGACTGATTTCCAGAGTGGTTGTACCAGCTTGCAGTCCCACCAGCAGTGGAGGAATGTTCCTCTTTCTCCACATCCTCACCAACACCTGTTGTTTCCTAAGTTTAGCTATCCTGACTGGTGTGAGGTGAAATCTCAGGGTTGTTTTGATTTGCATTTCTCTAATGACTAATGATGTTGCACATTTTTTTAAGGTGTTTCTCAGCCATCCGAATTTCTTCAGGTGAAAAGTCTTTGTTTAGCTCTGCACCCCATTTTTTGATAGGGTTATTTGGTTTTCCAGGGTCTAACTTCTTGAGTTCTTTGTATACATTGGATATTAGCCCTCTGTCGGATGTGGGGTTGGTGAAGATCTTTTCCCAATTTGTTGGTTGCCGATTTGTCCTTTTGACAGTGTCTTTTGCCTTGCAGAAACTTTGTAATTTTATAAGGTCCCATTTGTCTATTCTTGATTTTAGAGCATAAGTTATTGGTGTTCTGTTCAGGAACTTTCCCCCTGAGCCAATGTCCTCAAGGGTCTTCCCCAGTTTCTTTTCTATTAATTTCAGTGTGTCTGGTTTTATGTGGAGGCCCTTGATCCACTTGGAGTTGAGCTTAGTACAAGGAGATAAGAGTGGATCGATTCTCATTCTTCTGCATGTTGACCTCCAGTTTAGCCAGCACCATTTGTTGAAAAGGCTATCTTTTTTACACTGGATGTTTTCAGCTCCTTTGTCAAAGATCAATTGGCCATAGATGTGTGGGTTCAATTCTGGGTCTTCAATCCTATTCCATTGATCCACCTCTCTGTCACTGTACCAATACCATGCAGTTTTCAACACTACTGCTCTGTAGTATTACTTGAGGTCTGGGATATTGATTCCCCCAGAAGATCTTTTACTGTTGATGATAGTTTTAGCTATCCTGGGTTTTTTGTTATTCTAGATGAATTTGAGAATTACTCTTTCTAACTCTATGAAGAACTGAGTTGGGATTTTGATGGGGATTGAGTTGAATCTGTATATTGCTTTTGGCAAGATTGCCATTTTAATTATATTAATCCTGCCAACCCACGAGCATGGAAGACTTTTCCATTTTCTGAGGTCTTCTTCCATTTCCTTCTTCAGAGACCTGAAGTTTTTGTCATACAAATCTTTCACTTGTTTGGATAGAATCACACCAAGATATTTTATATTGTTTGTGGCTATTGTGAAGGGTGTCATTTCCCTAATTTCTTTCTCAGCCTATGCACTCACTGATAAGTGGATATTAGCCTAGAATCCTGGGACACCAAAGACACAATCCACATACCAAATGATGTCCAACAAGAAGGAAGGAGTGGACCCTGGTTCTGGAAAGGCTCAAAGCATCAGTGTAAGGGAATACCAGAACAGGGAAGTGGGAAAGGGTGGATGGGGGAACACGGGGAGGGAAAAGGGCATGGGGGACCTTTGGGGGGCAGGGAACCAGAAAAAGGGAAATGAAATGTAAATAGATCCAATACAATGTAAATATATCCAATAAAAAATGTAAAAAAAAAAAAAGAAAGACAGGGCATCAAATGGAGGGATGGGGTTGCCATCTTACAGTAAAAAACCGACCCAGAATTGCTCCTGTCTAAAAGAACTTCAGGGACAAAACTGGAGAAGAGACTGAGGGAAAGGAGGTCCAGTGACAGGCCCAACTTGGGATCCATCTCAAGGGGAGGGTCCAAGGCCTAAAACTGTTACAGACACTATGGTGTGCTGGCAGACAGGAGCCTAGCATGGCTGTCCTCCAAGAGGCCCAAGAAGCAGCTCACTGAGACTGATGCAGACATTTACACCCAACCAATGGACTGAAGTCAGAGACCCTTGTGGTTGAATTGGGAAAAGACTGGAAGAAGCTGAGGAGGAGGGAGACCCATAGGAAGACCAGCAGTCTCAACTAACCTGGACCCCGGAGATCTCTCACACACTGAGCCACCAACCAGGCAGCATACAGGAGCTGGTCCAAGCCCCCCTGTCCCTCACACCCTGACACATATACAGCAGAAGACTGCCTGGTCTGGTCTCAGTGGGAGAAGACATGCATAACCATTGAGAGACTCGAGGCCCCAGGGAGTCAGGAGGCCTGGCAGGGTGAGGGGAGTGCAGGGTGGGGATACCCTCTTGGAGATTGGGGGGGGACAAATGGGATGAAAAACTGTGGGAGGGCAGACCATAAAAGGGATAATGACTGGACAATTAAAAACTGAAAGTAATAATAATAAAAAAGACTGTTTAAAAAAAAAAAAGACTTTTTCTACAAAAAAAAAAAAAAAAAAAGAATCTCAGATGCTGAAGATACCATAGAAAACACTGACTCAATAGTCAAAGAAAATGCAAAATGCATAAAGCTTATAACCCCAAACATCCAGGAAATCCAGAACATAATGAAAAGACCAAACCTAAGGATTATAGGTATAGAAGAGAGTGAAAATTTACAACTTAAAGGGCCAGTGAATATCTTCAACAAAATTATAGAAGAAAACTTCCCTAACCTAAAGAAAGAGATGCCCAAGAACATACAAGAAGCCTTCAGAACTCCAAACAGACTGGACCAGACCAGAAATTCCTCCCGGCACATAATAATCAAAACACCAAATGCACTAAACAAAGAAAGAATATTAAAAGCAGTAAGGGGAAAAGGGCAAGTAATTTATAAAGGCAGACCTATCAGAATTACACTAGACTTCTTACCAGATCTGATAAAAGCTAGAAGATCCTAGGCAGATCTCATACAGAGCCTAAGAAAACACAAATGCCAGCCCAGGCTACTATACCCAGCAAAACTCTCAATCACCATAGATGGAGAAACCAAGATATTCCATGATAAAACAAAATTTACATAATATCTTCCCACAAACCCAGTCCTACAAAGGATAATAGATGGAAAACGCCAACTCAAGGAGGGAAACTATACCCTAGAAAAAGCAAGAAAGTAATCTTCCAACAAACCCAAAAGAAGATACCCACACAAACATTAAAATAACATCAAAAATAACAGGAAGCAGCAATCACTATTCCTTAATATCTCTTAACATCAATGGACTCAATTCCCCAATAAAAAGGCATAGACTAACAGAAATATTTCTCATGTAAATCTTCAATTTTATTAGAAAATGTTTGTAATTCCTTTCAATTAATTTAGTAATGCTTTTTATGCCTCCCATTTTATCTGCATTATTTTCATGATAATTTTCAATTTTAACATGTCTTTCTATATATTTCTTCTATTTTATCAGAGTGGTTTTTCATGTAAGTCTCAGATTTTATCACAAAATGCTTTTAATTCCACCTTCAATTAATTTAGAAAGGTTTTTTATATCACCATTTTATCTGTATATTTTCCATGAAATAGTCAATTTTAAAATGTTTGTCTATATAGTTCTTGAATTTTTCAGAAATATTTTCTATGTACATCTTCAATTTTACCTGAAAATGTTTATAATTCCACTTTCAATCAACTTAGAATTATTTTTATGCCTACCATTTTATCTGTATAATTTCCATGATAATCTTCAATTTTAACATGTTCTTTTATATATTTGTTAAATTTTATCAGAAATATTTTCCATGTAAATCTTCAACTTTATCAGAAAATGTTTATAATTCCACTTTCAATCAACTTAGGAATACTTTCATGCCTACCATTATTATATCTATATAAAATTTCCATGATAATCTTCAATTTTAACTTGTTTTTCTACATTTTTCTACAATTTTCTCAGAAATATTTCCACATAAATCTTCAATCCTATCATAAAATATTTATTTCATTTTTCAATTAATTTAGCAATGTTTTTTTATGTCTACCACTTTACTCTTTAATTTTCCATGAAAATTGTCAATTCTAGCATGTTTTTCTATATATCTCTTCTAATCAGAAATGTTTTCCACATAAATCTTCAATTTTATCATAAAAAATGTTTAGCCAACTCCTAGAATCTTAACCTAGAGATTTATGCTTTTAATTTCCATAGATTGGAAAAAATAGTGAAGTGCTTCCAGGTTTTAATTTAATAAAAATTTTAATTCAATAAAAAAGAATATATGTAATAAAAAAGAACAAAAGAGAAAAAATATAGGAGAATACAGGTAAATAGCTAGAAGCCCTTAAAGAGGAAATACAAAAATCCCTTAAAGAATTACTGGAAAATACAATCAAACAGGTGAAGGAAATGAATAAAACCTTTCAGGATCTAAAAATGGAACTAGAAACAATAAAGAAATCACAAAGGGAGACAACCCTGGAGCTAGAAAACCTAGGGAAGAGATCAGGAGTCATAGATGCAAGCATCACCAACAGAGTACAAGAAATAGAAAAGTGAACCTCAGGTACAGAAGATACCATAGGAAACACTGACATAGCAGTCAAAGAAAATGCAAAAAGCAAAAGGCTCCTGATCCAAAACATCCAGGAACTCCAGGATAGAATGAGAATACCAAACCTAAGGATAATACGTATAGAAGAGAACGAAGATTCACAACTTAAAGGAAATGTCTTCAACAAAATTATGGAAGAAAACTTCCCTAACGTAAAGAAAGAGATGCTCGTGAACATACAAGATACCTACAGAACTCCAAACAGACTGGATCAGAAAAGAAATTCCTCCCAGCAAATAATAATCAAAACACCAAATGCACTAAACAAAGAAAGAATATTAAAAGCAGTAAGGGAAAAAGGGCAAGTAACATATAAAGGCAGACCTATCAGAATTACACCAGACATCTCACCAGAGATCATGAAAGCTAGAAGATCCCGGGCAGATGTCATACAGACCCTAAGAGAACAGGCTACTATACCCAGCAAAACTCTCAATTACCATAGATGGAGAAAAACAAGATATTCTATGACAAAATCAAATTTACACAATATCAGCCCTACAAAGGATAATAGATGGAAACCACCAACACAAGGAGGGAAACTACATCCTAGAAAAAGCAAGAAAGTAATCTTTCAACAAATCTACACAAACATAATTCTACCTCTAACAACAAAAATAACAGGAAGTAACAATCACTTTTCCTTAATATCTTTTTTTTCTTTTCTGTATTCTTTGTTTACATTCCAAATGCTTTCCCCTTTCCTGGTTCCCCCCTCACCATATGTCCCATAAGTCCTCTTCCCTCCACCCATTCCCCATTTACCCCCCTCCCATTTCTCTCTTCTGGTACTCCCCTACAATACTGGATCAAGTCTTTTCAGGACCAGGGCCCTTTCCTTCCTTCTTTTTGTGATTCATATGATCTGCTAATTGTGTCTTGAGTGTTCAGAGCTTCTGGACTAATTAATATCCATTTATCAGTGATTGCATTTCATGTGTATTCTTTTGTGATTGGGTTACCTCACTTAGGATGATATTTTCCAGTTCCAATATCTTTAATATGAAAATTAATATTATCAACATATCCTAACTGATTGAAATTCAAGAATATGAGGGATTAGAGATTTGTTTGCTGTCACTCAGTGGTCTCTCTAATTTGGTAATTGGAGAGATCTGTCCAATATTGTACAATCCATATACACTTTCTGCTTGTTTGTACGTGACAGTGTCTTGCAGTGTACCACATAATGGTCTTGAAATGGATAGGAAATGCTTCTCCTATCTCAGCCTCTCTATAAGTAGAATTGTTTATTTGATGTTTTTACACTATACTATTGTCTTCAGAACAGCTTACATATTTCAAAATTATTTAATAGCCAAAAGAAACATAGACAATTAATTTGGGAGGTGGCTTATAAGAGAACAACAGGGAGTGAGACTGAATGTTTTGCTTGATATTTATAATTATGGTATCAATTTTGAAGAAGATGACCTTATAAGTTACTTTTTCTGAGATGAATGCTTTTCAAAATCATCACAGCCAATGAAACAAAATCTTACTCTCAGCTAATGTCTGTGCCACCTCCAAGCAGAACAGTTGGTGAATGACTTCATGGACAGACCATCTTAATACACACACCATTTCTTAAATGAATGTAACCTGTTCCCTGTGGGCTGAGAATGATGACAACCACTCAAGTCAAGTAGCTTTGACCATAGCAGAAAATCTATATCCAAATAATCGTGCCTACAATTCAGTCCTTGGTGCAGCAGAACTGTCAACTCTTAGCTACTACAGAGGTAAAATCCTTGGGTGATGTGAGGGACATTGAAGTACAGCCTTATTACAATGAACTCCAATGTCTTATAATTGTTCTTATTTTGGGTTTGTACCACAGTGAGAGCCAAGATTTTAAGCTCCACTAAAAACAAAACAAAGAAACAAATAAAAAGACTATCTTTTTATGTCCATTTAATAACATGTCCATCATTTTTATGATTGGTATAAAAATATATATTGTGTTGAATATAATAAAAATAAAAATTATATATAAAAAAGAATTCTAGGGGTTGGAGAGATGGCTCAGTGGTTAAGAGCAGGGACTGCTCTCCCAGAGGTCCTGAGTTCAAATCCCAGCAACCACATGGTGGCTCACAACCATCTGTAATGGGATATGATGTCCTTTTCTGATGTGTTTGAGGACAGCTACAGTGTACTCATACACGTAAAAATAAATACATAATTCTTTTTTTTTTTAAATATTTTATTATATGTAGGTACATTGTAGCTGTCTTTAGACACTCCAGAAGAGGGTGTCAGATCTCATTACGAGATGGTTGTGAGCCACCATGTGGTTGCTGGGAATTGAACTCAGGAACTTTGGAAAAGCAGTAGGTGCTCTTAACCACTTAGCCGTCTCTCCAGCCCAAATAAATAATTCTTAAAAGAAAAAAGAATTCTGGGGGCTAAGGATATATTAATAATATCTCAGTTGGTAAAGTTCTCACCTAGAGTGCACAAGGCACTGGCCTTGGTCCCTAGCCTCACATCAGGCGGGCCATGGTGGCACAGGCCTGTAATCTATGCCAGCCTCAGGATGAAAGGGTAGGATGATCAGAAGTTCAGAGTCATTCCTGACTGGAGAGAGAGGCCAATGCTAGCCTGAGCTACAAGAGACACTCTTGAACAACAATGACGATAACAACATAAACAAACAAATGGATGTATTCACCACAGCTTTAGGTCCATTAAAACCTTTTTATGTATGTATGTATGTATGTATGTATGTATGTATGATGTATATACATGTGAGTACATATGCCATGTTCTTCCTTTTACTATGTGAGTCCCAGGGATTGAAATCAGTCTTTAGTCTTGGCTGTAAGCATCTTCACCCTCTGAACCATATTTATGGTCTGTTTTAGGTCTTTTTGATCAGGCTATAAATGAATCTTACAGATGATGTTCTAAATGATGTATTTGGAATAGAGGCCTCATTGTCCACCTTAACTCTCTGACATGACTCTCTGTTCAGTATGGCTCAGTCCAGCTTCTCATTCTGTTTCTCCTCTATTGTCCTTGGGTTTTGCTCTCATTTTTGTCATTATTTAGTGGTAACTTGAGTTACTCTTTGCAGTGATCAGAAAAAGGACAAATATCTCTCTACTCAATCCCTTTTTTATCTTTGAGACAGCATCTCATATAGCTCAGGCTGGCCTTGAACTCACTATGTAGCAGAGGCTAGCCTTGAACTCCTGATCTTTACATTTCCACTGGCATGTACCACTGTGCATGTGTCTCCTAAGTTCTTTGAAAGCAATAGGGATTGATTGTGTCTGTAGACAAAGTGTCAGGTTACGTGATGTCCTAACGTTCAGTCGTCATCAACTAAAGGTTGGTGCTTGAGGCAAGGGACAAAACGCAAAGCCACAAATATGAAGTGAATACAGAGTCAGAAATAAAGGAGATGCTTTATAGATTGGTGCAGAGAAAGGGGAATGACCCAGATCATTGGCTTGAAATACATATTGTTAGCAGGGGGAATGTAGTGGGCCATTTACTACTTTGCCATTGTACTTATATGGAGAGTGAACAAGTTATTGTGGGTGATTTTAGAAATCTAGTCAGGAATACCAGCACATAACACAGAAATGGATGTGAGGACTGCTGGGAGCAAGGATGGTATTGGAATAGTGCTATGCCTGGTGTAACGTAGAGGTGTGAGTTTGTTAGACATAATGAATACCTTAGTGTGGCAGGGCTCATTCTCCCGAGAAGCTCAGCTTGAGAAAGGTAGTCTAGAGGAGCAATGTAGAGAAAAGTGGAGTGACAGAGAACATTCTAGGTATGTTGGGAGTGTCAACAAGATTACCAACTAGTCCTGGAGAGGGCCAAGGAATGCTTTTTGGAAAGAAATTTTGGGAGAGAATAGTGACTAGAGAGAAAATTAAGTATGGAGTGTGTAAAGGGCCAGATGACTTGATCGAAGAATGAAAGCTGCTTTAGATTCAGGAGTTTCCATCAGCTGGGTGATTTATATGGGGCAGAGTAGTAGCTGTAGATGCATTCTCCCAAGGCCCCAGCACAGGCAGATTGTGCACTTGAAAACCCAGTGTTTTAGTCCATTTTGTGCTGCTGTAACAAAATATTTGAAAATATTTCTAAAGAAAAGAAACTTGTTCTTACAGTTTAGTGGCCAAAAGCATACAGATTCAGTTGTGCTATAAGGGGAGGATTTTCAGTTCCAATTTGATTATTTGTTTCTGCCTCTGAATTAATTTCCTAATTTCAGCCCCACACTCATCCTTACACTTTGCCACTTGCCGTAGGCACTGACTTTTACTTGAATATTAAAGACAGAAAGAAGGACAAGGTGAGAGTGTGTTGCACTGTAAGAGGAGGAAGGAATCCCCACGATTCCTAATGTACATCCTAATGTACCACTCTGTCACCATCTGTGAGTGTTGAAGAGGGCATGCTCAAACTGCAGCCTCCACTGATGGTTCCAGGGAAAAATACCCCTTCACCACGGGTTGTAACATTGCCCAACCCTTCTCTGTATCCCAGAGCACATGAATAGCTGGGAGTGGAATCTGTGTAACATCTATGACGGTATCTGTAGCTGGTAAGTGCTGTTGTTTCAGGCTTTTGGGTTAAGATCTGGTTGTCATTGGAAAATGGGTTGAGCATTGGCAGCTGGGACATATTGGCTCTTTCTGCCACTTCTCTGTGACATACACTTGGTGTTTGGTGTGCTATTCCTTTTGGATTAATCTAAACGCTGGCACTGCAAGTGTGGTCCATGTGCCAGCAGCCCCACACATTCCCAAGATCTACTCAGTACCTTAGAATCCTCAGTTAACAAGGGCCCTGTATGATCTGCGTGAGCATTAGTATTTAAAAAGTACTGATGGAGATGATTAAGGAGAACAGACTAATGTCCTTTTGTATTTTGTGTCCTTAAAAGAATATCTTCAAGGCTTGTCTGTGTTGTAACACATCAGCATTTTGACTGCTTGGTGGCTGTGTTACATTGGATGGCTGAGCCACATTTTATCTTCTCAGCACTTGATGTACATTCATATAGTATTGTAACACTTCTTTACCTTCCAAACAAAGAATTGAAGAGAGTAAGTGCATATACACACACTGTTTTAACTGGAGGACAGCCTTCTGCGGGTAAAGTGATGCAGAATCTTCCTGTGTAGGCTCTAGGTGCTTGCTGTATTCTCTCCTCTCCCTCCCCATCCCCTCCCTAGTTAGCTGTAGCAAATGGAGAGAGATTATTCATATAGTTGTAGGCAGAAAAATATGTTTATTGACTAAAGGTTAGCTTGATCTGTTTTGAATTGTTTTTATTCTAAGAAGAGTTCTATAACCTTTTTCCTTCCCATTTTCAGAGACCTTTTAAGTTCAAGTAGTTACATCATTTCTCTTAATAGTCTCCAGTTTCACTCATTTTTTCCCCTGAAGAATTACCTCTTAGCATGTATCTGTAATGATGCATTTTTCTATTTTCCTCCCATTAATTGAGACCATGTTTTAGTTCTTTTCAATATATTTTGAAATCTTATTGAAAGTCAACAAAAAATTTATCACTTTTGCATAGTGGGGGCCAAAACATAAAGAAGGGCAGATTGCTTTGGTCACACAGTTTGGTGCATGGTTTCGGAGAATTCAGATCTGGTTTTAGAGGGTTTGGTGCATGGTTGCTTGGCCCCATGAACATGGTATCGGGTAAGTATGAGTGTATGGAGGAGGCCGTTGGCTTCAAGACAGACAGGAAGCAGAGGACTAGCAAGGGACTCAGGATTAGATATGACTTTCAGTGTTCTTATGTTGAGGACTTTGATCCATTAGGAGTCGATGTTTGTGCAGGGTGAGAGAGAAGGACTTAAGTACTCTATTCTTCACATAGACCTTGAGTTTTACTTGCAGCACTTGTTGAAGGTGCTGTCTTTTCTCTAATGAGTTTTGACATTTTTGTCAATTGGATGACTGTAGTAGTGTGGTCTTATATCTGTGCTCACAGTTTTATTGATCTATGTGTCTGATTTTGTAACACCACTTTATTTTTCTTCCCATTACTATAGCTGTGTCTTCAGTAGCATTCCTTTTTCCAGAATTACTTTAGCTATTTGTGATTCCATATGAATTTTAAGATTTTGTTTTGTTTTCTGAGAAACATACTTGTGTTTTGACTTAGATGGCATTCAAGCTGTAAATTGCTCTTGGTAAGAGGAACAGTTTTACAGTATCAATCCTATCAATTCATGAGCATAGAGAATATCTTCCAGTGCCTTCTTCGATTTCATTTCATTTAGAGATCTTTCACATTTTTGTTACGGTTATTCCAAGATGTGTGTGTGTGTGTGTGTGTGTGTGTGTGTGTGTGTAGCCCTCATCCTTTCTCATTAAGTTTGTCCTTGCTCTATATAAGAAGGCTACTGGCTTTTGTGTGCTACTTTATATTCCTGATGCTTTGATGAAAGTGTTTATTAATTCTAGGATTTTCTTAATGAATTCCTCAGGGTCTCTTATATGGAATCTTATCACCTACAAATATACTTCTATTTGTATCTCTTCTTTGTTTCACTTATTGCTGTAGATATCTAATACTATATTGAATAAGAGTGGTGATAGTTGCCTCTCTTGTCCCTGATTTTAGTCTAAATGCTTTATTTAATATAATGTTGCTCTAGGTTTATAGATACAATCTTTTTATTTTGAATTTCTTTCCAATTTTCCTGTGTGTGTGTGTGTGTGTGTGTGTGTGTGTGTGTGTGTGTGTTTGAGAGCAAGGGAGAGAGGAAGAGGGTGGGGGAGGTGTGCTCATGCACCATCCTTGATAAATCGTCCACATTATTCAATGAGGCAGGGTCTCTCAAAACAGAGCTTGCTGATATTGCTTATTTTAATATCACTATACCTGATTTCAAGTTATACTACAAAGCCAAGGTAATCAAATCAAAACAAAACAAAACAAAACAAAACAAAACAAAACAAAACAAAACAAAACAAAACACATAGTACCAGCACACAATCCGGCATGTGGATCAATTGAATTGAGAGCCCAGATACAAGGCCACACAATTCTAAATATCCTCTGTCTCCACTTTCAGAGGCTGGAATTGCAGGCAGGTCACTTTTCCATCCAGCATTTGTGTGGGTTCTGGGGAACTAAACTCCAGGCTTTGTGTTGTATGGCAAATGCTAAACCATTGAGGCATCTCCCAGCTCTCTTCAAGATGTTAAATGAAAGTATATTAGATTTTGTAAGTCCTTTCTTTATATCAAGGTGAATGTGTGGTTTTTGTCCTTGAGAGGGTTTATGTAGTTTATAACATTTGTTGATTTATGTATTTTGAACTATCCATACATCTGGAACCAACTTGATCACTGTGAATAATCTTTTTGAAATTTTCTTGAATTTGTTTGGCAAGTATTTTCATATGTGCTTGTTATTTTCTTGTGTCTCTAGGTTTAGTATAGCTTCATAAAAGTTTGGTAATATTCTTTTCTTTTCTATTGTATGGATAGTTTGAGGAATATTGATGCTAGTCTTTTAGAGGTCTAACAAAATCCACCAGTGACTCTATCTGGGCCGGGTTTTTCTTTTTCTTTTTTTTTTTTTAATTTTTTTTTTATTTTCTATATTCTATGTTTACATTCCAAAGGCTTTCTCCTTTCCCAGTTCCCACCCACCATAGTTCCCATAGTTCCTCTGCCCCCCCAACTGTTCCCCAATCATTCCCCCTCCCCCCAAGGTTTCTTTACTAAACTGGATGCAATCTTTACAGGCCCAGGGTCTTCTCCTTTCTTCTTCTTGGGAATCATTTGACTTGCTATTTGTGTCTTGAGTATTTAGGGCTTCTGGGCTCGTTAATATCCACTTATCAGTGATTGCATTTTATGTGCATTCTTTTGTGATTGGGTTAATTCACTCAGGATGATATTTTCCAGGTCTAACCATTTACCTACAAATTGCATGAATTCATTATTTTTAATCGCTGAGTAGTATTCCATTGTATAAATATACCACATTTTCTGTATCCATTCCTCCTTTGAGGGATATTTGGGCTCCTTCCAGTTTCTGGCTATTATAAACAAGGCTGCTATAAACATAGTGGAGCATGTGTCTTTATTGCATGCAGGGGAATCCTCTGGGTATATGCCAAGGAGTGGTATGCAAGGGTCCTCTGGCAGTGACATGCCCAATTTTCTGAGGAATCGCCAAACTGATTTCCAGAGCGGTTTTACCATTTTGCAATCCCACCAACAGTGGAGGAGTGTTCCTCTTTCTCCACATCCTCGCCAGCACTTGTTGTCTCTTGAGTTTTTAATCTTAGCCATTCTGACTGGTGTGAGGTGGAATCTCAGGGTTGTTTTGATTTGCATTTCCCTGATGACTAATGATGTTGAACATCTTTTAAGGTGTTTCTCGGCCATCCGAATTTCTTCTGGTGAAAATTCTTTGTTTAGCTCTGTGCCCCATTTTTTGATAGGGTTATTTGTTTTTTTGCGGTCTAACTTCTTGAGTTCTTTGTATATATTGGATATTAGCCCTCTGTCGGATGTGGGGTTGGTGAAGATCTTTTCCCACTTTGTTGGTTGTCGTTTTGTCCTTCTGACAGTGTCCTTTGCTTTGCAGAAACTTTGTAATTTTATGAGGTCCCATTTGTCGATTCTTGATCTTAGAGCATAAGCTATTGGTGTTCTGTTCAGGAACTTTTCCCCTGTGCCCAAGTCCTCCAGGGTCTTCCCAAGTTTCTTTTCTAATAGTTTCAGTGTGTCTGGTTTTATGTGGAGGTCCTTGATCCACTTGGAGTTGATCTTAGTGCAAAGAGATAAGATTGGGTCAATTCGCATTCTTCTGCATGTTGACTTCCAGTTGAACCAGCACCATTTGTTGAAAAGGCTATCTTTATTCCACCGGATGGTTGTGGCTCCTTTATCAAAGATCAAGTGACCATAAGTCTGTGGGTTAATTTCTGGGTCTTCAATCCTGTTCCATTGATCTGCTTGCCTGTTGCTATACCAATACCATGCAGTTTTTAACACAATTGCTCTGTAGTACTGCTTGAGGTCAGGGATATTGATTCCCCCAGAAGTCCTTTTATTGTTGAGAATAGTTTTAGCTATCCTGGGTTTTTTGTTGCTCCAGATGAATTTGAGAATTGCTCTTTCAAGATCTATGAAGAATTGAGTTGGGATTTTGATGGGGATCGCATTGAATCTGTATATTGCTTTTGGCAAGATGGCCATTTTTACTATATTGATCCTACCAATCCAGGAGCAAGAAATATTTTTCCATCTTCTGAGGTCTTCTTCGATTTCTTTCTTCAAGGACTTGAAGTTCCTGTTGTACAGATCTTTCGCTTGTTTGGTTAGAGTTACGCCAAGATACTTTATGTTGTTTGTGGCTATTGTGAAGGGTGTTATTTCCCTAATTTCTTTCTCTGCCTGCTTGTCCTTTGAGTACAAGAAGGCCACTGTCTTGCTTGAGTTAATTTTATAACCTGCCACTTTGCTGAAGTTGTTTATCAGCTGTAGAAGTTCTCTGGTGGAGTTTTTTGGGTCACTTAGGTAAACTATCATATCGTCTGCAAATAATGATAGTTTTACTTCTTCCTTTCCAATTTGTATCCCTTTGACTTCTTTATGTTGTCTAATTGCTCTTGCTAGAACTTCAAGTACTATATTGAAAAGATATGGAGAGAGAGGGCAGCCTTGTCTAGTCCCTGATTTTAGTGGGAATGCTTCAAGTTTCTCTCCATTTATTTTGATGTTGGCTACTGGTTTGCTGTAGATTGCTTTTACTATGTTTAGGTATGGGCCTTGAATTCCTGCTCTTTCCAAGACTTTTAGCATGAAAGGATGCTGAATTTTGTCGAATGCTTTTTCAGCATCTAATGAGATGACCATGTGGTTTTTTTCTTTCAGTTTGTTTATGTAGTGGATTACATTGATGGATTTCCGTATATTTGGGAGATTTTTAATTATTGGATCCATCTCATTGCTTATTATTGATCTATTTAAATTGATTATCTTATCATGGTTTTGTTTTTGTGGTCTTAATGCATCTAGAAATTAGTTATTTTAGACTTTGTGATTTATTGGAATTTATATTTTTTTGTAAGATCTAATGATTTCCTGACGTTTGTCTCTTATACTGGCTCCCCTTTTCGTTCCTAATTTTATCTATTTGGAGATTCCCTCTTTTGCTTAGTTTGTCTGAGGGTTTGTGTACTTTGTCTTTTTCAAAGAACCATCTTTGTCATGGTTGTATTATTTTGTTTTGTTTCCATTTCATTTAATTTCTCCCCTGATATTAATGTTTTCTTTACATCTACTGATTTGTTTGGTGTCTTCTTCTTGAGATATATCATTGTTATATTTTTGAGACCATTCTCATTTTTCTATAGGCAGTTGGAGCTATAAATATCCCTCTTACAGCTATCTCTGTTTGATATGCTGTGTTTCCATTTCCATTTCACTCTAGGAGTGGCTTTATCTCCTTCCTGATTCCTCCTTGTTTAGTGCCATGCTGCTTAAGCTCCATGGGTTTGTACATATTCTGTAGTTTTTCCTTCTGTTGCTTTATAATCATAGTCCATAGTGATCAATTAGAATACAAGAATCATTTTGATTTTCTCCTATCTGTTAAGAATTGCTTTCAAGGGTCTGGAGAAATAACTCCAGTTTAAGAGCACTTGTTCTTCCAGAGGACCTGGGTTTAGTTCTCAGCACTCACCATGCCGGCTGACAACCAGCTATAAGTTCATTTTTAGAGGATCTCATGCTCTCTTCTGGCCTCCATGGGTACTGCATAGACAAAGTGTACAGATTCATGCAGGCACAGCACCCATATGCATTAAAGATTAAACAGAACATTTAAGGGCTGGAGATAGATCTGTAGTCAAGAGCACTGGCTGTTCTTTCAGAGGACCCAGGGCTGGAGGATGGTTCAGTGGTTAAGAGTATTGACTGCTCTTTGAGAGCTCTTGAATTCAATTCCTGGCAACCACGTGGTGGCTCACAACTGTCTGTAACGGGATCTGATGCCCTCTTCTGGTGTGTCTGAAAACAATGAAAGTATACTCACATACATAAAATAAATATATCAAGTTTCTTATAATGGATGATATTTGACTTGCAGATTGAAAGATTATCAGATGGACATTTAGGAGAGAAGAAAACATTTCAAGCAATGTGTTTAAAGAAGTAGAAGCATTCATTCCTTTAAATCTTAAACTGGTCATGTAGGGACCAGGCATCTGCATTTATAGTAATAGTGTCCCGTTAGACCACAGTCTTGTCAAGTCTGACTGAGATTACATTCTAGATTTTTACTTCCTGGCTCTGAGCTTTGAAGTGGAGAAAGCATTCACTTGTAAATGGGGTGTTTGTTGGTGGAAATTAATGACTTAGAGTCATTAGGATAGTCCTTGGGAAGTCATAGATGCTTCTGAAAGTGTGAGTTTCATTTGTTCCTTTACTTCTCTTGTAGCCAGCCACCTGATGCCTGGCATACAGTAGTAGGCAGGGAATAAAGATTTGTTGAACAACCTCAGTATTTGACAACATTAGGAAAACATCTGGTTCATTTCTTTGATGTAACATTTTGTGACTAGAAAGAGCATATGGTGAATTCACTAGGTTTTGTGATCTTATGAAGCAGAAATTTGTTTTCTTAAATACTAAGTGACATTGATGGGGAAAGCAGCAGTAGTTCAGGCAGGTTTTCTAGGTGTTTGTACATGGGAGCTAGATAGAATTTTTCTCTTTGAATATAAAATATAAATTATTCTGTTTTCTTTCTTCCTTTACCTATTTCCCTCTCTCCTTCCCTCCCTCGATCCCTCCCTCCCTCCTTCCCTCCCTCCCTTCCTTCTTTCCTTCCTCAAACTTGCTGTGTAGCCAAGGATAACCTTGTCTGTGCCTGGAGTGCTGGGATTACAGGTATGTACTTTCATGCCTGGTTTTTAAACAGTGCTACACCTTAAACCTAGGGTTTATTATAAGGTATGTTGCAAAAGATACAGAAGCAGCCAGATGATAGAGTGCTATGGAAAAGAACTGAAAGTTATATCATTTTTTTAGGTGTGAATGCACCTATGGGGGCCTTATTTTCAAAGCTTTTGTCCCCCAGAGACCCATCTGAGTTTTATGTGACACTTTTGGAGGCAATATTGAGCAAAGACTTTCAGCTCAGTGTACACAGAAGCCCATATATTATGTCACTGGGTTTTGGAAAAGAAATAAAGATAGTTAACTTCTGGAAGCCAGGATCTGTAAGCTCTGATCTGTTTCCTGCATTAACAGCAGAGCAGTTTTAGAGAGGGAGATAAGTAGTCTTTGTTGATTTGATAATGAAAAGGTGGTATATTAGGGGTGTGTGTGTTTGTGTGTGTGTGTGAATGTGTGCACGTGCACATGTGCAAGTATTGTGGAGGCTTTCTTACAAGTCTCCTTCCCCCTTTTGGTTGGAGGAGTTATGTTTTGCTTGGGGGTTGAGCATATGATGTCAAAACGCTGTTGACTAGATAAGCAGATTTCTGTACCTGTTCATTCTAGAAAAGTCTATTTGAAGTCATTCTTAAGTGGATTATTGCTGATTATATAATTTTCCCTTTATTATCTAAGGAATTTATGGCAAGGTGTATTCAGTCCTTAACTGATTTTAAAAGAATGAAATTGATAAGGAGTAATTTTACTTTTTTGTCTAATCTTTCTTTTGTTCCTGTTCAACTTGCTGCTTGCCATTTGATGGGAAGGAAATTATTTAAGGGCAGGCCTTTAAAAGATGGCGGGACTATGGTCCTCACAGCTTCATTATAGGGTACTCAGGTTCACAAAGGGCTTTTATAGGGACGGAATGGGGCAAGTAGACAGGAAGGCCATGTGCTGGGTGGAATCTTCTTCATGGACCTGGCTTCTTGGGCATAATTCCTATAGTTCTTATAGACATAAGTTAAATCTCTTAGCATGGTCTGAAGAGATGGCTCAGCAATTAACAGTACTGGATGTTCTTGCAGAGGTCCTGGACTCATATAGTAGCTAATGACCATCTGCAGCTCTAGTTCCTGGGAATCTGACACCTTCTTCTGGCTTTTCTGCGCTACATGCATGTGGTGCATAAAATAAAAATTCAAACCTTAGTAGTTTCACATTTTGTGTTAAGTTGTTGCACAGACCTAAAAGTAAGAAGCTGTATTAACCCGTTCTAGCTTTATCTCAGAGTTCCAGATGTTCTGTTTTCTGAAAAGTGGAAGAAAGACTATTAACTTAGCTAACAGAATAATGTGGTTGCATCCTCCCTTTATTATTTAGAATCCTGGGTAAAGAGAGGGGACATGACCTTACATAGACCAGGTCAGATTGGAGTGGTCATTGTTACACCTTCCTGCCATTTTGTCCAGAAGCTTTTTACTGATACCTTTTGTTGAGAATCCATCAATATAGAAATCAGTCTTTTCTTCTATCTTATTCTTTAGGCTACCATCTTTTAATCTTTCATGCTGGGGTACAGTCTATGTACATGTGCCTTTATCCATGTTCAGGGAGAGTTATTTAGGAGTTAGGAGGAGCCTGGAGCAGTGAAGTGTAGGTGGGCACTTTTGTGCAACATAGAAAGCTAGTATTTTGATGATCCTGTTTCCTCATCTTGTATACTCACATCAGTGTGTGTGTGTGTGTGTGTGTGTGTGTGTGTGTGTGCTTTGTAAGATTCCGTCATACTGGGCATTTATGGCATGTGTACTTTTCTATATGCAAATAAAACTGGACTATACTGACTAAAGGTATTTAGAACAGGAGGAAAATTTAATGGCATTCCTCTGTACTACTTTTAATTAGTATACAAATATAATTATGTTTTTATAATTTATATTTATAAAATTTATAATTTTATAATTTTTCTCTTATGTATGTTGGTGTTCTTCCTGCATGTATGTGTGGGAGTGTCAGATCCCTTGGAACAGGAGTTATAGACAGTTGTGGGCTGCCATGTGGGTGTTGGGAATTGAACCTGGGGCTTCTGAAAGAGCAGCTATCACTCTTAACCACTGAGTCATCTCTCCAGCCCTTTTAATTTAATTGTGTTTTAATGGCAATTACTAAGATAAGCATGGTGGATTTGGCTACAATTTTTTGATATTGCTTTCTAATAGCAAACTCACATTTTACCTTTGTTCTTTTACTAACTTGTTACTTATATTTCCCACCCTTAGTGGTTTCACTGTGTAATTCAGACAGTATTAAGCAGAGAGATAGTGATTTGCCTTGGTAATTTCTCTTAAAGGGGGATGAATTAGGACATCAAACTAAGTATTGAACCACAAAGCCTGGTGCCAGTGGTTTTTTTGTTGTTTTTTCAAGACAGGGTTTCTCTGTGTAGCCCTGGCTGTCCTGGAACTCACTCTGTAGACCAGGCTGACCTCGAACTCAGAAATCTGCCTGCCTCTGCCTCCCAAGTGCTGGGATTACAGGCGTGCGCCACCACCGCCTGGCCGGTCTTAGTTCTGGGTGTGCTTCCTTGTATGGACTTGTGTGGCATTTAGAGGATGAAGTGTATGCTATGCTGTGGGTGTTCTACTGTAAGACTGTGGTGGAGATTATTGAGAGTAGCTTACCCTTGCTTTGTTCTGATTAGAACTAGTGAGCTGAATTTGAAAAGTGTGGATCATCTGGGGTAAAGTTTACATAAGCCACAATTGTCTACTTTGCCTGACTTTATGGTCTTCAGTAGGATGTCCTTATAGGTTTTAGTACCTGCTTCTTGAATTGTTTCCTATGTTGTAAGTTTTCCAAAGCCCAAGATGATGTACTCTTTGAGTCAGTATGAATTTATATTATACCCCTTCTTCAGAGTATTGAAGCTAGCACTGGAATCTGTCTGCACATGGGCTGATGGGTTAAGTCAGACACTGATAACTTACCATGCTTGGGGTAAGTCACTCTTCATTGAAATGCCGAACATTTCAATTAGCAGAACATTTGCAAAAATAAATGCAGCCATTAGGGCTTGTGAACATTTGATCCATAAAGTGTGTCTGTATTAAAATATTTACTATTTATTTATTTATTTATTTATTTATTTATTCATTCATTCATTCATTTACTGTGTGTGTGTGTGTGTGTGTGTGTGTGTGTGTGTGTGTGTGAGAGAGAGAGAGAGAGAGAGAGAGAGAGAGAGAGAGAGAGTTTGTGTGCTACAGCTCACATGTGCAGGTCAGAAGAAAGCTGTGTGGGAGTTGGTTCTTTCCACTATGTGGGTCCCAGGTCTTCAGGCTTGGCAGGAAGTGTGTTTACCCATAGACGCATCTTGCTGGTTGTGGTAAAAAGGTATTTTTATTTATACCTGTTTAAAAAGTTAATTGTATAACTTAATGACTTTTTTTCATTCCTTGGTCTTTGATGTTGAGTTCATAGTTTTGTATTTTTAAAAGCTAGAAATATTATAACAGTGCTTTTAGGGTAAAACATCTGTCAGTATTTCCATTATAAAGTGTAATTTTAAAGAGTTTAGAAGTCAGCTGTAAAAATTTGTTCTTGGCTGATACTTAGTATACAAAAATCTCTGCCCAGGGTAATTTTCAGATTTTTTGCAGCAGCATAAACTAAGGTTACATGGTAGAAACAGCCTACACTGGGCACATTTTTTTTGTTTCTATCAATGTAGGGAACACAGTTTTTAAAAATGATTCATATAAAACAATATTAATTTTTGAGTTGTGTTCTTAGAAAATTGTTGGTTTTTAAAAAATGTTACTTCATCATCTAAAAGGTAACCATTGCTTAAAATAAAAAAAAGTTGAGGCTGATGGTTGGCACACACTTTTTATCCCAGCACTCAGGCAAAGGCAGAGGCAGGATCTCTGTGAGTTCAAGGCCAGCCTGGTCTACATAATGCCCTGTTTCAAACAACCCAACCTAACCCAACCCAAACCCCAGTTATACCACTACCCCTCCTTGAAGCCCAAATTGGAGGAGCTTGCAGAACTCCTTTGTGATCAGGTTCCAGCAGTTCCTCTTAAGGTCAGTTTCAGGGTTGTCAGTGTTCAGGGCTACACAGTGACTTTGTGGCTTCAGATTCTTTTCTATTACCTGCTCTACTTTGTTGAAAAGTATCTTTCCTTTTAGTACGTGACTTAACTGTTTACAGAAGAAGTCCTACTGAAGGAAAAAAAAAGGCATTTTTATGCATGGCTGGAGATGTAGCCAGTAAATCTGATGAGCTTCTAGTTAATGTAATTTTCTTACTAAATATCTGGGCAGGTTTTAACTTGAAGTCATCAACTACAGTATAGATAAGCATTTTACTTTTATGTTGTCAAGTACATGTGCAATATAGTTTTGATGCATTTTATAGCTCATGACCAGTCCTTTACTCTTCTCCAGAGTTTCGTAGTAGTTAAGTCCCATAAGTAGATTTCCTCCAGAGTGATTTCACATGAGACACCTAGACTAGCCTTCTAGTTGACGATAGCTGCCTCTTGTGTTACTGAATCGTAGAAGTACATGTGTGTAAAGCCTTTAAGGAGCATTTAAAATTTTGTTAGTTTAAAATGAAACATGACTTTAAGTGAAATATGAATTTGAAACAATACTGGATTTTATGCATTCATTTAGAAATCTAGTACTCATGGTAGAAAACAAACACTTTCTTAAGGAGTGCTTCCTTCCTCCATAGCCTCTCTGATTCAAAGCCTCCCTCACACTACAAAGTAGTTATACTCTACTACTCTAAGGCTAAAGGAAGTGTAAGGCAACAACCAGTGCTTCCTTCAGAAACCCAAGCACCTCATCAAACAAATGTATTTTGAGAATCAGGTCAGAGCTTTTTGGAACTTGCTTCAAATTCTAGTGTCATCTTGACCAGTGGCTGGTGCCCAGTGCTTTAGTGGACAGACACCCTGCTTGGCAATAGAGACTGTCTGTGTTCTCGCTGGAATCATCTTTGCTGAGATGAATCCACTATTGCTTGTCTGGTTTTGAGTGGCTTATCCTAAGGGAGATGGCTGTTCATCTTGTCATGACTCACGTGACACTAAGGGCTGAAATTCTAAGTGTGGACGTGATTGCGGGCATTGAGCAAAGCTTTGATTCACAGGTCCTAAGAAGTATGCGTGACTCTGTGCAGAGCTGCTTTTTGGTTAAGAGCACATCGTGTTGCTTCTCAGAGGTTTGATTGGTTGTTCTCACTACTTGATGAGGAGTAATTTCATAACATTTACTTCGTTTAAATTGCAATAGATCTCTTATGTAGTGCTTTCACTGGACTTACTCATTTTTCTAAGAAGCCCTGTATGTTTGTTTTTGTTTTCAAAGAAATGCAGGTTCTGTGAAGCCCTTTTAGTGAACAAGAACCAATAAATGCACCCCCACACACCTACCTCTCCACCATGCATTAAAATTTGTGTGCATGCAGAAATCTCCAATTCCAGTGTAACACCCCCAAGTTTGTTCGAGGTTCCTCTTTCCCACACTTACATTTACTTTATCTGACATAGGAAATCTGGCTTTTATTTTCTTATACATAGTTGTGTGAAGAATGGTATGGAGATTTTGATTAGACTATATTGACTCTGTATATTGTTTTTGGTATGATAGTCATTTTCATAGTATTGAATCTACCAATCCACGAGCACAGGAGGCCTTTCTATTTTCTGTTGCCTTCTTTGATTGCTTTAGAGTTTTAAAGTTGTCATTGTACAATTCTTTACTTCCTTGGTTAGTTTACTCCAAGTGTTTTTTGTTTGTTTGTTTGTTTGTTTTGTTGTTGTTGTTTTTTAATGCTACTGTAGATGGGATTGTTTGCCTGGTAGGTAGAGGTCATTTTTCTGCAACCTTGTCAGAGTTTGTTATTATTACTTTAAAAAAATAGTCACTTCTGACTGGGATGAGGTGGATTCTCAATGTAGTTTTGATTTATAGTTCCTTGATGGCTAAAAATATTGAGCATTTAAAAATATATGTATTGGGTATTTTACTTTTTTGAGAGGTACACTTGTTTAGATCATTTATCCACTTATGCATTATATTACTAATTCTTTTCTTATTAACTTTTTTGATCCTCCCATCCCAGCACATGTGTGCATGTGTGCATGTGTGTATGTGTGTGTATGTGTGTCTGTGTGTCTCTGTGAGAGATGGGAAGGGGCAGGGAGAGAGGAGGAAAGGGAAAGTGACTGTCACCTAGGTCGTGGTGTTCAGGTGTGTTCAGGTATTGTTTCCTACTTTGTGTGTGTGTGTGTGTGTGTGTGTGTGTGTGTGTTTATTACTTATTTGTGCTAATGAATGTGACTGAGAATTTTTAATGCTTGTACTTAGTTTTTCCTTTAGGTTTTGTAAAACCTTATTAGGTTCTTTTATATCTATAGCAGTCACATCTTATTTATGCATTGCCTCTTATCAACATGATTTGGGTCTTTTCGTCCCTGGTTATAGCCATTTTTCTTCAAATTGTTTTGTCTAAACCCCAATCACAGATAATTGTGTGTGTGTGTGTGTGTGTGTGTGTGTGTGTGAGTGTGTGTGTGTGTGTGTGTGTGTGTGTGTGTGTGTGGACCATAAGTCAACTGCTTCTTTTTCTTATTATCTAGGAGCCACCCACTTTAAGGGTCACTTACTAGGACCTAGACTCTACTGATTAGGGTGGACTGGTCAGCCAGTTAGGCCAAGGAGTTACTTGGCTCTATAGTTCCTGAAATTATAGGCACATGTCATCATTGCAAGGTTTTTTATGTGGGTGCAGTGATCAAACTCAGGTTATATGGCAGGCACTTTCTGTCTGGACCATCTCCCTATTTCCATATTCCCTGGTAGTTATTTTTGGTCTGTTAGTAGAGATAGACCATATGAACTATGCCAAGCCTGAAATATGGCCCTTATTTTGGTGCCTGATGTTCTCTTGCCCGCAAACATCTTCACTAAACCTATCTGATTTTGGAGATGGTTTGCAGGCTGAATTTACTTTTCAGTGAGTTCCAGGATATTGAAGTATCTGTGAAATGTGGAATGCATTTACTACAGGGTGGTATGGCATGGGAATTTGAGATTAGATACTATCTAAGCCTCTACATAATAAAATATTTAAATATAAATGATCCTTATTTTAGTTGACAAGTTATTGAAACATTTAGGCTATTTTCTTTTCTGAATAGTATTATATTTCTCCTTTGATTCTGTGTCAGAAATTGGTGTAATTCTAAAAGGAGTAATATTTGATTCAAGCAAGTATTAACTGTCCTATCAGTATACTTCTAGGAATACAAACAGAATTTTCGCTAAAAAAGAACCCTAGTTGGAGCATTTCTAAGAAAACTTGGATCTTTATTCTTTATTAGGAGACACACATCCATACTCCACTGACATAGGGAAGTTTCAATCTATTCCCTATGTATGAGTATGCAGGTCATATAACTGGATGGTTTAGCTACAAAAAAACTTGGCAAAAGTGGGATTGAAGCATCCTCACGTGGGCCTTTCTTCTTATTAAACTTAAAGTCTGTGGGTTGTATCATGGGCATTCTGTACTTTTTGGCTAATATTCACTTCGCAGGGAGTATATGCCATTTGTGTTCTTTTTGGTCTGGGCTACATCACTCAGGATGATATTTTCTAGTTCCATTCATTTGCCTGAAAAATTTATAATGTCCTCATTTTTAATAGCTGAATAGTATTACATTGTGAAAATGAACCACATTGTCTATATCCATTCTTCAGTTGAGGGACATCTGAATTGTTTCCAGTTTCTGGCTATTATGAATAAGGCTGCTATGAACATAGTGGAGCACATGTCCTTGTGGAATGGTAGAACATCTTTTGTGTATATGCCTAGGAGCAGTATAGCTGGATCTTCAGGTAGAACTATTCCCAGTATTCTGAGAAATCACCAGATTGATTTCCAGAGTAGATGTACCAGTTTGCATTCCCACCAGCAATGGAGGAATGTTCCCCTTGCTTCACATCCTCAATAGCAAGTACTGTTACTTGAAGTTTTGATCTTAGCCATTCTGATTGGTGTAAGGTAGAATCTGATTGTTTTGTTTTGCATTTCCCTTATGACTAAGGACTTTGAATATTTCTTTAAGTGCTTTTCAGCCATTCAGGATTCCTCTGTTGAGAATTCTCCGTTTAGCTCTGTACCCCATTTTTAAATTGGGTTATTTGACTTTTTTGGAGTCTAACTTCTTGAGTTCTTTATATATTTTGGCTATTAGCCAAATATAGGATTAGTAAAGATCTTTTCCCCATCTGTAGGCTGCCATTTTGTCCTATTGTGTGTCCAGAAGCGTTTCAGTTTTGTGAGGTCTCCTTTGTCAATTGCTGACCTTAGTACCTGGGCCACTGGCGTTCTGTTCAGAAAGCTGTCTCCTATACCAATGAGTTCAAGGCGATTCCCCACTTTCTGATCTATTAGATTTAGTGTGTTTTGTTTTATATTGAGGTCTTTGATCCACTTGAGTTTTGTGCAGGGTTATAAATAAGCATTTTTTTGACTTCTACATGCAGACATCCAGTTGGACTTGTACTTTTTTGTTGAAGATGCTTTCTTTTTTTCCATTGTGTAGTTTTGCCTTCTTTGCGAAAAATCAAGTGTCTATAGGTGTGTAGGTTTATTTCTAGGTCTTCAATTCTATTTGACCTGTCTGTCTTTGTATCAGTACCATTTTTTTTTTTATCACTATTGCTCTGAAGCAATAAGTGATAAGTTGAGATCAGGGATGGTGATTTCCCCCAGAAGTTCTTTTATTATTGGGAATTGTTTTCGCTATCCGGGTTTTTTGTTTTTCTATATGAAGTTGAGAATTTCTTGTTATATGTCTGTGAAGAATTGAGTTGGAATTTTGATGGGGATTTCATTGAATCTTTAGATTGCTTTTGGTAAAATGGCCATTTTCACTATATTAATCTTACTAATCCATGAGCATGAGAGATCTCTCTATCTTCTGAGATCTTCCTCAATTTCTTTCTTCAGGGACTTGAAGTTCTTATCATACAGATCTTTCACTTGCTTGGTTAGAGTCACAACAAGATATTTTATCAGCTGTAGGAGCTCTCTGGTAGGATTTTTGGGGTTGCTTATGTATTCTATCATATCATCTACAAATAGTGATACCTTGACTACTTCCTTTCCATTTGCTATCCCCTTTTGTTGTCTAATTGCTCTATCGAGAACTTCAAGTACTATATTGAATAGATAGTGAGAGTGTGGGCAGCCTTGTCTTGTCCCTATTTTTAGTGGAATTGCTTCAAGTTTCCCTCCATTTAATTTGATGTTGGATATTGGTTTACTGTATATTGTTTTAGAAATTGGAGAGACCCAATTTAACAGCCCACCAGAATGTTCTAGTACAACAACAACAACAAAAAGCAAACACACCCAACAGGAGTAGACAACAGGAAATAGCTGAACTCAGCTCTGAAATCGACCAATTAGAACAAAGAGACCAATTTAAAGAATCAACCAAAACCAAGAGGTGGTTCTTTGAGAAAATAAGCAAGATAGAGAAAACCTTAGCCAAACTAACTAAAGGGCACAGAGACAGTATCAAAATTAACAAAATCAGAAATGAAAAGCAAGACATAACAACAAAAATCATCAGATCTTACTACAAAAGCGTATACTAGATGAAACTGGAAAATCTCAATGAAATGGATGATTTTCTAGATAGACGCCATGTACCAAAGTTAGATCAAGATTAGGCAAACTATCTAAACAATACCCTCACCCTCCACCAAGGAAATAGAAGCAGTATTTGAAAACCTCCCAACCAAAAAAACGGTCCAGGGCCAGATGGTTTTAGTGCAGAATTCTACCAGACTTTCAAAGAAGATCCAATAACAATACTCCTCAAACTATTCCACAAAAAGAGAAACAGAAGGAGCACTACCTAATTAGAAGCCAGAAGTTACTCTGATACCTAAACCACACAAAGAGCCAACAAAGAACAAGAACTTCAGACCAATTCTGCTTATGAATATCGATGCAAAAATACAAAATAAAATTCTCGCAAACTAAATGCAAGAACACATCAAAAACATCATCGATCACGATCAAGTAGGCTTTATCCCAGGGCATGCAGGGACGATTCAATATATGAAAATCTATCTACGTAATCCACTATACAAAAAATGCAAAGAAAAAAGCCACATGATTATCTCATTAGATGCTGAAAGAGCCTTTGACAAAATACAACAGTCCTTCATGTTAAAAGTCTTGGAGAGATCAGGAATTCAAGGCACATAACGAAAACAAAGACTTTCAATGTCTCCCTTCTGTCATTCCTCAGCACAGAGTGGTTTTTTTGCCTTTCTTTTTTTTTTTTTAAATTTGATATATTCTTTATTTACATTTCAAATGATTTCCCATTTCCAGAATCCCCCCTCCCCGAAAATCCCATAAGCCCTCTTCCCTCCTCCTGTTCCCCAATCAACCTCTTCCTGCTTCCCTATCCTGGTATTCCCCTATACTGTTGCACTGAGCAGGGGACCTTTCCTTCCTTCTTCCTGGGCATCATTTGATATGTGAATTGTTTCCTGGGTATTCCAAGCTTCTGGGCTAATATCTGCTTATCAGTGAGCTCAGCACAGAGTGTTAAATTAGTATATCTTTGGGTTTGATATTGCTAGAATGTTTGACTAAAAAAATTGTTCTTTGAGTTGCTGAGTTTTAAAAAAATATTAAATGAATTTTGCTTGGAATTAGTCCATAATTGTCTCCAATTTCTATATTGCCTCTAAACCTATTTTATAATTTTATAAAATATATTCCTGAGAAGTAGTGTTCTCAGTATTAATAGTTATAAGATCAAAACATTGATCAACCATGAAAAAATATTGGGTTTATATATTTTATTAGTATGCCCTATAGCATCAAATATTCAGCTGACTTAGTTCTTTCTATAAAACAAATATTCCCATATCAAAGCTTTAATAAATGATAAAATTATATAATACCTGACAATGAAATAAATTTCATGCCAGGTGTGATGGCAGCAGCTTGTAATCCTAGCATTCTGGAGGCTCCAGCAGGCTGACTGTTGCACGTTTGAAGGCAGCCTAGACTACATAGTGAGTTCCAGGGCAGCCTGGGCTGTGGAATGAGATCCTGTCTCAAAAAAACAAAACAAAACAAAACAAAACAAAACAAAACAAAACAAAACAACAAAAAAAACCAAAAAAAAAACCTGAGAGAAAAAAAAATGCTTTATGATATTTTATTAGTAATTGTTTAATTTGTAAACTTCATCTTATGCTGTATACCTGGTGTCATTGAAACATGTCTTGAGTGAAAGAATGCAAGAGGAAAAAGCTTAAGAAACTGGTCTAGTCTCAATTAATTCTCTGCTGTGGTGATTGGTGCAAGAACGGGCATGTGCCCCAGAGAACCTGGCCTTGGGGCTCTTGAAGAATACTTTAGTGAGAGATTCTTTTTGTTTATTGGATTAGTTAAGAAGATGGGACATTATCTGGAACTCCTTGTGTTTGTGTCCTTCATTCTTCTCTGTGAGGAGAGGGGCTACTGTGGGAATGCAGAGCTGATCCTGAGGAAAACTGAGTGGGGCTGACACATCACACATACACACACACACACACACACACACACACACACACACACACACTTTAAATAAGCTAATGTAAATACTTTTGAGAGTCAGCTGCCTGGGAACTTGAAAACAAGGATTGTTACAACTCTGAGCTTGGCTCCTCTCTGCTACCATGTCTCAGTAGGAGACAGCCACAGGAGACAGATGGGAAGGTTAAGATGAACATGATCTGGCTGAGAAATTCAGTCAGCCGAGGGCTCAGTGTAAAGAGCTTCATGGTCAGTATCCCCAACTCTGTACCTAGGAATTCAAAGCCCATGATTAGCAGAGTGCTTGGCCTCCAGAATGGCTTCCTTTCTGCATGTGGTTCCCTGCAGGGGTAGTAGGGCCAAGAGCTGTGTGCCCTGGTCCAGCAGATTTCCCATGCCTACTCCCTTCCTGCATGGGATCTGACTGAACAGGGTGAACCGTACAGGCAGGGCACTAGTTCCTTACTTCTCCTGGTCAGAACCCAGTGTTCTGTTCACTTCCTTCACACTTCAGTGTCTGTGGAAGACTCTTAGCATGGACATCTGTTGCCCTGGTTACATATACTGGGGGATTAGAGAGGTGGCTGTGGATCTAGTGGGAACCTGTGTGGCCTAGATCTACAGGGTCAGTGTGGCTCCCTGTATGCAAAGAATGGAAGCTTCTAGCATAAATACAGCCATGAAGCTGACAACTGACCCTTGACTGGCCTGATCCTTAACACATAAAGCACCAGCCTGAGTATTAGAGATGGCAAGAGTCTTGAACTCCATTTCACTATCTGCCCCTCATCAAGCAGATTCCAGCATTAGAAGACCCAGAAATAAACCTTTCTGCTATTTAAAGTCTTTCCTTTTACTGTATTTTTGCTTTTTGAAAATCTCTTGTTCTTATTTTATTATTTTTACCTTTATCTTTATTTCCATATTTATTTTCTAATAGGATTTTTCTCTTTTTTTTTCTTTCCTTTTCTCACATTCTTCTTTTTTTTAAATTTTCAATGAGCCCTACCTCCTTAATTTTTTGTCTCTTTATTTCATTTATATATATTACTACATTTACTTCAACCAATTTTAACTTTGTAATTTATTCAATATTGTTTTTCTATTTTCATTCTTTTACTTTTGTAGTTCGCTGGGTGTTGGTGAAGCATAAGTTCTCTCCTTGCTGCAGTATGGTGTCAAGGTTGATCTTTTAATAGAGAGCTATTCACTGAGAAGCCTAAATAAAGCCAAAGGAAGCATCTATTCCTACAGATACACAAATTAGAACCTAGAAATATAACAAGTATGAAAAGCAATATGACTTCCCCAAAAGTTCATAACTCTTTGGTAGCTGAGTCCAAAAGTATAGAAATGGAGGTCAACATGCAGAAGAATGCGAATTGACCCACTCTTATCTCCTTGTACTAAGATCAACTCCAAGTGGATCAAGGACCTCCACATAAAACCTGACACACTGAAACTATTAGAAAAGCAACTTGGGAAGACCCTGGAGGACATGGGCACAGGGGGGAAAGTTCCTGAACAGAACACCAATGGCTTATGCTCTAAGATCAAGAATTTACAAATGGGACCTCATAAAATTACAAAGTTTCTGTAAGGCAAAAGACACTGTCAGAAGGACAAAACAGCAACCAACAAAGTGGGAAAAGATCTTCACCAACCCCACATCCGACAGAGGGCTAATATCCAATATATACAAAGAACTCAAGAAGTTAGACCCCAAAGAACCAAATAACCCTATCAAAAAATGGGATACAGAGCTAAACAAAGAATTTTCACCAGAAGAAATTCGGATGGCCGAGAAACACCTTAAGAGATGTTCAGCATCATTAGTCATCAGAGAAATGCAAATCAAAACAACCCTGAGATTCCACCTCACACTAGTCAGAATGGCTAAGATTAAAAACTCAAGAGACAACAAGTGCTGGCGAGGATGTGGAGAAAGAGGAATACTCCTCCACTGTTAGTGGGATTGCAAAATGGTAAAACCGCTCTGGAAATCAGTTTGGCGGTTCCTCAGAAAATTGGGCATGTCACTTCCAGAGGACCCTGGCATACCACTCCTGGGCATATACCCAGAGGATTCCCCTGCATACAATAAAGACACATGCTCCACTATGTTTATAGCAGCCTTGTTTATAATAGCCAGAAATTGGAAGGAGCCCAAATATCCCTCAAAGGAGGAATGGATACAGAAAATGTGGTATATTTATACAATGGAATACTACTCAGAAATTAAAAATAATGAATTCATGCAATTTGTAGGTAAATGGTTAGATCTGGAAAATATCATCCTAAGTGAGTTAACCCAATCACAAAAGAATACACATGAAATGCAATCACTGATAAGTGGATATTAATGAGCCCAGAAGCCCTAAATACTCAAGGCACAATTAGCAAGTCAAATGATTCCCAAGAAGAAGAAAGGAGAGGACCCTGGGCCTGTAAAGATTGGATCCAGTTTTGTAGACCCAGAACAGAGAAATCGGGGGGGGGGATGATTGGGGAATAGTTGGGGGGGAGAGGAATTATGGGACGTATGGTGGTGGTGGGGGAACTGGGAAAGGGGAAAGACTTTGAAATGTAAACATAGAATACAGAAAATAAAAATTAAAAAAGTATAGAAATGGTTGAAGTACCATAATTAAAATCTATAGGTTGAAAAATTGGTTGGAGAGATGGCTCAGCAGTTAAATGCTTTGGCTGCTCTTGTAGAAGTCATAGGTTCAATTCCCAGGACCCACATAGCTCACAATTGTCTGCAGTTCCAGCGCCAGACGGTCTTATTTCCTCTTCTGGGCTCTGCTGGCATCAGGTATGCACATGGTATACAGAGACACATATGGGTAAAAGACTCATAAATAATAAAAATTATAAAAAGTGGGAAAAAGCATCAGTGACTTTAGAGATGATTCAAGTAAGCATAGGAATGGGGTAAATAAGTAAATTTAAGACTTTGACAAGAAATCCAACAGCTTGGATGAAAGGTCAACAAAAAGTGATCAAGATCTTAGAGAAAATAACAATAACCCTATAATCTTATAAATCAAAGGTCAATAGATCAAAACTTAAAAGTCAGTGGAAAGCATCCAATAGAATAGACTAGGTACAAGGAAGAACTACACATTTGTTGTAGAAGAAAGGAAACTGAGTCTCGTTGTCAGCATTCTGTTTCTGTGAAGGGACACTATGACCATGGTAACTCTTATAAAGGAAGGCATTTAACTGAGGCTCGCTTACATTTTCAGAGGTTTAATCCATTATCTGCATGATAGAAAACATGGTGGCACACAGGCAGACATGGTGCTGGAGAAGGAGCTGAGATCTGTTCCTGTCTGGGGGCAACAGGAAGAGAGAGAGCTATTGAGTCTGACTTGGGCTTCTGAAACCCCAAAGTCTACCCCCAGTGGCACACTTCCTCCAACAAGGCCACACCTACTTCTAATTTTGCTCAAGTATTGCCACTCCCTAATGACTGAACATTCAACTATTTGAGCCCATAGGGAGTATTCTTACTCAAAGTACCACACTAAGTCACAGAGTAATGACCTAAAGATCTTAATGAAATTACAGCAGAAAATACCTCAAATCTAGCAAGTCAAGGGATATGCAAGAATACAAGGCATCTAGTATCCCTAAAAGACATGCCTGGAAGAAGCTTTCCATGTTATATTAAAGTATAGTGTATTTAATGGAGCCTGTGAAATTGCTCAGTGCATAAATGTGTTTGCTGTCAAGCCCAATGAGCTGCGTTTGATCACCAGAACCCATCTGGTGGAGGAGGGAGAGAACCAACTCCCCAAAGTTGTCCTCTAGTCACCATATGTTTCCCATGGGACATGTGTATGCATTCATTGAACACAAATGAGTAATGAGTAAGCATAACAGCTAAATAATAAAGTACATGACAAATAATACTGAAAGATACAAGAAATGTTAGATAAATTATAAAGGTAAATCTAGTGAGTGAGACAGCAACAGACTTATTAGCAGATATAGTAAAGACTTGCAGAACATGTACTTATTAATTCAAACCCTGAAACAAAACTACTGTAATGAGCAGTTATCCTTTAAAATCAAAGGGTAAATAAAGAGCTCCTGTGATAAGCATAAACTAAAACAATTTATGGTCACTAAGCCTGCATGTCTGAAAATGTTCAAAAGAGTATCATATGGAAGAGGAAGAAAGCCCAAAGTCTGAGCCTGGGGAAACAGTACATCTCACCAGGAGAATGAACAGTGGCAAGTAGGAAAAAAATCAAATTTCTGCAACTCATGAAACCACTTAGCTTCTAAGGCAAGGAAGGGAGAAGTTGGTACCTACGTAATAAGAAACCCTAATATAAATGGCCAGAACTCTTCAACTAAAAGAAGAAGATTGTATGAATGGTTTTAAAACAAAACAAAATTCAAGTGTTTGTTGCCTATAAGAAACTCACCCTTGTATCAAAAATACAGAAAGATCTAAAGTGTAAAGGGTAGAAAATAGCATTCCAAACAAATGGAATCCAAAAGAAATCAAGAATAGTATATTTATTTCTGACATAGTAGACATCAAGACAAAGTTAGAAGATCATTGAATATTTTTAAAGGAAAAAAATCCATTGAGAAGATGTAACAATTAAACATGAATGTTGGTGTACCTAGTTTCATAAAGCAAGCAGTATGGGACATAAATGGACAAGTGGGCCCAGATGCAGTAGCAACAACGGCTTCAGTGCTCTATTCCCATTTGTATATTAACCATCCAGATAAATAGAAAAATTAGAGTTAACCTACACCATAGGTCCAATCAATTATCTGTAGAACATTTTATCAATTGCTTTGGAATAAATATTATTTTCAGAAGTCCATAATACTTTGTCCATAGTAGACCATCTTTTAAGGCTTAAAGGAAGTCTTAACAAAGAAAAAGAAATCAAAACAATTGATTTTTACCATGTCATATTGAATAAACTAGAAGTCAATGGTAAGAGAAACCACAGAGACTACAAATACATGGAAATTGAATGGTATACTTTCAAATGATCAGTGAATCACTTAAAACAGGGAAGAATTTTGAAAATTTCTAGAATCAAATGAAAAGGAAAACACAAGATGGGATGCAGCCAGGGCATTTCTTTTTCTTTTTTTTTATGTTTTCATTTTTTTATTGGATATATTCTATATTTACATTTCATTTCCCTTTTTTTTGTTTCCCCACCTCCCTAAGGTCCCACATGCCTTTTCCCTCCCCTTGCTCCCTCATCCACCCCTTCCCACTTCCCTGTTCTGGTATTCCCCTACACTGATGCTTTGATCCTTTCCAGCACTAGTGTCCATTCCTTTCTTCTTGTCAGACATCATTTGGTATGTGAATTGTGTCTTTGGTGTCCCAAGATTCTAGGCTAATATCCACTTATGAGTGACTGCATACCATGGGTATTCTTTTGAGACTGGGTTACCTCACTTAGTATGATGTTCTCCAGCTCTATCCATTTCTCTAAGAATTTCGTGAATTCATTGTTTCTAATGGCTGAATAGTATTCCATTGTGTGTATATACCACATTTTTTGTATCCATTCCTCTGTTGAGAGACATCTGGGTTAGCCAGGGCATTTCTAAGAGGAAAGTGTATAGCTCTCTGTGTTTACATTAAATATCAGAGAAAACACAAATAAATTGCTTAATGATAAACCTTATGGTCTTAGAAAAATATGCACAAACCAAGTCCCACCTTAGTATATGGAAAGAAATAAGGATCAGAGATGAATTTAATGAAATGGGGAGTAAAAGGAAATACCCAAGATCAACAGAACAAAGAGATTCTTTGAAGAGAGAAACAGGGTTGAAAGACCATTAGCCAAAGTGATATGAGGGAGGGAAGGAGGGAGGGAGGGAGAGAGGAAGAGAGAGAGAGAAAGAGAGAGAGCGCGCAAATTAATGAAATTAGAGCTGAAAGGGGGGGAAACATTAAAGTGGTCTCAAAGAAATTCAGAATATTATTAGATAATATTTTGGAAACTTAGCAGTCCAATAAGCTGGAAAATCCAGAAGGAAGGGGCAAGTTCTTGGACACACGACCTACTAAATTGTGTTTATGGAGCAATATGAACTCATCTACAGTGAGCAATGGTCCGAAGCAGTTATGAAGACTCTCTAAAGAAAAGCCCACAACTAGATGAACTCACTGCTACACTGTACTAGACCTTTAGGGATGAACACCAAAGCTCCTACAATTATTCCTTCAAGTGGCTATAGGCTGGTATCTTTTCCTTCCTTCCTTCCTTCCTTCTTTCCTTCCTTCCTTCCTTCCTTCCTTCCTTCCTTCCTCCCTCCCTCCCTCCCTCCCTCCCTCCCTCCCTCCCTCCCTCCCTTTCTTTCTTTCTTTCTTTCTTTCTTTCTTTCTTTCTTTCTTTTGGTTTTTTGAGACAGGGTTTCTCTGTATAGTCCTGGCTGTCCTGGAACTCACTCTGTAGACCAGGCTGGCCTCAAACTCAGAAATCCTCCTGTCTCTGCCTCCCAAGTGCTTGGGTTACAGGCATGCGCCACCACCGCCTGGCTTATAGGCTGGTATTTTGATGATCATAAATAGAAAAATTATCAGTACAATACTTGTCAAAAGAAGTGAACAAGACATTGAAAAGATCTTAGACCACAATCATGGTTTTATTGAAGAAATGTAAATATGGTTCAACATATAGAAATCAGTGAATGTAATGCAGCACGTGAGAAGATGAATCACAGATATAGATTACATGAATTCCTCATCAAATACAGGAGAAGGCCTTTGACAAAACTTAAAACCTCTGTTATGACAAAGCTATGCGTTAAAGGGTTATATCTCAATATAAGAAAGCTTGCACGTGATAAAATTATTCTCAACATTATGTTCAGTGATAGAACCTGAAAAGGTTCTTTTAAAACAAAGAACAAGAAGGAGATTTCTACTCCTTCCTTTATTTCTTAATATAGTATTTGAATTCTTAGAGCAATGAAGCAAGAGAAAGAGACAAAAGGTGCAAATAGAAAAGGAATGTTTGCTTCCCAATGCTGCTACCCTTCAATACAGTTCCTCATGTTGTGGAGACCCCCAACCATAAGATTATTTTCATTGCTACTTCATACCTGTAATTTTGTTACTGTTATGAATCATTTTGTCATTATCTGTATTTGCCTGATGACCCCTGTGAAAGGATCATTGACCCCCCCCCCAACAGGATTGGGACCTACAGGTTGAGAACCTCTGATCTAAACACGCTGCCAAGGAAATTCTTAGATCTGATAAGTCATTTCAGAAAAGTGCCAGGATATAAAATTAACATACAAAATTAATTAGTTTTCTATGTACCAGCAATTAATATGCTAAGAAGAAAATTGGGAAAACATTTCTACAGTATCCTCAAAACAGAAAACCTAAGTAGAAGTCAACCTAACCAAAAAGGTGAAAGACCTCTAAAATAAAAAAAATTTAAATACCAAGGAAAGAAATTGGAAACAATAGAAATTGGTAGAACCCCCACATCTATGGAGTAGCAGAATTGATATTGTTGAAGTAATCATATTACCTAAAGTGAATTGTAGATTCAGTGCCATCCATACCAATATTACAATGACAGGAATAGCAAAAGTATTATGAAATTCATACAGAAGCACAAAACACCCTGAATAGCCAAAACCGTTATTAGGAAAAGGAGCTATGCTAGAAGAATAAAACAATATGACTTGAGCCTCTGTCTGCTGCAAGAAAGAAGCTGTTATGAGGAGTAGGGAGAGCTACATTGACCTGTCAGTGTAAGTGTAAGTATTTAGAATACAGTTGGAAGGTAAATAGAGTTAAAGAAATATAGTGCTAAGTTCTTCTCTAGGGTCAAAGGTCTCTATGATCCTTGAACTCTTGGCTAGAACCAGTCATGAGTTTTCTTTAGGCTTAAGTCCAATTCGACAGTTGTTAGTTACTCCTGTAACATCCCTGCTGCTCCCGCCCCACTGGGGCTATTTGTGCTGCTCCTACACCACTGGGGCTATTGTCTGGGCTGGCTACAGGCTTTACCCTGGCTAGGAACACTGACCACTGTACTCCACTACAGCTTTCACAGCACCTTCTGAAGTGGAAACATAAAAGTTCTTTGGAAAGTCAGTTGTGTTAGTGTTGTCTTTGTGGCATGCTCAATAAATGATGAGTGCTAAAAGGCAGAAAATGGTGAGGGAATGTGTTTGGGGATGAGAGCTGATATTCTTCATAACGTTGACTTAAGAAGATAATTGAGCAGTAACAGCCACAGGAAGTGAGGGGCTTGTTATGGAGATCTTGTCGGGGCATTTGGTGCATACCTAGTGCATCAAGGAATAGCACAGGTTGAGGGAGAGTACTGGGTGAGGATGAAGGGGTAATTGGGGTGGAATGAAGGTAATGTATCAGGCAGGGCCTCTGCATCATTGTTAGGATCTGTCTCTGATTACAGTGGAAAAGTTTACAAGGGTTATGGAGGGGAGTCGATGCAATGAGTCTTGTGTTTACTAGGCTTATTCTGACCCCTGAATTGGAAGTAGATTGAAAATGGGCAGGGAGACCATGTTCAGGAGAACTAATGGAGACTAAAATTGACAGCACTGAACTTGGAATTGACATGGTTACCTGATAGATGGGTGGGTATGTATGTATGTATGTATGTATGTACATGTGTGTGTGTGTGTGTGTGTGTGTGTGTGTGTGTACTGAGAGGTTCATATAGAGGGTGGTGGGTAGGGAACTGGAAACAACTGAGTGATTAATGATAACAGGTTGAAGCCTGAACAAGTAGAAGAATGGAGATAGTTTTGTTATGTTAAATAAAAGGTTCTTGTGATGATCTACCTTATACCATGTATGCCTTCAGGAGTGTCCATAAATTTGTCTTTAAGATGATAGTGTCCGTAGTTGTATTTTATAGTGAAAGAGGCTTGTTGCCAAGTCTTCTCTAGAACTCCCTGTGGAAATATCAATTGCTTTTCTTGGCTCTGAAGTATTTCCTGAATAGTGTATTATACTACATCCCAAATATGCCATTAAGGGATTTGAAAGTTTGTTAAAACATGTGTGGCAACTGAATACTGTCACTTAAGCCCAGTCAGAGTAGCCAAGAAAGGAAGAGCAGCTCCTAGCTGGACTTGTTGACATGCATTAGAGCCAAGCAGAGCTCAGGTGCAGTGCAAGAGGGGATTGTCTCCTGGGCACAAAGCCTCCAGTTGACACTGCCTCAGAGGCCCTGTTTTCTGCACATGTGTGGACAGAGGTGTGCTGTGTGAGTCCTTTAGAAAAGCTCTATTATGCCAAATTGATAGCAACTCTGTGCTCAAAGGGGGATATTACAGTGTCCTCCTCCTCTTCCTCCTCTTCCTCCTCTTCCTTCTCTCCTCTTGTTTTCTTTCTGGAATTGAATTTTCCATGAAATAGACTTACTCTATTTATAAAATTTAAAATAGTTTTTTTCAAAAGATGGCCCATGTATCCATAGAAGGTTTTTTTTTTTTTTTTTTTTTTTTTTCCTGTATCAGTTAGAAGAGAGCTTTGAAATGTTTTTGTGTGGAGTTTAGGTAATGGAAATGTTACCTGGTATTTTTACTTAGGATTCCATTTGAATTTTTGGTTACAGGGAATTTTTCTGTTTGCTCCTCAGTCTTGAAATACAGCCTATTAATTTTAAAAGGAAGGGAAGAAAAACCTAAGCAGTGACCAGTTCCTCTTCTTAATTCTGGTGAGTTTCACGTGCTATTTGTAGTTGATCTAATTTACTTTTTCAGTGGAGATAATTGCTCTCATTTTTGAGTGATAGAAAGGTACAACACTCAGCAACAGTGCTGAAAACAACCAGGAAATGTCCCTCTAAGTCACTACCAGATGTAGGTTTTCCCCCCTTTATCTGGGTTTTTGTGAGGTTTTTGTGCTGACTTGTTTTCAAATTGGGAAACGGTGAATTTTCTATTTACATTGAAACTCTGTTGGAAACTGGAGTTATAATTTAAACACAAAGGCCTAGATTTCTTTTAGAAAAGAATGTATTTATTTTTAATGTCTTCCAATTTTATTTTCTCACATTTATATATGTATTTGCTCACACTGGTGTTTTTTCATTTTGTTAGAGTACCTGTTGACTGTTGTCATGAGGACATTGCAGGATGGTGTAGCATCATGTCAGCATGCATTTTAATTTTGTGACTCTTCTAATGTGGCTGTTCTTTCATTCCTGCTCTTTTTGATAATCTTTTAAACAGCTAATTCAAAATTTACTCTGCTCAGAAGAGAAGAAACAAATATTTACTGAGCATGTTTTATGTGCAAATATTGTGGGAAATCCTGCAAGATACAATAATGACTATGTCTTAATTTGCTCTCTGTGGAAGAGTAAAATGTGAAAATGCTTGGGATGTAGCCCACCCAAGGAAGCTTGCAGTGAAGGAACCGCACAGGCTATCCATGGCCAGAGACAGACCAGAGAACACTTCTGAGAGAGGGAGGTTAGGAGAGGAGCATTTGGCAAAGGACTGGGTTTTGAATTTTAATTATTTCCACACAAACAAAATGAGGATATGGTTTTTGTTCTGTGAGGTGTTTCTCACAGTTGGTGTGAGTAACAACAGCTAGGTGTATGAAGTTCATCTAAGTCTCTCTTTCATTCAAGAAGGAGATGTCTCTAGGGAGCCTGGAACAAAAAATGCTGGCTGGATTTAGAACCCTAACTCTAGATTCATGTCTCAGCCCTTGACATTTAGTAGCTATGGGGTTGACATGTCTGAACCTTATCCTCTTTCATGAGATGGTATGGCCTTGATTGCTCTTTCCTGTACCACTCAGGACCATTGTGTGGATCAGATCAGCCATTGTGTGTAAAAGCACAGGAAGGTTTGCCCTTATGTGAGTTCACTATGATTCCCATTTTCACAATTTTATATTTATATCTATATATCTATATCTATATATATCACATATATATTACTATCTATATATATTTGCTCCTTTTATTGGACCCTTTATTTCAGCACCCCACAGCACTTTTTTTCTACTGACACTTAGCCTGGAGCACTGCAGCTAACTTCCAGACTATGGTAGTCACAAGTCTGGATCCCAGTGCTCCAGTCTCTGGATATCCATTTCCAGCTGCCCCTGGGTGCTCTTTCAGATCTTGTACTTTCCAGGCCTTAAGACAAAACATGTCTCCCTTTGTTGAACTGTTCCTAGATTTCAGTTTTGGTTCTAGGCGTCTCAGAGCTATCTCAGTTCCCACAACTTTATGTAATAGTTTCATCCCAATTTTAAAGATGGCAGACCAAGACTCAAAGAGTGGAATTTTCAGAGTTAGCTCTCCTGGGAAGCAGCAGAACTTCAGCTGGCTGTGGAGTGTGCACAGTTTCTCCCTGCTGTACAGACCTTACAGAGTAGACTCAGCAAAAGGCACCAGAGCTCTTTACATTGGCATCTCTGTACTTCCTCACTCTGACTGTGCAGCTCACCACTGCTCTCGATTCCTAGGGGACAACTTATGCTTTCTCTTGCTCATCCCTTTTGCAAGTGTGTCTCAGTTTGGACTTCTTTAATTCATATATTTTTCCAAAGGTGGGGGAAGCAGTGTAGTGGACTAAAGTAGGGCTTAGGAGTCAGTGGAACTGTTTTGTCTTTATCTCACAGTCCTAATCTAGCTAAGAAAGGTCTGGACTAGTTTTCATTCCTACCCACAGTGTATTACTGTGCATTCTGTGAACATTGCTATTTTCAGGCATTTTAGCTCCCCATCAGCTGTAGTTCTATAGAGATATAGCCTTAAGGGTTCAGCTTGTGTTTCTCTGATGTCTAATGGGGCTGGGTACCCTACATATTTATTGACTTGTGGACATTTCTATTCTTGTCAAGAAATTATAACCTGTTCCCTGCTGTTCTAGATTTCTGTCTTGCATGGATATGTATGAGGTCTTTATGTATTCTAGATGTAAGCACTTCTGTGCTTATTTTTTTAAAATTTCTTTTATATATGAGGATAAAGGGAAATTTAATCTTTTGTGTGTATAGTATATGTATGTTTGTATTGTTCATGTACGTGTGTGAGTAGCCAGAATGCCTATGTACATGCATGTGAAGTTTAATATGTTCTTTGATTGCTGTCTACCTCATTTTTTGCGCGTGTATTTCATATTTGTACACATATATATGTGCACATTTACATGTGCAATAATATGGTGCTGTTCTTTAAAATGTTATTATTCCTTCGGGCTTTATCAGATATGATTCACATTCAGCTTGGAGAAATACTTTGTAAGTGCCGACGTACACTTAGTTTTATAAAGAGTGGAGAAGAGCTTGCAGTCCTTTTCTTTTGTAGCATTTGGTAGATCCAGATATTGCTAGTTGGGCTTTTCTACTTTAAAACTCTTTCCCAACCATCTTATGACTTTTTGGTTCTAGGAATCAATAATGATCATTCTCCAAATCCAAGTGGAAGTAGCCAAATAGTAATTCTTTTATTTCTTCTGAATTTAACTGAAGCAGTTCTTCAATGAAGAACTTTACCTCATTAACTGTTTGGATACTCTAATGTGTAGGTTGTTTAGGAAAGTTAGGTTAAATGTTTACAGTTGACCAATGCTCCCCAGAGCTTGAGTCATTTAGACAAGATGCTCATATTGTTTAGTAGTTTCTTTATTGTTCCAGTAAGACAAGATGTTCAAGGTTTATCTTGTCTATGTCCTAGTCCAGACCTAAATTAGCCATGTCTCCAAGGAGTTCTGCATCTTGACTTTATCCACAATGGAATATGAAAGGTCAAAAATGCATAGGTTTTATGTCTTGAGAGCTCATGATGATCTGTCCCCTCCCCCATGCCTTTGTTTCATTCTTTCTTTTTTAGTTGATTGTTGTTGTGTGTACAGGTATGTGTTTTTAAGTGTGTGATTATTCATGCTGCAATATATATGTGGAGGTGAGAGAACAGCTCTGGAGAGCCAGTTCTGTCCTTACACATGGGATCTAAGACTTATTCCAAGTCATCTTACAGTCCCTTGATTCATTCATATGTGTCTTAGATTAACAAACTAGGATAAAGAAACTTTAAAATACATATTTATATTTTAGTTGCCCAATATTAAGCGACTTGGTTTATTCATGAAATCCCATTATAGCATTGTTTTTGCTTATGTAGTTCAAAAGTAAATGCAATACCTAAAAGTAATATATTGTCTGTCTGTCTCTCTGTCTCTGTCTCTGTCTGTCTCTGTCTGTCTCTCTGTCTCTCTGTCTCTCTCTCTCTCTCTCTCTCTCTCTCTCTCTCTCTCTCTCTCTCTGTGTGTGTGTGTGTGTGTGTGTGTGTGTGTGTGTGTAGTGGAGGATTTAGGTTGATTTCAGATTTTTTCCATGGCTACTTTTCATCCCTGAGTCCAAATCTCTTTGCTGCAGCTAGACTGGCGGCCAGGGAAGTTTAATCAATCAGGGATCTTCTTGTTCTCTTTCTCCCTCTTTTCCACTCTCAGTCTTGGAGTTGCAAATATGTGCCACTCTACATAGCTTTTTATGAGTTTTGGGTATTTAAATACAGGTACTTGTGTTTGTTTAACAGGCATTTAACTGACTAAACTATTTCCCTAGCCTTACATATTCACTCTTGAGTTTCATTCTTGACTATAGTGATATAAAATAGTGTTTAACTGGGTTAGTTTTGTAATATAGTAGGACTGGGCTAAAGTGGTAGAGCACTTGCATAGTTTGTGTCTAGGGTCAATTCCCAGAACTATAAATAAATGAAAAATGGACCATATAGCTAATTTTATTGTATTCTGGTTATTGCTTTCAACAAATCTGTTCTTTCCAGATTTGTGATTTATTAATCTTTGTGTGTATGAGCCAAAACACAATTCTTTAATTTTTTCCCCATATGATGTATTTTGGTCATATTCTTTCCTTTCCTCAACTTCTCCTGTATCCTACTCCCTCTCCCTATTCACTGTACTTTATGTTTTTTCTCTCTTAAAAACATACGTGTGACGCGAGCATGCATGCACACACACACACACACACACACACACACACACACACAGCCCTTAAAACTAAACCAAAACACAACAAAAGTTTCACCCTCTCCCCTCAAACAAACTGGCAGTCCAGTTTGTGTTGGTTAGCCTCTTTGATCATGAGACCTGAACTAGAGTATAGCTGATTAACACACTCATTGTCACTCTGTTTTGATTAAAACTTATTTTCCCCCTTCTAGAAACTATAAATTATAGAAATCTTCTTGGCCGGGGTGGGACTTTGTCTCCAGTTGTCCCTGTCTTACTGAGAATTTTTCTGGCTTGAACTTAATGCAGGTCTTGTGTATGCTGTCATAGTCTCTGTGAGTTCTTATGTGTATCAGCCTTGTGTCTGGAAATGCTGTTTCCTTGAAGTTGCCTATTACTTCTAGCTCTTAGAATATTTCCAACTCCTCTTTTGCATAGATTCCTGAGCCTTGAGGCGAGGGATATTGATAAAGATATCCGATTTAGATAGGACTCTTTGAAGTCTTTCACTCTCTGCACATTTTACATTGTGGGTTTCTATATACCCATAACATAGCTAGCTAGCTAGATAAATGTTAATTACTATCTACTGCTAGAAGAAACTTCTCTGATATGGGTTCAGCGTGTTCTCTGAGTATAGCAATGTATCATTAGAAGTCATCATCATATTATTATGTTCATTTAGCAGAATAATAGTAGTAGATTTTCCCCTAGGGCCCCATGTCCTATCTAGATTCCTGGTCTCATTAACAGGGCTACGGGTTCTGTTTCATGGAATGGGCTTTTTTTTTTGTTTGTTTGTTTTTAATTTGGTTTTTTTGACATAGGGTTTTTCTGCATAGCCCTGGCTGTCCTAGAAACTCACTCTGTAGACCAGGCTGGCCTTAACTCAGAAATCCGCCTGCCTCTGCCTCCCAAAGTGCTGGGATTACAGGCATGCGCCACTACCGCCTGGCTAAAGATTTACTTATTATTATATGTAAGGACACTGTAGCTGTGTCTTCAGACACACCAGAAGAGGGTGTCAGATCTCCTTATGGATGGTTATGAGCCACCATGTGGTTGCTGGGATTTGAACTCAGGACGAAAGGAAGAGCAGTCAGTGCTCTTAACCTCTGAGCCATCTCCGAGATTGGAATGGGCTTTAAATCTAACCTAAAGCTGACTGGTTACTCCCATAATGTTTGTTCCACTATTGTACCAGCAAACGTATAGTTTTTAATAAGTAGTTGGGCAGAATCATGACAATTTCAGAATCCTTATACATGCTTACAATCAGAGAAAGATGTGAGGTGGGTCAGTCTTTATTTTGTGTTAAATCAGAATTCTGGTTCTGGGGCTGGAGAGATTGCTCAGCGGGTAAGAGCACTGACTGCTCTCCCAAAGGTCCTGAGTTCAAATCCCATCACCCACATGGTGGCTCACAACCATCCATAAGGAGATCTGATGTCCTCTTCTGGTATCTGAAGACAGCTACAGTGTACTTGCATATGATAAATAAATAAATCTTTAAAAAAAAGAATTCTGGCTCTGTATGTAATATTTTCTTAGTTGTCTGTGGGAATCAACTCACTTTTGAAACTACTAATGGCAGAGATCAACATACAGTTGAAACTAAAGGCATAAGCTCTTCGCCTACTGTCTTTTTAGAAAGCTGGTAAGCTGGCATGTGCCTCTAGTTCCCTATTTCCATCTCAAAAACAAGTTACCAAATAATCAAATACCCTCCTCACCCCCCCCCCCAAAAAAAAAAAACAAAGCAAGAGGTTTTGGGAAGAGGACAGGAAGAGAGAACCGGGGGTATGGTGAGGATGTTTAAGGGTGACTTCTGTAGTATTTTGTTGTTCTCCAATTGTGATTCCTCTGTGATAGAACAACAGAACCATGTCTGGTTGTATCCCCCTGCCTGGGATGCAGGCTGTGCATATGTTTCACCTGCATGTCTGGGATGCTCTGACAAACTCATTGTTAAGCTCATTGTTTGAGCCCCGAGACCCGCCATGATCTTGGAGCTAGTAGACTAACCAGGCAAACCAGGAGGAGACCACTGGAGGTCAGCTAAGTATCCAGAGGCAAGCAGGGAGGAGACTTGAATCCAGCCCAGCAGAGCTGAGGAGGTAATTCGGAGCCCATTGGTGGAAACCTTCCAGTTTCCGCCTCGGGAGCACAGACGCCCTCTGAGACAGCAGCACCAAACGCCAGGCTCTCAGGAGCTTTAAACACCAAGCAGTAATAACAAGACCAGCTAAGTCCAGAAATAAACAAGTGGCAAAAGGCAAACGTAGGAACGTTACTAGCAGAAATCAAGACAATATGGCAGTATCCAAACCCAGTTCCCCGACAGCAGAAAGCCCCTGATACCCCAACACACCAGAAAATCAAGATACAGATATAAAATCATTGGTGAAGATGCTGATAGCAGAACACATAGATAAAGCTCTTAAAGAAATACAGGAGAAAATTGATCAGAAGTTCGAAGCCCTTACAAGGCAAACACAAAAATCACTTAAATTCAGGAGAATATGGATCAAAAAGCAGAAGCCAATAACGGGGAAATAAAAAAACCACTTAAAGAAATACAGGAGAACGTGGGTCAACAAGTAGTAGTCATGAAAGAGGAAACACAAAAATCTCTTAAAGAATTACATGAAATCACAAACAAGCAAGCGACAGATCTGAGCAAAACCATCCAGGATCTAAAAACAGAAGTAGAAAAAAAAACTAAGAAATCTCAAATGATGACACTTTCTAGTTCTATCCATTTGCTTTAGAATTTCACCAATTCATTGTTTTTAATAGCTGAATAGTACTCCATTGTGTATATATATACTGTAATGTATCTTCACTGACTTGTGCTCTTGCAGAAAAGAATATGGGAAAATCTTGTTTTTAGGTTACTGTGCTTTTGATAAGTTAGTACAGACAGGCTTAAAATTCATTTTCTAGAGGCCTCACATTTAATCCCCATGCCTCAGTCTCCTGAAGACTTGGTGTATATAGGTGTGACCTGCCACTTCAAGTTTATTTTTATTCTTAAAGTAATTGTTAAAAGGCTTGATTTTGCTCAGTAAAACTAACCATTATATGAGTTTTTCTGTTGTTATAATTTCATAAAGCCATTTTCTCAAAAATTTAGATAAATGTGCTTAAAATTATTATGACTGCAATTTTTTTTTATAATATTTCACTCTGATTTCCTAAGTGAACATTATAGCATTAATCATCTAGGGATAGTTATAGCAATTGAAAGCTGTAGCATTGGAGTATTGTGGGAAGAATTTATTAACTTTTCTGCCCTGTGTATGATGAATCTTTGATTAAGTACAGTCTTCATGTGATTTACTTAGACTATTACTTTGCTGAAAGTAGATGTTTATTTTGAAATCTGGTTAAACACAGTAGGCACTTCACAAATATAAACACAATGAGAACTTGCTCAGCACTGTTTTCAAAACAATGCAGTGCTGCTAGTAACCAGGCCCATTCTCATATGCTTTAGCATCTTAACCAGTTTGATTTCAGGCCCAACATAAAGAATTAAGGCTTTATATAATGTAAAAATATTTATTTATTTATTTATTTATTTATTTATTTGGGGTGGCGTGTGTGTGTGTGTGTGTGTGTGTGCATATTTGTCTGTGTAAGTACCTGTCTGATGAGCATAGATGCCTCTAGAAGTTATAGAGGGTGTGAAATCCCCTAGAATGGGATTACAGCCTCATGGCAGTGCTGGGAACCAAACTCTGGTCCTCCGTGAGATCAACACATGCTCTAAACAGCCACATTGTCTCTCCATCCCCAGGGCCTTATAGCTTTATGAGAACATTTTAATAAACTCTTACAGCTTTTTTTATTCGATATATTCTTTATTTACATTTCAGATGATTTCCCCTTTCCTGGCTCCCCACTCCCCGAAAGTCCCATAAGCCCTCTTCCTTCCCCCTGTGCTCCCATCCACTCCTTCCCACTTCCCTGTTCTGATATTCCCCTACACTGCTGCACTGAGCCTTTCCAGAACTAGGGGCCACTCCTTCCTTCTTCTTGGATATCTTTTGATATGTGGATTGTGTCTTGGGTATTCAAAGTTTCTAGGCTAATCTCCGCTTATCAGTGAGTGCATACCATGAGTGTTCTTTCGAGACTGGGTTACCTCTTATTGTCTTTTCCACATCATATGTTCTTGGGCTGTCACTTGGCTTTATCTTAGTTCTTCCTACTTTCCTGTGTGTTCTTAGGTTCAGTTTTGGATTGTATCCTGGAGTTCTTAGGTGTTGTAGCCACATTTGCTTTTTCCTTATTGGTATTTGAAAGTCAAATGTCATCAACTTTGCTCTTTGTTCCCAGTATCTTCTTTCCTGCTAGGTTGAGTCTGTGGGTGAAGGATTCTAGGGTGCTTTTATTTGATTCATTGGGTTGTTAATTTTCAACATTTCTGTTTGCTTTTGTTGTTGTCTGCTTCCAGAATCTCAGGTCCTTTGCTGACATTTTCTTCCATGTTGCCCTTTTCATCCATATTGCTGATGATCTCATCCATTTTGCTAATTTTTCCCTCAAGGTTGCTGACTCCTGTTTCTAGTCCTGGATTGAGTTTATCTGTATTTATCTTTGAGCTCACTGATTTTTTTTTTTTTGCCATCAAAATTTTGAAATTGCCTGCCAAACTCAGGATGTCCTTGTTTTTAATAGCTGAGGAGTATTCCATTGTGCAAATAAACCACATATTCTTTATCTATTCTTCTGTCGTGGGACATCTGGGTTGTTTCCAGCTTTTGCCTATCACAAACAAGGCTGCTATGAACAAAGTGGAACACGTGTCCCTGTGGCATGGTGGGGCATCTTTTGTGTATACTCTTAAGAGTGGTATTGCTGGGTCTTCCGGTAGATCTATTTCCAGTTTTCTGAGGAATCTCCAGGTTGATTTGCAGAGTTGTTGTACCAGTTTGCAATCTGACCAGCAATGGAGTAGTGTTCCTCTTTCTCCACATCTTCCAACATGTGCTTTTGACTGAGGTTTTGATCTTAGCCATTCTGATTGGTATAAGGTGGAATTTCAAGGTTGTTTTGATTTTCATTCCTCTGATCACTAGGGACTTTGAACATTTCTTAGGTGTTTTTTAGCCATTCGAGATTCCTCGGTTGAGAATTCTCGGTTTAGTTCTTGTGATGGTTCGTATATGATTGGCCCAGGGAGTGACCCTATTAGGAGGTGTGGCCTTGTTGGAGTAGGTGTGTCACTGTAGGTGTGGGCTTAAGACCCTCACCCTAGTTGCCTGGAAGTTAGTCTTCCACTAGCAGCTTCAGATGAAGATGTAGAACTCTCAGCTCCTCCTACACCATATCTGCCTGGATGTTGCCGTGTTTCTGCCTAGATGACAATGGACTGAACCTCTGAGCCTGTAAGCCAACCCCAACTAAATGTTGTCTTTTATAAAACTTGAATTGGTCATGGTGTTTGTTCACAGCAGTAAAACCCTAACTAAGACAGAAGTTGGTACCAGGGACTGGGGTATTGCTGTGATAGGCATGACCATACTTTTGTTTGGAAGAATGTGGATTTTGGGGACTTTGGATTTGGAAAGCCATGAAATACTTTAAGTGGGCCTTAATGGGTCAGCCTAGTAGGAATATGGAAGACAGTGGTGCTGAGGGTCATTTGAACTGTGTAGGCGTGATGGCCCAAGAGGTTTCAGTGGAGAAGAACTTTAATATGTGGTTGAGAGACTGTTTTTGTGATGTTTTTGTGAAGAACACGGCTGCTTTTTGCCATTGTCTTAAAAGACTGCCTAAGGCTAAGGTAAAGAGATTTTATAGCAACTAATAATATAAAGGTAAAGAGATTTGTATTAATTGCATCTGCAATTAATAATATAAAGCCCAATAAAGACTTTGTTCTCTGGTTAAGACTAATGAAGAGAATTTTGAACAAACATAGCAAGCCAGTAAGAAACATCCCTCCATGGCCTCTGCATCTGCTCCTGCTTCCTGATCTGCTTGAGTTCCAGTCCTGATCTCCTTTGGTGATCAACAGCAATGTTTCCACAGTGTAAGTGGAATAAACCCTTTCTTCCCCAACTTGCTTCTTGGTCATGATGTTTGTGCAGGAATAGAAACCCTGACTAAGACAGTTCTATACCCCATTTTTTGATTGGGTTGTTTGGTTTTTTTGGTGGTTAGCTTCTTGAGTACTTTATATGTTTTGGATATTAGCCCTCTATCAGATGTGGGGTTAGTGAAGAATTTTTTCCCAATCTGTAGGTTGCTGATTTTTCTCTTTGCCTTACAGAAGCTTTCCAGTTTCATGAGGTTCCATTTATCAATTCTTGATCTTAGAGCATACACCATTGGAGTTATGTTTAGAAAATTCCCCCCCGTGCCAATATATTCAAGGCTCTTTCCCACTTTCTCTTGTATTAGATTCAGTGTATCTGGTTTTATGTTGAGGTCTTTGATCCACTTGTACTTGAGCTTTGTGCAAGGTGACAAATAATGGATCTGTTTTATTTTTTCTACATATCGACAGCCAGTTTGACCAGCACCATTTGTTGAAAATGCTTTCTTTTTTCCATTGTATATGTTTGGCTTCTTTGTCAAAGATCAAGTGTACATAAGTGTGTGGTTTTATTTCTGGGTCTTCAATTCTCCTGAGTGAGGTAACTCAGACCCAAAAGGACATGCATGATATATACTCACTAGTAAGTAGATATTAGCCATAAATAAATAAATAAATAAATAAATAAATGAATGTACCGAATACCCAGAATGCAGTCCACAGAACTCAAAAAAGTCAACAAGCTGAAGGGCCCAAGTGAAGATGCCTCAGTCCCACTTGGGAGGGAGAAGAAAGCAACTACAAGGTGGGAGGGAGACAGAGCCCTAGGAAGACAGGGGACAGGGAAGGGGGAGAGGAGAGGAGATGGAAACAAGATCTGGTATTGGGGCGGGGGTGGGAGGGAAGGACTGAAGCCCTGAGGGCCAGCAGAAAGAATGGAAACAGGCAATCTTGGGAGGTAAGAGGTTAGGGGGACCCTCCAGAATGTACCAGAGACCTGGAAGATGAGAAACTCAGGAATCAAAAGGGAGGGACCTTAGATGAAATGCCCTACATTGGAGAGAGGGAACTTGTAGAGTCTACCTCTAGCAGAAAGACAGGGCATCAAGTGAGTGATGGGGTTGCCATCCCATAGTCAAAACACTGACCCATAATTGTTCCTGTCTGAAAGGAATGGAAATGGAGAGGAGCCTGAGGAAAAGAAGGTCGAGCAACAGGCCCAAAGTGGGATCCAACTCAAGGGGAGACCCCAAGACCTGACACTATTCCTGAGGCTATGGAGTGCTGACAAAAAGGGGCATGACTGCCCTCTGAAAGACCCAACAAGCAGCTGAAAGAGTCAGATGCAGATATTTGCACCCAACCAATGGACAGAAGCTGCTGACTCCTGTGGTTGAGTTAGGGGAAAGCTGGAAGAAGCTGAGGAGGGCAATCTTGTAGGAAGACCAGCAGTCTCAATTAACCTGGACCCCCAAGATATCTCAGACACTGGACCACCAACCAGGCAGCATACACCAGCTGATATGAGGCCCCCAACACATATATAGCAGAGGACTGCTGGTTCTGGGTTTAGTCAGAGAAGATGTACCTAACCCTCAAGAGACTAGAGGCCCCAGGGAGTTTAGAGGTCTGGTGGGGTGGGGGCTGGGGGTGGGAACACCCTCTTGGGAGTCAGGGGAGTGGGGAGGAGGTATGGGATGTGGAATAGTTGGAGGGTAGACAGGGAGGGGAATAAAATCTGGAGTTTAAAATAAATGAATAGCCTGCCACCATCTTTGCTCCCAGATGGACAGGACAGGCAGCTCCAGGTACACAGAGATATCCCGAGTTTAACATCACTTGGGACACAGACCGCCAGGCTTCTGCCTGCACCTAAGACCTGGGCAGCTCTGCAGTTCATCTGTGTGCCAGCCCTGACGTGGGTTGTTTGCCCTGCAGAGTAATCTGCACTTGGAGGGGCGCCCTGGTGCTATCTTTGCTCCCAGACACACAGGACAGGCAGCTCCAGGTACACAGAGACAACCTTGAGTATAACATTGCTTGGGGCAAGGCACACCAGGGCTCCAAGAGCACCCAAGAGTAGGGCAGCCCATCAGCAATCTGTGCCAGGGGAAGCCCAGTCATCCAAAGGAGCAGAAATAGCCTTACAGGCTTAGAGAGGAGGTTCAAGCACCAGACAATGACAATAGGACCAATTAACGCCAGATGGTAAAAGGCATATGTAGGAACGTTACTAACAGAAATCAAGGCACTATGGCAGCATCCGAACCCAATTCTCCGACAACAGCAAGTCTTGAATACCCCAACACACCAGAAAAACAAGATTTGGATTTAAAATCCTGGTCATGATGCTGTTGGAGGAACACAAGGACATAAATAAATCTCTTAAAGAAATACAGTAGAAAATGTATCAAAAAGTAGAAGCCCTTACAAGGGAAACACAAAAATCATTTAAAGAAATTCAGGAGAATATTGGTCAATAGATAGAAGCCAATAAAGAGAAAATGCAAAAATCACTTAAAGAAATACAGGAGAACTTGGGTCAACAGGCAGAAAGAAGTCATGAAAGAGGAAACATAAAAATCTCTTAAAGAATTACAGGAAAACACAAACAAACAAGTGAAGGAACTGGGCAAAGCTTTCCAGGATCTAAAAACTGAAGTAGAAACAACAACGAAATCACAAAGGGAGACAACTTTGGAGATAGAAAACCTTGGGAAGAAATCAGGGATCATAGATGCAAATATCAACAACAGAATACAAGAGATAGAAGAATCTCAGATGCAGAAGATACCATAGAAAGTATAGACACAATAGTCAATGAAAATGCAAAATGCAAAAACCCAAACATCCAGGAAATCCAGGACACAACGAGAAGACCAAACCTAAGGATTATAAGTATTAGAGTGAAGATTTACAACTTAAAGGGCCAGCAAATATCTTCAACAAAATTATGAAAGAAAACTTCTCTAACCTAAAGAGAGAGATGCCCATGAACATACAAGAAGCCTACAGAACTCCAAACAGAATGGACCAGAACAGAAATACCTCCCGTCACATAATAATCAAAACCCCAAATGTACTAAACAAAGAAAGAATATTAAAGACAGTAAGAGAAAAAGGCCAAGTAACAAATAAAGGAAGACCTATCAGAATTACACCAGACTTCTCACCAGAGACCATGAAAGCTAGAAGATCCTGGGCAGATCTCATTCAGACTCTAAGACAACACAAATGCCAGCCAAGACTACTATACCCAACAAAACTCTCAATCACCATAGATGGAGAAACCAAGATATTCCATGATAAAAACCAAATTTACACAATATCTTTCCACAAACCCAGCCCTACAAAGGATAATAGGTGGAAAACGCCAACACAAGGAGGGAAACTACACCCTGGAAAAAGCAAGATAGTAACCTTCTTTCATCAAACCCAAAAGAAGATAATCATTCAAACATAAAAATAACATAAAAAATAACAGAAAGTAATAATCACTATTTCTTAATAACTCAACATCAATGGACTCAACTCCCCAATAAAAAGACATAGACTAACAGACTGGATATGTAAACAGGACCCTACATTTTGCTGCATACAGGAACCACACCTCAGTGTCAAAGACAAACACTACCTTAGAGTAAAAGGCTGCAAGACAATTTTATAAGCAAATGGTCTCAGGAAACAAGCTGGAGTAGCCATTCTAATATCAGATAAAATTGACTTTCAACCTAAAGTCATCAAAAGGGACACAGAAGGACACTTCTTACTGTTCAAAGGAAAAATCCACCAAGAAGAACTCTCAATTCTGAACATCTATGCTCCAAATGCAAGGGCATTCTCATTTTTACTAAAGCTCAAAGCACACATTGCACCTAACACAATATTTGTGGGTGACTTCAACACTCCACTATCCTCAATGGACAGATCAAGAAAATAGAAACTAAACAGGAACACAGTGAAACTAATTGAAACATTGAACCAATTGGATTTAACATATATATATATATATATATATATATATATGGAACATTTCATCCTAAAGAAAAAGAACATAGCTTTTTCTCAGCAACTCATGGTACCCTCTCCAAATTCTATCATATAATTGGTCACAAGATAGACCTCAACAAATATAAGATCAAACTAATCCCATACCTCCTATCAGATCACTATGGAATAAGAATGGTCTTCAATAGCAACAAAAACAACAAAAATCCCACATAGACATGGAAGCTGAACAATGCTCTACTCAATGATATTTTGGTCAAGGAAGAAATAAAGAAAGAAATCAAAGACTTTTTAGAATTTAATGAAAACTAAGGCACAACATACCCAAATTTATGGGACACAATGAAAGCAGTACCAAGAGGAAAACTCATAGCCCTGAGTGCTTCCAAAAAGAAACTGGAGAGAGCATACACTAGCAGCTTAATGGCACACCTTAAAGCCTTGGAACAAAAAGAAGCTAATTCACCCAAGAGGAGTAGAAGACAGGAAATCATCAAACTCAGGGCTGAAATCAATCAAGTAGAAACAAAGAGAACCATACAAAGAATCAACAAAACCAGGAGCTGGTTCTTTGAGAAAATCAACAAGATAGATAAACCCTCAGCCAGACTAATCAGGGAGCACAGAGACAGTATCCAAATTAACAAATTTAGAAATGAAAAGGGAGATATAACAACAGAAAGTGAGGAAATTTAAAAAAAAATCATCAGATCCTACTACAAAAACCTATACTCAACACAACTGGAGAATCTGGAGGAAATGGACAATTTCCTAGACAGATACCAAATACCAAAATCAAGTCAGGATCAGCTAGATCATCTAAACAGTCCCATAGCTCCTAAAGAAATAGAAGTGGTCATTGAAAATATTCCAACCAAAAAAGGGACTAGACCAGATGGTTTTAGTTCAGAATTCTATCAGACCTTCAAATAAGACCTAACACCAATACTCTTGAAACTATTCCACAAAATAGAGACAGAAGGAATACTACCCAACTGGTTCTATGAAGCCACAATTACTCTGATACCAAAACCACACAAAGATCCAGCAAAGAAAGAGAACTTCAGACCAATTTCCCTAATGAATATCGATGCAAAAATACTCAGTAAAATTCTTGCCAACAGAATCCAAGAACACATCAAAATGTTCATGCACCATGATCAAGTAGGCTTCATCCCAGGGATGCAGGGATGGTTCAATATATGGAAATCCATCAATGGAATTCACTACATAAACAAACTCAAAGAAAAAAAACCACATGGTCATTTCATTAGATGTTGAAAAAGCTTTTGACAAAATTCAGCATCCATTCATGCTAAAAGTCCTGAAAAGAAAAGGAATTCAAGGCCCATACCTAAACATAGTAAAAGCAATATACAGCAAACTGGTAGCCAACATCCAACTAAATGGAGAGAAACTTGAAGCAATCCCACTAAAATTGGGGACTAGACAAGGCTTATCTCTCTCTCTCTCTCTCTCTCTCTCTCTCTCTCTCTCTCTCTCCATATCTTTTCAATATAGCACTTGAAGTTCTAGCTAGAGTAATTAGACAACATAAGGAGGTCAACGGGATACAAATTGGAAAGGAAGAAGTCAAACTCTCACTATTTGCAGATGATATGATAGTATATGTAAGCGACACAAAAAACTCCACCAGAGAACTCCTACAGCTGATAACTTCAGCAAAGTGGCTGGTTATAAATCAACTCAAGCAAATCAGTAGCCTTCCTATACTCAAAGGATAAGCAGGCTGAGAAAGAAATTAGAGAAATGACACCCTTCACAATAGCCACAAACTATATAAAGTATCTTGGTGTGACTCTAACCAAACAAGTGAAAGATCTGTATGACAAGAACTTCAGGTCTCTGAAGAAGGAAATCGAAGAAGACCTCAGAAAATGGAAAAATCTTCCATGCTCTTGGGTTGGCAGTTTTAATATAGTAAAAATGGCCATCTTGCCAAAAGCAATATACAGATTCACTGCAATCCCCATCAGATTCCCAACTCAGTTCTTTAGAGTTAGAAAGAGCAATTCTCAAATTCATCTGGAATAACAAAAAACCCAGGTTAGCTAAAACTATTCTCAACAGTAAAAGATCTTCTGGGGGAATCAGTATCCTGGACCTCAAGCAGTTCTACAGAACAACAGTTTTCAAAATTGCATGGATTTGGTACAGTGACAGGCAGGTAGATCAATGGAATAGAATTGAAGACCCAGAACTGAACCCACACACCTATGGTCACTTGATCTTCGACAAAGGAGCTCAAATCATCTAGTGGATAAAAAGCCTTTTTAATAAATGGTGCTGGTTCAACTGGAGGTCAGCATGCAGAAGAATGCAAATCGATCCATTCTTATCTCCTTGTAGTAAGCTCAACTCCAAGTAGATCAAGGACCTCCACAGAAAACTAGATACACTGAAACCAATAGGAAAGAAACTGGGGAAGACGCTTGAGGACATGGGCACAGGGGCAAAGTTCCTGAACACAACACCAATAGCTTATGCTCTAAGATCAAGAATTGACAAATGGGACCTCATAAAATTACAAAGTTTCTGTGAGGCAAAGGACACTGTCAAAAGGACAAAATGGCAACCAACAAATTGGGAAAAGATCTTCACCACCCTACATCCGACAGAGGACTAATATCCAATATGTACAAAGAACTCAAGAAAGTAGACTCCAGAGAGCCAAATAACCCTATTAAAAATGGGGTACAGGGCTAAACAAAGAATTTTCACCTGAAGAACTTCGAATGACTGAGAAGCACCTTAAGAAATGTTCAACATCATTAATCATTAGGGAAATGCAAATCGAAACCACACAGAGATTTCACCTCACACCAGTCAGAATGGCTAAGATTAAAAACTCAGGAGACAGCAGGTATGGGGAGGATGTGGAGAAATAGGAACACTCCTCCACTGCTTGTGGGATTGCAAGCTGGTACAACCACTCTGGAAATCAGTCTGGCGGTTCCTCAGAAAACTGGGCACGATACTTCCGGAGGACCCTGCCATACCCCTCCTGGGCATATACCCAGAGGATTCCCCGGCATGCAGTAAGGACACATGCTCCTATGTTCATAGCAGCCTTATTTATAATAGCCAGAAGCTCCAAAGAACCCAGATATCCCTCAATGGAGGAATGGATACAGAAAATGTGGTCTATTTACACATTTTCTACATTTACACTACTCAGCAATTAAAAACAATGAATTCATGAAATTTTTAGGCAAATGGTTGGAACTGGAAAATATCATCCTAAGTGAGGTAACCCAATCACAAAAGAATACACATGGAGTGCAATCACTGGTAAGTGGATATTAATTAGCCCAGAAGCTCTGAATACTCAAGACACAATTAACATATCAAATGATTCCCAAGAAGAAGGAAGGAGAGGGCCCTGGTCCTGGAAAGGCTTGATGCAGCATTGTAGGGGATTACCAGGACAGAGAAATTGGAGGGGGTGATTGCGGAATGGGCAGAGGACAGAGGGCTTATGGGACTTATGGGGAGGAGGGAAATGGGAAAGGGGAAATCATTTGGAATGTAAACAAAGAATTTAGAAAATTAAGAAAAAACTGCAAAATTGTCACTGTCATTTCTTAAATAAATAAATAAATAAATAAAATGTTTACAAAAAAAAAAAACCTTTGAAAATTCTCCTCTAGCGCTTTACCCATTTCTGTGTTTTTTATTTCAGTGCTTGAAGACCTGTGGTTTTTGGAGGAGCCATGTTACGTTGCTTTTCATGTTCCTTGTGCTCCTGTGTTGTGTTTTATTCATGTGCTGTTTCAAATACCTCTTTAAATTTTCTTAGCGATTTTCTACTGAGAAGCCTTCTTTTTAGGGATCAACTCGATGTAGCCATCCAGAGAAGAGAAAATTTGCTTTTGGATGATGGTTCTATTTGCCCCTACTCTATGCCCTCCATTTCGTTTGTCATGGCTAGTTGCTTTTGGGGCATTGCACATGTTTTCTTTGTGCTTCTCAGTGTCTCATCACCATGTTTTTCTGAAGCTCCTTCTCTCCTCTCATTGGAACAGAGTCTGTCTTTGCCTATTTTGACTTTTCTTCATTTGTTCTCAAGGAAGCAACATGGAGTGTACCATCTTATCTAGAAGTTATTATTAGGGGCATCCATGGGAAACGCTGTTACATCTCTGGGTGAATTCTTTTAATCTTTTCTAACATGTTGATTGCTTCTATGTAATAAGATTTCAGGAAGCAGCATAGAACTTTCTAGTATTCAAAGCTTTGGGAAGAGAGGATGAAAATGTAGATCAGAGTCCTGAGAACATATCTTAAAGATTTGAGTACTAGCCTGGCATTGCTGGCTTGCTGATCTACCTAGGGTAGTCTGTGCATCAAGAGAATAAAGGTCTATTTTTTCCATTAATGTGTTATGAATATCTAGTATTGTCAGCTGTCTTCAGTGTTTAGAAGAGTTTTTCTTCTCCTTTATTCAGGCAGTTAAACCAGAGAGTAATGACAAAGAAACAGAAGCTACTTATGAAGCTGACATCCCTGAAGAGTGCTGTGGACATCACCCCCTGCAGCATTCCCTAAAAGGCTGGAGTGGTCCTGATGTCATTATAGAGGCTCACTTTGATGACAGCGACTCAGAAGATAGACGTGGCAACAACACCAGTGAACTGGTTGATGGTGTTAAAAAATTGTCAGTCTATACTCCTGACAAAGGTGAGTCTTGGGCATCTGTTTGACATTTTCTTACAGCACATGATTTGAGTTTTTTTTGTTTTTGTTTTTGTTTTTGTTTTTTTTGTTGTTTGTTTGTTTTTTAAGTTGGAACCTCCCTCTGTAACAGAGTAAGAGACTCATAGAATGCTTAGTACATTTTCAGAGTCTGTGGAGGCTTTCAGGAAGCGGGACATCTGGCCCACTGGTTATAAGAGAGGGAAGGAAGAGCCGCCCGTGGGTTCGTCTGGGTAGTGGTTGACACTTCCATGTTTGCTCAGAGTTACTGTTAAAGTTTGTGATAGGCTTTGCGTTACAGTTGGTAGTCGGTTGCGCTTTGTTCCATTCCACCAGGTGATTGCTAAGAGCAAAATTATCCTCCCTTCCTTTTTCTTTCCTTTCTTCCATTCCTCCTTCCATGCTGCTCTTCCTTTTCACTTGAGCTATTGAACTATACCTCCAGCCAGAATTAAGAAAGTCTCAAAATCCTTATTTAAAAACAAAACAAAACCTTTATTTTACTCTGTTTTACTTTAGTTCAGCATACAAATTTAAAATGTATTTGTTATTTGTGGTAGGCATAGATCACTTTAAATTTTAAAAATAAATTATCTTCAGGAAGTATTTTGACCTCAAGCCTTATAAAAAGCCAGTCTTATTTTTCTGAATGGCATGTAAGCCATGGGTTTGGTGATTATAGAAAATGTGAAATTGCAAACATGTGAATGAAGAGCTGTACCCAAAGGCTCTACCTGGCCACACTGTAGGAAGCTTAAGGGCTAGCAAGTTCAGTATTGAAGTATTTAGGTTTTCAAGAGGTTCTAAATAGGGAAGGTATATTTCCAGCCAGAGTTGAGTTTTATGTATACTTGGAAATGGAGAAGACCTGGACCTGGCAACACTGACCTGGAAGGCTGATTAGACAATAAGCATTGTTATCAGACATTTCTGGCCCAATCGTGAAACACTAGAAGGAATGCCAAAAGATTACCAAAGGAGGATTTTGCCAGACACCTTATGGTAAGGTCTGGCAAGCACAGCTCAGTACATCCTGAAGACTGGGCTGATTTCGGGAAGGATTGCCAAAGCATTGTTTTTCTCCATTGCTTATGACTTTAGCTAGAGAGTAGGCTCTGAAAGCATGTGTCCTTTTGGTGGCAAGGGTTACTCATTCAGAGTGACTCCCCAGCCTTGAAATGTACTTTGAATGACAGGCTAGTGTTCTTGGCTGTTACTCTTGTCTGCCTTCTTTTCCCAGGCACACTGACATGAGGGCGCCCAGGTTACTCTTGGTTTTTCGGTATGCCTCGGTAAACTTGTGGTTTCATTCTTCAGGGATCAGGTAGTTGGATCTTCATTTGGACACAATTCCTTGACATTTTTTTCTTCTTGTGTTTCTTCTTTCCTCCTTTATAAACAATTGAGTATTGTCTTTCTTCTTAGAGTGCATGTGTGTTGTATACAACGGCATCCATACTTCACTTAATGAGAAGAGAGGGATATAGCCAAGATCCTAAATAGCTACTTTTCTTTTTTTTTGTTAACAAGATCACTCAGAAGAAAGGTACTTAGCAAAATCAAGAAAGGAACATTTGAGAATAAGTTACTTGTTTCGCCAAAGCTACATAGAAGAAATCCTCTTCTGGTGACCCAGAAGATCTTAGCATTCTCTTTTCCCTGGGCACCAAGTTGAGGGGATGAAGCATCAACACAAATGCAAGGAGATGGCAGATGGAAGCAATTGCAGAATTGATGACCTAGGTTGTCAGTGATTTTGCTCTTTGTCCTTTGAGAAGTTCTCTTCGTCCTGTGAGAAATTCTGGAGCCAGACCTGTGCTGGATGTGCTGCAATTTCCATCTCCATCACAGGAAACTCACGGAGTATGTCACAAGTCCATGGTGGACGTGCTTATATTTTTCCTTATTCTCTTCATGAGTTCCTATTCTACTCCTATTTCCAGCAGTTCTACTATTGCTCTCTTAGTATCCTTGGCTGAGGGAGCATTTTTAATTCTTCCTCAGTGTCAGGTACACATCCCTCTCTCCAGCTGCCTCTCAACAGAGTTTGTGAAGCCATATGGCTGTTTCTCATTTCTTGTTCTCTTGATATTTAGGAAAATCGCAATTTGCTCTTTTAATAAAGCAGAGCATTTTTAAGGGTATTCCAACCAGCTTTTCTTGCTTAGGATAATATAAAATCTGGTTATAGTTAAGATGCTAGTACTTTTTGTATTGTTAAAGGATTTGAAAGTTGTTATTGAAATAAACCATAACCTTAAGAATATCATAAACTTTCCCAATACTTCTAGGAAGGTTCTTTGCTTTGTATTTACAAGTGTATTATTAATCCTAGTTCATGCTCATGTTCCAAAGTATCATTTTAAAAATCTGGTTTTTTTTTTTTTTTACATAAAACAAATGTTATATATATTGCATGTATATTCTTACATTTCTTCCTCTTTGGACAACTTCAGTTATCTTGTCTGGTGAGAACATAACCCCTATCCAGTTGTTTGCAGCAAGGTCTCATTGAATTAGTCAAATAGCCCCTGTATATCTCAGACCCACTAGTTTCTCCCAGGTAGAAAACATGAATATAAATATGCATATATACATGTATGAATAAGTGAGAGAGAAGATGGACTAAAGACCTGGCCACAATTGAAGATCCGGTTCTTGAAACTGGTCTTTTACTGCTCCACAGGCATGGCTTCTTGTCAGCATGGAAATCTGTCAGAATTGTTGGGATTGTAGCTAAGTTATAGAAGCACTTGCCCAGGATGCAAAAGTCCCTGGATTTGATCCTTAGCACTGGGGGAAAAAAGACCTGACATTGTATAGAAACTAAGGACAGCTTCATTAAATTTCACTGCTTTTAAATGCATCTGTGGTTTTGAAAAAAAAAAATGTTTTGGCAAAGGTTGCCTGGTTAGCAAGTTCCAAAGGATAAACGTCTTTGCCGAATGATATAATAGCTTTGTAGCTTTCATCACCAGCAATGGTAAGAGCAGCTTTGGCCTCAGAGTGAGGAGATCAAGTGATGTTCATTCCTATCCTCTACCTCAGCAGGGTGTTCTAGAGACCTTTTCCATTTCCTTGACTGAATACCAGTACCTGAGGGGTGAGCATCGATTTGGAGTGTGAGGTTAATGATACCTTTGCTTCTCTCTCCCAGCAGCCAGCTTCCATTTTCCCCAAGAAGAGACTCCCTGAGGAGTCCTTACTCTCTCCTGAGACTTGGATTGGTCTATGACTACTCCTCATAGGCTTACCCAAGTCACCACAACTCTCCATGCCAGTATTCCCTTGAGTTCTCTTTCCTCCTCCTGTTTGGCTTATGAACGCAGGCCTCTGTGATTATTCTGATGTGATGTTGAGTTATTGAAACCCCTGTCTTCTCCAAATTGTCTGTTAACCATTTTTCTTTCTCAGATCTGAATTTCTTCTTTTTCCAGATCTCCACTGTACATGATCATAATTAGTACGACTAGAAGACTGTGATATTTGCTTCAGAAATTAGAATAAATAATAAATACCTAGTAATTTTTTATTACCTAAAACTTTGTACCCATCTTTAAAAATCTGATTTTAAAAAGGTAAAAACTTGCCTAGACTTTTCTTTAACAAAGGATACAATGGGAATTTTTACTTCCATGTTTTTATAGATAGCATGGATGATACAGTAATGTTGGGTAGAGAGATCATACCCGAGGCCTGTGCTATCCTGAGACCCTTCCTCATTGTTATCCCAGGACCACAGCCTTATCTGTAGAGTTTTCAGAGGAGACACAGGCATAGAAGACCAAGTGAGACACTGGTGCAGTCATTCAGAAGGCGAGGCCTGATCCGAGCCAAAAGGCTCACCAGACTCTCTCCCACTGCCAATACTTGGCCTTTTAATATCTTGTCTCTACCAGTGGGGAGAATTGTCCAGACCTACAGTTTTTACCCTTTTCTTTTATGTACTATGAAGATTGAACCCAGGACCTCTTACACACTAGGCAAGCGTGGTGTCTCTCCCCAGCTTTCCAGTTTCTGCAGTCCAAATTAAATCTGTAAATTACTTTGTCATATTCTCTGCATATCAGTGTGTCAGGGTTACTCTACTTTTGATAATTTTCAGAAATTCTTACCAGGTCTCTATAGTAAACTCTTTCAGTTTAGGCATTGAAGATGTCTTTTTTTTTTTTTTAATTTTGTCATTTAATTATTTGTCTATTGTTCTGTGGTGTCAATAATTGAAAAATTTCAATTTTGATGTTATGACATTAATCATATTCTTATGTGATTTTGTTTTTCCCTGTTCTTAGGTGTCACCTCTCTTTCCCCACCTGATCTTTTATTAAAGATTTACATCTTGATGGGTTTTATGACATACATTGTTTATTGATTGGATATTGAGCCATTCTTTAATTCTGAGAATAAATATTATATAATCCCAATGTGTTATTGCTTTTGAAATATACTATAAGGTTCATTTAGGCAGTGTATAGTATATAATTTTTGTTTCATGTTAAAATAGATTCAAGATTTCCTTGCCATTTTATTTAGTATTTAGAGTCAAGATTATAATAGCTCCATAGAATGACCTAAATTTTTTTTACTAGTTTCTGTTTTGTTCCAGAAAAGCTGGTATAAACTGTGAATTAAATTTTTTTTTATTTTTTATTTTTTGGTTTTTCGAGACAGGGTTTCTCTGTGTAGTACTGGCTGTCCTGGAACTCACTCTGTAGACCAGGCTGGCCTCAAACTCAGAAATCCACCTGCCTCTGCCTCCCAAGTGCTGGGATTACAGGCGTGCGCCACCACCGCCTGGCTTGAATTAATCTTTTTTTAAGGTTAGGTAAAACATATTGTAAAGTTGTTTGTACCTGTTGTTTTTCAGAAAATAAGACTTGTTTTCAAACACATTGATATTTTTAAATTATGTATTTTTTCTTGTGCTAATTTTGGTATCATTTAATGAGAATTTATTCATTCAAATGTATTGCTATATTGATATTCCTAATACCCTTCAATTTTTAAAATTATTTTTAAATCTATATTGAATACTTTTGTATTTTTAATTCTGTATTTTAATTATTTAATCTCCATATTGACCCCCCCCTTCTCTCTCTTGCTCACTCATACTGACTCTTGAATCTTGAGCCTCACACGCAGGAGTGGCAGTGGGGTTGGGGAAGTGTTCTATATTTAGTTCTAGCTCCAATGCTGTTTATATTTCGAAGCAGAGTCTCACTAGTCTTCCAGGATGGCCTTGAACTGATACTATTGCCTTCATAGTATCATAGTAAGACAAGGACTTGAACTTGTGAGGCAGAAGGATGTGCCTCAGCCTCCCAGGGAGTTGAAATAGCATATTACTGCTAGACCCAGCTGGTTGGATATGTTTTTTTAGAAATTATTTTTATTCAGTGCATCATAATTTTATTTCCCAATAATTATCAATACTTCACTTAAAATACCAGTAAGATTATTTGTTAGAGATTTTTTAAATGGCTTAAATAACAAGAGATTCTTGGGAAATTCTTGGGAAAATATTTGGTCAAAACTCTCCTATTCCAGTTTAAGCAAATGCTCTACTCTGTGCTATATCCCTAGACCTCATAATCTAATAAGTATTTGCTTATATTACTAACCAAAATTATTACTGTATAAGAAGTAAGATTTCTCCTGCTATAATATGTAAACTTTGGCTCCTACACTCACTCTTTAATTGTCTTCTTCTGGAAATTATATTCAAGGATCTATTTCTGAATTATCACAGAGAAGGCTTTCAGGTGGCAGTAGCGTAGGCAGAGCACTGGACTGGGAGGGAGGGGAGCACGTGGGAGCCTCCCACCTGCTCTGTAATGAGTGAGCTGGACAGAGGCCTTTGAGTAGGTCCAGTTTCAGTGTTGGGAGGGATTTAATCAGCTAGACTGTGATGAGTCCTAAAGATGAATGGCTTCTGGTCTTCATGAGTACTGCCCAGTCTCTGGGAGACATTCTCGCTTGTGCCACCTTTCTTTGCCATCTGTTTATTCACAGAACATTTATGGGAAGATTGTGATGATAGCAATGTTCTGCCATATGCAAGTCTCTCATTTATTGTCACATCATTAGAGCATGCTGCCTATCCTTTCCACTTCCCCCCTCTTCTTCTGGTCTGCCTGGATATTTCTCTTTGACAGAATGCCTGAGGCCTGAGGGTTTGGGTGGCAACACACTTTTCTAGCATTACAAGTAATTGATTGAATTGAATTTGTTCTATCTGGGGTCCCCTCATAACACCTCGGAGTAGGTATGCTTGTCTGCAGTTTTGCTAGCACTTTTAGCACACAATTATTATAACTGAAACTTGAAACTAAACAGTTTGTCACAAACATTGTTCCTACCATTGCCTGCAGACAGGGGTTACCAGTCTTCCAGCATGTCAGTTGTTGTGTGTTCCTAATGTTCTCAGCCAAGAGCAACCAAGCGGAGGCAGCGGTACCCAGATGATAGCTTCTTGCTTTCCCCATAGCTGTTCTGCTCCTGGTGGGCATTCCACTGAGTGCACTGAAACCTGCCTTTCCCTGCAGCTCTCTGCTTTGGCCTCTTCTAACACTCTTCTCAATATGATGCTCTGTGGCTTCTTGCTTGCTGTGTTGTTCTAGCTTCCTTCTTGTCTCCTTAGACTATTTAATAATTCTGAGCTCCTTGGCAATGAGACAAAGAACCCTTTCCTCCTCCTCCTCCCTATGCTGTGCTCACTATACTGCAGCCCTCCTCCTCCTTATCCACCTACAGACCCCTCTCTCTCTGGTCTCCTCAGGCTCATGCCTGTTCATGGTCATGAGAGCAAATGCACCACTCTCATATCTCATGGCACATACATTATGTTGCCTTAGAACTCATAGAGCAGTGAGATAGCTCTTTGTTGAAGGTACTCACAACAAAACATGGGATCTCTGGGACCCACCTGGTGGAATGAGAGAATCAACTTGGTTTTTTTTTTTTTTTGGTATAGAATAGAGTTTATTCAGGGCAGAGGATGGGAGTTAATGGTGTAGTAGAGGCAGAGAAAGGCAGAGAGAGAGAGAGAGAGAGAGAGAGAGAGAGAGAGAGAGAGAGAGAGAGAGAGAGAGAGAGAGAGAGAGATTGAGAGAGAAGAGAAGAGAAGAGAAGAGAAGAGAAGAGAAGAGAAGAGAAGAGAAGAGAAGAGAAGAGAAGAGAAGAGAAGTGGAGGAGTGGAGGCCGGCCTTGACCACATGGAGAGAGGAGGGAGGGGAGGAGAGGCCAAGAGGGGCAGAGAGGTGAGAGTGCCAAGAGGCAAGAGTGATAAGAGAGAGCAAGAATTAACTTCTACAAGCTGTCTTCTGACCTCTACATGCAGACTGTGGCCTATGCATGCATGCATGCATGTACATACACACATACACAAAGTAAATAAATAAAATAATCTATAATATTAATTAACCAAAAAGATTAGAGAAGCATGGCTCTGAACAGAGCCACAATAGGAATATATTGCATATGTGTTCTTCCTAGCATGCAACGTTCTATGCTTATGTCAGTAGCTCTTAGTCAGGCACTTCAGATTCCTGATATTTCCTAATACAGTAGGTTAAACTACAAGGCAAACCTTTGTCCCAGCTTTCCCCCCTGCCTGGAGCCCTCCAGAGTACCTGACTTTCTTACCCATCAGAAGCTCTGATCTTTGATTTAAAAGGGGAGGGGTATGAAATTAGTTATAGATTGAATTATTATAAAAAATACTCAAAGTGTGAGATTCTAGACAAAAGTTAATTGTAAAAGTTTTCCAGCTGAAACTAGCTAGAAGCTACACAATCCAATAGTGCATTGAGACTCAGATAAGTGACTTGTTTTCTCAGGGTCCCAGAAGAAGTTAGTAGATTTATAAATGAAAATATTTGTGCCCATAGCAAGGAAGACATCCCTAATAGACTGTATTTGAAAAGAGCAAGCACATTGATGGTCTAGTTCACAATCCCCCTTTCTTGTTCCTACATTTCATCTGAACATCTACACTCTTGCCAGATACCTTATAATTTGAGTGAAGCTGATCCTAGCTGTAGAGTGAGGTCTTATTTGTTCTATATAAGTTTCTTGGCACACTAACCTGCCTTATGCTAGTAGGACTTACTGCAGCAATGGAAATATTCTAGCCTGAATGGCCAGTACTGTAATCACAAAGGCACTTGACCTCTTGGAGCAGGACTGGTATGGCTGAGAAACTGAAAATTCAAATGTGTTCATTTAAATCACTACATGTGGGTAGTAACTTCTTTATTGAATAGTGTAGCTTTATACTTTTGCCTCTTTCCAGAGATCAGTGACCCAAACATTTTAGTCAGGGTGGGCCTTACTCACAGTTCTGGGGTAAAGTTGTTTCCTTGTGGATATGAACAAGGAAACATTTATCCCTAATTACTATTGGCAGCTGTCCTATGACTTGCTAAGTATTGTGGATAGAAGAGTGAAGAACCAAAAATGTCTGAGCCCTCACAGCCATTAATGAGCCTTGGATCAACTGACCCTGAAGTCTTTCCTACATTTGGACTTACAATTATACAAACGAATGAGTCACCTTGGTTAGGTAAGCCAGTTCCAATTGGATTTTCTGTCCTTTCAACTATGAGTAACCAAGTAGAGGCAAAGGTATTGATAGAGTTCTTGTTTCCTACAGCTGCTGTCCCTCTGATGGGCATTCCAATGAATAAGTCTCATAAGAGAGGGAGAGGGTCATGTTGTAAAGGGTGCTGTGAACTAGGTACCAGTTCCACTCTACTTGCCTGCCATGTAAACTTGTCAGGTTCTTTTCTTTGGTTCCAGGGTGTTTATTTGTTCATGGGTATTATGCTTATTTGCACCCCATGTGGTATTTACACACAGTAAGCTTTATGCTTGTTGTTGGCGAGTCAGGCTGAATACAAAGGGAAATCTAGTTGTTTGTCCTTGACAGGTACTTGGCCATTGAGACGAGACAGGAACACAAGACATGCTTCTACTTGGGTAGTAGGTACAGTTGGAAACCAGCTTCACTGCCATTAGATGCTTTCTCCATGGCTTGCAGGTACTATCTTGCAGAGTCAGGGGCCAAAAGAAAAAAAAAAGTATTAAAAAGCAGAGACTGCTAGTAACCACAGATAGTGTCATGTATAGAAAAGGAAACTTTTCAAAGAAGAGACAAGGTAAAAATGGGTAAGAAGAGGAGAGAACCTGTAGATGATAATGGATTCCCTGGACTTTGAAGGAAAAATACGATTTGCTAGATGGGAGAAGGTGAAGAATATTCTGAGTATGAACAGGGTCATAGAGGTAGATGAGTAGTAACTTCAGTGGGTCCAGTGCAGGGTGCATAGTGGAAAGTCTGGAGAGAAGGCTAGAAAAGAGAGTGTGCTAATGTTTGCAGTTATCTATGGCTGCTGAGAGAGTTCAGTCGGAAAAATTCACCTAAGGTCACTATGGAAAGGAGATCTGTTGCTAGAAAGGGGGGAGGAATGAGGACAGTGCTCATTCAGACCAGCTGGGCAACAGGACCTGCCTGCTGACAGTGTAGAACAGCCAGTGAGACCCTCAGAACCAGGAGTAACAGTTAACAGTGGCAGGTCAGATGTGAGGTAGGCAGAGGGAGTCAAGCCTAGCAGCTGTTGTGTACTCATAGTCTAAAGTGAGAAGAAAATGAAGGATAAGAAGGGCTGTGAACTTGAGTCTTCTAGAGGACACTCTGTGATACCCAGAAAGTGGTCCCACAGGAGGATGGTGAGATTCTACATGAGTGTACTGTTAATAAAGCTGTGGGAAATCAGCAAGCTTGTCAAGTACATAGGCTGCGCCTGGATTTACCCGGAGGAATCATTGCTCCATTAGAGCAAAACAAACTGGGACAAGGTGAATACAGCAAGAGAGCTTTATACAAGACCTAGAAGAAATGTTTGTAGAACAATGACGAATGTTTTGGAGAAATGAAGGAGTGACTGACTTTACTTTAATGAATGTCAAGTGGTTGAAGATTATTTTCATTGAAGAAGACTACTTTTCTTAGTTTTTAAAAACCAGCCATTATTCATGGAAGGTTGCTCTTTTGTATTCAACTCTTACTTTATAACAAGGTAATGAAAAAGTTCATTTTGGGATTCATTGAACAGGTCCAGAAGTGTGTGGATCAGCTCGGAAGAGCATTTCCGCTTGCCTCTTCCTGTGCTCCCGAGGCTGTTTGTGAAGTCAGAGTTGTAGCCTTAGGGAAGACCCTGTCAAGTCATTCCTTCCCTTTCCTCTCTTGGCCAGCCTGTGCCACATTTATTCACTTGAGCAACGAAACATTTTTTTTAACCTGTTTTTTTAACCTCCCTTCCTTGAAGCTTTTTTACTTTAAAAAAAAAATCATAGTAGGTTTCTTATTAGCATGGACTCATTGTTAAAGTTTAGTTAGAGACCACTCCTTCCTTGCCACTGCACTGAACTCCGTGTGCCTGCAGGTCCATCTTGTTGGCATCCAGTCCCCCTTGGATCACTCTCCTTCCCATTCTCCTTTGAGAACTTTTGGAGATGGCTTTCAAGTCATGCAGAAACATGCCAAGGGGAATCTGCCTGAGTAATGGCCTTGGGGTAATGATGTTTATGACTTGTGGAGATTTTCAAAATGCTAGTGAGGATTCCAACTTGTTCTGTTAGATAAAAACTAGGCTCTGTGTTTTCGGCTGTGAAAGGCCCATCAGTAAGGGCAGATTGTATTCAGTTGAACACTGTTTATGTCTTTCAGATAATGCTAAACCAAAATATCCCATAATGGTAATGTCTGAACATGTCTCCTCTCCTACCCCAAGTACCCACTCTCTAGTCCCCTGAAAGAAAGTGCAGCCTCATAGTGAAGTTTGTCCTGTTCCTCAGCCAGTGGCTCCAACCTGGCCAGCCCCTAGATCTGACTTGGACTTCTCTTGAGCCTTTTAGCTGTTCCACCCCACACTCTCAGCTCACTTTGCCCTAGTTATTGGTTTTTTAGTTTCTGGTACAAGTGCTACTTAGCCCTACTGTGCGGTAGGGTCAGGATCCAAGTCTGTTTGGCTAGCTGTTGACTTCTCTAGTAGCAAAATGGTTTCTAACAGAATATGTCAACACAGTGCAGGATAAGAAGAATTGAAGAAGCATGTTTGCCATTTTCTCTATTCATAAAAATCCTTTGTAATAAACACCTTGACCACTTCATGGGTTCTCGCATAAATCTAGTGAGGTATTGGGAGGGAAACCTCCTTTAAAAGGATGAAGTGCTGCCTCCATTGTGGGATTTTCCAGACTGGTTTTTAAGCCTAATGTCTCTTGAGCTAAGGAGTATCACATGAATCTCCTGCAGAGGTTCTTGGACTGCACACAGCATCATCGATGAGCTTTCTTGGTCTTTGGTGACCCTTCCCCACTGGGGTCTCCTGTCAGTGCTTTGCCTGCCCGTGTGCCTGAGCCTGCTGCTCAGGCCCCAGAGCCTCCAACAACACCCTGCTCATTTTTCCCATTTTTCTGTGGCTCCTCTCCTGCTGTGAAGCTGCCCCATCCTAGCTTCTCCTGTGAAGATGACTCCTTTCCTCACAATCCCAGCTATACTTTAGAAGTGTATTTGTTTTCTATCACCATGCGAAAAAAATCACCTCTGGCTTGGAGGCTTAACACAATGCATCTGTTATCTTGGTTCTAGAAGTTAGGAGTCAGAAATTGGCTCATCCAGGTCCTTTGCTCCTGGGCTCTTCACAGGGCTGTGGTCAAGCTTTGGGTTATTTGAAGGTTGGACTGTAAGAAAAATCTTCCTTAAGTGTCTGTGGAATTGACTAGAGTTAGTTCCTGTCAGGCTTGGAGCCGAGAACCTCAGCTTTTGCTGTCTGTATGCTGGAGGCTGCATTTGGCTGCTTCCCATACAGGTCCTTCGTGATTGAAGCTGGCGTCCTGAGACGGAGTGAGAGTCAGATAGCAGGATGGAAGGTACAGTCATATGTAACTCATCATGGAAGTGGCATTATCTTTGCTCTAGTCTGTTGTTTAGAAACAGATCATAGGCCTGGCCTATGCCTGAGGGGTTGGAATTATATAAGGACATAAAACAGGAAGGTGGACATGCGTTGGGCTATTGTTAGCCTGGTTATTGCAGATAGTTCCTTTGTAAGTCCTCACCTCTTCCAACAACTGTATGGTCATCCCTTTTGTGGCTCTTCTCTATAGCTATCTAGCTACCTTTGACTAGTATTTTTATGGTTGGCTTGGGCTTTTATTTTCTTCATGTGACTGCTTTTGCACATCTTTAATTCAATTGCAGCTCCTAGTACAGGCTTTTTTTTTTTTTTGTATATTATTCTGCAAAAGATGCCTTCCTTCTATTATATGAAACTGAAGGAGCAAACCAGTCCCTCTCCTGTGGAATGCTTGAGTCTCCTTTGTTGCTCAGCATCTACACAGCATCCATTTTATAAATCGAGAAATTTGAGAATTGGTGACAAGTCAGTAACTTACCCACATGTTTGTAGGCTGGCTGAAGAGGCTGCTCACGTAGCCCTGATTTGCATTCATTGCTAGAGCCCGTTATCTTAAAGGAAAAGCACTTGTCCATCAAAGACATAAACAATACCAGCTTAGAACATTAGCTGTTTTTGAGTGGTTTGTTGTTCTGTTTTCTGAGCTGGCCCCTGTTCCCTTTCAATAATCATTTAGTGGTCCCACTCTTTCTAGGTCATAACAAATGAGTTGAAAAGAGGGATGGCCTTTGGGGAAGCAGCATTTAATTTCTTTCTCTTCAACCACTAGCAATGGAGCCTTCATTATGCCTATTTAAGATCTTCTATAGGGTGACTATTCAGTATACTTTAAAGGCTTGTAAGAGACATGGTATCATTTGGTATCTGTGGGCCTGCAAACTCCAAATGTGATATAATTCATCTAGTTTAGCGTCCCATGCTTGGGGCCAATCCCTGTATAACTCTCTAAGATAGCTTCTAAACTTTTTCATTACTTGTCTTGTTAGTGTACTAACTAATCTTTAGAAGGCACATAAAGAAATGATAGCCGAGTTTTAGTGAACACATTTGTGGTACTGAAATGTTGGCATCACAGTAGAATGAGATGACTGGTCCCTTTAAGAAAAGCTGAGGTGAAAGCCAACTTACACTTGGAAGAATCTTTCATCTGCTGAAAAAGATGCAGAACGGGAACATTACAGACAGACAGAGGTGAGAGCACACTAGTGTGGACGTCTGCATTTTAGGTCTTTGGGGAGCCATGAGGCTAAAAGCCAATTAAAGCTTTAGTGGAGAGGAATTTAAAAGTCGTTTCTCTTGGGTAAAGGAAAGATTTAGAGCAGAGAGTGTTCAGAGAAAAGCAGGAGGGTGTTGAATTAATGTAGCCAAATCCTGGGAATTGGAACCACTGCAAAGCCCCCATCTAAGATGACCCTGTAAAGGATTCAGGCCCCAAAGACTCTAGGACTTGGGACCCCGAGGATATGTGTGCATGTTCAGCCTGAAGAGGAAAATGCCTGCATCCTGTCATGTTGATTCCTCCTTTCTCTAACCTCTTGCCAGTTTTCAAATTAATATAGTTCAGAGAAATTGATAGTCTTGTGAGTTTTTTAATCTCTTACTGATTGGGCATTAACTTCTTTTTCATTCACTTATTTATCTTAATATATTAAGGCTTTCTTTTACCAGTCTCTGTCCATGTATTTCCATCAGGTGGTCTGTTGGTACCTAATTTATATTCCAGGTGATATTCCTAATCTCTATCTCAGGATGTAGACTGTGCATCCATCTTGGAAAGAGAATATCACCATATATTTGTTCTATTGTGACCTTGAACTCAGAGAGTCCAAAATGAAGTTGACTTTCCTAGTATCTAGAACTTAGGCAAATCACTTAAATGGCGTGGTTTCCTTTCCTGTTCTATGTCCATTGATGCCATTTCATTTCTGAAGTAGTATGGCATCATAGCAAGAGGATGAGGCATTGGCATTAATCAAAGTCAAACTTGAATCCTGACCTATCACTGTGCCTTCCTAACTGACATCCATTGAAAAGCATGATATTTGGTATTTTTGAGCCTTGTTTTTCCAAACTTTAGAATTGTGGTAGAATTCCCTGCCTACCTCACTTGGTCTTCTAGGGAATATTAAATCCAGTGCTGTATGAGAATCATCTAATACAATGCCAAGTGTGTGATACCAGCTCAGTGATGAGTTACTAGCTACTTGGTTGAGTGTGGTGAACACCAAGCTTTTCACGTACAGGTCTATGTTTGGGGACAAGGTCTCACAGAAGTTTCTTTTAGAGTGTGGAATAATGAGCTCTGCATGTATTGGGTTTCCCTCCCACTTTTTACAGATGTGGTTGGCTTCCATATTTCAGAGGAGCCAAGGCCCTTGTGTAAGCTCCTCTGCAGTGTTTCAGTGCAGCACAGTTGGCATCTCAGGCTTTCTGCCTGAGTTAATCTTTTCTCCTGGGCTCTGATCTTATGCCTTCCTTCCCAGGGACCTCTCCTTTTTCTATTGTGCTCACTACTACCACACCTTCTTGACTTGTTTCTTCCTATCATCAGCTAGCAATTTTAAGCCCCTCTTATCTTTAAAAAAATATATTCAAAACCATGTGGCATTTTCTCTCCCTATATAGCCACCACCCTGTATCATCCTGTTCCCTCACAGCTAGACTTCCCGAGCCCCAGTCCACACCCTCATCACCACAGTTCACATCACACTCAGTTCCCAGGCACGGCATCCTGGCTTTTCTTTGTTTTATTCATTATGATTGGTCTCACCAGCATTACCTGTGACCTTGTTACTATAGCCACATTGCTGAACATGCTTTTCCCATTGAAATGCTTTCAGGCTTTGGCTTCTGTGATCAGACATCAGCCTCCTCCTCCTCCTCCTCCTCCTCCTCCTCCTCCTCCTCCTCCTCCTCCTCCTCCTTCTCCTCCTCCCCCTTCTTCTTTTTTAACTACCTCTCTGACCACACCTCAGTTTCCTTTGGAAACTTTTCTTCTGTTACTTTTCTTGAAAATTGATGTTCTAGGGCTCTCATCCCTCCTAATCCAAACAGTCTCTGAGGGAGAGCCATTGTGTTCATTCATCCATTCTCTATACACAGGTGACTTACATGGACTACTTCTAGCCCAAATCTTCCTCTTGAGCATCATATTTAATAGCAGCTGCCTCAGGCTCACTACCCCCTTATGTCCTTTCATGCTTCCCTCAGCGTGCTCTTCCTCTGCCAGCCCATTGCTCCTCATGCTTCAGTGTGCCTAGAATCACCTGAAAGGCTTGTTTCTGGGCCGAGTCCCCAGAGCTTTTGGGTCAGTAGGTATGAGGAGGAGCTGAGGTTATGATTTGCATGGGTCCCCAGGTGATGTTTATGCTACTAGTCTGGAAAATATACTTTGAGAACTCCTGTTATAAGAAAATAAGGCACAATTTTCTGCTGTCTGCTGTACCTTATATACCCCTGCAGTTCTAGATCCCCATGGGCCTCTAAATCTTTTCAAGTTTTGTCTTCTAATTGCCCCTCTGTCCAGGACCCTTCGCAACTAGAATGTTCCCTCCCCCTCTCTCTTCCCCATGAATTTGTTTATTTATTCACTTTCCATTCTGATCATAGCCCCCCCCCTCCCAGTCCCACCCTTATTATACCCTGTGTCCCCATTCCTCCCCCATTCTCCTCAGGGGAGAGCCCCACAGGTTATCCACCCATTCTGGCAGAACAAAGCGCATTCTCTCCCACTGAGGCCAGACAAGAAAGCCCATCTATGGAAAAGGACCACAACAGAATCAGACAGCTCCTGTTCCAATTGTTAGGGGACCCACCCGAAGAACAACCTACACTTCTGCTACTTATGTGTAAGCAGCCTAGGTCCAGCCCATGCATACTCTTTGGTTGGTGGTTCAGTCTCTGTGAACCCCTGTGGGCCCAGGTTAGTTGGCCCTGTACTTCTTGTAGTGTCCTTGACCACTCTGGCTCCCTTTTTCCTTTCCCCATTCTTCCACAAGATACACTGAACTTTGCCTATTTTTTGGCTGTGGGTCTCCACATCTGTGTTTCCATCAGCTGCTAGGTGAAGCCTCTCAAAAAACAGTTATGCTAGCCTCCTGTCTGCAAGCATAGCAGAATATCATTAATAGTGTCAGGGATTGGCTCTCTCCCATGGGATGGGTCTCAAGTTGGGCTAGTCATTAGTTGGCCATTCATTTGATCACTGCTCCATCTTTATCCCTACCTACACTTCTTGTAGGCAAGACAAATTTTGGGTTGAAGGTTTTGTAGGTGGGTTGGTGTCCCTCTTCCTCCACTAGAAGTCCCTGTGTGGCACATTAACACAATGAAATACTACCTATTAAAAACAAAGACATTATAAAATTTGCAGGTAAATAAATAGAACTAGAAAATATCATCCTGAGTGAGGTAACCAGAAATGCTTTCTTATAGTAGCTTGCTAACTGTTCCTCCTGCCTCTAGTCAGTTTTCCTGAATCTTTTTCCAATATAGATACTAGTGTAAATTTCTTCACATAAAGATCACATCAAGACTGTTGCCTTTATTCTCCTTTAGCTCCCCATTGATATAAATCTAAACTCTGTTTACAGACAACCTTCTTTCCTTCTCCCTCCTTGTTTTGTATATCATGAATTAGGCAGAGAGAGAGAGAGAGAGAGAGAGAGAGAGAGAGAGAGAGAGAGAGAGAGAAGAGAGAGAGAACACGTAGCATATGTCTCATCTGGTAGATGTGTGAATGTGTGAAGCTCTGGATTTAATCCTCATCACCACACAAAACTGGGTGTGCTGGCCTGTGTTTATAATTTAAGCACTTTGAAAGTCCAGGGTTAGCCTCTGCTGTGTTGAAGGCTTGCCTGGGTTATATGAAACCCTACCAAAAGAGCAGAGGAAGTGGGTGGGGAGAGGAAAACAAACAGCAAATATGGCAGCCATTTTACACACCTCCTTACCGCTTCTTCTTGATAGCTCTATACAGAATATGCTTTGAATCTGAAATATTCTCACAGGCTCACATTTTAAATGCTTGCTCCCCATTTCTTGATGCTATTTTAGAAGGCTACAGACCTTTTAGGAGATAGGGTTTGACTTTGCTGATGGAAGTAAGTCTCTAGGAATAGGCCATCAATTGAGCCCTAGTTACAGATACTCTCTTCTTCCTGATCTACCTGATAAAAAGAATTGTTCTCCACTGAATGCTGGAGCTACTATGGTACGATCTGCCCAGTTGCCTAAGACCAAACAACTATAGATTGAGCCCCATGAAACTATGAGGCAAGTATTTTGTTACTCCTGTAAATAATTTCTTCCAGGAACTTTGGATAGAGACACAAAAGTAACTAACACAGAAAATTAGCACCAGAAAAATGGGATTAGTACTATGAATAAAGTGATCATGAGGTTCTTAGGCTTTCGGAGCTGATTTGTAGGAACAATTCAAAAGAGTCTGGATCTACAAGCTAGAGGAGAGCTGGAATGGTATAAAAGGAACGTGCTGAGCCATCTGGTAGGACTTTGAAAGGTCACACTGCCTATACAAGTGTGGACAGTGAGAGAAAGGACTCTCCTGGGAACTGGGATAAAGGCATTCCATCAAAGCCTTTGTATTTTACTCATGATGTCCTGAAAATTCAAAAATGGAGTCCAAAGGTAATGAACTAATTCGGTGAAAGTATTTTCAAGATAACATAGTATTAAGACTTTAGAATAGTTATTGTTTGCTGCTTTTAGCCAGGTTTACAGTAAGACTCATGAGCAAAAGGTAGAACAGGAGGGTTCAAAAAGTGGGAGTTTGATCAGAAAGAATATATAAGTAGATAAAATGGCTATACTACTTAATGAGAGTAGAAACATTGAAAAGAAGCTACATACTTTGCATTGGGACAATAGGAGAGCTATCTTGAAGTACAGCTTGGCCCATTAAAGGCCCCAGAGTTTATAAAAATAAAAACTCATTTGCAAGACTTTTATTTGAAAAGAAAATGCTGCTAATTTGCCATTCTGGAGAAGAGTCATGTGGGGAGATGTTATTGTAGATTCAATTTCCAAGTGTGCTGGCTAGTTTAGGTCAACCTGACATAGCAGAGGAGGGAGCCTCAGCTGAGATCAGTTAGAAAATGTCTCTGTAAGTTTTAGGCTGCAGGAGCCGCAAGGGCATTTTCTTGAAGTCTTTTTTTTTTTTTTTTTTTTTTTTTTTGTATTTTGTATTTGGTTTTTTTCGAGACAGGGTTTCTCTGTAGATCAGGCTGGCCTCGAACTCAGAAATCCGCCTGCCTCTGCCTCCCAAGTGCTGGGATTACAGGCATGCACCACTGCCACCACCACCCAGCTTGGGCATTTTCTTAATTAGTGATTGATATGGGATGGTCTAGCCCATTGTCAATGGTGTTACCTCTGAACTGGTGGACCTGAGTTCTATAAAAAAGCAGGTTGTATAAATCAATTGGAAGCGGGTTAATAAGCACTAACCCTTCATGGCCTCTGTATCAGCTCTTCCTCTGTATCAGTTCCTGCTCTGCTTGACTTCCTGTCCTGACTTCCTTCCATGATGGACTTTAAAGTAGAAGTGTAAGCCAAATAAACCCTTTCTTCTGCAAAATGTTTTTTGTCATGGTGTTTCATCACAGTAATAGTAATCCTAATTAAGACACTGAGGTACTCAGAGGCCAGTGTAGCCATGTCCAAGAGGACCCTGCATCTTTTCAAACTAGCAGTAAAACTTGGCCCATCCATCAAGTGCTTTTTCTCAGGCATACAGAGTGTAAGAGTTAGAGAAATCATGGATGTCTCCACCAAGATTTCTTTTCTTTTTTTTTTTAATTTGTTTTATTTTCTATATTCTATGTTTACATTCCAAAGGCTTTCCCCTTTCCCAGTTCCCCCCCCACCATACGTCCCATAATTCCTCTCCCCCCCAACTATTCCCCAATCATCCCCCCCCACACACACGATTTCTCTGTCTGGGTCTACTAAACTGGATCCAATCTTTACAGGCCCAGGGTCCTCTCTTTCTTCTTCTTGGGAGTCATTTGACTTGCTAATTGTGCCTTGAATATTTAGGGCTTCTGGGCTCATTAATATCCACTTATCAGTGATTGCATTTCATGTGTATTCTTTTGTGAGTGGGTTAACTCACTTAGGATGATATTTTCCAGATCTAACCATTTACCTACAAATTGCATGAGTTCATTACTTTTAATTGTTGAGTAGTGTTCTGTTTAGGAACTTTCCCCCTGTGCCCATGTGCTCCAGGGTCTTCCCAAGTTTCTTTTCTAATAGTTTCAGTGTGTCTGGTTTTATGTGGAGGTCCTTGATCCACTTAGAGTTGATCTTAGTACAAGGAGATAAGAGTGGGTCAATTCGCATTCTTCTGCATGTTGACCTCCAGTTGAACCAGCACCATTTGTTGAAAAGGCTATCTTTATTCCACTGGATGGTTGTGGCTCCTTTATCAAAGATCAAGTGACCATAAGTCTGTGGGTTATTTCTGGGTCTTCAATCCTATTCCATTGATCCACTTGCCTGTTGCTGTACCAATACCATGCAGTTTTTAACACAATTGCTCTGTAGTACTGTTTAAGGTCAGGGATATTGATTCCCCCAGAAGTCCTTTTATTGTTGAGAATAGTTTTAGCTATCCTGGGTTTTTTGTTGCTCTAGATGAATTTGAGAATTGCTCTTTCTAGATCTATGAAGAATTGAGTTGGGATTTTGATGGGGATCGCATTGAATCTGTATATTGCTTTTGGCAAGATGGCCATTTTTACTATATTGATCCTGCTAATCCAGGAGCAAGAAATATTTTTCCATCTTCTGAGGTCTTCTTCGATTTCTTTCTTCAAGGACTTGAAGTTCCTGTCATACAGATCTTTCGCTTATTTGGTTAGAGTTACGCCAAGGTACTTTATGTTATTTGTGGCTATTGTGAAGGGTGTTATTTCCCTAACTTCTTTCTCAGCCTGCTTGTCCTTTGAGTACAAGAAGGCTACTGATTTGCTTGAGTTAATTTTATAACCAGCCACTTTGCTGAAGTTGTTTATCAGCTGTAGAAGTTCTCTGGTGGAGTTTTTTGGGTCGCTTAAGTAAACTATCATATCATCTGCAAATAATGATAGTTTGACTTCTTCCTTTCCAATTTGTATCCCTTTGACTTCCTTGTGTTGTCTAATTGCTCTCGCTAGAACTTCAAGTACTATATTGAAAAGATATGGAGAGAGAGGGCAGCCTTGTCTAGTCCCTGATTTTAGTGGGATTGCTTCAAGTTTCTCTCCATTTATTTTGATGTTGGCTAGCGGTTTGTTGTATATTGCTTTTACTATGTTTAGGTATGGGCCTTGAATTCCTGCTCTTTCCAAGACTTTTAGCATGAAAGGATGCTGAATTTTGTCGAATGCTTTTTCAGCATCTAATGAGATGACCATGTGGTTTTTTTCTTTTAGTTTGTTTATGTAGTGGATTACATTGATGGATTTCCGTATATTGAACCATCCCTGCATCCCTGGGATGAAGCCTACTTGATCGTGGTGAATGATCGTTTTGATGTGCTCTTGGATTCGGTTGGCAAGAATTTTATTTAGTATTTTTGCATCGATATTCATAAGAGAAATTGGTCTGTAGTTCTCTTTCTTTGTTGGATCTTTTTGTGGTTTAGGTATCAGCGTAATTGTGGTTTTGAAGAATGAGTTGGGCAGTGTCCCTTCTGTCTCTATTTTGTGGAATAGTTTGAAGAGTATTGGTGTTAGGTCTTCTTTGAAGGTCTGGTAGAATTCTGCACTAAAACCATCAGTAAAACTTGGCCCATCCATCAAGTGCTTTTTCTCAGGCATACAGAGTGTAAGAGTTAGAGAAATCATGGATGTCTCCACCAAGATTTCTTAAAAAAAAAAAAAAAAAAAAAAAAAGCCTGAGGATCATTTAAAAGAAATGGGATTTCATTTCTACCTGTAGGGAGCCCCTGAGAGGTCAACATTTGAATATGATGCTTGTGCTATAATTGTGAGTTCACGGTGCTGAAAATGCCTAAAATAATGGTATGCTTGCTAAGGAAAACTCCAGACAGTGAGTGAAACTGGCTTATGCCCTGTGTGCTGTAGGCTGCCAGGCAATAAGGCTGGGGTGAGACCACGTGCTCCAGACACTGAACAGGGAGCTACAAGGTTTGCTGTCAGCTTCCTGGGTTGCATCTTACATAAATCTTCCTTGCCATCCTCCTATTCTCGCTTTGGGTATGGAAATGTTTGGTTTGTGCCATTGTATAGTGGGAGACTATAACAGCTAAGGTTTTACCTCAAGTCTCAGGAGGAACTTTAGAATTTGAACACTGTGGGAACTAGTAAGACTGGAGACACGTGATGTTAAGGTAAATGTGCTTTTGTATTAGGAGGTGGCCATGATTTTTTTCTTATAGAACTCAGGTTCACCAGTCCAAGGGTGACACCAAATGGGCTAGGCCCTCCCACATTAATCACTAGTTAAGAAAATGCCCTACAGGCTTCCTACAGCCCAATCTTATAGAGGCATTTTCTAAGGAGCTCAACTGAGGCTCCCTCCAAGCTGATGACTCTAGCTTGACTCAAGTTGACCTAAAGTTGTCAGTACACTTAGAAACTGGCTTGGGGGTAGGGTGGGGGTTAGGGATGGGGAGGTGCTGTGGGTGTCTAGCAGTAGAAGATTATGTTTTAAATTTGAAAAGTACCCCACAGGCTCCTTTTTTGAATGTGTGTTACCTAGCTGGAGGGTTATGCTTTAGGGAGCCTGTGGGACCTTCAGGAGTTAGGGCTTAGCTGCAGAAGTAGGTCAGTAGCAACAGGTCAGGCCCTGGTTTTGGTGCTCTCTGTTTTCTGGTCTGACACATGTGAACAGCTGTCTTGTGGCAAAACCTCCTGCAGCCATGGTGCTCTACTCTGACATATGGAGTAAAGTAGCTCTGAGCTGAAGCTGGAACTATGAGCTAAGACATTCAGACCAGTAAGTTGATTCTATTTAGTATTTTGGTTGCAAAAGTGATCACTACATAGTATTGTAGGTTACATTTTATATATCAAGAAATGTGACTTATTTTACATTGATGTTATTGTCTTCTATAGTCTTGGCAGTCACTTGTGCCAGGGTTAAAGGATTATATTTATTCAAAACTCATCCTAAGAAACTAGGCTCAAACCTGTAATTCTACCATTTAGGAGGCTGAGGCAGGAGGATCATGAGTCTGAGGCCAGTCTAGATTATGAAGCAAACCCTTGTCACAAAGCTACCCAAACCACCTAAGCAACAGCAAAGTAGCTCACAGTAAGAGCTGATGAAGACAGTAATGTTAAAACCATCCAACAGTATTTGCTAGCATACTTGTGTCAGGGTTACTACATGTCCACAAAAATCATACAGTTCTCAGTTATAAAGGTAAAACTTTGGGACAGAATAACTTATTCAAAGCTGCTTAATTTAAAGTAATAAGACTTGGGTTTTATTTTGCCTCTCTGACACCAAAATATTGAGGTTTGTCATCTCTATTGATGAAAGCAGTGGAATTACACCAAGAGGACCCTATCATTTGATAACTCTTAAGACTTAACAACTGAATTCCAGATTTCTCCGCCACCCTTCTACATACATTGGAACTCATCCTCTGCAACTATCTTGTTTCCAGATCTTGTCATACTGTGTTAGGAACATCTCAGACTAGAGACATGACGGGTTCTGGGCCCCATTTCTGCTAAGCCCCTTCTTGCTTGATCCTTGGGCGGTGCTACTTCCCCTCTTTAACTGCTTATTACTTTTCCACAAGACTCTTGATAGGAATGCCTCCGTGTGCACTGATGAGGAAAAGCAATGTGAAAGTACCTGCTTCTGCCTACCCTTTGTGCTTTTGCCGTAAAGGAACACTGCAGTGCCACAATGAAAGCTCCCTGTGTTTCTTGTAAAGATTGCCACTGCCGTTCTTTAATATCGTTCTCTACCCACAGTTACCTGGAAAAATGTCTTCTAGCATTGCAGGTGAGCCTTTTATTCAGACATCCCCTCCCACAGAAAAATTTAAATATTCTGAGGCTGACTTTGACAGCTTGAAGAAGCTAGAGCTGTTGGCACCCCTGAACCCCTTACAGTAGTTATGGTGACCTCTGAGAGGTGAGCGAGGGATTCGGTGTAAGAGAGATTCCTTGAGCTGCAGAAGCATAGGGGAAAGAGCCATGGAAATGCCTGTCTTCTTTCTCTCTAAGATGACTGGCTTCTTCCTCACTCTCCTGACCTAAGACCAAGGCTTGGCAGCTTAAAACAAAGGTCTTTCAGGGGTCTTTTCTTCTAAGGGAAGGCCCTCTGTCAATGACTCAACAAATTCAAGGCCAGACCAGGATATGTTTACATAATGGTCGGCCAGTCATCTATCTTGTTTTTCCTAAAAGGAAACAACCCTAAATTAGGAAAGGAAGACTTTTCAAAGAATTTATAAAACCCTGGTCCCCAAGGGGAGACTCTGTGGGCTTCTCAGATATGGCCTCTGCTTCTTGGAGGGGCATTATCTTTGTGTGTTTGATATCTCTGTATTTACTTAACCTTAAAAAAAAAAAAAGCCTGTTTTTAGTGGCTTGGGGGAAGAATTCTTGGGGCTGCTCAGTAATAAAAAAGCACTTTTGCTCTTACAGAGGACCTGGGTTTAGTTCCCAGCATCCACATGGTGGCTCACCACCATCCAGAACTCCAGTTTTATAGAGTTCTTGATCCCATGCCCTCTTCTAACTTCTGCAGGCATTGTTCGTACATGATACACTTAACATACGTGCAGGCTAAACACTCATACACAGTAAATAAAATCAATTTGAATTTTTTTTAAAGAATCCAGATGACATTGAGAATTTGATTCGTGGTTGTAGAGCTAGAAATAAAGCCCAGATTCTTCACAAGAATCTGAGACCTTCAGACTCCACCATCAGAGTAGACCTGGAACAAACTCTAACACAGATCTGTAGCTCAGGGTCAAGTTGACTGACTGGGGCAATGAAGGGATCTCCACTCCTGAATTGGTTTAAGGGCTGGCAATATCCCTGGCTATCTGGCAAAATCAGGTGGAAATTCTTTTAAAAGAAAGCTTTCTTAAGCATAGGCCTTAGATTATTCAATGATCTGTAAATGGAATTATAAATTCTAACTAACCCATATAAAAGACACACAATCCAGGTATTTTATTTACAAGCTGTCAGCCTTGATTAGGCAGCTTTGGAGCTATTCTAACTTACATCCCAGCCACATATCCCTTGTTACTTGCTGCTGCTTCTGGCCATGTGCACATGGCCCATTGCCTCTTATGGCAACTCTCTCTCTCTCTCTCTCTCTCTCTCTCTCTCTCTCTCTCTCTTCTACCCTCCCTTCCTTTCTTTCTTTCCCTCCCTACCCCCCTCTCCCTCCCTCCAGTCCTTTCTTCTTTCTCTTCTCTCTCTACCTGCAATCCCAGCCAGGTAACTGAAAATCCCCCTACCTCTATTTATTGCATAATCATAGACTTTAGCCTTTTATTGACAGATTAACTTGGGGAGCAGGGCTCACACAACAAAAGCTGGAGTACCAACCCCCTACAGTGATAGGTACTTACATATACCCAGGCACTCAAGATGGGCGTGAATTTGTCACATGCTCTTGATATCTGATAGAGTAACACCCCTACACTTACTTTTAAAGGCCTTAGCCTTGTTTTTTTTTTTTTAATTTATATTTTTAAACGTATGTGAGTGTTGGCTGGTGAGATGGCTCAGTGGTCAAGAGCACTGACTGCTCTTCCAGAGGTCCTGAATTCAAATCCAGGCAACCACATGGTGGCTCACAACCATCTATAGTGCGATCTGATGCCCTCTTCTGTTTGCCTGAAGACACCTACAGTGTATATACATATGATAAATAAATAAACCTTTAAAATTTTTTTAAAATGTGAGCGTTTTATGTGTATCTGTCTGCATACCATGTGTGTGCCTGATGCCCATAGAGGCCACAAAGTTGTGCTAGAACTCCCAGAGCTGGAGTTCCAGGTGACTTTAGCTTTCATATAAGGACTGTGAAGCAAACGAGTCCTCTGCAAGAGCAAGTGTCCTTATACACTGAGCCCTCTCTCCAGACTCGGAACACACTTTTGATTATTAATTATTTGAGGTGCTGGGTATTAAGCCTAGAACCTCATGTATGCTAGGCAAGTGTCTGCCAGCCCTGAAAATGTCTGATATGCTTATAAAGTATTAAGAATCATTAGGCTTGTTGGCCTATTATTTTTATAGGGAATAGCCAATCAGAATAAATTTTCTTACTAAGGTTGAGTTGCATTTGGTCTTATACAGGTGTTAATGCTAACTCTAGTAAACTAGAACTTTCAAACTGTTTAAATAGAATTTCAGATCATCGATGGAAAGAGGTAGGATTTTACTTGACTCTCTTCCCATAGTATTTCTTGGAGAGTCTTGGAAAATAGTTTTGAAAACAATTCTCCTTTAGGGCTGGTGAGTAGCTCAGCAAGTGAAGGTGCTTTCCATCAGACGCAGAGGTCTAAGTCTGATCCCATCCCTGGACCAACTTGAGAGAAAGAGAGAATTAACTCTTTCAAGTTGTCCTCTGATTTCTACATACACATCATGGACTGAGTGTGCAAATATGTACTACAAACACATACACACACACACATTAATAAATATATGATCAAGAAAATTATCTTTTAAATATTTGGTTTAGAGTTGTTTGAGACAGAAAGGACGTCAGAGCTGGCAGCTCTGTTTTTCAGTGTGGCAAACAGCACTGTGGAGGTCACAACCTTTTCCCTACTGAGAACCACTGGCAGTTCTGCCCAGTGCTCAGATCCATGCTGGTATTGCATTGCTCTGTTAGAGCAGTGTTCCTAAAAATCCATCAAAAGCATTTTAAATACAAACCCATTTTCTACTTTTCAGACCCATCATTTGCAGTGGTGAGGACATACTTAGCAGCCCCTTCCTCCTCTCTCCCTCCTTCACTCCCTCCTTTCCTCCCCTCCCCTCAGAAGCATGACCTCTGCTGGCCATCCTTGCCACTCTTGTGATTAAGGCTTTGCTATGTCTCACTTGGACTGTAACCCCAGCTTTCAAAGCATTCAGTTCCAGAGCATACCAACTTCATAATCCCAACCATCTCAAGAGAGAATAATTTCTGACTTCTGGGATGCTTAAGGGATAGTGTCTGAGTCTGGACCTATATGTTAGAAAATATGCTCTGCTGAGAATAGCTTTGAATCCTAAAATAGTGGTGGCTTAAATGAAAAGAAGCTTATTCATCTCACACATTAAAGAAGACCAGATGTGGGCAGGTGATGGCTTGTAGGATAACCACTCAGGTTTCCTCCTGTTCTGCTGCTCTGCTGGCCTCCAAAACCAAAGAGAGTACTCAAGAGTGAAGCCCTTATCCCAACTGTAGTATGAGGGAAGAGAAAGCAGGGTCTGGACCTGAAGGAACCTTCCTGAAAGATACTAGTAATACTTTCCCTACATGTTAGTGGTTAAAGCTATGGCCCAAACTGTCAGCCATACATAGTTGCAGAGCGTTTTGGCCAGGCTGCCCTGCTAAAATTTGGAGCACTCATTATTAGGAAAGAAGAAGGTAGACATGGGCAGTGACTAGTCTCGGCCGCGGAGCTTGCTCCACCTCTCCCCCAGCCCTGTCGTTCTCCTCTAGCAGCTCTTTCTCCCCCAACACTGTGTCTCCAGCCTGTTGATAAGTACTGTAAATGTCTTACTGGACCATTTCTTTTTCAGCATTAGTCCTTCCTTGTATGGAGTAGTGGAAAATTTTTGTGGATTTAGTAGTTATAGATTTGTTGAACCTCTGCTCAACTTGGTGGACTGAAAGTTTAAGTACAGAAGTACAAAGCATACAAACTGTATGTAAAGACAGTCTGTCACTCTTGGATTGTAGACCTTTGTATTGAGCTGATTGCTCAGCATGTATGGCCAGCTCCAAATTAAACTCTAGATTTCACTTCCTTCTCTAAACTTTAAGCGATGCCCCTACGAATGTAATTGCCAAGGTCAGAAAGCTGGAAATAACCATTCACTGTTCATATGCGAACCCACTGTTTCTATGAGAACCCTTAAGTTCTCATAGAAAATTGCCACCAGTCAGTCAGCTTAACTGCAAAATACATCTTAGTTCTCTAGTGCCTGTATCACAGCTTTGTCCTCAAGCAATTTCTCTCTGCAAACTCTTAATCTGCTCTGCTCTTCCCCCTGGACCTCGCCTTTCTGGGCCACACCACTCTGGGCCACGCCACTCTGCGACAGGCCTCTCCTGCCCTGTTGTTTCTAGGCTTAAATTCTGGACTTGTGTATCCTGCAGGGAAGGCCACATCTGATTTTACTGCTGTTGTTCCTTTCTCATCTCTTGCATAACCCATCCTTGTAGTGCTTTCTGGTTCCCTTTCTGGTCCTTGACTATAGTCAGGACGGTACATGAAGAGCGCCCTGCCCCCCACTCTCCTTCACTTTGATCCTCACACCCTTGCTGCTTTTGCCCACACCATCCCTGTGTCTTGATGTAAATGTCATTTCCTCATAAGCCATTCCTTAACCTCTAAACTATATTTCCCTCCCTGGCCTTCATCCTTTAGGGATGTTTGTTTTGTTTTGTTTTTCCTGAGAATTCATCACAAATTATCATTTATATTTACAGAGTGTTTACTTACTAACACCATTTCCATATCCATGTAAATAAGTTTCTTGAGAGTTTAGAACATACTTCTCTTACTAAAAGCCAAATCCTCAATATCTAATAGTCAATAAATATCTTATGACTCAAATAAATGAATTAATAAATGACTTCAGATTAAGCAATGCAGTACCTTTAATTAAACTGGCAACTTTACTCTTCAATGCAGAGAACTTGGAAAGGTCATGTTTTAGGTATTATGGAAGTCATGCCTGGGCCCATTTCTGTTCTTGGCCTTTCATTTTAGATGTAACCTGGTGTACCCTCTGGACTGGCGGGCTTGCTGTTTTCAGCATGGAACCTAAAGTGATAGTCACCTTACAATGGAGCTGGCCTTTGTCTAGTGGCCATTCCCGAAGGATGCTTGCCCTGGTTCTGGGCTGTAATGGAAAAACTGGTCTCAGCTGAGTATGGTTACACTTGCCTTTAATTCCCAGCTCCCAGAAGGCTGAGGCAGGAAGATCACGAATTCAAGGTCATCGTCCCCTATTTACCAAGAAAACAGATAAGACAATGAAAACAAAACAAAACAAAACAAAAAGCAAACAAAAAGAAAGAAAGCTGTTTTTATTTCCACCATTCTGACTTGATTAACTTTGTAAATCCAAACCCTTAAATATCAGATATCTAAGTAGTATGCAACTATAATTTTATCTTTTTTTTTTCAATGAATTGTGTTAATCTGTAGAAAACACTGGGTATGTGTGTTTTCTTTCAGACTTTTTTTTTTTTTAATGTTCTGGAGGCAACTGTTGTATTTTTTTTTTCTTTCTGAGTTATTGATCAAAGCTAAGAGCTGATCTTGAGTGATTACCTTGCTTTTACTGATAGGTCATTTACTATGGGAGAGTTTGTTTTTCAGTTTTGGAAGACTGAAAATTCTGCTTTCAGTAGCACTATTGTGGGTGGATTTCAATGAAGATAGAAACATCATTATGAGTTTGAGACTACTGCAGTGGTTCTGGAACTTTGCCCAGAAGAGACAGCCAATCTCAAAAGGATTTATGTAATTTTTTTGGGCCTTGCAAATGTCTAAATGATAAGTGCATGTCTCTCTTGGCTTCCTGGAGCAGGTGTTATGTGAATTGATTGTGATCCTTGTTAACCAAAAATCTGTTATAGCTGGAGAAGAATGTTTTCAGAGAAAATGTAATCTAACAAGTGAGGATAAAAAATTAAAATTTCAGAAAGTCTAATTTGCTGCTTTTGCTCATGGGTGTTTTTAATGAAATGCTTCAAGTCAAAGCCTAACACTGCTTTCTTGTGGAGATGTGATTTCAGTTTCTTGAGTGAATGTGCATTGCAGCATTTAAGAATAGAAAATTAGGATTAGAGGTTTTTAAGCACTTTATTCTTCTTATGATGCCACTAAGAATCTTTTTCCTTCCTAGCAGTATTGGGGATTGCATCTAGGGCCTTATGCATCTTAGCAAGTGCTCAGTTACAGCAACAGCCCTTGTCAGTAAGAATTGACAACTAGGAAATTCAGAATTGGGTTGGGTCATTCATTCATTCATTCATTCATTCATTCTATACAGTTTATTTTTCATTGTTTTCTTTTTTTTCATTATGGAAAAATACGAAAAATACTAAAGTACTTTCCAAAATACTTTGTTAATGCTCACATATTCTGTGCTATAGCTAGCTTCTGTGAAGTTGTCAACCACAAGAGGGTAGGACTGTATGGTAAGGTCACCCATGTTCTTGTGAGTAACCCCTCACTTGCATTCTGTAAGAATGCCCAATTAAAAAGAAAGTAAAAGTTTATATTAATTTAATTTATGAGATGTACATGATAAACTTGCTTTTCACTTTCATTCTTCACTGTGTACTGGAGTCATGTGGACAAGATCTATACATTTTTACTTTCTGGCATGTTGACTGATGAACAATTTAATTTTAATGCTTTCTACATTTATGCTGTTTAGTATCTAAGTATGTTAAATAGGTCAAAGGTAGCCTAGGAGCAGGTGTTGAGTACAGGCACAGCTATGACATGCTTGGTCTTATCCAACCTGCTGCCCAGCAGCTGCCTTTGTTCATTCCTCTGTGAAGAAGTGCTGTGGAGTACTTGACCTCCATGAACCTTTCTAGTACGAATTTAAAGATCTCTGTGTGCCTAGTGGACATGGAACTAACTAGTTACTCTTCTTTTTTTTTTTTTTTCTTCTCCTACTTAGGGAAAGAAGATTCTAGTGCTCCAGTCATGAAAGACGAGAGCACCCCCACATCACAGGACACTAGAGCCTTATCAGAGAAGCCACTCCAGAAATCAGCAAAGGTCCTTTTCCACATATTTTCTCTACTTGTCACTTGGGATGCTCATCAGAACTGTAATAGCTTAGTTAATCAGAAAGTCAACAGAAACTATAAATTAGGGGAAATGGATAGGATTCTGTGACTTAAACATGTGAGTGTGTCTTTATTTGCTTGATTTGGGATGTTAGTGGCATCTTCAGGTGTAGGACCAAACATAGCTGACTCTTAACTCTTGGTGGCACACGTGCTGCAAGAATAAGATATAAAGTGAAACTGTAATGAGACTTCCTGTACCACAGACATTCATTAGTGTTATTCTGGGTTACACATCAACCATTTTGCTGAGAGTAGCTCTCTTGCCTGTCTACATGAGGAGTTTATAAGTTGTTATCCTGTGTTGTTGTTGGGTCTGCTATTGTTCATGGGTCATCCAGAGCTTCATCTCACTAGGCATTCTTGGGGACAACTGTGTTAAGATATGCTAAGTGGGAATGGCTGTCATGAGCAGGTAGCCCAGTACATGGGCCAGGGAGTTTTGCCTTCCTCTTCTCATAGTTCTTTGGTTGCATCCTGTGTTTTTGGCATGAAGGATGTGAAAATTATCACTCTGTATTATCTGTGTATTTATATAACATACAAATATATATGTGTATATATATTTATTTATATACTACATATTTATACACTATATATAACATACATGTGACAAAGCTATACCTGTTTTGTCTCACCTGTACAACATTTACATTTTTTACTTTATAATTTAAATTAAACAAACAAGGATTGTTTACATAAAAATTATACATTTTTCTTGTCTTGTCAAATCAAATTCTGACTGCACAGAGCTGTGATTCTCTGTGACTTTAGTTAAAGCCAGCCTCTGCCTGTGGAATTTCTGTCTGTAATTTCCTGTCACCCTTCCACCATGCTTATCTCTTTTCTTCTTCTCTCCATTGGATAATATTTCATAATGAATTGGACCTAAAAGTATAAGGAAAAAAGTAGCACTTCCATGCCAAATTTATGTGGAATCAGAGTCATTCCTAGGGCACTGACATTGAATGCATAATAGGTAATGCTCAGCTGCTCTCCATACTTCAGAAGTATCAAAAATTAAATGGACAAGCAAGGACTTCTGGTTCAGACACTATGGCATGAACTTGTTTTTCTCCTCCTACTAAATATAACTATAAATCCTGGAAAGAATATAATAAGAGGCATTCAGAGGAGAGCTGTGAACAGTAAAAAGGGGAGCTGAATTAGTTAGGAACTCTAGAGCTGGAGAAAGTCTTTCTGAATCTAGCCCAGAAATAGAGGGTGAGGCAAGGAGACCCACTTCTCACATCTAACATGAAACTCTCAAGATGTACCAGGAAATCCTGGCAGCAGCATCTAAGGAATTTGACTGGGAGCCCTGGATTTTAAATGGCCAGGGGAAGGGGCTCTCCTTTTACCCCAGTCCCCTAACCGCTCCCTACCAAGAGACAGCAGACATCTGACTGGCTTCAAGAGACCCCACAACAAGAAACACAAGCGTTTTTCCCCACTCAGGCCCCAGGCTGCCAGAGAACACAGTGAAAAGGGCAGCACTTTAAAAGACACAGAGCTCCCTTCTCCTCATCCAGAAGACTTAGCCTTTGGCCAGTAAGGCCCTTCTTCAACAGGCCTGTGGTCCCTATGGCCTGGGGAATCCTCTCTTGTACCTAGAGATGCTGAACAGCCAGGTAGTACCAGCAAGGGAGAGCCTGCTCTGATAAGATACTCCAATTTAGTAGACTGTCCTTGAAGGCCAGAGATATCCCTTTCATATTTACAGGTAGCCTAACCTGGGAGCTTGTCTTCTACTTCAAAGGAAGCAGACACCAGCAGGAATCCAGACATATCAAAATTGTATTGAAAACAGAGTTATCATTAGAACTGAATCCACTTCAGTAGGCTAAAGTATGCTGAAGTCGAATACAATTTCTGCCTCTGTCTATGAGAGGTTGGAGTAGGACTCAGATACTCTTAAGGTGATAGCCTAGAGGTCCAAAATATAGTAGAAACTCCTTAAGAACTATATATACCAAGAGCCAAAACAATTATATTAAGTGAGAAAAGATGTTCAGTTAATGTCAATGCCAAGGATATTGGGTTGTCCAACAAGAAAGAGCCCAATTGAAAGCTATTATAAAGATTTTTAACAAATATTACCCATTCTCTGGACACATTTGAGAAAACAGGAGATGTCAGCAAAGAAATAGAAGTTATATCCCAATTGAGAAGAGTAATTTTTTAATGTTTAATAGCATTTTAAAAGAAAGCAGTTACTGTTTTGTTCTTGGGAAATCCTGGTATTGTTCTTGTGGGAAACTTATAATGGTGGAGCTATCCAGGCTGCTCAGATCTTTATAAGACATAGCACATGCCTATCAAAAGTATTTTTATCTAATCTATCTCATTTATCCATTTGTTCATAGCTTCTTCCTTTTCCAGAATACTCAAATTGTTGCAGCTTACATATAGGTCACTTAGTTACAGAGTATCAGAGAGCCATTTCCTGGTGAACTCCTAAAGCAGGTTGTTTGTTGATCAGATAATGCCCTGCTGACTTTCTGACTGATACTCATATAAACAATGACTTTGTCTTTGGTGTTTTCAGGTGGTTTACATCTTGGAGAAAAAGCATTCCCGAGCAGCAACTGGTATCCTGAAACTCTTGGCTGATAAGAACAGTGACCTGTTTAAGAAATACGCCCTGTTTTCTCCTTCAGACCACCGAGTACCTAGAATTTACGTACCTCTCAAGGACTGTCCCCAAGATTTCATGACCCGACCTAAAGACTATGCCAACACGCTGTTCATCTGTCGCATCCTAGACTGGAAGGAGGACTGTAATTTTGCCCTGGGGTAGGTGTTCTCTGGCAGAAAACTGCAGAGCACAGGACAAAAGCAATGTGGGCGGGCTTAGGCAAGCAGGTTATGTCCTTTAGTCTTCCTTCTTTACTACGAGCCTTGCTACTGCTGCAATGTGGCCCCATCTTCTAAAACTTGCCCACAGGTCACCTATAGACTGGTTGAATTACCAAGCAAACACCATTGCTTTTCACATAAAATATAAATACATTCTAGATTTCTTCCTGCTATGTCATAAATACATACATAAATCTGTGTACTGCAGATAAGTTCTTGTTCTAAGTAGTCAGTCTTCTAATTTCAGACCTCATGTTAAAATATAAGAAGTCCAACCATATTCAGGGAATCTGTGGCTTCTTTGCTTTACTATGAACATGGAGACATGTTTGAGTGTTGGGCTTGTTCATGAATGCCAAAGACTCCATACATAGCATTGGAGATAGAGAGGAGCACAAGGGCACCATGTTTTGATGGAAGCTGTCAAAAATCACTCATGTAAGCATATTTGTCATAGTCCTTAGACTCTTAAGGATTGTCATTTTATTTTGTTTGAAGAATCTGCTGGACCTTCATCATAAGCACTATCCCTATTTCTTCTTATAGCTAGTGTTCATTTTGAAAAAAAGTAATATTGTGTTAGCTCCTTTTTTTTTTTTTTACATTTTATAATGGTGTCTAGTTTTTACATCACATAGGATAAAAGGTAAATATATAATGTAGAGGAGCCTGTGTGAATACTTACTTGTAGTTCAGTGTAGTGCACATCCAACTTGTCTAAGATTCTCCATGAGATGCTCTATGCTTATCAGAGCCAGTCCTGAGTGAATGACCACTGGCCACTATGTGCTGCTCTTGTTAGATTTATTCTACTTGTGCATTCTTCATGCTTAGTCAGTTCAGCTAAGCAAAATCTATGTATTAAGCCAGGCAGGGTGGCTCACCTTTAGTCCCAGCACTGAGAAAATCAAGGCCATTCTGGTATACATAGAGACTTTTAGGCCAGCGAGGGCTACATAATGAGACCCTTCTCAACAAACAAGCAACCAACCAACCAACCAACAAACCTATCTATCCATCTATCTATGTATCTATGTATCTATCTCTGTCTCTATCTATCTCTGTATCTATCTCTGTCTCTCTATCTCTCTCTGTCTCTCTCTCTATCTCTATCTATCTATCTATCTATCTATCTATCTATCCATCTATCTACCTACCTATCTATCACATCATGTGTCACACTGATGTAATTTAAGAAGCCTCACCCCATGCCCCTTTTCTAGTTATGTGAAGGCTGGAGTAATTTCCGTGGTCTCAGAGCCGCTTAGGAACCATTGTGCTTTTTTTTTTTCTCTCAAGTATGTGGTTGTAGTCTCATCATTTTAAAGCCTAACTTATTATCAAAGAATGACATCAGCCTCTCAAGCTCCAAATAGTCCTTCTCACAGGCTTTGCCAGTTTCTCACCATCAAATCAAAAGGCCTGACAATGGCTGTGCTACCTGCTCCTGTTGACTGTGTTGCCACACTGATGGGCAGCGACAAGGGAAACTGCCACGTGAGAGCAGGAAATCCAGCTGTCTTTTATCTGCCTTTCTACCATATCCTATTGTGCAAGCATGATTGGGCCATTTCCTGAGTATTCAAGTCTAAGGGTGTAGTCAGGAAATCTTCCTGGTGTGAGTTTATGAAGGACCTTAAATATTCTCCATGCACAGCTGAACCCTTATCTCATCAGGAGCCCTTGGCTTGAGTTAAGTGCAGCAGCAGCAGCCACAAAGGGATCCAGGCCTTGGAAACAGCAAGTGTAGTCACTGGTTCTAAAGAAAGAATATTCTAAAATGATAATCATATGTAACTTCCAAAGTAAAGTTCAACTATTATATTTAGATGAAAAATTATGATTTGTCTACATTTGTAATGTAAAGTCATTCAAATTGTATTTCCTAAAACCATGCCTTCAAATTCTTTGTGAAATGAAAATTTACTTATAAAATAAAGCACAACAGCTTTCCATAATGAGGTTCTCAGATGGCATCTGTTGCCCAGAGGGTGAGAGCTGCAGCTGTCGAGCTGTTGGTGGTCGCCTGCCGTTTTGTTCTGGCTATCAGTTACTGATCTTTAGGAATTGAGGTCACTGTTTCCCAGTGTGCACATGATGTGCTACAGTGCCTAGGTTTCCTCCTTCATCTTTGCCAGGCTTTGACCAGGAGCAGGAGGTAGTAGTTGCAGTGGGTGGAAATGGATGGTCAGCTGCCACATAAACAGTACCTAAAATCCAAGTTCGCTAAGGCATCTTCCTCCAAAATTTCTTCCCTGGGCCTACCTCTTTTCCCTAAAGAGTCTTGAGCTTCTTCTACCCATGACATTGTTACCAATTCTTTAAGTCCAAAGTTAGATTCCTTTTTGGTGGATAAATTTAGCTCAGCAGACAGCCTTTAAGTATGTGTAAGGTGCTATACCACCCGAGGAGCTCAGGGTGAGCAAGCTAGAGTAAGTTCTGGAAACTGTGACTAATAGAAGTCCTTGATATAAATGGCAAAGAGATAATTTGATTCTAAGAAATGGAATCCCACCTGCACTAATTTAAATCATGTGGGGATTACTGTTAGAAGCCAGTGGTTCTCCTTAAACTCAGGGCACAAAACCTAGGAGGAAGGATTATGAGAAATTCATAACTAGCAAAGCAGCAAACATACTGCTTTTCTCTCAAGCACCCTGACAAGACCAGCCACCCTCTGCTTGGCAGCCGGGCTCCTCTGCTTCTTTTGGCACAGCAGACATCTACCTGCATAGCAGCATAGACACTGCCTGTCTGTGGGTCACAAGACAGAAGTCACAGGGCAGACAATTGCATTGACCAAGTTACGACAGATAATTTCTAGGAAGTAGCTTGAAGCAGATGTGGGACCCAGGCCTCTGTGGCCTTCTGCCTCATGCGCAGGACTGTGACTCCAACTCTCTGGAAAGGAACATGGAGAAATCAGAAATGAATGTCCTGTCTTTTTGAGCTCCCACTATAGTACAAAACAAATTGTCTTAGGTTCTTTCAGAGAAAGAAAATGAATTTATGAAGGTTTGGAGGAGATAGAAGAAAGGGGAGATATAGGATCATTTCCCAGGAGACCAAAACTCTTTGCTAATAGATCTCCTGGACTGAGAGTCTAGAGTGGACAGAAAGGGGCCCGAGGAACAGCCAGAGAGTAGAAGCCAGAGGAACTGGGAGAACCTGAAGCAGGAACGCTGCAGAGGAGACAAGCGGAGTGAAAAAGTTTTGGGGGAAGGAGAGAAGAAGGTAAATTCTGCATGAAAAAAAGGGTAGAAGGCTCTTAGAACTTCCAGGCCTCAGATGGCAGATGCTGTGGTAGTGTAACCACAATGTCCTGAGAGCAGACCTTTGTAAAACCTACTACCAAGCTCCCACAATTCCTTCACTGATTCCCCCATCCTTTGCGGTTTCCTTAGGTGACTGTCTGCTCACGGCTCCACGGTTTTGTGTACCATACTTACTAGCAGTGACTCTCACCACTTGGTGAAATATGCAGCTTTTTAGTTCAACTCAGTTGGCCATTCAAAAAATCTTAGCTGATTCTCGGGCCTCCTTCAGGGTTTTCACATAGCTTCTAATAATTTCACTACTGTAGCTCATATACTGTCTGGATTATAATCACTTATTTGATGTTTTACTTGGCTATGAGCTTATTTTAATCAAAACTACTTTAGGATAAGACTGGTCAGATGATGAGGTGGAAATGAAGGTGACTCTCAGATCTGGAGCTAGGTTGACAAGGAAATACAGAGAATGAGGGGAAGTTTGGAATGGAAAGTGAGGAGACCCAAGCTTCCATGACATCAAGGTCAGTGTGTGCTTACAGTGTGTCACGTGTACAGCTGTCATGTGGTATCAGTGTTAGGAAGTTCGACATTTAGCAAAAAGATTGAAAAGAATATGAACATTTATACAATGTATGGCATCAGTAGCTTTGGGAAGATCATAAGCCATTGGCCTTGGCTTCCAAATGCTATAATTGCCTCTCTGGCATCTCCTGTGACACTTTGGCACCTCAGTTTAAGGTATGCTCAGAAGCCTTTACAGTTTGGAGACCCATAGTCTTTAGGGTTATATTCTGTTTTGATGTTTGGAATTGTCAGATGGAGTCTCACTTGACTTCTCTTTACAATATATCTACTACCTTTAGTGAATTATTAGCCTTGTAATTCTGTCAAAACCCAAACAGTAGTCTTAGTGAGCCCATGCTGGCATTTAGGGACCACTGCTTTTTGTCATAAATCACAGCATACTTAGTACTTTTAATATTTAGTAGTGGACTCTTGTCCAGAATAACCAAAGAGCTGCATTGGCTTCTTCTCTGGAATGATTTGCAATTATGTAATGAGATTTACAGTTTTAGGAACTCCTCAACTCTCTTAAATCTTCATTCCCTTTTGAAACTCTCATAGTGACATTTATGCTGGTATTTCTTAGACCTTTGTAAAACCTCCTACCAAAGCTCTAAAGATCACTGACTCAGCCTCATCCCTTCTACAATGTCCTGGGCACCAGCAGCAAGGTCACTCCTCCTGGGTTTGCTGTGGTTTCTCTTCAAATAATGTAAGAACTCTCGAAGGAAATGGAAGAGGTTCACAGTAGCTACTGTAAGGAACAAATAGTGGTTTTGTCAACCCTGAAGACATTTAGGGACAACTAAATATATAGGACGGGAATTGGTCTAGAGCAAACTGACATATATCTTAGATTATTTAACACGTTGTGGGGACTTGGAGGGGAAATGAATAGGTCAGTTCAGGTGCAGCAAAGGTGAGAGACTTATGGTTGAACTTGGGGCTGTCTGGGCTTAACACAAAGCTACTGGGGTGAGGTGGAGAGAATGGGTTGCAGCATTGCTCATTTTTCAATGAGGGCAGCAAGTTCTCTGAAGCCAATGGCTAAGCAACATGGAAGCAGTGGAAGAGAGGTTCTGATTGCCATGGTGTGTAGTGGGGAAGATTGAATAGGGTCTGCTCGAGTCTCTTTATCGCCTAGCTTTTTACTAGGAGTGTGTTTTTAAAGGGCCAGTCCTCCGTCACCTGATGGAAGCAAATACTTCCATTAGGTTTTGGTGTGTTTTTGAGACAAGGTCTTAACATATAGCACTGGCTGTCCTGGAACTTGCTGTGTAGACCAGCTGTCCTCAAATTCAAAGAGATCCACCTGCTTCTGTCTGCTGAGTACTGGATTTAAAGCCGTGAGTCACCACATCTGGCTTCTATTTTGTTTGGAAGATACTGAATTTCTTTAGGGAATAGATAAAAATTGATGGTGTGACTAAAATTACTTTATCTCAATTATTTAATGTTAGCAAAAAAAAATGCAATGGTGACCAGACCCTTAAATAATGCAAAAGGCAGAATTTAATGCTACAGAGGAATTGTTTACAAGATTAATAAACAGAAAAACAACTTTCTGCAACCCTTCCCTCCCATAACCCCCCACCTCTCTACAAAGTGAGTCTCACTTTCCCAAGGGCACACTTCTCATCTAAATAGTCTTCTAAGGGAGAGGCCAAGTTATATGAAACTGAGATTTTCAAGTCCTTTTCTGAGTTGTGACTGTAGCTTGGTAAGGGGTTGGGGTGGGGAGCAAATCAGGCTGAGGAGGGGGGCTCTTTTTTGTGTGACTGTTGAGCTCCACCTGGTGGCCTGAAAACATCAGCTTTGGGAGAAAAAACAAAAACAAACAAACAAACAAAAACACAAAAAACCCCTGCATCTTGCAGAAGTCAAGGGACTGCAGGAGAATAGTACCAATACAGGCCTCTTCGTGGTTGCTTTCCCAGAGAGCCTCATCACCAGGCCAGCCTGTAGTCTCTGTACAGGAGTACGAGCCCCTGAGTGTTTCCATCCTGGAGGCACCCTCACCTCCAGGAACAGAAACAGTTGCTGGGAAAGTATGTGTCCCCATTATCAAACAACATCCTAATCTGTCTGAAGAGATTTCGGGATTTGTGCTGGATTGACAGTTCTGAGCTGCTGTCCATGGTGGAGCCTCTCCGCCCCACCCCCACCCCCAGGCTCATGATGCCAAGGAAGAAGGTGCACAGAGGCAGGCACTGGTGATGCTGCTTCCTCTTAGACACAGAAAAATAAGGGTCAGAAGCCAAGCCAACCCTTGTGGAACTCAGCTCCATGCTTGAAGGCTTGCTAGTTTGTCTGTAGCCCTCAGCACCAAGATCCACATGTTGCAAATTTAATAGGCCATTTAGTATCAAAAGGTCAGTGATGTAGCACCTGGAATTTTTCAGCTGTAAGAATTATCTGGGTTCTGCTGTAGCCCAGACAATGTTAACTTTTAAAAAGTTCCATTGTGCATTTTAATTTTTTTCTTCAGAGAAATTGGTTTTGATGAACCCAAGTCTTAAGTTTCTCAATAATGGAAAAAACTCTCCATAAAACAATTCTGCCAGTGTCACCACCCCCACTGCAGTTCCTAATGCTCCTGCTTACAACGCACTGGTGTGGGCTTTGGGTAGTGCCAGCCTGTCCACAGTGAGCCTGCATTTGGCGTCTCGCTGCTCGCTTTGTGACAATGTCGATTCACACTTTTGCTTCAAAACCTTCCCTAAAATCATTTGGTATCGCTAAACCTCATTTCTAGTGCCAGGCACAGAGGCAAGAGGATCAGAAATTCGAGGCCATTGTCACCTACATATTGAATTTGAGGCCAGCCTGGCCTGCATGAGCCTCTCTCTCAACAAACAAATGCCCCCCCCCCGCAAGAAACCCAAAATCAAAATCAACAACAATCTTACTTCCTACCCACTCATGTATGTTTTTACTGTTAAAACATTTCCCCTAAGATCCCCATTCCATAATGCTGCCTTTTGCTGTGTCACAGAACTGATCTAGAAGAGAAGGTAGCTTACCTTCTACTCCTGATTATGGAAAACAGCATGAAGAGTATACGTCACAGACACTGTTGCGTTTGCCACACCTAGAGTGGCAGCCAGGCTTGAATAGTTACTGGTATTCTGGGCCCCAGGATCAGCCTGGGTCTGTTTTCCACATTTTATCTACATGGAGTTTGTAATGTGGGACATGGGTCATTATGTATGGGAGTGTTTATTTAAGGGTAGTGATGGTAGAGTACAAGAGTGTGTGACTTGTTCATAGATTAGCATTAAGGCTGGCAGTCAAAATATATTTAATAGCGAAAATAAGACCAGCTACCGAGGACACTAATTACCAATACAAATACAAAATCCAAACATATTCTCCTTTATGTAAACAGGCTTATTTGAAGGACTGTCTCTGTTATATCCTCCTTGGTCTCTAGCTGGCCCCTTTCTTTAATAACTGGCATTTTTTTTTTATCACTTGGGGCCGCCAATCTGATGCTTCCCATAGACAGTATTTATGCCCTCATAGTTCCTCCCACCAACAGGACGAAGCTTGACTACGCTGCCAGTGTTATTTGTATGTTAGGATCCAGTATTCATGGGGAATCTCTGGTGCATAGAAAGATTTGTGGTGGTAATCATTATAAACTCACTACTGAGGAAATGCTTCTTCCTTACAACTATTATTGCAATATCACAATTCAGATATAGTTTCACTTTTATTTTTGAAATATATGCAATTAAGTATTGACTATTAAAATTTAAATATATACTATTGACAATGACAGTTTTCTAAACTCTCACCCCAATAATTCATTATTAAGGGTTTGCTCTATATTTAATCAGATATTATTGAAATAATAAGATTATTATAGAAATGTTTATTATTTATGGGCTGGTAATATGGCACTCACAGACCTGGTGATCTGCATTCAACCCCCCAGACTCCATGTAATGGTGGAAGGAGAGAATCAGCTCCACAAAATTGCCCTCTCTGACCATTAATACCCTTCTTCCGTTCTCGACTGCAGTTCGTTTCAATGACACTGTGATGTGAGCAGTGACAGTCCTCTAGTACTTTTGTAGAGCACTGGTCATTGGATTTGTAGACTGCCTCCATCTTTGGGTTTGTGTGGTGCTATAGCTGGATCATGTGCTATATCTTCTTTCAGCTTTTGAGATTTCTCCACACTGACTTCTGTGGTGGCTGCACTAGCTTACAGTGCCACCAGCAGTGAAAAGGGGCTTTCTTTTGCCCACATCCTCACCGGCAAATTTCTTAGCCATGTTTATTTCCTCTTTGAGAACGTCATTCAGATCCATAATCCATTTTTAACTCACTCATTTGTTCTCTCAACCCTTCTTTTGAATTCTTTGTATATCCTGGATGCTAATTCTCTATCATAAAGCTAATTGGCAACTCTGTAGGCTTAGTCTCCACTTGTTTCTTTCCTTTGCTGTACAGAAGCTTTGTAGTTTTACTGGGGAGGTCCCATTTGTTAGTTGTTGGCCTTAATTCCCGAGGGAATGGAGTCCTGTCCAGGAAGCCCTCCCCACCCCTGTATCTTGTAGTGTACTGCCTATGTTTTCTTCTGGCAGCTTCAAGCACTTCAGGGTTCACACTGACGTCTTTGATCCATTTAGAGTTGATTTTTATGCAGGGAGATATTTAGATAGATAGATAGATAGATAGATAGATAGATAGATAGATAGAGGCCATATTTCATTCTGTGGGCATCTAATTTCCTCAGCCCAATGTGTTCAAAAATGCTATCATTTCTTATTTGTAATTTTAGCCTCTATCAACTATGAGATGACTGTAATGTCACCTCGTGTTTGGGTCTTGAATCTTGCTTTTTATCTCCATGTGTGCATTTGTGCCAGTATCATGCTATTATTACTACTTTATACCTCTGCAGTATAGCTTGAATCCTGGTGGGCTAACCCCTCCAGCATTGCTCTCTTGGCTCAGGGCTACTTTTTGATCCCATATGAATTTTAGTGCATTTCCCCCTATTTCTGTGAATAATGTCACAGGGACTGTAACTGACTGTGATCACATTGACTCTGTAAGTTGCCTTTTTTTTTTTAATGGAATGGCATTTTCACAATATTAATTGTACCAATCCATGAATATTGGGGAGGATTGTCTTTCCGTCTCCTAGTGCCTTCCATGATCCTTTTCTTCAGAGATTTAAAACTTTACATTGTAGACATCTTTCATGCCCTTGGTTAGGCTTATTCCTAGATATTTTATTGAGACTATTGTGAATGAGACTGTTTTCATGATCTTGTTCTGAGTTTGTTGTTAGTGTGCAGAAAGGTACTGATTATTATCAGTTGGTTTTGATTATTTCTAATCAACATTTGTAGAATTTTGTAGAATTTGTAAAGTCAACATTGGTAGAATTTGGGGGATCACTTATGTACAATATCATATCATCTGCAAACAAGGATAGCTTCACTTCTCCCCTATGTGTAATTTTAAATTTCCTTCTCTGTCTTACTGCTCTAGAGTGCTTCAAACACTGTATTGAAAAGGAGGAGGACAGCAGACTATCCTGTCTTGTTCCTGATTATATAGGATTGCTCCAAGGTTCTTTGCATTTAGCATGATGTTGGTATGTGTTTGTCATATGTAGCTTTTCCTATGACGAGGTTATGTTACCTCTACACCTCTCTAGAACTGTTTTCATGACATGTTTGTTTTGTCAAAAACCTTTTTCTGCATTGGGAATGGCAAAGACCTTTTTTTAATTGAGATATTTATGTAATTTTTGTCTTTAATTCCATTTATGTGATTTATAGTGTTTGTTAACTTCTGTAGGAAAAATAACATAAGTACACTGTACTTATGTCTGTAAAACTCAGAGATGGTAGCACAGGCTTACTGGTTGGGTGAAACGTGTATTATAGTTTTCCTTGGGCTCAAGTTACCAACATTTAAGTAATGAAGTGCAGAAGGAGTAGGAAAAGGGGAAAGGGAGTTAAAGTAATAATGGGGAGGGGGAAGGAGGCTTGGCTAGAAATCTGGAAAGCAATAGAAGAAATGCTGATATTAGGTTTAGAGAATGAAAGCACAGATATTACAAGATGACAGCTACACTAGACAAATGAAACTTAAAGTAAAAAGCATTTTATAATAATACTAAATTAATTTTAAGTTAAAAAACAAAATGAACAATAAAGTAAAATAGAATGCATATTCTCAGTCATTGTGTCTTCCTGGTTAGGCAGGACCCACCCCTGTGTTTGCTATTATTGCAAATCTATTCTACTTTTTTAGTACTGGGATTTTTTTTGGGGGGGTGGATAACTGAATTTAAAACAAAACAGTCTTCAATTTGTAGAAAGTTGACACGGTGGGCTGGAGAGATGGCCCAGCTTTAGTTCCCAGCGCTTCAGTTGCAGGGGGTCACACTCCCTTCTGGCCTCCACCAGCTCACAGGCACCTGTAGCTGCAACTCCAGGAAAGCCCACAGAACGCTATACCCTTTGAACAGCAATACATATATAAAAATAACAAAAGTTAATTATATGATTCTGAAATTTACACTGAAACAAAAATGTCAAACACACACTTTGGCAAGATAAATGCACAGTCTGCCAGTCAGTTCCCTGGTCGAGCATCGGGATTCTACTGTTTAGGGAAGATCAGATCTTAGTTCTTAGATAGAGGGGAGCCTTTCTGGGGGCATCTAAGGCCCCTTCTCAACAGCACAAGCTCTTTCACCATGCTGACTCATTAGATTTTTATCTTCTGCAAGCCCTTCAGTCTGTGCAGCTATCAAATATATCTCCACTGGAAATCCATAATAAATTTATTTAAATGAGGCACTTGAGAAATGTTCTTTCGAACTTAGTAAAATAAATGTTAATTACTACTAATAGGAACTAGGAGATGTTGATTTTATTTGGAAGGCATAACTAAAATATGATTTTGTCTTTATAAGCCATCTTGTAATTTCATGAACAAATTAAGATTGTTTGGCCCCAGCCTATAACCTGGTGAATTTTATTGCCAGGACAGAAAGCATAAGATGGGAAAAAAGAAATGTTTTTCTCTTTAATTTTAGCAATGCCCCAGTGACTGACATGACTTAGATGACAGTTTGTGGGGTTGGGTCCATCACCATACTTGCTGACTGTTACCGTCTTTCCCCTTCACACTGTCATTGCCACATATATGTTCCAGTAGCCTGGCTGCTCGTCCTTCTGGAGGACTGTCCCCATCTCTTAGTAGGCCTCTGTTTTCACCTGATAGTATTTCCATAGGTGTTTATGACAGCCTTGTTCTCTTGAGATCTTGCATTTAGAAAAATTTAACTCTGAAATTGAATGTCTCTCCTAGAATATGTTTCTCTAGAGCTTTTCTGTTAGTTCTTCCTGAGATGTGAGCTAGCCTTTCAGAAAAAAATCTCAATTCCCTCTTATTTCTGGAGCATTGACTTAGTAATATATTTGTAAATGGTTTCTAGTCCTATCTAGAACCTACCTTCAGCTCTGCCAGGGTTAGATCCCTTTGATCTGATCTGATCTGTGTATTAGTTACTTGCCTCATTTTTGTGACAAAAATACCAAACTAAAGAAAAAACTGTCAAAAGCAGGCTCACAGTTTAAGGGCACCATCCACCAGAGCAAGCAGGAGGTGGCAGATAACACTATGTCCACAACTAGAAGGCAGAGAGTCAGGGATGCTTGTGCTCATCTCCCTTTTCCCTTTACCCAGTGAATTAAAATTATATTAAATGTTATTAATTATGCTTTCTTCCCCAGCCTGTCCAATGGTGCTGCCTACATGCGTTAACCTTTTCTAAATAATCCCTCCCAGACAGGCTCAGAGATTCCTTTCCATGGCAATTGTAAGTCCCTCCAAGAAGACAGCCAAGGTTACCCATCACAATCTGTCATTCTCAAGTTTTCTCTAAGTTCTTCTGAAATCTTTGTACTTCCATTTTATTGCCCTAACTTTTCCCACCCCTCCTCCCATGGCCCTCACTTAGTGACATTTTATCTCCGTGACCCTTGGTGATTATAAGTAGTGTCCCTTTCCCTCTAGTGGCTGCTAGCAGGATCTTTGTTTCTCTGGTAGTACTAATGTTCCTTTCTACTTATTTCTCAAGTTCCCCAAACTAAAAGCCTTTAGAGTTATGCACTTGTGCTGTTGTTCCCAGCGCTAGACTCCCAGGGATGATAGGGTCACCAGTTGTTGTCCCCGGTGTCCATTTTTGGGTCATGGCTGTCATTTTGGGGCTTTTGACTTGGAAGATGTTTAGCTCTTCCATTCTTTCCTTTAATTCTTTCTTGCTTACAGTCTGTATGGTTTTTAAATTGAACATACTTTATGTTTAAATGTTGTATAACATTTAAGTAATAGTCAATTGTTGGCAGAGTATTCATTTCCAGCCTCCTGGTAGAGGTCTGAAACCAGTGGCGGCACTGAACCCAGCACACATCAGGTTTATCTATGTGTATAAACTTATGTTAAGGTTTAACTGATTCATTAGACACAGCAAGAGATTAACAACAATAACCGGCCAAATGGAATAATCATAATGGTACATGGTAATGAAATGTCCAGAAGTACTGCTCTTCTTACACTGTGCAGACATTAAGTAAAATAAGTACATGACCACACGCACCATACTCCCACAGAAGTTGGTCTGGTAGCAAAGATGGCTACAGGTGACTAGTGAATAGGTTGAATGTGCTGAGTAAATAGCAGGAAAAAAGGATAATGCATGCTCTGTGTAAGACCTAGTAGGATGGCAGGACACCTATTACCTAGAATAGCATGTGGCTAAAAATGTATGAATTATTTCTAGATGGTTTTCCTAACCATGGGTGACAGTGGCCAACCAATACTTTGGAAAATTAAACCATAGACAGGGAACTATTGTAATGATCTTCCAAAGCTGAATCTTAGCAAATGTCTTTGTCCAGGTTCTTACACTTTTTCCACATTAGGTGTAGGACTATCATTTATTGCCATAAATATCTTGGAGAAGAGCTCCCAGCTTTTCAGGATGAGACCAGGATATTTATTGTGGTCTACATCTGCTGTACCCACACATCTACCAAAACATACAAGAACATGCTTCCTTTCATGTAGGCATAGTTCTCTTAAACTACACTATGCCACATTATTTATGCTTCTTCCAGGAATTATTTAGTGATCTGATCAATAAATAGTTTTTTAGTGTCATTTAAATACTGTCTTGAGTTTGAGGCCAACCTGGGCTACAGAGTAACATCCTATCACAAAAAGGGGGTGGGGCAAGGCTCCAGAGTTTTATACCTCAGCCTCATATGTATGCAACCCCTTTACATTAACCCAGCTGTTTTTACTTGTGAGGAATCTCTCAGCTGCCTTGAATTGTAAATTGAGAAGTCAGTAGTGGACTCAGTGCCTGTTTATGTCAGTCAGCTCTTGTGCTCTCCATTTCAGAATAAAAAGAATTATTGTCGCCGGGCGGTGGTGGCTCACGCCTTTAATCCCAGCACTTGGGAGGCAGAGGCAGGCGGATCTCTGAGTTCGAGGCCAGCCTGGTCTACAGAGTGAGTTCCAGGACAGCCAGGGCTATACAGGGAAACCCTGTCTCGAAAAACCAAAAAAAAAAAAAAAAAAAAAAAAAAGAATTATTGTCTCCCTAGAATTGTCATAAAAGAACATCACACTGGAGGTAATAGTAAGCCAATCTCAAGAGACAGGTACCATATGTTTTCTTTTATCTGTGGTTCCTAGATTTTACATGGATAGCTGAATTGTGCATGCATATATGACTTGAAAAAAGCCAAAATAAAAGAAGTAATAAGCATCATGAGGATAAGAATAGCACTTTTGTAATTAAGGTTTTGTTGTTGTGTTTTTGTACATGGATTTTACATGGATAGCTGAATTGTGCATGCATATATGACTTGAAAAAAGCCAAAATAAAAGAAGTAATAAGCATCATGAGGACAAGAATAGCACTTTTGTAATTAAGGTTTTGTTGTTGTGTTTTTGTACCAGTTCTGGGTACCAAACTCAAGACCTTGTGCATGTTTACAAATGTCCTACCACCAAACTGCATTCCCAGCTACAAGTAGGTCTCCACTGTGACACAAAGTATCCTGACGCTCTTACGTCCTGGGTTCTCAGATCTTATTCCTAGAACGCTAAGTTGGGGTATCACTGTCTCTGCAGGCTAACACTGCAGTCTGGTGAGAGCTGTCTCCTGATTATACCCTTTACGTTACTAAATTCTTAAGATTTGCTTCTTTCAAAAAGATAGTGTTGCATGAGATAATATCTGGTCATATAATACCTTATAAAGTACCCTGAATGTATATGTTGTGGCATTTGTACAAGTATGGTGGGTAGAGCAAATGAAGATGGCAGTCACAAACCCATACTTAGAGTTTCCAGATTAATGGAGAGAGGTCACTCTGTCATGAAGACCTCCTTAGACATAATCAACTGTCAAATGTCCTTCTGGCTTCATTCTCTGTCACAGTTGGCTGTAGCTGGCAGTTGGCACACTGCTGTGCTATGACGATGGAAGCCAAGTCCACTCTAGTGAGAAGTTATTATTGTGGCCTTCATTTCCTGCTGCTGTCCTCTGTGTTTTTAAAGCCCATGAGGAAGCACTGGCGTGATTGTTCTCAGGGAGACCCTTACAGCCTTCCATTGAGCTGTTTGACCGAGATCGATCATGCAGTATGCATTAGTTCCTTTTCTCGTCACTATGACCTAATACCTTACAAGAAGCAGCTTAAGGAAGGAAGGTTTCTCTTGGCTCATAGTTCAAGGGGAAGCAGCTCATCATGGTGACATAGTGTGAGGCAGCTGGCCATATTGCATCTGCTGTCAGGAAACAGAGATGGATGGTGGTGCTCAGCTCACTCTCCTTTATATTAAGTCCAGGACCCAAGCCCATTGAAGGTGCCACCCACATCCAGGGTAGGTCTTTTCCCCCCTTAGTTTAACATTTCTGGAAACATATTCAGACAAACCTATAGAGTGTATTCTGTTGATGATTCTAAATTCAGCCTAGTTGACAGTGAAGACTAAACACCACACAGTATAAACACTCACACTCTGCCAGGCTCATTTCAACAAACTTGTTTTATTCACTTATCCCTTGTCTAGATCCCCATGTTACCAGGTCTTTCAGGTTAAACTTGTAGCTACTGCCTATTAGGTCTGTTTTTCGTCAGCCAAAGCGGACTACAGATACGTTAGAAAGTTTCTGCTGTGCTGCCTTTTCAGAGACCACATGTTGAAAGGGATGGAATACTGCCATCATCCACTACCATGCGAGTGTGCAGGGCCAGTGGGAGCTCAGCAGTGAGGACGGTTAGCTCTTCCGCCATCTTCCTCCATACCTTGTCTGTGTCTGTAGTGCCCCAAAATTTTACTTAAGGGACTTAATAAGGCAGTCTTCATCTATCCATTCTCTCCTTCTCCAAGTCTGTTTTTTTGTGAGCCCCTCTATATCTTTCCAAGAAAACATTCTCAACCAAATTTGTCTTTTGTGCTTGTAACAAAGAACCCAAACAGTTCAGGACATTTTCATTAGAGGGTTGGAGCGATGGCTCAGTTGTTAAGAGTTCTAGCTGCGCTTCCGGAGGTCGCGGAGGTCGCGGGTTTGGTTCTTGGCATCCACACGGCTGCTCACAACCACTGGCAACTCTAGTTCCAGGGGACCCACAGTCTTCTGATCTTTGTGGGTACGGGGCAGATAAGCAGGGCACAGACATTTATGCAGGCAAAACACCCATGTACATACCTTGATGTTAGAAATGTGGAAGCAGACCCTCAGGAGACTGTGTGAATAATAACTAGGCCACATGACTAGGGAATAATGCAGAGCCCATTAGTTTTTAAAATCCTAGCTAATTTTTATGACTAATTATTATCTGTTATCACTAGAATAAAGTTCTTTTTAACCTGGGTAACATTATTCTAAGTAGCCTTACTCTATTCCCAGTGTTGGATTTTTATGTCTTTTTAAATTTCAAAGACAGTGATACTACTAGCTCCTTAAAATCTTTAGTGGGAAGTTCCTTATGGTGGACACAAGTAAATGTTAGTCATTTAAAAGATTCTGTAGCATTTTGAAAATTATTGGTACCCATTCCTTTAACTGTCTGGCTTTTGGTTACAAGTAAGAGAATGGACCTCTGTCTAGAAGAGGAATTTATTGGAAGGACACTGAGGAGATTGCAGAGACAGTGAAGGCTTAATTTCCTGAGAGCGCTTGCTGCACAGGTAATTCTGCAGAGCCAAGAAGCCTAAACCTCTTCTTATGTAAAGATTATTTGACCACAGTGCTAGTCGACTCCTCCTCTCCTCTTGCAAGACACCATTGGCATACCCTGCCGCTACTTCTGCTACTTCCCCTAAGTGTTCTGACTGCCACACGTGAGTACTGAGAGCTTCTCTTGTCTTTGGGGCACTGTCTCTGAACTAGAAATCTTGGGTTGAGAGTTTAAATACAGTATACCGAATTCTGTTTTCATACACACAGAGAGATCTTACAGGAAGCATGCAGTGGACTGGTAACTTCTGTCATGGGAATTGTACTCGCCTTTATCCCACTATATGCAGTGTGAAGTCTTCCCATCTTAATTTTATGCCTTGCTTACCTTTTGCTTTATAGCATTCACTAGGCCCCCCTATGAAACAATGTTGAATAGTGTTAATGAACAGTTATTTTCTTCCTCATCCGTAAGAAAGCATTTGGACTTTAACTGTTAAGTTTGGTATCATCTCTAGGATGGGGAAGGTATGTATATGCATGTTCATTTATGTGCACATGTATGTGTGCATGTGGAAGCCTGACATTGGTCGTTTCTGTTGCTACCCATTATATTTTTAAGGTGCCATCTCACTGAACCTGGAGCTCAACAATTTGACAAGGCTAGCTGGCCAGCAAGCTCCAGGAGCCTCCTGACTTCAACTTCACAGTGCTGGGATTGCAGGGGCACATACATACCCACAGCTGGCCCTTCCTTCCTTCCTCCCTCCCTCCCTTCCTTCCCTCCCTTCCTCTTTTCCTCCCTCCTTCCTTCCCTCGCTCTTTCCTTCCTTTCTTTTAAACATAGGTGTTAGATTCCAAACTGAGGCTCTTATTTCTACACTGCAAGCATTCCTCTGGCCGAGCCACCTCCTCAGGCCCAGCTCTAGGATTTCCTTGGACATTTTAAATCTTCCATTGATAATGTGCTTTTACTGTAAATTAATATGAATTTTTTTGTCAAATTCTGTTTCTTACTTTACTGAGATGATTGTATATATCTGTGATCGTTACCACAGTGAATTATAGTGATTGATTTTCTTATGCAGGATAAATTTTTAATTAATTGTTTATGATACTTTTAAAATATAACAGCCTAATTAATTAATTAATCAATCAATCAATTAATTAATGTTTTGGTTTTTTTTTTTTTTTTTGAGATAGGGTTTCTCTGTGTAGCCCTTGCTGTCCTGGAACTCACTCTGTAGACCAGGCTGGCCTCGAACTCAGAAATCCTTCTGCCTCTGCCTCCCAAGTGCTGGGATAAAGGCATGTGCCACCACTGCCCGGCAACAGCTGAATTCTGTTTTATGTATTTGATAGGAGCTATCAGGAAAACTTGGGCTTTTGAGTTTTCTTTTTGAGATTTTAAAATTCCAGTTCAATTCCTTTAATAAATACAGGGATAGTCAGATATTGATTTATTGTTTAAGAATCCTGGGCGGTTTGTATCTTTCAAGGAATTTACCTGTTACATCAAAGATGTTCAATGTATTGGATATAAATTACTAGTACTACTTTTATTTTTTTACAGTCTAGTCATTAACCCCTTTCTGGTCTGCCCTTCCACAGTTCGTCCCCCCCCCCCATCTCCAAGAGGATGTACTCCCCACCCCATACCAGGCCTCTTTACTCTCTGGGGCCTCAAGTCTCCCTAGGGTTAGGTGCATCTTCTTTAACTGAGACCAGAACAGGCAGTCTTCTGCTGTATATCAATGTGTCAGGGGGGGGCCTCATATGAGCTGGTTTATATTGCCTGGTTGGTGGCTCAGTGGCTGAGAGATCTCAGGGGTCTGGGTTATTTGAGACTGCTGGTCTTCCTATGGGGGTCGCCTTCCTCCTCAGCTTCTTCTAGCCTTTCCCTAATTCAACCACAGGGGTCCTGAACTTAGTCCTCCTATGCTTTTCATGCTGTAGGATGTTAACGATTTCCCCACTCTTACTCTGATATCTAGAATTTGTGTCCTTGCCTCCTCATTTTCCTGGATGAGTCTAACTAGGATGTTATCTGTTTTACTCTTTCTTAATGGTTTGTTTCTTTTTTGTTCATCAATTATTGCTTATTTTTTCCTATTACTTACCTAGATTCTATTGTTCCCTTTGTCTCAGTTAGGGTTTCTATTGCTATGATAAAACACCATGACCAAAATGACTTATAGAAGAAAACAGGCATTTAATCAGTTTTATAGTTCCTAAGGGCTAGAGTATTGACTGTGGGTACTACACAGTGTCGCTAGAAGGTGGGCTGGTAAGCAGGTGTATGTGGACTGTGGAGCTTCTTTTTCATGGTGTCTGTGGAAGAAGCTCATACTTGAGTTCTGTCTTCTCCCCTAATGTCTCTCCTAATGTCGGGGCTGGGCTGAAGGCTGCTTCCTTCTTTCATCCAATTGTCACAATTTAACAGCAAACTAAGTTGGTTAAACTTTTCTAAAGGAGTTTTCCAAAAGCCTTTATGTGGACATTTCACAATAGCAACTTTGAAGCTTGGCATGATGGCACCTGCCTATAATCCCAGTACTTGGGAGGCTGAGGCAGGAGAATTTCCAGTAGGAAGGCACCCTGGATATATAATCAGACTTTCAAAAACAAAGGCATGTGAGGACCAATGTTGACTTCTCCATGAGTAAAATTGCAGGAGTTCCAAGAAGTTGACCCTCTTCCTCTGGTCAGAATGTCTCTGGAAGGTACAATTATACTGTAGTCATAGACTTCATAGGATTTTCATAATAATAACTTATTTGAGAAAAGATACAGGATCCTACATTTGATTTATTTATTCACTAATACAATTACTTGTCTGTCCTCTGCTCTGTCCACAGGCAGCTGGCTAAGAGTCTTGGGCAGGCTGGTGAAATCGAGCCTGAAACAGAAGGGATCCTGACAGAATATGGTGTGGACTTTTCTGATTTCTCTTCAGAAGTTCTTGACTGTCTCCCTCAAAGCCTGCCCTGGACCATTCCATCTGATGAGGTGGGCAAGAGAAGAGACCTAAGGTAAACATGGGAAACACCTGGGAGCAGCTGGTTCTGCCCTGTCTTCTCCCGGATGTTTCCAGGGGTTGGGCTAAGATGTTCCCTTGTACCCACTGTTTGGATTCAGTTGAGAGTCTGGTGCCTCTATGCTCGAGGTCAGTAAGCTATGGATCACCAGCTAAACCCAGCCCACTGCTCGAGCTCACCAACTGTAGATGGATTTCAGATTTTAATGATTTGAAAAATGTTAGCAATAATCCACAGCTACTGATAGTTACTCATCTTCCTAAAGTGATGTGAGATTCATAATTCTGCGTCTAGTCAGATTACAGTAGCATACAGCTATGTGTGCTTCTTTGCTTATGTATTGCTCAACCATTCTTCAGGACAACCTCAAAGTTAGTACAACATTTGTGTGACCTTAAAATATTGACCCTTTGTCCTTTGCAAACATTTGTGTCTAGAATGGTTCTAGACCATTCTAATGTCAAAAGATTGCAGGTGGCTTTACCTAGTCTCTTCCCCTTGCTGGGCCGTGGTCTCATCACAGAGGCAGTGTTATCTGCTTAGAAGTGCTTCCTCTAAATGGGCCTCTCTAGGCACACAGCAGAGGATTCAGGACCTTGTGCTTGGAGTCTCATTTTAAAGCTCTACTTTTAGGTCTGGAATTTATTGGAAAGTACTTTTGTGGTATTTTTATAACAACATCTTCTTTGAAGATGTTTCTTCATTGTGGGATGTTAGTTCTTTTCTGATATTTCTCTTCAGAATTTGGTTTCAGCACTGGCATTCATTCTGGTTGCCACATGGAGATACTTAGAACCAAGAAAGTTTTCATACACCCCACCACGGAGGCTGTGGAAGGTTTTTGCTGAGGTTATCCCGTGTCAGAGTCTTTCCACCACACTTGCTTGCTCTGTAGCTGAACTTATGGTGCCTTCAGCTCCAAGTGTCCAGTACTCCTCCAAGTCGGAGGGTACTTTTCTGCCCTCTCATGCATTGTATCTTTTGGGAACTTACTGTCTGTTTTTGCTTTTCTTGCTGAGAGTGTGTGAATAAAATGAGATAATAGTCCCCTTCCTACTTGTCAGGGTGGCTGATGGAAACACATGTATTTAAACTCATTTGGCACAGTCTGCTCCTGGATGTTACTGCATCACATATAAGGTTTATCTCCTCTGGACCTTGACCCTGAGCCTTCTGCAACCTTTGTTGCCTCATGTACAATTGAGAGGCTTACTGAGATCTTTACTGAATTTAGGACTATATAAAACTTTAATGAAGCCAAATGTGGTGGCACAGATTTGGGAGAATGAAATGGGAGAACCATGCTCTTCCATGGTGAGTTCTAGACCAGGCTGGGCTGCACGATAAAATCCTGTCTAGAAAACAAAGACCTCGAGGCTGGCTATGATGAAGGTAATATTGTATTTATGTAGGAAAGTGTCAAAGAATCTAAAAAGTGGGAAAAGAGACTAAAACCAGACAAAAATGAAAAATTAACAAGGAATGATTAAGTTCAAATAATAATCATTAGTTTTGAAGTCCAATTTAGTGCTTATTCAGTTTTAAATGTACCTTTTGCCCCCAAACTCTACTTACTGAAATATATCCTACTGAGTGAAGTGTTCAAAGATTTTTGTTGCTGTTTTAGTGTAAAGGGGAAGCACAGGACACCCTGCTGAGTCCATCAGTAATGGAAAGGTTTAATAACCTATGGTCTACCCATCCCTATGATTACATTACCTGCAGCTATGCGAAAAAGTGACTGAATCCATTTGGGACTCTCCTAGAGGGGAGACTATCAAATATTGTTAAATGAAAGAAGAAACTGCAGATCATGTGACTATGATTGTATTTTTGTGAAGTTAGTAATCCAGAGCTATATAAGTGCACACAAACATGTGTAAAACATACACATATCTGCACATAAAAGTATGTGTGTATAGAAAATGGAAGGAAGTAAATCAGCCTGGTCTCATACCTGGTTAATGTGGGAGGCAATTGGCTCAGGGTAGTAATAGAGAGGCAAGGAAGCAACATTCAGCCATTCACTTAGCATACCGTTCCATCGCTAAAAATCTTTAAAATAACATCAAGAAATCATAAAACAGATGCTAGAAGATATATATATTCATTTTTTCTCTGACCTGATCGTAACCTACAGAAAATTATTAAACATTTTAGTGGTCACAGGAACCAGGGTTGTACCTTCTATGGCTCCATGTTGCCTTTGGTTTGGCCTTTGTTACTTTCTGGGCTGAGCTACAGAATAGACCTGCTCTGTAGAAAGCTTCTGTCAAAGTCTAACCATGTGTTATGAGAAAGAACCCAAAGTAGAGGGCTTTGTAGACGCTTCTGCATCAAAGGAGTAACAGATTTTTAAACGCCTTTATCTTTCCAGTATTTCACTCTCATCTCCTTTCCCCAAGATTATGTTTCTACAATTCAGATCAGATTAAATTATTCTTTTGCATTTAAATTTTTAAATGACTTCTTGATATCTAAAATAGTAATCATGCATTCCCACTAATGCACATCTTCTTAAAATTATAAAACATATAATAGATAACAAATCAGTTATTTGTATTATAAACCTAAACAAAAGAAGAAAAATAAAGATGAAATAAATTTCAAATATTTTGTTATTTCTTCTGAAAGTTATTAAAAACCCAATTTCTTTATATTAATAATTTTACTTTTGGTAAAAGCAGTTCAGCTAGGTACTGTTGTTGTTTTTAAACGTTGCTTTAACAACTTGTAGCATGGAAATTGAAATATCTGATTGTAAGTCCTTTATTTATTTAGACAGGGTCTCCATATGTATCACTGACTGGCCTGGAACATGTTATGTACTACAAGAAACTCACAACAATCCACCTGCCTCTGTCTCGCAAGTGTTGAAACTAAACACATGTGCCAACATGGCTGATCTAGTCCTGTCTATTTTGGTACTTGATTTTAATGATCATCATAGATAGATAGATAGATAGATAGATAGATAGATGTTAGACAGACAGACAGACACACACACACACACACACACACACACACACACACATATATATATATATATATATATATATATATATATATGATAGATAGATAATAGATAGATAGATAGAGGCTGACCTAGTCCTGTCCATTTTAACTTTACTTTAATGATCATTATACATACATAAATGCATACACGCATACATATATACATACATACAGGAATATAGGCTGGTACTCTGTACCCTTGTTCCTATTTTAAAAATAAATAAGAGAACATTTTAAAGCAGTGAGATGAGTCTACTAAAGCATAATACTCATATATAGGGTCTAAGTATATCCAGATTTATTCGAGGATGACTCCAGCTGAGATTCCTACCAGTGGTAGACATGGAGCCTGAGGTGGCCACCTCTTGTCGCCAGGCAGGACTCCCCTGTGGAAGGATAAGGTTACCAACTCACCCACAAAACCTTCCACCCAAAATTTGTCCTGTCCACAAGAAGTGCAGGGACAGAGATGGAACAGAGACTGAGGGAACGGACAACCAATGGCTGTCCCAACTTGAGACCCTCCCATGGACAAGCACCAGTCGCTGACATTCTTACTGATATTCTGTTTTGCTTATAGACAGGAGCCGCATATATTAGAAAGCAGTCAATTCTTATGGACTGGTTAAAAAGAACTGCATTATTAGCTTTTGGGTTTTTTCGCTTTGTGTTTTGAAGCATGGTCTCACTATGTAACTTAGGCTGCCTTAAACTGCAGTTTTCCTGCTTTGGCCTTTCAAATGCTAGGATTATAGGCTCGCACCATCACATCCAGTCTTAGACATTTTTTTAAAAGGTTTATAATCCACAGAAAACTCTTTCAGTGACATCATAAAACTAGTTGTAAAGTTCTGGTATGTAGTTTGGGCATGTACATGTGAACAATTCAGTAGTTTGTACATAGACACAATTTTTGGCTCCAAATAATATGATAGGACAAGCATTTCAGCACATCTGCTAAAAAGATCTAGGTGTGCAAGGCTTTTGGTTTGACCCTAGCACTGGAAACGAGAGAGAGAGAGAGAGAGAGAGAGAGAGAGAGAGAGAGAGAGAGAGAGAGAGACAGAGAGAGACAGAGAGACAGAAAAAAGTGTTTTTGAATGTTTATCTAAATATAAATAATAGTATTTTGTTTTCAAATTGAATAATCTCTTTTCCTCAGTGTTAAAAGTCTATCTACCCCTTAAAGGGACAATGTTTACTTTTTGTAAGTACCTCAAATGTTGGCAACCAATGTTGTACAGTCACAGCCACACTATAATGAGCTCCTCCATGGAGAACAAGTGCCAGATTTGCTGTGTTCTTGGTGCTACTGTTTCTAGGAGCACTGATGTCATCTTACTTTATATATATATTATATAAAAATATTAATATAACATCAGTTATAACTGATGTGATAGTTACTGTTATCTTAAGCCTCTGCATCTTTCCAGTAATATTTTAATGACTTGCCTGTGTTATAAAGCTTAATTTAGCTAAAATGAAATGAGATCTGTAAGTCCATGCAAGCAGGCATGGTAAAAACCTGTAGATTACTGCTGACCCAGGAACCAATGAGACAGTCCATGTTATGCATTTTCTAGAATGTTGACTTTTTCATCTGCACATCACACTTATACTGACTCATGCAGTGAGGGCGTTGGGGTTAATTCATATATCTATGTAGTCCCAGGGAGTTTCTTATTTTTTATAATAAAAGGTAACATGACTCTGCTAATGTGTTTGGATCTGATGAGCTTTTCTTTGACTGATATGTGGTAGGTTTATTTAATTTATCAACTCACACATATTTGTGATATGCTATTCCTGGACATTGGGAATGCAGTAACAAATAGAAATCGATGTGGATTTCTACCCCTATGAACCTTCTCCCTCAGTCTCCTGTGAGAGGACATGAATGAAAGATATGAAGCAATAGTCAAATACTTAAAATTTAATGGAGGAAGTAGTTAGGATAAGTATTTATAATAGTATGATGCATTCTCTGAGAGCCCCATATCTTCAAAGGCATTTAAAAAGCAGTGCTCATTTTCTTGAATTTGACCAAAGAACTCAGATTGAGCTCTAGTGTGTCCTGAAAAGTGTCTCTTTCATTGAATAAACTAATAGACATTCTCCAAACTCCAAAAGCCACACTTTTGTGTCTGAAAACATTTCCTTTGAAAATGTGTTCCTCTGCTGGAACATTTACATATATTTTATGGGTGTTCAACACAAACATTATATATGTATATAAATTGTATAGATAGATATAGAGATAGAGATAGAGATATTGGAATTAGCCACAGAAAATACAAAGACAACTGAGGTTTAGCCCTTTATCTTCAGAGAATCAGGCTCATATTGAGGTTAAGCACTGCAGAGAGTGGTAGGTGCCGTAATATAGGTGTGAACACATCATCAAGCTAAGGTCACCAATTGTGGAATTGAGAGCTAAGACTCAAGGCAGCAGTTAGGAGCTGGAGAGACTGAAGTCATCTCCACAAAAAGGCTGTGTACCCTCAGACTGTGAGATCCTCAGACAAGACTTGGAAGCCATGTGTAGCGTCTTGCTCCCCTCTCCCCGGGTCACCCTGCCTTGGAGCCTGCAGTGTTCCTCTGGCTCTAGCTACGTAAGAGCTTCTACATACCCGTTTAGGTTTGGTATTTAACAATTATATTTGGAACAGAAAAGTTCCATCAATCTTTAAACCTCATAATCCAATTATGTCAGTAAAATTCCAGTTTTTTAGTCCAGTGGAATTGGGGTAATATTTTGCAAACTGAAGTTGAGAGAAATAGTGTTTATTTTGAAAAGAAAAATGGTTGGTTAGCAATTTTTAAGAAGTAAGGCTGGTGTGAACTCGCAGGGGTGATCTGGCCCTTCGGATTGGACTCACCATTCCTTTAGACATTTGGCTCCCATCTCTGGAGAATCCCCACTTGCATGGCTAGACTTGTAGCTCTTTCTAGCAGGGCACCTGAGGTTAAACAGAACCAATCCTACAAGTATTTGGGGGCTAGGAAAATACTGTGTCAGGGGAACTGCTAAACGCCATTGTATGTGAAGGCCGAGAAACCCCAGGGTTATTTCCAAGTCAGGCTGCATTTTTTTCTCAGTTCATTCATACTATGTTGTTTCCTTTGTTACTAAACTAGAATAGGAAACTGAAGCTTAAAAGTTCAATTCAAGGAGAGAATGAATACCTAAATACATTGGAGGGAAAATACCCTGTTAACCTGATTTTTATGTTTTTCCAATAGCTAGTATTATTGTAGACATTTGAGTCACATCACTTTTTGGTAAAGCCACGAGCTTCATTGAAACAGGAATGGTTTCTATAGCTTTTTACAAGAGAGCTTGTGATATCTATTTCTTATTATTCCCTCAATAAAAAGGAAGCCCAGTGACCTCCACTGGACCATTACAAATGTGAAACTTGGCACTTAAAATTGCTTGCTCTAAATTTTCCAATTGCTTTCTCTCTCTCTCTCTCTCTCTCTCTCTCTCTCTCTCTCTCTCTCTCTCTCTGTCTCTCTCTCTCTCTTTTTCCATTTAATGTCGTTCTGCCAGCTAGTGATTTTATTATTATAAACAGGACATTGTATTCACTTTTAAGAAGAAACATGAAGCTGGAGGTAAAATTACAAATTGCAGCTTCTTAGCTGCCAAAATAGAAAACAATGAGCTAAAAATACTGAGCACAGAAAGGGTGTTGTGGTAAGAAATATTGAAATATCTTCACGGTGGAGAGTTCCCAAAGAAATTTTCTTCTTACTCCAGGTAAAACCAACCTTGAAATAGCAAATTGAAAGGGGAGTCATAGAATACTAACCTCTTTCAGGTCAGGCCTTTGTGGGAAAACCTTCAACACAACCAACATTAAATGACTAATGACCCTACTGTTTATGAGGAAGTCCAATATGATTCAATTGCCATTTAGAAAAAGGTCCCTCAGGGAAAGCAGGGCGGCAGCATAGAAGAGCCCTAGAAACCAATCCTCCCTCCTCCCAGAGCCCCCTGGGTGACTCTGAGAAAGTAGACAGCAGTACTTATCATTATCTTTTATAATGTGGATTTTTCTAACTGGATTCTAATTTTTCAAAAGATGCTGTAGGTTGTGTGTTCCTTTGGGTTTCAGTGTGTTTCATGGGTCACACCTATGTTCCTTGGGATTTCCGTAAGGGTCATGAAGAAAGAGTGTTTGACAGCAAGTGCTTTTGGAAAACAATGGGTTAAAATATTTCTCTGAACCTTTTCTCTTGGATCATCTCAGGGAATTGGTGTTTCATTGAATATAATTCTAAAACTGCTGAACTACACAGTTTAACTCTTTCTATTGCCCTTGATCTGGCTAGGGTTCTTTGGTTCTGTTCAAACGGAATTGTCGAGTAGGTGTTGGTAGTCCTGAATTGAATGCTGAAGCTTTATGGGCTGAGCCAACAGACTCGGGAGCTCTTAGTTCCAAGATCTGAGATCTTAGAACGTTTATCTTTAGACCTTAGAAACACAGACGTATGTTTTAAGTACCCAGATTAGAGACTTACTTTTCTGGTCCCAATGCCAACAGCCCAGCACTCAGTGACTAGTAAAATTCTCAGCAATAGCTAGCTCCAGCACTAACATCACAGCAGTCAACCCTTGGGTGTTGGAACCCTTGTTTTTTCCAAAGGTAGGTAGTATTGCAGTTGCCTTGGGCATCAGGACACCTGGCCTCCAAGCTAGGGTAGCTCACTCATAGTGACTTGAGCCAGCAGTATCCCACACCCACTTTTTACCATCAGAACTCTTTGCTCCTCTGTAACAGGCCCCTTTACACAACTGACACCATAGTTAGAGGTGTTAGAGGCACCATAGCACCATTCTGATCTAAGAGCCCTATAGACTGTAGACTATAACACCTGCCAAAATGAGAACAAAAGCCTGTCCGTCACAGTTCACAGCTCTGGGAAAGTCCCTACATGTACTAATCTTGGTTGTTGGCTTCTGTAGTCTGTAATTACTAATTGTTCTTGTTAATTGATGTGAGTCAACCAGGATATGGTTTTTGTGCATAAAAAGCCAAGAACAGTAAGGCTCATGGCTACATGATTTGGGCAAGTTCCCTGGATAACTGGCTGGCCTGTGAATAAAGACTTCCTATTGGCTTCTAGAGTCCATGTGTTCTTTGAACCTCACAACACTCCATCCACAGTCTTTGTCATCAACTACTTCCTCAAGCCACATGCTGTCATACTGTGCTGCCAGCTCTTGTGCCTGTCTTACATCATCAGCTCAGCCTGCCCTGAAAGTAAAAACCACAGGAGGCAATAGTCCTTTATTCTACTTAATATTGCAACAGGCAGGGCAGATGCTTCAGATTGACTAAAGTGAGCTGAAGAGCTATAATAAATAGCAAGGAAGGCGAGTTTGACACAGGTTGTAATATGCAAATAAAGGATTGTATTTGCACCAATTATGGCCTAGATTCCAGTTCGGCTACATTGGCTTCTTGCTGAGTCACTCATGCATCACACTCTCTTCTTTCCATCTTGTTTAAGGATAGGCACAGGGTTATCTAAAGCCACTGGGGCTTGTTACTTCTAGTTAAGGAGTAAGGCTTTCCTTAGCTAGAAGGAAGAGTGAGTAGATTGTTTGGCTTCTGAAAGAAGCATGAAACTACCTTTCATGTCCTTTCCTTTCATGTCCCTCCCAGCTCACTATGGACTGGCAAGAAACTTGTAGATAGTAATTAACGCATCCTCAGCAGGGTCTACAACTGTACATTCGCAGCTGTATGTACTGGCTTTAGCACTTTGCCAGCCCATGCACTTATGGGAAATAGCATGATGCTTAGAAGAGAAAAACAGCCAACAAGTAGATACAACAATGCCTACTGTCAGAGAAGACAGTTAATTTACCCTTTATGATACAGAAATATGAATGTGTGGGTAAGATGACTAATTGTACATATTCTAAAGAGATTGGAAATTTACACTGATAATGAAAAATAGTTTCCTGTAAGTGATTTAGGGCTTAGAGAAAAAGAGGGTATAGAGAGCTGATTTTAAGAGTTCTCAAATCTTTTTGATTTTCATGAGATTATTATTCAAATACAAGGAAATTGACCCTTTCAGATTGCTATTTGATGGTGTCTCTCATAGTCACCAAGTCGTGGATCTAACAACTTAGTCTAATTCTATAACCACTGCCTAATTCTGTAATGTTTCCATCATACCCACGAGAACTCTCCATTAACTCTCCACCATGCCCTGCCAGTCTCTAACAACCGCTAATGGACATTCAGCTTTTACAATGTTTCTGTTCTAAAACGGGCTTTTCTTTTCCATGTTTTCAAGCTTCATCTGCTTTGTTGCATTGACTGGAACTCCATCTCTCTCCGTGCTGAATAGTCTTGCATTGTGGCTCATCTGTTAGTGAGCTGTCAGGTTGCTGCTGCTGCTTCCCTAGTGTGCAGAGTTCATGCTGCTCTGAGTATTTAGTCATGGGCTTTTCTGTGGAAGAGTGTCCCCAGAACTCTTGGATATTGTCCATTGTGTAATTTGGGGGTCATGTGGCCTGTATTTAGCTTTTCAGTATCTGTCAAACTGTTTCCTCATGGCTGCACCATTTTTGCAGGTCCAACAGCAGGGCGGTCTCAGTTGCTCCATCGCTCACCAGCACTTGTTACATGTACTTATGACATAGCCATCCTTGTGGGTGTGCAGTGTCATTTTTGTGATGACTAGTGATACTGACCATATTCTTATCTTCGGTGAAGAAATAGCTATGCGAGCCCTCTGCTTGTTTTTTGTTTGTGTTTTATTTATTTTAAAGGTTGTTTATATATTCTAGTCATTTATCTGATATAAAAGTTGAAGATTTTCTCCCACTTGTTTATCTTGTGTTTCCTTCACTCCTCCTACTTCTTTCCTTCTCTCCCTCCTTTGTGTTTTCAGACACGCTCTTGCTATGCAGCCAATGCTGGTCTCACACTAGCTATATAGTCCAGGCTGGTCTTAGATATGTGATACTACTGTCTTGGCTTCCCAAGTGCTAGAATTACAGGTATACCTCCTTTGTCTTCCAGTCTCACGTTCTTGGTAGTATTCTAGGAGCATGGGAGTTTCAGAGTTAGGGGTATGACACAGCAGCACTTACCTAGCATGTGCAAGACTCTGGGCTCAATTTCCAGCTGCAGAAACACAGTCCAGCAGCAATAAGGAAGAGACATTTCTATGTTTGATGGCTGCCAGCCTGTCTTCTTACATTGCTGATACTGTTGATGTCTTATTTCAGTAATTGTTGGCCAAGAAAGAGATCACAACAATGTATATACAGTCTCTCTGAGAGGTTTAGAGGATTGCTATATTTATGCTTATGATAAGTTTTTAGTTGGTTTTTGTAAATAGTTTAAGGTAAGCATTCATTCTCTAGTCATTTCAGCAACACAGGAAAAGACCAACTGTTGTTCTTGTTAGTTATTTTTATTTTTATTAGTTATTTTGAGTGTATATGGTATGTATTTGTGTGCAAGTGTGTACATGTACATGTATATTCATGTTTGTATGGAGGTCATAAGTTGATATCCAGTGTCGTCTTCACTAGAAACTGGACCAAGGAAATATATTTCTTCATAGTGCTCTCTACCATATTTTGTCTGTCTGTTTGTTGTTTTGAGACAGGGTTTCTCTGTGTAGCCCTGGCTGTCCTGAAACTCACTCTGTAGACCAGGCTGGCCTTGAATTCAGAGATCCACCTGCCTCTGCCTCCCAAGTGCTGGGATTACAGGCGTACGCCACTACCGCCCGGCTCCATCTTATTTTTTGCTGTAAGATCTTTCATTGAACCTGGAATTCCCCAACTTAGACTGGCTGACCAATGCACTCCAGGAATCCCCCTGTCTCTGCCTCTCTAGCACTGGCATTATAGGTTATAATTTATAATAATTGTATATTTTATGTATATAATAAAAATGTATAATTTATATTAATAAAGATTATACAGTCTCTAGCTTTTTACATGGGAACTGGGCACCAGAGCACAGATCCTCATGTTTATGTATGTAAATATTTGCTTCATAACTGAGTCATCTCCCCAACCTCTTTTGATTAATTTTTAGAGTTAGTAAACAAAGTAATAGGTTCCATTGTGGATTTTGCACATATTTGCATCATTATACTTTGTTCTTATTGTTGAAATGATTTTCCCAGATTGGATTATTTTGTCATCCTTGCTGAAGATCAGTTGATCATAAATGTAGCTTTATTTACATTATTTACTCTCAGCTCTCTATGTCTGCTAGTGGCCATGCTGCCTGGATTACTGTAACTTTGTACTGAATTTGGAAACAGAGAAGCATAAGTCTTTCAACTCTATTTCACTCTATTCTCCACTGGGGTCCCTGCCTGCCTTTTTTTAAATTCACTTTACATCCTGATCACTGCTTTCCCTCCCAGTCACCCCTTCCCACAATGCTTCCCCCACCCTCTTCTCCTCAGAGAGGATGGAGGCCCCCCCTTGAATCATCAAGACCCTGGCACATCAAGTCTCTGGCACATCAAGTCTCTGGCATCTCCTACTCAAGGCAAACAAGGCAGCCCAGCTAGAACATATCCCACAGACAGGCAACAGTTTTGGGGATAGCCTTGTTCCAGTTGCTTGGGACCCACATGAAGACCAAGCTGCACAATTGCTAGTATGTTGAGGGAGGTTTGGTCTAGATTTGGTTGGTAGTTCAGTCTCTGAGAGCCCCAAGGGTCCAGATTAGTTGACTGTTAGTCTTCCTGTAGAGTTCCTATTCCCTTCAGGGCCCTCATTCCTTCCCCTAGCTCTTCCATAAAAGTCCCCAGGCTCCATCCAATGTTTGGTTGTAGGTGTCTGCATCACTCTGAGTCAGCTGCTGGGTGAAGCCTCGCAGAGGACAGCCTTTCTAGAGTCCTGTCTGTGGGCATAACAGAGTATCACTAATAGTGTCAGGAATGGTGCTCGCCCATGGGATGGCTCTCTAGTTGGGCCGGTTATTGCCTGTCCATCACTCAGTCTCTGCTCTGTCTCCCCTCCCTGCATTTCTTGTAGGTAGGATAAATTTGAGGTCAAAAGTTCTATGGGTGGGTTGGCGTCCCTATTGCTCCACTGAGGTCCCTGCCCAACTACAGGAAGTGGCCATTTCAGGTTCCATATCTCCAATGCTTTGAGTCATAGCTAAGGTCACCCCTGTTGATTCTTGGGTGGGGGAAGGGAAGCTCTCAACTACTTTTTTTCTTTCAAGATTTTTGTCACTATTCTGAGCTTCTGTCTTGCATTTTTCTATGAATTTTAGAATAAGCTTGTCAATTTGAGGAGACAAGAAATAGAATCTTGTATTTTGTTAATAATTGTGTTAAGTCTATAAGATCAGTAGTGGTTTTGCCAGCTTAACATTGTCTTGTCTAACATCTTTCTTTTTGTTTAAAATATTTCAGTGATGTTTTACAACAACATTCAAATACATAAACTTTCACCTTTGTGCTAATTTACAACTATGCAAAGTTTAGTTATATTGTAAATAAGAGTGCTTTCTTAATTTTATTTTTAAATTGGCCTTTGCTAATATTTAGAAATAGCATTGATATTTATTTGTATAAATTATGTAACCTGTAATCTTCCAGAACTCATTTATTTACTCTAATTATTTTGAATACTTTAGGATTTTCTTTATTATTATCATCATCATTATTTTTATTCTTTTTTAATTTTTTTACTGGATATTTTCTTTATTTACATTTCAAATGTTATCCCCTTTCCCAGTGTCCTCCCCCCCAGAAACCCCCTATCCCATCCTCCCTCCCCCTGCTTCTACAAGGGTGCTCCTCCACCCACCCACCCACTCCCACCTTCCCATCCTTGATTCCCCTACTCTGGGGCATCTATCAAGCCTTCATAGGACCAAGGACCTCTCCTCCCATTGATACCTGACAGGGTATTCCTCTGCTACATATGTAGCTGGAGCCATGTGTACCCCTTGGGTGATGGCTTGGTCCCTGGGAGCTCTGGGGGTTCTGGTTGGTAGATATTGTTGTTCTTCCTATGAGGTTGCAACCCCCTTCAACTCCTTCAGTAGTTTCTCTAACTCCTCCATCGGGGACCCCGCACTCAGTTCAATGGTTGGCTGTGAGAATCCGCCTCTATATTTGCAAGGCTCTGGCAGAACCTCTTAGGAGAGAGCCATATCAGGCTTCTTTCAGCAAGCATTTCTTGGCATCCACAATAGAGTTGGGGTTTGGTGACTGTATATGGGATGAGTCCCCAGGTAGGACAGTCTCTGGATAACCTTTCCTTCAGTCTCTGCTCTACACTTTATCTCCATATTTACTATATTTACTCCTGTGAGTATTTTGTTCCCCTTCTCAGAAGAACAGAAGCACTCAACACTTTGGACTTTCTTCTTCTTGAGCTTCATGTGGTCTGTGAATTGTGTCTTGGTTATTTTGAGCTTTTGGGCTTATATCCACTTATCAGTGAGTACATACTATGTGTGTTCTTTTGTGATTGGGTTATTTCAGGATGATATTTTCTAGTTCCATCATTTGTCTAAGAACTTCATGAATTCATCATTTTTAATAGCTAAGCAGTACTCCATTGGGTAAATATACCACATTTTTTGTATCCATTCCTCTGTTGAAGGACATCTGGGTTCTTTTCAGCTTCTGGCTATTATAAATAAGGCTGCTATGAGCATAGTGGAGTATGTGTCCTTATTACATGTTGGAGCATCTTTTGGGTATATGTCCAGGAGTGGTATAGCTGGGTTCTCAGGTAGTATTATGTCCAATTTTCTGAGGAGCTGCCAAACTGCTTTCCAGAGTGGTTGTACCAATCCCACCAGCAGTGGAAGAGTGTTCCTTATTCTTCACATCCTTGCCAGCACTTTTTTATTTTAGCCATTCTGACTGGTGTGAGGTTAAATCTCAGGGTTGTTTTGATTTGCATTTCCCTGATAACTAAGGATGTTAAACATTTCTTTAGGTGCTTCTCAGCCATTCAGTATTCCTCAGTTGAAAATTCTTCGTTTAGCTCTGTACCCCATTTTTAATAGGGTTTTTTGATTCTTTGGGGTCTAACTTGTTAAGTTCTTTGTATACATTGGATATAAGCCCTCTATCAGATGTAGGGTTGGTAATGATCTTTGTGATTGCCATTTTGTCCTATTGACAGTGTTCTTTGCCTTACAGAAACTTTGTAATTTTATGAGGTCCCATTTGTTGATTTTTAATCTTAGAGCATAGGCCATTGGTGTTCTGTTCAGGAAAATTTCCCTTGTGTCCCTGTGTTAGAGGCTCTTCCCCACTTTCTCCTCTGTAAGTTTCAGTGTATCTGGTTTTATGTGGAGGTCCTTAATTCACTTGGACTTGAGCTTTGTACAGGGAGATAAGAATGGGTTGATTTAAATTTTTCTACATGCTGACTGACAGTTGAACTAGCAACATTTGTTTAAAATGCTGTCTTTTTTCTACTGGATAGTTTTAGCTTCTTAGTCAAAGATCAAGTAGGTTCATTTCTGGGTCTTCAATTCTATTCCATTGATCTTCCTGCCTCTCTCTGTACCAATACCATGCAGCTTTTATCACTGTTGCTTTATAATACAGCTTGATATCAGGGATGGTGATTCCGCCAGAAGTTCTTTCATTGTTGAGAATAGTTTTTGCTATTCTGGATTTTTTGTTATTCCTGATGAATTTGCAAATTGTTCTTTCTACCTTTATGAAGAATTGACCAGGAGCTGGTTCTTTGAGAAAATCAACAAGATAGATAAACCCTTAGCCAGACTAACCAGAGGGCACAGAGACAATATCCAAATTAATTAAATCAGAAATGAAAATGGAGATGTAACAACTGTGGAAATTTAAAAAATCATCAGATCCTATTAAAAAAGCTTATACTCAACAAAATTGGAAAATCTGTATGAATTGGACAATTTTCTAGATACATACCAGGTGCCAAAGTTTAAAACAGGATAAGATAAATAATCTAAACAGTCCCATAACCCCTAAAGAAATAGAAACAGTCATTAATAATCTTCTAACAAAAAAGCCCAGGGCCAGATGGGTTTAGTGAAGAATTCTTTCAGACCTTCAAAGAAGACCTAATACCAATACTCTTCAAACTATCCTCAAAATAGAAACAGAAGGAACACTATCCAATTCATTCTGTGAAGCCACAATTACGCTTTAACCTAAACCACACAAAGACCAAAGACAGAAAGAGAACTTCAGACCAATTTCCCTTATGACCATTGATGCAAAAATACTCAATACAATTCTTGCCATCCGACTCCAAGAACACATTAAAACGATTATTCACCACGATCAAGTAGGCTTCATCCCAGGGATGTAGGGATGGTTCAATATACAGAAATATATCAATCTAATCCACTACATAAACAAACTCATGATCATTTTGTTAGATGCTGAAAAAATATTTGACAAAAATCAGCATCCCTTCATGTTAAAAGTTTTGGAAAGGTTAGGAATTCAAGGCCCATACCTAAACATAGTAAAAAAACAATATACAGTAAACCAGTAGCCAACATCAAACTAAATAGAGAGAAACTTGAAGCAATTCCATTAAAATCAGGGACTAGACAAGGCTGCCCACTCTCTCCCATCTATTTAATACAGTACTTGAAGTTCTAGCTAGAGCAATTAGACAACAAAAGGAGGTCAAAGGGATACAAATTGGAAAGGAAGAAGTCAAACTATCACTATTTGCAGATTATATAAATGTATACTTAAGTGACCCCAAAAATTCCACCTGAAAACGCCTAAAGCTGATAAGCAACTTCAGCAAAGTGGCTGGATATAAAATTAACTCAAATCAGTAGCCTTCCTCTACTCAAAGGATAAACAGACTGAGAAAGAAATTAGGGAAACAACACCCTAATAGTCACAATAGTCACAAATAATATTACATACCTTGGTGTGACTCTTATCAAGCAAGTGAAAGATCTATATGACAAGAACTTCAACCCTCTGAAGAAAGAAATCAAAGAAGATCTCAGAACATGGGACGATCTTCCATGCTCATGGATTGGCAGGATTAATATAGTAAAAATGTCCATCTCGCTGAACTCAGTCTACAGATTCAATGCAATTTCCATCAATAGTCCAACTCAATTCTTCATTATTTGTATTCTTTAATCCTTTTTTACAGTCAGGCTTCATCCCTCTCATGATCTGCCCCCGACTGCTTCCCTTCTCATACCTCTTCCTACCCCATCGCCAAGAGGATGTCCACCCCCAGGCCTCCCTACTCCCGGGGCTTCAAGTCTCTTGAGGGTTAGGTGCATCTTCTCTCACTGAGGCCAGACCATCTAGTCCTCTGCTGTATATGTGTTGGGGCCTCATATTAGCTGTTGCATGCTACCTGGTTGGTGGCTCAGTATCTGAGAGATCTTGAGGTTCCAGATAATTGACCCTGCTGGTCTTCCCATGGGGCAGCTTCTTCCAGCTTTTCCCCAACTCAACTATAGGGGTTTCTGGCTTCTGTCCATTGGTTGAGTGCTATTATCTGCATCTGACTCAGCTGCTTATTGGGCCTCTCAGAGGACAGCTTATTAGGCTCCTGTCTGCAAGCACACCACAGTACCAGTTTCAGGGCCCTGGGGCCTCCCATTGATCTGGATCCCAATCTGGGACTATCACTGGATCTCCTTTCTCACATGTTCTCCATTTTTGTCCCTGAAGTTTCTTCAGACAGAAACAATTCTTGGTCAGAGCTTTTGACTGTGGGATGGCAACCCCATCCCTCCACTTGATGTCCTGTCCCTCCACTGGACATTCCCTCTCCCCGCTGTAGGGCATTTCATCCAAGGTCCCCTTCCCTTTGAATCCTAAGAGTCTCTTACCTCCCAGGTCTCCTTTACATTCTACAAGGTTCCCCCACCCCCTACCTCCTGAGGTTGCCTGTTTCCATTCTTTCTGCTGGCCCCGAGGACTTCAGTCCTGTCCCCCCAATACCTGATTATGTTCCCCCTTCCCCTCCCATTCCCCTCTCCTACCCAGTTCCCTCCCTTCCTCCCCCCTGCTGTGATTGCTTTCTTCTCCCTCCCAAGTGGGATTGAGGCATTCTCACTTGGGTTCTTTGGCTTGTTAGCCTTCTTGTGTCCTGGGTATTCCATACTTTTTGGCTAATATTCACTTATTAGTGAATACATGCTATGCATGTCTTTTGGGGTTTAGGTTACATCACTCAGAATATTTTCTAGTTCCATCCATTTGCCTGCAAAACTCATGATGTCCTCTTTCTTAATAGCTGAGTAGTATTCCATTCTATAAATGAACCACGTTTTCTGTATCCATTCTTCCATTGTGGGACATGTATAGGAAGACCAGCAGTCTCAACTAACCTGGTCCCTGAGATCTCTCAAACACTGAATCACCCAGTGTGCCCCCAGCACATACTCAACAGAGGACTGCCAGGTCTGGAGTAAGTCAGAGAAGATGCACCTAACCCTTGAGAGACTTGGGGTCCTAGGGAGTGGGGAGGTTTGGTGGGGTGCGGGGGGATAAGAGCATCCTCTTGGAGACCCAGGGGGTGGGGAAGAGGTATGGAATGTGGAATAGTGGGAGTGTATACAGGGAGGGGGATGAAGTCTGGACTGTAAAAGAAGGCTAAAGAATAAAGAAAAAAAGAAAAAAGAAAATCTGTATCTCAGGTTCCTACATAGAGACCTGTTCTGCAACCCAGCCATTCATTCCCCCAGCAGTTTTAGTCTGTCATCATTCCATGTCTTGCTCACCCTATGCATTCTTCCTCAGTTGCTAGGGACATTTTAGCTTATGTAACTTATGTTTCTCCCTCTGGAACAATTAGACATTTGCTACTCATACCCCCTTGGCATTTTGCTCATTTGCTATCTTGTGTTCTAATGGAAGTTTGTTCATGACTCTGATATAGCAAATTCCTTATCAAGAGCAGTGTGATCTGCTAGCAATAACACCATTATGTTTATAACAGCCAACTTAGCAGCACTGAGCATATGATAAATAGCATATTAAGGAAGTGTATATAGGATGAAGGGAAAGAAAAAGACATCACCAAGGTTTTATGAACAACTATGGACAACTTGCGCTTTTAGCAAATGCTAGGATTCATTTCTGTTCCCTTTTGATAGTCTGAAGAAAATGATTATAAAACATAGTTTGGTGCCTTCAAAAAAGTTGTAGTTCATTGGGAAAATTAGTTATAAATTACTGTTGTAAAATACTCAATACAACTTCAGTTTCTGGCAAAGATGAAGTACCCTGTTCTTTTCAGGTTCTCCTCATATATGAAAGCATGGGGGTAAAAAAGGATTGTGAATGGTGGCGAAAGAGGCCTGGGAGTCTCAGACGTGAAGAATACCATGGAATTCCTCTGGGTTGTATGTCTCAGGGTTCTGCAGAAGTCACCAACCTGAGATTTTGACAAACCACATAAAGGTGATGACACTGAAAATCCTGCTTCCTCTAGTTAGAGAAGGAAGGGCATGGTTTAACAATAAGATATTTTGACAGTGCCCACCCTAATGCCAGTCACACACCACCCAAAAAGCCCTCTTTCCCTATGTGCTACAGAGTGAGGATGAGCAAAATGTTAATGTTGGACTGAAAGCCAGTGGAATGTGAGCTGTGGTGCAGTTTCCCACACTGCGATGGTCTTGGAGTCCAGCAACATGGCAGTCTTCCATCCTGCTGACTGGGAGCAAGCAGCACTCCTCCACAATCTGGGGAAGGGCCTGATTTTTCCTCGGTGTGTGCTGAAGCCTTGATGGTACTCTCATTCTCTTGCCTGATAGGGTTAGCAGAACCAAGCAAGGAGCTGTTCTGTGCCTCTCTCAGTGGGAGTACCATGCTCTGTTTCTCTTCCAGGTTGGGTTGGCACAGCCCAGGAAGGGGATGGCCACTTTGCCATTCAGTGGAAGACATATGTTTGAATTTCCCTATTAAGCTAATAATGACAGAGTTGAACTTGGAGCTAATGATCTTCTAGTCTTTATCCAATACATGGATGCATAAAGTCTGCTGTGTTGTAAGTGAATAAAAAAAAAAAAACAGCCCTCAAAATAGAGGAAGGAAAAGAAGAAAATGATGGGTGTGATAAAGGACTATATCCAGAATATGTAAAGAACTCTTATAGCTTAGCATTGAAAGTCAGATAAAGTTGAACAAAGAATGTGGAGATATATAAATGCCCATTAAACACATGAGAATACTGTCATTCATCATTATGAAAATTGAAATAAAAAGCCACAATGAGATACCACTGTATAACCCCAAAGATAGCTGTAGCATAAGAAGCTGATATTGGTGAGTAGCCCTCAAGCACCTTTGGTGAGAGTGTGCAGATTCAGCCACTGTATAAAATGGTTCTCCATTCCTCAGTTAGAGACAGAGGTTCCTGTTGAGAGCAGTTCTATTCCCAGGGAATTGAAATCATGTCAACAACAAATGTATATGAATGCACATAGTATCTTAAAACAGTGTCTGCATCCATGAAGTAGAATAGCATTGCCTACAAAGAGGGATGAGGTAGTGATGTAAGCTATAGTGTGTGCACACCTTGGAAATATTATGCTTAGCAAAAGAGGGCAGCTACAAAGGCTACATATTTTATGATTTTATGACTGCTTTATGAAATGCCTAGAAAGTAATTCAAAACTTCTTTAATGTCTGTCTTTCTGTCTGTCTGTCTGTCTGTCTGTCTGTCTGTCTATCTATCTATCTATCTACCTAACTATCTTTGGCTGCTAGGGGACATGGAGTCAACTAGTAGTGATTATTATGGGCATTGAGCTTCTTTTAAAAATGCATATGTGTATGTATGTGCAAGTATGTATGTACATGTGTGTACGTGTGTGTGCGTGTGCGCATGTATATATGTGTGTGTGTGTGTGCGCGCATGTGTGTGTGTGTGTGTGTGTGTGTGTGTGAGGATTGAGTCAGTATAGAAAAGTATTTATAAACATCCAACATTCAAGAATGCTAGAATTTACTTATTAGCCTGTGTTTGCTAAATGCCCCTAGGACTTATTGAAAGGCTATCCAGTTGCTACCTAATTCCTTTACTCCTTTGTCAAAACTTAACAGCACAGCACTCAATGTGTGGCTCTGTTTATGGGTCCTTAGTTTCATTTCATTCATGCTGTCCTTTGAAGTTTTTATAGATGGTCTTTATCAAGTCAGCATTTTTCTCTTTTCCTGTGAACTAAGTAAATTCTAGCATGTGAGCTACACAGTAAGACCCTGTCTCAAAACAAGAACCCCACAACCACAAAAATTTGTACCTTTATTAATTTTTTCTTAAATTTTCTATCTAATTCTTACTTTCTAATGTAAAAAATATATAATTTAAATAAAATTTCCCAAACATTTTGAAATCAATAATAATGTTATATATAATTCATATAATAACCAAAATATGATATAATTAATATGATTATTATTTATATGGTGCTGACTGTTAAACCTATGGACTTGTACATAGTGCACAAGTCCTCTACCACTGAGCTACATCCTCAGTCCTTTGATTAAATTACTCTGTTTGTTTGTTTGTTTGGGGACAGAATTTTACTGTATGGCACTGGCTAGCCTAGAACTCAGTATGTAGACCACATGCTTCGAACTCATAGAATTCTGCCTACCTCTGTCTCCTAAATCTGAAATTAAAAGTATGTACCTCTACCCCTGTTAAAATTATTCTTAAAATTAAATAAATATTAGGAGTCCTACATTTTCATGAAAACCTAGGTAGTAGTTTGAATGAAATGGCCCCCATAGGCTCAGCAGGAGTAGCATTATTTGAAAGGATTAGGACTTGTGGCCTTGTTGGAGGAAGTGTGTCATTGGAGGTGGTCTTTGAGGTCTCAGATGCTCAAGCCAGGCCCTGTGTCACTCTCTCTTTCTGCTGCCTGCCAATCCAGACGTAGAACTCTTGGCTCCTTCTGTAGCACCATGCCTGCCTGTTTGCCACCATGCTCTTTGCCATTATGATAATAGACTAAACTTCTGAACCTGTAAGCCGGCCCCAATTAAATGCTTTCCTTTATAAGACTTGCTACAGTCATGCAGTCTCTTCACAGCAATAGACACACTAAGACAACACATGAAACTGAAGTAGCTGGATGTCGTATTTACATTTTTAGTTTAAATGTCTAAAAGGCCTATAAGTATACACATAGGTGAAAAATATGTTGTCTTTAATTTTTTCCAATTTTATTTTCTTGATGGGTGGGTGGCACACATCTTTAATCCCGAACTTGGGAGGCAGAAAAAGGAGAATCTCTGTGAGTTTGAGGCCAACCTGGTCTATAAAGTAAGTTCTGGGGCAGCCAGGACTGTCACACAGAGAAACCCTGTTTCAAAAAATTTTTCTTTAATTTTATTTTATGTATCTTGAGAGTTTTGCCTGCGTGTGTGTTTGTATACCATGTGTGTTCCTGGTGTCTACAGGAGTCAGAGGAGGCATCAAATCCCTCAGGATTAGAGTTATGTATGGTTTTGAGCCATCATATGGGCATCAGAATCAAACCTGGGTCTTCTGCAAGAGCAGCCAGTGCTCTCAACCACTGAGCCATCTCTCCAATTCCATAGGTTAAGTCTTAAAGGCAATTTTATTTTATTTTTATTTTATCAAATTAAATTAGCTTGTTGTAAATACACTGTCAGAAACAGATGGATATACTTGCACCTTTTCACAGTGTCAGAATTTATTGAGTAAGAATAAATTCATTCGGGAGGGATGGCTCAGCGGATAAGAGCACTGACACTGGCTGTTTTTCTTCCAGAAACCACATGGTGGCTTACAACTATCTGTAATGCATCTATAATGGAATCTGATATCCTCTTCTGGTGTGTCTGAAGATAGCAACAGTGTACTCATATGCATTAAATGAATAAATAAAATCTATAAAAAATAAATTCATGAGGTACAAGAGTTTCAATTTCAGCAATTTGCCAGATATTCCTATTTCCATTGGTAGTCTGGTAGAGGTGAACTGAAGTTCTTTTATTTCTATTGTAATTACTAATATTAATTCTTGTATCACACATAATACAGTAAACATCTCTGTCTCTGTGTGAGTATGTGGGTTATGCTATAAAAGGATGAAGAGGCAATGGCAGAGTTTCTGGAGGTTTAAGAACAGGTTGATAGAAATGTAAATAGTCTGTATTGACAAGATAACACAGTGAGAACCTAAACCACCACAGAGGAAGCTTCAGCTCTGGGTCACAGGGCTGAGAGGGAAGACGCAGAGCTAAAACATGAGCAGGCAGACAAGCTGATGATTGTTGGGTACAGTGTCAACAGCTGCAACTGGTAGACAGAATCCCCAAGGATGTTGGGAATTCTCTGCCTGTCAGCTTGACTCAATGCTGGATGTAGGATGGCAGGTTAGTGGGGCTGCTGCCATCATAGTGCAGGGTGTTTCCCTGTGTATAGGGTCCAAGAGAGGGAGTTGCATCCTTTCCTCAGTCTGGTGTGTCTAGTAAGTTCTTGAACCTAATTTTCCCAATATGATTATAACATTTCCATGTGCCCCTGCAGGCTTCATTCACCAAGACAATTTTATAGGATGGCCCCTTTCTAATCCCATGAGTAAGTCACTTATCAGTCTGTGCTACATAGGTGGTACTAGACAGATAGAGTTGTTTGCATGTTCATCTGGGTACACAGTTACCCTCCATTCACAACATGGAGGCAAAAGCTATATGTAAACTGGAGTCTCATGGGGCTGGAGAAACAGCTTACTGGTTAAGAGCACCTGATGCTCTTGCATAGGACCTGGATTTGGTTCCAAGTACCCACTTCTGGTGGCTCATAGCTGCTCAAGTTCTAGAAGATCTGACACCCTGGTCTAGTAACCTTGTAGACGCCCAAAAATAGATAGATAGATAGATAGATAGATAGATAGATAGATAGATCCCTTAGGGAAAGCACAATGGGGGGAGGAGCAATTTTAGGCAGTATAGTAGCTTTGAGAAGGACGCAGCCTGATCTTAACATAGCTATTTGTCTAAGATTTACTTAAGACATGTGACAAGCTTAATTTAACAATGGTATCATGTAGATAGTGCATAAGCACTAGCTTAACTTAAAATGTGTGTGTATATATATATATATATATATATATATATATACACATACATACAGTCATATAGAAACATAAATTAATAAACTCCCCTAATTTTTATGGTACTCATTTGCCATTTGAAAAATTGAGATCATTAATCTAATGGCTTCCTCCATTGAGGTAAGCACTCATTATTGATAAATCTACACTTCCCAGGGCACGGGTGATTCAACAAACTAGCAGTAAATTACCCCTCAAGACAGAGAATTAAACCCAGATGCCAAGAGATGGGCTTAAGCAAAAGTGCAGTGCAAACAAAAAAGCCAAAAGCCTGGGCTCTCACGGCCACTCTGTGTCTTTCCTTGTCTAAATAGCCAGTTAGCAAGGAGGGAAACTCTTCTACAAATGGGAATTTCTTTTACAGAGAATTTTTAAGTGATCATATAAAAGACCAAGAAGTCATATTTTAGAGACTGTGGAGTCGTCTATAACGTGCATTCTAATGTGATGCAGCCCTTCACTGCGGAAGGCAGAGACCACTCTCTATGACCCCTGCCCTGAGAAAGCTTCCCTCAAGCTTCCTGAAGCCTTTCCTTCCTACTTTACCAGGTCTGAGCCAGAGCAGATATCCTAAGGAATGTATTCCATCCTGGATTTTTGACAGGATGTGTTACTAGGGAAATTGGGGTTCCCTTTTGTGGGTTCTTAGTCTCGTTAATAAAAAGAATTTAAAAACAGACTTAGAAGGAAGCTTGAGGACCATTTTATTAGAGTTTGAAAGAAAAACAACAGGGTAGGCAAGCTGAAAAATCTCTGAAGCTGCCAGGAAGAGGGAAATGGCCAAGAGGGAGAGAGAGCCATGCCTTCTGAGTCAGGCATGGAGGTCAGGAAGGCTTAACCCTGCTGGGGAAAGCATGCTCAGTTTAAATTAAAAGAAGAAAAAGGGAAAGCTATGGTTTCTGAGTTAGAACTCAAAAAAGTGGGCTGGCTTGGCACAATAAAGACTTGTTTTGGGTTTTTTTTTTTTATTTTCTATATTCTATGTTTACATTCCAAAGGCTTTCCCCTTTCCCAGTTCCCCCCCACCTTAAGTCCCATAGTTCCTCTCCCCCCCCAACTATTCCCTAATCATTCCCCCACCCCCCATGGTTTCTTTACAAAACTGGATCCAATCTTTACAATAAAGACTTGTAAGCAACCGCTCATAGGGCGAGACCTCTGGGAAGCATAAGCACGTTATCTCATAGTGCGATCATTAGTCGCCCCATCTGCTTGGTATGTCCTCATATGAATCAGCTCTCCTCAGAGGTGGTCTTTGACCGGTGATTGACAGACCCCATCAAATTAACTCTTAGTATGTAATGCTCTAATCTTAGGGGAAGATCAGAATGTCGTGTCTGCACCAAGGCCAGAGTTAGAGTCTTCATGCCATAGTTTTGACTAGGAAGCAGCAACTTTCCGTGAATAGGCCTCAAAAAAGTCCTAATACACCTCATCTTTTCATATGGTGTTTTCAATCTTAAGAAGGAGCAAAGCCTTTGTTCTCTAACAAAGAACAGGGGTGTGAATTGGTAAAAGGAAATGTTTTTACCATCTCTCCAGCTTGCCTATAGCATGGTTACAACTTACAGGAAAGATAGGGAAATGTGAGATATGGTCCAGAATTGATCATGAAAGAGGATTCTATCCTCAGTTGCCTCCAGCCCTAATAATCACTGTTGACCATCTAATAATATGACCCAAAAGTAATTTCTGCAGCCTGAGTGATTATAGGGTTTTTCCCAAGATTCCCACTCACAACTCCTTTCTACCCCTTGGTAAATCAGGAAAAGGGTAGAACTCTAGAATGTGAGAGCTGTGTACCCAGCATATATGAAAGGAAGCTAAGTCAGAGGAAGGGCTTCCCCAAAACCCCACAATGAGGATAGGACATGCCGATAAACATTGTTACAGGATATGACTATTATCTGGAAAATGTCCTCATAGGGCCATCCTATCTAGAACCCTTTTTTACAGCAGAAATTTCTCTCACCTGCCAGTAACAAAGCTGCAGAGGTTGAAGAAAATATGGTCCTTACTTACAAAAGAATTATTATTCAACCTCCTAAAGTGAGTTCCAGGGCCTAACATTCCCAACAGCTCCCGTCACTTGATGCCAGAATCCTGCCTACAGCAGATGCTAGAACCAGAGAAGCCAATCTCTTGGGTTCCCCCCTTACATTTCTTCTCCATTAGTTATGTACAAATTCATACTTTCTTATCAGATAAATGGAAGGAACAAAAACAATCCAAAATAGCTCAAAAGATACTATTAAATTATAGAAATTAAAATTTTCCTGCATGACATTCCTGAATAGTTCTAAACAGCTTCCTAAATGACAGGATTCCAAATGGTTCTCTTAAATTTCTTCCAAAAATTGGTACCAAAATCCACAAAGGACAACACCTTGTTCACAATATGGTTTCTGAGAAGAGCTTAAAACTTATCTCAAACTGTTAAGAGCCACAAATGGTAACTAAGAATGACGCATGGATGCTGAGTCTTACCAGGAATTTTGCAAATTGCAAAGTCAAGCAAGAGTACTCTTCAAATAATGCCAGAAAAGATGAGTCTCAAACAGCAAAGACCCTTTTATTTTAAACCAGTAAAATGTGTTTTTATGGGCAGCCAGTACTGCAAATAGGAAGCAGGGTAGACTGCTTGCTAGAAGGTAAGTCCTAGCAGTTTCTAGATAACCCACTTTCTACACAGAGCCAACTTGCCATGAACATTTGCAAGTCTTTTCCTCTGGGCCTTTCTCTACTGACTGGCCTGCCTAAAATCTTTTATTGGAAACCAAGGTTCCTTAATTGTGACCTTACAAAGAACAGGGATAGTGAATTGGTAAAAGGAAATGTATTTGCCATCTCTCCGCCTTGCCTATAACAGGGTTCTAACTTAGAGGAAAGATGGGGAAGACTGGCATGGATGTGAGAAAATGGATCATTCACACACTGGCAGGGTAGACACAAAATGCCACAGCTGCTCTAGACACTCTTGGACAGTTTCTTAATAAATTAAGCATAACCATTCAAACCAGTAATTGCATTTCTGGCATTTATCCCACAGAAATGAAAATATCTTTTCTTTAAAACCTGTAGATGGATTTTCAGAGCAACTTTATTTATAATAAAGATGTCCTTCAACTGGCGATTGTTAGACAGGCTTTTGTGCACCCAGGATGGTCCTCATTGCTACATGTGACAATGTGGGTGACTAAGAAATTATGCTGGGCAAGAAAGCCAGTCCTGGAGACTGCATAGCACATAATTCCATTTATGGAACAGTTTTGAGAAGTCCCACTTTAGAATTAGAAGACAGCTTTTAGGAGTTGCTCATGATTCTAGGAGGTGGAGCTCAGGAAGCTGGGAGTGATCAAGGGACTCTTTAGTCAGTGCCTTTGATAAGGATCTTGATTGACAGGTGATGTTTCCATGAACCTGCATATATAATAAAATTATATGAGGTATATATGTATAAATGAGTTCAAGTAGGAATTGGAAATTTAATAAGGTTGGCTTGTGTCAGCATCAGCATCTGACTTTAGTCACTATAATATAGTTTTGTAAGCTTTTATGCTCTTTAGAACCCTGTAAAGGGACACAGCATCTGTTTTTATTTCTCACAGCTGCCAATTAATCCATAACTATGTCAAATAAAGGGTTCCATTTCAAAATGACAGTAGGTAAACACAAATGAGAAAGTAACTGATGTAGTGTGAGGAACTTGAAAGTTTACAGAGCAAGTGACTTTCTAACTAAACTTTGAAGAACCAGTAGAATGTCAGTGTGCTTTGCCTTATTATTTAAAAAAGAACTCAGTTAGCATTGTCATGTGCTCTGAAAGAAGTTCTCATCTGGTGTTACTCATCATCACTGCCTAGACCTGGTGTTTCCAAAGACTGAAAAAGTGCACACAAATATCAAGGTGTCAAGGAGTTTTATTCACGAATGAAGAGAGTACAAGCTAGACACACTGCAAGGGAGCAGCAGGCTAGTTGAACTTGAGTACCTAGGAGCATGAGGTTACTATTTAGGGCTTTCTTATATCGGTCCAAGGAGAGGAGGAGTTGGTTGCTAAGGGTTTCGTATGGGTAATGTAAGGATGATGTATGGATAACTCTTTGTTCTCACTGACAGGCCTAGGCTTTATGAGTCTGTGTCCACTCTGTATGTTCTTTACTATGATGGTTCTCATTTTAATCATGCGTTCACCTACTTGTGCATAGGCATAGATAGTTGAAGATCAGTCCAACGAAATAGTTTGCCTTACTGTATGTGTACCCCAAATCAGCCCAGGCTGGACCATCTCATTGCTTGTGGCTCTTAGATATATTTTTGGACATATGCTTAACCCCAGAAAAGGATTTACTAGGGGTTGCTAGGGAGCTAAAAGTCAGAGTGACCATAAGCCTTTGTTTAGAGAAGCATGCGTGAAACTTAGTAGAGACTTGGTTCCAGGTTGTTAGATGCTTAAGCTAAGTGGAGTCCTGGATTGCTAAGTTTCCTAATGCCTGTATGCCTCACTAGGAGGAGATGCCCATGGCCTTTGAATTGCACCAATAACCTCAGATCATAGTGAAGTTCAAGAGGATATAAGATAATACAGTAAAGAGTATGAACAGTATAACTTTTCTGTGAGAAAGATGAATAAAAGTTGCAGATTATATGCTTAACATTCCAAAAGGAGAGACAGAAAAGTAGACCTGGTACCCAGGTGCAAAATCTAGAAGTCAGATACCTGTTAGAAGTCACACGACTAGTAAAGGCTACCAACAAATAGACCCCGAAGAGAAGAGTTCCAAGAATAGACTCCAGAACATACCATACTTCCCAGAAGCTCCCTAGGGCAAGGTGGATTTGGAGAGACAGAATCCAGTGGAAAAAAGATAGCCTTTTCAACAAATGGTGCTGGTTCAACTGGAGGTCAGCATGCAGAAGAATGCGAATTGACCCACTCTTATCTCTTTGTACTAAGATCAACTCCAAGTGGATCAAAGACCTCCACATAAAACCAGACACACTGAAACTAATAGAAAAGAAACTGGGGAAGACCCTGGAGGACATGGGCACAGGGGGAAAGTTCCTGAACAGAACACCCATAGCTTATGCTCTAAGATCAAGAATTGACAAATGGGACCTCATAAAATTACAAAGTTTCTGTAAGGCAAAGGACACTGTCAGAAGGATAAAACGACAACCAACAAAGTGGGAAAAGATCTTCACCAACCCCACATCCGACAGAGGGCTAATATCCAATATATACAAAGAACTCAAGAAGTTAGACCCCAAAGAACCAAATAACCCTATCAGAAAATGGGGTACAGAGCTAAACAAAGACTTTTCACCAGCCGAAATTTGGATGGCCGAGAAACACCTTGAGATGTTCAACATCTTTAGTCATCAGGGAAATGCAAATCAAAACAACCCTGAGATTCCACCTCACACCAGTCAGAATGGCTAAGATTAAAAACTCAAGAAACAACAAGTGCTGGCGAGGATGTGGAGAAAGAGGAACACTCCTCCACTGTTGGTGGGATTGCAAAATGGTAAAACTGCTCTGGAAATCAGTGTGGTGGTTCTTCCGAAAATTGGACATGTCCCTTCCAGAGGACCCTGGCATACCACTCCTGGGCATATACCCAGAGGATTCCCCTGCATACAATAAAGACACATGCTCCACTATGTTTATAGCAGCCTTGTTTATAATAGCCAGAAATTGGAAGGAGCCCAGATATCCCTCAAAAGAGGAATGGATACAGAAAATGTGGTATATTTATACAATGGAGTACTACTCAGCAATTAAAAATAATGAATTCATGCAATTTGTAGGTAAATGGTTAGATCTGGAAAATATCATCCTGAGTGAGCTGACCCAATCACAAAAGAATACACATGAAATGCAATCACTGATAAGTGGATATTAATGAGCCCAGAAGCCCTAAATACTCAAGGCACAATTAGCAAGTCAAATGACTCCCAAGAAGAAGAAAGGAGAGGACCCTGGCCCTGTAAAGATTGGATCCAGTTTTGTAGACCCAGAACAGAGAAATCATGGGGGGGGGGGATGATTGGGGAATAGTTGGGGGGGAGAGGAATTATGGGACATATGGTGAGGGGGAACTAGGAAAGGGAACTTTGGAATGTAAACATAGAATATAGAAAATAAAAATTAAAAAAAAAAGAGTTGAAGAAAAGGAAAGTGTGAGTTTGTGTCAAGTTCTAATTTGTTCTCTGAGCAGTGTTGTCATTTGGGTCAAGATTGAAATATAGGTCACAGCATAGTATTTAGCTGTCAGGCTTTTGTCTCTGTCTTTTAGATGTGACTAGAACAAAAGTCAGATTCCACTCCATTGAGGAGGGGCTGGAAGGAAGGGGAGGTCTCAGCACAGATGTTTGTTTGAAGGGCTCTGCTGGGCATCGAGGGAACAGGACCCTGAGAGAAGCAAGATCCTGAAGATGGTTGGGGGTGAGAAGGGAGGCTGGGGTGGCTGGCAAGCGCTGGCTGTGGAGCTCTAGAAAACATACACATTTTTGGAAACTTCTTTGGAAATTGCCTTCAGAGCCCGAGGCACATTTTCAACAATGGCAAATCTTCATCTTTTGAGGGTGAATTTAATTTTTAGAAAGAGCCAAGTAAGTTCAGAGCCAAAGGTGGTAAATCAGGTGGGTGACCAAGGTGGGCAATCCAGCTTTTTTAAAGGAGTATAATTATAATTAATGTAGTAAAGCTGTTTAGCATGGTGACACTGTGTGACTGAGTGCATAGAGTCCTTTGACCTGAGCAGAAGAACGGTCACCTGTGGAAGCAACTGACCTTGTCACGTAGTTCCCCTCCTCATGCTCAATGCAAGTTGCCTGTGTTTCTGTTGCCCAAGGGGTGTCTTAGTGGAATTATCCCAAAGTTTATATATGTGAGAATCAAGTGTTTCAAACTGTGATTGTTTAAACAGTTCTTCTGTGGTCTTTCAGATGTAATTAGAATTCCTAGGATAGGAGTGTTCCCACAAGCATAACAATACTTTAAATGTGTGTTCAATTATCCTTTTCTATAGTCATATTTAATCGTTTCCTTTTGAAATAGTTACTTTGAAAATATTAAATTGCGCACACACTCTCAGATGTTTCTCAAACCAAAGGCAGTACTGGGCACATAGTAGGCACTCACTGACAACCCCTTCAATCTGAATGCAAGTTTCTGCTCTTGTATTTGACACACAAACCAATGGGAAAAAGTCAGTTCCCTGGTAGATCATCTCTGTTAATAGTTGGCCAAGAAAAACCCAGAGTTTAAAAAAAAAAAAATGGACATAGGCAAAAGTTTGAAGTTTCCTGTAGCCTTGCAAGCGCGTAGCACACATACACCAAAGCACATCCCTTATTGAAAACCTTTTTTATATAATTTATTTACATTATACTAATCACTAAACCAGCACAGTGGAACACATGGCTCCATTTGACAGATGCAGACACTGTGGCTCAGACAAGTGCAGGGTCACACAGCTGCAAGGGACAGAACAGAGACTTTCACTCAGGCATTCAGGTCTGCAGTCCTGGCATCTCTCTCCTGATTCTCATGTCTCCACCTCCATGACCCATGTCTATGAGAAGAAGAGCAGTCTGTCCAGGAATGCTTCCCTCCCTCACACTGGGAAAATAAAAATTAAAATCTTTTTAACTTCAGATTCCTGCTAGTGAAGAGACTGGTGTTTTAGCATTGTGCTTTTTGGAATTTGAATGATGAAGGCAGTAGTTTTAAAGTTGACTTGTTTTTGAAGTGGAAACCTGGCCTTACAATTCATCCATGCCCTCCCTCTGCCTCCCGCACCTGGAAGGCTACTCCCTGGAGTGGGTGGTGTGGAAGTGGTGACTGTAACATCCTGTCATGGCTTCCTTAATGAGAAAGCATGAGAGAAAGCCATGACAAGTTTGCCATTCTAGGAAACTTTCCACAGCTGTTGCTTTAATTAAAACTTTCTTGGGCCCAATGAACAGAAACCACTAGAGCTCACTTAAGCAGAAGAGCGAATCTGTTTTAAGGCTCCTGTGGTACCTCCCAACCAAAGGGCAGGGAGCTTAGGAATGCAGTGAGGCAGGAACCCAGAAACTTCTCTTGGCCTCTTCATGTTCCCTTCACCCAGCAGAACCTCCTTTGCCTCTTGGTGGAAAGATCACTGTGTTGTACTGGCCCATCCACCCAGAGGCAGACTGATCCCTCTCATCCTCATAATCCTACTCTTCCCTCTCTCTTTCTCTGTCCCAGTTCTAGACTCGGTGGCAAGATGGGTTCAGTGCTGATTCAGGAGAGACCTTATAGAGCAGGCAGCTTGCATACCCACCATGGCTGTGCTCACCCCTATATTGCTGGTTTTGACTTTTTGAGACAGGCTTTCTTGTAGTTCTGGCTAGTCTAGAATTTTTCTCCCCTATCTCTCTCAGTCATGTGGCATTGATTTCCATGCCTGGAGTTGGAAGCTTTAATTAATTTTGATGTTATAGGGATCAAATATATTAAGAATGTAGAATTTAGGGGCTAGAGAAATAGTTCAGTGGTTAAGAATGTGCATTGCTGGGGGCTGGAGAGATGGCTCAGCAGTTAAGAGCACTGACTGCTCTTCCAGAGGTCCTGAGTTCAGTTCCCAGCAACCGTATGGTGGCTAACAACCATTGGCAATGGGGTCTGATGCCCTCTTCTGGTGTCTGTGAAGAGAGCAATGGTGGTGTACTCATATGCATAAATCAATAAATCTTAAAAAAAAAAAAAAGGAAGAGAGTGAGAGAGAGGGAAGGAGGGAGTAAGGGAGGGAGGGAGGGAGGGAGGGAGGGAGGGAGGGAAAAGAATATGCCCTGCTTTTGTAGAAGACCTGAGTTCAGTGCCTGTTACCACACCAGACCAGACGGCTTCTAACTATTGTGACTCCAGCTCCAAGGGATCTGATGCCACCTTCTGGTGTCCATGGGTACTTGCACTCACATCTGTGTAAATTCTCACAAAGACACAAACATACACATAATTAAAAATAATAAAAACAAATATTGAAAAAATCATTTAAAAAAGAATGTGGGATCTAAAAGAAGCATTGGCTTGATTTCTCACTCACCACTTCCTGTGTGACCCTTAAGGGTTTATCTGAGCTTTAGGTATATTCTTTCCCGTGTGTTGTGTTGACTCTTTTTTAAACTGGATATTTTCTTATTTATTTATTAGATATATTCTTTATTTATATTTCAAATGATTTCCCCTTTCCTGGTTCCTCCGCCCGAAAGTCCCATAAGCCATCTCTCCTCCCCCTGTTCTGTAATCAACCCCCTCCCTCTTCCCTGTTCTGGTATTCCCCTACACTGCTGCAATGAGCCTTTCCAGGACCAGGGGCCTTTCCTCCCTCTGATGTCCAATAAGGCCATCCTCTGCTGCCTATGCATCTGGAGCCATGGGTAACACCATGTGTACTATCTGGTTGATGGTTTTGTCCCTGGGAGCTCTGGGAGTACTGGGTGGCTCATATTGTTGTCCCTCCTATGGCGCTGCAAACCCCTTCAGCTCCTGGGGTCCTTTCACTAGCTCCCACATTGTGGACCCTGTGCTCAGTTCAATGGCTGTCTAAGAGTGTTCCCCTCTGTATTTGTCACCCACTAGCAGAGCCTTCCAGGTGACAGCTATATCCGGCTGCAGTCAACAAGTACTTGTGGGCATGGATAATAGTGTCTGGGTTTTGTAATTGTATATGGAGTAGATCACTAGGTGGGGGTAGTCTCTAGATGGTCTTTCCCTAAGCCTCTGCTCCACACTTTGTCTCTGTATCTCCTTCTATGGGTATTTTGTTCCCCCTTCTAAGAAGGATGAGAGTATCCATACTTTGATCTTCCTTTTTCTTGGGCTTCATTTGATATGTGAATTGTGTCTTGGGTATTCCAAGCTTCTGGGCTAATATCCACTTATCAGTGAGTGTATACCATGTGTATTCTTTTGTGATTGGGTTACCTCACTTAGGATGATATTTTCCAGTTCCACCCATTTGCCTAAGAATTTCATGAATTCATTGTTTTTAATAGCTGAGTAGTATTCCATTGTGTAAATATACCATATTTTCTGTATCCATTCCTCTGTTGAGGGACATCTGGGTTCTTTCCAGCTTCTGGCTATTATAAATAGGGCTACTATGAACATTGTGGAGCATGTGTCCTTATTACATGCTGGGAAATCCTCTGGGTATATACCCAAAAGTGGTATAGCAGCGTCCTCTGGTAGTATCATGCCCAGTTTTCTGAGGAACTGCCAGACTGATTTCCAGAGTGGTTGTACCAGCTTGAAACCCCACCAGCAGTGGAAGAATGTCCCTCTTTCTCCACATCCCTGCCAGCACCTGTTGTCTCCTGAGTTTTTGATCTTAGCCATTCTGACTGATGTGAGGTTAAATCTCAGGGTTGTTTTTGATTTGCCTTTCCCTGATTACTAAGGATGTTGAACATTTCTTTAGGTGCTTCTCAGCCATTTGATATTCCTCAGGTAAAAATTCTTTGTTTAGCTTTGTAACCCCATTTTTAATAGGGTTATTCGAGTTCTTTGTGTATATTGGATATTAGCTCTCTGTCAGATATAGGGTTGGTAAAGATCTTTTCCCAATTTATTGGTTGCCATTTTGTCCTATTGACAGTGTCCCTTGACTCACAGAAACTTTGTAATTTTATGAGGTCCCATTTGTCAATTCTCGATCTTAAAGCATATCGGTGTTCTGTTCATGAAATTTTGCCCTGTGCCCATGTGCTCAAGGTTCTTTCCCAGTTTCTTTTCTATTAGTTTCAATGTATCTTGTTTTATGTGGAGGTCCTTGATCCACTTGGACTTGAGCTTAGTACAAGGAAATAAGAATGAATTTACATTCTTCTGCATGCTAGCTGTCAGTTGAACCAGCACAATTTGTTGAAAAGGCTATCTTTTTTCCACTGGATGGTTTTAGCTCCTTTGTCAAAGATCAAGTGACCTTGGGTGTGTGGGTTCATTTCTGGGTCATCAATTCTATTCCATTGATCTACCTGTACCAATACCATGTAGTTTTTAATACTCTTGCTATACAGTAGTGCTTGAGGTCTGGGATACTGACTCCCCCAGAAGATCTTTCACTGTTGAGAATAGTTTTAGCCATCCTGGGTTTTTTGTTATTCCAGATGAATTTGAGAATTGCTCTTTCTAACTCTATGAAGAATTGAGTTGGGACTTTGATGGGGATTGCATTGAATCTGTATGTTGCTTTTGGCAAGATGGCCATTTTTACTATATTAATCCTGCCAATCCACGAGCATGGGAGAGCTTCTGAGGTCTTCTTCAATTTTCTTCTTCAGAGACTTGAAGTACTTGTCATACAGATCTTTCACTAGTTTGGTTAGAGTCACACCAAGATACTTTACATTGTTTGTGGCTATTGTGAAGGGTGTCATTTCTCTAATTTCTTTCTCGGCCTGCTCATCCTTTGAGTATAGGAAAGCTACTGATTTGCTTGAGTTGATTTATAACCAGCCACTTTGCTGAAGTTGTTTATCAGCTGTAGGAGTTCTCTAGTGAAGATATTTTGGGTCACTTAAGTATACTATCATATCATCTGCGAATAGTAATAGTTTGACTTCTTCCTTTCCAGTTTGTATCCCTTTGACCTCCTTATGTTGTCTAATTGCTCTAGCTAGAACTTTTAAGTACTATATTGAAAAGATATGGAGAGAGGGGGCAGCATTGTCAAGTCCTGATTTTAGTGGGATTGCTTCAAGTTTCTCTCCATTTAGTTGGATGTTGGCTACCAGTTTGCTGTACATTGCTTTTACTGTGTTTAGGTATGGGCCTTGAATTCCTTTTCTTTCCAAGACTTTTAGCATGAAAGGATGCTGAATTTTGTCAAAAGCTTTTTCAGCGTCTAATGAAATGACCATGTGGTTTTTTTCTTTGAGTTTGTTTATGTAGTGAATTCCATTGATGGATTTCCATATATTGAACCATCCCTGCATCCCTGGGATGAAGCCTACTTGATCATGGTGCATGAACATTTTGATGTGTTCTTGGATTCTGTTGGCAAGAATTTTATGGAGTATTTTTGCATCAATACTAATAAGGGAAATTGTCTGAAGTTCTCTTTCTTTGTTGGATCTTTGTGTGGATTTAGTATCAGCATAATTGTGGCTTCATAGAACAAGTTGGGTAGTTTTCCTTCTGTTTCTATTTTGTGGAATGGTTTCAAGAGTATTGGTGTTAGGTCTTCTTTGAAGGTCTGATAGAATTCTGCACTAAAACCATCTGGTCCTGTGCTTTGTTTGGTTGGGAGACTTCCAGTGACCGCTTCTATTTCTTTACAGGTTATGGACTGTTTAGATGATCTATCTGATCCTGATTTAATTTTGTTACTTGGTATCTGTCTAGGAAATGGTCCACTTCATCTAGATTTTCCAGTCGTGTTGAGTATAGGCTTTTGTAGTAGGATCTGATGATTTTTTTAATTTCCTCAGTTTCTGTTGTTATATCTCCCTTGTCATTTCTGATTTTATTAATTTGGATACTGTCTCTGTGCCCTTTGGTTATTCTGGCTGAGGGTTTATCTATCTTTTTGATTTTCTCAAAGAACCAGCTCCTGGTTTTGTTGCTTCTTTGTATAGTCCTTTCTGTTTCTACTTGGTTTCAGCCGTGAGTTTGATGATTTCCTCCTTTCTACTCTTCTTGGGTATATTAGCTTCTTTCTGTTCTCAAGCTTTCAGGCGTGCTGTTAAGCTGCTAGTATATGCTGTCTCCAGCTTGTTTTTGTAGGCACTCAGAGCTATGAGTTTTCCTCTTAGCACTGCTTTCATTGTGACCCATAAATTTGGGTATGTTGGGCCTTCATTTTCATTAAATTCTAGAAAGTCTTTGATTTCTTTCCTTATTTCTTCCTTGACAAAGGTATCATTGTTCAGCTTCCATGTGTATGTGGGCTTTCTATTGTTTTTGTTGCTATTGAAGTCCACCCTTACTCCATAGTGATCTGATAGGAGGCATGGGATTAGTTCGATCTTGTTATATCTGTTGAGATCTATTTTCTGACCAATTATATGGTCAGTTTTGGAGAAGGTACCATGAGGTGCTTACAAGAAGGTATATTCTTTTGATATAGGATACAATGTTCTATAGATATCTATTAAATCCATTTGGTCCAAAACTTCTGTTGGTTTCACTGTGTCTCTGTTTAGTTTGTGTTTCCCTGATCTGTCCATTGAGGAGATTGGGGTGCTGAAGTCACTCACAATTATTGTCTGAGGTGCAATGTGTGCTTTAAGCTTTAGTAAAGTTTCTTTTATGAATGAGGGTGCCCTGGTATTTGGAGCATAAGATGTTCAGAATTAAGAGTTCTTCTTGATAGATTTTTCCTTTGATGAGTATTCCGTGCCTTTTTTGATGACTTTTGGTTGAAAGTCTATTTTATTGGATATTAGAATGGCTACTCCAGCTTGTTTCCTGGGACCATTTGCTTGGAAAATTGTTTTCCAGCCTTTTACTCTGAGGTAGTTTTTGTCTTTGACACTGAGATGCGTGTCCTGTATGCAATAAAATGTTGGATCCTGTTTACATATCCAGTCTGTTAGTCTATGTCTTTTTATTGGGGAATTGAGTCCATTGGTGTTAGGAGATATTAAGGAATAGTAATCATTGCTTCCAGTTATTTTTGATGTAATTTTTATGTTTGTGTAGTTTACTTCTTTTGTGTTTGTTGAAAGAAGATTCATTTCTTGCTTTTGCTAGTGTGTAGTTTCCCTCCTTTTGTTTTTTGTTTTTTTTTTTCATTCATCATCCTTTGAAGTGCTGGATTTGTGGAAAGATATTGCGTAAATTTGTTTTTGTCATGGGATACCTTGGTTTCTTCTTCTATGGTAATTGAGAGATTTCCTGGGTATAGCAGCCTGGGTTGCCATTTGTGTTCCCTTGGAGTCTGTTTGACATCTGCCCAGGCTCTTCTGGCTTTCATAGTCTTTGGTGAGGAGTCTGGTGTAATTCTGATAGGTCTACCTTTATATGTTACTTGACCGTTTTCCCTTACTACTTTTAATAGTTAATGCATTTAAGTGCATTAATGTTTAGTGCATTTAGCATTTTAATTGTTATGTGATGGGAGGAATTTCTTTTCTAGTCAAATCTATTTGGAGTAGGCTTCTTGTATGTTCATGGGCATCTCTTTCATTAGGTTAGGGAAGTGTTCTTCTATAAATTTGTTGAAAACATTTACTGGCCCTTTAAGTTGAAAATCTTTGCTCTCTTCCATATCTATACTCCTTAGGTTGGTCTTCTCATTTTGTCCTGGATTTCCTGGATGTTTTGGGTCAGGAGCTTTTTGCATTTTACATTTTCTTTAACAGTTGTGTCAGTGCTTTCTATGGTATCTTCATCTGAGATTCTCTCTTCTATCTCTTGTATTCTGTTATTGATGCAGGAGTCATCCATGACTCCCGACTTCTTTCCTAGGTTTTCTATGTCCAGAGTTGTTTCCCTTTGTGATTTCTTTATTGTTTCTACCTCCATTTTTAGATCCTGGATGGTTTTGTTCAATTCCACCTGTTTTTTTGTTGTTTTCCTGTATTTCTTTAAAGGCTTCTCCCTGTTTACTTGTGTTCAGTATTTCTTTAAGGGAGTTACTTATGTTATTCTTGAAACCCTCTATCAGCATCATGAGCTGTGATTTTTAAATCCAAATCTTGCTTTTCTGGTGTGTTGGAGTATTCAGCACTTGCTGTTGTGGAAGAATTGGGTTCGGATGGTGCCATGTTGCCTTGATTTCTGTTAGTAACGTTCCTACATTTGCCTTTTGCCATTTGGTTATCTCTAGTGTTAGTTTATCCTGCTGTCTCTGGCTGGTGCGTGTCCCTCCTTTGTGCCTGCAAGCCTGTCTCAGCACCCCTGGGTGACTGGTTCTCCCCTGGCACAGATTGCTGAGGCGCTGTCACCTCCTGTGTGCAGGTGGGGCCCTAGTGGACCGAGTCCAAGTGATCTTACACTAGGGTGTTCTCTGCCTTCCTGGCTGTAACAGCCAGCTCAGGCACAGGAATGAAGATGGTGGCCTCACCTCTAACCGCGGGACTCCCTGCAGAGCAGATGTCCCCTGGCAGGATAGGTGCGCTGCCCAGCTCCTGGGTGCAGGTGGGGGCCCTGGCGGATCGTATCCCAAGTGATCTTACACTTGGGTGTTCCCTGTGTTCCTACTGGTCTGCTCAGTCACTGGATGTTTTCTTTATTTACATTTCAAATGTTATCCCCTTTCCCAGTCCGTCCCCCTTTCCAGAAGCCCCTTATCCCATCGTCCCTCCCCTTCTATGAGGGTGTCCCTTCACCCACCCACCCACTCCCACCTCCCCACCCTCAGTTCCCCTACACTGAGGCATCTATTAAACCTTCATAGGACCGAGGACCTCTCCTCCCATTGATGCCTGACAAGGCAATCCTCTGCTACATGTGCAGCTGGAGCCATGTGTACTCCTTGGTTGATGGCTTAGTCCTTGGGAGCTCAGGGGGGGGGGGAGCGGTCTGATTGGTTGATGTTGTTGTTCTTCCTATGAGGTTGCAAACTCCTTCAGCTCCTTCAGTCCTTTCTCTACCTCCTTCATTGGGGACCTCACACTCAGCCCAATGGTTGTCTGTGAGAATTCACCTCTGTATTTGCAAGGCTCTGGCAGGTCCTCTGGGAAGACGGCCACATCAGGCTCCTTTCAGCAAGCATTTGGCTTCTGCAATAGAGTTGGGTGTGTGTGACTGTATATGGGATGAATCGTATTGACTTTTGATAATAACATATATAGTACTTAGCTTAGAGACACGTATCCATTATACTTGATCAAATTTTGTTTCTTCCTTCTTTCTAATAATCATTAATATAAAATATCACACCAAAAAGAGGTTGCACAGGAAATAACTCCTTCACACCACCTGCATACTGCCCTCACACTACCCTCACACTCCTTTACACCACCCTCACACCACCCTCACACTCCTTCACACTACCCTCACACTCCTTCACACCGCCCTCATACTGCCCTCACACCACCCTCACACTCCTTCACACTGCCCTCACACTGCCCCCACACCACCCTCACACTCCTTCACACTACCCTCACACTCCTTCACACTGCCCTCACACTACCCTCACCCTCCTTCACACCGCCCTCATACTGCCCTCACACCACCCTCACACTCCTTCACACTGCCCTCACACTGCCCTCACACCACCCTCACACCCCTTCACACCACCCTCACACCGCCCTTGCACCACTCTCACACTCCTTCACACCACCCTCACACTCTTTCACACTGCCCTCACACTGCCCTCACACCCCTTCACACTGCCCTCACACCACCCTCACACTCCTTCACACCACCCTCACACTGCCCTCACGCCACCCTTACACTCCTTCACACCACTCTCACACTCCTTCACACCACCCTCACACTCCTTCACACCACTCTCACACTCCTTCACACCACCCTCACACTACCCTCGCACCACTCTCACACTGCCCTCACACCACCCTCACACTCCTTCACACCACTCTCACACTCCTTCACACCACCCTCACACTGCCCTCGCACCACTCTCACACTGCCCTCACACCACCCTCACACTCCTTCACACCACTCTCACACTCCTTCACACCACCCTCACACCGCCCTCACACCACTCTCACACTCCTTCACACCACCCTCACACCGCCCTCACACCACCCTCACACTCCTTCACACTGCCCTCACACCGCCCTCACACCACCCTCACACTCCTTCACACTGCCCTCACAGTGCCCTTTCACCATCCTCACACTTCTTCACACCTCCCTCACACTGCCCTCACACCCCTTCACACTGCCCTCACACCACCCTCACACTCCTTCATACCGCCCTCACACTGCCCTCACACCACCCTCACACTCCTTCACACCACCCTCACACCGCCCTCACACCACCCTCATACTCCTTCACACCTCCCTCACACTGCCTGAGCCCTTAATCCATCCTTTTCATCTGTCACTTGTTATATAATTTTTATCCAAAGGACTTTGGTCATAAACCCTAAAAAAAATCTCTAGGAGAGTCTGTCCAGGCAGTGCCTGGAGGCCCCAAGGCATCACCAGAAATTGTTCCACTCTGGGATATATTGGTGCATGTGGTATAAGCTCCATTAAAAGCCATTTTGCCACCTCTAGCCTTTGTTCTAAAGGTTGGAATTGATGAAAAGAGCACCCAGGCAGGTTGGCAAGATGGCTCAGCAGGTACATGTACACACACACACACACACACACACACACACACACGAATAAAATAAAATGTCTTAGTGAGATGGTGCATTGGATAAAGATGGTGTTAACAAATCCAGCCCATGGAGTCTCCATGGAGGAAGGACAGAACTGACTCCCACAAGTTGTTCTCTGACCGTCACACTCATGCCATGACTTGTACATTCTCAATATACATGAATATAAGTGAAATTTTAAACATGTTTTTAAAAAGAGAAGAGCCCAGAGAATTAATTAAACCACTTCTCAGGCTTTTGGTTAAAATCCAGTGAAAATTTAACTCAGCAAATACTATTTCTAGTATCCACAACAAGTAGAAACAGACATTATGAATTAAAAACTATTTCAGTGGGGAGGCAGTCTTTTCAGAGAGAACTAAGTATAGAAAAGAAAATGAATTTCTACATATTCCTTTCATTCTCTCAAGATGTTTGCACAGAGTTGCTTCATCAAAGTCCTGGGATAGTCAAGGCCACCATAAGTGGGGAAGCATTTTTGTCACCAGAGTCCTAGTCCTAACAGGCACAGCCCAGCCACTACCCAGAATTAGATGCAAATGCCACAGTAGGAGAACAAAGATAACCAGTTCAGTTATGCCCAGATGACACTGGGGACCCCTGACTCAGCTCTGTCTTCAGGAGCGTCCAGATTATATAAACAGGATAATGGGTAGGAGTGTGACCATACGGCATTTATAACGTAGTTTTGACTAAACTGTAGTCTGACTGATCTTTACAATGAGTCTGTGCCTTGTCTCCTTAGGAAAGGCACTGGGGCATGAGGCATAAACAGATTAAGCTCTTGAACAAAGGAGCCAGGTTTTTGTTTTAGTTATCCATGGGCATTTAGCTCGAATAGCCTCACGTGAAGTCCTAATTATAGTCAAGTCAGGGCAACTCTTACATGCTGTACAGTCCTCTAAAGCTAGCTAGAAGCTGCTCGGTATTGGAGAAAGGGAGCAGAATTGAAGTCTCTGTCTAGAGGTTTACTTTGCCCTAATAGCAAAATGCTGAAGCATATAAAAGGAAGAGAAGGGAAGAGACCAGGCATAGATGGGGCTACATCAGTTGTAGTGGAAGAGTAGGATAAAAGTAGTGTAAATTCATGGATGCTTCAAAACTTGGAAAGGACCAGGCAGTGGGAGTCAGCCAACTGGACGAGGGTGGGGAGGGAGCATATCTTTTCAAAATGAATGTTTTATTAAGTGGGTAAAGTGGAAAGATGGTGTCAATGAACTGTCTTCCTAGGCCTAGTGCAGTTCTGTAAAACACTGAAGTCATTTGCCAATTCTCATTTATTAAAGTAAGAGGCTTATACAAGTGATACATACTAAATTTTAATGAACTTTGCTCTGTAAATAATGACAACATGGATAATACCCATCTTTAAAACATGACAATAAATATACCTATACTTTAGGATGACCAGGAACTCAATCATTATTTTGTTTAAAGTGAGGAGGCAGATGTGAACCCCTGAAATGTACAGGCTGTGTGAGGAGCACCCCAGTCTCTCCTACGCCAAGCTTGGGTGTGGAATGGAGTCTTCAGTGCTTCATTCTGCCCCAGATCCTTATTTGGAAACTCTCTGTACCAAGCAGTAATCATTAGCATGTTTTCCTCTTGGGGATTTAACTATTTAACATTAAATCTGCCAGAAATTCATAGTCAGTACACTTCCACCTCTGCTTTAACTTATAGAACCAGTTCTGAACAGTGCAACAAGGTTTGGACCCAAAATGAAAACTTAGAGACAAAAGACAAGACTTGGCTTTTTTCATTACTGAGAAGAAAAGACTCATACTTTTTTCTCTTGAAACTTCTGAAATATTGCTCATTTTAGAGAAAGTAGGAATAGAGTTTCTGGTCATCCTAGAGTATAACTGATATTTATTTTGGCATTTATGTTAACATTATTTACAGAGCAAAGTTCATTAAAATGTACTATGTATCGTTTATGCAAGTTTCTTACCTTAATAAATGGGAATTGGCAAATGATCTCAGTGTTTTACAGATCTGTGCCAGGCCTTGTGATTGTTCATGGTGCTCACACACCATCTTTCTACTTCACCCACTTAGTAAAATATTCATTTTGAGAATACATGTTCCAGGCAGCTCCTCTGCCTCCCAGGAAGAATATTTTGAGGTCTCCCAGTGACCAGGGGATAAAGAAACTTGACAGGAGAGCCCTAGAATCCCTGAAGAGCTAGTCCTTTGAAAGAGTCATTGTTATGGAATCTCCCTTTGAAAGAGACCACTTTATCTTGCTTCTAAGCATCTATAGGACAGACAGCATGTTCTGAAAAGAAATTCAGGGTAGTGTTAAAGATAATGTAGTATGGATAGTGTGTAATTGGAAGAAGGATAGTTCCATTTTTATGGTTGCCATAACAGTCATATAGTTGTACAAAAAATGTGCATAGCATTTATAGAAGAGAGATAGCACCATTGTAACAATTCTTCTCATATCAGAACAACTGTTTTCAGATCTGAAAAATAGCATGGTTTAACCCTTCCCCAGTTAGCACAGCATGTTCCCTGAGAACCTTCCAAGTTCCTGACTGTTGAAATGCATTCACACTCGAATTTGCATGTAAGCCTGATAAATGGATTGAGAATTAAGGATGATGATCCTTTCAACAGCAAGTTCTGAACTCCTGATTTGGGAATTCAAAGGATTGGGGATTGGAAATATATATCTCCTTAAATAGAAATCTAGGAGAGATGTCTGGACAGTTAATTCCTTGACTTTGTTACTTTTCTGTCCACTAGAATTTAAATTCATTACTCCATTGTGTTTAGTCTCAAAAAAAAAAAAAGACATACTAAGATTTGGTTACAATTTCTGATTTATTTTTACATGTTGACTATGTTGTTTCTGGAACTTGTGAATTGGATTTATATAGTATATTTACGTTAAAATATATCCATACACTACTTTTTAAAAGTCTATTCCTCCCCCCATTTTGTATTAATATAGCCCCTCTTAAGGAAAAATGCTTGGAATTTGACTCTTTATTTATACAAATAAGTATCCCATTTGACGAAATTTGATATAAAAAATTTATGAACTTACAAGTTCAGTGTAAAGCTGTCAAATTTAGATGTTGTATATAAAATGAAGTTCCTTTCAATGTATGTATGTATGTATGTATGTATGTTCATGTGTATGTATATGTACATTCATATGTTTTTGAAACATGATGTCACTATGTACCCCTGACTGGTCTGCAACTTTCTATGTAGACTAGTTTGTCCTCTAACCCACAGAAATCTGCCTCCCTCTGCCTCCCTAGTGCTGATACTAAAGACACACACCACCCGGTACAGCAAGATATTTATTCTTATACTGTAATAAAGGTTCATTTGAAACTGGCCTTTGTCTTCCCTAGCCCCCATCTTTTTGTCTTCTGTTCCTTTTCTGCTGAATGAAACCCTACCACAGATGTCAAACTCCTAGCAAGACACTCTGGCCTTTCTCTAGATCCTGCCTGAACCTGGACAAATCTTACCACTCCATAACCAATGTCCCCAAACACCCTCTTCCTGCCCCCCCCAACTCAGCAGGAAACAGCCAGAACAGTCACTTTACCACACTTACCATGGCAGCGCGATAAAGGATTGGCCCTGGAATAGAGGAAGGTGGTAGAGCAGAATGTTCAAAGTACACATTCAGCCTGTGGCAGTGCAATGGAAGGACACTGACAGGCACATTGTGTCTCTCCACAATAACAGAATTTGTTAAGTAGCAACAAAGTCACAAACTGTAGCCAAGTGATCCTGATTTCGTTTAATGGCCAGCTGCGGGAAACCAGTTATTTGGGGTTTTTAGATTGTTTATTCATTTTTAATTCATTACTAATCCCAATTTTAATTAGTAATATTAACTATAAGATCACTCAGTAACTGAGTCTATATCTACATACCTAATTACTGAATTTTTATCAATCAATATTCTTAAAGTCCATCTTGTTTTTACCTTTTTATTGAAAAGGAAAGTAAAAACACTTTATGATAAAATTAAAGATTTACATGGAAAATATTTCAGATAAAATAGAAGATATACATAGAAAAACACATTAAAATTGATAATTTTCATGGAAAATTAAAGAGTAAAGTGGTAGACATGTAAATTAATTGAAATATGAAATAGAAACATTTTATGATAGAATTGAAGGTTTACATGGAAAATATTTCTGATAAAATTGTAGAAAAAAATTAGGTGTTAAAAATTTTAAACATGTTAGAATTGAAGATTATCTTGGAAATTTTTATATAGATGTAATAATGATAGGCATAAAAATATTGCTAAATTGATTGAAAGTGGAATTATAAACATTTTCTGATACTTGAAGATTTGCATGGAAAATATTTCTGATAAAATTGAAGAAATATATAGAAAAACATGTTAAAATTAAAGATTATCATGGAAATTATAGAGATAAAGTGATAGGCATAAATATAATTTTAAGTTGATTGAAGGTGGAATTATAAACATTTTCAGATAAAATTGAAGATTTACATGGAAAATATTTCTGGTAAAATTCAAGAAATATATAGAAAAATATTAAAATTGACTATTTCATGGAAAATTTTACGTATAAAATGGTAGATATAAAATCTCTTTCTAAATTAATTGAAGGTGGAAATAGAAACATTTGTGATTAAAAAAGATTTACATTGAAAACATTTCTGATAAAATAGGAAATATATAGAACGACATTAAAATTGAAGATTACCATGAAAAATAATGCAGATAAAATGGTAGACATAAAAAACATTACTAATTTTTAATAGGGTTATTTGGTTCTTTGGGGTCTAACTTCTTGAGTTCTTTGTATATATTGGACATTAGCCCTCTGTCGGATGTGGGGTTGGTGAAGATCTTTTCCCAATTTGTAGGTTGCCTTCTGACAGTGTCCTTTAAGGCCTTACAGAAACTTTGTAATTTTATGAGGTCCCATTTGTCAATTCTTGATCTTAGAGCATAAGCTATTGGTGTTCTGTTCAGAAACTTTTCCCCTGTGCCCATGTCCTCCAGGGTCTTCCCCAGTTTCTTTTCTATTAGTTTCAGTGTGTCTGGTTTTATGTGGAGGTCCTTGATCCACTTGGAGTTGAGCTTAGTACAAGGAGATAAGAGTGGGTCAATTCGCATTCTTCTGCATGTTGACCTCCAGTTGAACCAGCACCGTTTGTTTTTCCACTGGATGGTTGTGGCCTCTTTATCAAAGATCAAGTGACCATAACCCTGTGGGTTCATTTCTGGGTCTTCAATTCTTTTCCATTGATCTACTTGCCTGTCGCTGTACCAAAACCATACAGTTTTTAAAACAATTGCTTTGTAGTACTGCTTGAGGTCAGGGATATTGATTCCCCCAGAAGTCCTTTTATTGTTGAAAATAGTTTTAGCTATCTTGGTGTTTTTGTTACTCCAGATGAATTTGAGAATTGCTCTTTCTAGATCTATGAAGAATTAATTTGGGATTTTGATGGGGATTGCATTGAATCTGTAGATTGCTTTTGGCAAGATGGCCATTTTTACTATATTGATCCTGCCAATCCAAGAACATGAAATATTTTTCCATCTTCTGAGGTCTTCTTCGATTTCTTTCTTCAAGGACTTGAAGTTCCTGTCATACAGATCTTTCACTTGTTTGGTTAGAGTCATGCCAAGATACTTTATATTGTTTGTGGCTATTGTAAAGGGTGTTATTTCCCTAACTTCTTTCTCAGCCTGCTTGTCCTTTGAGAACAGGAAGGCTACTGATTTGCTTGAGTTGATTTTATAACCAGCCACTTTGCTGAAGTTGTTTATCAGCTGTAGGAGTTCTCTGGTGGAGTTTTTTGGGTCGCTTAAGTATACTATCATGCCATCTGCGAATAATGATAGTTTAACTTCCAATTTGTATCCCTTTGACTTCCTTGTGTTGTCTAATTGCTCTCGCTAGAACTTCAAGTACTATATTGAAAAGATATGGAGAGAGAGGGTAGCCTTGTCTAGTCCCTGATTTTAGTGGGATTGCTTCAAGTTTCTCTCCATTTATTTTGATGTTGGCTAGCGGTTTGTTGTATATTGCTTTTACTATGTTTAGGTATGGGCCTTGAATTCCTGCTCTTTCCAAGACTTTTAGCATGAAAGGATGCTGAATAAACAAAGAATTTTCACCAGAAGAAATTCGGATGGCTGAGAAGCACCTTAAGAGATGTTCAACATCATTAGTCATCAGGGAAATGCAAATCAAAACAACCCTGAGATTCCACCTCACACCAGTCAGAATGGCTAAGGTTAAAAACTCAAGAGACAACAGGTGTTGGCGAGAATGTGGAGAAAGAGGAACACTCCTCCACTGTTGGTGGGATTGCAAGATGGTACAACCGCTCTGGAAATCAGTCTGGCGGTTCCGCAGAAAATTGGGCATGACACTTCCAGAGGACCCTGTCATACCACTCCTGGGCATATACCCAGAGGATTCCCCTGCATAAAATAAAGACACATGCTCCACTATGTTCATAGCAGCCTTATTTATAGTAGCCAGAAGCTGGAAGGAGCCCAGATGTCCCTCAAAGGAGGAATGGATACAGAAAATGTGGTATATTCATACAATGGAATACTACTCAGGAATTAAAAATAATGAATTCATGCAATTTGTAGGCAAATGGTTGGATCTGGAAAATATCATCCTAAGTGAATTAACCCAATCACAAAAAAATACACATGAATTGCAATCACTGATAAGTGGATACTAATGAATCCAGAAGGTCTGAATGCTCAAGGCACAATTAGCAAATCAAAGGATTCCCAAGAAAAAGGAAGGAGAGGACCCTGGTCCTGAAAAGACTGGATCCAGTTTTGTAGGAGAGTACAAGAACAGAGAAATGATGTGTGTGGGGGGGGGGAGGGGTGGTTGGGGAATGGGTTAGGGGGAAGAGGACTTATGGGACATATGGTGAGGGGGGAACTGGGAAAGGGGAAAGCCTTCGGAATGTAAAGAAAGAATATAGAAAAATTTTCAAAAAAATTTAAAAAAAGAAAAAACATTACTGCATTAAGTAAAAGGGGAATTACAAACATTTTCTGATAAAATTGAAGATTTACATGAGAAATATTTTTGTTAGTCTATGTCTTTTTATTGGGGAGTTGAGTCCATTGTTGTTAAGAGATATTAAGGAATAGTGATTGTTGCTTCCTGTTAATTTGATGTTTTTATGTCTGTGTGGGTATCTTATTTTGGGTTTGTTGGAAGATTACTTTCTTGCTTTTTCCAGGGTATAGTTTCCCTCCTTGTATTGGCCTTTTCCATCAATTTTCCTTTGTAGGGCTGGATTTGTGGACAGATATTGTGTAAATTTAGTTTTATCATGGAATATCTTGGTTTCTCCATCTATGATGATAGAGAGTTTTGCTGGGTATAGTAGCCTGGGCTGGCATTTGTGTTCTCTTAGGGTCTGTATGAGGTCTGCCCAGGATTAGCTTTTATTATCTCTGGTGAGAAGTCTGGTGTGATTCTGATAGGTCTGCTTTATAAGTTACTTGCCCCTTTTCCCTTACTGCCTTTAATATTCTTTCTTTGTTTATTGCATTTGGCGTTTTGATTATTATGTGCCAGGAGGAGTTTCTGTTCTGGTCCAGTCTGTGTGGAGTTCTGAAGGCTTCTTTTATGTTCATGGGCATCTCTTTCTCTAGGTTAGGGAAGTTTTCTTCTATAATTTTGTTGAAGATATTTACTGTGCCTTTAAGATGTAAATCCTCGCTCGCTTCTATACCTATAATCCTTAGGTTTGGTCTTCTCATTGTGTCCTGGAGTTCCTGGGTGTTTTGGGCTACCAGCTTTATGCATTATGCATTTTCTTTGACTGTTGAGTCAATGTTTTCTATGGTATCTTCAGCACCTGAGGTTCTTTCTTCTATCTCTTATATTCTGTTGATGCTTGCATCTATGACTCCTGAATTCTTTCCAAGGTTTTCTATCTCCAAAAATGTCTCACTTTGTGATTTCTTTATTGTTTCTACTTCCACTTTTAGATCCTGGATGGTTTAGTTCAGTTCCTTCACTTGATTGTGCTTTCCTCTAATTCTTTAAGAGATTTTTGTGTTTCTTCTTTGAGGGCTTCTGCCTGTTGACCCATGATGTCCTGTATTTTTTTAAGGGATTTTTGTGTTTTGTCTTTAAGGGCTTTTACCTGTTGATTGATGTTCTCCTGTGTTTCTTTAAGGGAGTTATTTAAGTCTTTCTTGACGCCTTCTATCAGCATCATGAGATACGATTTTAAATCCAGCTCTTGTTTTTCCAGTGTGTTGGAGACTTGCTGTAGTGAAAGAACTGGGTTCCGATGCTGCCATGTGGCCTTGGTTTCTGTTGGTAGCGTTCTTGTGCTTGCTTTTCGCCATCTGGTTATCTCTGGTTGGTATTGTTGTCTCTGGCTGGAGTTTGTTCCTCCTGTGGGCCTGTAAGCCTGTGTCCTTACTCCTCTGAGCTCAGAAGTGAAAGCACTGCTGAGAGATCACTCTCTCCTGGCAGGCTGAACACAGAAGGCTGGGGAGTTTCCTGGCTCCCTGGTGCCAGTGGTGGCAGGAAGACTTCTGTCCCAGTTGCTCCACTGATCTTAGGCCCTGTGTGTTCCTAGCTATTCCCCTCCAGAGAGAAGGTGGAGATCTCATCTCTGGGCTCAGAAGTGAAGGTGCTGCTGGGAGATTACTCTCTCCTGGTGGGCTGTGCACAGAAGGATGTGGAGTCTCCCGGCTCGCACGGGCGCGCGCGGGCCCACACACACACACACACACACACACACACACACACACACACTGTTTTCAGAACTTCGGAAAGCCTAGTGCTTAGGTTGTCTGAAACAGGGTGTGTTCAAAGGCAAAGCTCGCTGTCTTTGCCCTGTCTGTGAAGCTCTCTTGGTTGAGTAAGTTTAGCGTCTTGAGAAAGCTCATGGGGGAAGGTTATGACCTTTGTCCTGAGCAAACAGGAGCCTCACTTCTTTCATGGCATCCTCCCATGGTGCACTCTCGGTGCAGCCTTCCCAGACTCCAGTGTTGGTGCCATCGTTGTAGTCCACTGCTCTGTCTAGGCTCTAATTTCAATGCTTTTTATTTTCTCACTTTTGCCTCATGAGAGACTAGCTGGATAGAAATCTTTGTGTGTTCTCAAATGAGTCCTGAACACCTAGAACAGTAAATGCCCACTACACATTTGTTGGATGAAAGAATTCTGGCCTTTTTTCTTGTTTCCAATACCTTCTTCATGTTGCTGCTTCATTGGTTCCAACAACTTGGAGTTATTCTTGACAAAAAAAAAAAAAAAATTGAAAATTTATGAAAAGGACTACAATTATACACAGTTACAATCCATTTAAGAAAAAAAAGGAATGGTCATATTTCTTGGGAAGTATCATGTTTGAAAGGTTCTGTGGTTTAAAGGGACTTAGGTAATCTCTGTGGCTACAAAGGGGACTAAATATGGTTCTCAGCCGTATTTCAGTGCAGCCTCCACATGCTTCCTAACTGTCAGAGCTACCTAAAGTTGTAGGCATGCGTAATAGAGCAATGAACTCTTCCCCATCCACATTTCAAGTATTCAAGATGTGGGTTGGCTTGGTTTGGAAACAGCAGGGATTACACTTGGGCTAGAGTGAGCTTCTAACAATAGTAATTCTATGACTGAGGTCTCTGAAGTAGTACAGTGACCTTTAGGATATCTGTCTACCTACCTACCTCTCTCTATTTTCCATGGATGGAGTATATAAACCAGTCGCTCAGGCTCTGGGTCAACATACATACACTCTCACAGAGAGAGAGAGAGAGAGAGAGAGAGAGAGAGAGAGAGAGAGAGAGAGAGAGAGAGAGAGAGAGAGAGAGAGAAGGAGAGAGAGAAGGAGAGAGAGAAGGAGAGAGAGAAGGAGAGAGAGAAGGAGAGAGAGAAGGGGAGGGAAGCAGAGGAGAGGGGAGGGGAGAGGAGGGGAGAGGAGAGGAGAGGAGAGGAGAGGAGAGGAGAGGAGAGGAGAGGAGAGGAGAGGAGAGAATGGATAAGCTAGAGATTGATAGGATGATTCAAGTATAGGGGGCAGCAAAACAGAGTGGAAAGATAAAGAATGGAAAGAGAGTTCTCTAAGTGTTATTTGATTTGGGCTATTTAAAGGTTTAAATATTAAAAAATAAAATTAAGTCTTAGTACTCAGGAATCTTAAGCAAAAGCTTGATTTTTGAGTTCAAGGTTAACCATGATACGTAGTAAGATCTTTTCTCAAAAAATAGTAACAGTGATTTATGATACATTGAATTTTTAAAAGTCAATGACTTTGTGAGATATAAAAAGGAGAGAGAGAAAGAGAGAGAAGATAGTTGTGGGGCAAGGTAGGTCAGTAGAAACTTCTCCCAATAGACAAGAGCCAGCCAGTACATGTATAATTTTATTACTTATCGAATTACAGTTAAGTGAAAATCATCCAAGAATATTGAAACTGCTAACTGAGTGGTCATTTGTGATAGTATTTTCATAAGATATGTAGAGCCTTTTTCCCTAGAAGACATTTTCTGTGTGTTGGGTAACAAGGAGCTATCAGCCTAGTCTGGCTATTAGTACTTATTCTAGTAATCTACCAAGGTGGGCTGACAGTATGCCTTCTGATCGGATACAGTATTAAGCCCATACCACACCTGGGAAGTACTCAAAACACTCACTCTTTAACCAGCCAACCTCTTGATAGCAGTCAACCCGTTAAATAAAACTTTGAAATACAGGGGAGATTAATTTGGAGACAGGACCTTTCTCTATTTCCCAAGATGGCCTGGCATTCATGCTAGCCTCAGATTCATGACCATCTTGCTTCCACTTCTTGATTTCTAGTATTACAGGCAGACCTTCATTTTTCCCTTTTTCCTTCTATGAGGACAAACTTCAGTAAGACAGAACAGGTGACATTCTAAGGCAGCTGACCTGGATCTGTAAACCAGCAGTGTTCTATTAAAAGACTGCTGGACAGTAAAGACAAAAGAGGTGTAACTAACAGTACAGTGGAGATGCTGATCCGATTCTGGATCAGGAAGAGAAAAACTGGTGAAGGCTTGGGATGGAGAGTTGAAGATGCACATGTATGACTTAGAACCTGGGTGTGGTACTTGGCTTAGACTATAGTATGTGGTACCCCTAGTCTCCAAACACACACTGCAGTCCAAGAACATGGAGAGTTCTGCAGCACTGCTCCTCCTAGAGGAGTTCAGATATGAAAAGAAAATAAGCCAGTGCATAAAGGAAAAGATGGAGGGAGACGGGAGCAGCAAATATGGCCGAATGGAGACCTCTGATGAGTCATTTGTGAGGAAAAGGGAAATAAAGACCCTGTCTCCAAATTAATCTCCCCTGTATTTCAAAGTTTTATTTAACGGGTTGACTGCTATCAAGAGGTTGGCTGGTTAAAGAGTGAGTGTTTTGAGTACTTCCCAGGTGTGGCATGGACTTAATACTGTATCCGATCAGAAGGCATACTGTCAGCCCACCTTGGTAGATTACTAGAATAAGGTACTAATAGCCAGACTAGGCTGATAGCTCCTTGTTACCCAACACACAGAAAATGTCTTCTAGGGAAAAGGGCTCTACATATCTTATGAAAATACTATCACAAATGACCACTCAGTTAGCAGTTTCAATATTCTTGGATGATTTTCACTTAACTGTAATTCGATAAGTAATAAAATTGTACATGTACTGGCTGGCTCTTGTCTATTGAGAGAAGTTTGCTATTTTGTAGCCCAGCCTGACTTAAAACTGCTGATCCTCAGCCTTGAGCTGCCTTGAGATTCACCTCTGGTGGGTCTTTATAGATGATTCTACAGCTGCTCTTTCAATGTCCCTAAGAATTCAGAGGGAGAAGGTTGTGTTGAGTGCATCCTCTGGATTTAGACCATGGCTCCCCGGCAGGCTCTGGCTTCCTCGCTCCACAGCAGCAGCAAAGCTTGTCATGTAGCATTTGCAGGGCCATGAGAAGTTCAGTGGGTGAGTGAGTGAAAGAATGGAGCAGGGAAAAGTCATTTCAGGTGCTTCTGAGCCCCATTTCATCCTCGTCTTATAAAAAGTCAAAGAGCCGCGGACCACATTCATTCTCGAATGCTTGCCAGCACTTGAGGCTTCTTTTTGTGGAGCCACAGTTAAAAATTCCTGGCTAGGTAAAAGAGACTTTCCAAGAATGCCATGCCATTTCTCTCTGCCCATAGTATGTCCTCATGAGTGCCACTTCGTTACTTAGGAAGGGAGAAGGATTGGTGACCTTAGATTTTTATCATTTTAGAAAAAATCTGGAATTTGACTCAGCATTTAGCTCTGTCAGTAGAACCGAGAGAGAGAATTGGTATTAAGGTTTTGGCAACTGCCATTTTTTAAAGTGGTAGTTGCACCCCTTCCTAGACTAGAAAGGGCGGGGTAAACTTTGAGTGGTCGTTGTAGCTAATGAGGTTGTTACCAGACACTGCAGTACCTCCCTGGTGGGCCTCTGTGGCAGTGCTCTCTGGGTATAGTATCATGGATAAGTACTCTCTTTTTCTATTTCTTCTGATATGTTTTAAATAAAAAAAATTGCTTTCTCTAGTAATCATGACACTATCTAACTAAGAAGGTGTTGGAGTAAATATTTTATTCTTTATCCTATGAAAGTTATTTCTTAGATTTTTTTTTCCATTCTCTCTTATCCACTCACCACCGTTGACCCAGATCCTTCCCACCATCATTGCTTGCTCTCAACAGGACAACCCAGAGTCACGGGCAAAGGAGGACCACTATAAATTTTGTTAATCTGGAAATGGTTCTCAAACCACAGTTTGTAAAACACTATTTTATGAGAAAAGAAGATGGGATGAAGACAGAAAAGGACACCCTTGGAAACAATAACAGTGTGGTGTGACCACAGGATCCCATGCCAGGAAGTCATGAGTTCTAATCCTAAATGTGTTTCCCAAGGCACAGTGGCAACATCAAATGGAAAAGTGCTAAAGAGAGCCCTTTGGTTATTTTTTCATTCATCTCCCAAGCAGCTCTTCATTGCATGTATACTCTCAGAGTTACAGATATAAGTAGATGTCTGCCAGAGCTGGTATTGTCTCTGGCTTGTCACAGTGGTAAGATCTATACATAAGTAAATAACAGTATATCAAGGACAGTGGTCAATGCCATCAGAGAAGAGCAGGTTGCAAGCATGAGTAGAACAGGACAGAGAGTGTAGCTTCCATCCTGTAGAGTCTTGGAGATCCCTGAGGAAAATGGCATTGTTCCTGGGTCTTTAAAAGCAAGGTTGATCTTAGACCTTAGAAACTGGTAGGCAAAGTCTCCCTGTACAGGAATAGAACAAACAATGGTTGAGAGAATACAGGATACAGAGAAGCTGGGAATGTGAGATCTAAATTGAAAAGTGTCTGAAAGGCTTTGACTCCTAAGATCAATTTCTGTTCTATTCTTTAAGGAGCTGCAAAGGGGTTTAGACTATATATTTGCTATCTGCTACTTAATCTGGCAATAACCATGACCTTGAGGAATTTCTGTGAGAATTGGTAGGGTCATGGCTAAAATCTAGTGAGGTGAATAGTGATGGAGTGCTGTGGAGACTAGGCAACTCCCTGAAAGGCATTAGAGAGGGTGGTACCTTGAGGTGACAGAGGAGACAGGATCACCCAGAGGATGTGCAAGACGGAGGAGCAGAGATCTCTTCTGTGCATTTCCTTCTTGGGCTCTTGGCTGGATCATAAGAGAATACAGAAGGCTTTTAATTATTCTTCATGTATTCTTTTCTAGAACCAATGGCTTCAGGTGAAAGACTTTCTTGGAACTTTACTGTCCCTTTAAAAAGTTCTGCTAGCCCCTCGGTCACGTGCTGTGGAGTTATATAACTAACATTCTGCAGCCTCCTGTAGTCTCATTCTTTCCCTCCCCTACCTGGCACTTTCCTTTCTGTGGGTCAGGTTTAGCTTCTTTCTAACCATTGTTGCGGAACTCTTTAAATATTTGGTCTCACAGGTTCTAAAAGCTGGCAGGCCAGGCTGCTCTCTTCACGTTGTGAGACCAAAGCCTTCCCAAAAGGGGGCCAGTAAAATCTCAAGCTTGTTACATAGTGAAGTAGCCAGAAGATGTAGTGTGCCCTCCTCCATGCCCAACAGCTCCAGCCACTGTGGCCCACAGGAGAAGCAGCCCTCATTCATCACACCACCATTGTCGTGGCAGGTTCCTGATCATGGAGATGACAGTAGGTTAACTCTCTGGGTCTTAGCACTGAGGACTGCGGACTGCGGCTTTTCAGGGGCACACTATTCATTACTGACTTGATTTCCATAGTGGGACTGTAAGTCTAGACTCAACTCCAGCAGAGCATTTCCCCCCTGAGAGCATTCTGACTTTGACACTATCTAGAAGTTTGTTCTTAGTTCATACTGCATGGCTCTTTGTCCCCGTATGCCCTCAACAGTCTCATCTTAGTGTATATGGATTTTTTTATGCTCTCTACCCCCAGTTTAGCTTTGAGAAGCTTGCGATGCTATATATAATGCAGTGACATTCTTTTTTTTGTTATCAACTCTTTTTTTTTATTGGATATATTATATATTTACAATTCATTTCCCTTTTTCTGGTTCCCCACCCCCAAAGGTCCCACATGCCCTTTTCCCTCCCCCTGCTTCCTCATCCACCCCCTTCCACCTCACTGTTCTTGTACTCCCCCACAATGATGCTTTGGTCCATTCTAGCACCAGTGTCCACTCCTTTCTTCTTGTCAGACATCACTTGGTATGTGATTTATGTCTTTGGTGTTCCAAGATTCTAGGCTAATATCCACTTATCAGTGACTGCATACCATGGGTATTCTTTTGAGACTGGGTCACCTCACTTAGTATGACGTTCTCCAGCTCCATCCATTTCTCTAAGAATTTCATGAATTCATTGTTTCTAATGGCTGAATAGTACTCCATTGTATATATATACCACATTTTTTGTATCCATTCCTCTGTTGAGGGACATCTGGGTTCTTTCCAGCTTCTGGCTATGCGACTTGACCCACCCTTAACTCCTTGCACTAAGATCAACTCCAAGTGGATCAAGGACCTCCACATAAAACCAGACACACTGAAACTATTAGGAAAGAAACTTGGGAAGACCCTGGAGGACATAGGCACAGGGGGAAAATTCCTGAACAGAACACCAATAGCTTATGCACTAAGATCAAGAATTGACAAATGGGACCTCATAAAATTACAAAGTTTCTGCAAGGCAAAGGACACTGTCAGAAGGACAAAACGACAACCAACAAAGTGGGAAAAGATCTTCACCAACCCCACATCCGACAGAGGGCTAATATCCAATATATACAAAGAACTCAAGAAGTTAGACCCCAAAGAACCAAATAACCCTATCAAAAAATGGGGTACAGAGCTAAACAAAGAATTTTCACCAGAAGAAATTCGGATGGCTGAGAAACACCTTAAGAGATGTTCAACATCATTAGTCATCAGAGAAATGCAAATCAAAACAACCCTGAGATTCCACCTCACACCAGTCAGAATGGCTAAGATTAAAAACTCAAGAGACAACAAATGCTGGCGAGGATGTGGAGAAAGAGGAACACTCCTCCACTGTTGGTGGGATTGCAAAATGGTAAAACCGCTCTGGAAATCAGTGTGGCAGTTCCTCAGAAAATTGGGCATGTCCCTTCCAGAGGACCCTGGCATACCACTCCTGGGCATATACCCAGAGGATTCCCCTGCATACAATAAAGACACATGCTCCACTATGTTTATAGCAGCCTTGTTTATAATAGCCAGAAATTGGAAGGAACCCAAATATCCCTCAAAGGAGGAATGGATACAGAAAATGTGGTATATTTATACAATGGAACACTACTCAGCAATTAAAAATAATGAATTCATGCAATTTGTAGGTAAATGGTTAGACCTGGAAAATATCATCCTGAGTGAGCTAACCCAATCACAAAAGAATACACATGAAATGCAATCACTGATAAGTGGATATTAATGAGCCCAGAAGCCCTAAATACTCAAGGCACAATTAGCAAGTCAAATGATTCCCAAGAAGAAAGGAGAGGACCCTGGGCCTGGAAAGATTGGATCCAGTTTTGTAGAGAAACTGTGGGGGGAGGGGGAATGATTGGGGAATAGTTGGGGGGGAGAGGAACTATGGGACATAGGGGGGAACTGGGAAAGGGGAAAGCCTTTGGAATGTAAACATTGAATATAGAAAATAAAAATTTAAAAAAAAATGTTCAACATCATTAGTCATTAGGGAAATGCAAATCAAAACAACCCTGAGATTTCACCTCACACCAGTCAGAATGGCTAAGATTAAAAACTCAGAAGACATCAGGTGTTGGCGAGGATGTGGAGAAAGAGGAACACTCCTCCACTGTTGGTGGGAATGCAAGCTGGTACAACCACTCTGGAAATCAGTATGGCGGTTCCTCAGAAAACTGGACGTGATACTTCTGGAGGACCCAGCCATACCACTCCTGGGAATATACCCAGAAGATTCCCCAGCATGCAATAAGGATAGGTGACATTCTTAAAATTAGGAAATGAGGCAAAACATATCTTTGAATAGGAAAATAGGTAGAACCAAGGTAGAAACTAGAGACCACATATGTCCTCTAGAAGGTGGGATTTCTGAACTTCCTCAGTCAAAATAAAGACAAAAACATAAAGCATAAAATAAAATAAAAATAAAGCATAAAAATGTATGCATTTGTGAGATCAGCTCACAAGACTATTTCCTTGTATTGTGCCAACTTTATTCATAAGTATACATAAAAGAACACTGCTCAAACTGGCTCCTGTGTCCATCAGCTTTCTTGCAGTGAACAGTATGTCCCCGTTGGCTTACAACATCTCTCAGGGTGGGCCTACGTGATGTTATAGCCTCCTGTAGGCCAAAGATTGCACTGGAGGTCTGTGCAGAATGTCCCATTACAGGTCACTCATTGATCTCCAAGGCTCTTCCCTGCAGAACCCAGCTTCAGGAAGATGCTGGATGACACAAAAGAGCCAGGGGCAGATGAGTCATAAAGCAAATGCATCTGGCAGGATTGCTGGTACCAACTTAAAGGCACTAAGAAGTCCTGTGATTAGGAGATTGGTTCAGCATATACAAATTGATTAAATGTTTTCTTTAATGCTTTAGAAAATCAACTTGCAGTTACTACTGTTCTATCAAGAGCATGTAGTAAAGTTCTTCAGTGTTAAGGATCAAGCCTTGAGCAAGAGCAGCTGTTGTGTCTCTAAGCTACACCCCCATCTTCTCACATAGTAAGATTTTCAACATACTGTCTGTGTTACAACTAGCCAATTCTACTATTATGTCAAAAAAGTATGTCTGTCCCAATCAAACAATATCTGAATTTATGTAAGTGAATTAATATAATTCTCATATGCCATGGAATGATTCTCTTTTGATTTGTTTTCAACCATATAAAAATGAAAAACTCAGGCTTAGCAGTTAAAAGCACTGGCTGTTCTTTTAGAGGACCCACATTCAATTCCCAGCATTCACAAGACAGCTTACAAGTATCTGTAACTCTCATTGTAAAGAATCTGACACCCTCTTTTGGATTTTACAGACATCAAACACACAAGTGGTGCACCACAAACAGGCAGGCAAAGCACCCATCACATAAAATAAAAATCAAAAACGTAATAAAAATGCAAAAGCTGATGCTGACTTTCAGGCTGTTTACAGCAGGCAGCAGGCCATGCTTGCGTGCAGCCCTGACCCCAAGTACCACTTGTTGATCTTACCTTCACAGTAAGACTCCTGAGTGCTGTTCCTTGTTGTTCACTTTAACTTAGACTTTAAGTTCCTGGCTTAAGAGCAGATCAGAAAGATCATGGTGGAATAAACTAGGATTTTACTCAGAAAATAACTGTGGGAGAGCAAGGGGGAAAATGTTTACAAATTAACCACAGAAGTTGTACTGTATTGCTGATGTCTGGGTCTGTTTCAGGCTAGAAATGTTCTAGTAGGAATTAGCACTTGTTCATCATGTTCTTAGAAATGAATGCCCTCTGAAGACATTTACAAAAATACAACTTACTAGTTAATCTTCCAAGTAAATTAATAAGCCATGCCCCACCCAAACTAACAGCATTTTTTATTTTGACCTCGAAGGACATTCTTTCAGCATCTTATGATGTCATTATGATGAAATAAAAGGATCACAGCATCCCTGCTACCCCGTGTGGCATGTCAGATTTAGTTGCACAAGAACTTTTTATTGAGTACTCAGTGTTCATAAAGCATTTGACTAGGTTTTGTGGAGGAGACAAAAATGAACAAGGAACAATGTATCCTTCCTTTACCTTGTGAACTGTCTGAGGTCCTCCCTGTTGTACAGGTTATTGCTGTGTAATGAGAATCAATATCATCTTCCTGGGGCTTTCTGTTACTACTCATCCAATGTTTCATTTTATGCAGTCAGAACAGCTAAGATTCAAAAACTAAATAAATGAATAAATGAATGAATGAATAAGTAATGGAAGCAGATACCAGTCGGCATGGGTGTGAAAAAAGGGGGGCATTCTGTTGGTGGTGGGACTGCACACTGCCACACTCACCATGGAAATGAGTGTGCAAGTTCCTCAGCAGGCTACGTGTTGATCTACCACATGGTCCAGCTGTACCACTCCTGGGACCAGGGATTCTCTGTCCTTCCTGCAGAGAAATCTGCTTAGCTGTGTTCATTATTGCTTTATTTACAATAGCCAGTAATGGGGGAAAACCTAGAAGACAATCAATTTAGAATCGATAATGAAAGTATAGTACATACACACAATAGAATATTATTAAGCTATAAAGAAAAGTGAAATTATAAAATTTGCAGGTGAATGAATGAATCTGGAAATCATTTTGGGATAACCCAGTCCCCAGTAGATTAATGTTATATGTTCTTTCTCATATGTAGATTCTAGCTTTGGATCTTTAGATATGTGTGTTTAAATTAGAGTATCCATAGAAGTCAAGAAACTAGTAAAGGGTCCTGAGGAGAAGATTTCAAGGAAAATGAGAGAGAACACAAGTGCTAGAGAATAGGGAAAGGGAGCAGTGGAACAGGCAGGGTTAAATGAGAGTGCGGGGAAGAGCTGGACAGAAGGCTCAGTGGTCAAGGCAGAGGACCGAAGTTTGTCTCCAGCATCAGGTCAGGTCGCTCCGAACTTCTGTAATGCCAGCTTCAAGGGATCCAATGCCTTCTTCTGGCCTCTGTGGGCACTACATTCATGTAATGCACTGATACACTCAGGCATACATCATAACATCAAATAAATACATCTTTTTTTAAAATGGGGTAGAAGTTGGAAGGACGAGGCAGAGAAGGGAATGTGGGAAAGAATAACTAACAGACTTTTGAAAATGCCATATGGAAACATGTTACTGTAGAATATGCATGTACATGAATACATAAATATGCATATATATACATAGATAAAAGGAGGTTAAATGAAGTTATCCTAGACCCTCCCCCCACAAGCATAAAGGTTCATTGATCTTGGTCACCTCCAGAATTCATTGGACTTGGGAGATCAAGCTAGTATCAACCTGGAGGTTTCATCCCAATGGCTACCTGTGGGTATAGGGATACATTTTTCAGATGTAGTTAGGGATTATGCTGGTTTAGTAGATCCTAACTTCACTATCCCTAGATTGTTAGGTTTCTAGTACTAGGGATGATTTCTCTCTTGTTGATGGGCCTTGGCGCTCAGTTAAAGAGCTCTTGGTTACCATCAAGTGATACGTGCCATTACCACACCCTTTGGGTTATCTTGCCGTTACAGTCATTGTTGTTTTATCATTGTTGTTTATAAGCACCTGAACGCCCTCTCCTGCAGGCAGCTCACTAATGGTAGGATAGAGATTCCTCTGCTACTCTGTGCAGTAGGCAACTTGCACACCTGCGTGCCGTATACCCATATAGCTGAGTAGGACTGTTGGTTGCTTCTCTCCCTTGGAAATTTGCATAATGCCTTCTGGTATTGAGAGCTAGTCCCCAAAGAGGAGGTTTACCAGCCAGATCCAGCTCAGGTCCTCTTAGTCCTGTCTGAAGTACATAGTGTCTTCAGCTTGCTGTAGTGTATGTATAGCAATCATAGGACAGTTTTCAGGAGTAGATCCTCCCCTTCCACCTTGTTGAGGCAGGGTCTTTCTTTGTATCTGTCATACTCTGCACCTCAGGCCAGCTGGCCCATGAGCTTCTGCGCAGCTCTTCTATCTCCACTTCCCACATTCCATAGGAGTGCTGGGGTTATAGATGCGGCCCACGTTCAGCCTCTGTGTGGGCTCTGAGTGAGGGAATTGACTGTCCCAGGGACACAAACTGTGATCTGGTCTGTTTCTGACATAATATCATGGACTTATAGTATACTTAGCTAGGTTAACTATATGGCCCCATTTTCTTAAATAACCTATTCGGGGATCCTGTCCCCATCTCAGATACACATAACATTCTTTGGCAAAATGAGAGAGGGTGCAGGAAAGTATCTGTAGCTGATCTTTGAAGGACCTGATCCCATATACCCTGTGGACAGGGAGGCCACAGATCAAACCTCCTGCTGTCTGATGACACCTGTTCTCTCTTGGGGCAAGGAGAAGTTGGGGTCAAGTCGCAGAGAGGAAGAGAATGATGATCATATCTATGTCTCTTCCAGACTCACATTTCTCTCCTTATGTGCAAAACAAACTTTTCTGTAACATTCTGTGACAGTGTATTATTTGTGATAATTCTGTTTTCCATCTTTCCTAGAAAAGACTGTATCTTCACCATTGACCCATCAACTGCTCGAGACCTTGATGACGCCCTCTCCTGCAGGCGGCTCACTGAAGGTACGATAGAAAGTCAGCTGCTGCTCTGTGCAGTAGGCAGCCTACACACCTGCATGCTGTATGCCCATGTCAGGCTTCCTTCTGCTGTTTCAGCAGCCAAAAGGGCAAGGACGGGGTTGCTTCATTCCTGAATTTTCTATACAAGCTAAGTACAGTGGGCAGCAGCAGGCTCTTCCTCCTGAGACATGGTTGCCTAGGCCTGACCTGCAGAAAGCCTTCTACTCCCTGTAGCATTTTGTCCATTAAAAAGATTGTGAGGGTTGGAGTGATGGCTCAGCGGTTGAGAGCACTGACTGTTCTTCCAGAGGTCCTGAGTTCAACTCCCAGCAGCACTCCCAGATGGTGGCTCACAACCATCCAATGGAATCCAATGCCCTCTTCTGGTGTGTCTGAAGACAGTGACAGTGTACTCACATACATAAAATAAAACTTAAAAAAAATATTGTGAATGGCCAACTGTTAAGGGCCTTTGAAAAGTCATAGTCTCAGTCATAGATCATTGTAGTAGCAATAGCAGCAGCTGATTGTCAAAGGACCTGTGGACAGTGTGAGGGAAAAAACCCTAACAGTTCCCTCCATCCCCGCAGATATATTTTCTAGGTATGTCTGATCCTTTTCTTAGGAGTGCCTTGGTTACTACTGTGACATTGATTATTCTTAAGATTACTTTAGACTAACATGGCCTTTGATGGTATACCAGTGAGGTATGCACATCTTTTTATCTTAGTCTGCCACAGAGCATTGATGACCCACCTTCAAGGTATTCTCCCCTCATCTTCCTCTGGTGCAAACTTCTGTGTTTCCTTCTCTGTTGCAATAAATAGTAATGATTGGCAGACAAAAGCTAAGAGACAGAACATGCTGCCTAAAACTGCTTAGCTTCTTTTAGTAGGAGCTCTCTCCACCCACCCCACAAATAATCCTATGGATAAGACTCATGTGTGCTAGGCAACGCTCCGTTACTGTATCCTCAGCACAGTACTCTCAGTTGTATGTTTCTATAATCTAAAATTAGAGCAGCCTATTTACGAGAGCAAACTTTGGCCTAGCACTTTACATTCTGAGCACGCTCTGCTGTGCACAGAGGATTGAGCAAGCCTGCGCTCTCTGCAGATCCTACTCTCCAAAACACCAATATGAACAGTACCAGAGGCAGAGGCCTGGCGATGCTGGGCCTTCCTCCCCTTGGGGTTACAGCTCCTCTCTCTTAGTGGTTGAAACAGCTGCTCCATTTGTTCTCTCTAGTTTTAAGTTGTTTATAGCAGAAGTCTAAGACCTGCTTCTCTATCTCTGCTAGCCTCGAACTCTTGAACTTGCAGGGAGAGCAGGTAGTTAGCATATGTCCTTCCTCTCTCACTCTGCAGAGTCACTTCATGTCTGGTATGCAAGTGTGAGGGCAAAAGTTTCATGGAGAAAACGGGGGAGGGGGTGTTGCAAGAAAAACAGATTAGCAGCAAATAATGTTCTTTGTCAGACCATAGAAAACCACATAGATATTGTTCTGCGGGAATTCAGCCACAGCAGGGGAAATGTTATCAAAAGACTAAAGGAAAAGGAGAAGAGGTAGGCCAGGAAAATGCCAGAGAAACTTGACAAGTATAGGCATACAGACCTGGGCTGGAGATTATAAGCACGAGGGGTGGGATAACAGAGATAAGAGAAGAATCTGTGGAAACAGGTTGCAGAAGGGAAAGAGAAAAGACAGAGGTGGGTCATCCTGGATGGTAGGGAACTATCCACAGGTAAAAACTGGAAATTCAGGAGGACATGCTGGTTTGGACAGGTTACCACATGGAGTTGCCTGTCTCATGATGTGCATTTATATGAATCACTGCTAACCAATTTTTAAAGGACAAGAGAATAAACAAACTGAGTAGATAGTGTCATAAAGCTATAGCAGGAGAGCCCTGAGGGGTGACAAGGAACATACCCAGGCCAGAGAGTGAGCCTACTAAGACGGTAGGATCACAGGCCATTTTCCTCTCTGCTGTACTATCCAACTTTTATAATGTGCTAATAGTAGCTTTATAATGAAAAAAAAAAAAACTTTGTAGTAAGAAATTATGAGGTGCCAGAAATCTCAAGCTGCCCAGTGGTCACCCATTGCACCAGGTGACCAAAGCCTTCTTTGTGCTTGGTATTTCTTGCATTCCAGAGAGACAGTTGACATCTGTGCATCTGGTGGGGCAGTAGCAAAAGGAAGTCTCAGGAAAGGCTGAGGTGGCACTTCCACAGTTGGCTATTGGGACAGCTGGTTCTGCCAGGATCATTTATCCAGGGAGGTAGAAAGCAAATGGGCAAGCCCAGTTTGGATCGGGATGGCCTTGGCTAAGTCCAGGTCCCATTAGCTACCACTTCATGTCAGGTCCTACTTAGAGAAAAATATTTACTGTTTTAAAAAGCAAATAATGTTTTCTGGCCATATTTACATAATCTATGTTTATTTAAATAAAATACTGTACAACAGGCATGTTTTTCTTTGGTCTCACGGAAATCATCTGAATGGCTGTTATGTGAAAAATCAATTCTACAGGCAGATAGAGCCTTCCGATGCTCACGTTTCCTTTCACGGAATTCCAGGGTACACCCAGGTCTTTCCTATCAGATACAAGATACAGACAACCAATTGCATAAAGTGTTAAAATTAACTGAAAGGAGGAGGAAGTGTGTCCCCATCTCCCTTCCAAAGCAGAGCTTCTACCATGCCTCTGATCTGGGATTTACTCCTTCAGCCCCAAACATCTAAGAGGAAGGGAGCACTCCCCAGCAATGTGGATTCTTTCATTTTGCTTAAGAAAATATTTAATAAAAAGTGGTATTGTAATGATATCCCAGAATCTAAAGACAGTAAATCCCAGTTTGGTATTTTATGATTGTAACAGATTGCTTGCAACACACCTCACAGTTAACCTCACATAAGTCTGGGAATACCACAGATGTAAGCTCACCCTCTAGTTTCTTAATAACTCTTGCGGCATTCATTTTATTGAATATCCAGATTGCACTTGAACTTGTTACTTTGAAGACAGCCTGAACTGCCGTAAGATTGTGTGATTCTTAAGAAATCCTCCCCTGAAAGAATCAGAAATACTGTTATCTTTCTGCAGTTTTTCATTTGTTAGTCCTCTTAATGCTGCTCAGTCCCCTGCAGCACAAATACAATGTCTCATGTGACAATCTGTCTAAACAAGAGCTATCATTTGTCTTCTGAATCACATTCAGCTAAGGAACCTAAATACTCTTTCATGTCTTGTGGCTGAGTCCATTCACCACGTCATGGAGTCTTCCTGCCTCTGTGAGGTCTAGGGTGTAGAGCTCCCTGGCTGGCAAGCTGTCCTAGAAAGTTCATCTTTACTGGAAGAATCAGGATCTGGGTAATATGTACCCATTCTGTTCAGTTTCTGCTCTTCTATGAGTGTCAAAGACCAAACTATCAAGTAGATGGGTTCTTTCCCCCCCCTTTTTTTTTTATTGAATATCGTCTTGATTTACATTGCCAATGGTAAAACCTTTCCCGATTTCCCCCTTCCCAAAGACCCCTAATCCCTCCTCCCTCCCCCTGCCTCCACGTATATGCCCCTCTACCCAGCACACTCCCACCCCCCCACCCCCACCTCGGTTTCTCTTTGTTGTGGCCTCTGTTGAGCCTTTACCTGACCAAGGACCATTCCTCCCGCTGATGCCCAATAAGGCCTTCCTCTGCCACATTTTTGGCTGGAACCATGTGTGTCCCTTGGTTGATGGTTCAGTTCCTGGGAGTCTTGGGGTGTCTGGGTGGCCAAAATCATTGTTCTTCCCATGGGGCTGCAAACCCCTTCAGCTCCTCCAGACCACCCTCCAGCTCCTCCATTGGACTCCCCATGCCCAGTCCAATAGTTGGTTGTTAGCATCTGCCTCTGTATTTGTAAGACTCTGGCAAGGCCTCTCCAGAGACAACCATGGCATGTTCCTTTTGGTATACACTTCTTGTTGTCCATAATAGTGTTGGGGTTTGGTGACTGTTTATAGGATGAATCCTCAGGTAGGGCAGTCTCTGGGTGGCCTTTCCTTCAGTCTCTGCTCCACACATTTTCTCCCTTATTGCTCCTGTGCACCTAAAGAAATGTTCAACATCCTTAGTTATCAGGGAAATGCAAATCAAAACAACACTGAGATTCCACCTTACACTGGTCAGAATGGCTAAGATGAAAAACTCAGGGGACAGCTGGTGAGGATGTGGGGAAAAAGGAACACTTCTCCATTTTTGGTGGGATTGCAGGCTGGTAAAACCACTCTGGAAATCAGTTTGGTGATTCCTCAGAAAATTAGACATAGTACTACTGTGGACACAGATATACCACTCCTGGGCATATACCCAGAAGATGTTCCTACATGTAATAAGGATACATGCTCCAGTATGTTCATAGCTGCCTTAAAGAAGCTATGAAAGAACCCAGATGTCCCTGAACAGAGGAATGGATATAGAAACTGTGGTATATATACACATTGGAGTAGTTATTCAGCTACTAAAAGCAATGAATTCATGAAATGCTTAGGCAAATGGATGGAACTAGAAAGTATCATCCTGAGCGAGTCAACCCAATCACAAAAGAACACACATGGTATACACTCACTAATAAGCGGATGTTAGCACAAAAGCTCAAAATAAACAAGTTACAATTCACCCAGCACAGGAAGCTCAAGAAGGAGGAGGACTTAAGTGAGGGTACTTTGGTTCCTCTAAGAAAGGGAACAAAATACTCACAGGAGCAATAAGGTAGATAGGTTCTTTAGCAACCTGTCAGGCAGAGCCTTTAGCTTTGGTTGATTCTGGAACTTCACAATTCGACAGCATCTTGTTTTGTAATTTGAATTCTCTAATGTTTGCTCTATCATTGAACATGGTCAGGCTCTCCTTGCCAGGCCTTAGAAGTAAATGAGCAGGAAAGGGGAACAGCTGCTAATGAACTTGGGACTTCTTTTGGAGAGATGAAAGAGTCCTGGAATTACATGATTGATAGTTGCACAGTTTTATGAAAATGTTAAAACCACAAAGGAAAGATGAATGAGTGAAGAATGAATGAATGAATAAGAAAAATAAGAGGACAAATCTAAAACCACTTATTTTTGATGCTTTATAGAGATTAGAATTTAGAATTTATCCTTGACTAAGCAGGGATCTTAACGGAATGTTCATCTGGGTACCTGTAGTCACATCCTTTTTGTCTCCTCCTGGCCACTTTCATCTCTTTTTTTTTTTCTTTATTGAAAAGGGAAGTAAAAACACTTCCCTTTTAATTATGATAAAATTAAAGGTTTACATGGAAAATATTTCAGATAAAATAGAAGGTAGATAGAAAACATTAAAATTGACAATTTTCATGGAAAATTAAAGAGTAAAGTGGTAGACATGTAAATTAATTGAAACATGAAATAGAAACATTTTATGATAGAATTGAAGATTTATATGGAAAATATTTCTGATAAAATTGTAGAAAATTTTAGGAGTTAAAAAGTTTAAACATGTTAGAATCGAAGATTAATATGGAACATTTTATATACATGTAATAATGGTAGGCATAAAAATATTCCTAAGTTGATTGAAAGTGGAATTATAAACATTTTCTGATAAACTTGAAGACTTACATGGAAAATATTTCTGATAAAATTGAAGAAATATATAGAAAAACATGTTAAAATTAAAGATTATCATGGAAATTATAGAGATAAAGTGATAGGCATAAATATAATTCTAAGTTGATTGAAGGTGGAATTATAAACATTTTCAGATAAAATTGAAGATTTACATGGAAAATATTTCTGGTAAAATTCAAGAAATATATAGAAAAACATTAAAATTGACTATTTCATGGAAAATTTTACATATAAATGGTAGGTATAAAAACTCTAAATTAATTGAAGGTAGAATTAGAAACAATGTAAAATAGATTTACATTGAAAAAATTTCTGATAAAATAGAGGAAATATATAGAAAGACATTAAAATTGAAGATTATCATGAAAAATAATGTAGATGAAATGGTAGACATAAAAAGCATTACTAAATTAATTAAAAGGGGAATCACAAGCATTTTCTGATAAAATTGAAGATTTACATGAGAAATATTTCTGTTAGTCTATGTCTTTTTATTGGGGAGTTGAGTCCATTGTTGTTAAGAGATATTAAGGAATAGTGATTGTTGCTTCCTGTTATTTTTGGTGTTGTTTTTATGTCTGTGTGGGTATCTTATTTTGGGTTTGTTGGAAGATTACTTTCTTGCTTTTTCCAGGGTGTAGTTTCCCTCCTTGTGTTGGCCTTTTCCATCAATTTTCCTTTGTAGGGCTGGATTGTGGACAGATACTGTGCAAATTTGGTTTTATCATGGAATAGCTTGGATTCTCCATCTATGATGATTGAGAGTTTTGCTGGGTATAATAGCTGTGTTCTCTTAGGGTCTGTATGAGGTCTGCCCAGTATCTTCTAGCTTTCATCTCTCTGGTGAGAAGTCTGGTGTGGCTCTGATAGGTCTGCCTTTATAAGTTACTTGCCCCTTTTCCCTTACTGCTTTTAATATTCTTTCTTTGTTTATTGCATTTGGCATTTTGATTATTATGTGCCAGGAGGAGTTTCTGTTCTGGTCCAGTCTGTGTGGAGTTCTGAAGGCTTCTTTTATGTTCATGGGCATCTCTTTCTCTAGGTTAGGGAAGTTTTCTTCTATAATTTTGTTGAAGATATTTACTGTGCCTTTAAGATGTAAATCCTCGCTCGCTTCTATACCTATAATCCTTAGGTTTGGTCTTCTCATTGTGTCCTGGAGTTCCTGGGTGTTTGGGTTACCAGCTTTATGCATTATGCATTTTCTTTGACTGTTGAGTCAATGTTTTCTATGGTATCTTCAGCACCTGAGGTTCTTTCTTCTATCTCTTGTATTCTGTTGATACTTGCATCTATGACTCCTGAATTCTTTCCAAGGTTTTCTATCTCCAAAGATGTCTCACTTTGTAATTTCTTTATTGTTTCTACTTCCACTTTTAGATCCTGGATGGTTTTGTTCAGTTCCTTCACTTGATTGTTTGTGCTTTCCTCTAATTCTTTAAGAGATTTTTGTGTTTCTTCTTTGAGGGCTTCTGCCTGTTGACCCATGATGTCCTGTATTTTTTTAAGGGATTTTTGTGTTTCATCTTTAAGGGCTTTTACCTGTTGACTGATGTTCTCCTGTGTTTCTTTAAGGGAGCTATTTAAGTCTTTCTTGAAGCCCTCTATGAGCATCATGAGATACGATTTTAAATCCAGCTCTTGTTTTTCCAGTGTGTTGGAAACTTGCTGTAGTGAAAGAACTGGGTTCTGATGCTGCCATGTGGCCTTGGTTTCTGTTGGTAGCGTTCTTGTGCTTGCTTTTCGCCATCTGGTTATCTCTGGTACTAGTTGGTATTGTTGTCTCTGGCTGGAGTTTGTTCCTCCTGTGGGCCTGTAAGCCTGTGTCCTTACTCCTCTGAGCTCAGAAGTGAAAGCACTGCTGAGAGATCACTCTCTCCTGGCAGGCTGAACACAGAAGGCTGGGGAGTTTCCTCTCTACCTCATTTTTAATTGAGTTTTCTGGATCGTTAGTGTCTCTCTTGAGTTCTTTATATATTTTGGACATTAGTCTTCTGTCAAATGTAGGGTTAGTGAAGATCTTTTCCCAATCTGTAGGCTATCATTTTATCCTAATGACAGTGTTCTTTGACTTACAGAAACTTTTCAGTTTCATGAGGTCCCATTTATTAATTCTTGACCTTAGTGCTAGAGCCATTGGTGTTCTGTTCAGGAAGTCGTCTCCTGCACCAATGAACTCAAGGCTATTCCCCACTTTCTCTTCTATTAGATTTAGTGTATCTGGCTTTAAGTAGAGGTCTTTGCTCCATTTGGACTTCGGTTTTGTGCAGGGTTATAAATATGTATCTATTTGCATTCTTCTAATGCAGTTAGACCAGCAGCATTTGTTGAAGATGCTCTCCCTGTTCCAATATATGGTTTTGGCAGTAGTAGTAAAGTAGTAGTTTGGGTTTATTTTGCTTTTTATCTCTAATGCTGTTGCCCAGTTAGAGGAGAACATTGAAGGAAATTCAGGTGCTAAGGTGGATCTTTGGGTAAGTTTAAAAGCCTTCACATTTGATAGTATAATTGTTTATAAAGTCTTGTAGATAAAAGGCTCTCCTTTTCACAATATGAAGAGCAACTAAAGTCTTTCCATCAAGTTGTCAACATCAAGCAAAAGAAAATTTCCTTAGTATACAGGTGCATCAAAAGTTTGTCTACTTGTGCTTTCATATACATTTTAAGATGTAAATTTTAGGAACTGGTGAGATGGCTCGGTGAATAAGAGTACCGACTGTTCTTCCGGAGGTCCTGAGTTCAAATCCCAGCAACCACATGGTGGCTCACAACCATCCATAATGAAATATGATGCCCTCTTCTGGTGTGTCTGAAGACAGCTACAGAGTACTTAATATAAAATAAACAAATATTTTTTTTAAAAGATGTAAATTTGAGACTTAAATTTTTAAAAAGAAAGAAAAATGTCTTGGGAGGCTCTAGAGTTGTCTCAGAATAAAGAACATGTGCTGACTCATAGGAGTTCCCAGCAGCTCTGTCAGGCAGCTTACCAGGGCTTAACCTCAGCTCCAGAGGGGCTGCTACCACAGGCTCCTGACCACACCACCTAGACATTCCCATGGACAGACATGCACTTGTACACATAATTTAAAAAATAATGAATCTTTTCTAAAAGATATCTTATTTTATTTTTAAAATGGTTACCATAAAAGCTTTTATAAATCAAGATATGTATACAGGAAAAATATAGATAATCTTAGAAATATATTTTAAAATAAAAGTACATGTAATACACATATATTTAGTTTGCTTACTCTTTGGGAATAATGATGAATAAATACTTACACTATAACAGCATCTGATAGCTCAGTCTTGGCTAGATCAAATAGGTTTTAATGCAGTAAGCATTACTACATATAAAGACTTACTAAATTATCATCACAAATGGCCAATTCAAGAAAATATAATGCTAAGCATGTTGACCAATAATACAAAGATGAGTTGATTGTTATTGCTATTGAATAATTTTATATACCTTTCTCAGGAAATGATGCTATAAAGCAGACCAGAAGTTCAGTAAAATTACAGAAAATACAGAAATTATTGCCACATAGTTACTCTCTGTTCTTTTTTTATCGTGTACTCTTTTTTTTTTTTTTCCCCGAGACAGGGTTTCTCTTTGTAACTCCAGCTGTCCTGGAACTCACTCTGTAGACCAGGCTGGCCTGCCTCTGCCTCCCAAGTGCTGGGATTACAGGCGTGCGCCACCACCGCCCGGCTTGCTACTATCTGTTCTAAAAGCTTATCTAATATACGGCATTTACAGCTAGAGACTGCAAAGCATGCTGCTTAAATATAAGATGCAGTTATTATTTTCTGTGCAAAGTATAGTGATTTTTAAATCTTTCTAAAATAACTATGAAAATGGTATTCTGGAAAATAAAATACAAATGGGGAATTTAACCATTAGCTTTGCCCCTTTTTAGTTTATTAAGACTTTGCACTTAGTCCAAGACAAAAAGTCCTAGAAGCATTACTAAACCGAGACCTGGAACATACCAATGTAAATCTAGCACATGGTCCAGGCTCCTTTGCTAAAAATTTGGCTAGTGTCAGCTTAACAATGACTATCACTATGTCATAGATCATAAGGCACATTAGTCACTACCTGTGACCCCCAGCCACACAGATTGTGTTGTAAGAAGCTGACATTTCTGCCAGCCCCAGAGCCCCTCGTGCCCCCTACCCTTAGAAGCAAAGGCTCTGCTCTGCTGTCTGACTGTGCTCATACTATAATAAATGAATGCCCATCTCATGTTTCTACAGGAAAGAGTTGTCATTTGATAAATATTTAGAACATCACTAGGAATCCATTTTATGGATTTATTTTCTGAACACCTTGAATGGGAACTGACTACACAAAAAGTTCCTTTAAATTCGGTCTCCAAAGTCATTTAACAGGTTGGGATCTTGAAATCTTTTACAAAAGAAGAAATGGAAATCCCTAATCCTGGGACATTGTAATTACAAAAAATAGGATATGCAGGCACATGAAAAAAAATTCTCACAGAAGGCACAAATGATGAAAAGATAATTTTTTAACTAGATATTTGTTATTTACATATCAAATGTTATCCCCTTTTCTCATTTCCCCTCCAAAAACCCTCTATCCCATTCCCCCTCGCCCTGTTCTCTAACCCACCCACTCCTGCTTCCCTGTCCTGGCATTCCCCTACACTAGGGTGTCGAGCCTTCACAGGACCAAGAGTCTCTCCTCTCATTAATGTCCAACAAGTCATCCTCTGCTACATATGCGGCTGAAGCCATAGTTCCCTCCATGTGAACTCTTTGGTTGGTGGTTTAGTCCCTGGGAGCCCTGGGGGTACTAGTTAGTTCATATTGTTGTTCCTCCTATGGGCCTTCAAATCCCTTCAGCTCCTTGTGTCTTTTCTCTAGCTCCTCCATTAGGGACCCTGTGCTCAGTCCAATGGTTGGCTGTGAGCATCCACCTCTGTATTTGTCAGGCACTGGCAGAGCCTCTCAGGAGACAGCTATATCAGGCTCCTGTCAGCAAGCACAGGTTGGCATCCACAATAGTGTCTAGGTTTAGTAACTATATATGGAATGGATCCCCAGGTGGGACAGTCTCTGGATGGCCTTTCCTTCAGTCTCTGTTCTACACTTTCTCTCTGTATGTCCTCCCATGGGTATTTTGATCCCCCTCTAAGAAGGACCGAAGTATCCACCCTTTGGATAATTTTAAAAATAAAAACAGTTAGTTGATACCCTTCTTTGTTTTGTGAGCACTATAACAACTAAGATGAAGATTTAAACCTGTATTAATTGCCTACTCTGTGGTTAGAAATTTAAAAAACACATAATTTGTCTTGGTATATTTTTTTCTAGCCTTAGTTGAGATATAATTTCATAAGATTAAAATTGTGCTGTTATCAAAGCAATAGCATCTTGCCAGCTCCCACCTCCCTGTTTAGTAAACAGAGGGTTATGTCAACTGACATAGACTTAACTTATTTAATGTACTTATTATATGTCCATATGGTGAACTGGGTTCTCCCTTTCACCCCAAAGTTCTGCTGCAGAAAGCTGGCTATAGCCATGCTTTGGGTATTTTTGCCAGTATTGGGGCACCAAGAATAAAGACAGTCAGTGGCCTGCAAAGTGGGTCAGCATGCATGGCAGCTCTGTCAAAAGCTGCTGGTGCCTGCATCATTGTTCTTCAACACACAGGAAGTGCTTATAAATACTGACGTTTTAAAAAGAAAATTAAACCATTAAACATACTTCAGATATCATTGGTATTATACAATCAGATGCTTAGACCATAATTTAATTACTAATTGCAAAAATTACTTTTAAAAAATTTATCAGGATTGGGGGTAGGGGCAGTATGAGGGGGATTGGGAGGACAGGAAGACTGTGATTGAGATATAAAGTGAATAAATAAATAAATAAATAAATAAACAGACGATATTCAATTAAAAAAGAAATAACAACAATAAAAATAGATTTGGAAATTTGATATACATTTCTTATTATCCAATTGCCAAATTAACAAAAATTAGGGTTTAGCCATAACATGTCTCCTTCTTTTCTTCTACCCAAAGATCACAGACACAACAGGGGCACTTAGTGTGGTCCTCTAATGTGCCCTGATGAGTGTGACTGTCCCCGCTCTCTGTGGCTGTTTAATCCATCACAGCTTTCTACACAGAGTACCAAATGTGCCTTTCTTTAGGCTTTGAGGTTTCCACTTTCCTGCTTTTCTGAAACTGTGAAAGAGCCACTTAACTCTGGAATGTGCCTTGTGCTGTCCTGGTTCCCTCCAAGTGAGCACAGGGTCGTTTAGAAGCTGTTACTACAAGGGATCACATCACAAGAGGGAAGAGAATTTCTTTAACAGAAGAAACCTTGATGCCCAAAAACCATCTGGGAGAAAGGTGGGCAGGCAGTTGGTCCTCATGTACCTGGTCCCTGTGGACATGCTCTTCTGCTTGCTGACTTTAGTTGCTGACAGTGCTTAGTACTTTGCTTCAAAGTTAGTCCCATAACCTTTGCTCAGTACTTCAAGCACAACTGGAGACAGTTAAAGATGGCAATGGCTTGCTGTCCCCTGCTCAAATCTAGGTCCACTTGGGCCTCTATCCGCTCCCATACTGTGAGCACCCACACCTTGATATCTTCCCCTTAACAGTCTAGACCTAAGAGCTTCTAAAAAGACCTTAGGTGCATTTGTGAAAATTCTGTCTCAGGATTTGACCCCTCCTGGGAAGAGTATCACTAGGGAGGTCCATTCCTTTTGGAGAAGAATGTTCCTGTGCCTGCTCTACAGACAACACTAAATGAATTGTCTTGTTAGTATACTGCTTTGGCAGTGTCAAAGAAGCAGGTCATCTGGTTGCACTATGTAGTAAAACACTGGGTCTGCAGCATCCTCTGCTACATCAGTAGCTTAAAGAAACCACATTCCCTTGTGCTCCTGCAAGCACGAACAGTGTCTTTTACCATGCCTGGAAGCTATTCCCAGTGCCCTCTCACAACTCCGTGGACACAGGGATAGAAAGGTGGGCCCAAGCTCTTAGTCAAGCTTTCCAGTTAGTCTTCAGTATCTCAGCACTACTGTATGGACTAACCTTATACTACCTACAAGGGGAGATCACTGGGCCAAATATATATTTGTCTCAGCCTTTACATTGTCATGTTCTCATCTAGCAGTTCATCTGATACAATTTTTAATGCTTTTTAAAGTTGAATTCATACTGAACATGAACTTTCCTCTTGTCATTATTCTGTAAACAATGCAACCAAATAACTGTTTATAAAGCATTTATATCATATTAGGTTTTGTAAGTACCTAGAGACGGTTTTAAATGAGGCCATGAATAGATTGTGTGCAGATACATTGCACTGCACACAATATATGTGTTCAAATACTGGGGTACTTTATCAGCAGGACTTGAGCATCCAGACCTTAGGGAATTCTGAGAGTGGGCCATATTCTCAGGCCCTTCACAGTCAGTGTGTTAGCCTGATGGCTGTCTTAGTAGCTGACCACCCCTCCTGATGGTTTTCTCCTGGAGTTTTTTCCTTGACATTTTAGCTATTTGCTTTGTCATGAGTCTCCTGTGTGGGCTGTCCAGGCCCTTTGACCTTTGTATATGAGGCAGAATGACTGATGTGGACCCTCCGTAATCTCTTAACCTGCAGGTTGTTCTTCTCCCTGGTCCATCCACCTCCATGAAGTAAATCTGAAAATGCTATGATTCAATTGGATGCTTGTCTTAAAAACATAGTATAGTGCTGAGAGGCAGCTCACACCTAATTAGGAAAGTTTTATCTGTCATCTGTTGAATATGTGCCATATGTATCTTTTAAAAATGAGACCTACACATACTATTTAATTTCACCAGAAACTATGTATAAAATCTGTTCTTTGTGTTGAAAGGGAACCTTATTCACTCTTCAATAGATTTTGGAAGAGAAATTTTCCACTTGAGGGCAATTTTCCGCTCAGATACACCTCTGGACTTTGTCTCTGACATCTTCATGATGTCCTGTGCTTTGAATGCTGTTCCTCCTACGCCTCTTCCATGGGAAGTCATTTCTAATTCCCATTTTGAGACACTGATTTTTTTTCTTCCCACCTCTTGAAGTCTCTTATGTCAGAGGGCATTCTGACCTCAGGCAAATCACAGGCAACTCAAGTACTCAGTTGCAGACAGACCTTATTTTGGTAGCAGAGCCCTTGATGAATCTGGGAGGAGTAGTGGAAAGTTCTGTAGGTCTGTCAGCCCAGAAGGAAGTACATGTCTTCTCCATTCATCTGGGGCCCTGGTGACAGGACAACTTTAACTGTCCTTGATGGATGATCATTTTTTTAAAAACTTAATTGTACCTTGACTCAAAATATCCGAATAACTGAATAGCCACACAAGGGCCCTGGCATGAGAGTGGGCTTCTGGGATACTTGCCAATTTGCTCCTGTTCTGAGGAGAGGCTATAAGTGGAAAGATTAAGTGGAGAGACAGCCCCACCTCTCTAAGTCTTATTCCTATGTTCCATTCAAACCATACTAGTCTGATTTCTGTGGGGTCTGGGCTTTGGAAATTCTCCTTTTTTCATGGATGTCTCAGTGCACCTTGTTAAACCAAGTTTGGACCCCGGCCTGTTCATCTGCTTCCAGCTCTACTGATTGGTTCCAGTTTCCTTGCTCATTAAAGCCAAGATAATCTGGCACCCACTAGTCAGGCATCCTCAAGCATCTGGCACCAAGGTGAGCCTGGAAGCCAGTGGGGAGGCCCAGTGACCCAACACTCCCATTGCATGGTAAGAGACAGTTGCAGTGTGCCAAAACGAGCACCGGACTAGGAGCAGAAGAATGGGCTTCCCACCATGTCTTCACCTCTGCTGCCTCTGGACATGCAAGCATGGCTGTGAGTCCCTGAAATTCTCTCCTCAGCAATAAAATAGTGGTTTAAACTAGATATCATTGCAAGTTTCTAATAATAATCAAAACCCCAAATGTACTAAACAAAGAAAGAATATTAAAGGCAGTAAGAGAAAAAGGCCAAGTAACATATAAAGGAAGACCTATCAGGATTATTCCAGACTTCTCACCTGAGACCATGAAAGCTAGAAGATCCTGGGCAGATATCATACAGTCTCTGAAAGAACACAAATTTCAGCCAAAACTACTTTACCCAGCAAAACTCTCAATCGACATAGATGGAGAAACCAAGGTATTCCATGACAAAACCAAATTTGCACATTATCTTTCCACAAACCCAGCCCTACAAAGGATAATAGGGGAAAAACACCAACACAAGGAGGGAAACCACACCCCAGAAGAAGCAAGATAGAAACCCCCTCTCATCAAACACAAAAGAAGATAACCACTCAAATATTAAAAAAAAATAATGTCAAAAATGTCAGGAAGTAATAATTACTATTCCTTAATATCTCTTAACATCAATGGACTCAATTCCCCAATAAAAAGACATAGACTTACAGACTGGATACGGAAGCAGACCCTACATTTTGCTGCATACAGGAAACACATTTCAGTGTCAAAGACAAACACTACCTTAGAGTAAAAGGTTGGAAGACAATTTTACAAGCAAATGGTCTCAGGAAACAAGCCGGAGTAGCCATTCTAGTATCAGATAAAATTGACTTTCAATCTAAAGTCATCAAAAGAGACACAGAAGGTCACTTCTTGCTGATCAAAGGAAAAATTCACCAAGAACTCTCAATACTGAACATCTATGCTCCAAATGCAAGAACACCCTCATTCATAAAAGAAACTCTACTAGAGCTTAAAGTACACATTACACCAAACACAGTAATTGTGGGTGACTTCAACACTCCACTATCCTCAGTGGACCGATCAGGAAACCAGAAACTAAACAAGGACACAGGGAAACTAATTGAAGCTTTGGACCAATTGGATTTAACAGATATATATAGAACATTTCATCCCAAAGCAAAAGAATATACCTTTTCTCAGCACCACATGGTACCTTCTCCAAAATCAACCATATAATTGGTCACAAGACAGACTTCAACAAATACAAGAAGACCGAACTAATCCCATGCCTCCTATCAGATCGCTATGGAGTAAAAGTGGTCTTCAATAGCTAAGTATATTAAAAACTAAAAGAAATAAGCCCTTTTTATTCCTGTTGTTGCAAAATATGATCTAACTTTAACTATGCTAGCAGTAGCATATTCTACTGATGCTTTCTACAAACTACAGCATGAGCTGTGAGTCTATAATTCCAGTTCTCAGGGGGTAGAGGAAAGGAAAGACTGGATTACCTACACAATTTGTCTCAAAACAAAACAAAAACAGTAATATGGGTGATCTGGTAAAGGTACTTGCTGTCAAGCCTGATGACCTGAGTTTAATCCTTGGAACACATGATGGAAGGAATCCACTTCCTGAAAATTGCCCTTTAACTTATATAGGTGTGCCATAACCTGAGTATAAGAGTGCACACCCACACAAATCAAGAAAGAAACATTTTTAAAGAAAATAATGATAGCGGACTATAACTGAGAAAGATCAGAGTTCCTATTCTAAAGCAAAAGGGTAGCTCTCTGAGCCCCATATTCTCTAATCTCTGAAACAAGAATGACAATATCTAACTCAAAATTGCTTGGGAAATTAAATTAAATAATCCTAGGAATCCCTGGGCACCTAGAACTATGCATACAAATTGTGAGTGTTTGATTAATATAATTAATTAATGTTAATACAAAAGTAAAAAGATTAAGCCCAACAAAGAATTGTATTACAGAAACAAACAGCAGCTGCTGTTCAGAAGCTGGGAGGTAAAGAGAAGAGAAAATCCCTGAAGCACCTAATGTGTGTGTGTGTGTGTGTGTGTGTGTGTGTGTGCATGTGTGTGCATGTGTGTGCATGTGTGTATGCTTGTGTGTGCATGTGTTGTCACGGAGTTTTCAGCTCACTTTTTCTTCAGTGTAGTGAAGAGAAGATCTTAGAGATAAGTAAATAGTGCTAGATCAAGTGAGGAGCCTGTATAAAAGAAAAATGGAGCTTGATTCCTGCTTCACACTCTACATAAAATGAGCTGCATGTGACTCATATATCTACATGTAGATCACTACATCAGGGAGATGACAGAACAATACTCTCAGCCTTAGGGGGAGACAAAGATTTCTTAAACCAGGCATGAAAGCCATGGTCCTTAAAAGATGAGGTCTGGTGTGGTAGTACATGCCTTTAATCCCAACCCTGGGAGGCTGAGGCAGGTAGGTCTCCCAGAAACCCTGTCTCAAAAAAAAAAAAAAAAAAAAAAAAGAAAAGATTTATAAATTGGACTGTCTATTGCTGTGATAAAAATACCATAACAAGGGTAACTTATACAAGAAAGGGTTTATTTGGCATTCATACATGAGTATACACACACACACACACACACACATACAGAGAGAGAGAGAGAGAGAGAGAGAGAGAGAGAGAGAACAAACAGTAGATATGCTATTCCTGTAGCAGATTAACAGCCTTTGCCATATGTAAATTATGAGTATAATTTTTTGTTTTGTCTACTTCTGGAAAGCCAGAAAATGGTTTCTCCTTCATTCAAAGAAATGAATGAATAAAATTGAGTAATTAGATTGAAAAAGAGCTATTTAACATTACTAGAAATAGCCCTTCCCCCAAAGAGTAATGAGAGCCCTTCCAAGTTTTTATCACTAAAATATAAAATGATGGACTTTTGCCTCTCAGAATTTAAAGTAAGAAACAAAAATTTTAATTTCAAGTAAAAGGGAAATTTAGACTGAATTAATCAGTAGATTATCACAGTTAACAGTGCCTAGACATTTAAATATACATGTTATTTGAGATATATAAAATTATGTATCTTTAAAAATTTGCTTTTAGAAACTAATAATTATAGATTGTTAATAGAAGAACATAGGGAAAAAAAAATCTACAAAAGGCTGAGTGTGGTGGAGCCTGCCTGTAATCCCAGCCCTTTGTGAGTCTAAGGTAGGAGGATCAGGAATTCCAGAGCAGACTTTGCTACATAGAAAGTTGGGTTTGAGGTCAGCTTGAGATCTTGTATAAGAAACAACAGCACAAAAAAACAAACAAACAAATGGGGTGCAAAGAGATAAAAGATGGAGGGAGAAAGAAAAGGCAGAATGAAGGAAGGATGAATCAGCCTATAAATGGGCATGATAATGTGCTAAAATTGTTTCTGCATTGGAAACAATTGTGCTTAGAAAGTTTATACCCAGTACCTGAGTCACCTTTATAGAGCCTGCTGACCACGGTCAGCACAGTCGCCACAGTCCAGCCAGAGAATTGTCAAGTACGCTGGCACCCATTCCACAGCCTTTTGTTCAGGCTTGCAGGGAGCAGCGTGTGGACTGCAGACTCAAAGTTAGATGGAAGCAAGTGGGGTTAGATGCAGTATTTTGTCAGTGAATTTAAAAGGTAATCTCAACCTTAAATGAGAAAGATATTTATCATGGAAAAATTAGAATTTATTTTTAATAAATGTGGACCACAAAGTCAGGAATAATCCTATTTTTCTGATGTCCAAAAGGGACATTGTCATTCTGTTCCAAACTATAACTGTCTTTTGTCTCTTTGGCTTCTCTTTCTTTTAAAAGTTATACCTAGTTTTGCTTAACTATATTTTGTCCTTCTCACTTTTTTTCCTCTCTTTGGCTTTAACTTTGCAGTTTTAGGGGATGACGAGAGTCTTGAACATGCACAAGAGCCAGCTGACAAACATAAAGACTCCGTGTTGCTTCTGCAGTTCTTCACCATAGCCAGTCTGCCCATTGCCACCCTGGCTCCGCACCCTGCCCTTGTGTAACCACTGTCAAGGGTCCTTCCCCAGCCCCCAGCTTCACTGTTTGGGTGTTGAGGAATGATCAGAGGTGTGTGCTCAGTGCTCTGTCCCAGGCCTGACCAGCTGACCAGGCTTTCCCCTCTCACTTTGGAAATTCCCAGACATTGTCTGTGCCAGCCTCCCATGTTCAGCTCCTCTTTCTCCTTCCTGTTAATGAAGGAGCCCATTGCTCAAATCATTTGGAAGGGGAAAAGTGGAACTTACTACCTGGGTGTTCTTCTTCCATGCTGTTCATGTAAATTCAAACTGAGATCCCTGAGAATTAGGTTGAACATGACAAAAATTGCTGTGTGGGCAGTTTCGTTGAGTACTTGCAGATTGATAGAGCCCTTTGCAACAGTAAAGGAGAACGGCTCTTTAAGCTGCCTAGCTCCAGAAGGTAAGCTCACCAGTTAAGGAGTTTGTAACTAAAGGTCCTCTTTAACCCTTTGATGAGTATCAAAGAAAAAAAAAAAACAGAAACAAAGGAAAGAAAGAAGAAAAGAAAATCTACAAACCCTCCCAGTCCTAGCACTGAGGCCCCCTGAGTGTCCGTGCCAGGCAGCACCCTCCTTGTGCACGCAGACCTTGCATTGCATTCAGATTTATGTGTCCTGGAATTTTTCATTACTTCAACTCCTTCTAAGTTTAAGAAATAGCCTCAAATCCTCACCACGTCACGGCCATGGAGTGCTGCCATGGCATGCCATCCCGGTGGTCAACTTTTGTGTGAGGAGATTACATAACAAAATACCGCATGGAACTGGAATTCATCAGTTTGAATTGTCCTTCTTACCTAGCAACTCTGTCAGTGTTTCCACCAAAGTCAGCGGGACTTTGCTTGTCCCAGCTAAAAGAGGAAGTTTATTGTGTGGCCACAAGGTGATATAAGCCCAATTGTTTTTCAGATATTTAGTCTGTCTCAAAACTTAAGAAGAACTAAGCAAGGCCAGGGCCTGCATCCTAGCTACATGAGTTACCCAAAGGGAAGCCCTTTCTATTGCCCCTTTGGTCAGCTTATCATTCCTGAGATCTCAATCAGATTTGCCTCTTTGAGCTTATAGGCTGGAAACACTGGTCATGGGGTCAAGAGGGTAATCCCCAAGAGCAGTATGTTCCCATCACAGGGTGGCTGGGAGCCCATCTAAGTCTAACATCTGCTGTGTTGGGGAGAAAGGGAGTCTTGTAGGTGATGATGCTTTCATTCTCTGCCTGTGCTTACTTCATAGACGATTTGCCAGACAGCTCATTTCTTTGCCTGGCTACACCATTCTTCAGAGATCAAGACCTTCTTTGGGGTTACTGTTTGCAGTTTATATCACCATAAAGCCCTACAATAGACACCTGGTATGCAGAATGAGGCCAGCAGCCAAATGAGAATGTGAACCTGGTATACTCTGATGAGGTTTGCTTGTCTCTTTCCATTCTCCAGTGGCTTTCCATCTCACTTGAAATAAAACCTACATGCTTCATCCTGACCCAGCTTGCCTGTCGTTAGGCCCATCTACCTCACTAGGATCCTACTTCCTATCTTCCCCTCCCTTCCTTCCTTCTCTTTGATTCTTAGGCTCCTCAAGCCTGCTCTGCTCCTAGCCCTTTGTTCTGGATATGCCCTGCCAACCATTCATTGTTTGACATAGTCAATCTATCTTACAGTTTTCATGTGTTCTTCAGAGAAGCCATCATAACTAAACTGAGGCATGCTAAGCATTCTCCCCCATGTTGTTACTTTCCCCAAAGTCCTTTCTACTGTCTTAAGCAGACATCTTAATCTCGTTATTTACTTGCCATTTATTCTCTCTTCACTAGAACAGAAACTCATAAAGGGCCTTACCTGTCCTTCTGTGTGGACATGCCCCAGCACTGGGGAAGGCTTGATCCATATACACACGGCGGCTTTCCTAGCATCTGTCAGATGCTGGGCGAGTGGTGGTGCTTGTCAAGGGCGAGCTGGAGAGAGCGTTAGGACCATGACTGAAGCAAGCCCAAGCCATGGGGTCTCACCTGAAGGTGAGCAGCTCTAGGAGCCTGGGCTGTTGGCACAGCCACAGCTGTCACTAGCCTTTGCCCAACCCTGCTCTACTCTTTCTCTTGGACAGAGTCTTATCCCCTAAGGACATGGGCTTGTTCTGAGCAGCCTGTAAGCTGGAGCTAGAGCAATAAATAAAAATTCTAGGGAAATGTTTTGGCTTTGAAAAGCGTAGGAGATGCATACTTGCCATTTTTATCTGAGGATGAAGTAGACAACACTGAGAAGTCATGACTTTGAGGACACCTTAAAGGATGAAGACTCGGACTGGATGTTTTGTGTACCAACCACCAAGGGACACTTGGCACTGCATAGGCAGTGAGAGCAGCCACTGTTCACAGCTGTGCCTGCCTAGGGCCTTTTTTTGTTTTTAAACTTTCCTGCTCATTCATTTGATGCAAATCACTGGCTATACATTAAGCCTTTTCTTTGTCCTTTAAGCTGATTACAGGGCAGGGGCATAACTGTTAATGAGTGTGTGCTAACTGATGCTGGGAAATGGGCAATAAGCAGCTCTTGGAAGGCACAGAAGGGAATGATGGTGCAACTTTGTCTGGGTCTGCAGGACAGCCCTGCCAGAGAATGTTCTCGCTTACCCTTCCGTGGAGTGTGAGGGACAACAGGAGCTGTCAGGAGTGGGTGGGGAAGAGTATACACACACACACTCACACACACACACACACACACACACACACACACAGGGGATGGGTACGGGAGAGAGGAGGAGTTGGCATTCTGGGCTTGGGCGAGGCAGGTGTGAAGACTTTGTTAGTTTCAAATTAGTAACCTCGAAGTAAGAAGATAGCAAAAGGAAAAGAGAGGTAGAGTCAATGCGGTAGGCCTCCTGCCTGTATTTCAAAAAGAACACTATCTTCTGTGTGAAGGACAGGTTTGTGCAGTGGCCGGAAGCACTGAGGAACTTGGACGGCCTTTCGTAAGGAAATGATGGTCATTCTAGTAAAGTGGGGATGGTGCGGGAGAGGTCTGGCAGGCTGGAGAACTCAGAAAGTGGAGTGCAGTGTGACTGGTCACAGAGGTCTGAGCGTATCCTGGGTTTCCTCTGATCTGCTCCATGAAGTGCCTCTGTTGCTTTAGTGAATTTGGAGAGGACACAAATCCTCAGTTTATTGTAGCAGATACTATTGTTTTCTGTGAGGAGTGTTCTGTGCCACCAAAGCCCTTCACAGTAGTGGTGCAGGCACACTCAAGTGACTCGGGTCTGGGAGGGCCTAGTTTTGCCCTAGCTAAGGAAAGACTGCCAATGCCTCCATCTCCCCCACCCCTGCCTGGGCAGTCCTCAATGCTGGCCAAGCCTCTGGTAGTTAAGACAAGCCCTCTGCTTCCAGCTAAAGCTGACTGTCAGCTAGAGATTTAGAAAGGAACTGCTGGGGTTTCCAGGACTTATTCTTCTAATTAAAGAGAACTGGAGTTAATGGCTTAGTGGTTGTTCCATAATCAGGCCCTGCTACAAGTGGTTAAGGAGCTTGGCAGTGGAAACCAAAAGAGCCTTCAGGGACAGGGGTGTGGCTGTGAACAAGGCTAGGAAAAGGACTTCTGCATCCAAAGCTAAGAATGTGGCTTCCCTTGAGTCATGGATGATAGGGAGGTTTTTGAGTTGTGGCCCATTGAGACAGAAAATGAGGCTGTTTCATCTTGTTCTGGAAATGACTGTGGATGGGGGTGGTAGATGTAGGGGGAAATGGGGGGATAAAAGGAACAAAAGCTTGGGATTCAAGCTGGCTTGGAATTGGGGTTTATCACATCCTGGCTGGGCTATGTTGGACCAGTGATTAGCAGCCTCCCCTACCCTCAGGTGATTTATCCTTGCAATCTGTTGGGTGTGGTTATTGTTAATGGTAGATTGTACTCAGACACCCTGGCACAGAGGTGCAGTTTAAAAGTGGTCCTTCCTACTCTCCTGATTAGCATTTGAAAGGAAAGGATGAGCTCCAGGCCTGATTAGTAGTTTTATGAACATCATCGCCAATATTATGTTCATGTAGTTGTCATAGATTATGAAATACTTTACTATTTTTCTTTCCATCAGTGAGACTTCATCTCACTCTCATAGGCTTTTGTCCTTTAGCATCGGTGTATCTACGAATTTCATTAGGCCCAGTTCTCCCTAAAAGCTGAATTTCCATGTGTGGATGTCTAATGCTGGCATTAACCAGAGGCTTCATTCTGTGTATCATGGGTTTATTCAGGAAAGCCCTCCACTGAGGCTGGAGAGACAGCTCCTCAGTTAAGAGCACATGTGTTCTTCCGGGACGCGCTCAGGAGGTGCACAACTGCTTTCTCCAGCGCTAGGGCATCTAACGTCCTCTCCTGGCCTTCATGAGCTCTGCACACACGCTCACAAATGCTCACAGTCACTCTGCCCAACGAATAAGTAAATAAAAATAACATCTTTTAAAAAAGAAAAAATCCCTTTCTCCTGAGTGGAACCCTTGAGAGCAGAGCAAGTGGTGACCAGGAGGATAGCCCACCCTGAGGACAGGGCATGGACCCTGCTGAGAGGTGGGTGCTCCAGCTGGGAAACTGGATTTGAAAAGGTGGGTTCTAAGGCCTGGCTCGAGTCTATTAGTATTTTACACAAGTGAAGAGTTTCTGATCTTCTCTCTGGTTCTTTCACAAGAATGTTTGTATTCCTAAGAGCATTGCAGCCTTGGTCAAAGTGCGGCAAGCATGAATGGCCTTGGGGAAATCTCTCAGCTTTCACTGTTCTTCAAAACTCATGGGGGTCCCCGATGCCCTACTAGATAGAAAACTTTTTTTTTTATTTTAAGGAGTAGTTTTATATTCTTTTAGTAGACATTAAAGGGAGCATTTTAAAAGATATAACCCTAGTCCTCAGTGTTCTGATGCAAACGCTAGCATGCCTGGCCTTTGAGGGCCATTGTTTTCTTCCATAGAATAAAACTTCAGTGCCACCGTCTTAAGAGTTCTGCAAGTTCACATTATGAAAATATATGTAATAAAATATTTATTTAGGGTTTTTATAAAAAGTATCCAAAGTAGAGAATACGAGAGTATCTTTTGCTGGGTTGAGAGGCTCTGCAGGGAATTCAGAATGAAATTCAAGTCCCTCAAATATATTTTGGTTGGCCTCCACTATGTTTTATCTCCTGTAATGAACTCTTTGTCAGTTTGTCAATTTTCACAAAGTTCACAAAGTTCATGTATAGTAACACAGAGCCGGGTTTAAAATTATGGTTTATATCATGATGTAATAGTCATCTCTCTTTTCCTTCAGTCAATATTTACCTGTGAGGCCCATATATTATATCCTGATTTCAAAAGAAGACCCTTTATTTTACCTTCTTCAAGTGTTGGTTTTAAATACTTAAAATATTAGAACTTAGAAGCTGAGCCATCTGAGACTTCTGCCTGTGATCACTTAAAGTGCCTAGAGTGTCAGGCATCCTAGGCGGGCTCACTGCACCGTGACCCAGCAACATGGCTGCATGCCTGTTGGAGGGAGGCTGCTCAGCTTAGAGCCAGGCTGCCTTAGCCAGCTCCCCAGCCAGCCTCTCCTGGGGAAGATAAACCCATTACTGTACCACCCATCGCAGCCATGGGCTACTGCCTTAGACTTGGTTTCTCCTTTGTAAATGCTCTAAGGCTGTACAGAAAAACCCAAGGAGCACTCAGTGGGAGGACCTCTGTGTGTCAGAACAACTGAAGAATAAGTTCTGTCCCTTCTTTTTTAAAATCGCTTCTTTTTGCACCCATTTTTAAAAACAAAGGTAAGAATTATCCCTAGTGAAGGAGAAACAGGAAAGAAGTGAAAGCTACAGATGTTCAATATCAACTGTCTGCTGGGCCGGGGTGTTGGCAAAGACTCCTGCCCCCAGGCCTGGGATCTGAGTTCAGGGGGTTCACAAGGTGAAAAGAAAAAAATTGCTTCCTTTAAATTTTCTTCTAACATTCACATGTACACCATGGTATGCTTACACACATACACACAAACACACACACACACACACACACACACACACACACATGCATACACATGCATATAAATAAGAATGTAATTTTTTAAAAACCAAATTAAGAATGTCTGACATTTTGTATGTTTTGATCACACAGGTCACCAAAGGAGCAAATCGGGGTGTATTAATAAGCTCCTTGATATCAGAAGTGACTCTCAATGAGTCAGAACTAAAAAAGTGTTCATTAGCTCAGAAACGGCCAAGGAGACAAATAGACTAGGTTCAATCCCAGCTGGATCCTGGAGTTCAAATGAAGTCACCTTGGATTTTCCTCTATTTCTTAGACTTGTTATTTTTCTATGTTGGTTTGAGTATGCACATGAAGGTGGTTCCTCATTTCTGAGTTCACAGGAGAAACCCTCTTGGATGAAGTCCATGTTGGCCTCTAAAAACAGGCTCAGAAAAATCTATTTGGGTCATGTGCCTAAACCAAGAGTAGTCACTGCCAACAGGGATGGGGTATAGGGATTACATTCGGTGCATGCTCAGTTCAAGCACCTTCAACCCTGTGCTTGTAGTGTATCTTTATTTCTCTATGATAAATGCCTGTTTTATGGACATGTTCTTTTTAAATACTGTCCATTTTGAATATTTCCATAATCACATATGTACGTATATCCATGTACATATTACATATGTATATGTCATACCATATTTGTTCATATATCATACCATATTTGAAAGTTGATTAACAGGACATTCAAGGGTAAATCTTTTTTTTTTTTTTTTTTTTTTTTTTTGGTTTTTCGAGACAGGGTTTCTCTGTGTAGCCCTGGCTGTCCTGGAACTCACTCTGTAGACCAGGCTGGCCTCAAACTCAGAAATCCACCTGCCTCTGCCTCCCAAGTGCTGGGATTAAAGGTGTGTGCCACCACTGCCCGGCTACAAGGGTAAATCTTAAGTTTATAAACCATTCTCCTATGGCCCTAATGGACAGTCCCACTAACCTGGGTACTACTTCTTTGGTGGCCCTTGGAAGGATTGGACTGATGGAAGGAAGGGAGGGAGGGCAGGAAAGAGGAACAAGCAAACTATTAATTCTGCACTAGGCCTGTATTTTGCAAATGTGGTGATGGATTTACCCAAAGAAATGGGAGATACTTTACCTTTAGAAATGGGAGATACTTGTGAAAATGGTACGCTCGTTGTTCATAACAGAAACCTCGCTATCTGTTTGGTGTGGAATGAGGAAAGAGAACAGCACAAGTCATGGCAGCTAGAAGTAGCTGGCAGGACTAGAACAGTGACCCATGCATCAGGGATGAGCCTGTAGGGGTGACACACACCCTTGGAAGGGATCCCCAAGGAATTCTGCTGACCTTCCAGTGAAGCTGATGCCCCTTCTTATCTGCTTACAGGCACCTTCGAAGTGGGCGTCCACATCGCCGATGTGAGTTACTTCGTTCCTGAGGGGTCTTCTCTGGATAAAGTGGCTTCTGAGAGAGCCACAAGTGTCTACTTGGTCCAGAAGGTACAAATCAACTTTGAGTTTCTAGACTTTACTAAGTGTACCCACTAAGTGTTCTTGGTTTTTAATTTGTAAAGAACATGCCTTTTCTGAATGCTTTCTCAGATCTAGTAATTTCTAAAATATGGGCTTGGAGAGGGAATACGTTTGCCTTATGCTACTGCATATTTTCTTGAAAGAAGCCAAGGCTTTCATCCAAAGCTTCATCTTCAGAGTATCCTTGTGATATTAGTAGCTACAACAGTAGTCATCTTCAGAAAGAAATGAGGGGAAATGCTTGCTTTCGAGCTATTGTTCCAAAGAAGGGCCTATGAGACAGCCCACACCAGCTGCTGGTTTCTATAGTTTGGTTGGGACTGAGCACATCCAATCTTTTGTGTTATCTATGACCACTCTCACCTAATAGCAACAGGGTGGAATGACAATTTACTATCTACAAAAGCCTTTGAGAAATGGTTTCAACACTTGTTCTAAATGTGGGCACCAATCCTGACCTATACTTTACAGGTGGTCCACAGAGTCCCCAAGAGAGCTTTTGCTGTTAGATGTCCCTTACCTCAGCTATGAAAGAAAGAAGTTATATCCCTTCTGGGGAAGATGACTCAATAAGTAAAATATCTGCTGTGTGAGCATAAGGATCTGAATTCAGATCCTCAGTGCACACGTGATGCTGGTGTGGTGACATGAGTCTGTGACACTAGCATGATGAGAGTGGAGGAAGCCAGATCCCAGGACTCACTGGTGAGCAAGTCTAGCCAAGCAGTGAGTTTGGGCTTTGGTGAAGGGTTCTATCTCAAAAAAAGTAAGACAGAGTGATAGAGAAAGATGCCTATTGTTGACCTTTGCTCTTTAGACACAGGTACACACACACACACAGAGAGAGAGAGAGAGAGAGAGAGAGAGAGAGAGAGAGAGAGAGGGGGGGGGGGGGCAGGTGGAGAAAGAGAATTATTCCATCCTATGTAACTGGTACATCCCTCCAAGTAACAGTGAGGACCCATCCCTTTAACAGGGACTTACAAAGCACCAAGTTTTTACTAGGCATTGCAGTAGGCCTGAAGATAGCTATAAATAAAGAACACATGTGACTTATCTCTCGCCTCCACGACAGTTCATGAGTTCTTCCAGCCTTTTGTTCTCTGACAATCTGCTCACCTGCTCATTTTGGTTCGTTTTTTGGGCTGTCTGGACATTCCCTTCCTCTCCATTTCCCATGAGCTGAATGACTTGAACCTTCCCTCCCAGTCCCTTGCTCTAGAACATGACTTTTGGTATTTGATCATTGGCTATACCAAAGTAAAATGTCTACCCCCACTCCTGCCAACCCACCCCAAAACATTCTTGAAACTGGATATTGCTTGCTTGGCCCAGCTCTCAGGGACCAGAGACTAGCCAGGTGACACACCTACTCCATTCTGAGAATTTCTAAATGTCATCACTCAGGGAAGGGGTACAGCTTCCTAGTCTCACCACTACAAGCTGCCGGTGTGCCCACACTGTTGGCAAAAGGAGCACAGACTGAACTCCGCCTCACAAGCAGTGGGTCCTCGTGGTCTGCCTGCCGCCTCGCCAGCTCTCTATTTATTTTAGGTAGAATGGTTACTGGAGTGTCCAACTGACGTTCTGAGGTCTCTGCCTCCATAGGGAACCTGCAGAGAATTTAAAAAGAGGTCCACTGCTGTCTAGGTTTTCAAATACCTTTGGGCCTGAGCATTTTTATTCTGTTTATAAGACAACCTCCCCTTTCTCTTAGGTCTTGCTGGCTTCTCTTGCTCCCTCCACACTTTGACAAACAAGACCTTGAAATCTTGCTTTTTTGACTGTCTGCACTCCTATTTCATGGTACTCCCCAGAAAGGGTTAGCTCTTTGGTAATTATGTTGTCTAAACGTGTTAAGGCAGGCCACAGAGGCACGGACAGAGAGACAACTGTTTCAAGCAAGTTGGAAGGTAAGGACCACCACTCATGGTTCTCCTCTGACCTCCATTGTGTGCACCATGGCATATGTATGCCTGCACTCACATGTACAAAACACACACATATACTTTTGGGAGAGTGGACTCTATTCAACTTTGTCTCATTTTGGTATCTATACTAAGCATCTTGAAGGAAAAAAAATTTAAACTCCAGGGCCCCCTGAGTTAGCTTGACCCTTCTGAGAGTACAGTTCTGACTCTTGTACAAATGACTCCACTTGACCTCAGGCTGAAGGCGTCCCATGTGTACTTCCTGCCTGACAGTGATGCTGGCCAAGCCTGGCTTTTCCCTGGTCTAGACTTAGAAGAAGGCAGATGAGCTTCTAGAGCACTTATAGCTACAAAAACCCTAATGTAGAGATGGGAAGTAACTTACATTTACAGGCTTTCAAGTGAGTACGTGTGAAACACTCTTCATTTGCAATAATTTAACTCTGCCCTTTGATAAGAACTTTAAACCCCATTGGAGCCTCTTCCTCTGAGCAGGTGACTTTCTCTTGTCTCAAAGCTGCCATCTCCTCTTATAACCAGGAATTCTGTGTCAAAATTAGAAACCAAAAGAATGAAATTGGATTAATAACTAGTGTTTCCCTTTACTTTGGTATTGTGACTGTCACAGTTCAAGAATCTCTTTGGTGGTGCTGGTGGGGGCTCTGCTGCTCAGCTCTGAAGGTGGGGAGCTGGTAGAAGGGCTGTAAACCTGCACCCCCAGCCCTGCCTCCAGCTTGGCAGGAGCCTGAGGTGCCGGCCAGCGACCTCGGGCAGTGGGAGCTGTGAGTTCTGATGCCTTTGAAGCGCTGCTCTGACCTTTCTTCCTACTCAGCCTTGTTTCTTAAAGGGCTGTGTCCAGGAACTTTCTGCTGGTTTCACTTTACTTTGCCTATAAAGGTCTTAAAAGCGGGTGAGCTGCCTTTCCCTCGGCATATTCTCTGTTCTTTCATTTGGCCAAATCATTTTTTTCCAACTCTGTTACTCCACGGAACAGGGGTGGGAGTTCCCATTGATTTCCTATCTACAGGAAATGTGGCTCTTGCTTCTTTTCACTGAGAGGCCGACTTACAAGTGAGTGATGGTCAGAGTCACAATCTAAGCTTGGTTTGGGGAATGACCTCAGAGAGTAGGCTCCAGAGCCTTGCGCACTGGCTTTAGATGAAATTCCTTGTTGAGGTTTGACTCACTGTGTAAGGACTCAGTAACAGAAGTTAACAAGGGAACATAGTTGAGAGAAAGATAAATTTAAATAGTGTCTGTTTAAATACTAAAACCCACCCTTCCTTCCGACAAAAATGGATCTGTTAAGATAGGGACAGCTGTGTATCTGAACTTGAACCTATTTTCAGAGACTGTGACATTTGCTCAGCTAATAACTTCTCTGGGAAAGAAATACAATTTAATTTTAAGTTTTAAGGTAATTAGAAAAAAATAAGTGAACTAAGTTTGAAAAGTAAAAGAAAACCTAAACAGTCGGAACCTAAACCTAAGCTGTGTCTGCTGGCCCAGCCATGATGTTATTTTAGGTGTGAAGCAGCTCAGATGAAAGCTCGCCCATAAATCTCGAGGATATTTTATTGGTAGTGCTTTATAATAGAGATCAAAGATTGGTATTGGAAGCCTGTCTCCATGTAGAGTCCAGAGTTCTGAGATGTTCCTTTCTGACACCAGTGGGTTGTCGGTGCTGCCGTTCTGTTAATGTCAAACTGTAGCAGAGAGTTGCTAACATTCTGAATTCGTGGAAGTGTTGATATGAAAAAGGAGACCCTTTAAGCAGAGATGCTGGCTGGCGAATATATTACCTGTTTCCTTTAGGTTTCTTTAGTCTGTGAGCATGCCTTGGAGTGAAAACCTCCAAGTCCTAAGAAAAGGAGAAAACACTGATTGCTATACTGCAGATCTGGAGTGCACTGGGGGAGTGAGGGGACAGTACCATGGCTTAAAAAGACAGAGTGTGACCTCACAGACAGTAGGAGACCCCCATTACTTGTGAGTGTCTGGCCTGATGTCACTGCTCATCCTTCCTGTTCCTCCGCACCCAAATGATTGATTCTTCCCTCTGTGGCCCTTTCAACTGGTCACAGGGCTGTCCTGGCTCACCCACTGCTGAACTTGGCCAGCCTGCCCGCTGTGGCTTTAGCAGATGTTTCTGCTCTCTGAGGTTCATGTACGGTTTTATAGCCTTGTTGGTGCCCCCACCCAGCAGTATCGGGCAGTTCCCTCAACCTCCCAAGCCCTGGTCCAGAATGCTTAGAAAGTCAGGGTCCTGTCATCACTCCTTGCTCTACAGCCAGCCTTCAAGCTCTGTCCAGACTGAACTTTGGGCTTAGGTCTGAAACATTCCCCAGTTCTCTGCTTTCCCTGCTACCAGATCTATCGTTCTTCTCCATGTAGCAGGACTGAGGACCGCAGGTGTCAGGGATGCGAAGCTGAAAGGGATATTGGTCCTGGTCCCAGTCAGAAAAGATTGACACAGTCTAAGTACTTCCAGTACACTGGGCTGCCTTAGTTCTAGAAGCAGAAAGGAAAGGGGAGTCGTGTCTACCTGGGTTGGAAGAACTGGGGGACAGCTTCTGCAAGAGTCAAGAAATCAGCTTTGAAGTGTCTCACATTTTAGGAGAATGTCTAGATAAATCGAAATAGGTACTGGGGACCTTATAGACAGAGGATAAAAAAATTTATGCTCAGAGGCTGGCGGGATGGTTAGGCAGTTAAGAGTTCATACTACTCCTGGAGAAAACCCAAATTTGGTTCCCAACACACACCTGGCATCTCACAACCACCAGTTATCTCCAGTTCCAGAGGATCTAGGCTTTCCTGGCCTCTGGTGGTGCACAGAGCTCATACAGGCACACACACACACACACACACACACACACACACACAGAAAGGGGGAGGGGCAGGAGAGGGAAAGAGAGAGAGAGAAAGGAGAGAGAGAGAATGAATGAATGAATGAATGAATAATTGAAGGCTTTAGAAGCACTAGATGTAAAGTGACCTTGCTGGGGTATGAAATTGGAAAGAGGCTTAAATGGCAGACTTAGCAGCATGGGCGTCCTTCAGGGTTATAGGTTATGCTCAGCTTTGAGAACAGTTGAGTGGCCTTCCTTCTAAGTAGAAACTCTCTTGAGTGCTCTGGATAAAGGAGAATTCAGCCAGAGTCAGGGCTGGCATAGAATTACCAGGGTCCGTTCCACATCACGGCCCCTTGAAACTTTGAGTAAGTGTTCCCAGATAGGCAGAGATCACAGTGATCTCTCCAAAGTGTTTATCAGTGCTACAGTACCATGTTGGACAGTCACCTCCAGTTCCAGCAGTGCCTGTCACACAGCAAAAGGAAGGAGAAGCCAAGGGTAGGGGATGGAGATGCTGTTTCTCCAGGTACTGCTGCTGCCTACATTGAGATAAATGCAGAGGGCACATTCTCCCTAGCAGCTAGCTTTTAGTGCATGTGACTCCTGGCCACTGATTGTGGTACCCACCCCTGCTCTTTCTGTTTTTTGTTGTCATAGACTTGAGATGTTATTGTATAGCTCAGGATCTCCCCACCTCTGTCATCATATCCAACCTATAGATCATATCCAACTGTATGTATGTAGATCTAGTCTTTAGTGGAGACTTCTTGGCCCAACCAAAAGTATCTGGGACCCTTTCATCAATAAGAGACCAAAATCCAGCTCAGTCAACTCAGCCAGCACATTGAATCCTGGGAAAGGTAAAGGCAACAGGACCTAATATAAATAAATAGGATGGCTAGAACAGAGAATGTTGCTATTACTGGCAGAGCACGTGCCTGAATAGAATTGCAGCTTATCACCAGATAAGACAGAAGATGCAGGAAGAGAGGCAGCTCAGTAGTTGAGTACTTGCTGCCAGGAGTGGTATGGCTGCGTCCTCCGGAAGTATCATGTCCAGTTTTCTGAGGAACCACCAGACTGATTTCCAGAGTGGTTGTACCAGCTTGCAGTCCCACCAGCAGTGGAGGAGTGTTCCTCTTTCTCCACATCCTCACCAACACCTGATGTCTTCTGAGTTTTTAATCTTAGCCATTCTGACAGGTGTGAGGTGAAATCTCAGGGTTGTTTTGATTTGCATTTCTCTAATGACTAATGATGTTGAACATTTTTTAAGGTGTTTCTCAACCATCTGAATTTCTTCAGGTGAAAAGTCTTTGTTTAGCTCTGTTCAGCCATTAGAAACAATGAATTCATGAAATTCTTAGAGAAATGAATGGAGCTGGAGAACATCATACTAAGTGAGGTAACCCAGTCTCAAAAGAATACCCATGGTATGCAGTCACTGATAAGTGGATATTAGCCTAGAATCTTGGAACACCAAAGACACAATTCACATACCAAATGATGTCTGACAAGAAGAAAGGAGTGGACACTGGTGCTGGAAAGGATCAAAGCATCAGTATAGGGGAATACAAGAACAGGGAAGAGGGAAAGGGTGGAAGAGGGAGCAGGGGGAGGGAAAAGGGCATGTGGGACCTTTGGGGGGTGGGGAACCAGAAAAAGGGAAATCAATTATAAATATAGAATATATCCAATAAAAAAAAAGAAAAGAAAAAAAGAAAAAAAAGAGTACTTGCTGCATAATCATGACTAAACCTCAAAAATATCCCAGTAGCCAGGTTAACAAGCCAGGTGTCCTTACAAAACACCTGTAACTCAAGCGCTGAAGGATCTGATACCTTCTGGTTTCTGCTCATGTACAGGTACACAGCTATAGATAACCACATACATTCATGCAGGCACATGCACACACACAAATAAATCCTAAAGTAAAGAACATACTGAAGTCTGGAGAAAAGGAAGGTGCTATTTCCTTCAGCAACACGCATACTAAACTTAGGATGCAGAGATTAATACTGCCCTTGAAAAGACTTATGTGCAAAGTTGAAGAGTGCCCATAGGTTAAAAATAAAAATTAGTGAAGTAAACTTTATTTTTCTGTTTTCTATTATTTCCATGAAATACCTGAAGCTAGGTATGGGGTTTATTAAGTTCAATTTTGTATCTTAGCTCTTTGTTTGATAGTTTTTTGATTGGTCTATTTCGTTTGCTTTTATGTTGTTGCTATTGTTCTTGTTTGTTTTAGTTTTGAGACAAAGTGCCATGTGGCCCAGGCTGACCTTAAACTCTCCAAGTAGCTGAGGGTGACCTTGAACCCTTGATCTCCTTTCCTCTATCACACAAGGTGGTATTAAAGGTGTATGCTGAATTTTAAAGCCTGGAAGTCTTTAAATGACATAAGGCCACCTCTAGTGAGGGCCCTTTTTCATTACCTCAAGGCAGATAGCATGGCAATGACTATATAAAAAGAAACCATCGTATGGCGTGACAAACAGCTAGGATGAAAGGAGGAGCCAGTATGGGCCTCACCTCTTATTTTTTCTTTTTATGGTTTTTTAAGACTGGGTTTCTCTGCGTAGCCCTGGATATCCTGGAACTTACTCTGTAGACCAGGCTGGCCCCGAACTCAGAAATCCGCCTGCCTCTGCCTCCCTAGTGCCACGATTAAAGGCATGTACCACCCCCACCCAGCTCTGGGAGGATCTCTTAAAGGTCCTACCATCTGTCACCACTGCTCTACTGAGAAACAAGCTCTGATTATGCAAACCCTTGAATTCGAGAACATTCAAATCATCTCTAAATTATAACAGAAGTTCTACCCACAATGATTCCATGAAGAGCTTTGCCACTGGTATAGAAAATAGACTATATCCAAAGAGGGAAAACCAGTGTCCACATTTGAACGCAGTAAATGGAGACAAAGAAAATCTCTTGACAGAGGTTTAGACTGTCAGACCTTCAGGTGCAGGCACTGATTGGGTGTTGTAGGTGAGGACTGTTGCTATCACAATGTAATACCCGGTAGTTCAGGGGGTGAGAGGGGATGGGGAAGTGGGAATGGCAGTGTCTTGTTTCTTAAGTGATTCAGGGAAGTTTTGTTGTTTATTTGTTCATTTGATGAACAATAAGATACTGTTCTGTAGGAGAGTACCAGAATAGAGCAGAGAAATGGTGGGATGGTGATTGGGGTAGAGGCAGGGGGGTGGGGTGGGGGTGGGGGGTGGAAAAGGACATATGGGACATATGGGACATATGGTGAGGGGGAAAGGGGAAAGCCTTCAGAATGTAAACAAAGAATATAGAAAATAAAAAAATTGTAAAAAAAAAAAAAAAGATACTGTTCTTACAGAAACATCAGTACAGGGAGTATAGAAACCACAAAGGGAGGAAAACACCAGGCTTTCCGTTCTCATGCAGTGTTTAAAGAAGTTGTGGGGCTGGAGAGATGGCTCAGCAGTTAAGAGCACTGACTGCTCTTCCGAAGGTTCTGAGTTCAAATCCCAGCAACCACATGGTGGCTCACAACCATCTATAACAAGATCTGACTCCCTCTTCTGGAGTGTCTGAAGACAGCTACAGTATACTTACATATAATAAATAAATAAATCTTAAGAAAAAAAAGTTGTGATGTCCAGATTCAGGTATCAGAACAGAGGAGTCTAGATTCCAAGACGAGGCAGGGCTCAGAAAGCAGAGTGGGTAGGACAGAAACCAACTGAAGGAGGCAGGAAGGAGAACAGAGGACAGGAGGTAAGGGCCAACCAAGAAGGGCGTACAGGAATGGCCAGTCTTGAGTGTCCATTGGTTCTATGTTTTGAAAAAAACATGCGGTTATAGATTACATAATATATATTACTTTCCATATGGTCATGTGTACATACATGAAAGGCATGGTTTTTGTACCATCACGCTAACATTCTAAAAATCTGGGTCCCATGATGTTTGTGCTTTCAAGTCTTGGTTTGTAGAATCTAAAATTCCTATAAGGAGTGTTGTACTGGCTGGTTTTGTTTGTCAACTTGACACAAGCTGGAGTTATCACAGAGAAAGGAGCTTCAGAGAAAGGAGGAAATGCCTCCATGAGATCCAACCATTTTCTCAATTAGTGATCAGGGCCCATTGTAGGTTGTACCATCCCTGGGCTGGTAGTCTTGGGTTCTATAAGAAAGCAGGCTGAGCAAGCCAGGGGAAGCAAGCCAGTAAGTAACATCCCTCCATGGCCTCTGCATCAGCTCCTGCTTCCTGACCTGCTTGAGTTCCAGTCCTGACTTCCTTTGGTGATGAACAACAATGTGGAAGTGTAAGCTGAATAAGCACTTTCCTCCCCAACTTGCTTCTTGGTCATGATATTTGTGCAGGAATAGAAACCCTGACCAAGACAAATATGTAATTTTTGTAATTAAGAAAAGAATGGAAGATGAGCAGTATAAACCATTTTTGAGAAGCTTCAAGTGGAGAAAAAAAGGAGTGTGACTGGCATAGGAATATAGTCTGGAGTTAGGGCAGCTCCACCTTTGCACTCAGGGAATCGGACCAGCTGAGCAGGGAGATCACTAGCAAGAGCTCCAGGCTGAAGGCAGGGGACACTTGCCATGAGTTAGCAGGACCAGGACATCCCTGAAAAGCTAGGGAAATTGGCTCAAGAGAGTAGTTGATGGAAAGTGCTAGAAAAGACTTAAGTCTATCTTCTCTGCATTCAAGAGTTGAGTTTTTCTGCTGAGAGTTAGAAGGTAGAAGAATTGGAGGGGAGAAGTAATGGGTGTGAAGCCTGGGGAGGATGCTATCAAGGCCTGGCAGGAGCTGAGACTGTTTGTTGATGCATCCCCATATAGCTCAGCACATTTCCTGCCACCTTCAGTGTTTAGCCAGTAGGGTCCCCAAATCAAAAAAGGCACACTATGAGCTTGGTTACATGGCTTGCAGTTAGGACAGTGGGAGTTGGGCAGCTGGGGAACTATGATGGAGGTCCATGATGAGCAGGGAGTGTGATACAGGCAGGGCCAGGAGAAAACTACCAAGGCCTGCAGAGCACAGGCACTGGCCCTATGCAGTCAGCAGCAGGTCTTTCTCTACCAAGGGCCTTCCTGGTTCTCTTGGTACTCTGCACCTCACTCAGCCCCGAAATCTCTCCAAAGACTGTGACAGGCCTCACACGGCCCATGTGCTGCATGGAGTCAGGGCACCTGCCTCCCTCCGCACCTGCCTGGGCAGTTTTGAGAAAGTGGCTTTTAAGAGAATAGCCTCACCTTGCCAGCCCTCTTCCCCAGGAAAGCCTGCTGTGCTCCCGGGCTGAGCAGGAACGATGCACAGTGACCCCTGGAGGACCCGTGGGTTAAGAGGGGCTGCAGTGTGCCAAACCACAAATGTGATCGGAACCTCTTATTTTCTTCCCCTTTGAAAGGCACGGGCTAACCACCTGTGTACAAAACTGCGTGAACATGCACTGCTTCCTCTGGATTCCATCTGAGTCCTTCCCCAGGATCTAGGAGAAAGTGTATTAAAGGGACTGTCCCTTAAAAATTAAATGCAACTCTGCTGCCACAGATTCTTCATAAAACTTGAGGTCTTTGGCATCTGACCAGTGGGAGGAGCAAAACAGTTTTGATAACCTGGACAGCTACAGGGTATACTAGTAGGTTTTGTCTTTTGTAGCCAAAAAATCTTCCCTTTCTACTGAAGTACTAATTGCTATGGACGTTTTTTTGGCAAAGATGATGAGAAGGGGGGGGAGAGGAGAGGAGGGGAGGGGAGGGAAGGGGAGAGAGGAGAAGAAAGGAGAGAGGAGAGGGAGGAAGGAAGAAAGGAAGAAAGAAGGAAAGAGGAAGAAAGAAAAAAGCCAGGCAGTGGTGGCGCACGCCTTTAATCCCAGTACTTGGGTGGCAGAGGCAGGTGGATTTCTGAGTTCAAGGCCAGCCTGGTCTACAGAGTGAGTTCCAGGACAACCAGGGCTACACAGAGAAACCCTGTCTTGAAAAAAAACAAAAAACAAAAAAGAAGAAAAAGAAAGAAAGAAAGCTGCTACTATAGAATATCTGTCAGCAAGGATTTCATGAACTGTTGGGATTTGGCCTTTTGTTTTTGTTTTGTTGCACAAGTGTGTGTGTGTGTGTGTGTGTGTGTGTGTGTGTGTGTGTGAGAGAGAGAGAGAGAGAGAGGGGGGGGAGAGGAGAGAGGAGAGAGAACAGGATATTAACTTTATAACAGAAGTCAGCTATCTGTGTACTAATAGTGCCTGCTGCGTGGAGGTAGATAGGACAAAGCCGACCTGCCTTTGTTCTTAGAGTTCCGTATCCTGGAGTGGGGGCACCTAACCAGGGATCGGGATGCAGTGTAGTCAGGGCCTTAGAAGTGCTGTGGAGGAGCTCAGAGGGCGGAGTGAGTAGCTTATTCCTTGGGACTGTCCCACAGCCTCTGTGAAAGATCAGGGGAAGTTATAAAACAGTACATTCTCTGCCTGGGGGAGTCTGGATCAGCATGGAGATGGCAAGGAGCGAGTGTGGAAGGACACGCCAAAGTTTACCAGAAGCAAAGTGTCCAGAAAGGTGTTCCAGAAAATGGGAACACCATGTACACAAGCCAGAGCAGCAAGCAGGCAGGGCAGGTGAAGGGCTTGCAGCAGGGAGGTTCGTGGGCTGGAGCTGCGGGTGTTGGAGGGGAATACCTGGGCGCAGGACTGAATGAGGAGGGCTGAGCCAAGTGGCACAGGGATTGGACACCTTCAGCTGTTGTTAGTGGACATTTCAGAGCTATTTCACTTGGAATCAAACCTTCGTTCAGCAACTTGTTGCATTATTGAGAGGCTCCGGGCTCAGGGTCTGACTTGAAGTCGCTGTCCAGAGCCTTCCTTATTTCCATCTGCCGCCTCCTGCACTGCCTCAGCTGCTTGATGGTCTGATCCTTGAGCCCTGCCCCACTTTTCATTTTATACATAAAAATTTACCCCATACTTATTTATGAAAATACACCAAGATTACTATGTATAAAAAAGCATAAAATTATATTTATGTATAACATAATGTATAAATGTATAACTTAAGAGACACCTTTGGGACACTGCTGTTAACTGCACTTCCTCCTTTATTTGGATTTCACTTGTTTTTCCCATCAGTGTTTTCTGTCTTGGGGTCTAGTTTAGACCCAAGATACAATGACTTTCTTTAGACAAACACTAAAGCATGATGACCAAAGTAATGTTGTGACTTAAAGTCTTATAACTTAAAGTATGATACTTACTGGAAGAGCATCCAATTAAAAGCAACAACAAAAATAAATATTGAGCCCTGCACTAATTGTTGCAGCCAGTTCCCACAGAACATCTGGTGTTGTCATCTGGCAATGCAACCCAGAAAACATGTGGGCTTTGCTCAGCCTCCATGATAGCGCACCACACACTAGGTGACTTCAGCAACAGACTTACATAGTTTTCCCAGTTTCAGATCCCATCCAGTGTGACTCCTGGTGACAACCTCTGCCTAGCTCATACATAGCTGTGTCCTTACATGGCTTTACCTCTTCACCTACTAGGACAGTTGGACTGTGTGTTCTTTGACCTCTCATCCTCTAAAAGCGATTTTGTGTAACTAGGTCCCACCCTTATGACTTCATTTAACCTTAGTAGTCACTTAATAACCCTATCTTCAAATACTGTTAATCTGGAGACTACAGCTTCAGTGTATAAATGGGTAGATACGGTTCAGTTCACAGCATAGTTCAAAGGTGATGTAGTTCAAACTACAGGAGATGTCTGGGTGTTTTTGAAGTGTGTGTTTGTTTTAATGTGTATGCAGTTTTGCCTGCATATATGTCTGTACCATGTGCATGCCTTGTGCCTGTAGAGGCCAGAGAAGACACTGAATTCCCTGAAACTAGAGTTTCAGATGGTTTTTGGCTATCTTCTGGAAAACATGTAAAAATCTTTGTAACTTTGTCACAAAACAGTGTGTATGACACAAAATTCTATAGCTGTTGGTGTAAATGAAGATTCAGTGTTTTATAAAACACTGGACATACAAGAAATAGGTCACATATTAGAACAGCACATTTTAACTCATTACTAAAGCTAGTGGGGTGCTGAGACTGCAGCTAGCCTAGCACACACAATGCCCTGGGTTAACCCCAGCACAGCATAAACCAGGTATGGCCTGCACACCTGTAATCCCACACTCAGGAGGTGGGGAACCAGAAGTGCAGGGTCATCCTCAGCAAAGCCATCCTGTGAGGCAAGTCCAGGCAGCCCAAGACCCTGTCTTAAAGCAAACAAACAAAAACAAAATAGCAAATTGTTTGTGTCATTTGGGCTAATAGTATAAAAAACAGAAAAGAAAAAAAGAAAACTTTAATAACACTTTCATATAGAAGCTGTTACCAAAGTTTTCAAGAAGTCACTGGGTATAAAACTTATAGAATACTGCCAAACAGCTATTAATTTTTGTTACCAGTACTGGCCATGAATCTTAAATTTCTTCTTCCACATTAAGGACATGCTTTCTATGAAAACAGCACATTACAGAAACTTCACAAAGTGAGATAAACCATGAGGATTGGTTTTGATTTTTACTAATAAAGAAATTTACTAAACTTATATCAATATAGTGTAACAACCTTCCCTTCCCAGTGAATTGAACCCAGCACAGGGTTCAACAGTATATGTCAGGTTAGGACACAGTAAATGTAGGAAAGAAATTGCTTATAATACTATTTCAATTTGGGAAAGAAAGTAGGTGGTAATATTATAATCAAGAAAAATATGGGAGAAGGAATAGGTTTGAGAGCAGGAGGGAGAGAAGGCAAAGTATCTTGTTGGGGAGAGCAGGGAGAGATGCTAATTTGTTTCTGGTATTATTATTTAAATTATTTAAATAATATTCAGTGACGGCTATTTCTCATCATTTGAAATATACTAAATACAAATTATTTTGTTTAAATAAAGCAGGTCATATAATTAGATTTTTTTATTGTTTATTTGATTGTTTATATAATCCTAGCTGGCCTGGAACTCTGTATGTAGATCAGGATGGCCTCAAACCCACAGAGATTTATCTGTCTGCTTCTACTTCTGCCTTCTGAGTGCTAGTATAAGTGTGTGCCACCATAACCAGCAAGATCAGTTTATTATTATGAGATTAAAATAATAAGTAAGAGAAATAATTCAGGCTTAAAAGCTGCAAAAATGGGGCTAGCAAAATGACTCTGTGGATAATGTGCTTACTGTCAAGCTCATGGTCTGAGTTCAGTCTCTAGTACCTACAGAGTAGAGAGAACTAATTCTCCTACGTTGTCCCTGACCCCCACATATGTGCCATGCTATACGCGCGCGCGCACACACACACACACACACACACACACACCACACACACACACACACACACACACACACACACAAGCATAAATAAAAAGTGCATTTTTTGAAAATCCTGAAAAATGGGTGATTGGTTGGCCAGTGTTCATCTATAAATCTGAATTTAAGAACTTCAATTGTAATAGTTATGTTTATACTCCAACATAGTTTTATAATTTATGGTATATTTAATTACTAAATTAAAAACTGATTATTTTACCTTGATAAGATTTTATTCTCAGACATTGAATTTTTAAGAATGTTATTCAATCAGAAGTTATATCACCAAACCAACCCCATATTCTTTAAATACTTATTTTTTATCTTATATATGAGTATATATGCACTTTGTGCATGTCTGGCACCCACAGGGACCAAAAGAGGGCGTCAGACCCCCTTGAAGTGGGGTGAGCCACTATGTAGGTGCTAGGAACCCAGACCTCTGTAAGAATGGTAAGTTCTCATGGCCGCTGAGCCATCTCTCCAGCTCCCTCCTTCTGTAGGTTCCAAATCTTCTCCAAATCACTCATAATCATTAATGTAGTATTGTATTTTATTACTTAGGGAATAATGACAAGAAAAAAGTCTATATATGCATTTCCTGCAGATACAATTTTAAAAATAAAGAATTTTTTTCTAGCCTTGGCAGAACCTAGGTATGCAGAGGTTAGACTGTAACTACAAACAGTGACAGTGTTGTTATTGTCTGGTTTCTTCCCTTCCTACTTCCCAGCAGAGCTGAAACAGTGCACTCTTTCTGCAGAGGCCACTAGGAGTGAACCTGCTTCATGTTCATTTCACTCTGGAAGCTCACCAAAACTCTGTGTCTGGGCTATGCCTGAGGGCCTGAGACAGGCTCCTGCGGGTTAGAGAAGGATGCTTAGAACTCTCCTCTGTTCACAGGTGGTCCCCATGCTCCCCAGGCTTCTTTGTGAGGAACTCTGCAGCCTCAACCCCATGACTGACAAGCTGACCTTCTCTGTGATCTGGAAGCTGACCCCTGAAGGCAAGGTAGTAATGCTTTCTATTTTGTTATTCATTCTCCACGTACGCTGTCTCATTCTATCTATTGTGTTAAGCACCGTGTGCCTGCACTAGACTGGAGTTCCACAGTGGATGGATGCAGCGATCTAGGGTAGCTGCTGTAGGGAAGAAGTCTGAGGACCCTAGCTAGCCTTAGAAGAGCCAGTCCTACCTAGGAGGCAAGGCTGACCCTACTCACTAACTAACCTGTTACCAGCTAACAGAGGGCACTAGTTGTGAGCTGGCAGCTAAGGGTGGACAATGGCTTCAGTGATGGAGTATGTACATCTGGAAGGCAGCTAGGAGGACCAGATTGCAAACAAATAGTGGGAGTTGATGTTCTTCCGACATGTCCTGAAGAAGACAGCCATGAGAGCTGTACTTTCCTGTGAGATGACTGGAAATACGACCATCAGCAAAGATGAGTAGAGTAACTCTTGAATCAGAGCATGACATAAGGAAAACAGACTAGAGGGCGTCCACCAGCACTCCCTACACCAGAGCAAAGGTGACTGGGAAAACCAGCTCCCCTCCAAAGTGAGCAACACAAAGGACAGCCATAGGTGAGGACCGAGGGCTGACGCAGACAGGCTCTAAAAAGTTGGTTGCAAACACCATAAAGAAACATGGGAAATATATATGCTATAATAATAAATGGGAACAAAAAAGATTTAGCTATAAAGAGATTCCAATAAAGATGGAAGATTAAATAACCACATTGATTTTCATTCCATCCCAAAACCTCACTAAAACAACAGTAAAATGATTTAAAAAAATAAAAAGGGCATAAACCCACAAGGACAAAGCTCGTGGGCGAGGAGTCAACAGAAACACGACTGGAAGCAGGAGAGCGAGTGTGGGGGAGTGGTAACTGACTTAACAGACCTGGCAAGCCCTGGGCCTCAGCCAGACCAGGCGGGGAGGAAGCCAGGGGGTAAACATTCAGATGCTGACAGCACCAGGTATGGGGAGGGCTGGGACAACAGCTTTGGTGGAAAGTTCATTGAAGAGATTGACCCCTGTGGTCTTAGCAGAAGACCTAGAGATTTTTTTTTCTATAGAGAATAAAAATGAAGGGGTTGTGAAGCAGGGGCAGCAAATATTCCTGATACTACAGTTCCTGGGGGGAGGGGCAATGGAGCAAATCAGGGTTTTTTTTTGGGGGGGGTGCAAATCTTGACATCTAAATGTTAAGAACTAACTCCAGGATTCTAGGAGCCAGGCCTGTATGTACCCTGTGAGTCAGGAGGTGGGAATACTTTCTTTGAGGAATCAATCAAAATAACCAGTCAGCCACATCCTTAAGGATCTTCCAACCAGCAGCCCAACACTGTCCAGTTCAGTCCAGTCCAGTCCAGAAAAGCTTAGAGGCTTGACCAGCACACAGTGAGAGCCTTTGGGATTTCTTCACTGCCGCCGCCTCCTCCTCCTCCTCCTCCTCCTCCTCCTCCTCCTCCTCCTCCTCCTCCTCCTCCTCCTCCTTCTCCTCCTCCTCTTCCTCCTCTTCCTCCTCCTCCTCTTCCTCCTCTTCCTCCTCCTCCTTCTCCTCCTCCTTCTCCTCCTCCTCCTCTCCCACCTCCTCCTCTTCCTCCTTCCCTCCCTCTCTCCCTCCCTCCCTCCCTCCCTCTCCCCTTCCTCCCTCTCTCACCCCTCTCTCTTTTTCTCTCTTCCCCCTCCGCCTTTTCCAGACAGGGTCTCACTATGTAATTGTGGCTAACCTAGAACTTGATATATAGACCACGATGGTTTGGAACTCACAGAGATCCCCCTGCCTCAGCCACACCCCTTCCTCTGTCACCATGCCCAGCTACAGTATTTCACTTTTATGTATGAAGAGACAACCAAGTGGAAACATCTTTCCTAAAATAAATACAGCAAAGCACACATACAAGGAAAAGGAACTATTCTTGATAACCATTAGAGAATTTTAAACAGAAGCTATGATAGCTAACTTTAAAGGAATTGATCTTTGGGGGTGTGGGGGCATGGAGATTTTAGAAATTAAAAACAGGATAAAATAAATGGAGATTCATGATCCTGGTTTAAAAGTTGAATATTCCAGAATGATCAAAGAAAAGAAAATTAAAGGATCAATCTGAGACATCCCCCTGCCTGAACCTGCTCTATGACAGGTCCAGAAACCAGAGCAGAGGAAATGGGAAGAAATGCTGAATGAAATCATTCATTCTTAAAGGATGTATGTGACTTTGTAGGTGCAAAAAGCTCACTGCAACCCCGGTGGTGGAGACATGCCATCCCTAATGTACAAACCCTTATAGAGTCTCAGGATATAGGAGACAAGAAAGACCCAGAGGCCATAGGAAGGCCAAAGGAAACCACACACACAAGAGACCAGAAGGTAAATTGAGTTCAGACTCTTTGACTCTAGCCTCAGAGGTGTTGTGATAGTACACAGAAAACTTCTCCCTATCTAGAAAGATAGGTTCTCTATCACATGTACCCTGCTAAGCTATCAGTAAACTGGGGAAGTCAAAAAGCATGTCTTCAGGCATCTGCAGTCTCGAAACAAAGCAGCACTTACAAAGCTGCTCTTTGGGAAGCTCCATCAGGCTTGTCATTGGCTCTGTAATCATAGAAGCCAAGGTACTAAGCCTGTGAGCCTAAAGTCAGCCTGGGATGCTCAGAAAAGCTGTCTCAAAGAGAAATAGAAATGAGAGAGGAAGCAGGAAGGGAGAGAGATAATGAAGAAATTAGAAGACGGAGAGAAAAAGAATAAATAAGAAAGAATACGAGGAAGAAAGCTGCTGGGTTAGGGAGATGGCTCTATAGGTAAAGATACTTGCCACGCAAGCACAAGGGCCAGAATTCAAACCCTCAGAACCCATGGAGAGCCAGACATAATGGTGGGTGTTGGCTATCCCAATGCTCCTACTTTGAGATGCAGGGCAAGGCAGAGCAAAGAGCATCCCTAGAAGCTCTGGATCAATTGCCCCACCCAGCAGAAAACAACAGAAAACCCTGAGTCCTGAGGTTGTCCTCTGGCCTCTGTGCACTGTGACAGGAATGACTACATACACTCAGATACGCGTCCATGCACACATGCATGTACATGAAGTCATCAGAGAGGGACAGTGCAGCAGTAAAGTTCGTGTCCATAAAAAAGGCAGAGCAGAGAGCTTATTGTCTCCTCTGACATGTGGAAGTGCTGCTGAGCAGCTGCTGTGCTGGAGTTGTGGAAACAGTCCTCACCAGGACTGGACTGGCTGGCACTTGATCTGGAACTTTTAGCCTTCAGAACTGTGGGAAATAAATTTCTATGGCTTAAGCCACTTGGTTTGTGGTATTTTGTTATAGCAGCCCGGACAGACTAACACAATATCAGATGAACTTTGTTAATCAGGTTACATAAAAAAATCTACTGAGAATAGAACTTTTACCCAGGCATGACTTTTTAATGTATACTGGCCATTTAGAAAGTACTGATTTAATATGCTGACCTCTAACTGTGGGCACATTTCAATATATAGCATATTAAAAACCACATTGTTAGTGTCATTGCTATTTTTACTAGCCCAACCTTTTCAGTATTAGGAAACCCACAAGCTCATGTATCAGATGCAAGGTTTCTAGAATTCTAATTTTGCAAAAGTTCAACTTGTTTCATGAGTGATAAGCAATGTCATTGTTTCCTTGAAGTACTAGATACCCAAATCTAAATAGCCATGGTTTCCATCTCAGCTGGTTCTGGAGATGGTATTTTTGAAAGAATACTCTATCAGTTCAGTTCACAGCTAGCTATGTGCATGCTTTTCCTCCAAAGGTCATCCTCCTGCCTCATGAAGAATAAGTGACAAAGATAAGTATTTGGGGTTGAGACATAGAAAAGTAATGGATTTTACTTGTCCTCTGAGAACATTCTAGCTTTCTTGTCCCTGCCAGTGTGTGGTAGGGGGAGTAGTGTCCTAAGCAGGTGAAACATTTTACCTGCCAGGCTTCTAGACCACTGCTATGAATGGCAGCGTACAGAGCAGGATATGTAATGCCATGGATTGTGGCTAAAAACATTTTGGACCACAAAGGCTCCTGAATGGGGCTCAAGGGCCCCCAAGAGTCCATGAGCCATAGTTAGAGATGAACTCTTGTTTAATCAAGCAAACCAAAACAAGACAGCTGGTGAATGTGATGGAGGAACAGGCCGCACAGAGAACGCAGTGACACTCCCCCTTTCTGTCACCACAGAAGTGCCTGGATAGAGGGGGCTTGGATAGTTCTGAGACAGCTGCAGCTGAGGCTGCATAGTGAGTGCCAGGTTAGCCAGCACCATATAGCAAGACTCTGTCGTGTAAAATAAAATAAATAAAATAAAATAAAATAAAATAAAATAAAATAAAATAAAATAAAATAAAATAAAATAAAAAAATAAAATAAAATAAAATAAAATAGAAAAATGCTGTTAGGATGACATATACTTTAATTAGAAAAAATTTCAGCTATATGTAGTGTAAGGAAAACATCACAATAAGCCCCCATCCCTGTTTCCCAGATTCAGTACTGTCAAAAGTTCATTCTCTGTTAAGACTACAGTATTTTAAAGCAAACCACAGACATGTCATTTCACTCATGTGTGTTTTGATATGTGACTGAAAATCTGGGCATTTTCTTATATAACCACAGTGTCCTCAGCATATCTAACAGTGAAGACTGGTATCAGGATGCCATCCAAAACCTAGTCCCTAATACATTTCCTTGGTTCTCACCAATTGATTGGTCCAACTTGGGATCAAATAAAGCTACACACATTACATTTGGTTTTTATAGCTCTTAATTATCTGGTAAAAGTTCCTTTTCAAGCTCTAAGAGGTAAACATTATCTGAACAGAGAAGGAGCTATGAGTGCAGGGTGCCAGCAGCCATAAGCTGGTGGAAGTGGGGCAGGCTTAGGGGGTGGTGAGTGGAAAAAGACCAGAATGAAATAACAGAAAATGCCAGCAGAGGCTGTATTTTGAATAGTAAGACTGTGAGTAATTTATTCTATTTTTTCTATCTTCTAATGTTTTGTAAAAATATGAATAACCTTTTTATTTTTATAAACTTATTTTTTAAAATAACTAAAAAATGACTAAAAAGAAAAGAAAAGCCCATAGAATCATTCTATCTCAAGTCAATAGAAAAGAACAATACGTCTGAATTATGCTGCCAGGGGCAGACCTGAGAAATTAAAGCTGCCTGCTCTAATATGCTTCTAGAATATGGGGGTCATAACAGAAACACTAGGAAAATGTGAACTCCAACATTCACTGGCCTTTGGAGTTTCTCTATGGAACCCAGGCCTTCTAAGTGAGGGCTGGAAGACAGGTATAAAACAGGCACAGGTCTGCAAGGGTGCTGGGCCTCCTCCAAACCACACCAGATAGGAAGTATGAGGGTTGGAACTGCAGACAGGGTTGTGGGGCAAGGCCCACTGACCACATTCTCCATTCTGTGGTTACCCAGACCCAGTGACCACATGAGAGATGGATCCGTTGGTAAGCCGGCGGATGTGGTGACATCTCCCCCTCAAGTCAAGATGCCCATAATGAAAGGTTCAATACCACACTTTAGGTCCAAGGGCTGATAGTCCAGGGCACTGGAGTGGAAAGCCTGAACTAAGCTTGAGACAAGGTAAGAGGTCAAGGAGCCATGGAAGGCCCTGGAAGCAGGAGCCCAGGTGAAGGAAGAGGAGCAAATCCAAAGCTTGTGTGGCTGAAGCCCCAGGCAGTTTCCAGGTGGTGAGCTCAGGCTCCTCGTGGTGTAGGGCTTAGGCTGGAAGGGGTGGCCCTGAAGCGGACAAAGCTGTGCAGTCTTCTTAGGCTATTGCAGTATCCTGCTATAAGGCTGCTCCAATGTATTTTGTGATTGTTGTTGTTGTTGTTGTTGTTGTTGTTGTTGTTGTTGTTTTTTAATATGGGTATTTTCAGCGCCGGCAAAAAAGAAAAAAATCTCTGCATTCCTTGAGCCAGTGCTGCCGGCACTCACCTTTCACATCAGCACTCCTCTCCTCCCCATCCTCCCTGCTTTTCATCAGGAAAATGCTCCCGCTGCAACCTGAAAGTAAGCCCTTGTTTTCCGGATCTATTAATGCCCCCTCAGACCTTGGATTTCTGGCCCCCTTCATATCTGCTGCATTGAGCAAGCTGAGGCTGCTCAGCTCTGCCTCTCTTCAGCCCTCTCCCTTAATACGAGACTACCTTAATCCAGTCCACATTGTCTTAGTCTGGGGCCTGCTAGAATAAGGCCATTATTGTTTCCCATTAGAAGCTGAATCTGATTCCTTTATATAATTTCTTCATCTCCTCTGGCCACATGTCCTGATTAACCCCAAAAGTCCAATATTTGAAGCATGGCTTCTGGAGCCCAGCTCTCTGTCCCTGCATGACCATCTGTCACCACCACGCCTCAGCCCTCATCTTCTGTTCTTGTTCTGAGCTTCACGGGGGGTTGTCACACTGAGATCCCATACGTACTCTGTCCCTTCCTTGAAGACCCTTCCTCTCCGCTCTGCCAGCAGGGAGCCTGCATACTCCTTGTGATCCAGCTAAAACGCCATTTCTTCCAGGTTCAAGTCTAGAGCCTCACACTGAAACCCAAGCCTTGTGACATTCTTACTCATCCATAAAGTAAATATTGAGTGGTATTTGTTGCACTCAGATACCATACAAAGTGTTGAAAATCTCAGACATTTCCCCATCCAGACAGGGAAGTCCATCTTTCCTGGTGGTAGATCATCTGTTCTCTCTTTTCCTTGGCTGCATGTTTTGAATTTCCTACAGTGAAGGCATATTGCAACTTAAAAGCAAAAGTCTTTTTGAGACATTTTTCACCTGATTTTTAATAAGTAGATGAGATTTTGGAGTGCATTTGTAGGCTGAGTGAAAGGCAGACAAGGCAAGGAAGGAGCCACAGTTTGGGAGCCTGGTTAAGAAGGACTCAGCCTATGTGGGCGAGAATTCCCACAGGACGAGGACCATTCCTTCTCCTACCTTGACTAGAATAAAGGGAGGGGCTAGGAATGGGGTTCAGTAGAGCATGGGAAGGTGACCCGATGGGCCCCCTGTCATTTTCCCCAATGGTTAAATGTCATTTGTCCTGCACTCCAGGGCCAGTTCTGCTCCACTCTGTCCTCCTGCCAGAGGCTTAAGCCCAGATCAGAGTTTTACTTCTCTGCCACAGTTTGGTGCCCTCTACCCAGAAACCACTTTGCCCTGATTTTCATATCTGCTTTCCACTGTTCTGTTTATCCCAGTTGCTTAGTAAGAAGGTGGACCCCGGATAAGCATGCACCTCCTTAGCAGCCGCTCCAGTCCTATGAACTTGCATGCTGGGAGTTGCGGCCTATCTCAAGTAGCCCTGCCTGCTTCCTCACAGCACTACTCTTCATTTCTTTAATGACTCCTGTGGACTTCCATGCTGTTGGCCTGCCAGACACCACTACTGAAAAGCTTGAAAAAGCAACTGTTGTATTCCTGCTAGGTCACTGTGGTCCAAAGCACACTTATGGAGCAAGACTCCCACAGTGCCGCACAGCTTAAGGCGTCTGCTAAAAGCAGTGCTGGTCGTTGTGTTCCATACCCAGGAACTCTACTAAATACCTGTCCTGAGAAGCCCCAGGAGGACAATGGCTTCAAAGCCCAGTTCTGAGAATCAGAAATCATTCCCAGAATCTCTCCTCTTAGTCATTAGTAGGGGTATAGATGTTGTAGCTCAGAACTGCTGGTGGGACCTCTGCAGCAGGGACAATGGAAGGGGCTGCCGCTCCATATCCCTCACATCCAGTTTCCCTCTGAAGACACCAGCCAACTAGATGGCCTACCTAAGGTCACATCAGAGGAGCAGCAGGACTCAGTTGTGAAGCTGTGAAGCTTGAGGATGAACGCAGAATTCAAAAGGAAACATTTGCAAGATACAGAATGAGGGGTTTGTCTCAGTAAACAATGGTTTACTGAGGTTATGATGCAGTGTCTTTTCAAGGACAAGGGGCTTTGTGAACTGGCTTACAGTGGAACTGTTCAAAGGAAGCCTAGGGTACTAGGTTCACCTGGTAGAAGGTGTCTGAGGTTTCCTGAGTCCAGAACCCGCCCCCTGCTGCTGCGGCCCACATTCTCCTTCTTCCCCCCTCCCCTCCTCCAGGTTTTTTTCTTTTTTCTTTTTCTTTGTGGTTTTTTGGATTTGGCTTTTTTTTTGAGACAGGGTTTCTCTGTATAGCCCTGGCTGTCGTGGAACTTACTCTGTAGACCAGGCTGGCCTCGAACTCAGAAATCCGCCTGCCTCTGCCTCCCAGAGTCCTGGGATTACAGACGTGCGCCACCACCGCCCGGCTCAGTTTTCTTTTTGTACAGAGATGAATCTCAAAGATGAGCCTTTAAAGATGCCTTCTGCCAATCTTCAGGAGAGTGAAACAGTTTTAAGATTACACCTGCTTGAGTACCTTCACCCACTGTCACAGGAACGAAATTCCTATCTCCTGGCCACAGCATAGCCTCCAGACTCAGCTAGAGTTTCGTTTCCCTCTAGCTCAGTGGTTCTCAACCTTCCTGATGCTGGGACTCTCTGATACAGTTCCTCATGTTGAGGTGACCCCCAACCATAAAATTATTTCATAGCGACTTCATAACTGTAATTTTGGTGCTATTAATATCCGATATGCAGGGTATCTGATATACAACCCCCAAAGCGGTCGCAACCCACAGGTTGAGGACCCCTGATCTAGGTGCTGTAGGTGGTAAAGATTTGTTTCCTCTGCTTCCTTGTCTTTGGTTTAGAAACTCACCTAGCTGTCATCTGATCAGGATGGGAAAGGACCTAAGGGTCTCTCTCGAGACTAGAGGACAAGCCAGAGAGTGCTAAGATTATGTAGTTAATTCCAGCTTCTTCTCTATGCAGACTCTGCCCTGTGCACAAACTGACCTAGAACCCAAACAGGCTGGCAGACTTGGACCCAGCCAGCCTGTGCTGCCGGGCTTCTAAGGCCCCGCCCGGTCGTCTCCATCACGGGTGCTCTTGACACAGCAAGAGCAAGCCTGTGGGATGAATGCGGCTGCTGCTGCTGGGCGACAGCCTCGCTTTGATCTCATTCTGCCCTGCTGCCTTTATCTTGTAAGAAGAGACCTGAGTCTCATTCTGTCACCTCAGGGCCCAACCCCGCCCCCTGCTTATCCTGAAGGCACCCCACAGTTTTTGGCTAGTTGGTCACAGGTCATTCCACGAGGAGGAGGAGTCAGCTTCCCTTCCATCAAGCAACCTCCTGCCCTGTGCTGTCCCCGCCTCTCTACCTTCTGTCCAGGTCATTTCCACTTTGTTCTTGACACCTTTGACTGTCCTTTTGGCCAGGATGGCCATGTTGGCCCTCAGAGCTTTAAGAATTAGCAGCAATCTGCTGCCCCAGGCTCTGCTTTTGTTCCAGTTGGGAAAGTATTTCTTTCTGCCTTCCAGGCTTTTTGAACTAAATGTTCTCTATGAGGAAACCCAGAGGTGCAAAAGTCATTTCACATCTAGTTATTTAAAATTTAAAATTAGCTTTATTAGTAGTTTTTTTTAATCAAAGATGTCTCCATGAGTTTATTGTTTTCAGAGAATATTTAAAAAACAAATCTTCATGGAATAGGGCAAAATGTCCAAAGGTTTGCGTCTTTGTAGCTATAAATTGTAGAAATGACGTATAATTGTAGAAATGTGTTTGAGGTATATTTTACTTCTCACCATCTGTTATGACCTTCAGCACATGTGTGTGTGTGTGTGTGTGTGTGTGTGTGTGTGTGTGTTGTATGTGTTGTGTATGTATGTGTGTGTGTGTGTTGTATGTGTTGTGTATGTGTGTGTGTGTGTGTGTGTGTGTGGTGTGGTGTGTGTGTGTGTGTGTGTGTGTACATATATCCACTAGAGTTTTTGTTTTTGTTTTTGATTTTTTGGGTTTTTTTGTTTTTGTTTTTGGATTTGACTTTTTCAAGACAGGGTTTCTCTGTATAGCCCTGGCTGTCCTGGAACTCTCTCTGTAGACCAGGCTGACCTCGAACTCAGAAATCCACCTGCCTCTGCCTCCCAGAGTGCTGGGATTACAGGCGTGCGCCACCACCGCCCGGCTCCACTAGAGTTTTTAGTCTGAATCTTTAGGTATGGACCTACAAGTTTGCATGATTCTTGAGTATTTCCCACTTGACTGGCCAGCTGTAAAATTGACTGTCAAATGCCTCTTCCCCTGGTGTGTCCAAGTAATGCTCAAAGGCCGTGTGCCTGTGGCTGAGCCCAGCAGCACGGGGCTGTGTAGATCTTGTAGGTCTCAGGATATAGGTCAGGAGGGGATTCTTCCTTAGATGATGTGTTTCCCAGTGTGTGGGATGTGCCTTCAGTCTGTGAAGAGACTGTGCTTAAGCTGGCATTCTGAACAGTGGCACCCACAGTATGTGCTAGAGTCCAGTGTAGAATTCAGTATGGCCTGAATCCTGTGATTATGCAAAGGAGGCAGGACACCATCTCCTCAGGGGTTTTGTCCACGTGTTGCTCCTTCTCTCTCTCTCTCTCTTTTTTTTTTTTTCTACTTTTTCCATGAAAAGCCCTTTGTCTTCTGCCCCTGGCCCTGGTTATGGACTGGGTGTTGATGTGAGTACAGTTTTCAGATTGGAAATTAATGAGGTGTTCCATTGAGAGAAGCTTGACTTGTACCCTGGCTGGCTGGCTGCCCCCAGGTCTCCTCCATGTGGGTCTTTGCTGCTTTCTCTGTGGGCAGCTGCCCCTAGCTGGCATCCTTCTATTGGCTTTCCCCAGAGGTACTTTCAAGACTGCTTTTCCCAGGCTAGAAACTATTCTAGTACATGTCAGCTGTGCCTCCCACAAGTCCTGAGCCATGGTAAAGCCAGACAGCCTTGGCTGAGAAGGGGAAGTTTAAAAAGGCTCTCCTTTGTATGTTTGTGAAGAAGGCTGGCATAGAGTGTCAGGGATGTAGGAATGCAAAAGAGGAAGGGAAGTCAGGTAAAGGTACTCTGGGAACCAGCACTAAGGTAGAAAGTTTGGTAGTATCCATGTGGGCATTGCAGAAAGGCTGTCTTGACAAGAAGGAAACAAAGGAGACAGAGGTACCCATTAGGCAGGAGCAGGTGCTGCTGATAAGACCCACTGTTAGTGGGCATATAGACACACTTCTGTGAGGAGGAGGAGGAGGAGGCACCCTAGGGTTACACATGGCTGCTAGTCAGGGCTCAACAATCAGAAGATACTGAGGAAGCAACCAATGTGTAGAGCCAGGACATGTGGGCACGCAGGCAGAAGGACATCTAAGAGCTGTGTACAGCTTGCTGGGAAGCTTTGTGCATAAAACTTAGAGTGCTCTGAGCATTCATCAGCAGCCCTTGCTCCAGCTTTGTGCAGCAGAAGTCCACTCATCGTGTGGTAGTTACCTTCACTTGGGCATCGTGTCCTAGGGCGAGAATGCAGGCCACGGGAGGCCGGATGTCAAGACCTGGATGTGGGAGGGGGTCCATGAGCTAGCTCACTGGGAGGTGTAGGAATGAAAAGGGCGGCATACGGTGTAGGCTGCCACCGTCTGTCAGCAGGCTGAGAACAGACTGCCTGACACACACGCTCACAGGACTGAGCTGAAGGAGAACACATTTGGGAAGAAAAGAAAGAAGCTACATCTCCAGGGGAAACTTTTTGAAACCACAAGAATGAAGAGGTCACAGCCATGTCCTTATGAAGGAGGCTGAGGCTCCAGTCAGAAACTGTGGGTATGCTCAGATCACAAGCCTGGTCACCTGGATGACTTTTTGTAGAGATCTTTAGCTCCGAACTGCTTGTCAGCCCCTGGAACTGGCTCTGTAGCTGGCCTTACCTATAGCATGCAAGGCCTTGTGGATGCCAGGTCCCAAGGCCTGATTGCCATAGAAGACAGGAACTCGGGGTCTCTTGCTTTTTGCAATAGGAATCGCTCTTGGAATAATCAGGGAAGTATAGTTTGAGAAATTTTGAAGAAAAAATAAAATCTAATATTACAGATTCTAGACTTCTTATAAAGATCTTTGTACAAGTGAATAAAAATGTGAACAGTAAGGGCTGGAGAGATGGCTCATTGGTTAAGAGCACTAACTGCTCTTCCAGAGGTCCTGAGTTCAATTCCCAGCAACCACATGGTGGCTCACAACCATTTGTAATGGGATCTGACGCCCTCTTCTGGTATGTCTGAAGACAGTGACAGTGTACTCATATAAATAAAATAAAATCTTTTTTTAAAAAAAAAGATTTAAAAAAATGTGAACAGTAACTGCTATTCTCCAAGTACCCCTGTTGTCATTTTTAAAAAGCCATAGTTCTTCCTTTCAGGAAGGGTGATCGATCACAAGGGTCACTGCATACATCTAGGATAGAAGCTGTGTTAGGTAGATTCTCTGTGTGGAGAGTTGCTGGACTCCTCTCTTTGCTTCTCTTTCTCTAAGCCATAAGCCAGCTGTCAGAGTCCCATCTCATATCTCAGGCAGCTATCCCATCCTCTCTCCCCTCTTTGTGACATTGATGACCATTTATCCAAATGAATGGAAACACTTCCCACGGGCCATTCAGTGCAAGTCTCCCATGTGGCCTTGCTTTGTGCTGGGGAAGAATGGAGACCTCAGCTATCTCTTGAATTCTTCCAGGGCCTGGAAGTCTAAACTGCCAGAGGGCAGCAGCCTCAGTGTCTTGTCCATCCATGTGGCACCAGTCAGACAGAGCATACAGTCGGTGCTGAGAGAGAGAGAGAGAGACAGAGAGAGAAAGGAGAGGGAAAGGAGAGAGAGAGAGAGAGAGAGAGAGAGAGAGAGAGAGAGAGAGAGGAGAGAGAGTGTGTAATTAAGTATAATCAGTCTGTCTTTGCAGATCCTTGAAGAGTGGTTTGGCCGCACTATCATCCGTTCTTGCACCAAATTGAGCTACGACCATGCTCAGAGCATGATTGAAAATCCAACTGAGAAGATCCCTGAGGAAGAGCTTCCCCCCATTTCTCCAGAGCACAGCATCGAGGAGGTGCACCAGGCAGTCCTGAACCTGCACAGCATTGCAAAGCAGCTCCGCCGCCAGCGCTTTGTAGATGGCGCGCTCCGTTTAGATCAGGTCAGTGAGACTCTTTTGTTTTATGCGGTCTTGAGGTTTGGCTTGCGCCCAAAACTCAAGGGTGAGACCCAGCCTGGTGGCCTCTTCCTCTCCACCTATTTCTCCTGCCATTCTGCCACACTGCCACACCATGGTAATATGAGTCAGGGTAAGATGGTATCTGTGTAGGGAGTTCTGTGACTCCCAGCTGCTCTTACCTGGAAAGCTTGTGTCCAGGATTGAATTCTCACTTGTAGATGGCATTGCTGTGACAGGTCCCTGGGACAAGAAGGGAGAAAGGACATATTTTTGGCTTGTGGTTTCAGAGGCATTTGGAGTGTCACTCTGTTGTTTCTGGTCCACAGTGAGGGGAGATAACATGTGAAAAGTGTGTGGCCCAGGGGAGCTGCTTGTCTCCTGGCAGCCAGTAAGCAGAGAGATAGAGAGGCAGGCATGTGAAGGGGGCAGAGACAAGGTAGACTTTCCAGGACACACCCTCAGTGATAGCCAACAGCTGGTTCTTTGAGAAGATAAGCAAGATGGACAGACCTTTGGTCCAACTAGCCAAAAGAAATAAAGAGGACCCCGATTAACAGAGTCAGAAACAAACAGGGAAGCATTACAACAGACACCTAAGAAATTCAGTTTCATATGGACATACTTTAAAAAACTGTACTCTATTAAATTGGAAAATCTAAAAGATAATGGATGAGTTTCTAGATTCAGCCAGACCTCCAAAATTAAACCAAAAGGAAGCCAATAACCTAAACAGACCCATAACAAATGAGGAGATTGAAATAGCGGAACAAAACAAACAAACAAATAAAAACAGGGGAAAAAAAAACCTTCCAGCTAAAAAGAAGAGTCCAGGGCCAGATGGATTCACAGCAAAATTTTACCAGACATTCAAATAAGATCTGCACCCAGTCGTACTTAAACTATTCAAGAGGTAGAAACAGAGGGAGCACCCCAGATCTCCTCTGTGAGCCTTTCTGTCACCAGTCTGTCCTCTCGCAGAGATTTATTCCTCTGCTCCTTGCTTCGTGCTTGGTGGACTGAGGCTGCAGCCCACCATCTCCACCAACAGCTCCTCCCTCATTCCAAGTGGCTAAGTTGATGCTAATGACACCAAAACTTGTGTCTGACCTCCCTCCCTCCCTCCCTCCCTCCCTCCCTCGCTCGCTCGCTCGCTCAAGCCTAGCCTCTCTACTTGCCTTACCTGCCTCACTGTCCTGCAGCAGCTCAGCATGCCCCCTCACCCTTCCTTCTGCATTAAGCAGTGCTTGGCACCCGCAGCATGGCACACAGGCTTCCTGGCATCCCCTGTGCCCTCTGATGCACTGTGTCCCCAACCCGGGTATGCCAGTTGCACAGGTTGTTGTAATTATGCTTAGACTAAATATTAGACAGACAGATCAAATACATCTCTCAGAAGAAAGCTGTTTATTCTGTAAACACATACATGTTTTAGAAAGACAAGTCTTCAGAATTTCTTTTCTTTAGGTAAGGCAGCTGTGTAGGAGCTGGGAAATCCTAAAACTCAAGAGGCTTCCAGACTGAAGTCACTTTACAAATGAATTGTGGGACTTAGGGAGGTCTTCAGAAAATGAATTGGGTTTACTTTTCTCAAAAAGACTAGGAATCTATGGTGTTGGCACCTATAATCTCAGCACTCAGGAAGCCAAAACAGGAAGATTAAAAGTTCAAGGCCATATAAGGTGTATGTCAAGATCATGTGGCAAAGAATAATAAGAAGAGGAAAAAGAGGAGGAAAAGGAGGAGGAAGAGAAGGAAGGAAAGAAGGGATGAACAGGAGGAGGAGGAGGAAGAGGAAGAGGGAGGAGGAGGAGGAGGAGGAGGAGGAGGAGGAGGAGGAGGAGGAGGAGGAGGAGAAGAAGAAGAAGAAGAAGAAGAAGAAGAAGAAGAAGAAGAAGAAGAAGAGAGGGAGGGAGGGAAAGGCAGTGAAAAGAATAAATTTAGTTTTTTTCTCACTTTGTAGCTCAGGTTGGACTTGAATTCATGGCTAGCCCCCTGCCTCAGCTTCCCAAGTGGTGGGATTACAGGTGTGAGCCACCATACCAGGTACCAACTTGTGTTTTTTTAAGTCTTACTTTTTTCAAAAATGGTGAAGAAACTTATATCTATGTAATTTAAGTTAGCATACAAAATGTTAAGTTGTATGTGTGCCTCTTCTGCATAATTCTATTATTTCCTTGACTTTTACAATGACAAACCAGCTGTTACCCAAGCCCATCAAATGAGAAGGTTACTGAAGTATCATTTCCAGATGTTTCCCTATCAAGATGCTTTAACAAAATTCAACAGAATTAATTCATCTGTGAAGTTGGAGGGAAGGAGAGAGGAAACAGAGGCAATGTATCTCCCTCCCATTGGAAGAGGTGTGGTCATCAGCGTAAAGACCATAGGTTATTGATGGAGAATGGGCAGTTAGCATGTCTGATACTTAGAATTGTATTGCTGACAAGACTTTAGATATCTGTATCCCAGTGGCCCTCTTAACTCATAAATGAGAAGGCTGCGGTCCCCAAAGGTAGATGGCTTGCTTATTGCCAGACATCCAAGTAGCTCTTTGTTTGGTTTTCCTCCATTTATTACACCATGCTGACATAAGAGAAAAAAGTTTTTCTTTAAAGTGAGAGGGGGAAACATCCTCAAAAACCTAATTAGGTTCCAGTTAATTAAGGTTTGAAAGTAATGAATTTGTATCCTTGGAGTTGATTCCTTAGTTCTCCAGAAAACAAGTCTGTAGACCTCCACATTAGATGGAGACATCAATCTTTGCAGCCAAGGACACTGGTGAGATCGTTTATAAATCAGCTAAATGGCTTTATTCAGAAGCCCTGCATTTGTTCTCCCATCCCTGTTGCCGTCTTTGCCCTCGCAAGTCCATTTTTCCTTGGTGCCTTTTCAGTAGCCTGCTGTTTGGTATTGTTCTCTGAAACTTTGCCATAGTTCACTGTGTCCATGTTTTGGGTGACAGTTCTTTAAAAAGCACATCCTTTTATGTCAGCAGCAATTAGAGATCAGTCTTCAGCCAATCCAGGGGCTTTGCATTTCCAAGAAATCAGTGTTTGATGACCCTGAGAGTGAGCAAGGATGCACTACAAGGCACTGATGGGTGCCTGTTTGCAGAGACAGATACCGGCTCGATAAGTGCGGAATGGCAGAGCAACTTGGCCTTGGGCTGTTTGCAGTCAGCCACTCAGGCCCCAGTGGCTGACCTGATCTGAGAGAGAGAAGCTTCGGATCCTGAGATAGAGAACCAGCTGGCAGCCTTGTTCCCTGATCCTGGCATCCTGACCTATGCTAAAGAAGCAGTCTAGAATGCTGCTTTGATGCAGAATAACTCTCTAAGTGATGCTCACCTAGAGCTGATTTTAACAAAGTTCTCTTCCAAAAGGTGATTCTCCTTTACCCCAAAAGCAACACAGGCTTCCAAGACTACCTAGTGATTTTTGGTCAGCTAAGTTGAATAATGATCCTTCAGAGTGACTTGTCTCTGAATCCATGTTTTCTGCTGCCAGGGTAGTTCAAGAACTTGGCACAGATGGCCACTTTATTTTAATTATTTGTTTATAATATATGTCTCTCCTAAATCTTAAATGAGGCCATAATTGAACCAAGACTTCTGTATGTGTGGAAGAAAAGAAATCACAGTGGTCCCTAATACCCACATCCTGAGTTTGATGCAAGGGGAACTGTCTGAGAGCTTCTGTTCCTGACCAGCACAGGCCAGTCCTCAGCGGCTACCATCTAGGGAGGAAGATAAATCTGCCTGGCTTGGGTGTATTTAAGATCCTGCATCCCTTTTGGGGTTCTAGCACAGCTATTGCCTTCAGAAACGAAGGTAGTGGGGTGCCAATCAGATCCTCAGTACTAAGACTAACACTGGCTGATGTCAGGAAACTCCACACCCTGCTTTCTGAAGCTCTCTGAACCTGTTTCTCTTCAGCCAGGTTAAGGCTTCTGTGTGAAACAAACCAGAGATTTGCAGAGATCAGACAAGGTCTCCCAGCAAGCAGTTAAAACTGACTCTCTGAATTCAGAGGGCCTTGGAAGTCGAGTGAAGAAAACTGAGGAAAATTCATACAAAGAAAGGAGGCTTTACTAAGTTCTCAGCTCTGTCGTCTAGGAAACCTACTTGACAATTTTGAGGTCCAAGCTCCATGCAGTTTCTTCATAAAGGTAGCCTTTCTAATGGAAGACACTTTTGAACACCCTGAGACTCAAGCTGTGTGAGTCTGTTATGTTTGATCCTAACCTAGCCTAGCCTTTCGATCAGTGTTGGCAGGCTTTCCCAGGAAAGGCCAGATAGTAAATGGCATAAGCTCCTGGTCCATATGGTCTGTCTGACTCAGCCCTGCCTGTTAGTGTGCTCCAAATGAATGGGGGTAGTTGACATACAGTAAAATGTGAAGGTCACTGAAACTTGGATTTGATATCATTTTCATGGGCCACAAAATATTATTCTTCATTAGATTAGTTTTCAACTATTTAAAAATATAAAACATCCTTCTTAGCTCCCCAGCCACACAAAGCAGGTTAAACTGTGTCCACACATCACTGATCCCTGCTTAACTGACCAGCAAGCTCTTCAGCTCTGTTACCCAGCGAGCCTTTAGCAGCTCATTACCACTTCCCCAGGAAGCCAGGCTTGCTAATGGAGAACAGTTGGGCTAAGTGAGTTCTCAGGATGGTTCCATACAATTAAGTAACTTATTCTTTTGATTAGTACCATGCTTAGGGGTCCATTTGGAAGCTGGAAGGAAGAGTGACTGACCCCCACCCCCACCCCAGCACAGTTCTTTTGCCCTTCCTAACATCCAGTCCCTTTAGCCAGCCTGAAGTCAAAGAAGCAGCACTCTCTCTGCTCCTCTGCAGGGTCCTCAGAGTCAGGGCAGCCCGCTGTCTCCCTCCCCTCTCCTGGCCCCATTCCTTCCCTCTCCTGGCCCCCTTCCCTCCCCTCTCCTGGCCCCCTTCCCTCCCCTCTCCTCCCCCCCTTCCCTCCCCTCTCCTGGCCCTCTGGAAGTAGGGACTACTCCAGGAAGGGCAGGCTGTGAAGAAGCTGGGTAGCATCTCTGCTTGCACCTGTCTACAGTGCTAATTACAGCGGGATGTTCCTTCTCTCCACCAGAGCTGCGTTCTGGCTGGCTGCTGGCTGCTGCTCAGTGCTGCTCTCATGACTGGAGCAGCTGTGGAAGGTGGCGCGTGGGCGAGCCCTCTGGCTTTCCTTAAGTTTTAGTGTTCATGTCTCTCAAAGCACAAGATAGGCCAAGGCCCAGGTTCTGAGGTTTTCCATTCAGAGAGTTCTTCACTCAGCATAGCTTCAGAGACCTGCTTGGGGACTTTAGTGTGTGTGTTGAGGGGGGAGTTTCAGGTATGAGCAGGGAGGCAGTGAACCACTAGACAGTAAGAAGCACTGGATGGAAGTGCTTGCTGAGACTAAGGAGTGACTCCTGTGATGAACCAGCGCTCATCCTTAGAGCCCTGAAGAAGCCTGTGTGCCTGAAGCACACCCAGAGCCTGCTGTCCTCTCCGAGCTTCAGAGGACATCGTGTGTAACTTCCGACTCCTTGTGCCTTCACTTCCTATTTGTAATATGTCACAGGAGTCATTTGTGTTGGCCTGATGTGAGTAATTATAAGGAAAACCAACAGTTTAGACTAAAGAAAATCTGTTAACACACACACACACACACACACACACACACACACACACACACACGCACAGTGGCTCTGTGACTCTTTAGGGTGGTGACAGTGGCTCGGTGGGCTTCTGCTGCTTCCAGGCCTTCCATTTAAATGTTGACAGCTCGTGGCTTCACTCAGAGATTTAGCAACTTGCTTATTTTCCTACTTTCCCCTTCATTTTCATTTGTAGATCCAACTCTGTGCTGCTCAGACATGGACTCTCGTGGGTGGCAGGAAGGGAGGGGAGCTGCACCCTTCACCACAGAGAACTCGGACACACAGCCTTCAAGGATGGGGTCTGGGAACCTTGCCTTTGAGAGTAACAGATCAGTTTAGTTACTGTACATTAATTTCATATGGAATTACGGGAGTCATATTTAGCAGCCCAAGGCATGGGCAAGAAACAACCTTGACACATGACCTAGTTACATATAACTAATGTACAGCCACTTACATGATCTGACCAGTGTCTGTGGCTCGTTACCTGGTGTATAAGCTGGTGCACCCTTCCTTGTCAGATGAGCTCCGCTGCGTTGCTTGTTAGTCCCGTCTGCACTCTCCCCATACTCACTGTCCCTGGGACACAGCACAGAGCCATTTCTCAAACTTCCCAAAACTTCAGAGAATCCTGTTTACCTTGGAAGTTGTTATGAATGCAGACTCACACTTGACCAGTGACCATTGCTGGGTGCCTCTCGAGTTCTCTCTCCAATAGCAGGAGCACTGTCATAACTCTGGCGGGAAGCTGTGGGCAGTGGGAAACAGATGTCCTACCCTAAGACTGCATACCGAGGAGAGGAGAATCCATGGACTTAGCAAAGGAGGCCGAAGGGAGCTCAAGCACTGTGAGGAGTGGATGGGAGTGGAGGGCAAGGACGACCTGCTCAGGAGAGCTGTGCCCATGCTGAGCAGGAGAAGAGCCAAAGGCAGCGGTTCCTCCTCTGAGCCCTGAGCCCGAGACTGGACACATGTGACACACTGAGGTGAAAGTGACTCCACCAACCCCTGAGATGGTTTAGATGAAAAGAGGCAAAAAAAAGTAGCCAGAGATGGAGCCACGCCCTCTGCCAGCTGGAATGCTTGGGATGCTTCCCCACTCCTCCACCCCTGCTATTGCCTGGACTGTTGGGTGTCTTTCCAGGCAGGGTCTAGTGAGGCCTGAAGCTGGAACTGCTGCACTTGGTCCACAGGCCTGTGCTGAGCCTCAGCAGAACACTGAGTCTGCTTTCTAAGTAACTCTAGAAAGCAAGTTTGGCTCCTAGCCCACCTCTAGAAGCTTTTGCTTATCTTCTGGTTCATTCTACATGTTGATGTCTAGCCTCATTTCTTCCAAGAAAACAAAACAAAACAAAACAAAACCGGATTGCTTCATGCCTGCTACTATATCGTCTGGGTTCACACACTCTGGACCTGCAGAATCCGAATACCAAAATCCTCTGTTTGTTCCAGGTGGGGCTGGCCCGGCCAAGTCCTCTCTCTTAGGGTGCCCTAGACCTTCATGCCTGACTTTGTCATACTGCCCAGTTGTCTTGTTATCTTCCATCTCTACCCCATCTCCTCCCCTAAGATTCAGTTCCTACAGAGCAAAGGCCGCATGGTGTTAATCTTTATATTCCCACTTCCTGAACAGTGCTGCTTTGTAACAAGCTGTTTGTTCAGGGTCTAAACAGTGCTATGCATGCTGGTCTTTTTAAATAAGATGCTGCTAGCTACAGTGGGGAGAATGGAAACCAAGACTGTAGAGCAGAGATATGTTTGCATGAGAGAATTACTATACAGTATGAGCCCAGGCTGCCTGAGTAAACTGGTTGATACTGGTTGATACTTAATTCTTTGCCAGGGCATTCAGGATGTAGGAAAGATATGGTGAGGACTTTCTCAGGTGGAGCTGTCCTGCCAGGTGTGAGGAATCAGAAAGCTTCAGTGCCCTTGGAGTTATCAACACTTAAGAGGTTCCCTCTCAGATTGGGATGTCCCCGCTAGGGGTGTCAGGAAGGGTGCTCCCAAAGTTCCACCAAAGAAGATAGATGCTGGTCTGAGAAGGCAAAGGGTACCAGATCCATATCTCCTCCCAGGTAATTCTGGATGAGCTCCACCAGAGCTGCTCCTCTCAGCCCTGGAATGGGGCAGGAACAGGTTGGATAGGAATGACAGCTTCTAGTCCCTGCAGGATCCTGAGAGGGCCCCCCTGTTTTGCTCAGAATGGAAATGGCTGCTACCAGATAAAGGCTTTCTGTTGGTCTTTGGGGCTTTTTAAGAAGATAACTTAGACTACAACCCAGGTGACTCAAACAGAAGTTCCTGACCTTCCCAGGGTACAGTGGAGGGGAGGAAGGGCTCTCATGCTGACCAGGAGAGACAAGAACTTCCATGACTGGAACAGGGCATGGCTAGAACCTTCACTTCCTCAGAGATGAGATTATTCCATCTTAGTGACCTTGACAGATGGAATGGAATTTGGCCCTTCTGGACCTTGCTTTTTGGGTAATTGTACTCACAGTGAGGCAACCCTGGGACTCTCTTTATTCACAGGACATACTGCACATCCTTGCCCTGCCCCCATGTCACACTCACGTCAATTGAATGTGAGCCAGACAGCTACATAAGAAGCATGGAATGCTTTGACGTTGGTAAAACCTGCATTAGAGAAAGAGAACCCTTGCAGCTGATCCTTAGATTTCAACCATGACTGCTTCTTGGGACTGGCCCAGTTGATTTCAGTTTTTATTCTTCAGTGTACTGGGGACTCTGTTTCCTAGGCCAAAGCTCTTCTGTTCTGTTCATCCTACAGTGAATATCACAGACCAATGGCAGAAATTTCTAAGGGACAACATACAGGTGTTTTATTTTACAGCATAAGGATATATTTTTAAAAAAAATCAATCACCAGGCTAGTTCTGTATAGCTTAACTGTTAAGTGCTTACCTAACAGCATGAAGCCTTTGGGTTCAATCCCCTGCACAACATAAACTGTGTAGTGGCCACACACCTGAAATCCCAGCACTCAGGATGTGGAATCAGGAGAATCAGATGTTCAAAGCCACTTTCAAATACACAGAGAATCTGAGTCCAGTTTGGAGTGCATGAAACCCTGTCTGGGAAAGGAAAAAAAAAAAAAAAAGCACTGTTGTTTTACATAGGAAGCATTCTATCCCCAGGACGAAGGAAATACACAATGTGACAATATGAAGTAGGTTTTTAATACATTCTTAGTTATTTGGGAAGTGTGGAGATAATTATCACAGATGAGTATCAAATGAAAGTCAGTTTGCAGGAGTCTGCTTTCTCCTTTTTTTTTTAATTTTTATTTTCTTTATTCTATGTTTACATTCCAAAGGCTTTCCCCTTTCCCAGTTACCACCCACCATACGTCCCATAGTTCCTCTCCCCCCCCCTAACTATTCCCCAACCATTTCCCCTCCCCCCACGGTTTCTTTACAAAACTGGATCCAATCTTTACAGGCCCAGGGTCCTCTCCTTTCTTCTTCTTGGGAATCATTTGACTTGCTAATTGTGCCTTGAGTATTTAGGGCTTCTGGGCTCATTAATATCCACTTATCAGTGATTGCATTTCATGTGTATTCTTTTGTGATTGGGTTAACTCACTCAGGATGATATTTTGCAGGTCTAACCATTTACCTACAAATTGCATGAATTCATTATTTTTAATTGCTGAGTAGTATTCCATTGTATAAATATACCACATTTTCTGTATCCATTCCTCCTTTGAGGGATATTTGGGCTCCTTCCAATTTCTGGCTATTATAAACAAGGCTGCTATAAACATAGTGGCGCATGTGTCTTTATTGTATGCAGAGGAATCCTCTGGGTATATGCCCAGGAGTGGTATGCCAGGGTCCTCTGGAAGTGACATGCCCAATTTTCTGAGGAACCGCCAAGCTGATTTCCAGAGCGGTTTTACCATTTTGCAATCCCACGAACAGTGGAGGAGTGTTCCTCTTTCTCCACATCCTCGCCAGCACTTGTTGTCTCTTGACCTTTACCAGGTTATATGACACTGCTAGTAATCCAGCTCATTCTTTCATTCCTTATCTTAATCTTTCTGGCTCTTTTTTGTTCTCTTTTTTTCATCTTTTGAAAAGAAGTTTTTAATTTTGAAGCAGTCCAGTTTATCAATTGTGTCCTTATATTATCATATCTAAGATTTTTTATTTGTTCATTTTGGTGGTATCATCATCATCATCATTTAATGTATGAGTGCTGCATGTACACCTGCATGCCGGAAGAGGGCATCAGAACTCATTATAGATGGTTGTAAGCCACCACGTGATTGCTGAGAATTGAATGAGAGACCACTAAAAGAGCAGACAGTGCTCTTACTTCTGAGCCATCTCTCTAGCCCTATTCATTTTTTTTTAACAGTCTTGCTATGTAGTTCAGACTGGTCCTAAACTCAAGATCCTCCTGCCTCAGCTTCCCAAGTGCTGGGATTACAGCTTATTCCTCTAACTCCCAGCATGAGACATTTTTAACAGACCTAGAATCACAGATTTTCTTCTAGAAGTTTTATAGCTTCAGAATTTATTTCTACTTTCTTTCTTCCTTTATAAACACATTTCAAGGCCTACAAATTTCTTTTGGAAAACAGTTCCCACAGCAGAATTGGACACACCTAAGCACATTTGGGCTAGAATCAAACCTGGCAGCCCTGCCAGGCACAGTACCCTCCAAGAGCCATCTGCAAAGAAGTCACCTCAAGAGAAGCAGATCTACTCTGGTTTAAGACTTGGCATAAAACTGAAGAGTGTATCTTTTGAATCAGAGAGCAGAATGATAAAAGAGAAACCTCTCAACTCCTAGACAAGTCCGCTTGACTATCCTAGCCGATAGTGAGTAGAGCCAGGCAAGACTTTGTCGATTACATGCAAACGCCCGAGTCAGTGACTCACTCAATCATGCTCTAATCTCATAACTCAGTGGCTTTAAAAATTACAGTCAGCAAGGCAGCTCGAGGGTTACAACTGCCATTGGAACTAAGTTTTCTCTGAACAGCTGGAGTGTAATGTGGTGGGAAGAAAGCCTGCTGTGGGTGAGAGGCCAAAGACTGCTTGCCTGGGAAGGATGTACAACTAACATTTGATAAAAATCTGTGAAATGACCACCCTTAGCCCATCTAAGTAGAGGCCTGCCATCTTCATCCATGGGAAAGTACATCACAGCAAAAGCATTCCGAAGGCACTGACTGGTAAGACAGTGTCAGTCACCGTTCACCAGACAAGACAGCCCTGACTTCAGAAGTGTCAGGAGTCAGAGTGTGAGTATGCTGGAATCTTAACAGAGCAGGCAGAAGATTCCAGTTCCAGTCAAGGAGGGTCAGTGAGAGAGAACAGTTTGGGAATGGCTTCTCCGAACAGATCCAGGCAGCTCAGTGCAGTCATTTGCTGTGTTCTAAAATGTGCAGGCCTCTGCCATAGCTGTGTCACTGGGGATATATAAACAGGATCCCCAGGCAGAGACATTCTCTTGATTTCAACGTGAAAGCTGTTACCCACAGGAGGGCTAGAGTGGGACTTGGGCTTCAGAGCGCTGTCTATAGCAGCTTTGATGAGGCCTAACTGGAAAGGCTCAAGACATCACACAAGAGATTTAGAAGGTTGTAGTGATCATCAGACATGAGACCAGACTTGACAGGAAGAAACAGGTGAGAGTCTGAAGAGGAGTCTGCCTACACATCACAGGCATATGGTATTACCAGGAGAAGCCATCTGCTCATAGGGGACAAGCAGACATCAGTTGGGTGATAGGGACCTGAAAACTTTCTGGCCCATCTTTGTTTCAGTTTCTGTTCCAGTGAAAGACCATCGCTTCTGAAGGCTCTATACTCTCCTCCCCTGCTAGACTAGCAAGCCGAGGCAGCAACACAGAATCTAGATGAGGCCTCTGTGAGCCGCCCAGGTACTCAGGAGTGGAGTGGGGCAGGGCACTTTATAAGAATGCCCCTCCCCCTGCAATGAGCCCAGTTGCTCACTGTGAGGCCAGGACCATCACCCAGCAGGCCTTATTGGTCCTGGCCTGCTCCCCTCCCTCCTTACCTCCGCACTCACTCTTCCCAGCTCAATCTTTCTCGCTTGTTAGAAGAAAAAAAGTGAATTCACTCCCAGTCCTTTTGAAACCCAACGTGTCAGTGATCGATGAGGCTGTATTCTCTAACTTCAAAGGAGAAAAACTAAGTAGAGTGAATACTGGCCAGGGGAGTTGAAAAGTCCCAGGGAGCAGGAGACACAGGAGTGACCCTGCCATCATGAGGAGCACCCCCCATCCCACCCCTGCTGGTGCCATGCAGAAGCACAGACAATGCCACTTTCAGTAAATCATGACGGATCCTGAATGCCCAGTTTTGTCCTGTTTTCAATGGGCCGTAGGCATATTGCTTAAGATATAGCCAGCCATTTGTGCTGGGTTCCCAGCTACTCAAAGGCTCTACATTGAGTGCTCTCTCAATTGTATAATGGAGCCTTTGCATATGTGATTTGGGGGGAGGTTTTTTCCTCCAGATTTCCATAGCTAATGGATGTAGAGGTGACCTCAAGTGTAGTGCAGACCATTGTCCCTCTTCACCCCTGCAGCCTTGAGTAGTGCTGAGCTTTAGGGCTATCCAGGCAGCACCTAATTCATTCATCTGACCCCTGCCTCTTTGGCCACTCCTCTGAGCTCAGTAGCTCCCTGGGGACTCCCGCCCCGCACGCCTGGCTGCTCAAGAGCCTTTGTACTGAGTGGAAAGTGTTCAGCCCTTCCTCCACTCCATCCAGATTCCCACCCCCACCCTGAATTTAAGCCCAGTGATCCAGTGCTGCAGGGCCACTTGTTCTCACGAGGCTGCACTTGTGGTGGTGCCTGTGGGAAGCACCCTGTAGACATCCCATGCTAGAGTCTTGGGAACACAGAGAAAGAAAAACCTGGGGTCATTTAAGGGCTGGTGTGGTCATTTCCTTAATCATGTGTGACTAGCAAGAGCCTTGTCTTCAGTAAAGCTCGGAAGCTTCACTGGCTCTTCAGCAATCATAACAAACAGCTAGAATTTATTGAGAGCCTCCCATCTGTCAAGCGCTTCCACTTGCTGCCTTCTTCATCCGTAAGCCCTCTGCCCATTTTTACAGATGAGGAAACTGATCCTCGAGGTTGAGGAATGGTCAAAGAGCACAAACTGGCCAGGATTACAGAACCATCCTCTGCCACTACTGCTTTTCTCTTGTTGGATACGGATGCTGTGGTTTTTATACTCTACACATTTTAAAAATGGATGACGTTCTCAGTTTAGGGGAAGTTTGAAAGACTAAAGTGCTGTGTGAGTATAGTCATAAAACATTCTTGAAATGACAGAACTCCAGAGGAGGGGACTAAGTATGGCTGCACGTCAGCGCTGATGGAGCCAGGAGGGAGGCCGTGTCCTGGGGCCATCCGCTCTGTCTCAGGGGCAGGAGCAACTGTGGGGACCCAGCCATGTGTGCAGAGCCCCCCCACATCTGGACATACTGTGACAATTTCCTGAGCTATAACCATGTAAGATGTAACCTTTGGAAATTGAGTGAAAGGGCCATGAAAATTTTCTGGCTTGTTGTTGTTTGTTTCTAGTAACTCTTTTAAGTACCTCAGAACAAAAGTGCTACTTAATTCCATTGTGTTGAGATGGCCCAGTCTCAGATCAAGAGCCACTTTCTGCCAAAGCAGTGCACACTGTGAAGCTTTCAGACGAGGAGGGAACAGAATCTAGCAGAGACCAGCATTCTCGCCAATCAGACGTGAGCTGAGATTCACTTTCCCTTTTTATGGAAAAGTGCTAAATTAAGGACCTTTGTACCCCAACCTCAGGACTGTAGGTGGGGACCCAGAGCAAATTTCTCAAATACTGTAACCTTCTCAGTTCCTAGCTGTCAGGTAACTACGTGAACTATACCCATCTCTAGAAGCCAGTAAGAGAATCAATCCAGTAGGGCCTGATGACCTGAAATTGATGTCTGGGGCTTACAGAGTAAAGAGAGAGAGCTGACTTCAGCAAGTTGTCCTCTGATATCTACACATGTGTGTACCTGAAAACACACACACAGACACACATACCACAAATAAAAAATTTTAATGTAAACACAAAGTTAAAACTTTTTTAATAAAAGAGAGGATCTGCTAGGCTATGGTGGCGCACGCCTTTAATCCCAGCACTCAGGTGGCAGAGGCAGGTGGATTTCTGAGTTCAAGGCTAGCCTGGGCTATAGAGAGAAACCCTGTCTTGAAACTAAAAAAAGAAAAAGAAAAAGAAAAGGAAAGAAAAAAAAGAAAAGAAAAGAAAAGAAAAAAGAAAAGAAAAAAGAGAGGATCTAGCAAGACCACATCCTGCCAAAACTTTTTAAAGTTACAGGTGGCTGTGAGCTGCCTAAAACGAATGCTGGAAGCTAAACTTGGATCCTCTGGACAAACAGCAGATTCTCGTAACCTCTGAGCCATCTCTCCAGTCCCAGCCTTACCACGCTCATCACAGAAAGGTCTAGATGACTTACGTTGCCAGCGTGCGTATCTGTCTAGTCCCATGTGTAGTGTTGCTGCTGTAGTCAGACCTACCCAGCAGACAGCAAGGCAGCAGTCAGTGTCCTTTTTTATCTTTTCTGGAGTTGGTCATTTATTTCTTCACTGTGACTCACTATTTTGCTGAGTTGGGCTGGCACTGGCGATAAACTGATAGGGATAACCCAGGTGGTCTCTGCCTGTAGGATTTCAGAGGGCCTGACAATGGGGCAAAGGTGGAGCATCAGAGACAGGAAAGAGCTCACATCCTGATCCATAAGCAGGAAGCAGAGAGCATACTGGGAATAGCACCAGTCTTGAAACCTCAAAGCCTGCTACCAATGGTGCACCCCTTCCAACAGGCCACTCCCCAATCCTTCCCAAACCATTCCAATAACCATTCAAAAAATATGAGCTTCATGCTGTTCTCTTCTAAATCACTACACTACCTGAGACCACCAAAACTCTCCGTATTTCCTGTCACCTGGAATCCTCCTGTCATGTCATTCATAGCTAAGAGTAGGCCAATCCATGTAGGCTCCTCTACGAGATCCACCCCTTATCTCCCACAATGCAGAGTCATGTGACTGAGCATCTCTGCAAGCCTTTCCTCTGAACTGCACATCTGCCTCCACAGTGAACAGTGATGCAGACAATGTATACCTAGATCCAGGCCCTAAGCAATAGATCCTAGACACAGAAGTCCTCAGCACATTTCATTTCTTTTCTTTTTTTTTTTTTTTTTTTTTTTTTTTTTTGGTTTTTCGAGACAGAGTTTTTCTCTGTAGCCCTGGCTGTCCTGGAACTCACTCTGTAGACCAGGCTGGCCTCAAACTCAGAGATCCACCTGCCTCTGTCTCCCGAGTGCTGGGATTAAAGGTGTGCGCCACCACGCCCGGCTCCTCAGCCCATTTCTTCAGAGAAGAGCAGTAGCTCCTGTGTTAATCTTATTAGAGGTTGTGGTGGTGGTTTTTTTCTTGGTTCCTGTCAGTCAGTATGTTGACCAGCTGACTAACATTTCTTATTTAAGCCTTCTGCATCCTCCAAGAGTAAGATCCTCTTGGCTTCAATTCTGGTCTTTAATGGTTTTGAGTACAGCTGAGCCATGTTAGCTGGAAGGCAGACATTGAATGGAAAAGTAGAGCTAGCACGCCAGTGTCTCTCACTCTGACACAGATGGATGTACCTAGCCACTCCAGTCTCCATACAGTACCCACCTCTGACAGGGTATGTAAGGGTACCCTTCCCTCAGCGCAGCCTCAGTCAGCCCATGACTCTGGCTGGCCCAGTGTTTTTAGCCCTTCATGGGGAATGCATGTCCTAAATTCAAGGGCATGGAAGGAGGCCTGTGCCTGTGGTCCTCAGCGAGGTTCACATGTGAATGCTATTTGCTGTCCTCTGTCTGCTTGAACCTAGAGCAGGAGAGGTTGTAGCATGGGGCTTTTACATGGGAGAAGATAGCAAGTGGGAAACGCAGACTTCAGGGCCAGGTGGGTTTGCAGCGATATACCAGTTGACTGAGAAGTGCTGACTTGCCTTACTTTAGCCAAGTTCCTATACCAAACCTAGCATCCACCCTGGACTCCTTGAAATAGTGCCCATGGAACTGGGCATGTGACCCTCTTGGCAACAGTCCAGCTGCACAAGGAGCCTGTGACTCCTGCTTCGCCTTTTAGGGCCCTACCTGGTCTTGTTTAATGTTTTTTTAGTATAATATTTGTGGGGCTTACCCAAAGTTGGGTCTTCTGTATCAGAACTAGGCTGACTGGGACAAGATAATAGCTGAGCAGATACACAGTGGCGATATATTCCAACTTGAAGATAAACGGGAAGGGTTGAACAGAACAGTGTACTTGCATTTGGACTGCCTAAGCCAGCCCAGGCCTTGCTCTAGCAGGTTATTATGGCCTACCCAGTCACCAATTAATAGACAGGTTGTTGCTAGATCCGAGGTGCTGGCTGGGCTTCTACCATGGCAAGGCACATCTGCCAACGCAGCAGGGCCATCTTAGGTTGTTTGGTTTGGGATTTGAAGAAGGGGTGAGAGTTTATTTGGCTACTTGTGTATTTGGTTATTAGTATTTTTTGTTATTTGGTTGGCTGGTGGTTGTTGTTTTTGAAACAAGGTTTCACTGTGTAGCCCAGGCTGGCTTCAAACTCTCTTGCTTCAGTCTCCAGAGCGCCAGTTAGAGAGGCATGTACTAGCATCACCAGTGGAAGCCTTGCTTTTGAAGAGTGTAGCTCAGTTAGAGGTATATAATGCTGTCATAGGCTGAAGCAGCCCTAGAGACCAGTCATCAAGATTGGAGCTACCATGTGCCGGAGGAGCTGTGTCAGCCTGGCCACCTGTGCAGTAGTGTAAGGACTGCTGTTATGTCTCCTGGGAGGCCTGCAGAGAAAAAGTGGTTTCTCTAATACTGCTCAAGTAAAAAAAAAACAAAAACAAAAACAAAAACAAAAACAAACAAACAAAAAAAACCATGGTGGCATTTGCCTTTCATACCAGTACTCAAAAAGCAGACACAGGTGAATTTCTTTCAGTTCAAAGCTAGCCTAGTCTGCAGTATGTTCAAGGCCTTTCAGGGCTACATAGTAAGACCCTGTCTTTTAAAAAAAAAAAAGGAAACTGACCCATGCAGTTGTAGCATCTGCTCAGATTTCAGTGAGTTCTTTTGGACTGAGTGACTGAGCTTGCTCCAGTGCCTCGGTTTCTCATGTGGGGCTAGCACATTAGCAAGACTGCCTGGCTCCAGGCTTTGCCACCACAGAGGCACCATTGTGGGTAGGTCATAGCTGTCGGCCTGTGGTTTTCCTCATTTAGTTTTCACAACAACCTCAGAAGTGCTGTCATTACTCCTATAATTCTTCAGAGTCAGAAAATGAGGTACAAAGAGGTAAAAGAAGGAAGGTCACCTAACTATTAGGAAGTAAAGCCGGGACCCAAGGCTGGGTGACCGTTTCTTCTAGTCTGACTGGCCTTCTCAAGTTGTAAGGCCACGGCACAGCAAAGGAGACAGACGCATGGAGATCAAAGAGTAGTTTATGGAAGTCAGTTCTCTTTTCCTACCATGTCAGACTCTGGGATCAAAGTCAGGTCATCAGGCATCAGCAGGAGCCTTCTCGTTGATCTCCATATGCAGTTTATTAAAGAACAAGCTTATCCAAGGGCTCTCTCACCACAGGTCATAGATACATCACAGTTAGCAAGGACAGAAGAATGATTTTATTTCCTCCATGGAGCCTGGATCTCGTCCTCCTGAATCTCTTAAATTTTGTTTAATATTTACATTTCTTCTAAGATGTAAAATACTGCCAGGCGGTGGTGGCACCCACCTTTAATCCCAGTGCCTGGGAGGCAGAGGCAGGTGAATTTCAAAGACAGCCTGGTCTACAGAGTGAGTTCCAGGACAGCCAGGACTACACAGAGAAACCCTGTCTTGGGGAAAAAAAAAAAAAAAAAAGTAAAGTACTTGTGACGTCTCTAAATTTCACAACACTCATGTGTTCCCTGGTTTTTACCACAGGTGGGCCAGCATCTCTTAGATAATGTTATTTTATAAGGAAGAGGGCACAGACACAAGTAGCAACCTAGATAGGAATAGCAATTTCAGGTAGCCTTCACCTTCTGCATACTCACTGGAGATAGTCAGCAATTGTGTGATCAGCGGGCACTTAGGGCTGGATGGTAGACAAGTGGCTCCCATGCCAGGAAATGCTCTGAACTCACTGGAGCAAGCACAGGCAATGGGGGAGGGGCAGGTGGCTTGCCCCAAGACCCCCAGGAGTCCGAGATGGCACTATTGTCATTTTGAATACGTTGTGCAGACACTTGGTCTCTGGGGGGGAGGAAAGCAATTAGCTTAGCATGGAATCATGAATGCTGAAACTGCTCTATCTTATATAAGACCTCCTTACATAAGGATGCAGGGAGAGCATCCTCATTAAAACACCTCAAACTGGTTCTTCTAGAAGCACCGAGCTTCTTTCCCAACAGATACAGCAGGGCATTCCTTCAATGGGCTAAAAAAAGATTGCACATCCCTCCAGGAGACAAACCTCAAGAGAGTCACAGAAAAACTAGGCTCCATGGTATAGGTGGGGCACCTAAGGTCCAGAGCCCACCTCCATCCAGACTCAGGGAGAGAACAGGCAAGCCAAATCTGCTGGCTCTCAGTTAGGTTTACATAACTCCTGACTCCCCGAGTCCCTGGAAACTGAGGCCAATTCCCTGGAAGATCATTCTGTTCTCTCCTGTTTTTTCAAGAAGAGAGCCAGCCTGATCACTGGCTCTGAAGGCTGTGTGAGAGTGTCCCGTTTCCTTCTTCCACGAACTGAATGTCTGCCTCCATGGCTGTTGCTTAGGCAGTTCTGTTTGAACTCCCAGAACTCTATATATGTTGGCCTTGTACTGTAAAGAACTTTACTTATCTTATGTGTACCCTCCTCTGTTTCCAAAAGAAATTTGAGGACTTGCAGCAAAGGAAATAAGCAGTGAGGTGACCACGTAAGGAGAACAGGAAGTGAGAGACCGAGAAGGGAGGCTGACGGAAGGTGAGCACCCAGTGTCTGTGTGCAGAGTAGGCTCCAGATTCCACTGCAGTATCCCAGCAGCAGAAGCAATCCTACCTCAGAGGTGAGGGGGTCAGGGGCAATAAGGCACATTTTTTAAAATAACAGACTTCACTGAAAGTTGAAATATGTCTTTCCTAGTACTAAGAGCAGTTTCTCATGTGAGGTTCGCTGTTAAGGACATACCCTTGCAGCAGTGAAAAAAGATGTTTATAGACTCTGTCTTAAGGTAAACTTGGTGAGAATGGATGATGACAAACAATTTAAGGAAAGCCATGTGTCTTGGGAGCACTAACTCTTCTGGAGCCTGGGTGTCCCAGGTAAAGTCAGAGCATCCTTGTGAGCGGCTCCACTGGCACTAAGTGCAAACACACAGCAATTCTGGATTCAGCGTCTCTGATACAGCCTGCGCGTGGCTCATGCCTGTGATCACAGCACTCAAGAGGTGGAAGCAGAAGATCAGAAGCACAGGATAGAACGACCTCAGCTCTGTAGACAGTTTAAGGCTATCCTGGGCTACCTGAGACCCTGTCTATAAGCAAAATGACTAAACAAATAAATAGGCAACACACTTAAATTTTTTTTATAGCAACAACTTTGAAGTGGGGGATCTGATAGGGTCTCTACTGTTCACAGCAAGTATACAAGGTTTAGAGTAGCTAGGCAGATAAAGAAAAGGCCAAGACACCTGTATAGCATCATTCCCATGGATTCAGAAGAGCCATGTGCCACCTCCGCAGTTAGCCTTGGTACCTGCCTATGTGAGCAGCTCTGGCAGCATCAGCCCCAAACAATGGGTGATCAGAGGCCCCAGATGCAAGAGGAAATAGCTGTGTCTGGAATTGCCTGATTTAAGTAGAGTGGTCAGGTGGCTACAGCCTCCTCATCTGGCTGCATGTGGCATATGCAGGCTTGCTCATCAGACCTTGTATTTACTGTTTTCTCCTTAATTGGGAATGGGAGAGACAAACAGCCCAGTGTCTAGATGGAAGCTGACTAGAAGCCTCTTGGACCCCAGGGACTGTTAATCTGCTGAAGAAGCTAGGAAGGAAAACAAGCTCTCATGGATCGCACCAGGGAAAGAGACAGAAGGCCACAAGGGACAGTATAGAGTAGAGCCCTCCTCCTGCACTGGTCTTAGTGTGGTGAATAAAGAAGTGGCCCTCAGAAGAGGTGGCAGCTAGCCAGAAGGGCAGGACAACTACTACTGTTGCTGGCTGGTTCTTCCCAAGTAAGCAGCCTTCCCTGGGGACAGACCTTAGCTCTAAGACAGACATGGCTTCTTCTGAGCAAGGCAAACCTCAACATTGAAGACCCCTTGTCTTGTCGATTTTAGCTTTAACAAGAATAGAACAAGCTTCTGGAACAGGACACAGTGGAGTCAGGAGAAGCGGCCTTAAGTGAAGACACAGCTGTGGGGTTTCCAGACTCGCACTGCAGGGAGGCGTCATCCAGTGGGAGCGGCCAGCCTCGCTGTAGACTTCCAACACTAATGAATTGGGAACTCCATGCTGAACAGGATTTAGTTAGAGGGTCCCTGTGCCAGCAGATGGATGTATTTTTCTTGAAAGACCAAGGTGCCAGAACTCTTCATGATTACGTTACTGGAGCGAAGTCCCTTTTTTGTGGTTTGTGAAGTTGAGCGTCAGGACTGCAGGATTCTCTTGCTCTTTCTTACTCTTATTTTTTTCCAGGTCAGAACCAGAGTTTGGAGCAGGGAGGAAAATCCTGCTGAATGAGCAAGTTCTTTCTTAAAAAGCTCTTCAAGTCCAAAAAGACTTCAGTGGACTTAGGAGAAAGAAATTTAATACATTGCCATAGAATCGCTGTTAACCAAGTTAAAGCAAAGCCCACAGCATCTTTGTCTTATAAAAGAAAGCAAAGAGGAGATGGAAAAAAGAAATAATGCTTAGGAAATCCAAACCAAACAATGAAGACTAAGGAAGGAAAACTGAAGATCACTTCAAAGAATGTGAAGATTCCCTCCTAATAAGATTTTTCAACTTTCAAACCTAAGCTTCGGGTGGGAGGAACTTTTCTGGTTTTTTTTTTTTTTCAAGTATGCTGTTAAGTGGCATTCCCCAAATGTTGGCCCTGTGTAGGATTGGCTACTTTCCACAGAAGGAGCAGTCAGATACCCTGCAAGACCCAGGAACTGTGAGGGCGCTTCAGCCATGGGAAGCTGAGAGGCTTTCCCAGACTGCTCCTTGACCTGAGCGTGAACCTGAGTCCTAACTGCTGGCAAACTGAGACAAGCTCAGCCTTGAGGAGAAGGTGGGCGGAGCTAGAGTGTCCTAGCCAGAAAACTATACTCAGCTTTCACCACTGCCTTCTGTCTTTACATCTCGTTGAGGGAACCCTGAGTTGGGCTTCCAAATCGCCTGCTCAGACCATCTCTTTAGCTTGCCAGCACCTTTCAGGCCCACGCAGAGGCACTGGTGCCCATGAGAGGTCATTTTGCATCTGTTGTGGACCAGACAGAGAATTCCTTGATTTTTCCTAATATTTTTTTATCCTTGCTATATACACACATATGCACAAATGTACCAACGAAAAGGTATGGAGCTCAGAGAACAACTTGTGGGAGTCAGTTCTTTCCTTTCACCATGTGGATTCCCAGAATTGAACCCAGGTCATCAGGACAGAAGCAAGGATCCTCATCGACTCAGCCTTCTCACTGCCTGCATAGAGTTTCTCAACTTGTGCCCAAGCTCAGACTAGTAGATTTTAAAAGCACCAGAAGTTTTGAGCGGCTATCTTCCTTGATCAGTGGCATTTAAGAACCAGCTGCCCAGGCATAATCTTCTCCGGGCCAGGCCATTTGGGCAGACCAGCTGTATACCTGAGCTGTGGGAGACTTGGTCATTGGCCCCAGGGACACCTGGCATGCACACTGACCACCCCTTCCTGCTTCGTTCTGTCACCTTCTGTTGCTTGTTCTTATGAATGCACTTGGATCACTGACTTCACTGGGCTGGGATCCAGAGTAAGGCCACGTGCCTTTTACTCATTCTAGAAAACAACTTCATGGCCTCCTCTCCTCCTGCTGAGCTGTGGATGGTCATTCTTTCCTAAGGTTTTGCTCCCAACGTGGTGGAATCTGAGATCCAAAAGGAAGCCCTTTATTTCCTCAGCCAACCAGTCTGGGGGGGTTCCTGGGCGGGGACAGCTGGTCTCCCCTTGCCACTCTACTTAAACCCAAAATGTTCAATAATCCCAGAAGAGCTTGCTCGCCACCTCCCCAAACCTGTGGGAAGTTTGTCTTCCTGTCCCAAAGGTTTCAGCCTTTATTTAACACAGCCTTAGTCCTATGGCCAGATGCCATGTTCACACCCCTGCCCCCGTCATGAAGCCTGGACAGTGGAGGGTCCCATCAGAAGTTTTCTGTTCTGCTGCCCACACCTGGCTCTCCTGTGTGGTCTCAGCTGAAGTTTCTAGAAATAAAAGGCTCTCTCTCTCTCTCTCTCTCTCTCTCTCTCTCTCTCTCTCACTCTCTCTCTCTCTCTTTCTCTCTTTCTTTCTCTCTCTCCTTTCCTCCTCCCTTTCTTCCTTTCCTCCCTCCCAACTCCTTTCCTCCTTCTGTTCTTCTATTTCCTTTTGTGAGGCAGGGTCTCTTTATGTAGACCAGACTGGCTTCCAGAGTGCTGGGATTAAAGGTGTGAACCACCACACTCAGTAGCCCTTCCATTTTCTCCTAAAGAAGACCTGCTTGTCCTTTGTCAGGCTGAGGGCCTTGCCTCTATTCCTGTGGCAGTGGCCTGCACAGCAGCCCTGTGAATGCCTGGAAGCCTTCACCGCCTGCGCCTCAATCAGTGTCAGGGATGGTGGGCAGCTAGAAAGTGTCCATTAAGGAAGCCCATTCCTTTGAGAGGACCGACTAGTGCTCTGGGCTTCTGTTCCTGTAGCAGCTGCCGCCAGAGTTCCATTACCATTTCTGCGGGCTGACTTCCCACTGGGGGAGGCCCAGCAGAGCTTGCTGTGTGCCCTAGGTAGGCAGGGAGGGCAGCAAGTAGGGCTCTGTTCTGGCAAGGCTTACAGTAGGAGTATCCAGGAAAAACTGCTGCTCGTCAGGGTGCTGACAAGGTAGGAGCTCTTTCTTGCTTCCCCAGGATTTGGGCCCCTAGTTTCAGAAGAGCTAATCTTGTTGAGTGTCTGCCTGGATGTCCTCTGCTGTAGGTCTTTTGTTCTGCTTCCCCTGGGAATTCTTCTGCTTGCTTTCTGGCTAGAGGTACTGGTCCAACTGTACTCCTTTATACTCATTGTACACACTCCCCTAGCTTGTGGGCCTCAGATGTCACACAGCCCTAGGACAGGACACTGCCAGCATGGATGTCTGTTCAGCAACTGAGAGGACAGGCCTCCCTTAGCACCACCAGGTCCATCTTTCTCTATAGATTGGGTCTGCTTCTCCCTGCAGCCCCTGGAGGGCTCGTCATTAGAAGGAAGGGCATGCCTTCCAGCACTGCCTCTGTTCTGCTACAGGGATCTGTGTGCGCGTTCATTCATATCGAAGCTTGTACTTGTAGGCGCCTCCGTGCCTATAGACATGCCTGATGGCTTGGCTTCTCTGAGAAACAGCATATCACTGCCCTGGTGGATTTTACAACTTCTTAAGAGGATAGTGCCCACCTAGCCCCATCCCTACCTCTGCACTCCTTGGCTTTCCTTTGAATATTTTAATTACCTGTCTACCCTAAGATCGCACACAGTCTGCTGTCTGGCCACAACTCCTGGTCCTCCCACCTCCCTGGAGTCCATAAATACCTGGGAGCCAGCACAGCGGGGTGCTTTACAGTGAAGACTGTCTGCTTGCTGGCCTGTATGGCCCTAATGCATACCAAATCTCTCAAACACAGTGAAGTGTGAGACCCTAATACGATGATGTGAAGGATGTTTAGAGCAGATGTACTTCAGAAATGTTAGTTTCCTACAGAACATCTGTCACTCAGGCCCTCTGCTTTCTCTCAGTTGGGCTTCATTCCTCTTTCATGTGGGTCGGCATGTAGTTCCCAGGCCCGTCTGTATCCATCTGTTGCCGTATCATATTGCCCTTCCTTGCCCATTATTCATCCTTCAGTCCTTTCTGGAAAGATCCAGCTTTTGGACCAACTTGGCTTTCTTCTTCACACTACTGTCAAGGTTGCAGAGGGTTGTTCACTAATCCTAGCTACTGAGTGCTCCCTGGTGGTCCTCCTTTGCGGCCCCATCTAGGTCTTTGTCTTGTTCTCCAAAGAAGTGGCTGCGACCTTCATCCTTTTCTCAGACTTCTAGTCACTCACCAAACTCTCCATTCTTTGCAGTAATTTGACTTCCTAGTTCCCCTTGTACTCCGATGGTCATGCCCATTACTGTGACTGTCCCCACTCCCCTGGCCCTTCCAAAACAAAAGCGCCTCTTTTTCATCTAGAGTCCATGAATGAGACAGAATATATTTATCTGTCTAGGTCCAGCTTATTTCACTTAATATCCATTTCCCTTCAAATGACAAATTTTTATTCTTGCTCCTTTTTCCATTTTCCACGGTGTTATACGTGTGTGGATACACATTTGGTTGGCGTGTGCATGTGGAGTTGTCCTCAGTCTTTTTTCCACTTTTTTCCTTGAGGCACAGTCTCCCACCAAACCCATGGCTCACTAACACGGGGAGTCTTTCAAGACAGTGTGCTCTAGAGATCCCCCTCTGTCCTCTCCGGGATTAGAATTATAGGCATGTATGTGGGTTCTAGGGACCCAACTCTGGTCCTCACACTTAAGAAAAAAGTGTTTTAACCACTGGGCATTCTCCCCAGCCCTCATTCTTTTTTATTGCTGAATAAACCTCCACTATGTGTATGTATCACATTTTCTGTATCCGTTCTTCTCTTGATGGGCATCTAGGATGGTTCTGTAGATGTGTCATGAATACTGCTTTGTACAGATGTCTGTTTTGTGCTGACTGTGACTCCCTTCAGACACATGTCCAGAGGTGATAGAACCAGATCGTAGGATAGTGCTATTCTCATTCTCTCTCTCTCTCTCTCCATTCCTTTCTTTCTTTTCTTCTTTTTGAAGAAGCCTCTACACTGATTTCCATAGTAGCTGAACTAAATTCTTTTTTATTTAACTGAAATCAAGGCCTGGTTAGAGCCAAGGTATACTCTGTAAGAAAAGCATGCCTTTGACTCAGTGAAGTTCCTAGCTTTGTTGTGGTAAAGAAGCGTTTGTTTCTAGTTTCAGTGCTCATCTGGGTCAGTAAGAGGACAGACCATTCCCAAGAGTGTGCTTTGCTCTGAGGGAGAGAAAAATTGTCCAGCATCTAATGGTGCAAATCATTTGCTGTGTTAACAACCCTACAGGAAGAAAATCATAATAATCCATCCCTCTTTCATGTAGTTAATGTAGCTAAATTTTCCCTGGTGATTTAAAAGCCTGGGGAATTTTTAGAGATAGTAATTGGCTCCACATTGGAAATGCTCAATATCCATGAGCCCTGGGCTCCAGCAAGACAGATAGTAAACCTGCCTGAGCCCTGTGAGCTGCCTGAGCACCTGAGGTCCCCTGGCTAGAGTCGCAAAAGAAACAAGGACTCAGCAAGTTTGTGTTTTCATCTTCACTAATGGGGTCTCCAAGTCAACATGCTCCTAACCTAATTCTGAACTCCCTTCTTCCCAGCAGTGTAATGTTTACCTAACTGGTTGTTCAAATAAAAACCTTGAAACTCAGTTCTCCTTTGTCACCATATCCATCAGCTGTTGGTTGTACTTGTAAACCTCACTGCCACTTAGATCTCCCAAGTGTCCATTTCTCTCCATCTTGCCTACCTGCCCTCTGGTCCCCACTCCCATTCCCTGAGGAATAGCCCTTTGTAAGTTCCCATTTCTCTCCTCTTCCTGCAGAAAGCACAGTAGCCAGCTAGAAGGGTCTTCCCAAACAGAACTGTGGTGACATCATCCACCCCTTTCTTAGAGCAGATCGGGAGCCTTCCTTTATTGTTAAGACAAAGGTCAGAGTCCAGCATAGCCAAGAGTGCCATGTGTATTTTACCTGGCCTTCCTCCTGCAGTGTCCCCGCCCACTGCGATCCTTGTAGCTATTGGACCCAGCTTCTAGCCATCCTTCAGTTCCTGCAGCTGCTGCTTAGGACCTATGTACATGCTGTGACTTCTGCCCAGGACAACTGTGTTCCTTCACCTGTGGTCTCGTCACCCCTCCTTCCCACAATGCTGTTCTGTCTGGGTCAGCTCATTCACTCCTCTAGAAACATGGGAAGCTATATTCTGTCCCCCCCCCATCAAGGTTCCAAGAACCCTCTTCAGTTCAAATTTATACATATACCTAGATGTTCCTTAGAATAGAGGTTCACTCTTGTGACAGACAGCAGGCTCTGCCAAGCTGACCCCACTGCTATAGTGCTCTTGCATCCTCTGCTAGCCCAGAGGCAGGTATAAACATGCTTCACATGGTATGGATCACATGGCCAGTGCATAAGATGCCCCTGACGACAGTACCTGTGGACGGTAGAGCTCCAGTGATGGCGGCTCTCCGCAGTGAGAGCCTGAGGTTTCCACAGCACGTCCACTGGAGGGAGCTGATTTGTTTGAGTTCTCCATCCCACTGAGCCAAAACTCACTTGTGTTTCTTTTCTTTTTGTTTAGCTAAAGCTTGCTTTTACTCTGGACCACGAGACTGGATTGCCTCAAGGATGTCATATCTATGAGTACCGAGACAGCAACAAGTAAGCCACACATTGAGTGGAAAGCAGCGCCTACGTGCTGAGCAGCTGGGCAGGCTTGCTGGCTCAGGCTTCCCTGACAGGGGGTGCTCAACATTTTGCTACCATGTGAGAAAATGTCTGGCGCGCGCGCGTGCATGCGCGCACGCGCACACACACACACACACATACACACACACACACACACACACACACACAAAATATCCTCCCCCCAGTCACTTTTGCCCTTAAATATAACAGAAAGGAACTTGTATAGAGGGCTGGGACAATGGCTCAAAGCACGTACTATGAAAGTATAAGGACCTGAGTTTGAACCCCGAGGACCCACATAAAGCCAAGTTCAATAGCATAAGCCTATAACCCCAGTATTCGGATAGTGAAATGTGAGGAAGAGAGAAGAGAGCCCTTGAAGCACAGGCCAAATAGCCTGGTGCACAGAAAGGCCCTGTGCCAAAACCTGTGGATGGTGAGAACCAACATTGAAGTTATCCTCTGACTCCACATTTCCTCATAGCACATACTCAAGAACATTTATACGTGTGTGTGTGTGTGTGTGTGTGTGTGTGTGTATGTGTGTGTGTGTGTGTGTGTTTATCACACCATACGTATACATATACAATCATATACACATGCATGAAAATAAAGCAGGTGTAGGAGAGTTGGTGATGAGTAAGAAGTGTGTTAGGAAACAAACCTTCCTTTTCAGGCTCTATCCTCCTCCCCGCCTCCCCCCAGTTCTCCCTTGCCTGCTTATCTGAGTCAGCTGTGACTTTGGCCTGGGTTGTGGTTCTGTACCCACCGACTCCATACTTACTGCTTCTGTAGTGATCCTGTGGCTTGTGGAGTTGGGAGGTGTACACAGATGCAAAGTGGTGTAGCCCTGTCAGAAAAGGGCCCCAGCATCATTTTAAAGTACCTTTTCTCTAATTCAAAGACTGATTCTGTGTGTGCTGTTAGTGAGGCAGGGACAGTGGTGGTGAGCAAGGCAGAGGGAATATGCCTAGGGTGATGGTGGTGATGGTGGTGGTGGTGGTGCTGTTGGTGGTGGTGGTGGTGATGGTGGTGGTGGTGGTGGTGGTGGTGGTAGCAGCAGCTCACATTTGGGCACCTGCTCTGCATTAGACTGTTAGACTCCTGGGGACCAGCATGTGCCACTCCTACTCAACCCTCATCACAGCTGAAGAGTGCTTTCATTACTATGCACTGCAGAAGCTGAGGCCTAGGGAACTCTGCCAGCTCACTCCAAGTAACTTACAAATAGAGTCAACTTTAACATGTCTACACTGGCGAAAGACTAGGTGGAAGACAGTTGTTACCACTCAGGGAACCCATCCTCAATAACCAGTAGGCTAACCTGGACTTGAGAAAGTGTATTCTGGTACCATCATGTAACTGTCCAAACTATGTAAGCTTACCCAACTGAAGGAATAGGTACCTGCCATCAGAGCCAGCCATTACCTCCCAGAAGAACTCACTGCTCAGATGGAGTAGAAGATAGGTCCGCGGGTACCCTTGTGACCACATCTGCACACAGGTTGCCTTCTGGGTATCATTTCAGTGTCTGTATCTTTAGGCAGATGATGTACTTGCTATTGGACAACACTAATTCCCACTGCATGAACCATGGGGAAGGTCATCCAGTCATCCTCCAGTGCCTGCATCTCCCACCTTTGATGGTGCTACATCTAGAAGGCATCCCAGTGCTTCTAAAGCCATTGTGTCAGAAATACCATCTTGGTTTCTTATTATGCTCAGGTCAGCAGCAAAGTCAATCTGGGATTCTCTGAAGCCAAGGGCAAGATGGGAGACCTGAGCAGATTGCTGGGTGGCTGGGCAAGCTTTCTTAGACTAAGCACGTAACCCATAACCAGTGCAGCATAGCGCTCCGCTTGTCAGGATGCTCCATTTACCGTAAGTCCTCTGCAGACCCCAGCCAGCCTCACGGGCCTGCACACTGCACCCTTCAGAGCTTCCCAGTGATACAAAGCCGTCTTCCCAGGTCGTCCTGGTATATTTAAGTTATTGGAGCAACTGTGTGTCCACAGACCCTACCCACGCCCACTTACCACTTAGCGGCCTTCCTGTCCACTGCTAACCAGGAGACTGGCAGAGTAGCCAGAGGCCTCTGTACAAGTCTGGCCACTAGGAAGGGGTGGAGCATCTGGTAGGGACTCCCATGGTGCACTTACTTTTAAGTCACTTCAGCCAGTCTGTGGGAAGCCCCAGGGCCAATGTGCTTTGGAGGCAACTCCCCTTCTTTAGGGTCTGGCCTGTGTCTGGGCCCTACACACATGGGGTAATGCTAGGTGACATGGATGGCAACAGAAAGAGGACTCCAAGACATCTGCAGCATCAGAACCGAGTAGCCACGTCTGCAGCTGTGGCAGAGGATCCGCGTGTACCTTTCCCTGTGTACCACCCTGGGCGGCGGGGGAAGCAAGGGATTCTGGACCAAGTGCCATGTTTAACCAGTTCATCCTCCATCTGCTTGGTTCTTCTCCTCCTCCTTCCCCCTGAGTAAGCAGATGAAATATTTCCCAGCAGCCCCTGACCACTTCAAACCAGCATCAGCACTTCCCGGCACTTTTGAAATGGCACTTTCTGTCTGTGCTTAGAGCTATTGCCAGTTCTGCAGGCTAACTGCAGTGTCACCTATGAGCCATTCCTGACAGGGTGAGCACCTCCAGCGCCCCTCCCCCCCACACACACACACACAAATGCAGATACTGCACGGTCAGAATAAAGAATGGTTTTCTTGTTCCTCATAAAGCCCCCGCTTAGGAGAAAGAGAAGCTAAATCAACCCAGAGATAGGAAGGGCTTGCAGAGCTGGAGGCACCACAGCCATAGACGTGCCAGAAGTGACCTCATAACAACAGCTGCAGCTGGAGCATGCATGTGGAGTCAGCCACTCACATGCAGGTGTGGGCTTCTGGGACCCTCACTGCAGGTGGGGTTTGGTATTCTAAGACACCAACACCCCTGCTTTCAGAGTTGAGGTCTGGGATGATGTCTCCCCACTACCTACCACACAGAGGGGTACCCTTGGCTCTTCCTGTTCTTGTTGCCTAGCATGAGACACCAGCAGCAGCAACCAGAGTGTGCTGGGTGCCAAAATACAGCGTTTGATTCCTCTTGCTCTCCCTAACAAGATGAGAAACCATACATGTTCTCACTTCACAGAAAGGAGAACCTGTGATCAGAGAGATGCCTTCCCCAGGGTTGTATCTAAGAAGTAGACAAGCTTCTCCCAGGGTACTGCCTCCTCTGTGAGGTGCGGAGCAGGCCTGGACCCAGCCTGTGGGTCTATAGAAATCTGATGCCAAGCTTCCCTATGCCCATGGCATAGCGTTGCACCCTGCTCACTACTGCAGCTCACAGGGCTCACAGCTTCCTCTCTGATAGCCTTACTATTGAAGATTTTCCCCACAGCAGCCTGCAGAGTATCTTTCAGTATGATTAAGGTTAAACAGCAGGGAGGAAGCTTCTTAGTCAGTACAAACTTGATTTCTCCATGTCCTGTGATAAGCGTGTGTGGTTAAGCAATAGGGTCTTATCAAGTTCTGGTAGGCAACCAAACTATGAAAGGCTTTTAGAGCCAGGTATAATGTAGTCCAGCATTTAAGAGATGGATGCAGGTGGATCAAGAGTTTAAGGTCATAGGGGCTGGAGAGATGACTCAGTGGTTAAGAGCACTGACCCACTCTTCCAAAGGTCCTGAGTTTAAATCCCAGCAACCACATGGTGGCTCACAACCATCTGTTATGAGATCTGACCCCCTCTTCTGGTGTGTCTGAAGACAGCTACAGTGTGCTTAGATGTAATAATAAATAAATCTTTTAAAAGAGAGAGTTTCAGGTCACCTTTGGCTGCCTAGTGAAATTGAAGCCATCTTGGGCTACTCAACCCCTTATCTCAAGACAAAAACAAACAAAACCCGATTATCTACTCTGCATTCATCTAATCAGCATTTTGATTGTTTCTGTTGTCAAGTTATTTCAGATGAATCTGTTTATCTATGCTTTTGTGTGCACATGCATATATTCTGCTTCTGTGGAGACCAAGGAGTGAAACTGTTGGTCCTGTATAATTGTACTCAGCAAGTGGCTAGAGTTCAGGCCTTTCAAACTTCCTGCCTTTTTCCGGTTTCTCTCCTCATGTCTTTCTGCCTATTCAGGACATGAATCTTTTGTTGGCTGTACATGTTGCACATATGAGCCTAGAGTCAGGCTGTAATGACTGGAGAACAGGAGCAAGCCTAAGGCATTGCAGTTCTTTATGTGGAGGAATAGAAGTTAACAGCACCCCTTTCTGGTTCCTGGTCTCTGGCCAGCCAGGGAATTCCCTACAGCTTCAATTCTGTTGGTTGTCCCTTTGCTCTAAGGCTATGACTAAGGAATTGAGCTTCTAGGATCAGCATCCAGAGTTCTCCTGGTTTGGGATAGCCGCAGATAGAATCATCAATAAACTGTTCTTCTCTGGTATTTTACCAAAAGTGTCTTTTCGGGCCCTAACTCTGTGGCTGGCCCTGCAGCCCTTCTTTTCTATGGCTATGGCACTCGTTCCCTGTGTGGTGCCGTACCTCTTGGGGAAACCCACCAGGGGAGTTGAATTCAGGGCCCCACTTACCATTACAAGAGATAGTAAAAACTTCTTACTGCATATACCACATGAACATGCTAAAGAAACGTGACTCTGCAGTTAAGTGGGGATTCAGAGAGATCTGTAAGCCCCCAGAGCCTAGAGCAGTTAATGTTTGGAGGTTCTGTGATTGAATACTGAGGGTGCAACCCCCAAGATCACAAAGGTCTCCCTAGAGGAGAGCTGCTCACCTACTACACCAGTATGTTTGACATTTGCTCCTTTGTCCAGTGGGCCCTTCCTCCAAATTCCCTATGGCCCCCTCATCTGCCCCATCCTTCCTTTCTCTGATACCCACTAATGGTCAAGGATCTCAAAATAGAGGGAATCTCCATGCCTGCCTGTGTACAATCCTAGAGGGCTGCATGTAGCTTTCCATGGTGTCATGGATGAGCCCCATACCTCTAGGCTCAGTTCTCCTAAGCATTCTGTCTCCTGTTACCTGGTCCAGGCAGTGTCTATAGCAACTGAAGTCTGTTCTAGGCCAGATGCTTAGACTGCACTTTGTAGTCTTGGCTGCCCTGTTCACACTTCATGAGCCCTGGGCGAGATGCACTCAATGAAGCAGAGACATGAAGAGCATAGACACCCAGAGCTAGCAGTCCCTAGAGCCTGTGAGAGCCAGCCATGGTCCTGAGAGCTTTCTCAGTTTTTCCCACACTCTTCTCTTTGCAATCCAAATAATGACCTAACAATAACCCAAGAGATTTTTCCCACAGGACAGAGCTTCACAGTACCAAGAACTCTTCCAATCAAGTATTTCTCAGCTTTCACAAAGACCTTATTAAAAGTATGTTCTCTATTAACACGGGGTGGCATTAAATGAGTTAAAGTGCCTCTGCTTTACTCTGCCACTCCTTCTCCTCGATTCCTTGACTAAGGGTGAATTATGCTTCTTCCTTTTCTGTGGAGCCTCTTGGGGTCCAGTGTAACTTGGAGCCCTCAGTCATTTCCTTTCCAGATATTTTGTAGCACATGGTGACATGCTCTTACCACAATGGGGAAGGGATTAATGGTAATCAGCATTTTTACAGTCTCTGAATCTATACTGGTCACAGCTATACTGTTCTCTCGTTTTCCTGGCCTGACCAAGTTGCTTCCTTTGTGTTCTCTGGGTATGTGTGCAGGTACACATCTCTGGGCGCCTGTGCAGACACACATCTGTAACCCAGAGGCACTGCAGAACCAACCTCTATAAGCACATAGTCATCCAGCAGCTTTCAATCCCAAGGGGACTTGTTCCTCTCTAAGACTTCAAGAAATCCTGCAAGAGGCTTGACCTTTGGGCCATTGAATGAACAGGCCACACGTATTGCTGTCCAGTGGACAGTGAGCCACAGCCTCTCTCTGCCAGGGTGCTGGACCAGACACTAGGCACGTTCAGAAGGTGAGCGTGGCGAATGTGTCTGCTCTAATCACCCTCCCCAGGCACCAGAGGCCTGTGACACTCACAGGTTAGCCCTCCAGGAAGCAGGCCACAGGACTTCAGGTTGGGCCTGAGCCTGGAGAAAGGTGCCCAAGGCTGTCACCTCCAGCAGCTACTTGGCAGGTAACCACCACATGCTTGGCCCACTCAGCTCTTGGCTGTGCTCTCCAGAGGGAAGTGTTTCTAAGCTGTCGTCACTGCTACTCCCATGCACTCTGAAGCATTGTGGCTTTTTCTTGGTGGTTGGGCAGGAAGCCTCCAGAGCCTGAAGGAATTGCCATGCTCGATGACAGACAAAGGCTATTGATGGCTGTAAATCACTTAGTGCTGCCTGGCTCATTTAAGGGGAAGAGGACATGTTAACTGTTCTGAGGGCAGGTCTTCCTGTGGTGGGCACCCAACTGGAAAGGATCTCACAGAGTGACTCAAGCTGTGCCCGCTGAGTTAAGTGGAAGGAATACCCCACTTAGGCATGGCTTTGCAGAGCCAACCAGCCAAGCCAGACTGAGGTACACAACAGATCATTGCATTGACCTGCAGCCCCACCTCCCTGGGCATCCTCAGGTGACCCACCTTAAGCACTGCTGGGCCAGGCTCCAAGCTGAGCAAGCCAGAGACTATAAGCAGGCTGTTCTGAGGGAGGCAGATCTGGCTTAGCCCTGGATGTGGAGACTGTGCTGTCACCACCATGTCTAGAGCTCTGTGATTCTGTAGTCAGGCCTCCTTCGGGTGGAGGTGCCACTCACCAGCCGGGGCTATTGTCTCCAAAGCTCAAACATCTTCACCTGTGTCCTTGTTCCTTATTTCTTCACACAAGACACCATGGCCACCTTCTCCTGGGTGTTTGACCTTGCTGTGGTGCTTACACAGATGTGTAACGTTTGAGCTGTTTAGAATGAGAGTACAATTGTCCTATAGACTCTTGCTTTCACTGAGAGGTCATAGTCTTTGTCCTTTAATGTATATATTCTCTTAATGGCATCAGCTAGACATAACTAAGGTTTAAATAACTGAGGGTTGTTCAAAATATTTGTTATGTAAAAAGTGTGTGGGTGTTTTGTACAGTGTGAAGATTGAACCTGAAAGTTCATGCTTTCCAGGCAGATGTTCCGCAAGCTGCATCCTTCGCTATTTTTAATTCCTTATTTTAAGACAAACCCTTTCTAAATTTCCCAAGCTGGCCTGGCTGTCCTTGACCTTGGGGTTCTCCATGTAAGATTACATGACTGCAATGCCATGCACAGCTGAAGGGGCTCTCCAGAGTACTGCACTCTGCATAGCCGTCTTCCCCTGCAGTGAGTGACCGCAGAGTCACGGGGGTTCCCTTAACTTTACTGAAGCCTTGCCCTATGTGTCTTGTCTCTGCCCCATGACTATCAGAGCAGTTGTCGCTTTACCACTGTCTGTGTGGTAATTGTGAACACTAGGCCTTGTGGGGACACAGAACCTTAGGGAGAAGAGGCAAGCATTAGAATTCTCATCCCAGATGAGAGAAGGTTATGACCTTGAGCCAAGACTACCCTGGGTGCTCTGTACAGCAAATTACCTGTTCCATGCAAACATAAGACATGCCTCCCAGTGCTGCCATTGAGGCACACATCCTATCCTAGTTCTGCACCATCTTCCGCTCTCGAGACTCTGTGTGTTTGTGTGCTATATCTGCCAGCTAAGCTAAACTGACTCAAATACCATATGCATTGTCCGACTTATCCCATCCTACCCCTCCCCACCCCACCCCACCCCATTCCCCCATCCCATCAGGAAGTGCCTCCTTCCCTGGAGCCTGGTGGGTTGCCCACCACTTTATGCTAAATAAATATCCTCTATCCTTTAGTATAACCAGACTAGTCAGGTGGTCACCATGTTTTGTGTAAGGAATGCCATTCATCACGGTTCTGCTCATGAAACAGAATTCCCTTTCCACTCCCTCTGACTTTCTCAGTGAATTTCCCAGTGCTGATGTCATCAAACTTGACTCTGATTGTTAGCATATCCCTCAGCCTCAGAACTACCAGTCCCCTGCTGAGTACTACAAGAGGCAGTTTCTTGCCTCTGCCTGTGCAACTCAGAGGAATACGAATGCATTTGACTGTGAGGTGGAGAGTGCATAGTAAGAGACTTTGCTAGATTCTCTGTCGATTCTGCTTCCCAGTGCTTAGAACAGATGTGGGGTCTAGCCAGGTACTGCTGAGAAGTTTGTAGCACTGATGAAATTCTGATAGAAGGCGATCCTACTCCATGTGTCCAAAGCAAGAACAGTCCCTCCAGCACAGTGGCACACTGCAGATGCTCGGCAGACACCGGTGCATACCGCTCTCTCAGTCAGGGTTTCCATTCCTGCACAAACATCATGACCAAGGAGCAAGCTGGGGAGGAAAGGGTTTATTCAGCTTACACTTCAACGTTGCTGTTCATCACCAAAGGAAGTCAGGACTGGAACCAAGCAGGTCAGGAAGCAGGAGCTGATGCAGAGCCCATGGAGGGATGTTTCTTACTGGATTGCTTCCCCTGGCTTGCTCAGCCTGCTCTCTTATAGAACCCAAGACCACCAGTCCGGGGATGATACCACCCACAAGGGGCTAGGCCCTCCCACATTGATCACCAATTGAGAAAATGTCCCACAGTTGGATCTCATGGAGGCACTTCCCCAACTGAAGCTCCTTTCTCTGATAGCTCCAGCCTGTGTCAAGTTGACACAGAACAAGCCAGTACACTCTCCTAGCAAGCATGGCTTACTTTCCCTGTGCATCCTCAACCTGAACCTTAACCTGCCTCGGTTTCTTCTAAATCATCAGACTCCTGACTCCTCTATTTACTCTAGATGACTTTCATAATGTACGTTAAGAATTCCCAATCTGAAATCCAAACCAAATACCTTATGAATTTCAAGTTTTAGATTTTAGAGCATTTCAAATTTTATGTTTATATTCTGGAGCCTATGCAAATATTCACAAATCTGAAAATGAAATCTGAAGCACTTCTGGTCTCAGCATTTCAGATAAGAGATTGACAGCCTGTCTACTAATCCTATTTATGAAATACTTAGCAGTGTGCTGGCCCCTAAGATTGATAAGAACTCTTCCCTGGAATAACTTGGGACCCCACGGGCCCTGTGGGCTCTTTAGCACCATTCCTGTGCCCATTGAGTTTTCAAGACCGACATCACTATTACTGTCGGACTCTTGGGAGGAAGAGCTGCCATCCACGTGAGGATGCCCGCCCACTCCACACCTCCACACCTACTGCATCAGTCTTGCAGCTCCTTCCTGTTCAGGCAAGCCCACCACGGGAGCCGAGCCTGTGCTGTGCAGACCCCAGTAGAGCCATCCACAGCTAGCGAGATGCAGAAGTCATCACAGAGAGCCTATATGCAGACTGTTCCATACTAGACAGTTCTGTCCCCACTGCTAAACCTAGAGAAATGGCTCCACAAATGGCCCACATTGCATGAGGAGCCCTAGGGAATTCTACCATGCACCTCACAAATGAGAAGAATAGTCACTGTCTGTATTGTAACCCCAGTGTAAACCTCACTCCCTTGCTTGCCCAGCTTGAGCCAAGTACTGTGCAGTTCATGGAAATAATAAAGGCCCAGAGAACCCACTAAGGAAGACAGGCATGTAAAGCAATATTTATGACAAATACCTGGGGTAGGGCATGATGAGAGAAATGTCCTTGGGCTCAGTCAGCTCATGGTCTGGAGGGGAGTGTATTGGGAACACTGGGTAGGAGCAGCATAGGTCACCCAGCTGTGGTCAGGAAGCAGCAAATGGCAGGAGGAAGGGGCCAGGAATGAGGTATAGACCCCAGGAATCCCCATCACTCAGGCCCTGCAGTGTCCTTTCCTTCTAAATACTCTGCCACCTCCCAAAACATGTCATCAGCAAGGGACCAAGCCTTCACCTCATGAACCTATGGGGGCATTTCATGTTCATACCATAAGGGTGACAAAGAAGTTAGGAGCCAGGCTCCCAGAGACACCAGCCTGGGAAGGAAAGTGCATGCTCTGCTTCTCTCCGCTGGGGCCTCATTTGACAGAGTGCCCTGTGAGCAGGTGGCAGGTAGGTGTCTGTAGTTTGACATGGAGAGGACAAGGCAGGTGCCTCGGTGCTGCCAGGTAGAAAGGCACACTGCCTGTGCATGTGTGTCTGGAGCAGTCCAGGCACATGTTGGGGAAGCCCAGAACTCGCTGGATGGGAACACATCCATCTAAAGCACTCTGAACCCAGTTCATAAAACCATGGGTCAATATTTTTAAAGTCACATAACTAATGAGCTCTGCCAGACTCAACAGACCGCATCCCAGTGGGTGATAAGACAAGTGTTAGCGCAGAGGAAACAGCCGGGCGGGAAGAGGCTTTCCTTAATCTGTTGGGTTTCGTGTTTATAGTAGAACAGCTGCCCTTGGACAAGAGTATTCATTTATCAGGTCACCCACAAAGGAGGTTTAGTTACTATGCTTGCCCTGTTTGGGTTTAAGTAATAACGGTCTACAGACAAGTAAAAATGTGATGAGGGCAAGTTCAGTAGGTCCCATCAGGCCTGCAGAGGCTGTCTCAGGTTCTGACTGCCAAGTCTGTGTGCCTTTGTCCAGCAGGAATAAGCAGAGAGAAAGCTGTGGAAACCCTAGCCTAAAAGACCCTAGCCTAGCCCCAAAGAGCTCCATTTTCATCCTTTAAAAGTGTGTATTGTCTTTCACTCAGCATTTCTGTGAAACAACAGCAAAGTGTGATTCTAGTGTGCTCATCTGGTCCCTGAACATTTCATCAGCATTCAGCTGGTCTCTGGGATTCCCGAAACTATTCAGGCCTAGATCCCCCACACCATCCTTCCCAAGGCTTGGAGTCTGCAGAGGGAACTGGGCAGAGGAAGGGGAAGAGCCAGGCCACATTGGTAAGCCCTCATCGACTCCCTTACCAGTCTGGGAAAGGAAAGGCAGTGACTGGCTAAGCACTGTGAGTCCTCACTTCCAGCAGAGATCCCGTCACCCCCTGAGTCCTGTACTGAGATACCAGAGGTGCTGTCTCAGTCCTGCTAGCTTCTTGTGGGTTCAGTGACACAGATGGGTCCAGGCTGTACCTGGAGGCACCTGTCTCACTGTGAGGTCTTATCTTACTCTCTATTGTCTTGAGGGGAGAACAGCATGTGCATAACTAAAAGATGCTGGTCTTTGTAAGCAAAGAAGTAATCTCTGATGAAAATTATTTAAAGCATAGAAGTGTACACCTGTAATACCAGCACTCAAGAGGCTAAAACAAAAAATTTGCCACAGGCTTGAAGCTAACCTGGTTTATGTAGTGTAGCAAGTTCCAGAAAATCTGGACTATATGGTTAAGACTATCATCACCAATAATATATAATAATTATATTATTATAATATTAAAAAGTCGGTAGTGGCTGCTTTCTCTCTCCTAGTCACTGTTCAAGGTACTAGGAAATGAGGCGGTTTGCTGTCTGAGCCACCCCCGTTAGTGGTAGTAGGCAGCTGTGGCTGGCCCCAGGAGCAGGAAGAGCAGGAAAATCACAAGTAGACAGGTGGAGCCCCAAGCCAGGGCTGCTGGAGACAGAGCAGGTGAGTGAGCAAGCTTACATGGGCACCACTGAGAGTTGACCCGACCATGGTTTGTCCGTGAACTGATGGGGTTGGAGCGAAGCAAGGATGCGTGTAGAAGCTGCACTCCAACCTAAGTGTGTCTGGCTCCAGGATGCCCTTCGCCTGTACCTTGGACTTCTGGTGAAAAATTAGGGCTGTTGGTTCCCTAATGGTTTTCCAAGTGCTGCTCTTTCTAGGAAGCTTATTTTAAACTCTACCTCCATGCTTGGTGGAGCTATAGCTTACTCAGATATAACCTTAAATGTCAGCAAAGCCACAGAGAGGGCGAAAAGTAAGAAGGATCATCTCCCTTTTACCCTCCAAAGACTGAAGCCTGTGGACATGGCCCTGGGCAGTTCACCCAGTGGCTTGCTGACTTAGACAGCTCTGACTGTGTCTCTATGCCAGGATGCTCCTCCCATCTGTTCTGGTCTTCCCCAGGGCCTCAGACCAGCAGATGGAAATCAGGCCATGCTTGGTTCTGGATCTGTTGCAGGTGCAGTGTACATTGTGGGAAGGGGAATGAGGCAGAGCAAGCAGCTTGATTTCACTCATCCCAGGGTTCCCTCCACTAATATTCCTCCCTAGAGACACTCAGGTTCCTCCCACAGCCTCTGCAGGCCTGGTCTTGTATTGCCCAGACAGAGATCACTTCAGAAGGGACACTCAGTACTTCTAGTGTCCTCTTGATTGGATGGAACCAAACCATGCTGGGACACAGGCCATCCCCCAGACCCACAGGAGCAGCCCCACCATGCAAACTCAACAGTGCCCTGCCTCCAGCTTGGGGTGGGCTCCCTAGCTAAGCTGATACACAACCCTGCTGGGTAGAGGGGAAGACAAAGTAACATTGAATACAAAAAGAGTTTGAGGGTCTAGGCCGAGGAAGGAGGGAGCAGAGGCCCTGCAAGCATTTGTATCTTATGTGCCATCCCAGAGCAGGGTTCTCCAAAGAGAATAGCTTGTACCTCCTTCCCACTTAGCACAGCCCCCCCCCCCAAGTCCAGAAAGCCTGGTGAAGCCAAAGCTGTAGGACTTGGTGGTACGCCACCCAGATCTGGGCCCTGCCACAGTCTGGCTCTAGTCATCTTCTGTAGCCTCTGAGACTCAGTTTCCCTCTGTGCACATTAAGACCTACAGTTTCTCCCTGGGAAAGGACTCTGGGCTGGATGAGAAAGCACAGAGAGCTTGGCTGCGCTCTCACCATCAGGGGACTCACCGCTCCAGGGTGGCCTTGGAAAAAGGGGCCGCTCCCCACCCTACCCCACCCCCAGCAGCCCACACAACAGCACTTTTGATAAAGCTGAACAGCCTGAGCTCCCAGCTGTACCTGGCTCCTCCTCTCTCCTCTCTAGCTATCTTGTAGTCAGGTGTGTATGAGAGAAGCTGTGTGTTTAAAACACCCTTCTCCCTTGAACACCTTCATACCCAAATTCTAGCTTTAAAACCAAAGTTGATCCCTCCCAAAGTCAGAGGTGACTTTTGTTTCCCTGAGCTTATCCAAGCTCTGCTCCTGGTTGAGGTGCACAGGGTCAGCCTCCTTTCCTTGGGTATAAGAGGGAGCCCTGGCCCTGGCTAGAGTCTGAGCAGGGCCAGAAAGCTGTTGCAGTGGCTCCCTGAGGTGATGTGCTTCTGTGTGCCTTGGCCACACCTCCTCTAACCAGTGCTTCCAGCTTCAGTGGAACTAGAGAAAGGCGTGTGTGTCAACATCATAAAAGAGCCAGCAAGGCCCAATTACCCTTCACTGCAAGGCCACACGGCACACCGCCTGGTTCTGCTTAGGGGCCAGAGTTGTTGCCCACGTGCAGGCCTGCCCCGTGCCTCTGTGTGCAGAGCTAAGCCTTGGGAAGAGCAAGGCTTCGTGGCTAGTTTTATGCTGACAAAGGGCTTTCAGTGCTGTCAAACGACTGAATAGTCCCTTCCCCCTCCCTCCCACAGCCACTGGGCCTCCCTTTGGCAGGGCCAGAGGGCTGCACTTGGACGCCTAGCCTCTGGAGACTTCCTTTTGAACTAGAAAAACATGGCTCAAGCATGCCTCACTGCAGCAGGGCTCTGCCTGCTGAACCTATAGAAAGGCCTGGAGTAGATTCAGTCCCACAGACTAGAAGACCTGGCTCTGGCCTCACCCACAAGGCCTGTTATGTCTGGCTCCAGAGACCTGCTCCTCTGGGGTTTTCCATGCCTGTGAACTAGGCCCCATTCATTACCCTGTGGTTTCATGGGAACGTCCAAAATGTTGAACAGGTTGCAGGGAGCCCAAGAGGAAAGGGGTCAGTGAAAGGCCCTTGCTGTGACGTGGGGTGTCCCTGTGGTACAGCCATGGTGGGTGCCTTGTCAGTGTGCTACTGCCTCTCCTCCCCAGCACCCCTCCCATTCCCCTGAAGCTTGGCCTGCAGCAGCAGCAGCAGCAGCGGCGGCGGTGGCAGCGGTGGCAGCACTCCCCTTCCCCCCCTCCAGGCCTCTACTTTCCAGCTCTCTAGCCACCAGCTCCACCCTGGCCTGGCCTCAGAGGGAACTGCAGCAAGACCTCTAAAGTTTCCCACCCCCAGCAGCCCTCAATTTAGTACTGATCAGACCACTGACTTCCTATCACGCCCCATTCCCTTCAGTTTCCACCACACTACACTCAATTTGGGGCCGCTGAGAGAGCAGCGGATCTCCTGTGAGGGTGGCTGCTGTCTTCCCACCTTGGGCTGCCCAGCTATAGAGAAGAGTCATGCTCTAGCACACAGCTCCTGTGAGAGCCCAGCAGCTGCCTTCACAGCTACTGAGGAGCCCAAGGGCTCCTTAGCCAACAGTGAGGAGGTGCCCATGTGGGGGAAATTTGGTTTGCAGAAGAAATGAATTTGAAACTAGCTGGGAGCAATTCTTATCACATTTCCATGTTAGCAGTTTTCACCAAGAGCTAATTGAACAATCTCTGTGAGTGGCCTAATTCCATTAGCATGAGATTCCCACAAAGTTGACAAGTGCCCTGGTGGCCGAGGTGGAGAGGCTCTTCTGTCTCACACTTGGTTTTGAGAATGGATGCAGTTTCAGGTTTCAGCAGCAGCCAGACAGATGCTCAGCTCTGGCCCTGTAGACTTCAGTCTTGGCCCCTCCGCTCCAGATCACTTCTGAAGCGACTCTGCAAGTATTCTGGGTCTGAAAGGGCTGGGATGAGTTTCTCTTCTGGGTTAGAGGTAAAATGGATCTGAGGGTAAAGCGTCCCATAGACCTCACCTCTCTTTCCAGGCAGCATTGAGAGGCCAGATACAGAGGAGTAGAAACTATGAAGGCAAAGTCTGAGGAGGATGAGTCTGGACAGGGCCTGCCCTCAGCACTACATCCCCAAAGTCAGTACCAGCATCTCACTGTTCTGTCAAGAAACTGAGTTCTAGGGTCAGAAACAGTGGCTGCCCTGGGACCTGTTTCTGTCCTCGTGCCACAGTGAAGTGGCTGTTCCTAGTGGGTACAGTGCCTCCTCTTCTCTCCACTGCCCAGTGGGCTCGACAGTTCCAGGAACCGTGCTCTGGGGTTACCCATCTGCCCTCTGCCATCGTGCTAGATGAGGGGCCCAGAGAATGTACCATGTAGCTTCTTTGTCCCTGACTGGCTATGAGACTGAGCAACGGTCCTCTTCCTGACAGCTGCAGCATGGTGTCAAAGGTGAATGCTGTAACCTCTAGAGTCTATAAGGGAACAGCATCAGCTGCTATGAACTACCCTTTCCACAGGGAGCATGGTCAGGACAGAGGTTGTAGACCTACAAGGCCCTCCCTCTGCACTGACCTGGGAACTCAGCCTGTTCTACAATGAGACGTAAGATGGTGACTCTTCCCTCCTCTCCTCTGGGCCTGCTGGATGGCTTCCTGCAGGCTCTCTCATAGCATGAGCCCTTGCCTCCTAGAATACCTTCAGCTTGTCTAAAAGTAATAACAAGGCCCCTGGCTCCTTCCTTCTGTCACTGACTCACACCAGAACTGAGTGGAGCATTGCCTGCACCTGCCCTATCACCCACTCCTCCCTAATTTTCTAAACCATACCCCCAGCCCCACCACCTGGTGGCTTGCCTCTACGTGCCAGCCTCAGGAGCCCTTCCCTCTGCCTCTACAGCTTTACACAGGGCAGCCTGCTGCAGCTCCTCCATGTCCCTCTGCCTGGTTCTACATCTACCCTCTCTGTCCGAGCTCCTGAGGGCCAGTGCATGTGCCGTGCCCACTGGCTCGCTCAGCCCTGTACTGCCCCTCATTGTCTCAGCCCCCAGCCCCAACTACTCACACAGATCCCAAGTGGGGTTCAAGCCTGTGCCCTCAACTCCGACCTTCTACCTGGAGCTTTGTGTTTCGTTCCTGGGTCCTTGGCATCCGTCCCTTGAATTGACTCCTGCTTGTGAGGGCGCCTCCCTGTGGAACACCCGTGGGCAACTTAGAGAAGGGCTTAGGCATTCTGACTGTGTCTGAGGCCACTGGCCCCAGGAGCACAGACTGATGCTTAGGGGCACAGGGCTTGGAGCAGGTCACTTCCCTATTTGCACATTAAGCTCCTCCTACCCAGAAAGATAAGAGTATTGTAGGGCCATAGGAGAGGTGGTACCCAGGGTAGAAAAGATGAGTAAGAAATCCAACAAAGGGATAGCTAGCTCGAAAGGTTGAGGCCTGCCAGCCATTGCTATTGTAAGTAACTCTGCTGCTATGTATTAAGGAAGTGGTACTCAGTAGATGGCTTAGGGCCTGTAGAGAAAAGACTGGAAGACTTAGTGCCCCAAATTATTAGCATGCCTGGCAGTGAGTATTAGGGAGTAAGAAGCTCCTGGGAACTAAACAGAAAGGGCAATAGTGACAGGGACCCAACAGTCCTACCTCCTAAACTAAGCCATATTTCCCAGGAGTCCTTCGCTCTGTGCAGGCTGGTGAATATTCACTCTGGGACTAGCACCTGTACCACTAGGGATGAAGATGAGATACAGCCTAGGACTGAGATGCAATCATGGAGGCCAGGTGCTATAGTGGGGACGAAGAGGACGCTAAGAGAGAGCTCTTCGTGCTATCTTCCACACTGATAGCCAAAAAGGACATGAACAAAGAGCAGCCCTAGGACTCTGGTTCATGGGAACATAAGATGAAAGGGCAGAAGCCAAAAGGGCCTCGGGACGTCAGTAGGGCCAGAGTAGGATGGAGCAGGGACGGAGAGTGATGCAGTCCAAACACACATAAGGCATACCACATTGTTACCAGGGAGAGCAACTGCTGGTCTTAAACAGTGGTTCCTGCTGGAAGGGGTATGACCCTGTTTTGTGTGAAGGCAACAGAGAAGCAGGAGATGATGACCTGGACTACAGTGATGACAGTGTGGGAGGAGAGCAAGAGAAGCTTCTGGAAATCTAACCCAGATCCTAGAATTGGACCATTTGAGCAACTCCTTTTTTTTTTTTTTAAAGATTTATTTATTTTATACATGTGAGTGCACCACCATTGCTCTCTTCAGACACACCAGAAGAGGGCGTCAGATCCTATTACAGATGGTTGTGAGCCACCATGTGGTTGCTGTGAATTGAACTCAGGACCTCTGGAAGAGCAGTCAGTGCCCTTTACCACTGAGCCATCATGGCCTGTTGCTCTTTAAAAGAAAAAAAAAAAGTAATAGCCAGGACAGGTACCCAGACAGAGGAGGTCTAGCGCAGCCAGGGTAGACACACTGTAGTCTGAGTGGTACTTACTTAAGGCCAGGAACTCGATCACTGATTTCTGATTGGTTAGCATGCCTGCCTTCCTCAGAGGCTTCTCACCTAACCACTGTCTGATCCATGTGAGGAAGCTGAGGCAGGAGGATCATAAGTTTCAAGCCAGTCTGAAAGCCCCTATATAGAGAAAGACACAGTCTCAAAAAATTTATGTAACTAGTAAATAATAAACACATTTGGACACAAGTAAATAAACATGGCCCAGTCTGGGTCCTTGGGTGGTGGGGTGCTATGTCCAGCAGCTCCCTCTCATACGTTGTGTTGAGCATACCCACTTCCTAAGGTAAAGAACGCCTATAATAATAATAAATTGGCAGGTCATGTACATTTGATTCTGAACCTTTCCCTTTAAGTGGTATTAGCACAGTTTTGGGCAGAAGCTGCCTTTCCTATGGAATGTGCATCTCTGGTGTGTGTGTGTGTGTGTGTGTGTGTGTGTGTGTGTGTTGATTGTTGCTCACCAGGACATGAGGACATGAAACCCTGTCTCAGCTGTTCCCTGGGATGAGAAGCAGCAGAGCTTCCCCCTCATCCCCAGGCCTTGCAGGCCCTGACAGCAGGTAGGGACTGCTTCGAGCGAGGGCTGCAGAGCTTGCACCATGATGTCCTGGCTGACAGCCTCTTGTCACAGCACAGTCCCACCCAAGACCTCCAGAGTTGTGGGGCCCCCGTAGCTCAGGGCTCCAGATGCTCAGCAGATGCCAGGCCTGGGACTGAGGCCCCATCTCTGAGGACTTGGCTTGCTGTTCTGGAAGGTGATCCTGGCTGTCAGCCATTCCTGAGCCCCTATTTAGAGCAGTTGTCAGGCAGTTGCTGGGCTCCAGCTAGCTCCCCATCCCCAGCAGGGCTGAGTGATCTCATGCCTGTGCGATGCTGTCGCTGGGGGAGGAGGTGCCCTAAGACTGAAGGCAGGTGCCCAGACGAGAAGAGTCTAAGCCATGGCAAACCAGACAGCCCTCAGCCACTTTCCCAGTTCTATACCCCAATGTGCTCCAGCCTGGTTCATTTGCCCTGGGGTAGCACAAGGCATCATTTGAGTTTGGCTGCAAGCTTTTGTAGGAAGTTTGCCCCTTTCCCCACAAGAGAGGAAAGGTCAGTTCGATAAGCTCACTAACCAGAGACCCCAGAGCCAACTAGTTCACACATAACCCTCACCCAAAGGGAGCTTTGGCTGATGAAACAGCAACTGGGACCTCAGGGACCCCTGGACTTTGGGCCACAATTTGTAAACTCTGGGGCTGTTCTTGCCCAGAAGCTCTTGAGTTCTAAGTTGCTTTTGCCACGTCCCAGGACTGGAAGGGAAGAGTCTGATGGCCCCCTGCTGATCACTGTGAGAACTGCACAAGGTAGACATGCCAGGAAGAGGGGCCTTTGCTAGCTAGCCCCAGGTGAGAGGGGATCTGTGCATCCCTCCGTGGGTGACTAGCCCCACAGGGACTCTTAAGCTCAGTGGAGCTCTGGCTGCTGCTGGCTTGGCCAGTCTCGGCCTGTCGGTTCTGGGTCTTCTAGATCCTGGGCCTCCTGGGAGTCAGGGAGCTCCTGGGCCAGAGCATCTGCTGGGCCCTTTGTGCTGTGCACATGCTTGCTCCTTTCCCTTCCACTTGCAGGATGAGAGGATTTTAAGGACAAGGTGTGGGGAAATGGTCCCCACACCACCCTAGAACACTAATGAGCCTTATTCGCACCCAGAAGTGGGAACTTACTACTGTGCATCCTCTTGGTTGGTGACAGGATTTAGGTTAATGCTTTGCTCTTGCCAATCTGTTGTGAAGAATTCCTAGGCTGATGTCTTAACTCAGAGGGAGAGAAGAAATGAAGGTCAGATGGACAGGGAGGTAGAGAATGGACAGATGGACAAGAGCTGCTAATGGAAATGGGACCCACACACACCAAGGTGCTTGAACAAGGCCAGCCTATGCAACCAGAGTCATGGTCAGAGTTAGACTGCCCTTCTTTTCTCAAGGTCTTGGGCAGCTTACGGGCTGTGTGCATGTCCAGGGAGGATAAGTAGTAGGGTCGCGGTCCCTGAGGAGCTGCTTGCCTGGGCTTCTCGTGCCCATTTCCCATAGCGGCCCCTCCTTCACCCCACCTCTCTCTTCTCCCTACATGAGCTCATGAGGAACAAAGCAGAAACGTTCCTGTGGACCAGGAGTCTGGCTCATTCCAAAAAGTCTCTGACCTCTAGGTTGGGGTATGGCTCTGCCAGCCTTATCCTCTCAGTCCTGCTGTGGGGCCCTGCTGCCACCTGCCGGCCTCACTTACAAACTGCAGCTCAACCTTGGGATTACAAGGAAGAGACTGTGTGCTCTGGTCCACAGGACTCTGAGACTGCACAGAGAGAAGGTCTGGAAACATGCCCAAGTCCCCATAGAAATACCTGTTGAGTAGTCAAGTTCCCAAATGTCAGAGCATTTGTGTAACAGTCTGAGCAGGGACAGACAGCATGCCAACACTCTGGAGGCTGAGGCAAGATGAAGGACTATCAGATATGTTAGCCATTTGTGTGGTTGATGGGAAGAAAGGAAAGCACCACTGTGTCTTGGACAGTTGTTATTCCTGCCTAATGTCTGGCCCAGAACACGTTTCCTCTGCCTTTGCACCAGCCCTGTGATCAGATGTTAGCATTGTCTTACTTTGGGAAGGAAGAACAGGAGAGGTCTGTGATTCACCAGAGATCCCACAACAAGAGTGTGGTAGAACCATTACTCAAACTGTGTTTCAGAGACTCGTTGGTCAGTGATGGTGATTGTCAGGTACTGATAAGCACAAGAAGAGATTGGGTACTGAGATGAAGGGTGGCAGCCTAAGAAGCTCTGACTACAAACTAGTGAGCAACACAAAGGCTTCTCTTCTTGAGCTGAGTCTAGTGAGCCCATGACAGGAGCCAGGTGTGCACAGATCCTCATGATAGGAGCCAGGTGTGCACAGGTCCTCATGACAGGAGCCAGATGTGCACAGGTCCCCATGACAGGAGCCAGGTGTGCACAGGTCCCCATGACAGGGGCCAGGTATGCACAGGTACTCATGACAGGAGCCAGGTGTACACAGGTCCCCATGACAGGAGCCAGGTGTACACAGGTCCCCATGACAGGAGCCAGGTGTGCACAGGTCCCCATGACAGGATCCAGGTGTGCACAGGTCCCCATGACAGGATCCAGGTGTGCACAGGTCCTCATGACAGGAGCCAGGTGTGCACAGGTCCCCATGACAGGAGCCAGGTGTGCACAGGTCCCCATGACAGGAGCCAGGTGTGCACAGGTCCTCATGACAGGAGCCAGGTGTGCACAGGTCCTCATGACAGGAGCCAGGTGTGCACAGGTCCCCATGACAGGAGCCAGGTGTGCACAGGTCCCCATGACAGGAGCCAGGTGTACACAGGTCCTCATAACAGGAGCCAGGTGTACACAGGTCCCCATGACAGGAGCCAGGTGTACACAGGTCCCCATGACAGGAGCCAGGTGTGCACAGGTTCCCATGACAGGAGCCAGGTGTGCACAGGTACTCATGACAGGAGCCAGGTGTACACAGGTCCTCATGACAGGAGCCAGGTGTGCACAGGTCCTCATGACAGGAGCCAGGTGTGCACAGGTCCTCATGACAGGAGCCAGGTGTGCACAGGTCCTCATGACAGGAGCCAGGTGTGCACAGGTCCCCATGACAGGAGCCAGGTGTGCACAGGTTCCCATGACAGGAGCCAGGTGTACACAGGTACTCATGACAGGAACTAGGTGTTCACAGGGCCCCATGACAGGAGCCAGGTGTGCACAGGTCCTCATGACAGGAGCCAGGTGTGCACAGGTACTCATGACAGGAACTAGGTATGCACAGGTACTCATGACAGGAACTAGGTGTGCACAGGTCCCCATGACAGGAGCCAGGTGTGCACAGGTCCTCATGACAGGAGCCAGGTGTGCACAGGTCCTCATGACAGGAGCCAGGTGTATACAGGTCCTCATGACAGGAACCAGGTGTACACAGGTACTCATGACAGGAACCAGGTGTGCACAGGTACTCATGACAGGAGCTAGGTGTGCACAGGTCCTCGTGACAGGAGCCAGGCGTGTCCAGATCCCAGCTAGTGGGGCCTTCACTGAGCCCCTTGTAGAGAGAGCTCAGCAAACAGGCACCTGGACAGAGCAGAGGCACACTTCTTCACAGCAGGTCCCTCCTGGAAGGAGGAACATTCTCCTTCTATATGTCTGATTTTCCTCCTAAGAGCTTATCTAGATGGCAGATCTGACCAAGGAACACTAAACCTCCAGGAGAGGGATTGCTCCCAGGTTCCCAGACACTGCCAAACTCTTAGAGCTGCCTCGGTGGGAAAAGCCTAAGGCTTGACATGCGGCTTGGGGTGTCTCCTCTAAGCTGAACAAGGTCTCTGATGGCTTTTGCCTTCCCAGGGAGCAAGCTTTTTCCATGCAGAATATGCTGACTATAGTAGTATCAGGATGTGCACTCCCTTCCTGAAAGGCTTCATGTTCAGTCCACTTATCTCACCAAGGGAGCCCCAAGGCTGGGTTAGAGGAGAATACCATGAACCCTGCCTGCCCAGGATTGAAATGTAGGTAACTAACTTCAGGGCTGGTTGATGCTATCTCCTGCTTTGCCTGGCTTCCCAGTCTTCACACACTCCCTCCGTCTTCCGTCAGTCTCCACTTCTCACTAGGGCCTTGACAAGTCTCATCTTCCTAGTTAGAGCTTTATCCACATGTGCTTAGTCACAGTGATTCCGATTACACTGAGTGACAGCTCTTCTTACACGTGAGCCCAGGGGGAGCCCAGCCAGTCTTTCCACCAGAGATCTTTACTACACACCATCTCTGGACCAGGCATGACCTGAGAGCATCCACATTTAGTGAGAAATGAGACAGGAGACCACACACACATTCACAGACTAAAAGAGAAAGTCATTGACAGTTTGACTCTGGGAAAACCTGATCATGAAAATGAAAAAGAAAGAGCTAGAAGAACCAGTTTGATCGGTCACAGGAAGGTTTTTACACTTAGAACTAAGGTGTAAGAGAACCAGCTGACAAAGACCTTGGGATGGGGCAGTGTCCCCTAGTCACTGTCTGTCCTCCACAGGCTTGTGGAGGAGTTCATGCTCCTGGCCAACATGGCAGTGGCCCACAAGATCTTCCGCACCTTCCCTGAGCAGGCCCTGCTGCGCCGGCATCCCCCACCACAGACGAAGATGCTCACTGACCTGGTGGAGTTCTGTGACCAGATGGGGCTGCCCATGGATGTCAGCTCCGCAGGGGCCCTAAATGTGAGTGCTGGTGGGTGGTGATGGGAAGCCTAGATGAAAGCCTAGAAGTTGGGCTGGTGGTGACCTGTCTGCCCCCATGTAGTCACTCCCTGTTTAGCCAGGTCTCCCCTGCAGTGGAGAAGATGGCTTCCACTAGGGGTAGGCTCTATTATCAAGTCATCCCACAGAAAGGAGATGTCCTGCCCATGTTGCAAGTGTACATGGGTGGGAAATGGGCAGAGGATCCCTCTAATCAAGAGAGCTAGCCTACTGGGTAAGTATGAAAGATCTCAGGCCCACTGTATGACAAAGACTATGGGTCATAGCTCTTGTACCCTGCAGGTAGTCAACATGGCCCATAGCCTGGGAACCCCTCTCTACTGTCCCCAAATTTGGGATCACATGGTTAGCAGTAATGTTCCCAAGCCTGTTCCCAAGCCTGACCATATTTCATCCAGGTCTCTGGGCTTTACTTCTAGAAAAGCCTGACTAAAACATTTGGAGATGACAAGTACTCTCTGGCCCGCAAGGAGGTGCTCACCAACATGTACTCGCGGCCCATGCAGGTAAGGAGGGCCACACTAGTCCTGATCCCAGTAGTGTCCACAACTGTGGCTGGCAAGCACCATGTGTACATAGCCCACTACTGTCTCGCTCTGTTCTGGGATCTGCGGACAGAGAGGAGCTGAGGAACACTATCTCGCAAGAGAAGCTGCAGTCACACCCGGGACAGGCAGGTGCTGAGCTCCAGAAGAAATCTATCCTCTATGCTGAAAAGCATGCTCCATCCCTCAGGATCTGTATGGCCTGTGATTGCTAGAGACCCCAGGCAAGAGAAAAGGTATCCACCTTTACTGTAGCTTCAGTCTGCCCAGGAGAATCAGCCTGTTACAAGCTTAGGCCCATGTCCCCAAGCAAGTGACAGCTATGAGATAGATAGATGGGCTGGCTCCTAGCAGCCTGTCACAGCCCTCCGGCCAACACTGCAGTCCTTGCAGGGCCTAAGCATCCTTGGGATGGGAGCCATCTGAGTAGATTGACAGGTCAATTGGAGCTACAGGTACTAATGGGGTCAGCTGTGGGCCCCAGCACTTGCCAGGGCAGTGGCAGGCCATTTTTCAAGGGTCAGTCACTCTGAGCAGATTCAATCTGTTCGTAAGAATCAGATAGCCTCAGCCAGCCACAGCTGATTTATTTCCTGATAACTCCCAGCTCTGCTAGAATGGAGCCATCAGGGCCATTTGGGGACTTGGCTGCCTGTTCCCTGCTCCCAATCTCCACTGCCTGTTCCCCACCCTACCACCTACCCTCGTGTACACAGGACCCTAGGCGGTGCCCTGTGGGGTGCTTCTGATGGCAAGGACTAAGTGGCAAGTGACAGGGACAGATCAGGGCATAGCAACAGCAGCACAACAGTGAGGAGTGAGGCCTGGTTCCCAAGAGAACTGCTGAAACAGGACACGAGCTATCCCAATGGTCTCTGGCCACTGCAGAGAAGCCATGATTCTTGGCCTGCCCAGAGATAGCTACACTGACCAAGGAGGAGCCTGGGCCCCGTTTCCTCCTCGCCCTAGCCTTTCAGAGGAACCGAGCCACCACTGAGCACGAAGGGAAATGTGACTTACTCTGAGGACTATGCCCTCTTTCTCCAGCAGCTCCCCCAGATGTAGCTCAAGATCCAGCAGGGCTGTGTGAATTCTAGGGCTGTGTGCATGGAGTGACCTGTGCAGCATTACAGATGAGAAGGCTGCCACTTGGCCAGGCACTCTGGAGCTTTCAAAGAAGTGACCATCCTTCTGGGCAACAGCTGCTGATTCCAAGTCTAGGACAGGGCTGAGGCCAGACTGTCGGGTTGTTCTGAGGGTTGCAGCAGCCCAGTGGTTCCTTTGCTCAGATCCCTTAGACCTGCGTGTCACCAGGGACCACAGGTGCAGGCTGGCAAGCTAACAGACTGCCCCCCTGGCTGACGTCTGCTAGAGTAGTGTGAAGTGTGCCCATCAGCCGGGAAGAGATCAGGGCCAGAGGAAATAGGGTTGGTTCAAGCAGAAGCTGAGGACCGTTAGGAGCCTGCTGCTCTCCCTTGGGGGTTGGCATCTTCTTGGGCTGGCCAGGGGCATGCAGCATCCTCAGTTTCTGCTTATGTCTCCAGAAGACAGTTTGCAGCCCTGGGCCAACATGGCCATATGTTTTCCTATCTGCAATCATCTTGACCCAGGGCGGCTGCTCAGACCCTCCTTAGGAATATCAGTCGACAGCAACTCCTCAGCATCATTCCCAGGGACTCAGCAACCATGAGCCTTGAGGAGGAAGAGCCCTTCACAGCTGCCCTGGTGGCTAGTCCCACAGTGTTAGAGGCTACCCAGCATCCTGAGGGCTCCCAACATCCCGTACCCAACAGAGACAGAGCTCTCTAAGCACTCCCAGCCTTGCCCTCATGGACAGAGCCCTCCACATGACTAGCATGGCGTCCGTGGCAGCTGCTGAGATCCCCTTGAGCGGAGTGGCCCTGGCTGGCTTGGATCAGCTGCCTAAAGCGCACAGGGGAGGTGTGTCTCAACCCCGCCATGGGCCAGGCTTGGGTCTCAGCACCCAGCAGACCCAGCCAGGCTTAGTCCCGCTCTCCCTCCAGATGGCACTGTACTTCTGCTCTGGGATGCTGCAGGACCAGGCGCAGTTCCGGCATTATGCTCTCAACGTTCCCCTCTACACGCACTTCACCTCTCCCATCCGCCGCTTTGCTGACGTCATAGTGCACCGCCTCCTGGCTGCTGCTCTGGGTAAGGGACATGACTCTGGCCTGGTCAAGAGTTACCCACTCTCAGAGTAAGTGACCACATTACTGTGATCATGAACGTGCCAAGGGACAGAGAAGCCTAAGTCTGAACACTGTGGATCCACACCCAGACGATGGAAGCTTTAGTGAGACTTATTGCAAGCCTGGGACCATAGGTGGTCCCGGAGCCCTTGCCTCAGCCCCCAGCTGGCCTCAGCCCCCACACTAGCAACTCTGGTCATCTTCTCCCCCAGGCTACAGTCAGCAGCCCGATGTGGAGCCTGATACCCTACAGAAGCAAGCTGACCACTGCAATGACCGTCGCATGGCTTCCAAGCGTGTACAGGAGCTCAGCATCAGCCTCTTCTTTGCGGTTCTAGTAAAGGTGAGGGTGCACCCTGGCCCCTCCTCCCCTTTCCCCTCCCTCCTCTGTATGGAGCACCAGTGCAGGCCCTCCCCGGAGGATGCCATGATGCATTTTTCCTACAGGAGAGTGGCCCCCTGGAGTCCGAAGCCATGGTGATGGGTGTCCTGAACCAAGCTTTCGATGTGCTGGTGCTGCGCTTTGGGGTACAGAAGCGCATCTACTGCAATGTGAGTGTCCCTGGTGTGCGTGGGAGGCGTGTACCTACAGCAAAGCCAATTCCGAAAGGACTTAGCATACTCTTTACCCTGCCATGCCCCGCCTGTGTCTAGTTCCTTGTTGGTGAAATGTGCCCCTGTCCAGAACAGCCCATGACAGCTTCACAGACATAAATGGTGTAATTAAATGAGATCCCTTCTGTCCATGTCCATCAGCTCTGCAGGGCCCACAGATGGCATCCTTTAGCACTGAGCTCCACTGGCATGTGGCAATAAAAGGTCCAGACCCCTGACCCCAAATAGGCCTGCCTGGGACCTGAGCCTGACCCTCACTCAGGCCGAGGGTCAAGTCTGAACTCTTCCCTAAAAAACCTAGGCACTCATAACATAACGAGGATGGCGGGGTGTGAGGCCTGGGATGTTCTTAGAGAAACATAGGAGGAGAGGCCAGAGGATGGCCAGCCCTGCTCTAAACACTGTCCCTGAAGAGAAAGAGGAGGCCTGTCCTGCCTTTGCTTCTTCCCTGGGTGACAATTTATTCAAAGTACTTTTGGTGCCTTCCATAATGTCACTTGGGGGCTTCGCTTTAGCTGCTCAGTGGTCCCCAAGTTACCACCTTGCTTTGAACTCTGCATACATTTGGGGAAGTGTAGAGCCCTGCACTGAAGAGACACAGGCGTCATAAAAGAGGCAGAACAGGAACGGGCCAGGCGCAGCTGGCACTCTGAGGCACCTGTGGAGCAGGCGGGAGTTCAGATCTAGGTCAGCTCTGTAGTTACCTGGCTCTCAGCCTGGTGGTTAGGCCTATCACCAGGAGCCTAGATAGATCTCTTCTCTCCCCTACAGTCACCGCCCTCCCAAGTTGTCCCTTGGTCCTGGGTCACCTTTGGATTCTACTTTGGCCAAACCTCCTAAATCTGGCTGAGGTGGACCAGGGGTAGGGTGGTCCATGTCTCTGGCCAAGAAGGCTGCTGCAGTAAGGCAGCCTGTGCAAAGTTCCCCCCAGCCAGGCAGAAGTAGGCCAGGGCAGAGGAGGCATCTGACGCCCACAGCTGAGGCTCTGGTGTGCACATCCCAGGCGCTCGCCCTGCGATCCTACCACTTCCAGAAGGTGGGGAAGAAGCCAGAGCTCACTCTCGTCTGGGAGCCTGATGACCTTGAAGAGGAGCCAACACAGCAGGTCAGTCCCCTACTTGGTCCCGAAGCGAACCTTCTATCTCGGGCATGAGCCGCCAGGTGCTCACGTGCCCCTCAGTTCCCCCAGCACCATAGGCTCCCCTGTGGGATTCCAGGTTCCCCAGCTGAGGCCCACGCCCAGCTTAGACTGCGGGTTCTGTATGGGAACACTCACTGTGGCAGGGGTCTCAGCCATCCTGCTGCAGCGGCCCTAACGCAGTCCCTCGTCCACCCTTCCCCAGCCGTTAAAGTGTTTTCATTGAAACTTCATAACTCTAGGTTTGCTGCTATTATAAATCATAATGTGAATTTTTTGGAAATAGAGGTTTGCCAAAGAGTCTCGAACAACAGGTTGAAAACTGCCGCTTTATAGGTAGATAGGTGCTGTCCCTTTCCCCTGAACAGAACTTTTCAGAATTTTTGAGAAGCTAATAAAAGCTTCTTATATCCCTCTTGTTCCAAAGGCTGGCCCAGCCCAGCCTGTTCTCTTGATTCTTGTGAATGGTCACTGAATAACGAATGTCCACGTGGTGCCGTCTAGCCTCCCGGTTCTCCCCAGACCCCAGAGCCCCACTTACAGATCGGCAGCAGAGGCTCAGGGCAGTCGCTGAGCCTCAGCGGTCAGCTGGCACTGATCGCAGGCCCTTCCCTGCCTGTCCTCCCCATCCCTGGCTCTGCTACAGGTCATCAGCATCTTCAGCCTGGTGGATGTGGTCCTGCAGGCAGAGGCCACAGCCCTCAAGTACAGTGCTATCCTGAAGCGACCTGGCCCCGAGCACTCCCTGGGCCTGGAGAAGGAGTCAGATGAGGAGCCTGAGGACTGAATGCCCGCCCAGCCCGGCCTGTGCCCACCCTGCCCTGCTGGCTTTTAGGAATAGGACCTTTTGACACCAAAGGGGATTTTTAATTTGGTTTTTAACAACTCAGGGGTTTGTTTTTATTTTTTATTTTCATTTTATTTTACTTTTGCAGCTCAGTTTTTAAATGAACTGGAAGGTTAGGGGGTCAGGGCAGGGAATGCTGAGGCCTGGCCAGAGCTTCCCTGAGCAGAGAGAATCCCAGTCCTCCTGGGCAGGCAGCCCCGCTTCTACCAGGCGACCCACTGCCCTTCCCTGCCCAGGAAATGGGGGGTTTCAGCAAATCAGTGTCATGGAATAAAATCAAGTGTGAATTGCTGTCTGTGTAGACGCCATGGGGAAGCATGGCAGCCGGGTGGCCTGTGCACCAAGGGCAAGGGGTCCCTAGGAGCCACCTCACAGCTGAGCTGGGGTCATCGGCTCAGGACCTTCCTGCCGGCTCCAGGGTGATTCACGAGCCATATGTGGCAGATTGATGCTGCAGCCTCCTTCTAGCTGATTAAAAATGTAATTAGTATGCACAGCAGGGGGCTGCCAGTCACCCTGTGCATAGCTGTGGCCCTCCCTCCTCGCCCTTCCTCTCCATTGCCAGCCCATGGGATGTGGGGAGTGGGACTACCACCTTTCCTTCTTGTATATCCTAGGCCAAAGCTCCCTGGAGCCCTGCTCACAGCTATGATACAGTGGGTACCTCAATACCTGCAGTTTCAGGCATGCACCCTAAAAGCTAAAGGCAGGCCTTCCAGAAGGCAAGAGGACTTGACAGCAGACCCCACCTGACCCAGCCACCTGCTTAGCATCTGAGAGCACTGGGCAGCCTCTTCCTTAGGGAACTGGCGCAGTGTAACAAATTTCACCAAACTGGAAAAGTATGAATTGGCTTCAAAAGAGACTAGAATATAGGATGAAAACCAAAGCAACCACAGCCCAGTTTCCCAGTGCTGCTCCCTGTGGCAGCAGAATTCACAGACCCATCTGATATGGTCATGGTGATTTTCTTCAAAAGAAGATTCTGTGGAGTCCCCCGGCACATTCTTTGCAGTTAGTGACTGGTATGACTCAAGGGGCTCACAGCCCTAGGATGGGCTGTTGTCTGAGGAGAGCCCTGGGCGCCTGGCCTTCTCCAACGCCGTGTCAGCCGCCCACCCCCGGAGTCTCCCCTCTGCTCCCATTCCCAGGCCAACATATGGATGGGCAGATCCGTGAGGGATGGTGGCTTAGCATCTGGGTAAAGAAGATTCTGGTACTTTCCCAGTCCTGGATCTCCAGACTAAAGGCCCATCCCACAAATCTGAGAAGCAGCTAGCTTCTCTGCTGTGCCAAGTGCTTCCATGACCCCTTCACTGCCTCCCACAGAGCCCTCAAGGAATCTGGCTCCAGTACTGGTCCTCTCAGGACACCACCTCCCCACCCCACGAGGAGCAGCTGACAGTGAGGACACATGATGCAGCATGACTTGCTTAGGGGGCAGGTGCTGGACTAGAAGTTTCTACCACAGGCTTGCCCCACCCTCAGGTTAGACATCATGTTACTGAGAACTCTGAGGCCATGGCAGTCCTGGGTTGCCCCCCACCCTGTCTGACACATGGCAATCTCAGGGCTCCATCTGAGCGGGTACAGCCAGTGCGCACCTGGCTAGGACTAGAGCCACCTGTCCTCCTCTGTTGCCTCCCAGTGGCTGAATCGCGTCTCTGTGTGTTTATTCACTTAGTACTCAGTCAGTGCCCTGATGGAACTTGTGTCCATACACCATACGCTAAGGGAAGAAGAGATGACAAGAAATAAAACCTCATCAAAGGAAGTACTCATTCATCCAGCTGTCCAGGACACCTGCCTGCCACCATAGGCTGAAGCACGGGGCATAGAGCAGGCCACTGGCTTTTCCTTGGGGGGTGGGGTGGGGAGCCTTCAGGGCCACAAGGAAGGCAGACAGACACAGTCTCACTGACTGGTGTCTTGAAAAGTTCAGAAGCAGGCAATCAGTGTGTTCCCCGGGAAAGACGAGCAGGCTGTGGGCCCGGCATGGATGAGGGAGTTAAGGCAGGGCTTGTAACCAGCGCTCCCGGGGAGAGAGGCTGACACCCTCCACAGCCCTGCCTAGCAACGAGCCTTGGACAGGACTTCAGTGGGCCTGGCGTGCCGACCCACAGGAAGCTGGAGCACAGAGCACTGGAGGCGTGGTGACCTCGCAGATATCTGCCACAGCAGCCAGTGAGGATGCCCACTGAACCACTGTGCCACATAGCTAAAGCAGCCAGCGAGGCCAGTCCAGGTGAGAGGAGGAAGGCCCAAGAGAGGGGAAAATCCAAAATCCTGGGGTGTGTGGTGTCCCAAAACTGAGGCGGCATGGACATAGTGGGAGCAACAGAGAGCAGAGGGATGGGGCCGGCCTGTGACGGAGGGAGGAGGGCTGGGCCGTGGAGCACCGTTGACTCGAGGAGGGGAAAGTGGGACCTTGTGTGGAACAGCTGGACCGTGAGGAGAGGACGCGCTTCTGCAGAGCATGCAGGGCACTCCACAAACCTCCCAGGAGGCCACGTGGCCGGGCGGTGGTGGTGCACGCCTCTAATCCCAGCACTTGGGAGGCAGAGGCAGGTGGATTTCTGAGTTCGAGGCCAGCCTGGTCTACAAGTTCCAGTGCAGCAAGGGATATACAGAGAAACAACCCTGTCTCGAAAAAACCAAAAAAAAAAAAAAAAAAAGAGGCCAAGTGGGCAGACTGGCAGACTGGGGCTCCAGAGAGGGCATTACAGTGAGTGGGGCAGGGAGCCGGGTCTCCCTCTTTAGAGGTAATCAGTTTCTGAGGAATACAAAACATCCACTCTCACTACCTCCCCAAGACCACCAAAGGTGACAACGAGGCCTGTGTTCAGGGCTTCATTGCGAGGGCAGTGAGAATAGAGGAGGGCGTTACCCTGGAAGCCAAGGATGAGCTAACTGTCCATTAGACTGGAGAAAGGCAGCCACAAGGCCATCAACAACGGACGCTGAGGCGCTGGGCTGCAGGACTGCACAGCATCCAGCAAGGCTGGGCCGCTCTGCGCTGGGGTGGAGGAGGATGGCTACAGGAGCCAGTGCTGCCACTGTAGTAAGTAAACTGGCCTCTTCCCACGCCAGCGGCAGGAGAGCTGCCCCTGCAGAGTTGAGCTGAGGCTGTCTGGGTTGGGGCCGCCAGGCCTGGTGGAATCTCCTGCGCACAGGCCCCCATGAGATGCAGACACCACAGCCCCAGCCCCTCTGCCGCAGGATCTAGTCTGCCCCCAGGCCTTCTGCAGCCAGGCCGGAGATCCCCACATGAAATACAAACTTGGCAGCAGGGGTTCCCCAGTGAGATCCCAGCCAGGTTTGTCATGGGGAATCAGCCTGAGGAGTCCCTAGGGTACTTGGGCTTCTAGTCGCTTTGTGAGTCCTATCTGTAAATAAAGATAGCCAAAGAAACTTCTTTTTAAAAGGAAAATAGGTTCCGTGGAGAAAACAGATTACATGGGGAAAATGAAGTTATCACATTTCCAAGGAAACGAGAGCCATGGAAAAACAAGGACTAGATGCTAGACACGAAAGAAAGGGCTGGGGCTTGGGCTGGAGACAGCTCAGCATGAAGGGTTAGGATCACAACCAAAAGTATAAGAAAGGGCTGGCGAGGTAGCCCAGCCAGTAAAGGCACCGACACTAAGACTGCTGCCACCAGATAGGTCAATCTCAGCACCCACTGATGGAGGGAAGGGACCTGACTGTCATGCGTGGGCCAGAGCTGGGTGGAACGTTCAAAATATCTAAGCTACTATGAGGGCCATCCAGCTGGCTGCTTGGCTGACAGCCTCAAACAACCAAGATTCCAGAGAAGGATATAGTTACAGTCAAATCCCCCTGGCTCCCAACAGCTTACACAACTTACACACACACACACACACACACACACACACACAAAGCTGAGCATGGCAGCTCACACCTGTAATCCCAGCACTTGGGAACCTGAGGCAGGAGGATTGCCATGCATTTGGAGGCCAACCTGGGCTACACAGTAAATACTAATGCAGGCTATGTACTATGTACAAGACTATGTACATATACTATGCAGCAAGACTGTCCAAAAGGAAAAATAAACATTAAAGAGGTAATTAGAATAAACACCCATCATTAACTTTAATGGTATTTAATAGTGCTCAACCCTTAACCAAAAGCCCCTGGGAGGGGTTGGATTCTTTTATGTCTCATACACCTAACAGTAGCAGCAGTGCGCTCAGGATTGAGGAGCAGGCCAGCACCACCAGCTGTGAGAGGCAGCCAGTCTAGAAGGCGCGTGCGTGCCTGAGGGGGCTGGGAAGTGAGGTGGCTCAGAGGTCAAGTCATGGGCGACTCCGGGATTAGATTGGTGCCACGTACACTGCAAACAATCCGTATCTGACTAGAAAAGTGTTGGGGTGTGAGTGGGAAACAACAAACAGTACAAGAAAGAAAAGCCTTGCCCTGGCCTGTCACCTGGCACGGCTGGCAACAGCACTTACATTCTCAGATAAACACTAGGTGAGGGTCTACAAACTGGACCGTGTTGCGAGGATGGGGAGACAGCAGATGAGTAGCCAGTTCACTCTCTTCAGTGGCGAGTTGTGGGGGGCTAAAGATGGCTGCAGATTCATTGCCCACCCCCCACCGCACACCCCGTGCCTGTCCTCGAATCAGGGCCAGCCCTTCAACTGCGAGTTGAGACACAGCAGAAGTGGTGCTGCACTGTCCTGGGCTGTGCCGAGTGGGAGAGCCACAGCCAAGCTGTGACCAGCTCCGAGGCACCTTAGAGGTGTGTTTCCAATCCCCACAAAACCACCCTGTGGTGGTCTTATGAAGGAGACACAAAGCCTCCGTAAGACCCCGTCCAAATTGCAGGTTTGTATCATTTAAAAAAAATATGTTGGTTGTCCAGGGATAGTTCATGACATAATATCAGTGGAAAATATCAGTAGATACAGCTTAAAACTGGAAATGAAGAAATGGTTGTTTTTATTTTGCTGTTGTCTTTCTGAGGGGGGTGTGTGTGTTTACAAATAGTGGTAACTATAAAAAATTTTAAAAACTCAAGGCAGATTGGGGGGACTAGGGAAGTTGCTCAGTAATAAAGTGCTTTCCACTCACAGGAGATGGCTAAAGCCTGCTCCTCAGAACTCAGGCTGAAGCAGGCGGCCCTGGCAGCTGCCTGCAATCCCAGAACTCAGCGGCAGAGATGATGAACTGGTGAACTGACTCAGACTAGCCCGGATCCCTGAACTCTGGCTTCAGACAGAGATCCTGGCTATAAAGTAGAAACCAACCATGGAAGGAATCTACCATCAACTTTGGGACTCCACATTCAAGCACATGCTCGTGCGCGCGCGCACACACACACACACACACACACACACTAATAAATACCGAGAGGGGAAAATAGTTGCCTCTGAGATGGGAAATGCATCTAGGAGCATGGAAGTGCTTTCCCATTTTGTTTTAATAAACCTGCCAGATCCATTTGACACTTTACATCTGTGTATAATTTGGATTTAAAAAACTAAAAGTAGGGGGGAAGCTGTTTATATTTAGCCAGAATGGATCCACAATTGGCCTAAAAGCTTTCCTGTACATTCAGCAAGGAGTGTATTAAACAATCCATTATTCTATAACTAAGATAAAATCCCTGCTCACAGGCACCCTGGTATTCCCAGACCATTAAAATGCTTCCATAAAGTCTGCTTAAAGACACAGGCAGCAGGCCTGGTGGTGGCTCAGTAGACCTTGCAGGTCTAGGTGTGGAGCCCAGGGTGTGGGGCAGCCCTGGGGCCATGCCAGCAGACCTCTGGAGGCCCGAGGAGGTGGCCGCATGGCAGGCGACACTGCAGGCGGCTTGCAACGGAGCTGCTGGCCAGGAGCCTTACGGGACATCAGTCAAAGGCCTCTGGGAGATTTGAGGGATTATTTGGAGTCAGGGTTGAGGTGAGAGGAATTGAGATAAAGAATGAACTCCATTCTGGTGGATGCCAGAACAAAGGTGATGTTTTCTATAACAATAAAGTTCTAGAGCTAGCGGTTTGTTCCATGAGAGAACACCTGCTTAGCAGGTAAGAGCTGAGTTCAATCCCCAGCACGGACAAAAGGAAGGTTCTAGAGAAAGGGGTATTCCAGGCCTGAGAAAAGTAGCTTGAATTTGCATATAAGTAAATTTTGTTTATGACTTTAAAACCTTATTGTGGGCCTGGAGAGATGGCTCACCCCGTTAGGGGCACGTCCAGTGGCTCGCAGCTGTCCCTAACTCCAGACCCACACAGATCTGATACTTTCTGGCCTCCTCAGGCACCAGGCATACACAGACATACATACATACAGGCATACACATGAAACTAAATTTTTAAAAATTCACTTTAACCAGGTCTGTTAGCACATCCCTGTAATCAAGAGGCTGAGGCAGGAGGATAGCAAGGTTGGCTTGGCTACAGAGCCTATGAGTTAAAGTCCAGCCCAGGCAACTTAGCAAGACCCAGTCTCAAAACAGAAATTATAGAGCGGACAGTGCCTTGAGCCAGAGCTGAGGATGGACACTGGCCAGGCCTGTGTGAGTCCCCAAGTCCTATCTTCATTCCTGAAAAAAACAAATATGTAAGAGATCAATTAAACTTTAAGATAATCTCTTTGAACCTGCTCTGGCTTTCTATGAGCTTTTATGATTATCAAGGGTTTCTTTCTCTAGTGTATAGTCATCTTAGAGGGTAAGATCCATTTAAGTAATTCATTTTACTTAAACAGGTCCATGAACTCCACTGTGTTCTGCAGTGTTCCTAAATCGTACACTGTACAGTTCTGGAAAGCAGTTGGCCAAAGACCGAGACCATGAATGCAGAATAGGGTCTTCGGCATATTTTACCTTAATAGATTTCCCAGCTAACAAGACAGCAGCTTGAGATTGTCCTCCTGGTGCTCGGGACACCAAGTCACAGAGAAGTCACCGAGCATCACCCAGGACTTCGCATCCCTCCATGTCCAAAGCAGCAGGCATCACAGTCTGTCCACTGACTCAGAAGGACGACTTAGGGGTGGGGAGGGGACTAAGCAGATAAAGCACTGCCACACAAGCCTGATGACCCGAGTTCAATCCCCGTCGCCCACATTAAAAAAAAAAAAAGGAGAGAGCTGGCTGCAGTTGCCCTCTGCCCTCGCATGCTCCCCAAGGTGCACCACCACAGCACTCACATCACAATAGTACATTTCTAAAGGGCGCCTTTGAGCTATGCCTGCCAACTGTCCTGATGCTGCCACCACTACAGCTAGACAGAGGAAGTCTCGCCTGGTGGGTAAATGAACAGTCAAGGGCACCCACAGAGAGCCATGTCTGCCGGGCCCACTCCTGAACTCCTAGAGCCTCGTGGGCCCAGACCCTCTCGCCTTGGCTGAAGCTGCAGAGGGGACTCAGCCGTGCACTGTCTCCTCCCCCAGGGACCTCGGGGCAGGTGGGGGAAAGGGGGCTGTCTCGTGCCTTGGTGGTAGATTAGTCTCCTTCCTGCCCCCACCCCCAGGGCCCAGGGATTGACCCAGGTGATGAGAGAATGAAGATAGGGCCCACACCCAGCCCCCCTCTAAGTCCCCAGGGCAGCCCCAGGACATAAGCTCAGAAGAGCAGGGACTGGGTGGGCTGCATTTCCTTTATACATTGAGTCGGGGAGGTGGGTTTATGGTACACGCTGAACAAGGAGGCAGATTTAGCTCATCTTTTGTAAGAGGTCTCAGTAGGGGAGCAGGCTCAGGCTGCAGTTACCCCCGTCTTCTGAGTAGACTGTTTGCCCGCTCCCCCCCCCCCCCCCCCCCCCCCCCCCCCCCCCAGCTTCATTGGTTCAGGCCCACAGAGTGGCCCTTGATAGCGCAGCCCATGTCAACAGCACTTTCACCTGGGGTTTTATCTGCTCCTCGCACTTAAAGCAAGGCTGCTGCTGCTGCTCCCCATGGTGGGGTGGGGGCGGGGTGGGAGTATATTTCTTGCTGGAAATGGAATGTTCAAAGGAAGGCCCCACTTCATAGGCTCTATCAAGACAGAAGGGTCACTACCAGAGTGAGCCACCTCCCTCAACACTGGCCATGGGCTCCATTTGCAAGCCTTGAAGGACTCCAAGGCTTGTTTCTTTGTTCTGAAGCTCAGGGTATGGCCTCCTCTTCCTACACACACACACACACACACACACACACACACACACACACACACACTTCCCCTTCAGTACACACTGAATCACGAAGATCTCCCACTATTCCCCCCACAGCAGCCCTGGGGTACAGGTCCTGTTTCTTGCCCATTCTCAGGTGAGAGAACTGAGGCTTGGAGAGATGACACTTGAGAAGATAATTGGAAAATGGTGGAAGAGAATGGGAGCTCAGATCCAATGTGCTGCATTTCTTTATTAAATATTTTTAATTCTAACTGTGTGTGCCTGTGTGTTTTGTCTGCTTGTGTGTCTGTGCATATCACCGCTGTGCCTGGCGCCCACAGAAACCAGAAGAGGGTGCTGGCTTGCTTTCTTTCAATTAGTACTTCTCAAAAATTCAGCTATTCATGCATCACTTTAATGATTTCTTTTTTGCCACATAATGGCCTGTGGTCATATTTATTTAATGTTTTTCATTAAACAAGCTTAGGTTTTTCCTTGAAATAATTAGAAAGGAAAACTACAGTTACCAAAAATAGAGGGCCGGCTGGGGAGTTAGCAAGAGTTGGTACAGTGTTCACCTAGTACCGACAAAGCCCTGGGCTCCATCCCCGGTACCCAGAGCTAGGGGGAGGGGAGGGGAGGGGAGGGGAGACAGGATCAAGAGTTCAAGGTCATGGTCAAGCATGATGGGGCATGCCTTTAATCCCAGAGGCAGACAGATCTATGTGAGTTTGCATTTAGCCTGGTCTGCAAAGTGAGGCTTGGACAGCCAGGACTGTTGCACAGAAAAACCCTGTATCAAAATCAAAAACAACATCAACAACAAAAGAGAGGTCAAGGTCATCTCTGGCTACATAGCAAGTTTGAGCCCCGGCTGGGCTACACAAGACCATCATAGAGGAGGAGGACAAAGGGGGGAAAAAAGAAGGAACAAGAAAGGAGCTAAAAGAAGGTGGGGGGAGTAACCAGAACACATTATATAAATGCATGAAATTGTCAAAGAACTAAGTTAATTAAAAAGCAGGAAGGCCACCATCACCAGCCTCAAGTAGAAAGCAGCTGTGTATTCCAAGCCTTCAAACAGCAGAGTGGGTCTTCGCCCAGGGGGCTCTGCTTCAGAAGCACAGCGTTAAAGACATTCAGGAACCAACTGAGATGCTTCCCTCGATATCATCAAAGGGGTGAAGAGAGACCAACAGTGCTCTGTGGCATAGGCCCGTTACCCCTGTGCCTGGGAGGCCGGAACCAGGGGAGCTTGAAGACCCATCTCAATAATGGCTCGCTGGTATTTTATGCCCTGTGGTGGTGGTAGGTAAACTAGCCCTATTTCACCTAAAAGACCACACCTGACACCTTAGTCTGTCCCGTCTTGGAAAATGCCGGTTGAGCTGGAGATGAGAGCCGAGGCAGGAGCAGATGCGTCTGATCTGTCACACCGCCAGCCTGCTCCTTCCTTCCTTCCTTCCTTCCTTCCTTCCTTCCTTCCTTCCTTCCTTCCTTCCTTCCTTCCTTCCTTCCGAGACAGCTCATGCTGAGAGGACGGCTAGCCAGCCTGCCAGTGGCACACAGCTGAAGACCATGACACACACACACACACACACACACACACACACACACACACCCCGCCCCAGAGTTCACAGCAAGAGGTGTTGAGCTCCATAGTCCCTCCTCCTGCCATGACTAATTGTTGACAGCGTCCATCTTCTGGTGGCCCTGGCAGGTAACTACAGCTTCTGTGAGTTTAGGGTAGTGGTGACTGTGGCATGGACGAAGGATGGCATTTGCAAGTCCTCTCTGCCCCCTGGCTTGCATTCCTCTTCCTCCTCCACCGTGTTCCCCCAGCCGGAGACCAGTGGTCCCCGAGTCTTGTTGAGGGCTGTGCACTCAGTGTCTCCTCAGCGCCTGGGCCTCGCATGCACTCCCATAACACCAGGCACATCCTGCCTGGCAGGTCCCATCTAGCTCCGGTGGGTGTCCAAGCAGGTGGCAAGAGGAGTCTGCACTGTTGGGAGTCTCTGGCACATCCAGCCATGTAGGGGATCTCTCCGTGTGTGTGTGTGTGTGTGTGTGTGTGTGTGTGTGTAAGTGTGCTACAATATACTAAGTTTACACACTTGTTTTGGTTAACCACCCCCACCTTCCACTCCAAAGAGCATTACTGCTATCACAGAGAACATGGGTTTGATTCCCAGCACCCACTTGGCAGCTTACAGCCATAGTAACTCCAGTTCTGGGGAATCCAGTACCCCCGCCTTCTGGCCTCTGCCTGTACCAGATATACACACGCTGGACACTTAGATACATGCGGGCAAAACATTTGCACACATAAACTAAAAACTAAATCTTAAGAAACAAAAACCTTTCCATTCACAGTATTCGCCCTATCTGCATTCACTTTATCTGTGTCCCGTCATCCCCTCTCCCTTAAGAGAGCAGAGAGCAGTGGGGCGGTGGGGGGGGGGGGGAGAGAGAGAGAGAGAGAGAGAGAGAGAGAGAGAGAGAGAGAGAGAGAACCTCCTAGTTTCCTGGTTTCCACAAGTGCTCCAACGTATGCATGCATAACTAAAGAATCAAATCTAAGAGCCCTATCTAAGAATGTAACAGCATCTGTCTTTCTGGGCCTGAGTAACACTACTTTTTTTTTTTCCAGTTCCATACTTTTACCTATGAAATAAACTTCATAATTGTATATGCTCCATTAAAAACAGCCAGAGCTACCCAGAGAAACTGTCTTAAAAATAATAAATAAAATAAAATTAAAATTAAACCAAACAGCTCCCAAATCCGCGAGCAGTCCAACCAACTGAAACTCGCTGGTTTGCAGGCCTCCAGGGTTTCAATCTGTGTCTTTGTCTTTGCGTCTTTCCACTTCTTTCCTGCCTTCATCCTCATCTTCATGAGCCCGAGCTTTCCTCATATCTCCCTTTCCACTGCAGCCTCGTCCTCAAACCTTCCTCTCGCCTTCTCAGGCTCCTCGCCCCTCACCTATCACCCACAGCATCGCCCTTCCACAGCCCAGTCAGGACCTTCCCGGTCCTCTCAAAGCCAGCTGGGGGAGGGGCTCGAAGGCACTCAGGTTAGACCTAGTTAAACAGGGCTGGGCTTTTCAGACAACTGGTCTCTGTTTCCCCATAAGTTCAGATGTGTGAGATTCTCAAATTTTGCTGTTAACCCGTCCAGACCTTCAAAAATCCTCCTGTCTGAGCTTGAGCTTTTTCAGTTCAGGTAATGGGGAGTTTGGAAACTGAAATTAAGCCTCCACTTAACAAAGGAAGGGACTCTTTGTTCACAAATCCCTGTCAGGCAAAAGGTATCAAGCATTGTAGACTGTCAGCTGCTGCATTGTGGGGGGCATTTATTAGCTTACAAGATAAGGTCCAACAGTAGCTGTCTGCTTGCTGGAGAGACTGGGAACCAGTAGCTGCTTAGCCCACAGGGCTGGAGGCCTCAGCAGTCCCACTGTGACCCTGAGGAGAACCCATTCCAACAGTAGCAGCAGCAGAGGTAGCAACAGGATAGCTGAACTCACAAACAGGACTCAGGAACTCAAGAAAAGAAGAGATGACATTGTAAACAGGGTGTGGGAGCTTGAGACTGAGCTGTGAAGTCAAGCAGATAAGCAGGAGCTTCCCCTCAGACCTTCTGCCTGGGCATCTACACTCAGATGGTCTTTCCGGTTCATTTACTATGACCAAGCAAACCCCCCAGGCCTGCTCAGAGGTTAAACCAACCAGCGTAACCCCTCACAGGTGTCCCCAGAGCTTGGATCCTGTCAGGTTGAAAATGTTAACCATCTCAAGGGTCAGACACATTCCAAAAGGACACTGTGGTGGCTATTCTTGGTTGTCAACTTGACTACATCTGGAATTAACTAAAACCTGGATGGCTGGATATGCCTGTGAGGGATATTTTCTTGAGTCATTTGAAGTGGGAAGACCCACTTTTAATCCAGATCTTCTAAGGTGGGGAGATCAACCTTTAATCTGACGTCAGCCTATTTAAGTGACATGGAAGAAGGAAGCTTGCTCTCTTCGCCTGCTAGCCCTTGTCGGCAGGTCCATCCCCCTTCACTGAACCAAAGCCTGTAAGCCATTCTTTGTTGGGACAGGGTTTCCTGTAGCCCTGGCTATCCTGGGACTCACTCTGTAGACCAGGCTGGCCTTGAACAGAGATCCAAGTGTCTCTGCTTCCCAAGTTCTGGGATCAAAGGCATGAACCACTAATAAAGTGTGTGTGTGTGTGTGTGTGTGTGTGTGTGTGTGTACACACATATATATGAGAGGGAGCAAGAAAGAGATTCATTCTTTAAGTTCTGTTCCTCTGAGAACCCCGACTAATAAAGCTACTGCCTGCTTAGTATCCTGTTTGTTCTCTTTGGGAACACACACAAACGAGTAAACTACTACAATGGGCAACATTCTTCTATGTCTGCTGGCTGCCCTGGGGCTGTTTAGTCCACTCTTGTGTGAGGAGTCTTTTGCTCTCAAGTGCTGGCATCTGACCTGTGCCCTTTTAAATCTGTTGCTAATTTTGTTTCTGCAGCCCCTCTGGTCAGGCTAAGGAAGCTGAAGATCCGAGTAGAGACTTTTCAGTGATCTTCCCTCATGATGAAAATGGGTGATCTGTTATTGAAAGAAATGTCCTTGGCCTAAGCAAGCTCTGATTTAATCTAACTATGTCATGTGGTCTTTTAATCTATTACTCCAGGTCCCTGAGCATTGCTGTACTCACTCATGGGTCATTTTGCCATTAATCTAGCTCAATCCATGTTTACAATGATGATTTGATAAAGGCTGAAACTGTGACGTGGATGGCACCAGACGCACGCTCCTCCAGCCTACTCTGGGTGACTCTAGGGGACAGGGGGCGAGGGTCTTACAGAGAGGTCAGAGTATCTGACTCCTTGCCACCTGGTGGCCTCGCAGGGAGTCTCACCAGGGGTCAACGCTCTTTCTGGTGGAATGAACTCCAGCTCACTTACAAGAGGCACCAAGGGCGTGCTCACCCTGCATCTTGACCTGTCCACACTGCTTGGTATTGAGACTTTCTAAGGCATGTCAAGTGGAACCTCTAGCCTTCTGGTGACTCTCTGGGAAGGAATTGCCACCAGGCAGGACACCTTTCTGCCCCGAACACTTTCTTAACATAGACTCCTCTTGCATTGGTCACCGTAAGAAGCCTTTGAGCCATATTTGGTGGCACATAGCTGTGCTCCCAGTACTGGGCGGTGGATGAAGGTGGATCGGGAGTTTTAGGTCATCCTCGGCTGCATAGCAAGTTCATGTTTGAGGTTAGCCTGGGCTACATAAGACCCTTGTCTCCCAGGGAACAAAAACAGGCAAATCTCCCTTAAGAAGCTCACACTTAACCTCTCTACTGTGCTTGCCTTCTTCCCAATCATCTCTTCCTCCTCACCTCCATTAACGCCCATGCTTAAAGGGTCTACTAAAAATGTCTTTTAGGACACTCCAATTCTGCTACATTGAAAGAAAGAGAAAAATTGAAAGAAGGGGTGGGGGAGGTGAGCCCATGTGCTACCCTCCACTGTCCCAGGCGCAGGGATTCTGCCTGGGGGCTGGCTCTTGGGTCGGCCTTGCCCTGGAATGTCAGAGCAGCTGAAGACCTCGCACAGCACATGAAAAGCCCGGGTCCTCTTACCGTCTGCTAGCACACGAGCCGAATGTTTTCACTACCCTAGGTCTTCGCAGGCCTTCATTGTCTGTTCTGCCTTTCTCTCTCTCTCTCTCTCTCTCTCTCTCTCTCTCTCTCTCTCTCTCTCTCTCTCTCTCTCTCTCTCCGTGTATGTGTGTGTGTGTGTGTCCCTTCATAGGAAAAAGTATATTTGTAAACCCCAATTTAAAATATAAATAGACAAAAACAATAAGCCTCTAACCAAATGAGGCCTAAATCGGCACTGGAAGATTAGTACCTGTTTCTACTCAAGTTAATAATTTACTGTGTGTCTCTGTGCATGCTTGGCTTCAACAGAGGATCTTTAACATGGGATGCAGCTTCTTCAGAGAGCTTCCGTTCCCAGGAGGCATGTGGACGTGGGGGGAGGGGGGCTGAGGAGGGGCAGGTAGATGCTGGGGAGCAAACCGAACACCTGGGGTTCCAGGTCTAACCTGTGACTCACGCAGTAAGCACGTTTGAGCTGGGGCTGCCCAAGGAAGGAGGTCTGCTACAGGCAGTGACTCAAGGAAGGCAGGTTTTTTCTTTTGAAAAATTAAATTGTTATTTTTAAAACTATATGAAATAAAGTTTACCATCTAAATGGGGTGGGGGTGCCTTCAGTCTCAGCACACAGGAGGGTAAAGGCAAGAAGATCAGAGCTTAAAGGTCAGCTTACCGGAGACCCTGTCTCGTAAAGACCAAATAATTAATAATAGCAATTAATAATTAATAATAACAGTACTGGGATACAGCTCTAGTATTTCAGTTACCCTAAAGGCCCTAAGTTCAATGCTGAGGACAGCCAGAACAAAATAAAAAGTACTATGTTGTGCTCCCCACCCCCAGCTGGTCTGCAATGTACTATGTAGCCTAGGCTGGCCTCATACCCAAAAGAGGTTAGCCTGCCACTGCCTCTAGAGAACTAGAATTAAAGGCATGTGCAGGCACACTGGGTCTTGTTTGTTCTTTGAGACAAGATCTCATTAAGTCCCAGCTGGCCTCAGACTCTCCGTGTAGTCAACAATAATCTTGAATTTACACTGGAAAATGGTAGCAGTCTGGAAAGTAACAAGACAGGGCCTGACTATGTGTATGTAGCACAGGATGACCCTGAAGCCTGCCTTGGCCTACAGGGTGCTGGGGCTCAAGGGCTATCCCACTGTGCTTGACCGCCTCTGCTTAAAGGCTGAACAAAATTCCGATGTGCCTGTGAACCATGTTTCTCTGGCCCACTCGTCCACCAAGGGGCACATGGCTTGACCCAGTACCTCTTGGCCACTGGGGATAACACTGAACCCAGTGCATTCTTCTCAAAAAATACTCTGAGGTGGGATCACTGTATCACAGAAATACTTTGAGCCTAGCCTAACCCCGAGGCTACAGGAAGCTCACGGTTTCTGTTGGTTGGTTTGTGCATGCCCCAATCTCCCTGGGTTTCCTTTCTTTCTTTTTCTCTTTCTTTCTTTCTTTCTTTCTTTCTTTCTTTCTTTCTTTCTTTCTTTCTTTCTTTCTTCTTTCTTTCTTCCTTTTCTTTCTCTTTTTCTTTTCTTCCTTTTCTTTTCTCTTTCTTTCTCTTCTTTCTTCTCTCTCTCTCTCTCTCTCTCTCTCTCTCTCTCTCTCTCTCTCTCTCTCTCTCCCCACCACCACCATGTCATCAAGCTCACTCTGGAAATCAGGCTGACCCTGATCTCAGAGCTCGGCCTCCCACTGCCTCTGCAGTGCTGGGATTAAAGGCGTGCACCATCCGTTCCTTACCCTAAACTACACCAACAGATGTACATCCTCCAGGGATGTACAGAGCACTTACCCTGGCGCCCCTCCACCTGCCTCAGAGAATAAGGATCAGGAATAAAACCTGCCTGCTTCTCAGGAACATAAAGGCTTGCCTCAGGATACTGCAGCCACTTGACCTGGCCTGCTCTGGGCTTCATCCTTACAAATGTATACTCAATACAAAGACAAGGCTCTCCCAGCCTGCCCTAATAACGTTAGACACCAAACAGGTCGTGAATCAGTGATGCCCCACCCCTACCCCCACCCCCACCCCCCGTATTGCCTAGGCAATAGTCATTCTGGGACTACGGGCCTTGGTACCCAAAAGCCAAGTGAGAAGATTGTGAACATGGCTCCGAGGCCACTCTGTGACCTTGTTTCCACATCAGTGGGGCTCATGAGGTCAGAAGGCCAAATCCAGACCCTGCACGCAGCCGCGTGTTTCCAGCCCCACGGCAGAGCGTACCCCAGTCCAGCTGGAACCTGAGGGATAGGTCTTCCGTGAGCAGAGGGTGGTCCTAGCAGCACAGGACGAAAGTCCTCACCGTGGGGGAAAAGCAGCTTCCAACCTCTCAGCCTTAAGGGGGAGGGCAACCGTGGGGTAGTCTGTGTCAGCCCGCCCCCTCCCCCCCACACACACCCAGGCTAGCCTAGCCACACCCTGCCACTTCTGTCCAGGCAGCAGAGGGGTGGGGTCAGGGAGGAGCCTGGGGACTAGGGAGGGACACTGAGTTTTTCAAGCAAGAACTGTTCCCCATCTACAGCCATCCGTCCAGCAGCCCCGGCTATGCAGGGAGCCTGGGTGTTGCTGCTGCTGGGCCTCAGGCTACAGCTGTGCTTTGGTGTCATTCCAGGTAAGGTGCCTCTACCTGCTGTCCCCACTCACAAGCACAGCCTTCCGCTGACACCTGCCTCTCCCTTGACCAGCGGAGGAGGAGAACCCAGCCTTCTGGGACCAAAAGGCGAAGGAAGCCCTAGAGATTGCCAAAAAGCTGCAGCCCATTCAGACATCAGCCAGGAACCTCATCATCTTCTTAGGGGACGGTGAGTGTGCGAGGCCGGGCCACCCTGGGGCTTCTCCGAGTTCCAGGCACCCATTGATGGGTCCAGGAAAGCCTGGGAGCTCAGGACTGACTGGGTTCTGTTCCTTCAGGGATGGGGGTGCCCACGGTGACAGCCACCAGGATACTAAAGGGACAGTTGACCGGTCATCTAGGACCTGAGACACCCCTGGCCATGGACCATTTCCCATACATGGCTCTGTCCAAGGTGAGTACTGGGACACATATCTAGGATGGGAAAGAGGGCTGGAGGAGGAAGAACCCAGAAGACCTGGGGCCCATCTTTGTAAGCAGGACAGTGTAGACATATCCCAGGAAGCAGGGACTACTGTCTACCAGTAGCACCCAGCTGAGAGTGTCCCTGTCCCCAGACATACAACGTGGACAGACAGGTCCCAGACAGCGCGGGCACAGCCACGGCCTATCTCTGCGGGGTCAAGGCCAACTACAAGACCATCGGCCTGAGCGCGGCTGCTCGGTTCAACCAGTGCAACACCACGTTTGGCAACGAGGTCTTCTCGGTCTTGTACCGTGCAAAGAAAGCAGGTAAGCCAGGCATGGAGGCACACGCCATTAATCCCAGGAGTTGGGAGGCAGAGGCAGGCAGATCTGACTTCAAGGCCAACCTGGTCTACATAGTGAGTTCCAGGCCAGCCAGAGCTACATAGCAAGGACTTGTGCAAAAACAAACAAACAAACAAACAAACAAACAAACAAACAAAGCCAAGTGGCTTGGGGCCAGGCTAAGGAGCTAGAGCAAGCTTGGAGCACCTGATCCTGTCATTTCTAGGAAAGTCTGTGGGAGTGGTGACCACCACGTCGGTGCAGCACGCCTCTCCAGCCGGCACCTATGCGCACACGGTGAACCGTGATTGGTACTCGGATGCAGAGATGTCCACTGCGGCTCTGCAGGACGGCTGCAAGGACATCTCTCTACAGCTCATCTCCAACACGGACATTGATGTGAGCCCCAAGGGGGAGGGAGGGAGGGAGGGAGGAGGGCCGCACTGAGGTATCACCACAGTATAAGCAGCCGACAGCCGAGCTCTGGGTCCTCTGTGGTATCTGAGGAACGGGTAGGGGAAGGGTGTTGTCATGCAGTCCAGGAGATGCCTTTCCCACATCCTGGTGTGGTCCCTCCGTCTGTCGGGAGGAGACAGAGGAATCCCAAGTCCTCCTGTCCTGACCTTCTGATTATAGGTGATTCTTGGTGGGGGCCGCAAGTTCATGTTTCCCAAGGGGACACCCGACCCTGAGTACTCGGGCCACAGAGCTCAGTCCGGAAGCAGGCTGGATGGACAGAATCTGGTACAGAAGTGGCTGGCAAAACACCAGGTGACAGAGGCACCGGGGTAAGGGGGCTGGCAAGCATTGATTAGGACAGGGCTATGCATCTCAAAGGTGTGTGCTAAGACTGGCGGTGTCCCTGCAGGGGGCCCGGTATGTGTGGAATCGCACAGAGCTCATTCAGGCGTCCCAGGACCCAGGCGTGACTCACCTCATGGGTAATGGTCCGTTTCCTACCACGTCATGTTTTAGAAGGACTTCACTGGACATCTAAGTGTCATGACCCTGGGATCCGTGTGTTTCTGTGTCCCTCAGGCCTCTTTGAGCCTAACAACATGAGATATGACATCTACCGAGACCCTACTCAGGACCCTTCCCTGGCCGAGATGACAGAGGTGGCCGTGCGCATGCTCAGCAGGAACCCCAAAGGCTTCTATCTCTTTGTGGAAGGTGAGCGGCCATGCCTGGCAGACAGGAGGAGGAGCCAGGGGTGGGGTGGGGGTGGGGGAGGCAGAACGGGGGTGGGGGTGGAGGAGGCGCGGGGGCGGGGTGTGTGCAGCACAGGCTCAAGCATCTCCCTGTCTCTGGTTTCCCGCAGGGGGCCGCATCGACCATGGCCACCATGAATCCGTAGCCTACCGTGCCCTGACTGAGGCTGTGATGTTCGACTTGGCCGTTGAGAAGGCAGACAAGCTCACCAGTGAGAAGGACACGATGATCCTTGTCACCGCCGACCACTCTCACGTCTTCTCTTTCGGTGGCTATGTGCCTCGAGGGAACTCCATCTTTGGTAGGTCAGGGACAAGGCAAATGTATTAAATGTATTGGTCACATAGCAGAAACTTCTCTGGGCCTCAGTTTCCTTGTCTGTCAAATGTGTATAGATACAGTATTTTGGTGTATATTGGCTTCACGCCAGGGCAGTGGCCAAATGTCTCTCTCTCTGCAGGACTGGGGGCCCCCTTCAATGCTCTGGATGGCAAATCTTTCACCTCAATTCTATATGGCAACGGTCCCGGCTATAAACTTGAGAAAGGTACCCGGCCAGATGTCACTGACAAAGAGAGTCGTAAGTCCTGTGTGGCCACCACCCTTGTAGTTGAAAGCAGAGGAGACTGGGCTCTCTTTCTGGCCTGAATACCTTGTCTCCCTAGGTGACCCCAAGTACCGGCAGCAGGCGGCTGTGCCCCTGTCGTCAGAGACCCACGGCGGGGAAGACGTGGCGATATTCGCGCGTGGCCCGCAGGCGCACCTGGTGCACGGCGTGCAGGAGCAGAACTACATCGCGCACGTCATGGCCTTCGCAGCCTGCCTGGAGCCCTACACCGACTGCGGCCTGGCGCCCCCTGCCGGCCGGAGCAGTGCCGCGAACCGTGGCCACGCCCCCACCATGTTGTTCCTGTTGGTAGGGACAATGTTGATCCTGATGGTGGCAGCTGAACCCTGACTACCTAAACTCACTGGGTTCCACTCCACTGTCCCGCAGCTGGCTCTAGGGTTCCTGCCTGTGGTGGCACTATTAGGAGGCTTGGCCTTGTTGGAGGAAGTCCTTCAAATGAAGATGTAGAACTCTCAGCTCCTCCTGTACCATGCCTGACTGGGAGCTACCACCACCACCACCAACACCTTGATGATAGTGGATTAAACCCATATGCCAGCCCCGATGAAATGTTGTCCTTATTAGAGCTGCCTTGGTCGGGGGCTGTAGAGACGGCTCAGTGGTTAAGAGCATGACTGTTCTCCCAGAGGTCCTGAGTTCAAATCCCAGCAACCACATGGTGGCTCACAGCCATCTGTAATGGGGTCAGATACCCTCTTCTGGTGTGTCTGAAGACAGCAGCAGTGTACTCACTCACTCACACACACACACACACACACACACACACACACAACACACACACAACTTAATAATATATAAATAAATAAATCTTTATAAAAAAAAAAGTTGTCTTGGTCATGATGTCTGTTCACAGCAGTAAAACCCTAAGTAAAACCCTGCCTCTCATTCTCCTCAGACTCCTCCTGTCCCTCTGGTTCCCTGTCAGGTTTCCAGCCTCAGACACCATGGGCTCTAACAACAGACCTCAGTGTTATACCCAGCCACAACCTAACAGGGTACCCAGCAGACCAAGGGAATGCCACCCTGGTGCCTGTCACAGATGCCAGCTCCCAGAAAATGTGACACCATGCATTCAGTCACAGCCCAGCCTGTGCCTGAGGACCCTGTAGGCACTTGGTGTCCCTACAGGACAAGGACTGAACAGGAGTGTGCTGGCTTTGCTTGGCTTCGGTGCCCACAGCACACCCAACAGAGTCTGGAGAGGCTGAGGCCACCGTCATAACCAGAGGCTCTTTGACAGTCCTCAGCTGCTGACATTCATGCTCCTCCCGCCGCCACACCCTCCCCAGGTGCTCTAATTACACGCATGTGCCTCTGGGCCCGGCTTGCACATTAATGTCCGAGCACAGGATGCTTCCTTCGTTCTCCTGGGAGATTTTGCAATAATAAAATGAACTATTGAACAATGGTAGCAGTGCTTTGCTGAAAGAAAAGCTGAGCGCTCGGGCTGAGGCAGAGTGAGAAAGGGAGGCCGAGTGAGGGAGAGGGGCAGGCACTTGGAGGGGCGTTGGACAATCCAGACACCAGCAGCCCTGTATGAGTGCAGGCTGCGTCACGGCTTCCAGGTTCCACCTCCTGGAGTGAGCTTCAGGTCTGCAGGGGCCAAATAGCTTAACCATACACAGCTCAGTGCTCGCCTAAGGCCTCGCCCCTTAGCTAGCTGCAGAGGTAGAGCAGGTAACATACTAAGGCCAAAGTATAAAAAGCCCCAGTCACACGGAAGAATGTGTTTCAGGCTCTGACAAGGCCCTAAGGGATCAGGGACAATACAATTTCCCATCTCCCTGAAGGTAGTCCACGCCAGACTCACAGAGGCTGCCTCAGAGTTGACCTCACTGTCCTCCGATGGGCAGAGAGACCAGTCAGCTCTTCCTAAGGTACTCAGGGAATATAGCTGTCTTAGTCAGGGTTTCTATTCCTGCACCAAACATCATGACCAAGAGGCAAGTTGGAAGGAAAGGGTTTATTGAGCTTACACTTCCACACAGCTGTTCATCACTACAAAAAGTCAGAACTGGAACTCAAGCAGGTCAGGAAGCAGGAGCTGATGCAGAGGCCATGGAGGGATGTTACTTACTGGCTTGCTTCCTCTGCCTTGCTCAGCCTGCTCTCTTATAGATCCCAGAACTGCCAGCCCAGGGATGGCACCACCCACAAGGGGCCCTCCCCCCTTGATCACTAATTGAGAAAATGCCCCACAGCTGGATCTCATGGAGGCACTTCCCCACCTGAAGCTCCTTTCTCTGTGATAACTCCAGCCTGTGTCAAGTTGACACACAAAACCAGCCAGTACAATAGCTATGGTGACAACTGCCCTAGAGACCATCCAGGCTCTCCACATCACCATCCCAGGAGCACCCTAGCCATCCCAGGCTCTCACAGGGCAGCAGTGAGCACTAACATACAAACAGGGGATCTGGAAACATGATCCAGTGCTCCCACCTGCCCTCTGCAGAGATGGGGATTCAAAGGTCACCAAGTAGACGGCTCTGGGATGGGACTCCGAGGCAAGAAACTGGGATCCAGGCGTAGGGGACCCGCAGCCTCACCTGCAGGGTGTGGAGGATGAGCGGGGACACCTGCTGCAGACACCTCAGAGCGAGCAACATCCTCGCCCTCAGAGAGGTCCTTCCGGAAGATCTGGGCCTGTAACTTTAATTTTTTCAAAGGCTACTTTTAATGATAGTTCTTAAACGCTTTAGACTCCCTCCCACCATGCACTAGAGGTATTGTTAAAGAAAGGAAGCCAGGTGGTGGTGGCGCACGCCTTTAATCCCAGCACTCTGGGAGGCAGGGGCAGGCGGATTTCTGAGTACGAGGCCAGCCTGGTCTACAGAATGAGTTCCAGGATAGTTAGGGCTATACAGAGAAACCCTGTCTCAAAAAACCAAAAAGAAAGAAAGAAAGAAAGAAAGAAAGAAAGAAAGAAAGAAAGAAAGAAGGGAGGGAGGGAGGGAGGGAGGGAGGGAGGGAGGGAGGAGGAAGGGAGGGAGGAGGAAGGAAGGAAGGAGGAGGAAGGAAGGAAGGAAGGAAAGAAAGAAAGAAAGAAAGAAAGAAAGAAAGAAAGAAAGAAAGAGAAAAGAAAAGATACCTGCTTAGAAATGGTTCTTTGGAGCAACTCCCATCTGCATTGTCAGGCACAGGTCAGCGGTGGCAGCTCGATCCACTCGCCAACACTTCATGGATATTCCCTCAGTCCAGTCCGGTGGAGTCGGAATAACAACCACGAGTCAGCAGTGATGACACTAGCTAGCAGAGACAGCCAGGCCTTGCGCTCGGCACAGGTCAGCAGGTGGGACCAGGGCCAACACGAACACGCAGTGACTCAGAGAAGTGAAGATCAGTGAAGACTCAAGACCAACACGCGTTAGCTATGCAAGCAAGCCAAGCTCAGCCTCCTTCGCTGGCCTCTGAGTCCTGTCTAGACACCTTCCAGACATCACGTGTCCCCCACGGGTCTTGCAGCTGCATGTGAGTCTGTCTCAGCTGACATCAATCTGCCAACCAACCCTAGTCTGCAGAAGTGGTTCACCAGAAATTTTTTGACAAGTTTCTCTCTATGGAGTCCCAACAAATGGAGCTCAACTACTCAATATCATGTGGACCAATACACTGGTGTCCTTAGCAAAGAATCCGTCGTCGCGGGCCCCTCCATGTGCTTGCCTTAACAGAACATCCTCTCTCCTGTGTGAGAGCACTCCTTCACGAGTCTGCCTTAGTGGTCCAGCTGTGTCCACTTCCATGAGCCATCCCTTCACTTGCTTGCCTTAACAAAACACCAGCAAACACAACTGGCTTCCCAAAGAACCCTTAAGTTTCCACTCAAGTGGCCAGATGCCACTTGAATATTCTCAAAGGTCCTGTAGGAGGAGGGTTCAGAAAGAAGCAACAAGAACACACCAGAAAGGCAGGGTGGTGGTGGTGGCACACGCCTTTAATCCCAGCACTCTGAAGGCACAGGCAGGAAGATCTCAAGTTCAAGGCCAGCCTGGTCTACCACATGAGTTCTAGGACACGCCGGGCTACACAGAAAAAATGCTATCTATGAAAGCAAAACAACAAAAATCCCCCACGGAAGTCCAGATGCACAGAAGCCCTGGTCTATCCCCGGGGCACCGTCCTGTGAATCAGCCTCCTTTCCCGTACCTTCTACTGCCCACGAGGTCTAGGGCACATGGCAGGGTGCTGAGTGTCTACCGTATCACTGTTGTACATAGAGTCCATTCTACATGGCATGGTGATCCGGGGTAAAAAGCAGACAGCCTTCTCCGGTTCCCCTCAGTGAGTGAGCCCCGGCTGCTCACTCCCATCAGATCCAGCGGCAGGCTGTAGCCCCTGAGCCTTCTCCTTAGCAATGGTCCTCAGCAGGCTAAGCAGGTGACCCACGAACACCCTGTGGATGCCCAGGCCCTGCACTAGGACAGGCTCCCACAAGAACAGCAAGCAGGGACTTGACTAATGGGACACCAACAGACATATAGTAAAAGACCTCCCCCCTGGGACCTTCCCTTTCTGGAGCCCATCTTTCCCTGAAGACACAGCCTTATCCAGAAACCTCCTTGTCCCCTCATGCTGAGCTAAGTACAAGGGTCTCTCAAACAGAGTGTGCCTGTCCTTGTCAGTTTGGGAAGACAGACAGATCCAGGGCAGAAGGAAGAGAGTTACCACCACCCCCTCTCCCGACACACATACAGATTCACAGCCTTCCTGTAAGATTAAAACATCTTAACTGTATATATTCATTGGTGAGGTGTGGTTGTTTGGTTTCCAGTTTTGTTGAATTCTCCATCTTCTTACCTCTGTCTACTGACAGCGGAGGTCACAAGTGTGTACTACCAACCTGGTTCTGGGGCCTGTACCTCTCACCCCACAGTGGATCAAAGCTGTCAAAAGTAAGAACTGCAACTGTTACTCCGTGTCAGACATGAGGTGGACCGAAACAGGGATCCAGGTGGCCCTGAGTGGCCGGGTTGTCTATATCTGTTACAGCTTCTTGTTCCAATGTCTGCGATCCACACATGATCTTCTGGGCTCCTCCAAGGGGCTTGTGTCACTTCTCCAGCTCTGCCCTCTAGCACTCTAGGCTCTGGTTGACTCCACTCCACTGCTGCTGCTATTCTTGGTGATCATCCCGTGGTACTGGCATCTCCAATACACTGGGGTCTTCCACTGCAACTAGGCTTCACCAATAGCCTCTCATAGGCTCTCTTCATGGTGGCAAGCCTCAACTCCTTTGCATGACCCCTTCAGTCCTGGGCCATCAACTACATCTGAGGCTGCACCTTCACCAATAGCCTTCCATGGCCTGTCACAGTACAAGCCTCAGCTGCTCTCCATGACCCCTTCACACCTTCAAACCATTACCACCTGGATGATACTTACACATTTACCAATCCAGCTGTAGCACAAGGTACAAACTTGGCTGGAACGGTCTTTGTGCTCTCAGAAAACATTTCCCAGATTGCACCTCAGTGGTGCTGGTCTCTTCTTAACACCACTAATTTTTAGCTCCAGCTAACCAGCATCGATTGTCCCAGTAGTCTCCTTCTCTGCCTAGCTTGGCTGTCCTGGAACTGGTTCTACAGATTGACCTTGAACTTGGAGATCAGCATGACTGTGTCTCCTGAGTGCTGAGATTAAAGGCATGTAAAGCCATGCCTAGGTTTTAAGCTTTTCTCTCCTTGGACCTTGCTCCATACCATGCTGGCCTTGAACTCCAGAGATCTGCTTTCCTCTGTCTCCTGGGATTAAAGGCATGTACCACCAAGCCTGGACTTAAACTTTGCTAGGTGTGATCTCTCTCAAAGGTCTCCACTCCCTTAATTCAATTTAATATCCTTGAACACAGGGTTCAGTTCATTTCACTTCCTGGTACCCCTTAATCCTGGAACCATGCATTTCATATGTTTCCTTTCTAAACTTGCTACACTTGTTCAAAATACTCTTTCTGAGACTTAACCATAGAACAATGTCTCTGCTGGGCTTTTTTGAGACTTCCTTGTTCAAAGCAATTAATCTAAATCTCTTCACCTTGACCTCAGACAGACTCTTCATCCAATGACAAAAAACAGCCACATTCTTCACCAAAATAACACAAAAACAGTTTCTACACCACTTACCAAAAGTCTTCTCCACTGAAACCTCTTGGGCCAGGCCTGCACCATTCAAATCACTCTGAGCAGCAAAGCCTTCCACATTCTGACCAGGATGGCCTATTAAGCCCCACTTAAACGATTCCCCTGCTGTCCAAATCCAAAGTCCAAAAATCTGCATTCTTCCAAACAAAAGCATGGTTAGGCCTATCATAGCAGTATCTCAGTCCCTGATACCAACTTCTGTCTTTTTGATCATCACAGGTGACAGGTGATGTGTACCTGATCCCCAGTCTTTTGCAGAAACAGGACGGTTTTCAGGACACGGGCAAACCCCAGCTGAGGAAGTCGGGGTCACCATAAGAACAGCATGGGAGGTACTTGACACTGTGCACCTATCTCAATCACAGATGATGGCGACAGCACATTCAGAATGCGGGCTCTTGTGTCAGCCTTCAGAAGATAACATGTTGCTGTGGGCCGCAGAGGGAGTGGCCAAACGACCTCAATCCAGTGGGCACTGAGGCTGTGGACCTGATTTTAGATGCAGCAAAGCTGGGTCACTGAAGCACTGCTGGCGCACATGTAAAGTGGTGACGACTGTGATTTGTTCAGTTTCTCCAGGGGCTCCGGAGTTCGTGCAGTTGTCTGAGTGTTTGTCTGGGATGTGTGAAATCCTCGGTTTGATCCCCAGCCCTGAATTAAGCCAGGCATGGTGGCATAGGCTTATGATCTGAGCCCTCAGGAGCCGGAGGCAGGAGGATCCACAATTCAGGGTCGTCCTTGGCTACCTATTGAGTTCAAGAGCAGCCTGGGCTCTGTGAGGCCCAAACTCAGAATCTGAAAATTCCCAAATCAAATCAAACAAACCCACCTGTGGCTGGGCCGTGCCAGCATCTGCCTGTCACCCCAGTACTCCAGAAATGGAGGCAGAAGATCAGGTATTCCAGAGTAGCCCCAGCTCAAGAGTGACTCTGAGGTCAGCCTGGGCTACAAGAGGAGACCCCGTATCAAAGGCAAAACCAGACTGGGTGTTGTGGCATCCTCCTGAATCCAAGCACTTGGAAGGAAAAAGCAGGAGGATCAGGAGTTTGGGGTCATCTTAGGCTACACACAAGTTCCCAGCTAGCCTGGGCTACATGAGACCCTGACTCAATAAAACCAAGAACATGCCAGGCAGTGGTGGCGCACGCCTTTAATCCCAGCACTCAGGAGGCAGAGGCAGGCTGATGTCTGATTCAAGGTCAGCCTGGTCTACAGAGTTGAGATCTAGGACAGCCAGGGCTATACAGAGAAACCCTGTCTCAAAAAACAAAACAAACAAACCAAGAACTCAAGAGCCAAACCCAAACAATCACTATCCTAAATCGTTCATTCCTCCACTTTGGAGTCTGAGGCAGAAGAATTGTTTTAAGTGTGAAACCTGCCTGGCTTCACAGTGAGACCCTATCTCAAGAAAAGAAAAGAAAGTAAAATAAAATAAAGTTAAAAAAAGGGGGGGGGGAATGACCTCACCCAGTGGCACATGCCCATAAACGCAGCTAGTTTTGAGACTGAGGTAGGAGGATCCCAAGGCCAGCCTGGGCTACATAGCAAGGTCAAAAACAACCTGGACCACCTAGTGAGACCCTACCTCAATAGAAAACAGTATAGCTCAGGCTTCGGGCCCATGCCTGTAACCAGGGGCCTAGGTTTGGATTGAACTTGCTCACATTCATAGCTTTAGGGAGGTCAGGGGTCAGCTAAACTGAGCCCACACACAGCCAGAGAGATTTCCCAGCAGCCATCAGGAATGTCAGATTAAGTGGTAGTGGCACACGCCTTTAATCCCAGCACTTGGAAGGCAGAGGCAGGCGGATTTCTGAGTTGACGCCAGCCACCGTAGCCACAGGCACAGGGCATCACACTGGGACTCCACAGAACATAATGAACATGAAGAAGCAGCTTCTCCAGGCAACGACAAGCATAGCAGGGCTTAGGGGGACAGGCGGGTGCTCAGGGCAGCAAGGGAAGTTGCCCTGGATTTGGGGAGCAGCGCTGTGGCCCAGGTGTGCTGAGACAGGAGTAGAGGAGGAGGGAGCTGTGCGAGAGCCTTGGTGAGCAGAGCTTAAGTGAGGAGAGGTTTGTGTCTGTCTGTCTGTCTTGAAATAGGATCTCACTATGGAGACCAGGCTTGTTTCCGCCTCTACCTCCCCAGTGTGGGATTGAGGTGTTGGGTTTAGAGGGCTGGGGTTAAAGGTGTGCACCGCCCTGGCCAGCTCCAGTTTGGGTTTTTGAAGGGAGCTCTCTCATAGCCCAGGCTGTCCTCCAAGCTCGGCCCTCTTCCTTCCCTCCCCATGGCTGGCATTTCAGAAGCCAGCTGCCAGTCCGGCAGGCCTCCTTCTCATTTTCTGTGTTGTTTTTTGAGACATGGTATTAAGATTCTCTAAAAAAAAAAAAAAAAAAAAAGTGATGCCGGGCGTGGTGGCGCACGCCTGTAATCCCAGCACTTGGGAGGCAGAGGCAGGCGGATTTCTGAGTTCGAGGCCAGCCTGGTCTACAGAGTGAGTTCCAGGACAGCCAGGACTGCACAGAGAAACCCTGTTTCGAAAAACCAAAAAAAAAAAAAAAAACAAAAAAAAAAAAAACAAGTGACTTTGAACTACTAATTCTCCTGCCTCCCAATTCTCCTGCCTCCCACTCCCCTTTCTCCTCTTGGTTTTTTTGAGGCGGGGGTTTCTCTGTGTAGCCTTGGCTGATCTAGATTTCGATCTGTAGGTCACTCTGGCCTCAAACTCACAGAGATCCCTCTGCCTCTTGTCTCTTGAGTGCTGGGATTAAAGGTGTGTGTAGTCATGCCGGGCCTGGTATGTATCCATATCTCAAATGCTGGGATTACAAACATGACCACACACACACACACACACACACACACACACACACACACACTGACGCACGCATGTACACATCTGGCTTATGGGGTTATGGGGATCAGACCTGTAATTCATGTGTGCCTTGAGCCCACTTATTTATTTATCTATCTATTATCTATCTATTTATTTGAGAGGGAATTACTTTGTAGAGCAGGCTGGCCTTGAACTCAGATCCACCCGCCCCTGCCTCCTAAGTGACGGAATTAAAGGAATGAGTCACCAAGTCTGGCTTGATGGATTAGGTTTTTGTTGTTGTTTTGGTTTTATTGTTATTGTTTTTGTTTGTTTTGAGGGGTGGGGTTTAAGACAGGGTGTTTCTGTATAGCTTTGGCTGTCCTGGAACTCACTGTGTAGACCAAATTGGTCTTGAATTCACAGAGATCTGCCTGCCTCTGCCCCTGGAGTGCTGCGATTAAAGGTGTGCCCAGCTATTTGGTTGCTGTTGAATCAATATACTTTCTTTGTAGTACAGGCTAGCCTTAAATCTTCCTGCCATGACTCAGTAGACCTGGCTCACAGTAGACCTTGGACCACCACACCTATCTGGATCACATTTCTCTGATCCACTCATCAGTGGGCACATGGTTTGACCCCACACCTCGTGGCCACTGTGAGCCTGGCCTACCCCCAGATTACAAGAAGCTTACAGTTTCTTATCCTAGGCAACCCCCACAGACATTCTCAGGGTCTGTGCAGGGCACTCACACTGGGATCCCTCTGCCTGCCCAAGAGAATACGAGTCAACAGCGAACAAGGTAAAGCCTGCCTGCCTACCTGCTTCTGAGGAAGGCCCAGGCCTGGTTTGGCTCAGGACTGTGCACAGCCTCCAGGCCGATTGCATTCAAGCACACTCAAAAGTAGCTGTGATGTAAATGAGGTCCTAAAGGAGCCACCAGTCCCATCTTTCCACTTGAGCCTTCCACCTGGTCAGTACTCCTGGATACCACGCCTGCCTTGGGGTAGAGGCAACTGGGGGCAAGATTCACTGGAACAAAAAGAGAAGGGTGCCCTTGGAAGGGTCGGGGACCACTGCAGCTTAAGACTGACTTCCCTCAGACAGTAGCTGTCTCCAGCCCCCCACCTAATGTGGGGGGAGATGCCTGGGACACACCCTCAGCCACAGATTCAAGACATTTGGCCTGGACTCCCATACCCTGCCATCTTTTTTTTTTTTTTTTTTTCCGAGACAGGGTTTCTCTGTGTAGTCCTGGCTGTCCTGGAACTCACTCTGTAGACCAGGCTGGCCTCGAACTCAGAAATCCACCTGCCTCTGCCTCCCAAGTGCTGGGATTAAAGGCGTGCACCACCACCGCCCGGCTGTCCCTGCCAACTTCTTACAGCCAGACAAGCTTCAGTTCACAGGACAGGGTGGGGCCAGGGTAGCGCCAAAGGATTAGGGAGGGACACTGAGCCTTCTAGGCGGAACCAAGTCTTCCCCTATTTAAGAGGAGCTAGTCAGGGCCTCAGCTAGCATTGTGGTGTTGCAGACTCTCCGACCACCATCCTCCCAGACCACCGCCCTGTGCCATGGCAATGTGGGGAGCCTGCTTGCTGCTGCTGGGCCTCAGCCTACAGGTGTCCCCGAGCCTCATTCCAGGTAACGAGGCTCCTCAGGTGTCTGCTCGGTTTTCCGCACTCAAGGTCTTCAGCCTGACCCTGCCTCTGCTCTTTTCTTTGCCAGTGGAGGAGGAGAACCCAGCCTTCTGGAACCGAAAGGCCGCCGAGGCCCTGGAGGCAGCCCAGAAGCTGCAGCCCATTCAGACATCAGCCAAGAACCTCATTATCCTCATGGGGGACGGTGAGTGTGTGAGGGAGGCCTGGCGATCCTGGGACTCTCCTACACCGGGCACCCGCAGAGAGAGGCTCCCGGTGGGCCTAGGGGATTAGTCCTGATCATGTCCTGCTCCTTCAGGGATGGGGGTGTCCACAGTCACAGCTACCCGGATCCTAAAGGGACAACAGCAAGACCATCTGGGACCCGAGACACAGCTAGCCATGGACCGCTTCCCACACATGGCTCTGTCCAAGGTGAGCTTGAAGGCACCCGAGTCCCCACAGGGCGTGACAAGGACTAACGTCCACCAGTAGAGTTGAGCTGAGAGTGTCTCTCCCACAGACGTACAACACAGACAAGCAGGTCCCGGACAGCGCAGGCACAGGCACCGCTTTTCTCTGCGGGGTCAAAACCAACATGAAGGTCATTGGTTTGAGTGCAGCCGCACGCTTTAACCAGTGCAACACCACGTGGGGTAATGAGGTCGACTCCGTAATGCACCGAGCTAAGAAAGCAGGTAGGTTGGGATGGGGTCGGAAGGGCCTGCACAGACCGGGGGTGGGGGTGGGAGTGGGAGTGTTCCTGGGTGGCTCACGTGACTTTCTGCAGGAAAGTCTGTGGGAGTGGTGACCACCACGTCGGTGCAGCACGCCTCTCCAGCCGGCACGTACGCGCACACGGTGAACCGTAATTGGTACTCGGATGCCCAAATGCCTGCCTCGGCGCTGCAGGACGGCTGCAAGGACATCTCTCTACAGCTCATCTCCAACACGGACATTGATGTGAGCCCCAAGGGGGAGGGAGGGAGGGAGGAGGGCTGTATGGAGGTGTCGCTCACTGAAGTCTATGCGGCCTACGGTCTGAGCTCTGAGTATCTGAGTGGTGGCTGGGAGCTGGTAGAGAAGGTGCAGCCCAAAGAGTCCCTTCCCTCAGACCTGCTGGGACCAGACGGCTGTCAGGAGGGAATAGAGGATCAATCAGGCCCCAAGCTCACCTCTGATCATAGGTGGTCCTCGGTGGTGGCCGCAAGTTCATGTTTCCCAAGGGGACACCAGACCAGGAATATCCAACGGACCCTGAGCAGGCCGGAACCAGGCTGGATGGACGAAACCTAGTTGAAGAGTGGCTGGCAAAGCACCAGGTACAGGGGTGGGTGGGGTCGGGGTTGGGGGGCACTAGGGCAAAGGGCAGAGCAGGAATTGGTGAGGGCTGTGCATTTTGAGGTATGTACTTAGTAGGCTGGCGGTGTCCCTGCAGGGGGCCCGGTATGTGTGGAACCGAGAAGAGCTCATTCAGGCATCCCTGAACCCGGCTGTGACACACCTCATGGGTAATGTATTACTTGCATTTCTTGCCTTGGAACCCCTCCATTGGGAAATTGTGTGTGTGTGGGGGGGTGTCCCTAATACGCAATCTTTAAATTTTTAAATTTTTTTGGTTTTTCAAGACAGGGTTTCTCTGTGTAGCCCTGGCTGTCCTGGAACTCACTCTGTAGACCAGGCTGGCCTCGAACTCAGAAATCCTCCTGTTTCTGCCTCCCAAGTGCTGGGATCAAAGGCGTGTGTCACCACTGCCCCGCCCTAGTATGCAGTCTTGTAGTCACCATGGATTTTCTTATTCCTCAGGCCTCTTTGAACCTAACGACATGAGATATGACATCTACCGAGACCCTACTCAGGACCCTTCCCTGGCCGAGATGACAGAGGTGGCCGTGCGCATGCTCAGCAGGAACCCCAAAGGCTTCTATCTCTTTGTGGAAGGTGAGCGGCCATGTCTGGCAGACAGGAGGAGGAGCCAGGGGTGGGGTGGGGGTGGGGCAGGCAGAACGGGGTGGGGGTGGGGGAGGCGCGGGGGCGGGGGTGTGCGCATCTCCCTGACTCTGGTTTCCCGCAGGGGGCCCGCATCGACCATGGCCACCATGAATCCGTAGCCTACCGTGCCCTGACTGAGGCTGTGATGTTCGACTCTGCCGTTGAGAAGGCAGACAAGCTCACCAGTGAGAAGGACACGATGATCCTTGTCACCGCTGACCACTCTCACGTCTTCTCTTTCGGTGGTTACACACAGAGAGGGGACTCCATCTTTGGTAGGCGTGGGGCAGGCAGTGGCAGATAACTGTTGCCTTGTAGGGATCTGGTGTAACAGGGTGCTAACGAAACAGCTCACTTTGAAAAACAAGTCATCCCCTCTTCCTGCAGGGCTGGCTCCCTTCAAGGCTGGGGATGGCAAATCCTTTACCTCGATCTTATATGGCAACGGTCCTGGCTACAAACACGACGGCATGCGGGCTGATGTCACCGAGGAAGAGAGCAGTAAGTTCATTGAGCGTGGGTTGTCAGCATGGGGCTGAGGGTGGCCATGGAGGTGGAGGCCCTGCTCTCAACACCCTTTCTCGGCAGGCAACCCCACGTACCAGCAGCAGGCGGCTGTACCCCTGTCGTCAGAGACCCACAGCGGGGAGGACGTGGCGATATTCGCGCGTGGCCCGCAGGCGCACCTGGTGCATGGCGTACAGGAGCAGAACTACATCGCGCACGTCATGGCCTTCGCAGCCTGCCTGGAGCCCTACACCGACTGCGGCCTGGCGCCCCCTGCCGGCCGGAGCAGTGCAGTGAGCCCAGGCTACATCTCCACCTTGCTGTGCCTTTTGGCAGGGACAATGTTGATGCTGATGGTGGCAGCTGAACCCTGACTACCTAAGCTCACTGGACTCCACGCCTCCTGCCAGTGCTGTTTTCTGGGCTCCAACTGGAACCCCACTTCTCAGAACTAACTTGGCTTGCCAGTCCTGCAGCACTACCTTAGTATGAGGCCTCCCCAATCCACTCAGCCTCCTGGCACGGTTCCCCTGCAGTTTTTTTGAGACAGGGTCTTGCCTAATCTAGATTTCAGTCCACCATCTTCTGAACCTCAGGGTCCCCAAAATCTGGGATTATAGGTGCCTCCTGCTGTGTCTGGCAGCCATAAAAGAACACTTAGCACCTTCCTGGAGCCTCCTTTGTTCTGGGGACAATAAAAACAATTGTTACACAATGTCCTTGTGTCTTCAGCAGCTGGAAGGGTGGTGCCTGGGTGGGCCAGAGGGGAGCTGTGTCAGGGACGGAATGTCACTTCTGCGATCCCGACCATGAAGTCCTGGCAGCCGTCGATGCCATGTTGGCCAGGAAGGAGGAGGAACAAGAAACCTTGCTATCAGGCCGGCATGGGGCAGACCGGGGTGGCCAACACCAGTGAGCTCATTTTGTGTCTGTCTGTCTGTCCCAGAGTGGAGACAGCAAGGTCCCCTGGGCTCCCCAGCTGCCACTCTCAAGTATTTGACCTGGAACTCACTGTGGTCCCAGGTCATAGAATGCAGAGTCTCTTGTGCTAATCAGTGGCTCAGGTAACTTGCTTGGTTGGGAGAGTCGGGGTAGTTCTGGAGTTAGGGATCTCCAAAGGCTACAACAAAAGCTTGAGGCTTGGCTTCCCTCTGTCCCCTGTGAAAGAAGGGAGATTTTCCAAGCACACGACCTCTTGCAACCATGGTCACCTTTCCCCCCCCTGATCCTGCACACACATGCCAGGCTGAAGAATTGGGAGTTCTCTAGTTGAAAGCAGGAAAGCACGGGGCCTCCAGTCTGCATAGTCTGTCTTCACTGACAGCCTGGTTCTTTAGTCTTTGCCTTTCTTGTTCAATGTCTGCTTCTAGGGAAACAGTGGAGGCTGAGGCTAGCCTGGTCTACAGAACCAGTTCCAGGACAGCCAGGGCTACAGAGACAAAGCCTGTCTCAACCCACATCAAACAAAACAGCAGAGCTCAACCCAACTTTCAAATTCTAGAAGACTTGGCAGATACTGTCAGAACTTCAGGGACACAGTTCTGAAATCTTTGCCTCCAGGCAAGAAGTGGTTAAAGCCCCACCCACTCTGGTCTACCCAGCATTGGGAAGAGTGTCTTTCCACACGTCAGCCCTTCCACAGTCAGCCCTCACTCCTCCCAGGAGTGGGGGGTTCCCTGGTTGCAGGGAAGCCTAGAACCCTGTGGAGCCCTGTACTGAGGAGTTGGAGCCTCCGGGATTCCTGCCCGCCTGGAGGCCTGCAGCTTCACTAAACACTGATTGTTCCCTCCCCCCACACTCTGCCCTTCTGCCTCAGATCCAAAGTGGTGGAATGAATGGGATACACTTCCGAGTCTGGTTTTGGATAGTGATTGTTTTGGGGTTTGCTTTTGTGTTCTTGGGTTTATTGAGTCAGGGTCTCATGTAGCCCAGGCTAGCTGGGAACTTGTGTGTAGCCTAAGATGACCCCAAACTCCCGATCCTCCTGTTCTCTTGTTTTCTCTTTCCAAGTGCTTGGATTCAGGAGGATGCCACAACACCCAGTCTGGTTTTGCCTTTGATACGGGGTCTCCTCTTGTAGCCCAGGCTGACCTCAGAGTCACTCTTGAGCTGGGGCTACTCTGGAATACCTGATCTTCTGCTTCCATTTCTGGAGTACTGGGGTGACAGGCAGATGCTGGTGCGGCCCAGCCACAGGTGGGTGGGCTCCTGAGGGCTCGGATCATAAGCCTATGCCACCATGCCTGGCTTAATTCAGGGCTGGGGATCAAACCGAGGATTTCACACATCCTAGACAAACACTCAGACAACTGCATGAACTCCGGAGCCCCTGGAGAAACTGAACAAATCACAGTCGTCACCACTTTACATGTGTGCCAGCAGTGCTTCAGTGACCCAGCTTTGCTGCATCTAAAATCAGGTCCACAGCCTCAGTGCCCACTGGATTGAGGTCATTTGGCCACTCCCTCTGCGGCCCACAGCAACATGTTATCTTCTGAAGGCTGACACAAGAGCCCGCATTCTGAATGTGCTGTCGCCATCATCTGTGATTGAGATAGGTGCACAGTGTCAAGTACCTCCCATACTGTTCTTATGGTGACCCCGACTTCCTCAGCTGGGGTTTGCCCGTGTCCTGAAAACCGTCCTGTTTCTGCAAAAGACTGGGGATCAGATCAGGTACACATCACCTGTCACCTGTGATGAACAAAAGTCTTCTATACCTAAAGGCTATAGACAACCCAGCCCCTGGGGGCCACCTGGATCCCCGTGTCCACCTCATGTCCGAGGCAGCTGACAGAGGCAATAACTGCAGGTCTTCTGTTGACAGCTTTGATCTGCTGTGGGGTCGGAGGTTCAGGCCCCAGAACCAGGTGTGGCAGTACACACCTGTGACCTCCGCTGTCAGTAGATGGCGACAGGCAGATGGAAGTTTCAAGGACAACCTTGGCGACCCAGAGAGTTCCAGAGCAGTCTGGGATAAACAAAGAAAATGCCAGGCGCTGAGGCTCAGGTGGAAGCCAGTTTGTCTGCTGAGCCTGAAGCCCAGCATTCAGTCTTCAGCACATCACAAGCTGGCCATAGTGGTGCGAGCCTGTCAGCTGCAGGCTCAGGAGTCAGGAGGACCAGAGGTTCCTGGCCACAAAGCCTGGGCTACTGGAGGCCCTGGCTCAAAAGAGCAAAACCGGAAACAAAACAAACTCTCACCAAAACAAACACAAAACTCACCAATGAGCTGTTTTAATCTTTCACGGAGGCTGTGTGTATGTCTGTGTTTGTGTATGTGTGTCTGTCTGTCTGTCTGTATGTCTATATAGACTCTATTCCTTCTGCTTTTGAATAACCTTTACCTGGGGCCGGAGCACACCAGACTGATAGAATTAACTCTCTGGGGACTGGAGAGAAGGCTCAGCAGTTAAGAGCTCTGACTGCTCTTCCAAAGGTCCCGAGTTCAAGTCTCAGCAACCACATGGTGGCTCACAACCATCTGTCATGGGATCAGATGCCCTCTTCTGATATCTGAAGACAGCTGCAGAACTCATATACATGAAATAAATAAATAAATCTTAAAAAAAAAATTAACTCTCTGAGGCGGGCTGTCAGAGTAGGGTTGGCTCCTGACTGATTCTGCCCTACCCCCACCCCCACCCTGATCTCTCCAGGACAGATCACAAAGAGCTCGGTGACAACTCTTAACACTCAGGAATACATGGCAGGGTCTGGGGATATAGACGTGGACACCAGAAGGCCCCGGATGCTCAGGAGTACTGAGAGATTGGAGGGGGCGGTACTTCCTCCAAGAAGGTACCTCAGGGGACTCTCCACCTTTCTCTGAAGGGAGCCTCCCAGGAACAGCCAGTGAGATCATCCTGCCTCCCGCCGATGAAAGATCATTTCGTTTTGTGTGTGTCCTTTCCCAGGTGTCACCTTCAGCAGACTTCATGTGACACGTCCCAAGCCCACAGCCCCACCAGGGGGTTGGTAGGCTGGGAGGAAGCACCTGGGCACTGGGGCAGGCCGTGTCTAGAAGTCATCTCGGCCCCCACCTAGCCTGTGACCCTCTTGTCACCTGTGGTAGGGCATCTCTCCTCTCAGGCCGTGTCTTTGTATGCATTTAAGGAGCCAGGGGAGAAGGCTCAGCCATCCCCACAGCCCTCCTACCTGACTGACGGAAGGGTCACCACGGAAGCCAGCCACACACGGCTGGTGCCGCTCCACTGAGCAGTTAGGTACAGTGTGTTCTGCCTGTGGGTGGACCAAAGGAGTGCTCACCGCAGAGCAGCGGGGCCTGGTCACAGGCTCAGTTAGGGGTTATATGAAGATTCTTTGTGTCAAAGCAAGAGTGACGTCCATAAAAGACAACGAGCGCCCCCCCCCCCCCGCCCCCAGCGTCGATATCTTAATTACTACTGTGGGTTCTGAATGCGTGGGCCAATGCCACTGCTGTAAAGGCTGTGAGGCTCAGGACATATTCTTTTTCACTGGCTGGACCACACAAACACTTGCCGTTGTATACTAGTGTGACTGTTGTCCTTAAGAACTCCCGGGCTGTGGGGAATCTAAGAGGTGGCTGGTCCTGGGAGGGGAGCTAGGAGGAGCTGGGCTCAGGCAGAGCACTGGAGGAGGAGATAATAAGTTCCCTGGAGTAATCCCAGGGTTTAGTCAAGCCTTGGAAGCCATAATATCTACCACTTAAGCAACGAGGCCAGAGGGAGAGGCCTCGGCCACTATAGAGATGGTGTTACTCAGGGATTCCACCCTGAGCCCTTAAACCCAAGGTCGGGGTCCCGGAGAAATCTCCCCCACTCTCATGGAAAAGCCTCTGTCCAGGTACAGAGCCTGATGGCACACAGGGTGTCCTAGGAACATCTGCTTAGCCTATGGGGGCAGATGTGAAGCAGAAGCCCCAGAGAGTCCACAGCTGGAGTCTTGGCTGACCGATGTAAGCAGCAGGATCTGGGGGTGCCGGCAGGGCTGGGACGGGGACCAGACATACAGATTGGGTGAACCTGCTCTCCACCCCAGATCTCTGGGTCAAAGTCTACCCATCCCTCAGCACGGCGTCACCTCCATGTACAACACAGAGACCCTGGGGGCAGCTGCAGGTCAGCTCTTGTATGAGGGATGCCCATTCCTGATGGACAGGCAACGGAGGAAGGTCTCTTAGGATGAGGAGGTGTTACTAGCTCTGAGGTGTCTGCAACAGGTGTCCCCGGCTCATCCTCCGCACCCCGCAGGTGAGACTGCGGATCTCCAATACCTGCGCACCCAGCTCCTAGCCTCAGGGCCCCTCCACCAGCATCCTAGAGCTGTCTAAGTGGTGACCTGTGCATTTCCTGTCTCTGCTAAAGCCACGCCCCCTGGTCACATGCTCACTGCTGCCTTGCGGGAGCCTGGGGAGGCTGGGGTCCTCCCAGTTGCCTTTGCCTCCTGGGATGGTAAGGTGGAGAGCCTGGATGTTTTCCAGGGCAGGTGTGACCACAGCTGTCTACCTCTGGCCACCTTGGGGAGAACTCAGTGGTCTCTGCCCATCTTGAGAAGGCTTGAGACATTGAGGACAAAGATGAATCCTAGGGACTGGCGCCAAGTCGTCCTCTCTCACGGATCGGCTTTTCTGGGCGTAGGACGGGTGCTGAACCGGACTTCCGGCCTTCTCCTGGCCTCCACCTAGGTGGCTCTCTGCATTTGGTTCTCTGCAGCTTCCAAGTCCAGGCTCAGCTTGGGTCTCGGTCTTCACTGCAGCCTCTGGCTGCTCTCTCCCGGCCTCTATGCTCGCCCACCCCGCTCTGCCTCTCCAGTCAACTAAGTGGTTGGGCCTTAGGCATGGTCTGGGCTGTGTGTGGCCAAGCCGTGTGGCCCCCCTACAAACCCGCAGCTTTGATCAGAAGGCGGAGCCTAGAGGTTGTGACTCACTCTGCTTTGTCTGTTTTCACTCCACCACCGGCTCCTCAGATGGCCTCTCTCTGACGTCCTAATCTCCACTACCCACCTCTCCACCTGTCCCCTGTCCCCCAGATGTCCAGGGTTTGTCTTACTAAAAAGTACTGGAGGCATTACCTTATATAAACAATTTTATTGTTGTTATGTCTCTTCAAGGACTGGGGACAAGGATCGGTAATATTCTTTCTTCAGTTTCTATATGCAGCCTGAGGTGGACCAGGGGTGGGGGCCGACGGCTGCTCTGGGCTGCCTGCTTGAGACCCCATGGCCTCCCGGACTTTTGAGATTTCCTTTCACCGAAAGTGCATGGAAACAAGCCAAGGCCTGAAAATCTGAGTTACTTGGGTCCCTGGTGAAGGGTGATAGGGGAGTCTGGGGCAGCCCTGGGCTTTGGCCTTCTGGATACCAGTTGATACCTCCCGCTCCAGAGACAGCCAGTTGAGAGGCAGAAGCCCAGAGTTATAAAGCAAATTATAAATCCCAGAGTGTTTTCTCAGAGGCGGCCCTTAGAGCTGTGGGCTGAGATGATGTCTCAACATCTGGATAAGAGAACTACCAAGCTGGGGTGTAAAACCTAGGGTTGAGACCCTTGGGTGGAGAACGGTGAACACGGACTGATTGGGCACAGGAATCTATAGGTTGTGAAAGCAACCAGCGGTGGGACCCCGGGAGGAGCCCAGCGGGGGACCTGATCATCAGGACACCACCATGGCTGTCCCTACTAGCAGCAGCATGCTGACCAGCAGTTGCAGGGACCCCCGGACAGTGGCCTGGCCGGATGAGTTGGTTGTGGTGGAGCTGCTCTGGCCGGCAGGGGGCGCCAGGCCGCAGTCGGTGTAGGGCTCCAGGCAGGCTGCGAAGGCCATGACATGCGCGATGTAGTTCTGCTCCTGCACGCCGTGCACCAGGTGCGCCTGCGGGCCACGCGCGAATATCGCCACGTCGTCCCCGCCGTGGGTCTCTGACGACAGGGGCACAGCCGCCTGCTGCAGGTAATTGGGATTACCTAGGGAGACAGGGTGTTTAGGGGAGCAGCGTCCATCTGCCCTGGTCTCCTCTACCAGCACCTCAAGCTAGGCAACGTTGTGGGACTTACCACTCTCTTCCTCGGTGACACTGGGCCGGTCGCCGGAATCAAGCACATAACCCGGGCCATTGCCATAGAGAATGGAGGTGTAGGATTTGCCATCTAGGGCACTGAGTGGGGCCAGACCTGTATGGAAGAAGGGAGACATCTTGTCTTCATACTGACTACAGCTTTGGGAGTGCGGGCGATGAGCGCACTTTGCTTGTTCAACGGTTACATTCTTTACAAAGTCATTTTGTGCCATTTTGACAGGTGAGGAAACTGAGGCCCAGCGATATCTGTCCCCACAGATCTGAAGCAACATCCCCGGACACCGCCCCTTGGCTTACCAAAGATGGAGGTCCCCCTGTATGTGTAGCCGCCAAACGCGAAGACGTGGGAGTGGTCAGCAGTGATGAGTATTAGCGTGTCCTTCTCACTGGTGAGCTGGCTGGCCTTTTCGATGGCAGAGTCGAACATGACAGTCTCAGTCAGTGCCAGGTAAGCTGTGCCCGAGTGGTGGCCTTGGTCAATACGACCCCCTGCAGGAAGCCAGTGAGGGGGGAGATGCTTGAGTTTGCTCGGGACCCCTGCCTCTCTCTCTCTCCCCCTCCTCCTCTCCCCTCCCCCCCTTCTCTGCCAGGCATAACTACTCACCTTCTACAAAGAGGTAGAAGCCTTGTGGATTCCTGCTCAGCAGCCTCACGGCCACCTCTGTCATCTCCGCCAGGGAAGGGTCTACTGAGGTGTTTCGGTTGACATCATATTTCATTTCTGTTGGCTCAAAGAGGCCTGAGGGGCACAGGAATTCATGATGGCAACCAGGTTTGTGTGTGTGGGGGGGGGGTCGGAGGGGAGAGGAACCTGATGGCATACATACAGGCTCCTTCTGAGAGGTGCTAGGGCAAAACCAGGGTATTACCCATGAGGTGAGTCACTGCTGGGTCCTGGGACGCCCGAAAGAGCTCTTCTCGGTTCCACACATACCGGGCCCCCTGCGGGGACACAGCCAGTCTTAGCACATAGCCCTGAGAGGCACAGCTCTGCCCTGGGCCCCTTCGCTGCAACCCACATCACCTGGTTCTTTGCCAGCCACTCCTGCACCAGGTCCCGATTATCCAGCCTGGTTCCCGACTGGTTAGGGTCGCTTGGGTATTCAGGGTCTGAAGTCCCGTTGGGAAACATGAACTTCCGGCCTCCACCGAGGATCACCTTTGGTTAGAGGATCAGCACAGGTGGACTTAGGGCTTTATGTGCTCCCTACCCCCTCCTGAAAGCCCCTGTGTCCCCACCATGTCTGTGGGGTTTGTGGGGTTTGTTTCTCCTGGATGGTCCACACCCACCCCTTACATATGTATACTGCATGGAACTCAGAGTTCAGACTGTTTATGCCTGGAACTATGACCAGTCCAAGGTTGACCCTTCGTCCAATCCCTCTGGCTGGTTTTTGGAGCTCACGTCAATGTCAATGTTGGAAATGAGTTGTATGGCGATGTCCTTGCAGCCATCCTGCCGTGCAGAGGAAGGCATCTCTGCATCCGAGTACCAGTCACGGTTCACCGTGTGCGCGTAGGTGCCGGCTGGAGAGGCGTGCTGCACCCTGGTCGTGGTCACCACTCCCACAGACTTCCCTGCAGACGATAGAAGATCACCCAGTGATCCAGCCTTGCCCCCGAGCCCAACACCAACCTACCTGCTTTCTTTGCACGGTACAAGACCGAGAAGACCTCGTTGCCAAACGTGGTGTTGCATTGGTTGAATCGAGCAGCCGCGCTCAGGCCGATGGTCTTGTAGTTGGCCTTGACCCCGCAGAGATAGGCCGTGGCTGTGCCCGCGCTGTCTGGGACCTGTCTGTCCACGTTGTATGTCTGGGGACAGGGACACTCTCAGCTGGGTGCTACTGGTAGACAGTAGTCCCTGCTTCCTGGGGCATGTCTACACTGTCCTGCTTGCAAACTTGGGCCCCAGGTCTTCTGGGTTCTTCCTCCTCCAGCCCCCTTTCCCATCCTAGATATGTGTCCCAGTACTCACTTTGGACAGAGCCATGTACGGGAAATGGTCCATGGCCAGGGGTGTCTCAGGTCCTAGATGATTGCTCAACTGTCCCTTTAGTATCCTGGTGGCTGTCACCGTGGGCACCCCCATCCCTGAAGGAACAGAACCCAGTCAGTCCTGAGCTTCCAGGCTTTCCTGGACCCATGGGTGGCCTTGGGTACTTGGAGTACAAGGGCTTTAGGGTGGCCGTGTCTTGAACACTCACCATCTCCCAGGAAGATGATGAGGTTCTTGGCCGATGTCTGAATGGGCTGCAGCTTTTTGGCAACATCCAGGGCCTCCTTCGCCTTTTGATTCCAGAAGGTTGGGTTCTCTTCCTCCACTACACAAGAGGAAATATACCCAGGTCAGTCCAGGTGTGGTGGTGGGTTAGTCCTCCTGTGGGAGTCAGAAAGGAGCCTTCTTACCTGGGATGACACCGAAGGACAGATGGATCCTGAGACCCAAAACCAACAGCAGCACCCAGTCTCCCTGCATGGTTGGGGTTATTGGTGGACTGCCCAGCTAGGGAACCAAGGTACCAGCTCCCGCTTAGTCTGCCTGGGCTCAACTCAGAGATGGACTTTGTCCCTGGCTGTAAAGGGTCCGTGTCCCTCCTCTAGATGTTGTCACCCTGGCCCCACCCCTGCCCTGTGAACTGAAGTCTGGCTCTCAGGGTGTGGCTGGGCCAGGGGTCCTATGTCCCGTGCCTGCCGGGTAGGAGGCTGGGGGTAATAGATCCTGAGAGAGGAACATGAGCTGTATGCTGCTGGGACGTGTACACACACACACACACACACACACACACACACACAATTCACGACTGTCTAGTCAGGGACTCCTCACACTTCCTGAGGGCAAGCTGGAGCTAGGCTCTACTCTGGGTGCTCAGAGAAAGGGGAATTCCAGGTACCCAGCCTAAGCCAGGACTGGCTGTGGTCCCCCAGGTCCAGGATTCCCACTGTTAAGATGGAAACAGTGTCCTGAGTACATTACCCTACAACTGTCTTCTCCCTAGCCGTGCCCGAGGCCGTGCATGGCACACTCAGGATGTGGCCCCGAAGTGACTGCTATAGGGGCAAATAGCATTGCCGGGACTACCAAGAGGGGAACCGTGAAGACATGGGTCTTCAGTTATCGGTGGTGTACTGGGCCTGCCCCGAAGACCTCAGGCTGTGTGTCTTCCAACCTGTGACTGGGGCAGCAGGCTGGGGTGGGACAGCTGTCTTGGGCCAGATGCGGCACTGGCTGGAGTTTTCAGGACTTGTGTTGGTATGATTGACCCCTGTTCCCTCAGGCAGGAAAATGGGGCCCAAGGGTGAGTGTATGATTCACGGACACTGGGCACACCCAAGCAGCCCTGATAAGAAAGCAGGTTCAAATGTATTTCTATAGTTTAGCAATCCCACTTCTGAGTGATTGCCAGCAGAACCAAAGCAGGGGCTCCCTCCGGGCTGTAGCATATGCCCATAGTCCCAGTTCAGGGCAGGGCAGGGGAGGGGATGGGGAAGGGAGGAGAGAAACAATAAAACAAATGTTGTTTCAAAACCTCTTTGTAAACGAATGAAAATTTCAGAACAGGGTCCACAGCTCAGAGGTTAGCAGTGTTTACTATTCTTACAGAGAACCCATGTCAGGTGCCTCTCAACTTCCTGCGTCTCCAGACCCAAAGGGGACCTAAGGCCTCTGGTCTCCACAGGTACCTGAACACATTTGCACATTACCACACACAGAAACAGACACATTCATATAATTAAAAATGAAATAAAATACTAAAATGCTTTTTTAAAAAATGTAATAAAAAGCCGGGCGTGGTGGCGCACGCCTGTAATCCCAACACTTGGGAGGCAGAGGCAGGAGGATTTCTGAGTTCGAGGCCAGCCTGGTCTACAGAGTGAGTTCCAGGACAGCCAGGGCTACACAGAGAAACCCTGTCTCGAAAAAACCAACCCCCCCCCAAAAAAAAACAAAAATGTAATAAAAATAAATAAACAGCAGGGTCTCAGACAAATAGACGTCTGGCCTAAGACTGACAGCCACAACACTCCCAGCAGCCAGGAAGCAGGAGCAGGGCTATGGTTTGGATCTAGTTGAATGTGTCCTGCAAAGGCCCAGATGTGCAGGCCTAGTGTGTGCAACTGTGCTAGCAGAAGGAAGAGTTTCTAACAGGTAAAGATCATGAATGATGGCCAGTGTCTTAGGGTTTTACTGCTGTGAACAGACACCATGACCAATGCAAGTTTTATAAAAGGCAACATTTAATTGGGGCTGGCTTACAGGCTCAGAGGTTCAGTCCATTGTCATCAAGGCAGAAACATGGTGGCAGCATCCATGCAGGCCTGGTGCAGGAGGAGCTGAGAGTTCTACATCTTCATCTGAAGGCTGCTAGTGGAAGACTGACTTCCAGGCAACTAGGGTGAGGGTCTTAAGCCCACACCCACAGTGACACACCTATACCAACAAGGCCACACCTCCAAATAGGGTCACTCCCTGGGCCAATCATATACAAACCATCACAGCCAGTAATTGTGGTGGCTGCTCTCTAGAGAGACGAAAGGAGTTCTCCCGGAACCCGGAAGGACGCTGCTGTTGTGGATTGTAATGAAAGACTAAATCCAGCACTCCCTCCCATCACCGAGGGTGTCTTAGCACAGCACCCCAGAGCTGGGGCAGCAGGCTGGGGTGGGACAGCTCTCTTGGGCTAGACGTGGCATGGGCTGGGTTTTTCAGAGTGACACTCAAGCTTATGTAGGAAAGATTGTTCCTCCGGCAGGCAGATAGGGCCTGAGAGTGAGTATATTATCCATGGTGCCAGTGCCAGTTCTTGGTCTTCGGAATGCTTGAGCTAAGTAACTCCCTTAGCGAATGTTACCACTCGCAGCTGTTATCTTAAGTCAGTGGAAGACTCTTGTCTTACCTAGCGTTTTAGACGGCTGGAATGGCCAAGCAGAGCACGCTACACACACACACACACACACAGCAGGTGTCATCTGCCTTAAAAAGGGAAGAAACCTGATCCGAATACATTACATACATGTATGAAAATGTCATAATGAAACCTGTTGTAATGTGTAATTACCATGTCAACCAAAACAGAAACAGCACCAGAAAGGGAAAAAGGTGCAAAGGTGCACTGTGCACGCTGTGATCCTTCTCTTGTGAGAGTAAGGCAGAAGTCAGGAGGGTTATGGGTTGTGGGATATGCACCCACACACACACACTTAGCAACCTCAGAACCCCCTGGAAACCCCACCTGTGTCAGGCCATGCATACTGTCATCATTGATCCGTGGTATACATTTCCTGCCACTGGTGATGATCAAATTCAGACAGGTCCTATTCAAGCATATTCCTAAACATATCTAGGTCTGAAAAGCAGAAGCCAGGTAGGTGGTGGTGGCACATGCCTTTAATCCCAGCACTTGGGAGGCAGAGGCAGGCAGATTTCTGAGTTTGAGACCAGCCTGGTCTACAGAGTGAGTTTTAGAACAACCAGGGCTACATGGAGAAATCCTGTCTCGAAAAAACAAAAAGAAAAAAGAAAAAAAAAAAAAGCAGAAAAGGTGAGTTGTCCTGAGTGGGTTTGAGTGCATGTTCAATAAAACACGAAACATTTTAGGGATATTCCATAGTCACCCTGTTATATCTATGCATAACTGGGTATGCATACAATTAAAGTCAGATGCATCGTGGGAAGGGGCATGGGTAGCAGGAAAAATGAATATGTGACCTAATACATCAATCCAAATAAGGAACAATCCCAAAGTACACCCCTTAGTAACTGTGGTTTTAAATGAAAATCGCCCCCATAGGCTCACAGGGAGGGGCACTCTGGGGAGGTGTGGCTTTGTTGGTGAAAGTGTGCCACTGGGGGTGGGCTCTGGGGTTTCAGACGCTCAAACCAGGCGCTTGCTCTCTCTCTCTCTCTCTCTCTCCCCCTCCCTCCCTCCCTCCCTCCCTCCTTCCCTCCCTCTATCCCTCCCCACCACCTGCTGATCCAGATATATAGAACTCTTGGCTCCTTCTCCAGCACCATGTCTGCCTGGACACTGCCATGCCTCCTGCCATGACGGTGGACTGAACCTCTGAACATGTCAGCCAGCTCCAATAAATGTTGTCCTTTATAAGAGTGGCTGTGGTCATTGTGTCTCTACAACAATAGACACCATAACTAAGACAGTGACTAACTCTTCTTTCTTTGGAACTCTGTAAGAACCTCCGAGAAAAATTAGAGCCCTCTCCTCTCTACCCCAGCTCTGTGCCTGCTGATTCTGAATCCCAGGAGGAAGAGTTGGGAAGTTCTCGATGCCCGCTAACCACCTCCATAGAGCCGAGGATATAGTTCACGGGTAGAGTGCTTGCCCAGTGTGCACAGCCCTAAATCCAATCTCCAGGACCGAAAAACAAAAGATATTTATTATTCTCAAGTTGTGTTGGGGTAATTCTATTGTTTCTGAGACTTGTCAATAAATATTACAGGGCCTGGGGGTGTAGGCGTAAAAACAGTTGGTAGATAGCTTATTGCCAAGCATAATTGCTGATGGCTGTAGCCTTAGCACCCAAGAGGCTGAAGCAGGAGGATTGCCATGAATTCTAGACTAGCCTAAAGGGCTGGGGAAATATTTCAGTTATGGTACAGCACTGGCACACTGAGGACCTGGCTTTGATCCTCAGCACTGGAAAAACATCTTAACTGGCAGGTGTTAATTACATGCATACCACTGCATGTGTAGCAATGGAGTCAGAGGAACTGTGCTTTCTGTCTCTTAAGCATTCTTTGTGTTGGGAAAGGAAAATTCCTGACTAAAGGTCAGAGATGACTAGCTACTGGGCAAGTCTTAATCAAATAATTAGGTTTATATCAGGCTATAGATTAAAGGACACCACAGTCAGTCCTTGGCCAGGAAGCTTTCAGTGTGGCACACGCTGCTTAACCTTACTGTAGAGCCATGTGCCACTGTTTAAATCTTGCATTATTATTACTATTGTTGTTATTGTTATTATTGTGTGTGCATGTATGTATGTGTGTGAGGTGTGGGTGTGTGGCTGCCGCAGACCCACGTGAAGGCCAGAGGATGACTTCGAGAAGTTGGTTTTCTCCTGCCCTTCCTGAGGTTCTGGGGGGCCAGTCTTGTGTGTCAGGTCAGGCCCTTCCCCCACCCCCCCACCCCTCCACCCTCCCCGCCCCCACCCCCCACCCCCACCCCGTGGAGCCATTTCACTTGCTCCAGAGGTACATGTCATTTTAAGAAATGAGATAAAGGCCTTGGAGAGATGGCTCAGAGGCTAAGAGCACTGGCTGATTTTCCAGAGGACTCAGGTTCTATTCCCAGTACCCAGGTGGCAGGCCACAGCCATCTGTAACTCAAGCTGCAGGTGATCTCATACCCTCTTCTGGGCTCCGTGGCCACCAGGCACATACATGGTGCACAGTCATACAGGTAGGTAATGCATTCACGCGCATTAAAAATAATAATATAATTTTTAAAAATGAAATGATATGGAGAGAAGCTTGTGCAGTTAGCCCAGTTTCCCACACCACCCCGTCCAGCCTATACACAATTATACCACTGCCTACATACAATTATACAACTGCATAAACACAACTATACCACTGTCTATATACACTATGCCACTGCCTACATACAACTATACAATTATATAACTTCGCTCTGCTCGTGGTCCTATCCCGCTCCTCCCCAGACTCCTCTGTAACCCCCACTCCTTCCTGCACTCCATCTTCTGTCCCTCATGGAACTAATATTTGGACCCGCTAACCTCAGAATCTGTAGCTTCTAGTAAGTTATGGCCACAGGTCATATATCGCTGATATATGTCCCTTTAGCTCTCTTGCTAAAGAGCTTGCTAAGTGGACAGCTAAAGAAGCTGCTTGCTTCCAGCCTTGGCCTTTATGAGTAAAGTGGCCAAAGCAATGCAGGGTCAGTTTTCTATACGAACACATTTCCATCCTGTGGAACGAGTGCCTCGGAGTGCCAGCACCAGCCACAAGATGATGGCACGTGAAGACACTGCCGGATATCCGTGCAGATTAGCTGTGCCGTGTCCACCTTTCCGTGTGAGGGACTCTCTTTTCCTTCCTGCCAGTGTTGCTCTACGTCACAGCAGAGACAGTGGCTCTGGACACCTGAGTACAGTTCAGCAGTGAGTGGGGCATTCCCACCTGGAAGATGCCTGCTCTGTGGACTAGAGTCACCCTGGAAAGACAGAGGCATAGAAGGCTTTAAGGGAAGCCATGAGACCTACACTAGTTGTTATAAAATGACACCCTTGGCTGGGCAGTGGTGGTGCACACCTTTAATCCCAGCACTTGAGAGGCTGAGGTAGGCAGATTTCTGAGTTCAAGGCCAGCCTGGTCTACAGAGTGAGTTCCAGGACAGCCAGGACTATACGAGAAACCCTGTCTCAAACAAACAAACAAACAAACAAAAAATGTGTGGTTCAGCCCATAGTTTTATGAGAGGCCCCTGGGAAGATGGCCTCATGGAACTGGAAACCAGGCACTGTGGCACATGTCACTGTGGAAACACAGGCAGGAGAATTTCTGTGAGTTTGAGACTACTCAGTCTACATTGCAAGTTCCAGGACAGCCAGGGCTACAATGTGAGATACTGTTTTTAAATTAAAAAAAAAAATCTTAGGGTGAATTTATGGTTGCCTGAGGACAAGAGTTATGGTTCTGGCAGAATCTTTGGTCATAGATCTTGTTACTAGGCAGATAAGCATGAGGGCCCCTCCCTCACTGACTCTTGGCTTCATTTGTTTATTTATTTATTTATTATCGTGTGTGTGTGTGTGTGTGTGTGTGTGTGTGTGTGTGTGTGTGAGAGAGAGAGAGAGAGAGAGAGAGAGAGAGAGAGAGAGAGAGAGAGAGGACCTTTCAGGAACTACTTCTTTCCTCCTACCACGTCTCTGCATCATGGGTCTCTGAATCAAACTCGGGTGTTTCAGGCATTCAGGTAAAACTGTGGTGACAAACACTTTCCACCCCGAGTCATCCTCTGGCCCCTACGTTATTTTTTTTTCTTTTTTCTTTTTTTTTTTTTTCGAGACAGGGTTTCTCTGTAGCCCTGGCTGTCCTGGAACTCACTCTGTAGACCAAGCTCTGTGGCCTCAAACTCAGAAATCCGCCTGCCTCTGCCTCCCAAGTGCTGGGATCAAAGGTGTGCGCCACCACCGCCCAGGCCCTACGTCATTTTTTAATTCCTGTAGTTTTGTCTTTTGAGACAGCCTCACTCTATAGCTCAACCTGACCCAACACTAGCCTTGAACTCTTGACAGTCCTGCCTCAGCCTCCCAAGCCAGCACAATCGGAGCAAGGAACAAGGCTTTTAAAACTGAAGAAGTAAAGTCATATTATTAGCATTATAATAACTTCAAGTTGGATGGGCGTGGTAGCATTAAATTCAAGCCTCAGGAGGCAGAGGCAGAGGCAGAGGCAGGTGGATCTCTATGAGCTGAGGAGCAGTTTGGTCTACATAGTGAATTCCAGACCACACAGTGTCTCAATAATAATAATAATAATAATAATAATATAATAATAATAATAATACGCTTCATTTTGTGTAAATTATTTTGAAACATGAACCCAGACCTAAAGGTATCCACTCAAATAACCATGGCAAATGTCACACGGGACATTTGGCCCATTCTCTTATCACGTGTAATTGGTTCTCAATTACCCCTGAGGAACTTATCCAGGAACGACATGGAGCCTTAGCAATGGGCACTACTTCAGGACACTAACAGACACTCAGTCCGGCTTATCCGGCTTTCCTCTGCAGAGAGAATTTAATGAGTGTTGTCGTCAATCACAGTCTTTGCAATAGAATCTGGAAAGGCACCAAAGTGACAGATAAACCTCTAATCATGTTTACTGGCCACACCAGAGTCCAAAGGATCTGACCAGAGTCCCTGGGTCCATGGGGAGGACGTCACTGGCCCTCTATGACCTGCAGCACTTTACCTTGTAGGGGTTGACACGAGTTCCTCCATTTTGATTCTGACACCATCACACCTGGATTCGGTGTGGCCCACTGTTTTGTTGCTGTTATTGGCCATTTTGACAGGTGCGCAACACAGGTGTTCTCATCCTCCACTGCAACCAGCCCAGCTTTCACGTGGCTAGACAGGACTGGATATCAGACACACACCACCTGTCACCTGCAGTGATCAAAGGATGTGTCACTCACAAAGTCTATGGATACAATCCAGGCATGTGGGCCCATCCGGGCTCCTGCCTCCACCTCCATGCCTGAGTCACAGGACCAGTAACAGTCCTGCTTCTGGGGCCCAGCAACGATTCTCTCGTGGACTTAGAGATGTAGCCCCAGTCCTTCCACGAGTGGGTAATCCTTACATGGGTTCTCATAGGCAGATACTGGGCATCAGTTAAGCAGTGGGATTCGGGGAACGTGGGGGGGAACATCACCGAAGCCTCAGCCTATCCAGAGTGGCAGGGACCCTCCCATCCTGATGTAACTTGTCTCAGGCCAGGCCTGCCCATGCATTTCTTTGACCAAGAAGGAGACTAGGCCACCCCTCTCTCCTTCCCAGCCTGCCTGATGGAGGGGCCTTCGGGAAAGTCTGCCCCTTGAGCCAGCACTTGAGCATCTAGATGCGTTGTACCCTGGCTGTGGATGACCTCGAAGGAGTGCACACAGCACCGGAAGCTGAGCCATCTGGAGGCTTTGTACGATACCCACGAAATTTCCAGGAGCGGTTGACACATAAGTGTTAAGAATAAGTAAGTGTGGTGAGTGCGAATGGAACGGACAATGTATAAACGGACCCCTCGTGTTCCGCAGTCAGAGGCTCACCACTCAAAGGCCAACGTTCAGGGCCTTGGAGTCGGTAGGAACGAGTCTGGTCTGTTCCAGGGTTGTCAGTCTTGAGAGGAGAGAGTGGCTCTTGTCTCAACCGAGGGCTCTGGAGTACAGAGAGCCTTGGCAGTGGTTCTCGACCCTCCTGATGCTGCGACGCTTTAATACAGTTCCTCGTGTCGTGGAGACCCCCCGACCATAATGTTATTTTTGTGGCTGTTTCATGACTGTAATCTTTCTACTGTTGTGAACTGTAATGTAAATGTCTGATACGTGATCCCCCAAAGGGGTGGTGACTCACCCCCACCGGTTGAGGAGACTCAGCGGGAGGGCTGCGTTCTGAACCGTCTTCCTCCTCATCTAGAGCATGGGCCTCCTTTGCACTCCCTGGCTGGAACACTGGGGCGGATCTCAGTCTCTTGCAGCTAGTTCCCATAATTCCTATGGTTCCCCCCCCCCCAGACGAAGTCCACATCAGTAACCCACATTGGCTTGGAACTTCCTTGAGGTTTGAGTCTTGTCTCAAAAATAAATAATAAAAATAAAATTCTAAAGTTTATGTATTCAGCTTACGTTCCGGGCTTACCCATCTTTAAATTTCTTCATTTTGTATGTATCTGCATGCCACACTCCGTGTGTGGAGGCCGGAGGACATCTTCCAGGTGTTGGTCATTTCCTCCCAGTGGATCCCAGGGATCAAACTCAGGTCACTGGACTCAAAAGTATTTTTGCTTGCTGAGCTCTCTCCCCGGCCTCTTCATATATGATATGGAAAACAGACCAATATATTTTGGTCTGTTAAAAACTCATTCTGGGCCGGGCAGTGGTGGCGCACGCCTGTAATCCCAGCACTTGGGAGGCAGAGGCAGGTGGATCTCTGAGTTCGAGGCCAGCCTGGTCTACAGAGTGAGTTCCAGGACAGCCAGGGCTACACAGAGAAACTCTGTCTCAAAAAAACCAAAAAAAAACAAAAACAAAACAAAAACTCATTCTGAGCCGGGTGTTGGTGGCGCACACCTTTAATCCCAGCACTTGGGAGGCAGAGGCAGGCGGATTTCTGAGTTCGAGACCAGCCTGGTCTACAGAGTGAGTTCCAGGACAGCCAGGGCTACACAGAGAAACCCTGTCTCAAAAAACCAAAAACAAACAAACAAACAAAAAACAAAAAACAAAACAACAACAACAAAAAACTCATTCTGTTTCCACATTTGAAAGCTGTGTTATAGACAAGCATCGAGGGTCATTTGAGAGACAGAGACAGGAGGATTGCTGCATTTGAGACCAGCCTGGTCTATATAGTGAGTTTCAAGCCGGAGTGAGACCTTAAACCCCTCCAAAGAAAGGAAAGTAGTGAAGAAGGGAGGGGGATTTCTTTTTTTAAAGATTTATCTCATCATTGTTAATTATTATTATTTGCAGTTGTTTGTATCTCTATGTGAGGCCTAGAGGGATCGATTCCCTGCGGCTGGAGTTACTTGTGGTTGGTTGTGAGCCACCCAAGAGTGGATCCTGGGAACTTGGGTCCTTTGCCAGAGCAGAACTGACTCTTAACTGCCGCGTTATCATTCCAGCCCCACGGGGAGGAGAATTCTAATAATGATTAGAAACATGGCGTGGTCTCCTGAATGACTATCACACAAAACTAAAAATTAGATGGGAAACAGCTCTGTGTGTGAGGAAAGGGGAAGAGTCTAAAGATGTACCCAGAACCTAGAAATTACATTACTTTTTAAGATGGGTTCTTACGTAGCTCAGGCTAGCCTTAAACTCTCAATGTGGCATAAGATAGCCTTGATATGTGTCCATATCCTGCTGGGGTTGCAACAGTACACCTCTGTGCCAGGGACACATTCTACTGGCTTATCCACTGTCCTAGGCTAGAAATTGCTTCTAATCCTAAATCATTAACGCAGGACAGTGGCTTCTTATGACTTAAGAACAGTAGGAATAGCATCAAGTGTGTATTATGAATTGGCTGGGTCAGGACCCATTACTGGGAAATCAGCTCGAAAACAGAAAGGAGCTGACAGAGCAAGCCTACCAGCTCAGCCTCGGGGGATGGAAGGAGGCCGGCAGGGGGCGCTACTGGGCAACAGCCTCTTGCCATGGGGTGGAGGGTTGCGGGAAGGGATACAAGCGGGTGTGGGGTGGGGGGCTTTCCTCCTGTGTGCTCACATCCTAGCCTTGAGATCTGTGGTCGGCAGGCAGTTGATCTGACCCCGGAGCTGCCGAGTTCCGCTTATGGCCAGTATTACTCTCTTGCATAAATGTCTTGGCTTCATGCTTTAGCCTGGCCTTATGAGGGACAGGGGCAGGGAAACATGGGGGTCAGATGAGGGACAAATGCATTGCTCATGCCATGTTCTAGTCTTTGCCATAATACTGATTTGGGGGGGGGGGCGGGGAGTTGGATTTGGTTTTTTCTTTTTTTCTTTTTTCTTTTTTCTGTGTGTGTGTGTGTGTGTGTGGGTGTGTGTGTGTGTGTGTTTGTGTGTGTGTGTGGTTTTTCGAGACAGGGTTTCTCTGTATAGCCCTGGCTGTCCTGGAACTCACTCTGTATACCAGGCTGGCCTCGAACTCAGAGATCCGCCTGCCTCTGTCTCCCAAGTGCTGGGATTATAGGCGTGTGCCACCACCGCCCAGCTTGATCTTTTTATTCATAAATTTATTTTGTTTTTTGATTGTTTGTGGTTTTGCTTGGTTGGTTGGTTGGTAGGTATGGTTGATTTGGTTTGGTTGGTTGGTTGGTTTGTTTTTGAGACAGGGTCTCACTGCCTGGCTTTATTTTGGTATTTCAAGACAGGGCCTCGCTATGTAGCCCAGGCAGTCTCAACCTTCTCACCCTCCTGAGTGCCAGGAATATGGGCCTGTGCCACCACAGCCATGTTTGGTCGGCACAGAGTAGGAGACTGTGAAAGTTTTTTTTTTTTTTTAATCTTTTAAGCATTCGGCCTAGAAATCTAAGATTTAAGATTGTTCTGCATTGTTTTGGGTGTCATGCTCCCCCATACACACACTTTGAGACAAGGTCTTTCTAGTACTCTCTTACAGCTGTCCTGGACCTCACTATACACACCAGACTGGCTTTGAACACAGGGTGCTCCACCTGCCTCCGCCTCCTGAGTGCTGGGATTAAAGGCTTGAGCCACCACACCTGCCTGGCTTTTGTTTTTGAAATAGAATCTCACGTAGCCCAGGCTGGCTTTGAACTTGATACCTAGCCAAGGATGACCTTTAACAAAGTATCTTTCTACTTCTACCACTGTAGTGCCAGGGTGACAGGGGTGTGCCACCACGCCTTGAGTGCCCTTCGAAAGGTTGGTTCCTTCATTGGTTTTCTTTCAAAATGGCCCTAGTTAACTAAGTGAGTGCTTTAAGCTTTGCATCTATTGGACAAACTTCCTCAAACCAAAATTTCCCCCTTGTTCCAAGTCTTAATCTGTGTGTGTGCACACACACAATTGTACATTGCACAGCACAAGTGTAGAGATCAGAAGATAACTCTGGGCCACCTGTTCTATCTTTAAGTGGATCCCAGGGATTGAACTCAGATCGTCAGGCTTGGCAGCAGGCGCCTTCACCCACTGAGCCATCTCGTCCACCTCTTGTCTATAATGGACTTTGAGATTTTTTCAGAGGGTCCCTAAAAGTCCAAAAATCACATATTAGACTTGCATTCGTATGAATGATTTTTTTTGTATAAATGGTGTTTTGAATGCATTATTAATATATAATCCAAAATTGTATGAGAGTCATAACTCATAAGTCTGTGTCTAGGTTTTTATTAATAGTCATAATTCTAATGTTACTCTTTTTGGAGACAGGATCTCATTATGTAGCTCCAGCTGATCTGGAACTTGCTACACAGTCCAGGTTGGCCTTGAACTCGTAGTGATCCCCCTGCATCTGCCTCCCAAGGGCAGAGGATTCAAACGTGAACTATCACATCCAAGTGCAGTGTTGTAGGCTGTAGAATAAGGAGTGGCTTTCACTGTGAACTATCAGATCATTATACATCGCTGGTTTTGTTGCGTTCAGTTGCTCTATTCTGTCTTTCTGGACACTTTCTGCATGCAATTAAAGCCCTAAAGTGGTGTCTTCTACGAGGTTGCCGGGAAAGATGAGGTCTCCGAGAAATGTGAATTTTTAATGACTTCAGACTGGAGAAGATTTTTCCAGAACTCTATGACAGATATGGGTGAGTGTATGAAACTGCTAACCCAAGGGCAGGCAGAAAAAGAATTGATCAATGTGAGATTGAATTCATTAATAAAGTAGTTTGAGGAGCTAGGCACGGTGACTCAAGCCTGTAATCCCAGCACGGAGAGGAGGCAGCATCTGGACTGTGAGATTGAGGGCCACATGAGATGTCAGTAAGACCCTATCTCAAAAACAGCAACAAGGACTAAGTTAGAAGTGGAGAAGGCGCCGAATGCAGAGGCACACAGGTAACCCTAGCACTCAGGAAGCTGAGGCAGGAGACTTGCCACAAGTTAGACGCCAGCTGGGCTACATCATGAGTTCGAGGCCAGATTACTGACTGATATGGTAATCACGTCTCAAAAGAATGAAAGGAAGGATGGAAAAGAAAGTAACCCAGCTTCAAGTATTCTATTATAGTAACAGAAAACCGACAGACAGAAGCGTGTGCTGTGTAAGCATGAGCTCAGAAAACAGACAGAGTGCTAAGGTATGAGTGTGGCTTGTGTGTCTCAGGTGTCTCTCCAGGTTTCCTGGGGTGAAAGCAGTGTGCTCTCCAGCGTGGCAATGGTAAAAGGCAGTGGAACCTTTAAGAGATAGGACCTAGGGCTGGAGAGATGGCTCAGCAGTTAAGAGCACTGACCGCTCTTCCGGAGGTCCTGAGTTCAAATCCCAGCAACCACATGGTGGCTCACAGCCATCTGTAATGGAGTCTGATGCCCTCTGCTGGAGACAGCTACAGTGTACTCAGATACATAAAATAAATCTTATAAAAAAGAAAAAGAGGTAGGACCACCTGGATACAAGGAATCAGTCCCCAGCACTGGAAAAAGAGGAGGAGAGAAGAGGTCAGAAGCTGTGGAGGAGAGGAGCGGGGGAGAATCAGGAGGAGGAGGGAGGGAAGGCAGTGGGTGAGGGAGTCGTTAGTTATAGAAGACACTATACCTGAGAAGCATTGGGTAGTTCTCAATGGACCTGAGTTACAGCTAGAAAAAGGGTTGTTTGTTCTGTCTGCCTGCCTGCCTGCCTGCCTGCCTGCCTGTCTGTCTGTCTGTCTGTCTGTCTTGCCTCTCCCCATGCTTTGTCTTCCAGTCCGAGGATATGCTCTGTCTCTTTGGAATGTGCTTTTGTGGTTACAGTGCCACACCAGAGGAAGTTAACATGGATACCTTGTCCTTAAGCCTCGGGGCCCTGAGATATCTTTTTCCTCTTCTCTTTCTTCTCCCCAGCCCTTTCTTTAGTTGTTCATTTAAGGAATTATTTCTGTGTGTGTGTGTGTGTGTGTGTGTGTGTGTGTGTGTGTTGTGGTGTGTGTTTGGTGTGTGTGTGTGTGTTATTGTGGGGTGTCTGCCATAGAAGACTACTTGGACACAGATTGAAGAAAGTCTTCATTAGCATACCTGTGACTATACTGAGTTTGGGGGATCCCATTGTGACCCTGAGCCTTTCTCATGGGTGAGCTTTTAAGCACAAAAGCCACATCCTGGGTTCACATACTTCAGTTAGCAAGAAGAGGTAGCCAGACTAAGGTCTGGGGGGCTGTTATGTGTATATATGTATATGTGTATGGACACATGAATGCATGAGGAAGTCTTCTGCCTTCTCTCTCTCTCTCTCTCTCTCTCTCTCTCTCTCTCATGAAAACTATGAGATACTTCACAAATCTGTGTCATCCTCTTGCAAGGGACATGCTAATTGCACAATTTTAATATTTGTACTGTAGAGCTGAGCATGAGACAAGGCCTCACTTGTTCACGGATGTGTAGCCCAGGCTAGCTGGCCTAGGAGCTCTAGGTGACTCTCCTGCCTCCATCTCCCAGCTCCTCCTAGGGCCCCTGGGATTACAGACCCATGCACTATTGTTTGGGATTCTCCTGGGTTCCGGGTTGTAAGGCGCAGCAGCCATTTTGCCATGAGGTCATCTTCCCATCTTATTTTTTGTTTTAAGACAAAGTCTCACTCTGAAGTCAACTCTAGCCTCAAACTTTCAGTAATCCTCCTGCCTCACTGCACCCCCTCACCCAAGCACTAGAATTACAGGCATGAGCCTCCACAACTGGCTTAAGCCTCTGAAAAGAAGTGCTTGTCATCTGCCCATTGTTAGCTTTTCTTTGTATTAAAAACTTTAGGGCTTGGAGAGATGGTTCAGTGGTTGAGGGTACTGACTACTCTTCCAGAGGACCTGGGTTCAAATCCCAGCACCCATAGGGCAGCTCTTAACTGTAACTCCACGATCTGACACTTTCACATTGACATACATGCAGGCAAAACACCAATAAACCTAAATAAATATTTTAAAATGTTATTTATGTTTCTTTATCTAGTATGTATTTTTGTGTGTGGTACACATGCATGAATGTTCCATGATGCTCACGTGGCCATCAGAGGACAACTATTTATTTATTTATTTAGAGTCAGTTCTGCAAATTTATTGACATTAAGCAGGTTAGCTCTCATCCACATTGACCATCTGTGGATTTCGGAATGTGGTAACAGGCACAAGCGTGGAACTTGTTTGATGAATCGTCATCCTCATTACATTTTCTGGACAAACATACTCAGATGAGATATGGAACATTCCTTATCCCTTTGGTCCAGACGACTTTTTCGAGCCTGGTGCAAATGCCACACAGCTGGGCTCCCCATCTCCTTCACTGCAAATTTCCAGATTTCTTTGAGCGCCCAAGGGGCACGCTCCCTGAAGCCCACTCCATGGGTGCGCTTGTGAATGTTGATGGTGGACCTCCATCACCATCTGGTTGATGACAGAATGGCCCTTCTTCTCCACAACCTTTGCCGAAGTCATCTAAGCGCAGGCGACAGGTAGGCTTCTGCAGGGCCCAAGGTGGTCGGTCAGGGGACAACTTTTGAGAGCTGGTTCTCTTCTTCAATGGTGCTGGCCTTGGGAATCTAACTCAGGTCCCCGGGTTTAGTAAAACCTTGATCTTCAGAGCTGTCTTGCCAGCACTTTTTGCTGTCTGTCTGTTTATCTGTTTGTTTTTGAGACAGAGTCTCACTGTGTAGACATGGCTGGCTTGGAGCTCACTATGTAGACCAGGGTGGCCTCAAACTCTTAGAGACCTGTTTACGTCAGACTCCTGTGTGCTGGGGTTAAAGACTTGTGCCACCATACCCAGCTCTGAGTTTTTGATACTTGATTGACTTGGTAACAAAAATATGATGTCTGTCTTAGTCAGGGTTTCTATTCCTGCACAAACATCATGACCAAGAAGCAAGTTGGGGAGGAAAGGGTTTATTCAGCTTACACTTCCACACAGCTGTTCATTACCAAAGGAAGTCAGGACTGGAACTCAAGCAGGTCAGGAAGCAGGAGCTGATGCAGAGGCCATGGAGGAATGTTTCTTACTGGCTTGCTTCTCCTGGCTTGCTCAGCCTGTTCTCTTATAGAACCCAAGAATACCAACCCAGAGATGGCACCACCCACAAGGGGCCCTCCCCGCTTGATCACTAATTGAGAAAATGCACCACAGCTGCATTTCATGGAGGCATTTTCCCCAACTGAAGCTCCTTTTCCTATGATAACTCCAGCCTGTGTCAAGTTGACACACAAAGCCAGCCAGTACAATGTCCTAACGCGATGGGGAGGGGAGGACTGCCTGACAGCTGACTTTATTTTTCTCCACCAGTTTTGTCGTGGTTTGCACCTAAAACGTCCCTCAAAGGCTCGTGTGTGGAAGGCTGAGTCCCCGGGATAGCAACATTCAGAGGTGGGCCTTTGTTTCATTAGTTTTTCATGGCAGGGTCTCCAGTAGCCCAGGCTGGCCTTGAACTGGCTATGTAGTTAAGGCTGACTTTGAACTCCTGATCTTTCTGCCTCTATCTCTGAAGCAGAAGGATTGCAAGTCCTGTCTTCCAGGTAAAGCTTTCGACTGGATCATAAGGCTCTGACGTTATCAGTAGATGAATCCATTGTTAGGTTCATAATTTGATGAATTCGCTGGAAAGAGTTAGGTACCCTGTAGTTGGGGAAGGTGGGTCCTAGGGGCTGTGCGCAAGAGGATGCATCCTGTCCCCGCCCCATCCTGTCCCCACCCCATCCTTGCTCTCTTTCCCTCTGTGTTTCACAGCTACTGTGAGGGGACCAGGTTTACTCCACTGTACTCTCCTGCCTCAGCTAGGAATATCCCAGTGATGTACACTTCTAATCCCAGGGAGGGTGAAGGGAGAGGGTAGGAACTGGAGGCCAGGCTGCCCTCCACAGTGAATTCTAGGCCTACCCAGGCTGCAGAGTGAGAGCTTGCCTAATAATAACAACAACAACTACTACTACTACTACTACTACTACTACTATTACTACAGCAATGCTTTTCTCAGCTCTTTTCCCACAGCAATGAAAATCTAAAACAACACAAGATGCATGAAGGAAAACTCAAAAAATCCTCTGCATTTGCTGGTTTTCAAATTTTGTCACCTCAAAGCAAGCCATATGCCAAGGACCAGCAGACCTGGCAGGTAAGATGGCAGGTAACTCAACCTGAGTGTGACTCTGGAACCCACAGGAGGAGAAGGGAAGAATGACTGCAAGTAGTTGTTCTCTGACCACCAGGTGCACCAGGAATGTGCATGAGCACACGCACGTGCACACACACACACACACACACACACACACACACACATGCACATACATGGACACATATGCACACACACACACACACACACACATAAAGAACAATGACCGAATGTGAATCTGAGTGTCTATTTAGGGTTCTTGGTTTCTTTGCTTGTTTGTTTGTTTGTTTGTGTGCTTGAGATAGAAGCAGGTGGTGCTAACAGCACTCTTCCACTGAACCAGTAGATTTCCTGGAGTCCATCTGCTGGATTTCCTTTCTTGACTATATATCAAGTGGAAGGTCAGCCTGGGTTACCTGAGACCCTGTCACTAAATTAAAACAAAAGGTCCCAAGAAGCTAATGTGTTGAAAGCCTGGCTTCCAATCTAGCAATGTCCAGAGCTGGGGGTTTTGTTTTGTTTTGCCATTTGAGACAGACTGGTGCTGGGATTACAGATGTGAGCTACTGAGCTCTGGTCTGCCCTTAGTGCAAGACTGTAAGATGGCTGGTCTTATTTGCTATTAACCCTTTCAGCAAACTGGTTTAGGAAATAAAGATGGTCTCCCAGATTGTTTCCTGAGCATTCCATGTCCCTCACTCGGGCTTAGGTCATGTAAGGAAACCAAATCCTCTGCTAAAGAGCGACATGTTTCTCTAAGCTGTCTAACGTTCTGGATTTCCCTTTTGGAGTCTTCTGATTGTAGAGAAAATCTCTTATGTAATGAATGGATGCAATACCTGCCAATTAAAGCTGATTGGCCTGTAGCTGAGGCAGGAAGTAGAAGGTGGGACATCCGGTAGGCAGAAAGGATTCTGGGATAGAGCTAACGGAGGGAGGAATGGGCCCTCAGACATAGATGATCCCAACATATAGGAAGCAAAAGTAGGAAGAGCTTAAATTCAAGGCCAACCTGGACTACATAATGACTGTCACACCAGCCTTGATCACGCAGTAAAACTAATCCTCTTTTTTTGTTCTTTCCTTCCTTTGATTTTCTTTTTGAGGGAGAATTCACTTATGTAGCCCGGACTGGTCTGGCACTCGCAATGTAGACCAGGCTAGCCTCAAACTCATAGAGTTCTACCTACCTCTATTAGGGATTAAAGCTATGTGCTACCACCATGACAGTCAAGACCCCATTTTTTAAAACCCCCAAACAATGATAAAATATAACTAATTAGGCTTACTTGATGTATTGAATTAAATGGGAACGTTGTCAAGGAGTATCTAATGATAAGCCTGGTGAGTTGAATTTGCATAAGTGTGTTACTAATCTGTGTCTCAGATAAATTTGCATAAGTGTGTTACTAATCTGTCTCAGAAGTTGAACAAAATTCATACAGTTCTGATAGTCAGGCATCCTATCAGCCATAATTTATCTTCAAGCATGTGCAGAAGAAATAACTGAATTTCTACATTCACAGATGGTTGTTTACTCAGTAATTTCCCAAGCGACCATCAACCTAAACTGTTTTGTTCTCTAGGAGACCCTCAGAAGAGATTTGGACAACTTCCTGATGGCTTTAAGATGGCGCCCCGGCCTGCTGAGAAGTCCCGGGGTGCTTCCCAAGAAGCCAATTGGTTCTTAGACCCAGTAACCCAAGGGTCTAAGAGTTAGTTCGTTAAGGCCAGGTGTGTGGTGCATGCCAGAGTCCCAGCACTCAGGAGCCTGGAGTTCCAGCCTAGGGTGTATGTCTAGAAGATAAGTTATTAAATACCGAGAAAATACTTTAGTAGATTTTTCCTCCTTTCCTACCTCCCTGCCTCCCTCCCTCCCTCTTTTCTTCTCTCCCTCCCTCCTTTCCTCCCTCCCTCCTTCCTGTCTGTCTGTCTGTCTGTCTGTCTTCCAACAGGGTCTCCTGTATCCCAGGCTGGTATCAAACTCCTGATGTAGCCAACCAAGAGTGACCTGGAACTGATCCTCCTGCCTGTGCCTCCTGTGCGCTGGGATCACAGGTGTGCACCACTAGAGTATCTGTGGCGTTGAGGGTTAAACCCTGGGCTCCCTGCACACTGGGCAAGGACTCCACCGACCAAGCTGTATCTCCAGCACCGCCCTCTCCCGCCCCACACCCCCATTTGTTTGAGGTTTGGGGGTCTGTAGGAAGGCAGATTTTCATGCTATGTCAGCAGGTTCTGAACTTGTGTTTGAACACCTAGTCCCGTGATGTTGTTTAGGGACAGTGTGGAACCTTTGGAACTTAGGGTCTAAGGAGTGGAGCTAGGCCATGGGGTGAGACTTGAGGCTTATAGTCCAGGCCTGATTCAGGTCCTTTCTCTGCTTCCTGACCTGCCAGGATGTGAGGAGACTCCACCATACACTCCTGCCAAGACAGACTGACACACCTTCCCGCCACAGTGGACTGTATTCCCCTTAAGACCAGAGCCAAACTAAGCCTCTTTGCCTTTAAGCTGTTTCTGCTAGTGACAACAGGACCCGGGGCACACTGCTTCAGAAGCACTGTGTGTCCAAATTCAAAAGAAAAAGAAATGGTGTCAGGAGTGGGGATGCAAACTAAGAAGCAGAGGCAATCGGGTCTCTGTGAGTTCAAGGCCAGCCTGATCTACATAGCAAGTTCCAGGCCAGTCAGAGTGACATAATGAGACTGTGCCTCAAAGGAAAAAGAAGAAAACAAACCTGCTTTGTAAGAAGACAGTCCTTCCTGTGACCTTACAGCTCCGTTCTTAAGTGCGGCTCACCGGCAGTCCACTCAGCATGCACAAAGCCCGTAGGCATGCTTCTTGGCACCACAGAAAATAAAAGTCAAAATATATAAACAAGGGAAGGCATGATGCTGCACGCTTGTAATCTCCATGGTTCAGAGGTGAAGCAGGAGCAGCAAGAATCCAAGGTCATCCTTTGGTTACATAGAACCAAAGGATGCTTGCAGGCTCGCAAGTGCAGGCTTGACTCTATGAGACGTTTTCTCAAAGAATCAGTAGGGGCTGCCCATGTAGCTCAATGATAGTGTTTGCCTAACACACTAAGTCCTGAGTTTGATCCCCAGCACTGTATAAACTTGACATGGTGGCACATGCCTATAATGCTAGCACCTGGGAGGAAGGACACAGAAGTTCAGAAGTTCAAGGTCATGGTCGGGCTACATAGTAAGTGTGAGGTCAGCCCGGGCTATGTGATACCATCTCTCCTCAGGTAAACATATAAACATGTAAATGGAGCCAGAGTTGAATGTAGCTACTTGCAATCCCAGCACTCATGAGGTTGAGGCAGATGGACTGGCAAGAGTTAAAGAGGCCAACCTGGTCTACATAGCTACTATGAAGCCAGTCAAAGCTACACGAACCTGTCTCAATTAGCCAAAAAGGAAGAAATAATAATAAACAAATGCTAGCAAAAGTATCGGACTCCTTAACTCATAAACTAGAGAAGACGGTACAAATGGGGAAATGTGGTTTCCTATGCCCAGCCCGCTGCCGCGGTTTATCACTGATGCGTGTTCCTGAGCGGTCCATACACCTGTGAATACAGTCAGACTCGGCTGGTGTGTTTCCCTCCTTTGGTGAGCTATTTGGGCATCTACAGAGGGAGTCCATCCAATCACTGCCCTCAGTCAGTGTGCCCTTGTCATAGTTTGTGTTAGAGAAGTTTTTCCATCCAGGGCCAACACTACGATGCTGGTCCAGCTGTCAGAAAATATGTTTCCTGGTGACATCACGGAGCTCGGTTACTGTACTCAAGATAGAGACGCTCACAAAGGCAATAGCAAGGTGATGTCACCTCTATTTACCAAATCGCCTCTGGTCCCAGAAAGGTTGAAAAGAACAGGTATGTTTTAAACCTGAAAGGCAAGGTCCCCCATCCATCCTGTGTCATATGGCTCAACCAGGCAGAAGAGTCTCGGACTGGTACTCACTGGAGCAAGGCTCCAAGAATTAAATTGAGCAAAAAGAAAATCCTGATTCAAATGGTAAGAAAGGATGTCATTCCATTGACACAATGTCTAAGAAATGGCAACATTTTAGAACAGAACTGGGTTCCGGGTTAGGGATGGAGGGAATGGGTGGGAGAGGCCAGCGGAAGGCTTTGGAGGGATCTTGTGGGTTTAGAGATGTGAGAGGCCATGATAATGACACGAACCCACTCGGGTAATGAGGCTGGGCTTGGCGGAACACAGCTGCAAGTAATCCCAGCACTTGGGAGGCTGAGGCAAGAGCCCACGGGTCAGGGGTCTGGGCTCCATCATGTGACACTCCGGGAAAGAAGGAGGAAAAGAAGAAAGGCAGGGGGAAGGGAGAAGGTTCGGTGGTAGAAAACCCAAGCTGGGTCCCCAGCACCCAGCTCACGTGTAATGCTCATGGGGGCCCTGCATCCTCCTGTGGACTACACAGGCTCCACACGTTCATGCCTACACACAGACACGCATAACTAAAAACGAAAACGAATATTTTGAAAGGAAGGAGGCGGAGGGAGGCCCGCGCAAATTCACCCAGCTAGGAGTGTGTCGCTGGAGACCAGTGTAAGTTCCCCACACTTTCCCCCCAGCCCCTGCTAGTCAATTGATCTCATTCCTTACAACTATAAATAGGAATCTACAATTGTGCCAACATTACCATTTCAAAGGGGGAAGAGAGGCCAACCAGATGACTCAGCAGGTAAAGGTGCTTACCACACAAGCCGGGCCCAACACCTGGAGCCTATATAAAGGTAGCAGGAGAGAACTGACTGCACAAAGCTGCCCTCTGACCCCACATGACATGAGTACACACACACACACACACACACACACACACACACACACACGATGGTGATGATGGTGATGGTGAAGGTGGTGATGATGGTGATGTCACGTGATGATGATGACAGAAAGGAAGGGAAGGAGGAAGCTAAATAACTTGAAAGGAAATTGTGTCATAGGTAAACCTTTCTGACAGCCCTCACTGCAGGGCACAAACCTTTAACCTATAACTTGGTCGGTTTTTTTCTAATTAATTAATTGATTAAGAGTTTGTCCAGTACCCAATCACCCCTGAACTTTAACCAAGAATTTTCCTCTCCCAGCCCAAAGAAATATTTAAGGACATGCAAACTCTAATTACCCTGATTTCCTCATTCAGTATTGTACCATAGATTGAATTATCATTGTTCCCATAATTATTGTATGGCCATAAAAGCATTTATTGATAAACTTAAAAAAATTAATTTTCCTAGCACAGCATGCCAACACAGGAAGTAGAGGGAGTAGATCTCAGAGGGAGGCGGGGAGGCTCGCCTGGAGTTCTGTCCTACAAACGCAGCGTTAGGTATCTCACGTGTCTGGGCAGCACATGGCCAGATGTCCTGAGGAGCTGAGACACTGAACCCATTAGAGAAACTCTCCCCATCCCTCCCTCACCGAGCCTCTGGCTGTGGATTCTCCGTCTTGGCTTCTTCTTTTCTTTTTTTCTTTTTATTTTTTTATATTTATTTATTTTTATTTTTATGGGCTTCATTAAACAGAAACTTTTTATACTTTGTTTTAAAAGATTTGTCTTACACATTCCACGGCCATTTTTATTTTATATGTACAGGTATTTAGGCGTGTGTGTCTGTACAGTATGTGTGTGTGTGTCTGTGTCTGTGCAGTGTGTGTGCACGTCCTCTTCAGAGCCCAGAATAGTACTCGATTCCCCCAGGTAACTGGGGTAACGGACATTTGTGAGCTACCGTGTGTGCTGGGAATCAAATCGGGGTCCCCTAGAAGAGCAGCCAGTCCTTTCAATCACCTAGTCTTCTCCCAGCCCCTGACTTTATTTTTAACTACACATATGTATGTGTGAGAATGCATGCACGAGTACAGGCGTCCCAGAAGCCATCAGATCCCTGGGAGCTGCATGATGTGGGAGCTGAGGACCAGAGCCCCCGCCTGCACCTCCTCCTTCTTAGCTCTTCTTCTGTCTCTTGGTGATAAGGGAGAAGGACGTGGGGGACGGGCTTTGTGATGTTCTGGTTGTGCTTGGCACAGTCTCCTCATGGCTCGCCCGCACTACAGTGTGGGTCAGGATCCCCTTGGCTTTGACTTTGTTTTGTCTGAGTTTGGTTTGAGGTTGTTTTGGTGGTGGTCCTGGCATTTCTGCTCATAGTTCTGAATCTTGAACCCAGGATCCTTATGCGTGCTAGGCAAGTACTCTGCTACTGATTGCTAGTCCCCCCCACCCCCCGTCTCTCTTATCTCATGGTGGCTTTTTAAATCTTATTTATTTATTATTTAGTTTTGAGACAGGGTCTCACTATGTGACCCTATATGACCTGGAACTCAATAAGTAGACCAGGGTGGTCTCAAACCCACAGAGATCCTCCTGCCTTTGCCTCCTGAGTGCTGGGATTAGAAGAGCTCATCAGATTGGCCTTCAAATCACTGTGTAGCCACAGTGGCTGCCTTGAGCTCCTGATCCTCCTGCCTCCGTTGCGTCCTTTGCAATGGCAAAGAAAGGTGAGGATTATATTCAAAACAGATGCCGATGCCCTGGCTCTCATTTGTGCTTGAATCCCATAAGGGTCCTCTTCACTAGCTCACATGGTGAGTAGCACCATGAGGAGACAGAGAGAAAGATCCCAAGGGAGCCAGAAAAGACGGAGAGGCTAGTCTTGGTTTGTCATTATAACCCCCTCTAGGACGGACTAGAAACACCCTAACCCCGTCTAAGAATACAGCCTCAGATGACCTCTCCCTTCTGTCACCTCCCGACCTCAGCACCACACTAAGGGCCAAGCCTGCAACATGTGCATTTGGGGACAGGCTCCGTCCATATCCAAGCCACAGCACAGGGTTGCTCTTGTTGGAGGCCGCTGTGCGATGTTTGTCTCAACGTGGAAGACAGAGCTCTATCTGCAACCCCATTTTAAACAGACAGCAAAGAGGAAACATCCCAAGTACTGGCCCAGGTCAAGCTTAATGAGAGGCCAAGTGGACAGCGGGGTATTCAGTGTGCCTTGTTTCCTTTACCCAGGTATCAGGAAGCCAGACAAAGACCCGTCATTCAAGCCGTGTCCTTCCAGACCTACCTACCTTACCTAGGTAACGAGCCTAGTTACCCTGGCTCTCAGGAGCAAGAGTGATTGATGTACAGGGCATTGTGAGCATCACGATCACACGCTCCCTGCCCACAGGGCTATGCGTACTGCATAGCCTCCTCCCTCCCCAGGGAAGGCGCCTAGTGCTCCGTCAGGACCCCCAGCCCAGGCTGGGTTAGACACACCCTGTCATTTTTCTCCAGCAAGCCGGAGTTCAGTTCAGGTCACAGGGCAGGGGGGTGGAGCCAGGATGGCCACTTCCATCCAGGGGAGGGACGTGGGGTTGTCTGGTTCAGAACAAAGTCTCCCTCTATTTAAGTCCAGGCATTCTGTGCTTTAGTTGATCCCCTGGTGTCCCAGCTCCTCGACTGCTGCTGTCCCACCACCAACCCCAGCCATGCGGGGCACCTGGGTGCTGCTGCTGCTGCTGGGCCTCAGGCTACAGCTGTCCCTTAGCGTCATTCCGGGTAAGGAGGAACTCCTTCAGACGCAGACCCCATTCCCACCCATGGCCCTTTAGTCTGACCCTTCCTGCCATTCCCCTGGCCAGTGGAGGAGGAGAACCCGGCCTTCTGGAACCAGAAGGCCGCCGAGGCCCTGGATGTCGCCAAGAAGCTGCAGCCCATTCAGACATCGGCCAAGAACCTCATCATCTTCCTGGGGGACGGTGAGTGCGTGAGGCCCTGCTACCCTGTGGCCCTTGTACTACAAGTACCCAAGGCCACTTGGGTACAGTCAGGTCTTGGGGTTCAGTCCTGACGAGGTTCTGCTCCCTCAGGGATGGGGGTGCCCACGGTGACAGCCACTCGGATCCTAAAGGGACAGTTGAACGGTCATCTAGGACCTGAGACACCCCTGGCCATGGACCACTTCCCGTATATGGCTCTGTCCAAGGTGAGTACTGGGACACATCTGGAATGTGAGAAAACGGCTGACAGGGATCTAGGGAAAGGGTAGCCGAGAGAATGAACAGCCCCCAGGCTTGGGCAAAGAAAGACATGTCTGCTCTGAGCCCAGTTGGGGTGGGGGGTGTCTCTGTCCCCAGACATACAGCGTGGACAGACAGGTCCCAGACAGTGCAAGCACGGCCACAGCCTACCTGTGCGGGGTCAAGACCAACTACAAGACCATCGGCGTGAGCGCCGCAGCCCGGTTCGACCAGTGCAACACCACGTTTGGCAACGAGGTCTTCTCAGTGATGTACCGTGCCAAGCAGGCAGGTGAGTGGGAGCCAGGCTCAGCGGTGTACCAGGCTCAGCAGTGCACCAGGCTCAGCAGTGCGCCAGGCTCAGCGGTGTGCCGGACTCAGCGGTGCGGTGCGGGACAAGCCTGGGGGACGGGATGTCTCACCCTGACCTTCGCCATCTTCAGGAAAATCCGTAGGCGTGGTGACCACCACCAGAGTGCAGCATGCCTCTCCCGCGGGCACGTATGTTCACACGGTGAACCGCAATTGGTATGGGGATGCCGATATGCCTGCCTCAGCGCTGAAGGAGGGCTGCAAGGACATCGCTACACAACTCATATCCAACATGGACATTAATGTAAGGTGTAACGGGTAAGAGGGGAGGGGCCGGGAAAGGGGGAGAGAGGGGGAGGGGGAGGGGAGAGGTAGGGAGCAGGAGGGGTGGGGAGGGGTAAGAGGGAGGAGTAGGGGGAGGGGTAAGAAGGGGTGTGGGAGAGATGGGGAGGGGGAGAGGAGGGGTGGGGGAGGGGTGGTCCCAAGCAACCTGTAGCCTGAACTCCCTGGATCTTCTGGGGTCTCTGAGGGCTGGGTAGCTCCCCCACACCTGGTGAGGAGCTAGGGACTGGCTGGAAAAGGAGGCAGAGGACCTTCCTTCATCCTCTCTGATCACAGGTGATCCTTGGTGGGGGCCGGAAATACATGTTCCCTGCGGGCACCCCAGACCCCGAGTATCCAGATGAAGCCAATGAGACTGGAACCCGACTGGACGGCAGGAACCTGGTGGAGGAATGGCTGTCAAAGCGCCAGGTAACAGGGTGCCGCATAATAGGTGCAGTGGAGACCGGGGAAGCGCTTTGGGCCTTACCAGCTGTTTATGTCCCCCTAGGGAGCCCAGTATGTTTGGAATCGCACTCAACTCATTGAGAAGTCCCAGGACCCATCAGTGACATACCTCATGGGTAATGGCCCCACACTTCTGGCATTGGTACAACCTCAGATGGCCACCAGTGACCTGTGTGTTTATATGTACCAAGACCCCAACTACCAAGCTTGGTGGTCACCGACATATTTTGTTTTTTGTCCCCCAGGCCTCTTTGAGCCTGTAGACACAAAATTCGAGATCCAACGAGACCCCCTGGCGGACCCATCTCTGGAGGATATGACAGAGGCAGCCCTGCGAGTGCTAAGCAGGAACCCCAAGGGCTTCTACCTCTTTGTGGAGGGTGAGTCACCAAGCTCCCACAGAAAGAGGGGACCATGGACAGGGACAGACTCAAGCTCAATGGCTTCCTGCAGGGGGCCGAATCGACCGTGGTCACCATCTGGGCACAGCTTACCTGGCGCTGACCGAGGCTGTGATGTTCGACTCAGCCATCCAGAAGGCCGGCCAGCTCACTAGTGAGAAGGACACCCTGACCGTAGTCACTGCTGACCACTCCCATGTCTTCTCCTTTGGTGGCTACACACTTCGAGGGACCTCCATCTTCGGTAGGTTGGGGGGACAGTGGCAGGTCGTCAATTATGGACCGAACTTCTTCTGAGCCATCGTTTTTCTCGGTTAAATGAACAGAAAGGGCACCTGCCTTGTGGGGATCTAGCAACGACTGAACCACACTGGCCAGGCAAAAGGCGGGGGCGCGTCTAAGCATTAATCCTTGGCAGGACAACGTGTCTCTCTTCCTCCGTGCAGGGCTGGCTCCTCTCAATGCTCTGGACGGCAAGCCCTACACCTCCATCCTGTATGGCAACGGCCCAGGCTATGTCGGTACAGGGGAAAGACCCAATGTCACCGAAGCTGAAAGCGGTGAGTGCAGTGGGGTGGCTTGCCCGAAGGTCGGACAGGACAGACGGGACTCCGGTCAGAGAACCTCTCTCTGAACATCTTGTCCCTCCAGGGAGCTCATCGTACCGGCAGCAGGCTGCTGTGCCGGTGAAGTCGGAGACCCACGGCGGGGAGGATGTGGCGATATTCGCGCGTGGCCCGCAGGCGCACCTGCTGCACGGTGTGCAGGAGCAGAACTACATCGCGCATGTCATGGCCTTCGCAGCCTGCCTGAAGCCCTACACCGACTGCGGCCTGGCGCCCCCTGCAGATGAGATCAGTCCAAACGTCTCGAGCCAGACCACCACCACCACCACCACCACCACCACCCCGGTCCACAACAGCGCCAGCAGCCTGGGCCCAGCCACCGCCCCGCTGGCCCTGGCGCTGCTGGCCGGAACGCTGCTGCTACTACTGGGGGCTCCTGCGGAGTCCTAAACTCCATCTCATCCAGACTCCATCCGCCAGGTCCCACACCCTCACCTAGTCCCGCCCTTCCCTGACCTCCCACTAACTTCTCCTCAGGGTGGAGGACCCAACATGCACCTACCCATTGGTACTCTCTACAAGCTCTGTGCCCAGGACTAAGGCACCAGAGAACACAGAGAGAGGCTGGCCTCCACCACTCCTCGGTCTAATCACAGAGAGAGGCTGGCCTCCCACCACTCCTCGGTCTAATCACAGAGAGAGGCTGGCCTCCCACCACTCCTCGGTCTAATCACAGAGAGAGGCTGGCCTCCACCACTCCTCGGTCTAATCTGCTGGCCAGCTGCAAGGCTGAGGTGCTGGGTTCCCCCAGCCAGCCTATCACACAGTCCTCCCTCGGCCTCACTGGGCCAGCTCCACACTCAGAACCCTTCATGGGCCCAGCCATACCAACCCACAGAGCGAAGACTCTGGAGTCCTTTGGCCCTTTCATGTCTATGACTCACCTAGGAGCTGTATCCCACCCCACTCCCAGGTCACCTCAGGCTGCGCCCAAATTTCTGAACTGAGGAAAGTCCCTAGCTTCCGAGGTCTGCGTTCCCCTGGGAAAGACAAAGCAATAATAAAGTATGATGCAATACAATGGCAATACTCATTCTCTTTTTCTTCAGTTTTAAAACCCGGAGCCTAGTGCCTGCTAGGAAGGCGCTCTGCCACAGAGCCACATCCCCAACCTCCAGTATCATCTCCTCCTCCTCCTCCTCCTCCTCCTCCTCCTCCTCCTCCTCCTCCTCCTCCTCCTCTTCCTTCTCCCTCTTCCCCTTCCCTTCCTCCTCCTGAGACTCTGGAGCCCAAACTGGCCTCAAATTTATGGCAATCCGCTTGCTGCAGTCTCCCAGATGCGGGGATTTTAAGTGCGAGTCCCACTTCCGGCATTGTAGTGGGTCCTTTGCAGAAGGAAAGCCTGGGGCACGGAGTCCAGGTGGGGAGGGGTGAGTGAGTAACCGTGGAGATCCGGCCAGGGAGAGACAGTCCGTTGAGCAAGAATGCTGTACAAAGTGAAGGCCTAACCAGCACAGCACAGCAGTGCAAGGGCCCTGAGGCAGCAGTCAGCTGGAGAGGGCGGCTGGGATGAAGGGTGCAAAGCTGGAGCTGGGAGGGGCTGTTGAAGGAGAGGACAGACTTTAAAGTCTGCAGTCGCAAGCTTTTGAACAAGAAGGCAGGATGAGGTACTTGGGCTGTTGCTGGAAATAGGCAATTTTTTCCCATTTTTCCTATTGTTTTTTTTTTCCAGCAGTGGGGAGGGGTGTAGATATAGGATCTGGTCAGCCGGAGGGGAGGCGCAGACCCTAACCATCTCTGACCTGCATTGGGAACTTGGTGGAACACCGCCCCAGTGTTCTTCTCAGCCCCTAACCTGCCCAATGAGGGAAGAATTACGTACAGGTGGGTTCAGCTGTGCTTCCCAGTAAATTCTGCCACACTACAAATCTATCTGCACATTTATGAAGGTACAAAAACACACTTTGCTCCCACTAGTAATATTAGGAAGATTGAATATGTTTCCTTATTTGCTAAAATCCTGATTTAACACTGTGAAACATCAGTTTGAAGTCTTGGCTCTCGGGGTAGTTTATTTCAATTCCAGGTTTTAGTGGCTGTCGTGAAAATGTGGACGCTGAATGGAAGAGGGCAGCGTTAGCAGAGCATGCAGAGCATCGTGCTGGGTTTCACACCCCATCCACCAACCCCTCGAGGCTTCTGTTGGGCTCCGGCTGATATATTTCCGTCTTCCTGGGTGTCGATTAGTCGCTCTTCCAACACGATGGAACAGCATCACACGTTTATGTTCAAAACCCATTTATGTTCAAAACACATTTGTTCAAAACCCAAGGACCTCTTCATTTTAAAACTTGCAGTGTAAAAAAAAAAAACCCAGCTTATTCTGGAATTAGATGTTGGTTAATAGATACTCAACTTTGCAAATGTTCTGAAAAGTACTAAATTGTGTGTGTTGAGGGGGCGAATTTTACAGTGTACGGAGATTATACCCGAATTTCGAAAAGCAGATTAGATTAGTCTTTACTTACAAGCTTCAAGGTGTGAGTATGAGGATTTTATTGGTCACACATTGCTGGGAGACCAACAAGATGGCTCGGCAGATAAAGGTGCTCCATTATAGCCCAACAATGCAAGTTTGATCTCCAGAATCAGCACATAGGTAAAAGGAGAGACCCAACTCTACAACATTGTTTTCCGATCTCCACAAGAAATCCATGGCATGCAGGAGCAGGCACACACAAACACAGAGAGATGGGGAAGGGGGAGGGAAGGGGAGGAGAGAGAGAGAGAGAGAGAGAGAGAGAGAGAGAGAGAGAGAGAGAGAGAGAATTTATTGGTTTTTTTGTTTTTCGACACAAGGTTTCTCTATGTCCTGGAACTCACTCTGTAGACCAGGCTGGCCTTGAACTCACAGAAATCTACCTCCCTCTTCCTCCTGAGTCCTAGGCTTAAGGTTTGAGCCACCACTACCCAACAATAATTTAATTTCTAAAAATACATCTTTGGCTACAGAATCAAGTCTTTGTGAAAAGCCCTTTCAGGAACTGGACTAATGGCTGGTGGTGAGAGCATCTGATGCTCAAATGAGGACCAGAGTTCGGATCCTGGTTCTGCCATAACACGCCAGACATGGTCTCACATGCCTGTAAGCAGCACTAAGGAGAACGAAGCCCAGAGGATCTCCAGAGCTTGGGAGCTGTGAGCTCCAGGCTCAGAAACAGACTGTGTCAGAGGAATAAGGCAGAGAAACACTAGAGGAGGCCATCTAAGGCTCTTCTGGCCACCGTGAATGCTCTCACATGTACCTGCACACATGCAAAGAAAACCCTGTTCAGATCTGTTGTCAAGTTCTCCTTCTGCACGGCAAGACATTACTCAGTATTCAAAGACAGTGTCCTTATTACTTTTTTGTTAAAGGGACATCTTCACTGAAGGGGCTTGAGCAGGGAAAGTGCATCAATTATTTTCAAGCTTTTTACCAAGTCCCTAAACATACAACCCTTGTTGCCTTAAGTGTTGGCACACAAATTCTGAGTGAAAGCCAAGCCAAGCATGGTGGTATAGCCTTGGGATTGCTAGCACTTGCAAGGCTGAAGCAAGAGGATAACCCACAGCTTCAAGACCAGCTTGGGCTACATAAACCAGCAGGAGTATATAGTGAGATATATACTGGAGTATATAGTGAGATATATTCTGGAGTATACAGTGAGATATATTCTGGAGTATATAGTGAGATACTGTCTCAAAAAAATAGAAATGAGTAAATAAATAAAGAGGGAGGAGGAGGAAGAGGAGAGGAAGGAGAGAGAAGGCAGAGGAGGGAGAGGGAGGGAGAGAGGAGGGAAGTCGTGGTTTCAGCTAGCGGGGAGGCTGAGGCAGGAGGATTTCTTGAGCTCAGAAGCTCCAGATTAGCTGGGGCAGAACAGGGAGAGCTTGTCAACAGGAGTGGTGATGTGGCAGGGAAGGGGTGGGGAAGCCTCAGGACATCTCCTTCTAGGACTTTGCCACAATTATTCCTGACTCATTCTCTCCGGTCTAGAAAGCTTTTGAGACCACGCCCAAGCACATTATCGAGAGTCACAAAGATTTCACTCTAATAGGACAACCTTGTTTTTATAAACTTACCCCACGCCTCCTGCCTAGATGTGTGTCCAGGCTTCTGCCTGTGGTACTGGTTTAAGTATGGACTGAACAGTGGGGTGGGTGAAATCTGAGTGAACTTTGAAGGTACTGAGCCCTGACAATTACCCAGAATCCTTTTAAAAAATCCTTTCCATCTGGTTCTTCCATCAGTATAACTTCTACCACGTTCCCCATAGGCCACTGCTTTTATTCAACAAAGGCATTTACTGCGAGCAGTATATCTTCTCTGCTGTATCTTGCCTTTAGTCGGTCACACAGACACACCAAAAAAAAAAAATGGCTTGTGCATTTTGTGATTGGAAAAGAATGCAGCAGATACCTTAAGCTGAGAAACATCTGTATTCTCAGTCAACTGTATAGCAAACCTCCCACGCTGGGTAATTTTCTCTAATACTCATTTCTTCCAATCAACGGCAGTGCCCCCACCCCATATCTTTCAGGAGTATTTGCTGACAAGGATATGCCTTTCGGTTTGTCGACAGATCATTTACTGTTCATTGTTTCTGCCATTTTTACTGCGGCAGAAAGAAAAATTGTTTGCCTGGTGCTAGGTGGGATTTTTTTTGTTTTGTTTTTTTCTTCTTTTTTGTCTTATGCTATTATGTAAGAAACTTTACAAGAGCTTTCCAAATATTTATCATTGCTTAGGGAAATATCAAAAGTACTGAGCTGAGAAGCACATAGCTCTAAACATCATTGGGGGAAAAAAATTACAGGGGTTTGTCTTCATGTTCTGAAGGCTGTTTTTAAATGTCTGGTGAACCATGAGGATTTTATGCTGTTGTTAAAGAATATCTCAAGGCACCCACGGCTGAGGTTGTACTAGAAAGGATGGGAGGGGTGTACCTTAAAAACTTTGTGTGTGTGTGTGTGTGTGTGTGTGTGTGTGTGTGTGTGTAGGTCTGAGGACAACTTTTAGGGAGTTGAGCTCTCTTCTTTCACCACGTGGCTCTCGGGGATTGAACTCAGGTCACCTAGGGTTTGGGAAGCAAGCACCTTTTTCTGCTGAGCCATTTTGCCAGCCCTCATGTGGCTTTATAATGCCTGCCATCTGAACCCTTCTCACAGCTGGGACGCAGTGTGCTGAGCATGCTTGGGTGCCACCCGCTGGCCGCTTCTCACCAGGATTGCCCGCAGCTCCTTGGCAGGAATCTTGCAAGCCACTTGGCCACCCTGGAGGATTAGTTTGGTTAAAATTGGATGATAGACTCCATTAATCCACCTAGGTAGACACACTAAACTTGAATACCCTGAAATACACAGAAAGTGAGTAGATGGGTGGAAAGAGATACTGGGTCAGCCCTGGTTTGAGGCACCCTCTTCTTTTCCTCTGGGACCCCTATGACTTGTATAAGGTAGGTGCTCAAGGGTGGAGATACCAGTATGGAGCTCAGTGTGCATGTGCATGTGTGCATGTGTGTGTGCATGTATGTGTATGTGTGTGCATGTATATGTATGTGTGTACATGTATGAGTGCATTGTGTACATGCATGTGTATGTGTGTGCATGCATGTGTATGTGTGTACATGTGTGAGTGCATGTTTGTGCATGCATGTGTATGTGTGTGCATGCATGTGTATGTGTGTGCATGTATTGTACATGTGTGTATGTGTGTATGCATGTGTGTGTATGCATGTGTGTGTGCATGTGTATCTATGTACACTCACATAAATGTTCCTATGGTGCACTTGTGTATGAAGATACATGTGTGTGCACCTGTATATGGAGATCAGAAAAGTCTTTTAGACATTAGTCTCAGGAGCCAATCACTTTTGGGGGTCTGGTTTTTGGTTTGTGTTCTTGATTTTCATTTTTATTTATTTTTATTTTTTGAAAGACAGAGTCTTCTACTGAATCTGTAGCTCACCAAGTGAACTAGATTGGCCACCCGTGACCCCAGGGATCCTCCTGGCTTCACCTCCTGCGTGTACCCATGTACCTACGACCCTTATGTGTGTATACCAATGTACCTGACTTTTTATATGGGCTCTGGGAATCAAAATTGGGTCTTCCTTCTTGCAAAGTAAGCGATTTATTGACTGAGCTCTCTTCCAGACCACATTTTTTTTTGTTTGGCTCGGCTTGGCTTGGCTGTTTTTAGACAGAGTCTCACAGTCCAGGTTGGCCTTGAACTCTTGAACCTCCTGCCTCCTTCTCTCAGGTGCTGAGATTACAGGCATGTAGCACCATGCTGGGTTCATGCAATACTGAGGGTCAAACCTGAAGCTTTATAAATCCTAGTCAAGCATTCCCCTGTCTGAGCCACACCCCCAGCACTGAAGCTTGGCATTACTTACGAAGACCGACTCATCCTGCCACAGGCTGCCCACTATACAGGGCTGTGGCAAAGCATAGAACGGAAGCATAGTGGGCCCTCAGGAGCAGCTGGTACCTTCTAGTCAAATCCCCAAGGGCCAGATTACTCCCTGTGATGGTGGTCATCTGGCCCCAGACGCAGATCTGCCCCAGTCAGGGCCACAAGGCACCCCCGGCTCTCACTGCCTGTCCCCACTCACAGAGCCCCTCCAAGCACTGACAGCTGGCATAGAAAGTGCCACGACAGGGGAAAAATGGGCGCAGCTGCCTCAGCCACTTGGGAAGATTCAGGCAGGTGCCAGGTGTGCCCTCCTCATGCCCTTGCCGCTGATGTTGCATCTGACACTGGTCCTAGAAACAGGTGCCTCTAGCGTTAGCATGACAGGCTCCCCCGGCCCCTTGAGGAAGCCTCTTCACAATCCAGCCTCCCACCTTCCAGAGGCCTACAGAAGCTGTGTGGGGTTTCCCATCACAGCCCTGATCAAAAGTGGCCCCAGGGGCTACTTATTTCTGCTGTTCCAAGCTTCCATGTTTGGTAGCAGCTCGCACACACCAGCCTGCAGCACCTGCAAGCGGCTAGAAGTTCCCCTTGATGTAACCTTGCCCGCTGGGGATGTCAGCCTGCAAGCACTGAGCGCTGGCATGATGCCAGAGAACCCAAAGGGGGAGGAGCCTGCTGAACTGCCCTTCAGGGAAGAAATGGTCTTCCCCCTGCCTCAGTAGTAAGACCCCCCCCACCACTGACCTTAAGAAGGGGACCACCAGATGTGGTACTCTGACACCTCTTACATCATATTTACAGAGTCTCACCGCTGCCTAGCATGGCATCTCAGACTCTTCTTTACCATGGCCAGAGCTCCTCAGGTAAAAGGAAAATGTTCTCCTAAAGAGCCTTCCCCACTTTCAGACATCACCTCCCAAGTCCCTGACAGCAGCCCCTGAGACTGTTTGGTCCCAAAGGAAGATGGGAGTATTCTTTTTCCTTATTTATGCAAAGCATAGACAAGGAGAGATGCACCTTTACGGCTCTGTGTGACAGCAGCTCGGGGATCTGAGCTGCCTGCTGGCCCAATGAATCAGCTGTGAGCGGCTGCCAGAGACTCCTGCATCCAGGCAGCGCCTGAGGTCCAGGAAGCCAGGCGCCTGCTGTACGGTCCCGCAAGATGAGCTCATGCTGGACTCTAGCCCGCGTGGGACTGAACCCAATGGCCCATGCATCACTCTAGGCACCTTGAACCCTGTCCTGGTCACGGCGGTAGGGAGGGCGGGGCGGAAGGGGTATCCACTGTGATCCACCAAGCGGATCTATTCCTGCTACACCTGAACACACTGTCTGGTAGAAATGTGACTTGGGCTGGGGAGATCTAGGATAAAATGAGGCACAGTGGAAGCCAGCTGGGCTCACCGTTATAGCACCAGCACACAGCTACGGCAGCTACCTGTGGATAGTAGAGTGTGGGAGCTATATAACCCATGGAGTGCACAGGAAGACACCTCAAAGGTAGGTTACACGTAAACAAAAGCTGAGAGTCCTCACCTGCGGAGATCCCAGCAGTGGCTCCAAAGGAGCCACAACTCATGTCCCATGAATAAGTCAGAACAAAGGAGGGGGGTAGTGGGCAGAGACGGGGTCACACCTGTGAGGGAAGAGGGCTGTGGTTTGCCTTAGATAAAGGAAGAAGTTATGGTGTCGGCGGTGGGGGCCAAAACCCCAGAGTGTGGGCTCCAGCTCATCCCCAGGACTGTAGGAAAAGCCAGGTGGGGTCAGGACAGCCATTTCTTTCAACAGGAAAGGGAGAGTCCCCAGTCCTGATGGTCCTGCAGGTAGGCCCGATGACTGCCTGGTGGGTGAGGCAGAGATCCGAGCTCCTCTGTAACGCTGCCAGGGTCCCTCGGTCAGGTGCATGCATGTGGACTTCAAAGCACAATGACAAAGGAGCTTACAGAGCAGGGACCTCCCTGGGGGGGGAGGGATGGGCTGAGTTTCCCATTGTCCTGAATCCTTCTCGGAGCATAAGAAGGAATTATAAATAGCATGATTAAAGGTGGATTTTTTTCCCCATGAATTCTTCCAAGGACCACCTCCTGCAGATCAACTGCTGTTCAGTGGCCTAAACCTGAAGAGCGGGCTGCTGAGAGAAGCCCAGAGAGGCCTGGTTCCACGAGAAGCCCCTTCATAGACCCTGTGGGGTTGGGGGTAATGGGAGTGCCTGTGACCCTTTGCCATGGACGCCGGGAACAACGGGGGAAACACTAATTCAAACAGAAACTCTCCTCTTGGAAGGAGCGGGAGAAAACTGGTTCTTGTCTGTACCAATAAATCTCTCCCTGGTTCAGAGGCCACGGTGAGAAGGAGGAGAGCTGGGCTGTGAGGGCTGGCCACAGGCCCGCCGTGCCCTGGCACAGGGCGGCTCCAAAGGACAATGGGTGGGCAGGAACTGCTCAGTCTCTAGACAATCTGGAGCCGGCAGGAAAGAGAGGAGATTGCTTACTTCTTCTCTGTCTCTGTATGTGTGTGTGTGTGTGTGTGTGTGTGTGTGTGTGTGTGTGTGCGTGCGTGTGTGTGTGTCTTTCTATCTCTATCTGCCCCTCTCAGTCTATCTCTCTCTTTCTCCGTGCATGTTTTTCTATCTCTAACTCTGTCTGTCTGTCTGTCTGTCTGTCTCTCTCTCTCTCTCTCTCTCTCTCTCTCTCTCTCTGTGTGTGTGTGTGTGTGTGTGTGTGTGTGTGTGTGTGTACATTCATGTGGAGGGTACCTGTGTGACAGGGCACACATTCACATGTGCACACCACCTAAATGGAGGTCATAGAACACGCTCAGGTGTAATCTGCTTTTTGTTGGGATGCTTTCCGCACCGGCCCGGTACTTTATCACACTCGGCAGGCTGACTTACCTGCAGTCTCCCGGCTATCGGGCCCTCTCTGCCTGCCTTCCCGTCAGCGGGGTTCCGGGTGTGCCACTGTACCCAGCTTCTACATGGGCTCTGGAGATTCACACCCAGGCCTATGCCTTCATGAAGCAGGTGTTTTGCCAGCTGGGGAGAACATCCTCCCCGGGCCTTCTTTTTTCTGAAGCAAGGACTCATGTAGCCCATGCTGGCCTCGGATAGGTGATGGCCTTAACCTCACTGTGTGGCTAAGGATGACCCCGAGCTCCTTCTTGCCTTGCCTCTATTTCCCAATGTTGGAATTACAGATGCACACCCACACACAGTCTTTATGCAGTGCTGGTGTAAGGAAAAGTGGGTGTCTAAAACCAGCTTGGGGAGGTGTCAGAGAGAGAGAAAGAGAGGCAGGACACCTCAACAGCTGCACAGGTCATACCCCTTTAACACCTCTAAGAGCTGTCCCTTCTGCAGGTCTGAAACTGTCCCGTCTAATATGAATGCACTACAGGCAGAAAAGATTGGGTATATATATATATGTATATATATATATATATATATATATATACATATATATATATATATGTGTGTGTGTGTGTGTGTGTGTGTGTGTGTTTATATGTATATGCATAGGGGTAGAGGAGTAGAAAGGGCCAGGCCGAGCCCCTTGGAGTCCATCCCAGAGGAATTTTTATGTGGAAGACCCTCACTCTAATGCATTTGCAATAAGGTTCAAGTAATTTTTAAAACATATGGCACCTAGGGTCTTTGACACTGGGGTACACTCTGGGGTGCTAGACATTCGGATCAGCTCAGAAGTTCAACCACAGAGATATAGAGACCTAAATCTGGGTCTCTCTGAATGTGTTAGAGCAGCCTGGGCTTCAGTGGCATCAGACAGTGGCCCTTGAGGGTGTCACATGGCTCTCAGGGTCACCAAGCTGGATATAGATCCACTCATCTTCAGGATGTCCCATCCAGACATCTTTGTAGCTCGCTTTAAATCCTTCCTTACTTGTTCAGAGGAATATCCCAGAATCCCTGGCTATGAGGTCTCAGAGTTGAGCCCATGCTCGTGAACCATACCTGGAAGCCATCATGGGGCAAGGCCTAGGTGGGGCGCTATGGAGAAGCCGCACTGGAGAGGGAAGAGAGGGTGATCGTGTGTGTGTCTACCGTCACATGTGGCAGTGAGCTAGTGTTAGGGGCATCCCTCATTCCTATGCTGCTAGGAGCCCAGAGAAAGTAGCTATCTCACCCTGGTCACACAGCAGGAACTCCTGGGCTTGAGGACCAATCACAGAGAGTCGGTCACGTCTTCTCCCAGAACCACACTGATGTCCTCAGCAAGGTCTGGTTGAAGTGGGGAGAGCCTGGCCGAATGGCCTGAGGCCTTCCTGGCCTGTGTCCACCGTGGCAGAAGGAATCGGACGTCAGCTGGGGGATCTTGGTAGTGACTTGGGGCTGGGGCTGGAGCCCTAATTCTCCCTATACCCAGGCCAGAAGGGTGGGGTGAGTCTAGGACATGGAGGTGTCTCAGACATCAGGACCCCAAAATATCTCACGGGTCAAGGCATGTGTCCTTTGATCTAAGCTTCCCGAGGGGCATGATATATATGTACCCAAGCCAGGAGAAAAGCTCTGGAAGCCACTCCTGCGTGGGGCTCACCTCCAAGGAACATGTCATGAAAATGTCCCCAACAAGCAGTCCTGAGCTGGGCTGTGTGCCCTCTGCAGTCTTTCCCAACCCCCTGGGAATCCTCTGTGATCACCATAGACTAGGAGGAAGACTGGTCTCCTAGACTGGCCACTCCGGGGGCTCCTTCTCAGAGCCTGCTCCCTCATCAGGGCCACACGATTATAGCCCGAGCTGAGACAATTGGAACTTTCTGAATGTCGCCTGGAGCTGGGAGCACTGGTCAGACATTCTCGGAGCACGCCAGCCGGCACCTGGCTGGTAAGAGACTGCTATGGGGAAATGGGGGTGTGCCGTTGAAGGAAAAGCACTACCCGGGAGGACATTGGCTTCCTTCCCTGTAGATGCAGGGACTGCCAGGCTGCCCAACATGACGACCTTCTCACCTGGCACTGCCCCCCTCACCTGGGCACACCAGTGGGCAGCCCAGGCAGAATCCCTTCTACCACTGGTTGTGCCTGGGCCCCCCAGCCAGTTACCAACCACTACTTAGCTCAAAAGCATCCCTCACTCCAAACCGCGGGTGGCCAGACGCTGTCTATGAAGGCTGCAAGCTGACGGAACCTGTGGCCCCAGTCATCTTCCCAGAGGAGAAGCTGACGGTGAGGCCTGGCTGGAACATTGAAAAAAAACTGGCTTTCCACTGCCAGAAAGTCCCCCTACCACCCCTAAAAGTAAAAGATCAGCAGATCACCGGGCTGGATTTGTGCCCTAGAAGGAAGTTTCTTCATGGCTGTGGGGGACAGGGAGGAAGGCGGTCTGGGTAGGGAAGAGGCAGTAGTTAGCAGAGAGGTGAAACAGGCATCCAGAACAGAGGAGCCAGAATGTCTCTCCGGGGTCCCAGCTGTGCTATAGGGCTGAGCCCCCCACCCAGAGGGACTCCCCCCATCTCCACTTGTCTGGAGGCCAAGGCTATAGTACAGCAGCTTTATTGACCAGACTAATCAGCAAGAACACATCAGTGAATCCTGTACAGTCCAGCCCCAGTGGGGCGTCCAGCTGCCTAGAACCAGGTGTGGGGGGCCTTGTGGTTCCCCCTTGAGTGCCCCCAGAACCCAGCCTTACCCCTACTCCAGGCCCTTGCTTAAGTGAAGGACTGCAGGGAGCGGGAAGACAGTCACATAAAGGCTGGAAAGGAAGACAGAGCTGACGCAGGAAGCATGGGGCTCATGTGGCCCCAGCAGCTGGTAGAGGTGATCCGTGCAGGGCAGCGGGGACGTGCAGGTAGACAGACAGATGGCCAGGCTCACCACACAGAGCACTTATGGGCGGGGTTCATGGGAGAGTCCTTGGGACAGTGGAAGGCCCGGCCGAATTCCTCAAACTGGGACACGCTGCCCAGGACCCTGGGGTGGGGGAGAGACCTCAGCGGTGTGGGCTTCACTGGCTACCCTATCATTTTCAAGGATGACCCGTGTCCCTTCTTGTCCCTCTGACCCCATGCAGACACAAGGAGGGGACCGCCCAGGAAGGCCGGCGGGCGCAGCATAGCGCAGCATACCTGTAGTGCTCGGGCGCATGCTTGTCTGTCAGCACCTGCAGGTAGATGGACTGTGACCGTCGCTTGATGCACCAGTTCTGGGGCCAACGGGAATAGGGAAGAAGAGGAAGACGTGGAGCCAGGGGTCTACTGCCTCTTCTCTACCCCTTTCCCCACCCTTAGGCCCCAGCAGAAGCCATGGGCCATCTCACCTCGGAGAGGACAGGCGATAGATAGGAGATGGATGGATGGATGGATGGATGGATGGATGGATGGATGGACGGACGGACAGATGGATAGATAGGCTGAACCCTGGAGATGCTCATGTGAGGCCTGGGCCAGGCTGAGACTGATCACGGATATTGGGTTCACTCTCGACCCCTACCAGGTCTCCGTCCCGCTCACCTGGGCAAAGGCGATGAAGAAAAGCTGGTTGTGTGTGTACTTGAGCCGGTGCAGCGGGTGCTCCGGGCCGTGCTCCCGGACCCACTTCTGATAGGCCTGCGGGTGCCGGGAGCGGGAGTCACTGTGGCCACCTGCCTCTTCTCCATCCCTCTCTCAGTCCTCCTCCCGGGAGAAGGCTGGCTCCTCCCCCCCAACCAGCCCCAAATCTGTTCCACCCGGTGTGTATTCCCTGCCTGTCCAGCTTTCTACTCGGGCATGCTGATCCCTCGACAGTGCCACCTCCTCCAGGGAGTCCTCTTTGTTCTCCCAGTAAGGTGGTACCCGTTTTCTTTCTTTCTTTCTTTCTTTCTTTTTTTTTTCTTTTCCTCCTGGAGGACCCCAGCCTAGGTCAGAGCATCAGCAGGACGGGAAGGGATGGGCTGTGCCCCTAGTCTGGGGTTCTCCTCAGCTCCCCCCTGTCCCCCAACAAAGACAGAAAGCAGGCTGGGTGGCTCACATAGTAGGCCAGCTTGAGGCCCCCCATGTCTGCGATGTTCTCGCCGAGTGTGTGCTTCCCGTTCACCTGCCGAAAGGAAGAGGAAGAAACTGCGTGGGGCCCGCTGGTCTCCCACAGATGTGGCTACCCTGAGCTACTGATCAGGCTACCCTGAGCTAATGCCTGTCCCCCTTTCCCGGGGAATTCGGGAAAAGCCTTCCCCCCCCCCCCACACACACACATGTGCCGTGTGAGTCTTTGAGAAGTGTGTGGCTGTTTGGCACACGGGGACCGAGAGCATGTGTGCAGATACTTTATTTGAGTACACGTGTGTGCACATGAGCATGCATGCTTCCGGTCTGTGGCCAGCCAGAAGGGCACTGGAGACAAGGGCGGAAAGGTCTCACCCGCTGGTTGTAGACGGTGAAGTTGTCATAGAGTCGAACGATGCACTCGGCCTTGCGCAGAAAGCTGCTGTAGGAGGTCTCGGTCCACCAGTGCAGCAGGTTTCCGGAGCGGTCATACTGTCCCCCTGTGGGCAATACCCACCGCCAGCGCACTAAGACCAAGCCTCACCCTAAAGCCGGGCTGGGCACTAAGCCCCTCCCCTCCCACCAGCCAACCCCAGCTCACCCTCCGTGACTCCTCCCACTATCTGTCACCCCCCCCCCAAGACCCTCTCAGGCCTTACCCCAGTCATCATAGCCATGGGTCAGTTCATGCCCGATGATGGTGCCGATGCCCCCGTAGTTCAGAGACCTGGACCCACAGCAGCAGGTTAGACCCTAGCCCTCACCTGCCCAGGCGCCCATTGCCCCTGGCAGGTGGCCAGGGAGACCCCAGAGATCTATGCATCTCTAAGGCCCTCCGCATGTGTCCCGCAGCTTCCTTACAGACCCCATGAAAGGGACCAGTGACCCATGTGGAGCTGTGTTTTGGGAAATAGCATCTTACAAGGTTGGTGGAGGCTGTGCCTTCAAAGAAGCAGAAAGGAAACGGAGGAACTCAACTTGAGGACTAGACTTCGGTCCTCCTCACTAGCTCCTCCACTTTTAGAGTGGGCAAGGGGTGTACTAGTTGGCTTTAACTGCAAGTTTGGCATAGCCTGGCGTCATCTGAGCTAGTCTCAGTGCAGGACTGCCCAGGTCAGATTGGCCTGTGTCCATGCCTCTGAGAGACTGTCTTGATTGGCAATTGGTGTCGGAGAGCCCAACCCACCATGGTCCTCACCATCACTAGGCTGGTGGGGCCTGGGATGTATTAGAAAGTGAGTTAAACATGAACCAGAGAGTAAGCCTGACACCTGCAGACGGGGCTGCTGCACCCTTTAGGTTTCCCTACTTACTGCGGGAAGTCTGGGTCGTACAGGGTGGGCTGCAGGATGCCTGCTGGGAATACTAAGAGAAAGGCATGGTTAGTGGGAGACACACCCACTCCCGGGCCCGCTCGGGCAGGTCAGCAAACAACTCCTTACCCATTTGGTTCTTGTTGGGCAGATAGTAGGCATTGAGGGCCTGCGGAGGGAGCAGCCACCTGCGAGAGGAGGCCGGGGTCACCTGGAGGGTACACTGACTTCCCCCAAGATCCTCACACCCCCGCTTCCTTCAAGGTGGACCTGGCACACCAGCTAGCTTCTAACAGTGCATTCTCTGGGCTACTGCACTCTCTCATGTCTACACCGGCCTGTGCTCCCAGCATGTCAGCGTGCCCTCTCCTCCCTCCTACTCCCCCCGACCCCTGCCCCCAGCTCAGGGCGGGGCACCCACGTGGATTTGTCCACCTCCTGTCGAATCTTCTTGACGGACAACTGGATACTGAATCGGATGCTGTTCAAAATGTTCTTGAAGTAGGTCTTCTCATGGACCTCAAACTGTATGGGGACAGGCAGTGCTCAGCCACGAACTGGGGCAGGGCTGGGCCCTTTCCTCAGGAGACACAAATTCTCCCCCAAATTTGGTAGTGGGCTCCCCCGGGGCCTGAGGGCAGTGAAATCCTGCCTACCTCATATTCTTTGTCGACAGCCTCAGGTTTCAGCAGGAAGTCCGGATAACCAACCATGACCATCATGTACTGGAGCTGCAGGAGAGAGATCAGGGCAAGGGGCCCAAGGCCTCAGGAGACAGCCTCCCACAGGCAAAAAAAAAAAAAGGGGGAGCAGGGACTGGGGTTCCAGACTAGCAAGAGTCTGGGCCGGAGGGAAGACAGACCCAGACCAAGTGATGCCAATCCCATAAAGGCACCTCTGTCTCTTCCCCCTTGTTATTCCCAGTGTCTGATACCCAGCAGACACTCAAACAATATTTGTGGCATTTGTTTTTGTTTTTTGGGTTTTTTGTTTTTTTGTTTTGGTTTTTTTTTTGTTTGTTTGTTTGTTTGTTTGTTTTTGGTTGTTTTCGAGACAGGTTTTCTCTGTGTAGCTCTGACTGTCCTGGAACTCACTTTGTAGACCAGGCTGGCCTCGAACTCAGAAATCTGCCTGCCTCTGCCTCCCAAGTGCTGGGATTAAAGGCGTGCACCACCACCGCCCGGCTTGTGGCATTTGTGACAACTGGGACTCAGACCCTATCGCACCTTGGCCCGAGCAGCTGCCTTGGTCTGGGCGTCCATCCAGTCCAGCTCCTCCAGGCGCTGGCCCAAGATGTACTTGATATCTTCCACCAGCTGCTGCACCTGCAGGGTCAGAAGTCAGGGATCAAGGGTCAACTAAGGAAGTCTTAGGTCCGACCCCCAGTGCCTGGCACCAAAGGGACTCCTATCCTCGGTACAGGCCACCAGGCTGGGCACCAAGGAGAGACATGGGAAGTAGGGCCCTACGCACAGCAGCATGAAAGCAAGCTCCCAGCCTGGAAGAGAAAACCACCCCAGCACAAGGCTATACAGTCCTAAGGCCATGTCTCCTGAGCGTGGCCAAGAAGGACCCTCAGGGGAAAGACAGGGCAAGCCACCTGCAGCTGACTGCCTGCAAGCATCTCAGGGGAAGAGCATCCTAGAGCCTCGGAGACAGCTAAGCCACTCTACCCGGCCCTGTGCCACAAGGGGATCTGTGAGGTCTTCCATTCTCCACGCTGAGTTCCCCACCTGCACCCCGCCCTAACCGCCCCTCCCCCCCACTCCCCCACCCCCACCCCCCGCAGCCTGACCTTGGCTTTACTGGCAGCTGAGAAGTGTTCGTGTACAAAGAGGGCGCCGAGAGCCATGCCGAAGTGGCGGTTGGCCTGGCCCAGGCAGACTCGGGCCAGCTCCTGGGGCTTGTCATTGCCCTCCATCTCTTTGGCCAGCTCATGCAGTGCCTCTCGGAATGGTGGGGACAGGTGCTCACTCAGAACCACCACCACACGCCACACTAGGTAGTTGTGCAGGATCCTGGAGGCCAGGTAAAAGGGGATGGGGCATTGTCTAGTCAGAGACGTATGTAGGTCATCACAGTCCCACCCACCTGTGTGCCTAGGATACGACTCGGTACCTACCCTGCCCCGCCAAGAAGGAGAAAGAGATCAATTTAGATATGCAGACATCAATTTGAGATGTCCCAAGCACAGAATATGATCTTGCCACTAACAAGAGCCATTAAGCCTGACCTTGATGGACCAGCATTGTTTCCCAGTTTCCCTCTGGTGTGGGGCACTGAACACTCAGAAATGCATTCCTTGGTGACTTTCTTTTGCTTCCCTGGATGTACAGGGACTGGCAGGGTTCCCCCAAGGATCTACCCATGTGCGGTATGACCTCAGCTACGTATCCCTTAGTGACGGTCAAACTCTCAGCTTCACCATCGGGGATCCCAGCCTACCCAGGCTCCCTCAGGGCAGGAGTGAGCGATGACTCCAGGCATCTAGATTCCCATACCAGCGCCCCCCACACACACACACACACCTGTGCCTCCCGCTGTGTGGCTGCTGCAGCGACAGGGCTTACAAAGGCCACCGAGTGGACAGCTCTAGGGTGCTGACGATGGGGGCCTGAGGCAAAGAGTGTAAGGGTAGAGCATCTGCAGCCTCACCTTCGGGGTGTGGAGCGGATGAGCTGGGACACCTGCTGCATGTAGTCCGTGGCCAGCAGCACCACCTCCTCCTCCTCAGAGAAGTCCTCCTGGAAGATCTGGTCCAGCAGCCACTTCCACTGCAACTGTGGGGTCCCGAGGGCAGGGGAGCAACAGGAGATAACAAAGGGGTCTAAGAGGGGCCACAAAGGCACGTGGCATTGAGGGGCATGGAAGACCTCAGACATACCTAGACGCTGGACTTGCAGTGCTTGCCCCTCCTCCACCCCTCCCCCTCCCCCTCCCCCCCACCCACCAGGTCTGGGAACACTCACGTGGGGGGTGATCTTCTGCAGCTGCCCCAGAGTCACTTTGTTGTAGACGGAGCTGACATCTCGACGGAGATCATCATATTCTGACACTGAGATCTGCAGTGGAGATCAGATAGACCCAGGCCTGACCTACTGACCTGCGTTCCCCTGCCCTTGTCCCGGTCCTGGAGGCTCCCAGCCCCTCCTGCTCACATTGGCCAGCCTCTGTTCCAGTTGAAGGATCTCCTGTGCCTTCTGCTCCACAGCGTCTGCTCCCAGTAGTCTGAGTAGGCGCTCCATGAACACCCTGTATGCGGCCAGGATCTACACCAGGACAAGAGCTCCTCAGTTACAGGGAGGGAGACGCCTACCCCTGGGAAACCTCCCCCCCTTTCTGGGGGCTCTTTCCTTCCCAGAAGCCCCAGCCTCTGCCTGGGCACCTTCTCACTCTCCTCATCTTGAGCTAGGTACAGGGTTCTCTCTGGCAGCGTGAGCCCGTCCTGGTCAATCTGGAGAGGAAAACAGGAGCCCCAGATCAGAAGTGCACAGCCAGTTTTCCAGCGTTTCCGCTCAAATGTCAAAGAGAAGACGGATGAGTCAAACATGGATCTGTTGTCACAAGCTCTGGGAGCATGAAAACCAACCCTCCCTCCATCCAGAGAAGCTAGCCAAAACAACCCCTACTGCTGTTAGCCCAGCCTGAAGGCGCCTCGGAGAGCCTGCCCTTGACTCCTTCCCCAAGTACCTTCACTTTCCCCACCTGTAGGGGCGCGGTGAGGCGCTATACTGGGAGTCGGAGCCTCTGGAATTCCTGGCCAACCCCAGCCTTTCGGGACGATCGCCCGCAGGCTCCCACTCCCCGAACCCCACCTGCCTGAGGGCTGAGAATTGCGGCTCCCGCAGCTCAGCTAAACACCGCAATTACTCCAGGGAAATTACTTGCGCCCTCCTCCCGCGCTCTGCCCCTGCGCGCCCCACTCCTCCCCGCGCCCCTCGCGGTCCGAACCAGTATCTCGGAGGCGTGGGATCGAGCATGGGGCACGCCAGGACGAAGATGCGGGGGGTGGGGTGGGGCTCTCAGCCCGGGTGCGAGGATTGTCGGGGGGGCGGAAGGGGGGGTCACACTTACGCGGATGACGTAGCGCGAGGAGTTCCTGTCGTCCAGGCTGACCGTAAGGGAGAAGAGCGCGGCCGCGCTGTACACACCCTGTGCCTTGTACAGCAGTCGGTTGAGGTCCCAGCGAGCCGCCCCCGGGCGATCGGCCGCGCCGCCCAGGTCCCAGCCGCCGAAGTCCTCGATGACCTCGAGCATGGGCCGCGGCCCGAGCCTCTCGATCTCGCGCATGTCGAGGCACGAGCGGAAGAAGGCGCGCACCTTGCGCTGCGCAGAGCCACCGGGGCCTCCGGCGGGTCTCGCCAGCAGGCGCCGCAGACGCTCCTCGTTCTGCTCTCCGATGGCCGCGATCGTGCCATAAGTGAGCTTGTCGTCGGGGATGGCGTGGCGCCGCAGCCAGCCCCCGCACGCGAACGAGTAGAAGTCCTGGCACGGGTCGATGCTGGCGTCCAGGTTGGCAGACAGGAAACGGGCGGCGCGTGCGAAGGCCTTGCGCTCGGGGCAGCCCTCGGGACAGGCTCCGCCACCGCCCGCCGAGCCCGGGCCCAGGTATTTGAGCGCCAGCATGGCCGCCAGGATGGCGCAGAGCCCGGCGGCGAACACCAGCCCCGACAGCAGGCACACCTCGCGTCGGTTCCAGCGGGGCAGCCCGGACCGGGACCCGCTAGCACTGCGCCCTGAGCCCCTCGGGAAGCCTGGAGGCAGCGAGGTCCCTCGGGCGCCCCCGGTGCCACACCGGCTCACGTACTTGACTTCCTGGAACTCATCGTAGTGCGCTGTCATGGAATAAGGGGCCTCCATTGTGCCGAGGCTTTGACTGCAGACCCCTCGTCTGGTCAGTTAGAGGCTGCTTCTGTCTGCGGGCTTTCTGGTCGGCGCCCACATGGTCCTCGGTCGCAGCTGTAGGAAGGGAACATTAGCAGGCTCAGAGACGCCCTAGAAATTGAAAGGGCCCAGAAAATAAGGGGTGGAGGTTAGTTTAAGAAGATGGAGGCCCTCTGGGATCCACAACCAAGGATCCCACTTCACTCGGCCACCCAAGAAAGAAAGGTTCAGTTGCCATCAGCTCCTCCTGGAATAGCAGTAACCTTTTAGCCTGCCTTCCCAGGTCTCCACAAGCTCACCACACAGTAGGGATGCCCGGACACAAAGCCAAAGAGCACCGGGCACAAAGTGGGGCTTCACTGACAACCTGTTTCCTATGCTTTTGCCTTTCTTGCCCACCGTCCGCTCCAGCCAAGCCAGGTGGGGGAGGGGAGAGCAGAAGCCGGAGAAAGGAGGTGTGGTCAGGGGCGCCTCTATGCGGACCCTGAAGCCTCCTTCAGTTCTCCGAACTAAAGAGCGACCAGGCACCCAAACTTTGTCCTCGGCGAAGTCCGCAGGACCACTCCCAAGCCACCCTCTGGCTGTTTCTCTTCAATGACCCCAAAGCCCACCAGTCCCTTGTGCAAGCAGCAGCCCTCTCCAGTCCCCATCTTTCCCCCGCCCCCCGCCCCCGACGGCCCTGACGGAGAACCAGAGACTGGTTTCATCATTTGCCACCCATCAACGCCCCGGGCCACTCCTGGCGTCAACAGGTTCTCCCCAGAACCCAAAGTTGGGAGAAGTTTCACCCCCTTTGCTGCGCCAGCCCTAAGCTCGGAGTCTCCTGCGTCGCGCGGCGCAGTCAGCGGAGCTTGAGAGCCGAGTCCTGGAGTCGCAGCCGCAGCCGCAGCTGGAGCCAGAGCCGGGAGGACATAGACAAAGCCGAGAAGCTCGGCTCGGCGGCCGCGGTGGCCTCGGAGGTGGCTGTGCCGATGGCCTCGGAGGCGGTGGACCCGAATGACACTTACCCGGCAGGTGCGCGTCTGGGCCGGGCGAGGACGGAGGAAGGGGTCGGGAGCAAATCCCGGTCTCAGCCAGAGCGGAGCTGAGCTGGCTGCGGCTCTCTCCGTGCGCCCGCCGCCTCCTCTGCCGCCGCGCCGCGCCGCCCGCCAGCCCCGAAGGAGGGGGCGCGCCGGCGGCTCCACCCTCCTTCTCCCGCCCCCTGCACCCCTCCTTCTCTCTGCTTCCCTCTGGGCTACCTGTCAGTTCCAGCAGTGCGGAGGTGGGGACGGCGACCGCCGAGATAGGCTCCAGAGAGTGATGCACCAGCTTCAGGCTCCAGGTCTGTCCCGGGAGGAGGAAGCACGGGCCCTTCTGATGAGGTGCCTCCACTTGGAGCCACCTACCAGCCTGCGGTAAAGGGGCTGAAGCTGGAGATCTGGAGGCGAGAGGGCCGTCTGGGCCGAGCCCACAGAAGATCAGCCCAGGGAGGACTCCAGTGGGCTGTGGGAGGCGCAGGTGAAGAGCCTTGTATCTTGCCCTGCACTCTGTCAGGCGCCGTCAGCGCTGGGACTTCTTTGTCCTTTAACTGGTGCTCATGCCTGCCCCGTCTGGGTTCTGGTTGGTTCGGGGCCCTTCACCTAGCTCTCCTGGGGAGTCTGTAAGAAGAGGCTGAGGCTGTGGCCTCCTCAACCTTAGATTTTCCTGACATCACTGACAGGAAGTCCCAGACCCACGTAGAAAGGATGTAGGGTGGAGAGAGGGAGAAATCTTGCTGCACTTCCCTCACGGGACTACGCGGGGTGAGTTTGTCCAGCCTTCCACCCCTTCTGGTTGGTTGTACTTGCTTTTTAAATGTTGGGGACCTCCCTCCTTCCAGGAGGCGGAATCATCTTTACCTCTCCACTGTACCCACAGGGTGAGGCCCACGTGGGACAGAGACCTGGGAGCGTTCTGAAGGACTGGTACTGTCCCAGGAATCCTCTTCCTCTGCCTGGACTCGCCCATCTCTTCCTGTGACCCCAGCAAAGGACTACACAGCCCAGCAACCCCGTCCCTCAGGCTCCAGCCTGCGGGCCCTGGCCTAAGCAGTGTTTCAGACATTGGTGAAGACCCTATGTTGGAATCCATGTTGAACTGGGCCTGCAGAGACCGGGGGCCCCCCATCCATCACCATCCCCTCGGGGTGTTCTCCAGTCAGCTACCCGGTCACTCGGCTTCAGTGGCCGCCTCTCCCACTCTCCTGCCTGTGCAGGCTGTCCGTCTGTAAGACCCACTCTCGGGACTGCCTTTCGCTCCGAACGTCCTAGGGTCCTCTTCCGCCCCGTGCATTCTTCTCAGGTCCAATTAATTCCACATCGGAGTGATGGAATTACGCAAAGCAAAACGCCGTGTTTCCGTGAGGGGGGAGGGGAGAGGAGGGCAGGGCGGTGGCGGAGTGGCTCTTTGTGCTTTTAATCTGCATTTTCCCCTCAACATTCCATCTCCTCCAGGAGGATAATTTTCCAGCCTTTTCAGCCCCTGATTGGTATCATTTCTCCGGCAATGACAGCTTTTATTTTCCCCGAAATGAATGCCGTGAAATTTCCAAGAAATATAAAAATGGATATTGTCTCAAGGATCCGACTACTCCAGCAGCAAGGCACGGAGGCAAACATGCTTCCCGGGGACTTCCCACTGCAGCCACAGGAGGATGGGGACCCTGGCCCTCAGCCCCTTAATTTGCTTCCTTCCTCTGGGGTCAGCCCTTGGACTCCCGTCTTCTGGTCACCACTCACACACTCAGCGGCCATTGATCCATCCATCTGTCTCCCAGCCAGGCGGATTGGGCCTCCCCAGCTGCCTGTTCTGTTCAACATCTGATTCTCCACACTGAGCCCTGAGTACAGGACCAGGGTCACCTGAAGTTAGCTTAGAATTGGGTCCTTTGACTACTAGGTCCTTGTCACCCTAACATGTCCTGTGGTCAGGCTGTCCGTAGAAAGAGTCCGAAGATCCACCCCTTCTCTCTCCTGCCTATCTTGCTCCAGCCATCTCTGAGGTTCTCAGAGATGCGCCTTCAGTTGCTACGTGCTCCCAGATCCAATGAAGATTAGGTTGACAGGACCCGGCCATGCCTAGCTGGGTCCAGCAGAGCCCCAGATGAGGATTTAGAAGCCCAGTTTGGGGGAAGAAGGCAGGTAGGTGGCAGTCAGAGAAGGCACGAGGGTGTGTGAGGGACAGAAGCATTTGGAAGCAGCTCTTTGCCTCCACGTGAGCCAAAGTCACGTCCTAACTGTTCTGTTGATGGAGCGTTGCTGGGTCTGTGTTCTAGGAAAGGAGCTGTAGCCCCATCTCTGGTACAGCTTTGGGACAGCAGTATTCACAAGGATTCATGGCTACTGAGCATTCAACAAGGTGCTGTGTGTCTTTCCCTAAACGAGGACTATATCCTAAAGTCAGACCAGCCACCAATCTAAGACCTAGCTATGGTCAGTGCCAGCTCAGCTCTGTACCCTGTCGGGTAGAACTCTAGCCCCTGCAATGTGCCAGCTCGGGGATACACCACAGCCCCTCTCCCATCCAGCCAGTGCCCTGGTCTCCTAGCAGTTGTGAGTTGTCTCTAGGCCGCAACCAGTTTCCTGCCCTCCGCCTGGCCTCCCTGGGCTCATCCATCCATTATTCACAGCACAAAATGGATTTTTAATTTGAGAAATGAAATGACTCTCCCTGGTGGCTGGTGTGGCAGGGAGGGGTTGGGGAGAGCGAGGTTGGCTCTTAGAGATAGCTGCACATTTCTGGCTACGGCTCTCCTGGAGAAAACGAGTGCCCACAGCAGGTGTTGGGGGCCATGGGGGCCACAGGTACGTGTACCCCCACCCACCACCCATACTGTACCTTTACTAATGCTGTCGCTGTCATTGAGTGAGCCAAGGGTGCCTATCAGTCCTGGGGTGGCCCATAGTGAGGTCTGGGAACAGCTAGAATCTGCCACCATTTGCCTTGTCCTGGCTGGTCTGTCACTTTTCAAAGTCCTGATCCTCGCTGTCTGCTCATCCGGCCTCCCAGGACTCAGCCCATCCAATAATTCACACATCAACTGGATTTTTAATTTGTATTTTATTTATTAGTTAGATAGTTAGTTATTGCAATAGGGTCTTACTATGTTGTCCCAACTGGTCTGGAACTCCTGAGCTCAGGTGATCCTACTGCTGCAGCCTCCTAAGCAGCTGGTATCACAGAGCATGCCCAGGCTGTGAGATGGCTTGCCCCACCCCCCTTTCCGAGATAGGGTTTCTCTGTGTGGCCCTAGCAGGCCTGGAACTCACTCTGTAGACAGACTCTAGGCAGCTGCCTTAACTCCAGTCTCCAGAACCCGGGGTCACCCCTCGTGATGACTATGCTTAGTTGATTTAACGTAGCCCTTAAGGCAGTGGCCTCCCCAACCCCCACCCCTGTGTGTGTCTGTGTGTGTGCCTATCTGTCTGTCTGCCTGCCTGTCTGTCTGAGTGTATGTGCTAGTGTGTTCATGTGTATGTATAGAGACGAGAGACTAACAAACAGGTGTCCTTTCCCAAGTCCACCACCCCTCCCCAGTCCACTCTTTTGAGACAAGGTCTCCTTGGCCTGGAGCTCGTCAGTAGACTAGGCTGGCTGGATAACAGGCCAGGGAACTTCCTGTGTCCCTCCCTCCCTCCTCCCCAGCTTCCTAGTATGTGAACCCAACTTTTTTTTTTTTTTTTTTTTAATCATGGGTTCTGAGAATCGAGCATCTGCCCAGCTGAGCCATTACTCCCCAGCCTGGAAGTGACCAGTTTCATGTCCTTCTCTGCCCTTGCCAGTCTGAGTCTCTCCACCTTCTCTTTCTTCCCTACAATGTAACTCTGATCAAGTGTCATTTCCAGAACACGGCTGGCTCTCCTACGCCCCAGGACCTTAGCACTTACCGACTGGAGCACTTTCCTCTGTCACCTCTTGGGCCATGGCCAGTCATCTTTCTGGCTTTTGAGAGGCACTCTCCAGTGGCCTCTTGAGTCTTCCGGTCTGGACAAGTGCTATCTCCGTGAGCTTGGAGCACGCCCTCCCGGAGTCCCCACCATACTGTTCTTGCACAGAGTCCAGTACAGAGACTTACTAAGTGTAATCTCTCTGCACTTACTGACACAGCACCGAGATTACAGATCTTTCCACCACACGCAGCCTCTAGGGATTGAACTAGGGTCCTCGTGCTTGCATATTAGACACCAGCTGAGCCATCTCCCCGCTCCTAGAACAATGTTTTATGTTAATAAATGTCTATCTTTTTGTTTCAAATCATTTAAGTCTTGCGCATGTGTAGGAAACTAACCTGAAGAGTCTCCTTCCCACCCTCTGAAGCCCCACCCATACCCCAAGTGAGCCCCTGGCTTCTGAGGCCTCCTTGGTCCGACCCCACATCCTTGATCATGGCGACTGAGTGTTCTCCCTCAACCCCCCTCTACTTTTGGAGCAGCTCCACATCTGTGCCCAGAAACCCAGGCGAGAGCATCTTGAAGCTGGCTGGGGTCCAGCTCTAACCCCAGATCCAGACCTAAGCTGCAAGTGTTGATCATACGGAGGGCAGGTGCTAGGGGCTGGCTTTACCCAGAAACCTCTGAATGAGTCTGAGACCTTGTGGCTAAGACCTTGGCCTCCTGTGCAGACATCCTGCCCCAAAGGCCTTTCCTGGATCTTCCTGTCTGGAGTGGCCTAGCCGTCTCTCATCTGTTGCTCTGGGTACATCTTGTACTAGATTTGTCCCTACCCGACATTCTCTTGTGACTTGCTCTGTTCCCAGTGGCAGCTTCCCTTCCTCGGTCTGTTGGAAGCACCATCCATCCTGTCTAGTGAGGCTTAGGCACAAGGTACAGGGTCAATCTCAGGGGGCTAAGCCTGGCTCTGGCCCTGGGCCCGGGGCCAATAGAGCAGACAAGGCAGTATCAACCAGAGAGAAAGGATATGGCATTGGGAAGAGGAGTTGGAAGCCTGCGGCTCTGACAGGTGGGCCTCTGGGGCTAACCATTTTGATGGAAAGCCAGCTTGGCTCTTGCTGCAGACAGGAAGAAGGCAGGAGATCAGGGACTGTGTGGCACAGGACCTCACAACCTTGGCACCCCTTTCCTGCCAGGGTCACCATAGCCACTGCCTGTTACTGCAAGACGGAAGCCAAAGGGAACCCGAATGGATTCTTCCTTGGCTCAGAGGGTCTCCGAGTCCCCTCCCCCAGCACTTCATCATCATTTCAAGTGATTGGAGCTGAAGGGGATTGTTAGATAATTAAAGCCGAGCCTCTAATTGTTCCTTTTAGGACAGAGAGGCTGCAGAGGAGGGGGGACGAGGAGCCTCAGGTGGGCGTGCCTGGCTCTGGCCCTGGGTGGGGCCTTCCAGGATGGCTGTGTGTGTCTGGGGAAGGCAGAGACTTGGTAGAATGGATGGAGATTCAGAGCAGAGCTCAGGGCCCGAGGGGGCACCTGTGTAATACCATGGATGCCCACGCTTAGCTCTACGCTCTGCGCCCACCCAGCCAGATGCGGACTGGGACAGGGCTTGGCAAAGGTGTCTTGCCTACAGCATTCTCTGTCAACAAGAGGCAGGATTCCAGGTCGCCCCAGCTCCAGGGTGATCTCTGAGCATAAAGCCATGGCGATAAGTTCCTGCTCAGCCTTCCTCCACTGCTGGCCCCTGAAGCAGGCACTCTGGCCTCACAGAGTCAGCCAGCAGCAAGGTAGGTGTCCACCAGCCTGGAAAAACAGTCACATCTGGGTGTGCCGTCAGCTTGGTTCTAAAGCCCCTCCTGCAAAGATCTCCCAGGGCCTCTGCCACTGTTGCCAATGGAGGTTTTCATTTGCTACTGCTGTCTAACAAAAGCTACCCAAAACAGCCATTAGGACACAGCTGGACTCCTTCACAGTCTCTTTGTTCCCGGCCCAGGTGTGGCTGACTATATTATTTTTGTGCTCAGTGTCCCACTTGACTTAGGTCAAGGTGTCAACCACGGCTGTCACTCTCCCCTGAGGCTCGGGGTCTTTTGCCATGCTCACTGGTGGGGCAGAATCCTGTTCCTTGTAGCTAGATCCTTCACGTTTCCACCTTGGGCTTGCTGGCTACCAAGGGGTGCTTTTAGCTCCTAGGGTCTCCTGCACTCCTTACCAGCATCCCCATCTCTAAAGCCAGCACTGGGGAACCTGCGGCACCGCTGAGCACCTTGGATCACCTTGAAGAGCCAAGAGGATAGCCTGCTCTAAAGGGCTCATGTGCTGGGTCCCCTCATCCTAACAACAGCCCCCATTTTGAGGTCAACTCATTAGAACCCTCGCTGAATCTTTAAAACCTTTTCACAGTAGTGTCCAGACATGTGATTGGATTACAGGACTCTAGAGGTCTAGAGTCTTGATGACCCTGTCGAATCCTGCCACCGGGATGAGTCAGAGGTCAAAGCCAATGCTGAGACGGGAGCATCCTGCACTGGTCTGACCTGGTTGGCTGTTTGGGTTTTGATTGTTTGTCAACTTGGAACACACTGGGGTCTTCTGGGAAGAGAGAACTTCAATTGAGAAAATGCTTCCCTCGGATTGAAGTCTGTGGGACATTTTCTTGATTAATGGCCGGCATGGGAGGGCCCAGCTCATTGTGGGCAGTGCTACCCCTGGGCAGGGTGGTCCTGGGTTCTATAAGAAAGCAAGGTGAGCCAGCTATTGGGAGCAAGCCAATGAGCAGCATTCCCCCATGGCCTCCGCTTCAGTTCTTGCTTCCAGGTTCCTGTCTTGAGTTCCTGCCCTGATGTCCCATCATGAAGGACTGTAAGCTGAAACGAGCCCTTTCTCCCCCAAGCTGCTTTTGGTCATGGTGTTTATCACAGTAGCAGAAGCCTAACTAAGACAGGCTCTCAACTCTAAGGCTAAGCCATCTCCTTCAGTCCTCAGAGTAATCCTGGAACGTGAACACCACGATTCCCCCCATTTTACAGAGAATACAACCAAGATACCATGAATTCCACAAAGCCACAGGCTGAGACGCAGCCTGGCCAAGATGCGAGAGTTACCCAGGGTCTGATCTACACCTTGCTGTATGTTCTTGGGGGAAAAAAAATCACGTAACTACTCTGTTCAATGAAAATCCTAAAATACAGTTTCCATAGACAAGCAGGTCAGATTCCATGTTGACATGACAGAGGACCAGCAAGCTGGACCACCCCTTCCAAAGCCAGTTAGCACGTGGCTGCAGGACCGGCATCTGTAATGCCCGACGAGGCGAATGGGACCGGTCCCTGATGCCCACGCCAGTCTGATGACCCCGAAACCCAATGACAATGCCCCCAGCGCTGAGGCTGACAGGCCTCCCAGCATCAAGAACCCCAAGGTTAGTGGCCAGGAATTGCTGCTTATGCATGCAGGCTGGCCTCTAGACACCTGAGCGGGGCTTAAAGCCCTGGGTGGAGGGAGGCCTGTCTCTCTTGCCACTCTCTCACAGTTCTGGGGAGAGAGGTGAGCTGCAGAGGAGGCAGTGGCCACCTGCTCCCTCCCCCATGAGAAAAGCTGTCAGTCACCCCCATGGTCACCTCCCCCACCTCCCGCCCCCGCCCCCACGCTTGAGCTGCCTCCCTCCGTAATGGGCTTAATCATAACATGCATTAGCTAGGGCCCGCTGCCTACAATTACCACTTCAATCAGCCACCCACCACCCGCCACCCCCCCAGCCACAGGCCACCCATAGGGACACCCCCACCAGTCCACCCCACCTCCCTGCAAATGTAGCATAGGAGCCCCCAGACTGTGCAGATGGACAGAGATGTGACCCCTGCAGCAGAGCCCTGGGGTGGGGCCGGCCAGTGGGCAGAGAGCCACAGCTCGGGGTTACAGGCAATTATTTTAAAAGCCTGTTGAGGGAAGTGTGCCGCCGGCCCAGTGCAGTGTTGTCTTCCTGAGGTTATGCTGACCCAGGGAGCTGACAGGCTGCTAGCACACAGTATGATCATGGGCTGGTCCCAGTGCACAGGCACCAGCTGGCACCAGGGCATCAGGAACACATACACAGACCATGGTACCCACCTGGACCTCAAGGAGTTGGGTACCCACAGACTCTAAGATGTAGGTGCAAAGCCCTGGGCTTTGGCGACTTTCCCTCTGCAGCCTCCTGCACTCTAAAGTCCTAACCCCTAGTGCCGATTCCCTCTTAGGGTTGGACCTGGGGGAGGGGAGGGAGGGACTTCCCATGACATCTAGCTTCGGTGCTGGATGGGAAATAGAGAGAAGGGCAGAGGCGGGCCTGGTGCGGGGAGCAGAGGGGGGGGGGTGCTGTTGTGCTGTGATTCTCTCTAATTGCTGTTTTGCTGAGAGGTAATTAAAATGCCTTTTTATTTCACACGTCAGAGCCCTTGCCAGGCTGTGGAGAGGGCACAGGGGGGAGCCAGGAGGTGGAGGCAACAGAGAGCTAGGTGCCTGGCACATGCAGGAGTCAGAGGGTGAAGTATTGAGCCCAGCTAGCCTGCCAGGAGCCCCCCCACCCTGGTCTGGACCCCGGTCCAGCCCATGAACACCCTGAGGGTAGACCAGATCAAGGCCCGAGGAACCAACAAGGCCTTGGTAATGAAGTCAGCGCCGACCCTGGGAGTCTCCTCCATGCAGGTGTTTGCTGGCTCTTCAACTTGCCAAAACAACTGCTCCTGTGGAGATGCTGCCATTATCCCAGGAGAGAGGGAGAGAGAGCTAGGAACCCCTGGCTTCTCAATCCACAGTAGAGCAGGACTTGAACTGGACAGACCCTAAACCCAAAAGCATCAGATTAGCATGCCTGCCCAGCCAGCCCCAAACCCTCCTAGAGTTCCACAGGCCTACCCTGACTCTCCTCGGAGCCCCATAGGAAAGGACACAGCCTCAGTGCAAGACAATACCTGCCACGCTTGTCACTCTAGACTCTACAGTTACCCGCTGACAGGCTGCTTGGAGCAGAATAGTCAGGACTTGCTCTGGCTTTAACCAGACAAGCCTACACATTTACACAGCCAGAGTCAGGCTAGAAAGCAGAAGGTCCCCTGCCTTCTCCCGGGATGGCTGGAGACGGTGGGTTAATAGCACATAGGCCTCAGTGGTGGAGAAGGCAGACCCAAGGCCAACTGAACCACACCTCTGTTCCTTGTCCTGCTCCACCCACGTCTTATCTGCCGATTCTCTTCCCTCAGTGTGGCCTGGAGAGCATCACTGCATCTGTATCTTCACCCCCTTCTCCACCTCCATCAGTACCACCATCTCCACCTCCATCAGTACCACCATCACCACCACCATCATCACCACCATCATCACCACCATCAGTACCACCATCACCACCACCATCAGTACCACCATCACCACCACCATCACCACCATCAGTACCACCATCAGTACCACCATCACCACCACCATCATCACCACCATCAGTACCACCATCACCACCACCATCAGTACCACCATCAGTACCACCATCACCAATACCACCAGTACCACCATCACCACCACCATCATCACCACCATCAGTATCACCATCATCACCACCATCAGTACCACCATCAACTCATCTATGATCCTCGTCTTTGTAGAATTTATCTTCACCGCTACCATGGGCATCAACATCATACCATCACTGTCCCATCACCAGTGCTGGCAATGCCACCATCACCATCAGGGCCCACCTGGCACCCAGCACTCTCTAATCTCATTGAATAATCCTCAGAGTAAGACCTCTGTGGTCTAATTTCTCAGATGGACAAACCAAGCCTTGCAACCAAGGAGCTTTACCTAAAGTCACCGAGGCGGGATTTGAATCTGAACTGCTTGACCCCAGGGTTCGAAGTCATAATTACTACACACCACTACTGTCAGTGCAGAGGCCTGGGCCAGGGCAGAGGGAAAGGAGAGGAGAGGCTAGGAGCGGTCCATTAGGACTACTTAGGAAGCAGCAGACGGAGGTGTGCCCAGTCCTCAGTTCAGTTTCCTTCGCAGACAGCTCTTGTCACTCTCATAAGTGCTTAACAGCCTTGCTCCCAGCCCTACCCCACCCCCACCCCACCCCCACCCACCCCAAACCCAGCCATGCTTCCCCAGAGCTACGGGGGTTGGGGGGGAATAGCTCCAAGAAAAGCCACTGAGACTCAGCTAGGGGAGCGGAGAGTCGGCTCAGTGGTCGAGAACACTTGTTGCTCTTCCAGAGGACCTGAGTTCAATCCTTGGCCCTTACATGGTGGCTCCCAACCGCCCAATATCCTCTTCTGACCTCTGCAGGTACCAGGCAAGCATGCCGCTCACCTACATTCAGACAAAACACTCATGCACAGACACCTAGCGTACCTCTAAAGAAATACGTCAGCCGAACACCGGAGCTGTGTTTGTTTTGGAGGTGAGGTAGAAACGCACCCATGCAGAAGCCAGAGGCTGGAGTCACGTGTCTTTGCCAACTGCTCGCTGTCTGATTTTGTTGTTGTTGTTGTTGTTGTTGTACGTACTTACTTATTTTCTGTGCATAGGAGTTGTACGTGCATGTGTGTATATGCACAGTGGGCTTCCTTGGTGCCAGTGGAGATTAGAGGAATGCATCAGCTTCCCTGGGACTAGAGTTACGAAACGGAACCCAGGGCCTCTGCACAAACAAGTGCTCTTTAAGCACTGAACCATCGCTCTAGCCCTTGCAATTTTTTTTTGAAACAGACTCTGTCTGTCTGTCTGTCTGTCTGTCTCTCTCTCTTTCTCTCTCCCTCCCTCCCCACCCCCTCCCTCCCTCTCCCTGTCTCTCTCCCCCTCCCTTTCCTCCCTCTCTCTCTCTCCCTCCCCTTCTCCCCTTCAGTGCTGGGATATTTACAAGCGTGCACTGCAGTGCCTATTTGGTTTGGTTTTGGACACAGTTTCTAGAGAACTGGACTGGAGTCCTCCTGTTTACCCAGCATGCAATTCAACAATTGAGTCATTTCCCCAGTCTTGAATTCCATCCAGTTTTGTCTCCAGTATAATGGAGGCCAGATAGCCCCAAGTCCCTCATTCCATGAGCCATGACCCAGCTCGAGGAGGTACCAGTCACCAGTGGTGGTCACACTGAGGAAGGACCGAGTCTGGTTGGAATTCTAACAAACATGGCGGGCCTGGGACTCCTGAGTTCGGGAGGCTGGGAGTATGCCTGGGTCAGGGAGCTGGCGTGGTCAGGCTCTGGTGAGAACCTGTTCCTGATTGTAGATGGCACTGTTCCTGCTCCATCCCCACACGGTAGAGAGCAGAGAACAGGCCAAGCCCGTTCGTGTCCTGTCAGGGAGGATCCGCTCTCACATCTGATCACTCTCCAGTAAGATCACCAGTGGTCTCAGCCTGTCATGTGGGAAGAGGGACTGTCAGCCAGTCCATAATAGACAGTGAGGTCAGAGGGCACGCCACAGCCCAGCCAGTCCATAGACTGAGGTCAGAGGGCACCCCACAGCCCAGCCAGTCCATAGACTGAGGTCAGAGGGCACCCCACAGCCCAGCCAGTCCATAGACTGAGGTCAGAGGGCACCCCACAGCCCAGCCAGGCAATAGCCAAGGACACAGGATAGGTAACAGCCAAGAGAAAACTCCTTCCTCCCAACCTGCCAGCCTTCTCCCCTCAGCCTCATCTGTCCCTGGTCCCACCGACCCTGGTGTCATAGTCACTGAGGGAGGCTCACGCGAGCAGTCACATCTTCAGCATCCATCACATCCTTAGTCATATGCTTTTGGTTTGTTTGCTTGTTTTTTTGTTTTTTGTTTGTTTTTGTTTTGTTTTTTGGAAGTACTGGGGTGGGGGTGTTTGGGGTACTTGAGGGATGGTAGAGGAAGGATCAGAGGTCCCGAGGCCCATCAGCAGGCGCTCCCCTCTCAAATGTAAGGATGACGGCCTGTGCACCCTCCTGTCCATCACGGTAGCACTGTGATCTCAGAGGTGAGTGACCCAGGAATGGAGGGAGGAGGCTGGGCACTCCCTAAGTCTCTGCATAGAACAGGGGATGCCTCTGTCACGTGCAGCAGCTTGGGCTGTGGGCAAGGAAGGGTCTCAATAGTCTTCGTGTCCCCAGTGTGTCATATGGATGGAACGAATGAGTAGAAACCTTCTTAGGATTAAAGCCAGCCCCCCCCAGGTGGGTTGTAACCCCCAGTCACGGGAGCTCTCCATCCCTGGAGACAACTGACCTCTCAGGCTCCAGATGAGAATGTTCTAGTTGAAATCCCAGCACCGCCGTTTATTAGCTGTGAATAGGCTACTCAGTCTCTGTAAGGCTTGTTGTGTTCGTCTGAAAATGGGAGCAACAAGATCTCCCTTGATTGGCTGAGATCCGGAGGAGGGGACCATCAAGGAAGGCCGAGAAGAGCCACTGATGGAGGCCAGGCAATGGCCCAGTGTGGGTGCTGTGTCTAGAAAGTGCCTCCTCCTCCCAGGAGGGACAGGGCTAGGAGACGGCTTCAGAGTGACAGAAAGACTTGGGGAAACAGCTCAGGGTGCATTTGGGAGACTCTGAAATCTGCAGTAGGGCCTCTTGGAAACCAGTAGAATCTGAGACTAGGAAAGAGGTCTTCTGCCAGCACTGGCTGAGCTGGAGATCTCCTTGTCTCTGGGTCTCAATATCCTCATCTTTACATGGGAATCCCAACAGGGCCAACCTCTCAGGGAACGATAGGATTTATACAAGGCAATGTAATGAAGCCCTCAGCAGCTTGTCAGGCATACGGTGGCAGGGGCGCGCGCGCGCGCGCGCGCGCGCGCGCGCACACACACACACACACACACACACACTCACACACACACCCATATGCACACCTGGCTGGCTTCCCTGGTACCCCCGCCACCCTTACCATCCACCCCTGGATGCTACCGCAGTCATACTCACGGCTGTCAATGTTCCCTGCCAGCTAATGGACCAATTTTTTAGCATTACGGAGATTTGGCCAATTTGGCGGCCCTGACAGAAAGGCTCACGGAGTGAACAGTTGCCTGAGGGTAGGGTGGGGTGGGAGAGCTGAGGAGGGGGGGAAGAGAAGGGGCCGCAGAGACTCCTCCACCTCTCCGCCTGCTCCAGCCTGAAGCCTCACAGTGCAGCGAGGGGAGGTGGAGCTATCGGGGAGATTACAGAGATAATTACCCCCACTTACAGGCCCCTCCTGTGCTAAGCACTTTGCATATATTTTCCTCTTTTAATCCTCCATAACCCTATGAGGCCATTTCTATTATTTTCTCCGTCCTTCCTGATGTGGAACCTAGGCGCGAGGGACTGTGCTTATTCAAGGTCAGACGGCCAGAAAGTGGCGGGGACTGAGGGGGAGAGTTGAGGCTTTAGCCCAGCTCTTCCGACTATCCTGGGCTCCACGGTGACTACAGATGGAGAGTCAGGCCAGACACCCTTCAGCCATCCACCCACCCTGCCCTGTCACCCACCTACTCCACAGTGCCCAAGGGTCTCAACCCCCGAGTCACCATGCTCTCACGGCTCTGTAGGTGGGGGATCCCTGTGTGCCACCAAGGGGTCCCTTTTTCTGGTTGAAGGTATGCATGCCCTCACATCTCAAAAAAAAAAAAAAAATTGCTCCAGCCAGCACACTGCAGGCAGAGGGGACACTGGTGCCTCGCTCTCCTGCTCTAACGAGCTGTGGCTTTCCAGGGCTGGTCCTAGGCAGTGCTGACCTGCACTCTATCTCAAGCCCTGGGCCCTTATAAGAGCAAGGAGGCAGCGTTGGGGGGGAGGGGGGCTGCAGTGGGGGAGGGGAGACGCTGCCACAGGCATGGGGAGGGGGCTGCTGGGCTCTGTGCATTAAGCGATCAGAGAGCACAATATTTCATCGCCGGCAATCGCAGCCAAGACATCAACTGCTTGGGGAGAGCAGCCTTAAAAGCCTTTTGATTTTATTTCTTCCACTTCATTTTTTTTTCCTCCCTTTCCTTGCTGGTGTCCTTGACAAGGCTCCCTTCCCCCTCTCCTGCCCCTTCCCCAACCTGGGCTCTAATGCTCCGTTAGAGTCTGGAGGAGGAAAGCGAGGCTTCCTCCTGGAGGCTTTTGCAGATCTAAGCCCCTCCAAGAGCTCCAGCCCAGTACGACTCACACGTGGCTGGGGAGGCGCTTTGGCATACTTGTGTATGCCCCCCTCTTACAGGTATAAGCCCGTGTGCACACGTGTGTGCATGCCTCGATGTACACACACACACACACACACACACACACACACCAGCCTCACCCTCAGGTAACCAGCATGTACCCGCAGAAAACACTACCCTAAGTGGGAAAGATTGGGGTGGTGGTGGTGTGGGATGAGTGGGGCCTGCAGCAAAATCAATGGCTCAGGGTGGTGAAGAGTGGAGACACCCTTAGGTGTCAGACCAGTTGGGCCCAATCATGGTCTCATTGTAGAACCCGGAGACCCTGAGGCTCGTGTAGGCACTAGCTCACCATACAGTGATTCATGTGGGCCTGCTAGGTCGCCGTGGGACACCGAACCGGGCGCGCGTGACGCCAGCCTTTGGGCCGTGACGTCACTGCCCCGCCCCCGCCGCTCCCTTCCCCCCCCCTTCCCGCTCCCGCTGGGTGCTTCATCTCCACCTAATGGCAGGCGACGCAGAATTGCACATCTGTCTTGTCGGGAATTAGTTAATTGAATCAGGCGGCCCGAGCTGCGCAGCGACCTCGAGCCTGGCCCCTGGGAGTGGGGGTGAGAGGGGGCTGGGCAAGGTGGGGGGAGGCTCAGACTGGAGGGCCGCTCAGGGGGCTCACCTGAGCTGGTGCGGGAGACGCAGCGATGTGTGAATGTAGGTCAGTGTCCCACTCAACCTTCCCCGCCCCCTGCACCGTGAGGACCTGGGGCCAGGGGCCCCCAGGGGCCGGCTGAGAACCAGGCTCCAAGACCCAGGGCTGGAGACACGCCCCCTCGCCTGACTGCGCCCCGCCAGAGCACCCAGTGCTGGCAGGAGCCATTCTCGTTAACATCATGCCCCCTCCTCCCCCACAAGGGAAGAGAAGCCAAAAAGCGCGGCTAATTTCCCAATCCGGAAATGATCCCTCCCCCGATACCATCCCCCCACTTCTGAGAATTCATCCCTAAACGTTGGGGTGGGGTAATTGCCTCTGCCTGAGGATGGTCATGGCTGCCGCACACAACTGAGTGAACTAAAGGGCCAGGGAGCCCGAGTGGGTGAGGCGAACTGAGGCCGCTCCGTTGAAAAGGCTCCAGCACTCGGGCTCCTGCCGGGACCGGACGCTTCAGCTCATTCCGTGTCTTCCAGGTTCTATCGCTTACCAGCTGGCCCTCTTTCGTTGGAGCCCCACCTTTGGGCAGCCCTTTACCGGTTCAGATTCTTACCTAAAGGACTGATCCTTGAGCAATAGCCTCCCCATTTCACAGATGGGAAAGCAGAGGTCCAGGGAGGGTAAGTGGCTGGCCGAAGACCTCAACAGCTGCAATCCGCCCTGGCCTGGATTTGAACTCAAATGCTCTGGCCTTAAACGTCAGTCACTCTGCTGTTCTGCCTCCCCCCCTCTAAGGACCACTTAGTTGCTAGGAGACAGCAAACTGGTGGTTACTATGGGAACTAGGCTGATGGGGAAGGTGGAAAGAGTTGGTGTCCAGACAGCAACAGAAAGGCTCCAGGTGGACTTCCTGGCTTTCCCCCCATTCCTCACATGGAGGCAACCTTTGGCTCTGAGCTCTGGGCTCTGGGCTCTAATTCCCGGGGTTCAGGCAGCAGGTTCTAAGCCATGGGATGAAAAGGATGTGTAGTTGCCCTGGACGGCGTGCTGCGCACCGAGAGCCCTCCATGAGGATGTGAACCCTCAGATGCAGCAGGATGGCGAGACAGGCCAGGCTAGGAGACCCCACACTTCCGCTTCCGTGACTGGTTTGGCCCATGGGATAGACACCACCCTTTCCTCAGGAAGCAAGAGCGACACAGGTGGGGTCTATGGTGGGGTGAAGCCACCGGGAAGGCTCTAGAGCTGTGCAAAGAGGTGGCACCCTAGGCCCTCTGAAACTGACAGAGGTACCAAGCCTGATAGGTAGACTTCACTGTGTGACTCTAGCCAAGTCACACAGCCTCTCTGAGCCTGTGTAAAGAGGGCCAGGCAACAGAACCCTTCACACAGCTCTGTAAAGATTGCGGGAATGGATTCCAGGCTTCAGACAGGGCTGGCGGGCTCCGAGGACCGACCGCATTAGTCACGTTCTTATCTTAGATGCTCACCAGGACGCAGAAGTCCAGACCACGGAAGACCCGGCGTGTTGTCTCCTCTCCTCCTCGGAGGCACAGGCCTGTAGGCCTCACCCCTCGCTAGGCACTGGAGGAACACAAACAGAGCTATATCTGTCCCCAGCCCTTTGACCGAAAAGCTGGCGCCACAGTCTGGGGCTCTGGAGCATGGGAGGCTGAGGCGGGAGGAGTGAGGGGGCGGGGGCGTGCTGAGACTAAATCTGCTCATCTAGCCTGTCAGTCCCTTAATCTGGTCCCAGAGGAACAACGCAGAGGCTTCACTCTGGATGACAAACGAGGGGTGGGGGGAAGGCCTGCCCTGCCTGGACGCTCGCTGGCTCGCTCGGTGAGTAATGGCCTTGCATTAAGATATTAGGCCTGGCCGGGGTTGGTGGGGACACACTCCCTCCTCTGCAAAACAGGGGATAGCTCTGAGAAGGAAACCTGGGGAGGACTGGGCACTGAGAGAGTCATGGGATGGCAGAGGGTCCCTGGGGACCTGGGGGAGGGGCTGGTGAGAGACACCCAAGGGAGGCGCACCATGGCAGAAGGATGGTGTCGGAAAGACAAGGAGACAGAGCCCCAGGCAGAGAGGTAGCAGAGAGAGGCGGGAAGGCACACAGACAGCCCCAGGGAGGAGACGGTTCTTACAGGGTATGAAGGGGCAGGAGGAGCAGGCTGGTCACAGGGGCATCTAGACTCCTGGTGGCCACCGAAGCCCTAGACCTCTGGAGAACACCGCCCAGAGGCAGGGGCATCGTGGCTGGTCCTTTGATGTCCCGCCACTTAGTTCTGAAAGGACCCTGGGTGTGCCCGGCAGTCCTAACAGAAGTGGCCTTGGCTGCAGGACTGGAGGGGAGGGAGCTCCCGTGAGCCAGTGCCTGGGACAGGCACCCTGTGGTAGACACCCCGCCCAGAGCTGATCCCCGAGGAGCAGAGATGGCTGCCGGACAGTCTCTGGGGAGGAGAAGGACCCAGGCAGGGAGCAAGGTTTGAAGTCGGTTGGGGCCCAGACAGAGGCTGTCAGAATAAAAGGGAGGCGCTGGACTCCAGAGAAGCCCCCCTGGGGGGGGATGCCCTCTCTCTGCAGTGCAGCCTCCTGAGCCTGCCCTCCCCACTGGTGTTCCATCCCTGTGCTGTGACTCAAGCTGAAGGGTGTGACAGCCTTGCTGGGCCTTCTTCAGTCCCCTAGAATAGGCAGGTTCAATAAACTTCATAAGTGAATGCTAATTTTATTCCCCCCAGATCCTACAGTGTCTGTGTAACCAACGTGAGCCTTGGAGCAAGTCAGAGCAAGTATCATTTCCCTCCTCAGTGGGGTCGGTCTCCTAGTGGTTCCCCTTCAGACCTGGGAAAGCATCCGTGGCTCTGAGCCTCAGTATACTGGTCTGTAAAATGGGCCTCCTATGAAGCTCAGTGAAGTAAGCAGTATAATTTCTTTTTTAAAAAAAAGCTGTGAGCCTCCAGAGCACGGATGGTCAGGAAGAACTAAAAAGGCCAGGGTGGAGTCGGGGGGGGGGGCTGTGGAGGAGGGAGGCGGCGCTTATCCTAGATCTGGGATGGAGTGATCCATACCGCAGCCCAGCATATCCCAGGTTCCTGGGTACAACCTCTGGCGTGCAGTCCTCTGACTGTCCAGTTGCACCTTAAGGCGCGAGATAGGTCTGCAGCTTTCGCAAACAGCCACCAGGAGGCGCCCCGCGCCTACTAATCCCCGCCACGACCGCCAGCCTGGGGAAGGTCTGCGGCCGGAGGATCAAAGCCTCTGAGCAACCCAGGGTCCCTGCGCCCCTCAGGGCCACCGTTTCCTTCTCCCGTCCAGTGTTTCCCTGCCCGCAGCCAGACTTCCACAGCTGAGCGCGCTACAGTGCGGCGAAGGTCCCACCGCCGAGCCTGTCAGGCCAGGTCTCCGCTCCTTCCCTGGTCCCCACCTGGAGGTCTCAGCCTCATTGCAAGCACAGAGACCATTGCTGGTCAGGGTCGGGTCTGGTTTGGTTTGTTCTGGTCATGGCCACAGCGGCTGAGCCCCAGCCCATCCCAGGCCTCCAAGGAGCAACTGTTCCCAGGCGGGGTTGGCTCAGACTCCCCCTGGGCATAACGCTTAGTCCTGGGCCACCCGGGTTGCAGAGCCTGCAAAGACAGCAGTCACTGCAGACCAGGACGTCTCCAGGCTTCCTTAATTTGGGGAAGAGATTCCACCTGGAAACCACCAGGGAGGGACAAACAGCTCCTGAATTAAAATAATAATAATAATAATTACAACCGGGCAGTGGTGGCGCACGGCTTTAATCCCGGCACTCAGGAGGCAGAGGCAGGTGGATTTCTGAGTTCAAGGCCAGCCTGGCCTACAGAGTAAGTTCCAGGACAGCCAGAGCTACACAGAGTAAACCTTGTCTCCAAAAACATCATCATCATCATTACATTTTAGTTGTGTTTGCTTGGTTGGTCGGTTTCTGTTTTTATCTGTGAACTTAATGTCACATCAAGTGTGTGCAGGTCAGAGGTCAACTTGCAGATGTCAATTCTTTCCTTCGACCCCGTGGGTCTCAGGGATTGGACCCTGGTCCTTGGGCTTGGACCAAGCAGCTGTGGTTACCCACTCAGCCACGTATCCAGCTCTTAAAATGTAGGTATTTTTAAAACATTTGTGAGCTGGAGACGGTGGTACAGACGTGTGGTCCCGGCATTCGCTGTCTGAGATGGCTGCCTGTGTGGCCGGCGCCTCATGGCGCCCTCATGGTGCTTCATGGGGATTTTGCATGGGGGATGCTGTTGGTCCTCTCAACAGCCCAGCGACGGAGGTCTGGGCTTAGCTCCACTGAACAGATGTGGAGCCTGAGGCTGGAGGGACCGTAAGTGATCTGCTGATGAGCTTAAAGGCTGACCAGGGCCTCGATGCCCCCTTACCTCGTCCTGAGAGCTTCTCTTTCCAACCCCCTCCCCCACACAGGAATCCAGGACCCCCCTCCCCCATAGGTAGGAGCTCTTTACTCCAGCTCCCAGCTCACGGTGGGCTCTGCTGCATCCTTGATGGGGAGACAGGCTGGGACTGGTCTCAGGGTCAGATCCCCTGTACAGCGGCCCTGTAGCGCACCACAATGGCCCCAGCGGTTGGAAGCACGGTTGCCCCGCCCCCTTCCCGGAGGCCCTGCATCTGTGTTGGCCCCGTTCCCAGGGGCTCCTCCTCATGGTGGCTGCCAGCCTGCCTCCCTGCCTCCCATTAATCATGTGCGCGGGATTTATAGTCTCCAGCGATTTATTTCAGTAAATGCAATCTGGGTGTGCCTGCAGGTGGGCAGGATGCTCTGCTGTCACCAGAGTCACGCAGCCAACCTGGCTTTATTGTCAGGGTAATGGGCATGACTCAAAAGCCAGCACCCTCAAGGAAGATGTCAGGCCTAGCCAGGCCCTGGAGCAGAATACCGGGGACCCAGGGACCAGCCCTACCCCACATGGACTTGAGGACCCCAGATGACTAAAGAATTGGGGGAAGAAAGGAGGCGGCGGTCTCAATCCGCTTGACACTTCAAGATCCAGATTGGGGAGATACAGCGTGAGGTGGGGCAGGAAATCTAGTTTCCTGACTCAGGCCCTCCTCTGAGCTGCTACCCTGCCCCCCGCACCTCCCCCAACACTGCCAGGCCCATCCTGGAGGGAACCACCCCAGTTCATAACCTATCCATGACCCCAGTTCATCTTTCTGGGTCCTCTTGTGCCCCGTCATCTCCCTCTGTCTCTTTCTGGTCACTGGGTGTGGCAGCCTGAGGTTGGGCAGAAACAGCCCGAGGTCGAGCGGGAGCTAGGCTACCAGGTCCGCAACCAGGTCCTGAGTCAGTCCTCCCAGTTATCCACCCATTTACAGGCCCTGAAACAGAGAGAAGAGGCACAGGGCTACAGCGGCAGGGTCTGGCCCTCTCCCTCGCCAAGCCCTCTGTAGCCCCTCCAGCACCCCAGATTCCTCTGTAGCCCCTCCAGCACCCCAGATCCCTCTGTAGCCCCTCCAGCACCCCAGATTCCTTCAGTTCCAGGTAGGTCCTGATCTACAAGCATCTACCTCTTTCTTTGGGGTTTCCAAGGCCAAGGCAAAGCAGCAACAGCCCTCCCACACACACACACACATACACCCCGTCTCCCAGGTTGCCCCACCTATCAGGGCTGCCTTTTATGCTGCAGATAATTCCTGCTGTCCCACAGCCATTACCCAGCAAATGTGTGTGTGTGTGTGTATGTGTGTGTGTGTTTGTGTGTGTGTGTGTGTGTGTGTGTGTGTGTGTGTGAGAGAGAGAGAGAGAGAGAGAGAGATGTGTGTGGGATGGGGTCTGTGGGGGGTGATGGTGGGGGTGGGGGTGTGTGTGATGTGTGTGTGTGTGTGTGGTGGGGAGTGGGGGGTGGTGTGTGTGTGGTGTGGGGGGGGGTGTGTGATGTGTGTATGTATATGTGGTGTGTGTGTGTGTATGTGGTGTATGTGATGTGTGTGTGATGTGTGTGTGGCATATGTGTGAGTGTGTGATGTGTGTGTGGCATATGTGTGTGTGATGTGTGTGTGGCATATGTGTGTGTGTGATGTGTGTGTGTGGCATATGTGTGTGTGATGTGTGTGTGGTGTGTGTGTGTGTGATGTATGGTGGGTTGTGTGTGTGTGTGATGTGTGTATGTGTATGTGGTATGTGTGTGTGTGTATGTGGTGTGTGTGTGTGTGTGTGTGTGTGTGTGTGTGGTGTGTATGTGATGTGTGTGTGGCATATGTGGGGGGGGGATTGCGCACACGGGCAAGGACAGTGGCTGCCGCAGACTGGGGCAAGAGCACATGCTTTCCCGCCTTGCTCCCTAATTGCCTCCGGGGCGTTATTGGCTTTGGATGCTGTCCCTCACCTCTAGTCCACACCCTGGACACCCACTTCTCTTGGTGCTTAGGGGCAGGGCCTGATGCTCTAAGCAAGAACTGGGTGTGGCCTGTAGAGGGCCTTTGATCTATATGTATCTATATGCAGCCTCTCCAGCTCCATGCCCAGAAACTGAAAACAAAAGGAGGGATGTCTGGGTCCCCCCTACACACACTCCCAGGAGTCCCAGACCAGCATCTGGGTCCCCCAACTCCCCTCTCCACTCCCAGGAGTCCCAGACCAGCATCTGGGTCTCCCCAACTCCCCTCTCCACTCTCAGGAGTCCCAGACCAGCATCTGGGTTCCCCCAACTCCCCTCTCCACTCTCAGGAGTCCCAGACCAGCATCTGGGTTCCCCTGACTCCCAGGAGTCCCAGACCAGCAGTCCCCATGCTCCGTCATTCTCTCCCACTCTGAAATCAGGGGACAAGATTCCCATGAGGAGACATCTGGTGGCCCTGGGCTCTCTCTTGCTCTCCTTTCAGGACACCGGTCCCTCAGCATATGGCCTGCTGTTCCCAGGCCCTGGCCCCGGGTGCCACTGCAGCTCCTCCAACACTGCCAGACTCACTGCTGAGGAGAAAGCAAAGCCTGTATCCTACCCTTCCTTTCTAGACGCTTCCACCTGTGTGTGAGTGCCCCAGGAGAGCCCTGCAGAGGCCTCAGAGGCCAGGACAGAGACGGGTCTTTAGGAGCAGGCACAATCAGATTTGATGTCTTCCCCTCTAGGGATGATACCAGCCTTAAACAGTTGTGGTGAAGGTTTGGTCCATTATACTACCTTGAGTTTCATGGAACTGCCTTGGTCTGGTCAGTGCTTGACACTAATAAACATTTGAGGATGAAACAATACATCAACAAACACTATATGACTGAGAAGGTTTCTACCTCTCATACTTTTTTTAAAAAACACTCTCGATGCCCTGTGCTGGCCACTGCTACCTGCTGGTTTAAAGACTCCTCTCATCCCCCAGCGATGCAGGGAAGCAAAAGCACTTTTAAAGTAAAGTAAGAATGAGTCTCAGCTCCCAAGTGAAGAGCAGCCCACTGGATGACATGGCCACCTGCTCCTGAAGTCCTCCTGGCAGCCAGAGGCCAGCTAGAAGACCTGGAGTTTGAGACCAGCCTGAGTGCCACCAGCACAGTGGCACTCTGTCTTTAAAGAAAATAAATAAAAGAAAGAAAGAAATTAAGCATTATTAATATTAATGAACGGCCATTCTTCTCAGAAATCTCATTTTGTATTGATGCAGATAGAAGTTTAGAGACAAACTGATAGAAATTAATATCGTTATTAGAAGGACTCTAACTGAAGATTTTTTAATAGGATTGATGAAATTTAATTTTGATTTATGTGGAAAGCAGGAACAGAAGTGACCCTGAAGAGAGTCACATGACTATAGTGTGTCTCTTCTCAGTCTCCCCCAACTCACAGACACACAGGGTCTCACATACCCCAGACTTACCAGGCGTCAAACTCCCAGTGTAGACAAGGACGACCTTGGACTTCTGATCCTCCTGCCTCCGCCTCCTGAGTCCTGGGAGGACTACATGCCAAGCAAACACTCCCTGGCCCCAGAGACTTTTTTTTTTCCTAAAAAGACCATCTAAGCCAGACATAATGGCTTAGACACAATAAGCCAGACACAAGACTGAAGCAGGAGGATTGCTTTGAGTTTGAGGTGAACCTGGGCTTCATAGTGAGTTCTTGGACAGCCTGGACTACTATGTACACCTGTGTCTCAAGAAATCAAACCAGTGCCGGGCAGTGGTGGCACGCGCCTTTAATCCCAGCACTTGGGAGGCAGAGGCAGGCGGATTTCTGAGTTCGAGGCCAGCCTGGTCTACCCAGTGAGCCGGAGCTACACAGAGAAACCCTGTCTCGAAAAACAAAAAAAAAAAAAAAAAAAAAAAAAAAAAAAAAAAGAAAGAAAAAAAAGAAAAAGAAAGAAAGAAAAGAAAGAAAGAAAGAAAGAAAGAAAGAAAGAAAGAAAGAAAGAAAGAAAGAAATCAAACCAGGGGCTGGAGAGATGGCTCAGCGGGTAAGAGCACTGACTGCTCTTCCAAAGGTCCTGAGTTCAAATCCCAGCAACCACATGGTGGTTCACAACCATCCATAATGAGATCTGATGCTCTCTTCTGGTGTGTCTGAAGACAGCTACAGTGTACTTACATATAATAATAAATAAATCTTAAAAAGAAAGAAAGAAAGAAAAGCTAAAAAAAAAATCAAAACAAATACAAATTTTAGAATTTTAGAATTTGTAACCAAATCTAAAATTCTGATCAAGAAAACCACATTACACAGCAGGTAGGGTGTGTCCGTTGCTTTCCTCTTTGACAAAGTACCTAAAACAGCAACTCAAAGAGGGGTTTGCTTTGGTTCAGGGTCCGAGAGCACAGTCCATCCCGGCAGAGTCGTCATGGCAACATGAATGACAGGCTGCTGCTCAGGCTGCACTGCTCACACTGGGAGGACTCTGGTACTCGTCGTTTCCTTGGTTTGAAGTGCATGACCCCAGTCCAGTGTCACCTACAGTTAGGGTGGGTCTTCCCAACCGCGTCGACCCTTCCTGGAAGTGCCCTCGTGACACGCCCATCCATTTGTCTCTAAGGTGATCCTAGGATCTGTCAAGTCAGTATTAAACCATCACAGGGGATAACGGAAATCCCATACCAGAGATGAAGTCACCAACTTTCAGAGAAAGACAGCTTAACCCACGTTCAGAAAAAGGGAAGAAAGCACGGGAGGAGAGAAGGATGGTAGGAAGGGAAAAAGGATGAGAGAGAGAAGACAGGAGGGGAGGGAGGAGGGGGAAGAGTGGTGAGGAAGAGGAAGAGAACGATTATACAGCCCTGTGATCCTCGCTCTGGGGGAGTCCAAGGCTGGAGGATTATAAATCCAGGCCAACCTGGGCTACCGAGTGAGTTCATAGTGAGACTCAAAACCAAAATAAGAGAGTATCAGGCCCGGGACAAAGCTGTAACCCCAGCATTTTAGGAAGCTGAGATGTATTTGGTGATCCTTTGTGTTCAGTGAGTTTGGGGCCAGGCTAGGCTCCTCGAGATCCTGTCTCAGACAGAGGAAAGGAAAAAGGAGAAACAAACCAGCAAAAAGAAGGTTGGAGACGTGGCTTGGTGGGAAAGCAGTTTGCCTGCTATGGGCAAGGCTGTAGGTTTAATTCCTAGTAACAAGAAGGAGGCGGAGGGGAGGAGAGAGGAAGAGAGGAAGAGAGGAAGAGAGAAAGAGGGAGGAGAAAAAAAAATAGAATTCTGGCCGTGAACTGGTTTGTTTTCATTCAATCAAGTTGGACAGTGACCTACATTGGTCTGGGTGGTGGTCTGGATATGTCTTGTGGCTGGCTAAGGCAGGATCACTTCAAGTTTGAGGCTAGCCTTGGCAAGAAGGGAAGGGAGAGGGAGAGTCTGTCTACCACCCCTCCCCCACCCAAGCCTTTCAGGCAGATTCCCTGCTTCTCGGCCCATGGGTCTGCAGCAGGCAGGCAGCCCGGCTTCAGCACCCCACACTTCCAGACAGAACCCCACCTCCCCAGGCTCCACCTCCAGCCCCGGGGAAACTGAGGTCAGAGTGGACACACGGCAGGGATCTCACAGCCCTCCTCAGCCCTCCTCAGAAGTCCTTTTTCCTTTTCAGGGTCTCCCACAGCTCCCTGGCTGCCTCCCTGTTCATTGAGTTAAACAGCGTCCTAGTGACCCCTTTGGGACCCAGAGCGATGACCCCGCCACCGCATTGCAGGAAGACTGAACTGTGTCAACTCTGTGGACCTTCCCAACAGGGCAGAGAGTGAGCCATCCTCCCAGAAGACCGAACATCCATCCATCCTGGAGAGGCTGGTGCCACCTGGCACACACTGGGTCCTCAAAACAGATTTTGAGCCACATTTCTAAGACCAAGGACTCAGGAGAGTCCTGGCTGCTGCCAGGAACCCGTTCCCTGCTCTTCTCTTTCCTCCCTGTCTTTCTGGAAGTCTTGTCCTTCTGGGGTCAGCTTCCCTTCCATTCCTGCATCCTGTGGCCTCTGTCTCTCTGTCACGTTGGACTGAGCACCCAAATCGGTCCTCACTGTCGCATAGCCCAAAGCAGGTCACACCCTGAGGTGAGGGGGTGGGAGCTCCAGCGTATCTTTTGGGGGGATGATTCGGGCTCCGGCAGGAAGTGACTCACAGAAGCTCACGCAGGACTAGTCATCCTCACGGGCCTGTCTGAGTCACAGCTGAGCGGCCTCCCATCCCACGGAGGCTCTGATGTCAGGGCTCCTCTCAAATTTCACTGCATTAGACATCATCAGCTCCTGGTCACCCTGTGCCCACTGGGCCAGCTGATGCTGATGCAGGAGGCGCTGCGGCAAGCAGAGATGCTGTCCTTGCACACCGCCTGGGGCCTTCCTAAGCCAGTCCGTCCTCCCGTTCCCCTTCTGCTCCTTCTCCCGAAAAAGCATGGAGATCAAGAGACGTGTCTCTTTGTTTTGGGACAAAATCTCACTGTGTACTTCCTGGCTGGCTTGAAACTCGCTCTTTAGACCAGGTTGGCCCCAAACTCACCAGAACCAGCCTGCCTCTGCTGATTTAGGTTTAAATAGAAGGTGGATTACTCAGGAGCTGGGATTAAATGCGTGAGACACTTCACAGTCAGGAGACTTTGTGGTGCAGGGAGGGGCGGACCCTCTGTGGAGACCTAAGTGAGGGAGGGAGGAGAGCACCCCAGACACACAGCCCGCCCACCTCCCATCCCTCCCACCGTTCCCCACCCCAACCTCCTCACCTGAACTCACTCGCAGATGACTCCTGAGAACCCCAAGGTTCCCTGCCCCCTCCCTCTCCTTCCATCTTTTCAGAGTGGAAGTCCTAGGGCCAAGCAAGGCCTTGTCTCGGCCCTTAGGAGGGGTGAGGAAGAGCTGGCCTTCCATTAGGCTCCATTGAGACGCTTGAAACAAAAATACCACCCCAGCCCTGGGAATTAAAATTGTCCAGGAATCTCATTCCTGGAGAAAAGAAAGATTGCTCTGATGGCAGCCAAAGGAGGGCCTTCTCTCCTATGAACGCCCCCAACAATGTGTAGGATCCCAGGAGTCGAGACAAGGATGGGGTGGGGTGGGGTGGGGTGGGGTGCTGGGCGGGTGAGAGAAAGGTCTACTTCCTTCCTGCCATCAGACAGGACTCAAAGCCTGAGCTATGTGTGCTGAGAAGGCCGAGTGAGGAAAGATCGTTCTATGCGGGCCTGGCCAGGCTTCAGCGGGCACACGGGAACTTGGAGACCACACAAGATTTACCTATGGTATGCGGAGACAAAACTGCAACCCCTGGTGTCATTGAATCCACACAGCAATCTATACCTAGCGTTCTCTCCACCTTCCTGGGGGTAGGAGACAGGCTACGGACTGTGATGAGCAGTCCCTTTGAAGAGAACACAGCCCCTGGCCACAGTGTGTCCCAATTCCTGCACTTAAACCCTTAACCAATGTGACCCCCGCTGCCAGCACCAATCAAGGTGCCAAGGGTAGTTTTGTTTTGTTTGTACCCAAAGGCCCGGCCTACCCCAGGTGGTGACTGGCTATCGGGACAGCTGCCTATTTATGACCCTTCTCTCAAGAGTCCCCCCCCCCCCTGCCAGATCAGGGTCACAGCAACTGAAAACAATGCTGGACACATGGAGCGGGCAGGGACAGGGGTCTGGGAGAGACTCAGAAGCTGCCGGGCCCTGCGCTCCCCAAACTGGGCCACAGTGGGGCCTTTCATCTCCCGCCTGCTTTTCCCTCTTCCCACCCTGCTCGCTACTCCAGTGCAGCAATTACGGGCGCAAATTAGAATGCTTTGATCATCTTTAGAAATGGCCGCACGGAGGAGCAACGATGCCAAGCAATTAGGGGCAGAGGGGCTGGGAGTTCAATAGCTGGCTTAGGGGGTGAGGGTGCCCAGGACACCCACCCCTACCCCTAGCTCTTCTCCCTCCGAGAGCGCATGCCACAGCGGAGCAGTGGACTCCCCAGGGTGGCAGAAACAGATGGGAATCCCCCCCTATCCCGCCCCTGCCCACCAGTCTCCCTCTGCCTGGCCCCCAGCCCAACGGTCAGTTCTCCATGCCTTCCTCGGCCCCTTTGAAGCGGCCGCAGTAACAAGGGCTGCTTTCACAGAGTGGGGAGACTCAGTGTGGGACGATGAGACTTCAAAGGTGAGGGTCCAGCCCACTACCTCATTCCCTCCCCCAGTCCTGGCTGCCCTCCCACGCACACACCCCCTCTCCGTCCTCTATATAGCTCCAGAGCACCCTTTCCCTGAGGGCTCCCAGGGGGTGAGGGCCAGGTGAGGTGTGGACCACCAGAAATGGGTAATTTAGTGTGAGCCAGTGGGGATCACATGGTTTAAGGGACTCCAAGCTCGTGCCCAGGAAGAATCACAAGAGAGGGTAGAGCCCAGGAAGAAAGAGGACAGGGTCTCCCGCCTTGGCCCCAGGTCACCATGCCGCTGGCTATGTTGCTGTTGCTGCTGCTGCTGCTGCTACTGTCCCCAGACTCCCAGACTGCCCACGGGCATCCACTGTACATGCGCCTGTCTCCCAGCACCCTGCAAGGTGAGCCGGGCTGGTCTGACGAAGCCCCTGGGATGGGAGGGGCACAGGGAAAGTGAGGTCAAGAAAGGACAAGGGACGAGAGCTTGTCTCTCACACTTGTGAGGACCTGCGGTCCTTCTGCCCGCCTGCTGGGAGGAGGAGCCTGAAACTGGGAGAGAGGGCGGATGGCCTCGCCCAGGAAGCAGAGACAGCAAGCGCTACCCAGGGCTTCCAGAGATAGCGATGTCAGAAGCCTCCAGGCGGCATGCCTTGGCAATTCCGGCCCAAAGATGGGTACCTCAACCACCTCCCCTGGGTGTCGTCGGTGGGCAGTGGTTTTCCTCTGAAGTCTTTAAGAAAGGAACTTTTCAGAGATTCCAGCCTAATCATAGCATCATGTACCCCGAGGGCTGGTCCTCTGGCCCTGACCCCTCTCCCCATCTCTTCATCCCTGGCAGCCCAGGAGCCTCTCTAGGACTCCCCAGACAGGGTTCAGGAAGACTTAGACTGAGGATGTGACTTCGTGTCCCATGTGCCCCCAGTTTTGTCTGCCCAGGGGACTCAGGCATTGCAGACTGCCCAGAGGAGAGCCCAGTGGGCCGTAAAGCGAGTGTTGATGGAGGTCCAGCACAGACTGCACGAATGCCAAGGTTGTACCAGAAGTGTTACCCCACCCATACCCCAGCAGACTCACAGCATTACAGGGGACTTCTTCTGTCCACGCCCAGCCCTTATTGTTAGATTCCATCGTCCTTGGGGTCAGACTCTTTGAAGGTCCAAGGGGAAGGGGCATGCCAAACTTTAGACCCAGCAGGGAGGAGGGGGGAGTGTGGGCCCCGGGTGGTCACAGTTCATGGCAGCTCAAAGAGTTCCCGTGTGCTAGAAGGTGGGCCAAGTGGGGGTGGGGTGGGTGAGAGACGAGACCCGGGCCCAGCATCGGTGGAAGATCCGCAAGAGGGCGCAGCGAGGCTCAAAGGATTGTTTCTCAGCAGGACCTGGACGCCCTAGACCTCAAGCCCGGGTCCTCCAGGACCCACCCGAGCCAGGTGAGACTAAAAGACTCCAAGGAACCGGCCCGAGAGCGAGGTGGGCCTCAATGTGAAGACAGCTAAAACTTTTCCTTCATGTCGCCGTTTCTGCCATTCTAGGACCATGTGGAGAAAGACGGCAAGACGTTGCCAACACGACCCGGGCTCACGGCCGCATAGTCGGTGGCAGCACGGCTCCATCGGGGGCCTGGCCTTGGCTAGTTAGGCTTCAACTTGGGGGGCTGCCTCTGTGCGGGGGCGTCCTGGTAGCAGCGTCCTGGGTGCTCACGGCTGCACACTGCTTCGCCGGGTACGTCGTGGAGAGCCCAGGCACCTGCTCAGCAGGGCTGCACAATCCCATGGGAGTCTAAGCACCCAGGGGCCGAAGCGCAGCACAGCAGGTCTCTGCTGCCCCCTAGCGGGAGCTGGCTCCCAACCTCCGGCCTCAAAATGCCGGTTGCCGGGGTGGGGTGAGGCCGGGGATCCTAGGGTAGAAGAACATCACCCTGGATTTTTCCACAGTAGGGAATCTGCCCCCTTTCCGGGTCTCCCTCTCTGCCCCTAGAGTCACAACAGCCACACTTACAGGCTCACTGGACGGCGTGGGTGCATGGGGGGCTGGGCCTCCGAGGGGACCGGGCCTCCGAGGGGACCTCATGCCACTCTGTCCCTGATGCGTGTCACCCGCTACTTGCACTGCAGTGCCTCGAATGAGCTTCTGTGGACTGTGATGCTAGCCGAGGGGGCCCAGGGGGAGCAAGCGGAGGAAGTGCAGGTGAACCGCATCCTGCCCCACCCTAAGGTGAGAAGACACGCCCTGCGTGTCCTCGGAGCTGGGAACGGCATCCTAAACCTTCTTCCTTGACCCTGAACCGCCCCCTGCTCTCTAGTTTGACCCGCAGACTTTTCACAATGACCTGGCGTTGGTGCAGCTGTGGACGCCCGTGAGCCCAGAGGGGCCTGCGCGCCCCATTTGCCTACCCCAGGGTTCTCGGGAGCCTCCTGCCGGCACCCCCTGCGCCATTGCAGGCTGGGGGGCTCTCTTCGAAGGTATTGCCAGCTAGGGCCTGGATAAGCAACTGGTAGGAAGAACCAGTGTGGGCGGGGTGGGGGTTGTGGCGGTGGTGGTGGTGGAAGTAAGCTCAAGGGATGGAGTTTGGGAGGCTAGGATGATGTTGCATCTCACAAACCGGCAGAAATCAGAGAGGGCAAGAGAGAGGGGTTCTCGAGGCGCAGCCTCTGCCTTCCAAACCCGGACCCCCTACATTCTTTCCTGTAGACGGGCCTGAGTCTGAGGCGGTGAGGGAGGCCCGCGTTCCGCTGCTCAGTGCAGACACCTGTCAAAAGGCCCTGGGACCTGGGCTGCGTCCCAGCACCATGCTCTGCGCCGGTTACCTGGCGGGGGGCATCGACTCATGCCAGGTACGAACTAAAACTGACAGGGGGCCCTGGATGCGGTAGCTCCCCTTGGCAAGATAACTCTGTTCTCTCTGGGGTCTAGTTGAAAGCTCCTCCCTACCGCTAAATCTTCCTAAATAAAATGGAAACAAGTAGTCACCACAGACGCAGCCAGAGCCGCCTTCCCTACCAGGTACTAGGCAGGTATAATTCAGAGAGATGGTGACTGCATTGTACTCTGTTGACTCTGTCCCTTAGGGTGACTCCGGGGGCCCTTTAACCTGTTCCGAGCCCGGCCCGCGCCCCAGAGAGGTCCTCTTTGGAGTCACTTCTTGGGGAGATGGCTGTGGGGAGCCAGGAAAGCCTGGAGTCTACACCCGTGTGGCCGTGTTCAAAGACTGGCTGCAGGAGCAGATGAGCGGTGAGCATCCCCCAGCCAATGGTCCCTCGGACTGCTCTGGGCAAGCCGGTCTCCATCCCGCTGCTCGGGTCTCTGTGGAGGATGCGGGTGGGTGGCTTGTAGACCCACATACAAGGGGTGATCTGGCATCTGCTTGCAGCGGGCCCCTCCGCTCGGGAGCCTAGCTGCAGAGAACTTCTAAATTGGAACGCTCGGGAAGAGGAGCCATTCACCGGCCTCTGTGCCTTCTATGCGCGCCAGTGCCTAGGGTCCCAGAGCTCCTGTGCTCGCCTAGCGCTCCAACAATGTCAACAGCGCCGGCGGCGGTGCGGTCAGTCCGGCTCTGCCCGGCAGGGGTGGGGGAGGGGAGTAAGGGTGGGTGGGTGGGAGATGGGTGACCGGCCCCGCCACTGGGTGGGCCGCTTACACCTCTGAACCACTCGCAGAGCTGCGATCTCTGGCGCACACACTGCTTGGCCTGCTGCGGGGCGCGCAGGAGCTGCTGGGTCCCCGGCCCGGGTTGCGGCGTGGAGTCCCCGCGCCTGCTCTCTCCGCTCCATCGCTCCAGGACCTTCCCGGTCACAACGCCCGCGAACAGCGGTTATACTCAGGTATCCTGAGTGCCCCCAGCCAGGCCCAGGCCCCAGAGTCGCGGAGTCATGTACCCTCGCCGAGGCGTGCCCACTAACTTCCGTCGTCTCCTGCAGGATCCGGAGTTGCAGGACCCTGGTTCCAAAAGCCGAAGCCGGAGCGGCGAGCCGAAACGAAGGGTAATGTCGCCCCCTGCCGGCCTGCTGGAGAGAAGCGGCCAAGAGGCGTATCGGAAACATTCCGCCTTGCATGATCACAAAAACCTCTGCCACCCTCAGTTTCCCCATCTAGAGCACGCAGAGGATACGGACCCTGGGATATCCCTCTGCTGTCAATTTTTTCATAGTCTGGGGATCTCCCCTTTCTTGCAGGCTGCCCCGGGCTGGAACCTCTGCAACAGAAGTTAGCGGCTATTCAGCGAGCACATGCTTGGATCCTACAGATCCCAGCTGAGC